>CM029919.1:95852163-97052163 GCA_017639245.1 Myiopsitta monachus | reverse complement strand
GTTTTCCTGCTTTGATCAGCCCCTCTGCTTTAATTTGGGCAGGAAAAGGAAGAACAGAGATGGGTGTCAGTGCAGGGTGTCATTGATGGCAGCTTGAACTTGCTTCTTTCTCCATCTCCAGTTGAAAGAAGCTACTGAACTGGGATACTATTTGGTATTAATTAACACTGTAAGGGGATAATTATTCCTTAGGCTTCTGCTTCCTTTCAGTGTGAATCAGGATGAACCCACTGCTCTGCACATGTAACCTTGTCAACGTCATGGTGCTGGTTTCATGCCTTTTGTGCACTTAAAACTGCTCATTTTGATAACCGTGGTACTACAGAACAGCAGGATACAAACATCACAGTGTGCTTCCCAGATGTGTGCATTGATACAGCTATAGTAACAACATCCAAGGTGCAGGATGTGTAACCCAGGAGCAGTGAGCAACCTTACTCTACTCTGCTTTGTGGTACAAGCTGATTCCCAGATGGAGAGCTATACGCTGCCAGAAATCCCTGAGGCCAAATTGATTGATCCAGGACAGTAGGGAACAGTTTTCAATAGTGCTTTTAATTAAAGGAGGGAAAAAAAGCTTTGTTGTGGGTGGTGGCCTGAAAAGAAATCTGGGATTGGCAGGGGTACATTGGCCTGAAAAGGTCAGCCGCAGTTGTGTGACATTGGTATTGATTGTGTCTGCCTTTCTAGGGTTACTTTTAGACATAGGATGCCATAAACCAAGCACAGGCTGGGAGGACTGGCATGGAGCAGCCCGAGGAGAAGGACTTGGGGTGCTGGGTGAGGAGAAGCTCCCCATGACCCAGCTTCAGTGTGTGCTTGAGCCCAGAACCCCTCTGTGTGCTGGGCTGCACCCCCAGAGTGTGAGCAGCAGCTCAGGGAGGGGATCCTGCCCCTCTGCTGCGGGAAGGGGAGACCCCCCTGCAGTCTTGATCCAGCTCTGGGGCAGCAGCACAAGAGGGATATACAACACGGAATAAATCATGATAAAAGTGGATATTTGAAACCTTTTGTTTGCTCAGAAAGGAGCTATTGCTGCTTTGATGGGAAGCAGAGCTGCTGCAGTAGCACCAAAGCCTCTTGTACAGGTTTGATAGTGTTAAGAGCACAAAATGTTCTTATTCCCTGGAATCAATGGGGGCAGTGGTTCCATTAAAGGCTGGGAGGACATCCCTTAGCCTGCTTAGTCCTGGTGGCCAAAACCTGCTGGAAAAGGTCTGATCAGTGTGCATTTAATTGCCCTTTGACATTCAACATGACTTCCTCATTTTAAATACTCCATAATTGTACCTGGCAATAACAGTTTGCAGAAGGTTTGGTTGTGGATGGATCTTAAGAAGGTTTATTCTTTGCAGGCTTTCTTCTGATTTCCCCTCAACCTGGAGTTCTTTTCCTGATTTATTGAGGATTCAGGGATGCAAAGAATCCACTCTTTGGGAGTCCTTTGGACTGATCTCATCAGGAAAGGAATGGCAGAATTAAAGAGGTTCAACAGCAGAGCAGAAGTGGGACCAGTGGGGAAAAGATGATCTTCAGGGTAAACCAGTTCTTTAGAGGAAGGAGGTGAGACCCCATGAACTCTGCCTCTCACCTCTACTCTCTGTGACCAGACTTGATGCTCTCAGCAGAGTTCCTCAGCTCTGACTGAGGATAAACTTCATGTTCCTGAGGGTTTGGCAGCTGAATGCAGTCTGCTGGTGCTGTCAGTGCTGTGGGATAATGAATGAATCCTGTTTCCTGCTTTGGGGGAACCGGGTGAAGCTTCCATCACTTGACAGCAAAGAGCAGAGGAGGAATTTTTTCCCTACAGAAGCTGCTTTAATCACTTTAATACAACATTTCTGTTTTAAGAGCTCAGACTGACATACCTAAAAATACTTTTCTTGGTTACTGGCTCATACAGAGCATTTTGAGTCAAGTAGGAGCATCCTCCTTTTGGGGCTTCTTTTTAAATCCAAGTCTAAAAATGGGTTTCAGGCATTCATAATTCAGTTTATTGTTCTTAGTAAAGCTTTCTCCTCTTGTTGCTTTGAGTTGGTACTTTCCAGTTTTCACTAGCAAATTTACTGCTGCTGAGCATTAAATGTTTGAGTTTTAGTGACTTTTTTAGTGACTCTTTAGTGAGTTTTTGTGACTTGAGATCCACTCTTGAAACAGTGGATCAGAAGCACCAACAAATCTGAGTGTGAAAGGTGACGAGAAGGTGGTTGTTGGAAGATCTTGGAGCTGTAGCTTTCACCAGGACTCCTCAGGTGGTATTGGGGCATCTGGTTTGAGATGATTGGAAGGGACCTCGAAGCTCCTCCAGTCCCAACCCCCTGCCATGGGCAGGGACACCTCCCACTGGAGCAGCTCCAAGCCCCTGTGTCCAACCTGGCCTTCAACACTGCCAGACACAGGGCAGCCACAGCTTCTGTGGGCACCCTGGGCCAGCGCCTCAGCACCCTCCCATTCCCTCTTGTCCTGCTTTAACCAAGGACAAGACTTCTGGAGCAAGCTGCTCTAGTGGAAGGTGTCCCTGCCCGTGGCAGGGGGTTGGAACTGGATGAGCTTTAAGGTCCCTTCTATCCCAAACCATTCTGTGATTCTAAGATGTGCATCTCTGGTGTAGAAGAGTCAAACACGTGCCCAAGAAGAGGAAGCAGGGCTGTAAGTCTTGCTCCTCGTGCATCATCCAGCAGCAGTGGCACAATCCCAATTACTTTCCCTTTGTAGGTCACTGTTGACTGTTTCCTGAGCCCTTTGCAGACTCTGCCTGACAACAACTGCCCTTCTAATCCTGTCTGGCAGGGGGATGATTTGTGTTGTCTAATGGGGCTCTTCCCTCCCTGGCTCTCCTCTGAGGCTCCCCAGTGACTCATTACAGCACACAGCATGGAGTGCTGCTTGCTGGGCTGCCAGCACCAGCCACTAGCACATATCCTGCACGTGCTGGCACGGAGGAGATGCTGGTACCCCTCATTAATCAATGCCATGAGTGGAGTTTGGCACAGGGTATACAAATCTTCAGCACATGAGGCTCCAGAAGCAGGACAAGGCAGTGTTCAGGAATCAGCTGAACGACCTTGAAATCACTCCAGTGACTGCTGTCAGATCAGAGCTGCTGGAAGCAGGAGATGTGTGCATTGATTTCAGCTTGCAGATGAATGCTTTTTGTGAAATCAGTGCTAGGCAGTGGCTCAAGGCTTCCAGACAAAGAGGATCGATCAGCTTCACTCAATTAGCTGTTGAAGGCTTTGAAATGGGGCTCTCAGAGTTAATGGCAATTTCCCTGATAGGAACTTCACAAGTTCCCATCTTTTAACTCAATTATGTGTCTTGGGTGCTTTGCTCTTGGCTGCTGCTGCTGCAGTTGCTTGTTTAGGAGGATGTTAATAATTGGGCATCTGCTTGTGCTCAAACCTTGCCATATAGGAGTTATTCTGGGTTTATATATGAGAACAGCCTATTTCATAGAGTCGTGGAATCACGGAAAGGATTGCATTGAAGGGGCCTTAAAGCTCCTCCAGTCCCAACCCCTGCCATGGCAGGGGCGTCTTCCACCAGAGCAGCTTGCTCCAAGCCCCTGTGTCCAACCTGGCCTTCAACACTGCCAGACACAGGGCAGCCACAGCTTCTCTGGGCACCCTGTGCCAGTGCCTCAGCACCCTCACAGGAAAGAGCTTCTGCCTAAGAGCTCATCTCAGTCTCCCCTCAGGCAGCTTAAAGCCATTCCCCTTGGCCTGTCCCTACAGCCCTTGGTCCAAAGCCCCTCTGCAGCTCTCCTGCAGCCCCTTTAGGCACTGGAGCTGCTCTCAGGTCTCCCCTTCAGGAGCCTTCTCTTCTCCAGGCTGCCCCAGCCCAGCTCTCTCAGCCTGGCTCCAGAGCAGAGCTGCTCCAGCCCTCGCAGCAGCTCCATGGCCTCCTCTGGCCTCGCTCCAACAGCTCCACATCCCTCTTGTGCTGTTGTCCTGTCCCAGAGCTGGACACTGAACTTTGTCCTGTCCTGTCATGTATTACATCATGGCTTATTGCAGTTAATGTGGGTGAATGCTTCTACCTCTTATCTTGTACAGCAAAACCCTTCTCTCTCTGCTCTTCCCCCAGAAAGCTCTCCAGAGGAGAGCACTAGGCAGGTTCTGCAGTGTGTATTAATGGGTGCTGATCAGGTTTGGTGGTTCCCTATGGGAGTCACCAGTGATCTCTAGGTCCAGAAGAACTTCCAACCCTGTTGTTCAGGTGCAGCAGTGGAACAAACGGTGGATTTGGTTAATCACTTCTTCACTTCCCTCTGCTTCAGAAAACTCTTGTATGCCTTTGCACGTAAATTCCAGCGAATGGAATGACATCTGACAACTCTGCGTTCCAAGGGAGGGAGGAGGATCCTCTGCCCAGCTGAATAGGTTATTCCAGAGTTTAATTACCCCACTGCTAAGGTTGCATGCCTTTCTGCTAGGGCTTTGTTTGGGCTTGGATTTCAGCTGTTAGATCTTGAGCTACAGGAAGAAGAGAGGCTGAGACCACTTTTCCTTATCACTAAGTCACTTCTCTGCTGTCTATCACCTTTCAGTAGTCCTGAGTGAACTCTGCAAACTGCCTTTTTCTTGCCAAAAGCTCCTGAATTAGTTGAGGTTTTTCTTCCTCTGCTAGTGCCCTGGTCAGGGCTGGATAAAACCCCATCTGCAGCATTTCCTCCCCCACCTTTAGTCTCTAAGGATAACATTGACATTTTCGTTTCCTTTCCCAGTGGAATACCAGAAATATTTTGGGCTAAAGGATGCTGTTTAGATTCACGGAATTCCAACCGGGTTGGAAAAGCCCTTTAAGCTCATCCACTCCAACCCTTACCCCAGCACTGCCATGGCCACCTACTGACCCATGGCACTGAGGCCTCAGCTCCATGGTGTGTGAGCACTCCCAGGGACGGTGACTGCAGCCCTGCCCTGGGCAGCAGTTCCAATGCTGAGCACCCTCTGGGGCAGGAATTGTTCCTCAGCTCCATCTAACCCTGCCCTGGTGCAGCTTGAGGCCGGTTCCTCTTGTGCCATGCCCTTGGTCCTTGGGAGCAGAGCGCAGCCCCCTCCTGGCTCCATGCTCCTCTCAGGCAGTTGTAGGGAGCCATCAGGTCCCCCCTGAGCCTTCTCTTCTCCATCTGAACCCCCCAGGTCCCTCAGCCCTTCCCCATCACACTGTGCTCCAGGCCCTGCTCCAGCTCCATTGCCCTTCTCTGGCTCCGCTCCAGCACCTCTATGTCTCTCCTGTAGTGAGGGGTCCAGAGCTGAAGCACAGGATCCAAGGGGTGGCCCCACCAGTGCTCAGTACATATGGAGAATGCTGCTGCAGCACTGACTAATGCTGCCCTGGACACATTTGTGTGGGGAAATTTTTGCAAGAGGTTAAATTAACCCACTGGATTAAAACCCAACACCTGCTTAAAGCAACAAGGCTGAAATCCCAACTTGATCTGCTTCCTTTGGTTGCAACCCCCAAATTGCTCACCCAGTTGTGTGCTGTCTGTATTACAGGCAGCCAGTTGTTCTTGCCTTTGTATTACCTTGTGCTGCTGTTCCCTGCCGAGCTTAATTTTCCTTTTGAGGTCACTAATGCATTTCTTAAGATTACTTTGAATTCTGATTCTGTCCTCTAGGCTGCTTGAAATCACTCATAAATTAATGAATTCTGTGAATTCATTAGAAATACAGCCCACAACATGGGATAGAACACGTGCAACAGATTGGGGGTTCAAACCCTCCTGCAGAACCACGGTCAATAAATTGGTTCTTTCATTGGCAATGTTCTTTAATCTTATTTTTATGGCCCCCAACACAAGAGGGACGTGGAGCTGTTGGAGTGAGTCCAGAGGAGACCATGTAGCTGCAGCGAGGGCTGGAGCAGCTCTGCTCTGGAGCCAGGCTGAGAGAGCTGGGCTGGGGCAGCCTGGAGAAGAGAAGGCTCCTGAAGGGGAGACCTGAGAGCAGCTCCAGTGCCTGAAGGGGCTGCAGGAGATCTGGAGAGGGGCTTTGGCCAAGGGATGTAGGGCCAGGCCAAGGGGAATGGCTTTAAGCTGCCAGAGGGGAGACTGAGGTGAGCTCTTAGGCAGAAGTTAGGTTTAAGGTCTATTCCAACCCAAACCAGGCTGGGATTCTATGGTTTTCTTCACTTTTAAAGCCATGCACAGGGGTATTAACGCTCCTTCAGGGTGTTCTGAATAAAATCTGATGTGAAAATAAAACTCTGGGGTTTATGGGCTCAGCTGTAAAGGCAAATGGTGATTTGTGGCTCAGTGGCTGTTCCTTGTAGCTCTGCTAAGGGAGGGGGAAAGGAGTAGCCCTTTCTTTCTGCAGGTTGTTATGTTCCAGCTCCATGATGTGGTGTCCCAGTCCTAAGTGATTATGCTTGCTGCGAATTCAATTTGTTACTGTTAGTGCTGTCATAGAATCATAATACCAGACTCATTTGGGTTGGAAGGGTCCTTAAAGCTCCTCCAGCTCCAGCCTCTGCCATGGGCAGGGACACCTTCCATTGGAGCAGCTCCAAGCCCCTGTGTCCAACCTGGCCTTGAATGCTGCCAGGGATGGGGCAGCCACAGCTTCTCATGGGCACCCTGGGCCAGCGCATCAGCACCTTCCCAGGGAAGAGCTTCTGCCTAAGAGCTCATATTAATGTCATAGGTACAGTTACCCTGTGTCAGCGCTCGGTGTGCTTACACAGTGATGTGTGGCAGCCCTTCAGCTGTGACCAGCCCAGGGGCTTGTTCTGTGCTTCTCTGTGAGTGACATGTGATCAATTCATCATCCGTAGATGACTTCGTGTGATTTCATTCCCAAATGGAGCTCTAACCAGGGCTTACAGCAGCAATGCTTCCACAGGAGAGCAGGCATCTGCATCCCCATCACTTCAGTGTGCAACAGATGGTACATGAATCCTAAGGTGATTCATCCAGCTATTTTTTGTAGGGATGGGGATCATTGCTGCCATTGCAGGCTGGGTGGTGCGTGTGTGGAGGCTGGGAGAGGTGAGATGGTGTAAGCTCTTAAGAATGGCTCTTTTAAAGAGGGGACTATTTAAAGCCTGGAACCCACTGGCCAGGGGTGTCTTTTTATGTAATCTCAACCTGTGAATGTTGGAAGAGAAGATTCTTTGTCTTTTCCTTTGAATTATTTCCTTAGTGGGAACTGTGGCTTTTACTTCTGCCATGGTTTTCAAAGCAAGGGCTGTTTTAAAGGAGGAATGGTGATGCTTCAGTAGCCATGGTGGAATTAAACTTGTAAGTAGTTGGTATTTATACAGGACTTGAGCTGGTGCCTGTTGACATATGATGTGAAGAAAACCTTGGTCTTTTTGGAGAAGAAATGTCATGGAACTGAAGCACGTTGAGACACTCTCCAAATGGTGTTTAAAGCAAGTATTTAAATATAAGCAAGCCACGTGGCACCTTATTTTCCCCCTCTTTTTGTGAAGTGGGTGCAGGTCTGGGAGGGAAGCTCCAGGTATGTGAAATAGGTTAACTAAAGGGGCTACAAGAAACCTGGAGAGGGGCTTTGGCCAAGGGATGTAGGGACAGGCCAAGGGGAATGGCTTTAAGCTGCCAGAGGGGAGAGTGAGATGAGCTCTTAGGCAGAAGCTGTTCCGTGTGAGGGTGCTGAGGCGCTGTCCCAGGGGGTGCCCAGAGAAGCTGTGGCTGCCCCATCCCTGCAGTGTTGAAGGTCAGGTTGGACACGGGCTTGGAGCTGCTCCAGTGGAAGGTGTTCCCTGCCCATGGCAGGGGTTGGAGTTAGATCAGCTTTAAGCTCTTTTCCAACACAAACCAGTCTGTGATGCACTCAGTTTGTGTAGGTCTTGGTTGTGAAATGCGGGTTTTGACCCAATTCAAGGTAGTTTTTGATTCAGCCTGCCCAACCATCTGCATCACAGCTACAGAGGAGCTGCAGCATCACAAATGGCTGCAGGAAAAAGGCTTCTCTGGTGCCTCAGTGACTGTCAGCTTTGCCTGCACATGCTGCAGTGACACCTTCTGATGGCAGCAAGAGTGACTCCCTAGTGCTGAGCAGTCAGTGAATGTACAGCCACAAGCTGCAGCCATCTCCAGGGTGGATAAGGGTGGTTTTGATAGCATATGAACCAGCTTGTAGGTTCACATAAGTTCCAGTGAATTCCTTGTCAAAGGGAAGGCGAAGTTAATGGAGTGACAGCGACCGCAGGAATGATGGGCAGATGATAAACAAGCCTCTTCACAACGATGCTCTTCAATCTTGTGACACTACAGCAGGGTCTGCCACTTGTGTGACAGGTACAGACAGTGTGACATCGAGGAGATGCACAGAGGTGTATTTTAAAGCTGCCTTGGTTTAGGAGCCAGAGCTATCTTGCACGGGTTCTCAGACCTATTGCATCCATTCATTGATGGAGTTAATGGGAAATGCCAAATAATTTGTTTGAAACTGGAACTATCACATTATTTCAATTTTCATCTTGAATCGTGAATGTTTGAGGCTAAAACTGATGCTCAGGAATGATGCAGGAGGCAACCTTCGGAGGAAAATATGCCTCACAGGGTCTTCACATCCGTGAAGTCCAGTAACTGCTATTTTGCTTGTAGGAAGTTAAATTTCACAGTGTGCATCTGATCGATACGATGTAAAACCCCTCCTGAACCTGTTTTTAAATCACTTGCTTCAAACTTGCCTTGAAATTGTTCCTTGAATCTGTGTCTTTTCTTTCTTCTTTCAGTGGGGAAGACTTCCTTGATCACCAGGTTCATGTATGACAGCTTTGACAACACCTACCAGGTAAATTGATCTATGTTATTGCCTTCTCTAAGGCCCTTCTGTTGCCATGTCTTCCCTTGAAGGAAGAATCCATTTGGTTGAAAGTGGGTAAGAGTTGGTACACTGACCAAGTTCTTCACTGTAAAAATCTTCTAACTTCATATTTTAACCTTCCAGAACAGCATCTTGCTCTTGGGTGCTGCTCATCTGCTGTGGTTCGAAAGCACCGGCTCTTAGTTACAGCCAAGTAATAGCAGTTGTTAAGTCTCTCAGGGTGTTTCCTTTCACCGTTTCCCATCAGGCCATCACAGATCTAATGTCTCTGTGGGGAAAATGGAAGCAGGTACCCAGCTCCTTTGAAAACAGAAGCAACCTGAGCTGCAAGAGGTTCTGCAGTGGGTGAACAAGGACTTGTGGAGCAGAAAGCAGTTGGACAGAGCCTTGGGTGCCATGGTTTAGTGGGAGGTGTCCCTGCCCGTGGCAGGGGGGTTGGAACTGGATGATCTTAAGGTCCTTTCCAACCCTGATTATTCTATGATTGTGAGGCTAGGTGTGCTTTAGGAGAATATTTTGTGCTGGCTAATGAAACAAAGACCACACACCTGGTGGTTGTGCACATTACCAGCTTGTGACTGCTTATTCCTTATTTATTATTTAAACCAGACTGGGTTGGCAAGCCTGGGGCTGAAGCAGTGGTTGTCTTTTACTCCAGTTGGCCCTGTAGCCCACTCACTGCTTTGTGCTTGGTGACAAGTCGTAGAATCCCAGACTGGTTTGGGTTGAAGGGACCTTGAAGCTCCTCCAGCTCCAGCCCCTGCAACGGGCAGGGACACCTTCCACCAGAGCAGCTTGCTCCAAGCCCTGTGTCCAACCTGGCCTTGAGCACTGCCAGACACAGGGCAGCCACAGCTTCTGTGGGCACCCTGGGCCAGCGCGTCAGCATCCTCACAGGGAACAGCTTCTGCTTAAGAGCTCATCTCAGTCTCCCCTCTGGCAGGTTGAAGCCATTCCCCTTGGCTTGTCCAAAGCCCCTCTCCAGGTTTCTTGTTTCCAACAGCTCCACGTCTCTCTTGTGTTGTCGCCCAGAGCTGGACACAGGACTGCAGCTTGGTCTCACAATCCCATGGAGAGGGATCTCTCCTGGTAAATGACACACCACCAAGGACACAACTTTATTCCTGGTGTTTGGTTTCCTTGGGTCAGTACAGAGAGTTCTTGTTTGATTCACAGATGCCCCTTTTATAAAAAGAGCTTATTGATAAGCTACAGGGGTAAGAGCCAAATTCCTCTTATGTAGGAGCAGCAAAAGAAAAGTAATGCGCAGCAGAGGTTTTAATAAACTGCAGCTTTTGATTTGTATACCCTGAACCCAAATAACCTGGTGCAAATTTGAGGTTGGGGCAGCTTTCAGAAAACAGGCGTTCAAAATTCATCAGAAGTGTCCAGAAAGAGCAAATCACCCATCAGTTAACCTGCAGCTACAGCTGACACGTCCATGGTTTGATGGACATTGGCAGTCAAGCACTTGGCTTTCAGGGGTCTCTAAATGATGCTCAACATGGAGAAATCTGTGTTCTGTTTGACACTAACAGCTGCTCTGGTTTGGAGCTTTTGGGCTCATCCTTTCTACCAGCTACAGCAAAACACAGGACCTATCAGCTCAGTAATGACTTCAGTCAAATAGGGGTCTTTAGGTGAGTGACGCTATAAGCAGTATATTAGCACCCAAACTAGGTTTGCATCTGTGATAGTTAAATTGAAGCTATCTTATAAGCCCTTAAAACTTCTTCCTGATTCACACATTAATTTTGGAATCATTATGTATATTATGTCAGACCAGCTTCCTGTGGAGATAACAGAATTATCATCAAGTACAGAGGGTCAGACCTCTTCAAGAAAGAACTAGGATGTAGATCCATAGAGAAAAGGAGCAGACCTGAAATTAAACTACTGATGGGGAAAAACCCCCAGATGAGATTAAAGAGCTGCTTTCTCTGTCCATGTAATTACAGTGGGGAGGATTTGAAAGGATGTTTGCTCCCTCGGGAGCAATGATGTGTTCTTCAGCCCTCCTACACCACAGCAGCTTTGCTTCTCCTGTTGTTGAGTGAAAGCTGCATCTCATTGTACCCAACTCACCTGGCAGAGCAGTGAGCAGGTACTGAAGAGGCAGTAACTCATGAAGGGGTGAAGAGATTTAAATGAGATACCTGCACCCCAAGTAACAGAGGAGTCACAGTGTTATTCTTACCTTTTCCCATTCCCTCCTCCTCCCGCCTCCCTAAAAAAACCTTCGCATTCATCAGGGAACAGATTTTTCTCAGCTTGGTGGATTCAGAACGTTACCAACTGTAACCAAGTCATGAAACATGTTCTGCTTGGAGCAGACACACTTGATAAAACCCAAGTACTTTTATAGCTCGGCACAGTTTCAAGCTCAACCTGGATTCTGGGAGTGGGCAGTGATTGATCTCCTAGGATGTAGGGAAGTTACCTTGAGCCAGCTGGAACTGAGGTCAGGGGAGGGGATCCTGCCCCTCTGCTGTGCTCTGGGGAGACCCCCCTGCAGTCCTGATCCAGCTCTGGGGCAGCAGCACGACGAGGGACGTGGAGCTGTTGGAGCGAGTGCAGAGGAGGCCATGGAGCTGCTGCGAGGGCTGGAGCAGCTCTGCTCTGGAGCCAGGCTGAGAGAGCTGGGCTGGGGCAGCCTGGAGAAGAGAAGGCTCCTGAAGGGGAGACCTGAGAGCAGCTTCCAGTGCCTAAAGGGGCTGCAGGAGAGCTGGAGAGGGGCTTTGGGCAAGCTCCCTTCAACCCAAGCCACTCTGTGATATTGTGAAAGCAGGGTAACAACAATTCCTTAGCAGCTTTGTGAGGACAGATGAATTAAGGAGTCTTCTCATACGTGGCCCCATCCATAGTGTTGTCTTCTGAAGCTTGTTTTCCTTCTTGTCCTCTTTAAACTTGTGATTGGGACTTAGTGCCTCGCATCAGGTTCAGAATGTGCTTCCTTCCTGGTTGTTCTGTATGGCGCACAGCATTCCACAAGCAGGTTAAACCTGCCTCCACCTCTGTGATGGTAATAAGCTTAGCCTAATGTCCACATGTTTTCCCCTTTAGTAAGTAGACTTCTCCACTCCTCACACTTTGCACTGCTCTTTACAACTGATGTGTAAAGACCCCTCAAGCTTTTTTGCTCCTTCTGTCAGCACTGTTGCAAAATACCTCTTTAAGTTGGTTCATAGTGAATGTCTGGGATATATCAAGTAGCTTGAATCCCCGCCTTGATAGAGCGTATTCTCTGTATTGTGGGCAGAATGATAAATGTGAGCAAACATAGAATCATAGAATAGTCAGGGTTGGAAAGGACCTTAAGCTCATCCAGTTCCAGCCCCCTGCCATGGGCAGGGACACCTCCCACTAAACCATGGCACCCAAGGCTCTGTCCAACCCGGCCTTCAACACCACCAGCGGTGGAGCATTCACAGCTTCCCTGGGCAACCCATTCCAGTGCCTCAGCACCCCTCACAGTAAAGAACTTCTTCCTCATATCCAATCTAAACTTCCCCTGTTTCAGTTTGAACCCTTTACTCTTGTCCTCTCACTACAGTCCCTAATGAAGAGTCCCTCCCCAGCATCCCTGTACCCCCCCTGCAGATACTGGAAGCTGTTCAGATACTGGAAGGCTTTGACATATTTGGCTTTAAGTTATCGCATGTAGATCTTAAAGCTTGTGAGGGTTCGAGTGAAGAGCCATTTCACAGCTTGAGTGTTACAAACCTGCTCTATGTTCTTCTCAGTGCTCCTAGCACAAATATTTTTTATTCCCAGACCTAAAATAAGGCTTGTACTCGGCCTTTCCATTGCGTTTTCCAGGCTGTGAGCGTCCCAAGTGCAGGAATCTCGCTGACCTGACACCTTTCTGCATGGCATTTACATGTCCTCCAGGCATACAGAGAGACTTCAGAGCTGCTGCTGCCATGCGGCTGTGTGGGAGGGATGGCACAAAGTACAGGCTGAGGCAGGTTTTGGGCTCTGCAGCTGATGTTCCAGCTCCTGCTGAGAGCAGAGGAAGTCTGAGCTCCAGCAGTTTGTCAGCCAGAATGAGATCCTCACATGTGTCTGTGGTGTGGGGACTTGAGGGGGTTTGTAGGCTTTCTTCTGTGAGCTGAAATCAGAGAGACACACGGGAGGATGGAAGCGTTCTTGAGGCAGTCTTCCGAGGAGAATCCACTGCCAACACAACATAAAACAAAAGCAGAAGGGAAGCATGTTGTTGGGTTGGTCTTTTGGGGGTTCTCGTATCTGCCTTGCAGTTTCGGTATCATAGAGACATGGAATGGTTTGTGTTGGGAGGGAGCTTAAAGCTGATCCAGCTCCAAGCCCCTGCCATGGGCAGGGACACCTTCCACTGGAGCAGCTCCAAGCCCCTGTAGTACAACCTGGCCTTGAGCACTGCCAGGGATGGGGCAGCCACAGCTGCTCTGGGCACCCTGGACCAGCGCTCAGCACCCTCCCAGGGAAGAGCCTCTGCCTAAGAGCTCACCTCAGTCTCCCCTCTGGCAGTTAAAGCCATTCCCCTTGGCCTGTCCCTACAGCCCTTGGCCAAAGCCCCTCTCCAGCTCTCCTGCAGCCCCTTTAGGCACTGGAGCTGCTCTCAGGTCTCCCCTTCAGGAGCCTTCTCTTCTCCAGGCTGCCCCAGCCCAGCTCTCTCAGCCTGGCTCCAGAGCAGAGCTGCTCCAGCCCTCGCAGCAGCTCCATGGCCTCCTCTGGCCTCGCTCCAACAGCTCCATGTCCCTCTTGTGCTGCTGCCCCAGAGCTGGATCAGGACTGGGGTGGGGGGTGTCTCCCTTCAAGCAGCAGAGGGTCAGGATCCCCTCCCTGAGCTGCTGCTCACGTTCGGGGGGGTGTACCCAGCAGAACGGGGGTTCTGGGCTCAAGCGCACACTGAAGCCGGGTCATGGGGAGCTTCTCCTCACCCAACACCCTCAAGTCCTTCTCCTCAGGCTGCTCTGTCCAGTCTCCCCCAGCCTGTGTCTATGCTGTATCATCTCTCTGAACTGATAATGTATCAGTTCTTGATGATAGGTGAAAAGTCTCTGGATCCTGGGGGGTAAAGCACTGGTTATTTTCCCTCTGTGCTTCTCTGGTGTTCCAAATCTGCTGTCCTCATCCCGCCAGGAAAGTTTGTTTTCTGATGTATTATATATAGTTACAAAGGGAAATTAAGTTTGAAATGCTCCGTTCTGTTTTTTTTCCTTGTTATTCTTTTGCAGCTGGTTCTCATGCAGTGCTCACAAGCTGCCTGGCTTTAGTCTTTATTCCTAGCACGTAAAGTATCTGGCAGAATACAAGGAATTAGTTATGGGGATCTATAGTGAGGGCATGGCAGCAGCCAACAGTATGGAGTATATACAGTAAAATAAAGTTTCCATTAGAAATATCTCCTTCAGGATGAGGAGGTTCTGTCAAACCTCTTTGCTCTAGCTTAGAGTTTCCTCTTACCTGTTGGTTTGCTTTATTTTCCTTTTTGAATCCATTTGGAATGTTTTCCAGGCTCTGTTGGCATTGCTGAGCAGTGGAACTCCTCGAAGTGCTCAGTGTCCTCTTGAAGCCAGGGCAGCAGTAGAGCCCCTGCAGGTCACCTCTGCGTGTCCCTGCTACAGATGAATCCTGGAGCTTGGGTTCACCCTCACTGCAGCCTAGAGAACTGGGGTGCAGATCATATATTTAAGAGTCAGCTCTTGATAGGGCCTACTTGTGCTTTGCTGCTTCTCTTAAACAGATGCAAGGGTGCTCTACATGAAGCTCCCACTAGTGTCCAGAAACTTGGATGCAGTTGTGTTGCAGTGAGCTTTGGATTCAGTGAGCTTTAGTTGCAGCTGGTGACCTTGTGTGAGCACAAACCTTCGTGTTGCAGCAGATGCGAAGACGTGCTCTTTAGCCTTAATGAATCACAGAATCCCAGACTGGTTTTTGGTTGAAGGGAGCTTAAAGCTCCTACAGCTCCAACCCCTGCCACAAGCAGGGGCACCTTCCACTGGAGCACCTCCAAGCCCCTTTGTCCAACCTGGCTTTGAACGCTGCCAGGGATGGGGCAGCCACAGCTTCTCTGGGCACCCTGGGCCAGCACCTCAGCACCCTCCCAGGGAAGAGCTTCTGCCTAAGAGCTCATCTCAGTCTCCCCTCTGGCAGCTTGAAGCCATTCCCCTTGGCCTGTCACCCCTCAGCGTTAAAATAGATGAAAGTATTGTGCAGTCCGGAAGAACATGGTGTGCTTTGATACCCTGGTTCAGCTGTGGGATGTTGCCTTAGGTCATTTACATAAAAGTCCTTGCTGATACCCATCTGTATGGATTCAACTGTCAGTGTGCAGAAGCTGATGTTAATATTAACACTTTTTTGTGCTTTGCAATGTTCTGGTTGTGGATATTAAGGAAACTGCTTATTGAATCTTACAGGTAGAGTTTTGTCTTGCAAGGAAGAAAACCAGTGTATGTTTCTTGCAGAGGTGCTGCATTCCGAGGTGGCAGGAGTGTTTTTGCCCTGGAAATCATCACCACTGTTCTGCCATTTAATTTAAGAGCTTTTTTCTTTTCTTACAGGCAACAATTGGCATTGACTTCTTATCGAAAACCATGTATCTGGAGGATCGAACAGTGAGTAAGAGTTTTGTGCCCTTCTCTATATACATTAGGAATGAGGATCAGCATCTGCTGTAATTGTGCAGCCCACAGTTGTGAGATCACTTGGAAGCACAGACTGAGCAGCACCTACCAGCTGCTCCCAGACTGACAAGGGCTGTGGAGACAGCTCCCTGCTCTGTTTGGGGCAAGGGGAAATCACCTCTTGGTTCATGAGTGCCTTTGACATGTGGCAGAAGGTGCTGTAGTGTCATCCTCTTTGGAAAAAGACATATGGGTAGTTTGAGGGGTGCATAATGATGGGAATGTGGAGGAGGCGACCATGCATATCCCCTTCAGGTTTTGATGTCAAAAGATAGAAGGATAAAATACAAATGTGTCTAGTTAGTAGCTCACTATTAATGCTACTGGCTTAAAAAGAAGGTTGCCTTTAATAGTGATCCACAAACACTGCTTGTTTCTCAGCTTGGTGCAGTTCTAACTCCCCAATGAAATGACTCCTGTGTGGAAGCAAGCCTGTGGTTTCAATGAGCTCAGATTCTTAATGAAGACATTCAGAGTTGTGCTATTTGCAGAAGCAAATTGTGCAGAGCTGCAAAAGCTCCTGGGCTTGTAGAAACCCCCAATCAATGTGATTGCATTGAAAGTGCTTGAGCAACGAGATGTTCTTTCCTTGCCCATCTTGCCATATGTGTTGCTTTCAGTATATCCTGCCTTTTCTTTCAGAACCTTGATGGTAAGAGACATTCAGCCTCATTTAGGTGCATGTTACTTTGCAGTGTGGCTAAGGCTTAACTAGAGAGTGATAACGTTTTATCCCCCTCTATAAAAAAGCACATTAGAAGCTTTTCCAGTGCTTTGACAGCAGTGCAAGGCTCTTCCATTAGAAATGGATGATGGATGTGGTCTGATTTTTCCACCAGCAGCTCTCCTCCTTGTTGCTGGAGTTCCCTGGGTGAGGATAACAGCAGAGCAGGAAAACCTTGAGTAGGCAAAACCCCAGGTGAACATGAAGTTTTCCTGCTCGTGCTCTCAGTTTCAAAGCTGAGCAGGTTTATTCCTCCCCTCTGGAAGTCTTTTTTTTCCATAGCAGAAACCCCGAGATAGCTGCACATCCCCCCCATTTGGCTCCTTGGGAAGCTCCCAATCATCTCCTGCATGATTGTCATTTTTATTTAGCTTTTTGGTTTTTTGGTTTCCTTTTTTTTCTTCTTTTCAACAGTAAAATTTCTTTCTTCTCCTTTCATTTTTCGTGGCAGTTTGGCTTTTTTTCATTTTCTCCCACCCACAGATCAGGTTGCAGCTGTGGGATACTGCGGGTCAGGAACGTTTCCGTAGCCTCATTCCCAGTTACATCCGTGACTCTGCTGCTGCTGTAGTAGTTTACGATATCACAAGTAGGTATTTTGGCACTGGCTTTGACCTTTGTTCTTATTTTTCTTGCTTGTTTGACTGATTTTGTTAGGTACGGTTGCAATTATGGGACACAGCAGGTCAAGAGCGGTTCAGGAGCTTGATTCCTAGCTACATTCGTGACTCCACTGTTGCAGTTGTTGTTTATGATATCACAAGTGAGTGGGGGGAATTCTGCATTTCTAATCCTCTGCCCCTTTTCATCCTTTAGCTTAGCTTTGCATGTCCTATCGCAGCCATCTGCTTGTCCTTCATTCTGGCATGACAAACCAGGGTGTTTTCTTTCACTCGAGTCCAACTTTAAGCTGGCCACCTGATTGCTGCTGTTGTAATGTATAAACTCTCTTCCAAACGTCAGTTTGTAACCTTTTCCTATCACATTCTTCAATCCTGGCTGGTCTTGTTGCACTTTCCCCTCTTTCATCTGCTTTTTGGATCGTAATACCACTGTGGCTTTTGGTCTCAACCACCTGAATCATGTTCATAGATAACTGGATTCTGAAATGAGAGACTTTGCACTGATAGCTGTAGCTTGCTTCACTCCATTTACCCTTTCTTCTCCCCCCCCCCCCCAACAATCTGGGCATGGGCTGGGGGGGGAAATGCATTAACATCACATTTCCATTTTGAATCAGTCGCTTTCCCATTCTACAGTATGGAAAACTTCACCACTAAGCCCTTATCTTTTAACAATTGCTCTTTCATTTCTCGCTAAGGTATGTATGTTTTTGTGAACTAAAATATTAGTGCTTTTTTCAAGCCTTCTCTTTCTGTCCCTCTCCTCAGTCCAGAGCCCCTCTAACTTACCAGCCTCCTGCATTCACAAACACTGATTTAGGAGAATTAAACTTTCAGCCACTTCCATTCTAAACCGGAATCGACCCCGAACAATGGCCTGATTCTATCTAAATGCAAAATGCTTGTCCTTTGATTTATAGATACTGGAAGATTACCGCAGGAATATGGGTTCTACCTATTAAAGCTTTAATTGTTGAAAATAGTACCTTTATTTGAGCTCAAAGCACAGGTTAGCAGTGAACTTGGATATATTTTTACTGACCTGGCAAATTGGATATTGCCAAGTAGTGAAAAGAAGAATTCAGACACTGGGAAGTGATCACGTCTTGGCTGTCCAGCACACAATGTATTACTATGCAGTAGAAGCCATTAAACCAATCAATACTCCTCAGGAATTGCTGCAGAGCCTCCCCTTTTTAAGTACTGAGAACTGCTTTGGCAGTTCAGCTGTATTTCGTATCGCTCGCTGGCAGATGCCGAGCTCCACCCAGCTTCTATACAACTGGCTTTTCCTTATGGGATGCAACAATTCCAACAATAAACTGTCTCATTGGATCATTTTAGCTTCCTAAAATTCTTATGTTTAGCTTTTAAGGAGAAATCATAGAATTCCAGGCTGGTTTGGGATGAAGGGGCCTTAAAGCTCCTCCAGCTCCAGCCCCTGCTGTGGGCAGGGACACCTTCCACTGGAGCACCTCCAAGCCCCTGTGTCCAACCTGGCTTTGAGCACTGCCAGGGATGGGGCAGCCACAGCTTCTGTGGGCACTCTGGGCCAGCGCCTCAGCACCCTCCCAGGGAAGAGCTTCTGCCTAAGAGCTCATCTCAGTCTCCCCTCTGGCAGCTTAAAGCCATTCCCCTTGGCCTGTCCCTACAGGCCCTTGTCCAAAGCCCAAAGAAAGAGTGTCTGTGCGTAGGTTAAATTCGTATTTCTGGTTCTGTACAAATGATTTGGGAACTATTTTGAGCATTCAGTGGTACAGGAGCTGTTAGTGTGTTATAGAACCCTGATACTCCTTAGAGAGCATCCTGAACCGTGCAAGGTAAAAGTGATTAAAGTGTAGAAAACCTGCAGCTGATATTAGGTACTCTTGAGAAGCCATGTACTGTAGGAACCTGTTGCTGTAGCTGCACAAGTCATAAGCAGTGTTGAATGCACTATCACATCCATCCCATAAACTATTTTATGTTGAACTAAAAAAGACGGGATCTGGTTTAAGCCCCAGTGATGCTCATCTCAGTTTAGACAGTGGCAAAACCAAGCTTTAGCTCGACTCAAGTCCCTGGCTTTGAATTCACCTGTAGTGAGGTGAGTTTGAAGCCCGTTTGAAATGAGCACCAAAGCTTTTGTATCATTCAGAGTAGGAGACTTAAGGTTTCACTTGCTGATTCTTCATCACCCTGTTATGCTAATTCCAGAAACTATGAAGCTTTCATTTGGGCTTCAGTGATGTATTTACAAGTGATCTGTGAGGAATTCCTGCAGTGACAAATCCTCTCCCTGTTCTCTGTTAGATGTAAACTCGTTCCAGCAAACAACAAAATGGATTGATGATGTGAGAACGGAAAGGGGCAGCGATGTCATCATCATGCTGGTGGGAAATAAAACAGATCTAGCAGATAAGAGGTATGGAGGACTCCCTCATCTTCCAACTGCTGTTGTGAACCTGCTGCTCTTTGCTCCTAGACAGCTATTGTAAAAGGAGCATTGGTATTTGTATCAGTTCCCAAATGCACAAGCTTGTTTTGGCTGTGCTGGAGATGGCTGTGACGAGAGAGATCTCAATTGTGAATCTTCTGTTTGGTTAAGCACAAGTTGCCAGTGAACGAGTTGAGCGACTGTCACCAGCTTGTTCAGGTTACAGAATGGAATGTCAGCTACAACCTGTGTCAGCGCATGAGTAAACTGAAATCATTACAGACATTCCTACTTCATACATTTGCTCAGCTATCAATGATAGGTGCAAGTGGTCCTCCCTTTTGAAACCCTTCAGGGGTTTTCACAAGTTGGAAAACTGCAATATTTTACTAAGAGTTTGGCATCTTCAGCTTTTGCTGCTGCTTTTGGGTTTATGGTATTCATAGAATCATAGAATAGTTTGGGGTTGGAGGGGAGCTTAAAGCTCCTCCAGTTCCAGCCCCTGCCACGGGCAGGGACCCCTTCCACTGGAGCAGCTCCAAGCCCCTGTGTCCAACCTGGTCTTGAGCACTGCCAGGGATGGGGCAGCCACAGCTTCTCTGTGCCAGTGTCCAGCTGAATTTGAACTTAAAACCATGAAATGCTTTCAGAACTGCGCTGATGCAGTCACCTTTTTGGGCTGAAGACAAGAATCTGAATTTTCAAGGTGTTTGTTTGTGGCTTTTATTCCTAATTCTGTGTTGTCTTCCCCAGACAAGTGTCCATTGAGGAAGGAGAAAGAAAAGCCAAAGAGCTGAATGTAATGTTCATCGAAACTAGTGCAAAAGCAGGATACAATGTAAAACAGGTGAGTAACCACAGCAGACACAATACTACTTCTGTTAATGTGCCACTGTGGAAACAGAACTTCTCTGGACATTGGGAAGCCTTTGCAGAGCTTCTCGGGGAGGACATTTGTGGTTCACATGCCACAAGCGACATCTCAGAGTTGAATTGTTGGCTAAGGTTCAGAAGAGGATCCCTGACCTTGCAGCAAAGGGCTTGAAATCTCTTTCACCTTAGAAGAGAGGAGCTGTAGAAGAGAAATCCTTCCTGGATTTCTGTTAATTCGGATTTGGTGTTTAGATTGAAGGGGTTAAGGCATGAGCCAAAAAATTGGGGAAATAGAGGTCCTAGCATTGTTTCTGGTGCCAGTTCAATCCATGAACATGGGCACACCAGTCAAGGAGGAATGTGATGGCTTAAATGTACAGTGGTGCTTCCACTGTACAGTGAGGCAGTGTAAGCTGGTGTTTCTACTCTGGAAGACCCTGAAAGTGTGAGTCAGTGTTCTGGGAGAGCTGAAGCTATTTACTTCTGGTAGGTGATGAGTTGCTTTTGAACTGAGGAAGGCGGGGAGAGGTCTTTTGAGCTGATGCAGCTGCAACAAAATTAGGTTTTATGCTGTGGGATGAGCTGAAACCTTTTGCATTGTGAAACGGTAACTGAGGTTTCAGCACTTGTGCTAATGAAGATAAATCACTTGGCAAACAGCGAACGGGTGGAAGTAGTAAATACTGAGGAACTGATGTGGTGTTGACAGGGAAGAAATGCTTGAGCTTATTCGTTGTGTTCACAAATAGGCTTCCCAGAATCACAGTCACTGCTTTGAGTTGGAAGGGACCAGAGCAGAGCTGCTCCAGCCCTCGCAGCAGCTCCATGGCCTCCTCTGGCCTCGCTCCAACAGCTCCACATCCCTCTTGTGCTGCTGCCCCAGAGCTGGATCAGGACTGCAGGGGGGGTCTCCCCAGAGCACAGCAGAGGGGCAGGATCCCCTCCCGGAGCTGCTGCTCATGCTCTGGTGTGCACCCAGCAGAAGGGGGGTTCTGGGCTCAAGTGCACACTGAAGCCGGGTCATGGGCAGCTTCTCCTCACCCAGCACCCCAAGTCCTTCTCCCCAGGCTGTGTTTGTGCTGCGATTGCGCCAACCCGGGGGCAGGACCTTGCACTTGGCCTGGTTGAGCTTTATGAGGTCCTCCGTCTCCAGCTTATCCAGCACCCTCTGGATCCCAT
Organism: Myiopsitta monachus; assembly: GCA_017639245.1. Taxonomy (NCBI): domain Eukaryota; kingdom Metazoa; phylum Chordata; class Aves; order Psittaciformes; family Psittacidae; genus Myiopsitta; species Myiopsitta monachus. The sequence continues at coordinate 97,030,876 of CM029919.1, read as the reverse complement.
CCCTTCCCTCCAGTGTGTCATTGCACCACACAGCTCAGTGACATCGGCAGATGTGCTGAGGGTGCTCAGTCCCACTGTCCATGTCACCAGCAAAGATGTTGAACAGTGCTGGTCCCAGCACTGGCCCTTGAGGAACACCACTCATCACTGGTCTTCACTTAGACATTGAGCTGTTGACCACAGCTCTCTTGAGTGCAACCATCTGGCCAATTCCTTATCCACGCTGTGGTCCATCCATCAAATCCCTGTCTCTCCCAATTTAGAGCCAAGCATTCCTAACAAGAGGCAAGATTCTAGCAGATCGTGAATTGAGAGTGAGTGGTGTCCATCCCTCCTGACTCAGTGCGTAGTGGGATACTGCTGCTTCCTTGATGTAGCAATTTCTCACGTGGAGTCATGGCCCTTAAAGTATTTGCTCCTTATGGTAGAAGGAAATGCAGCAGTGCAAGAGGTAGAAGGCATTTATTCCTGGGCATCCCCACACAGCAAACACATGCACACACATGTGTATGTACATAATCCCACGTGTGTTTTTCCTATGTAGTTAAACAGTTTGTGTGCAGAATTGTATCAGTTGCTAAAACAGGCTTATAAATGACTTTGTATGTTGTAGCCAGGACTAAAAAGTCTGTTATTAAAATGTCTCTTGACTTTGTATATTAGGAACAACATTATTCCCTGCATAATGGAATAATGAGACATGTTAACTCAGTGCTGTGTTTCAGTGCATTAGTGAGTGTGAAAGTGTTTGGTCCCAGGGTCCCCAATTATCCTGCCACAACACAGAGGCTGCTTTGTAATTAAGGCTTGGATTCCATGCTGGAATTCTTAATGTTTACTTGGACTGTGGGGAGTGAACTTGAGAGCAGTCACCTGGCTGAGAGGAATGATTTACAGATTCACAGCCTGGTCTGGGTTGAAGGGACCTTAAAGCTCATCCAGTTCCATCCCCCGCCACGGGCGGGGGCACCTTCCACTGGAGCAGCTCCAAGCCTCTGTGTCCATCCTGGCCTTCAACACTGCCAGAGATGGGGCAGCCACAGCTTCTCTGGGCACCCTGGGCCAGCGCCTCAGCACCCTCCCAGGGAAGAGCTTCTGCCTAAGAGCTCATCTCAGTCTCCCCTCTGGCAGCTTAAAGCCATTCCCCTTGGCCTGTCCCTACATCCCTTGGCCAAAGCCCCTCTTCAGCTTTCCTGCAGCCCCTTTAGGCACTGGAACTGCACTAAGGTCTCTCCTTCAGGAGCCTCCTCTTCTCCAGGCTGCCCCAGCCCAGCTCTCTCAGCCTGGCTCCAGAGCAGAGGGGAAGAGAGGACAGATCTCGTATTCCTGTGCCTGTGGCCCATTGTGCAGAAGATCCTGTCATTTACTAAAACACGTGCTTTGTAAAGCCCCTACAGCCTCCATCGTGAGAGATGGGAGCTCCATTTAATCCATGATGAAGGAACAAACTTTGCCTTTCTATATTTTATGCTGAAGCCATAGGGGGATTTTCCTAATGAGATTGTGAAAGCATAAAGCCATTTGTGTAGCTGCAGCCTCACTTGCTCACTCTCTAGAGACAACTCTTGGTTGGGTAATGGAGGTCTAGACAAATCATACCTCTGATTTTAATTGCCAGGTTACATGCTGCAAGACTTGCTGCTGTGAGAAAATAGGGTAGGTAATGCAGCTCCAAGCAAAACAGGGTGGTGGTGGCAAGCTGGATGCTAATTCCTTCTATTAAATAGAAGATTTGGTGTTGAGACATCTTGTTCTTCATTCACATTAAGGAATATCTAAAACCTGCATCATGTTTCAAGTGGGTACTTGTTATAATGTGAAATCTTGTCAGAATGGGACAAGAGGACAGGTTTTAAGTGACCTCATTCTCTGTGCACAATATTGAACCACAAAGACACGGGTGGTGGTTGAATAAGAGCTAAAAATGGATTTTTCTGCTCATTTTGATCCTGTGTTGCAGGCAGGGATTGGGATTTGCAGGAACTTCAAAGCTGTCCTGTGCTGCAGAACATTTGGAGCTCTCACTTTCAATTAGTTTCATAAGTAACTGTTGAAACAGTTCCCAAAGGAGAAGACTTTTAATACCATTATTTCCTAGTTCTGTTTCCGTGCAGCTTCTCTATTTGGTATGAGTTTATATTTCTAACTTGTCATGAATTCTTCCCTAGTGAAATGGCAACAACTCCATCACTCTGCTGTGGTGAGACCCCACTCGCAGCACTGGGTGCGGTTCTGGGGTCCTCAGCATAAGAAGGAGATGAAGCTGTTGGGGCAAGTCCAGAGGAGGCCATAAGGATGAGCAGGGGCTGGAGCATCCCGTGTATGGAGCCAGGCTGAGAACATTGGGGCTGTTGAGCCTGGGGAAGAGAAGCTGCGTGGAGGCCTCAGAGCAGCTTCCAGTGTCTGAAGGGGGCTACAAGGATGCTGGAGAGGGACTCTTCATTAGGGACTGTAGGGATAGGACATGGGGTGATGGGTTCAACTGAAATAGGGGAAGTTCAGATTGGAGATAAGGCAGAAGCTGTTCCCTGTGAGGGTGCTGAGGCGCTGGCCCAGGGCGCCCAGAGGAGCTGTGGCTGCCCCATCCCTGGCAGTGTTGAAGGCCAGGCTGGCCACAGAGCCTTGGAGCTGCTCCAGTGGAAGGTGTCCCTGCCCGTGGCAGGGGTTGGAGATGGAGGAGCTTTAATGTCCCTTCTAACCCAAACCAGTCTGGGATTCTGTCCATAACTTTCCCATAACCTATATCAAATGTCTCTTTAATAAGCTGAAGGCAAATCTGACCTTCCTCATACTGATAACTTCTATCTACAATCTATTCTGATGTTGCAGGGCAATTACTGTCTGAGTTAATTCTCACGCAGGAGTTTGAATTCCAAATGAAAACTCCTGTGTTTAATTAAATCAAATTATTATAATCAAGTTTAAAATAATCAGATTATTTTAGATACCAATTCCAGCTTTTGACTACATCTAATGAAGCACAGTGATGTAAAAATTAACATTACCTTATACCAGATAGGGAATACGAATGTCAAGGTGAGTCATGGACTAGTTGTGAACTCATTGACTTGTCCATCAGGGGATAGGTTCAGATTTAACATTGACTTTAGCAGCTTTGATAGTGAGAATCAAAGCAGCCTCTTTTGGGCAGTCCAAAACTGCTGACACAACACTGCTGTTCCCAGCACAAAATCCTTCTGCGGGATCTAAATCCCATGCCCTGGGTTAATGGTAAGGAATGACACAAGCTAATGCAGAAGGAGGCTTGGGCTGAAGCTGAACCTTCCATCTTCCATTGTTGGCTTCTTTGCGTTTCCACCTTTTTGTCATTGAGGTTTTGGTTTCTGTGCAGTGTCTGCTGTAGACATGGATGTTACCAATGCAGGGTGAGCTCTGTTCTAACTGGTGCCTCATGTCTGCCCCACCAGAGCTTCCTTGCTTGCTTCCATCTTTCAGCTCGGAGATGTGAATTCCAGCCTCACTTATGTGCAGGCAAGATCTGGAGTTGTCACTGGGAGCACACTTGCCTTCACAGCCCTAGGACTGGCTGCCAGGCAGGGTTAGCAGGAGCAGGGGCAGCCCAGAGGATGCCATGGAGCACCAGGCAGTCCCATGACCTCAATCCAGCTGTGGTGAGACATTGAGGAATGACATCATCTGACAATCTTCATGTAATCATGGAATGGTTTGGGATGAAGAGACCTTAAAGCTCATCCAGTTCCCCCCCCTGCCACAGGCAGGGACACCTTCCACTGGAGCAGCTCCAAGCCCCTGTGTCCAACCTGGCCGTGAGCACTGCCAGGGAGGGATCAGTTCCTCCCTGTTTGGGTGCTGAGGCGCTGGCCCAGGGTGCCCAGAGAAGCTGTGGCTGCACCATCCCTGGCAGTGTTCAAGGCCAGGTTGGACTCCAGCCCCAGTGTTCTCAGGCTGGCTCCATATGGGAGCTGCTCCAGCCCCTGCTCATCCTCATGGCTTCTTCTGGACTTGCTCCAACAGCTCCATGTCCTCCTTATGTTGAGGACCCCAGAACTGCACACGGTGCTGCAGGGCAGGGTGTCTCCCCAGAGCAGAGGGACAGTTTAGGTGCTGCTGAAACCTGGACATGGCATACTCATGACTTCTCTGGCATTTCTTTACCCCAGCGACTGAGCTGATGAGCTGCTGGGATAAGCCTCAGCTCTTGGAGTTGTGCACTGTCAGAGCAGGTTGTAGCATAGAGCTGCTGGGTACTGCTGCATCTCTGAGTCCTGCACGCTCCCTGCTCTTCCTTGCTTTGGGGAGGGGACAGTGAAGGAAAAATGAGTGGATGATATTCCAGAATAAAAGTGCTGCTGCAAGTGTTATTCTGGGGTTAAATTGATGCAGTAGAGGGGAAGAATAGTGGCCTTTGGATCCTGCATGTTTCAGCAGACTGATTGCCAGGGGAGCCCTAGACTGAGGAGAGAAGTAGATAACTTGCTTCGTTAATGCAGAGAACCCTAGGCTCTGATTCATTCTCTTTGTCAGCCCTTACTAAGCTTCACAAGCCTTTAAGATTCATGCTCTCCCTCAGCAGTCTGTGTTTCAGGGAATCTCATTGTTAGGCTCTGCATTGCATGCCCAGAATATGTCAGCCTTCATTTTGCTGGCCTGGAGAGAGGAGGGAGAGCCCTGAAGACCTCCTTAGAGCAGTACCTGGCACACTCCACGCTGGCTCTCAAAGAGCCGCAGGCTGAATATGGGATTTGGCAGCCAGACTTTCTCACGGCAGTAGCTAAGGGCCCGTGGCCTCTGGAGTAACCCTTTTCTCACAGAGCTGGCTGCATCCCCCTGCTTGGCTCTGTCTCCTCTTGTGCTTTGATTCTTGGCCATCTGATGGGCAGGAATTGCTCCGAGTTGCACTGCTCCCCTCAGAGAATGGGAATTAGGGGGTGGGTTTTGTTTGCTTCGCATTAGGGAGCAGGTTTCTTGCCTGGCTTTTCCATGTGGACAGTGATCCTCCTCTCCTTTCCATATTGCTACAGGAGTGGTAGAGTGAGGACTGGGTTATGCCTCCGATTGTGACACTGATCTGGTGGGGATTTAGTAGCTGGAGGAGGAGGAAAGGCAGAGGCTGCAAATGAGTGAAATCTGATGGTGAGGGGTGAGGGTTTGTCTTGATTTGCAGGGTTTAATCAGGAAGGAGATTCAGGATTCAATGATGAAAGAGACTTTGTGTGGCTCTCATTCACTCACACGGCTGCATTTTGTCCCTGCCTGTGGCAGGGGGTTGGAACTGGATGGTCTTTAAGGTCGCTTCCAAACCCAAACAAGTCTGGGATTCTGGGATTTAACAACTGCCTTGGGAAAAAAGTCCTGAATGCTCACCAGTGCGTGGGGGTTTATACATATACACACACATGCACTAATACTCAGACGTGGAATCCCGGAATGGTTTGTGTTGGAAGAGATATTAAAGCTCCTCCAGCTCCAACCCTCTGCATGAGCAGGGACACCTCCCACTGGAGCAGCTCCAAGCCCCTGTGTCCAACCTGGCCTTGAGCACTACAGGGATGGGGCAGCCACAGCTTCTCTGGGCACCCTGTGCCAGCGCCTCAGCACCCTCACACGGAAGAGCTTCTGCCTAAGAGCTCATCTCAGTCTCTCCTCTGGCAGCTTAAAGCCATTCCCCTTGTCCTGTCCCTGCATCCCTTGGCCCAAGCCCCTCTCCAGCTTTCCTGGGGCCCCTTTAGGCACTGGAGCTGCTCTCAGGTCTCCCCTTCAGGAGCCTTCTCTTCTCCAGGCTGCCCCAGCCCAGCTCTCTCAGCCTGGCTCCAGAGCAGAGCTGCTCCAGCCCTCGCAGCAGCTCCATGGCCTCCTCTGGCCTCGCTCCAACAGCTCCACATCCCTCTTGTGCTGCTGCCCCAGAGCTGGATCAGGACTGCAGTGGGGGGGTCTCCCCAGAGCTCAGCAGAGGGGGAGAAGACATCTTTTTAAGACACCTATATATATGTGTATAGACATTACATTATAGGTGTGTGTGTATATATATATATGTATATATATATATGCAACCTCCTGCCACATTTGTGGTGAGCTAAGCCTGCTGGCTGGGGTGCTGCAGGCACTGTGCAGCACTGAGTCCCTGTGTTGAAGGCTCCTTTCTAAGCATCATGAAGTTTCCCTAATTGGATTTGTGCACATATGTTGTGGCTGATAAGCAGAAGGTTAATAAGGAAGACAGTTGATTTTCTTAGTTGCCAAATTCCTTTTTTTAGTCAAATCATTTAGAAGAGAAATACTGCTAAAGGCATTGAGGAGAAATACTGCTAAAGGCAGGATTTTACGCCTGGGCTTACTGTAAATGAAGGATTATGGTATTTTCAACACTTAGCCTTTCTGTCAGCAGCTTGGTTTAAATGCAGTAATTCCAGTGGGTTCCCAGCAGCTGAGGCTTTTCAGGCTTCCCACCCCTCCCCTCTATAAACTGCATCCCTCACTTTCTACTGTTATACAGGGGGGAAATAAATGGTTAAACTGTCCACAGTTTGAAACTGTTTGGGATTCTTTAATGCTTATTCCATGTAGGATCTCCAAATGCATGATGCTAGCAAAGCGCTATGTGAATTGATGCTTCTCCGTCTTTCTATCAGAGCTAAGGTGTCAACCAGCCTAATTTAGGCAAGATCTGATAGGATTATGCCAACCTATTGCACATCCAGCCTTAAAAGTGATTGGGAGGGATTTTTTTTCTCCCCCAAACCTTCTGTATCAAGAACTGGGTCAAAATGATTCTTTAAAAGTGTAGTGTATGAGCAGAAAAAGCCATGTACTGGGTTAGGGTTAGGGTTCCATGTACTGGAAGGGTAGGGAAGCAAATTTACTCCATCCTCTAACTTCTTATTTCTGTATCAGCAGGAAAATGTGTATTGGAGGGGTGAGAGATGGAACAGATCTTCCCCTCCAGAGCTAATAGGGATTGATGTAGTGACAAAGTGATGCGCCAGAGAGGAGCAGAGTTTACCATAGCACCTATGTATGCGCTGACAGCGTGTCAGGACCCTTGTGCAAGCCTAACTGTTGATGGTATTTGGAAGTTCTCCAGTGCAGCCTGGTTCTCTGATCCCTTTTTCTTTCATAAAATTGAAATTGGGATCCTGAAATCAACCTGTGAGAGCTGGCTGGATACCGAACATCAGGAGAGCAATGGGACAAAGCTCAGTAAAGAGGGAGAGTCAGAACCTTCTGTTCCCAGGTGTGATTGAGTCAGGATTTATATTGAAGATTGTTACAGGCAAAGAAAACATCGAGACTGCAAAGAGCTTGTGGATTCAAATCACAGAATCTCAGGGGGGTTTGGGTTGGAAGGGACCTTAAAGCTCATCCAGTTCCAACCCCTGCCTAAGAACGTCTGTCTAAGATCTCATCTGTCTCCCCTCTGGCAGGTTAAAGCCATTCCTCTTGTCCTGTCCCTACAGGCCCTTGTTCAAAGCCCCTCTTCAGGTTTTCTTGTACCCCCTTTAGGCACTGGAACACTGGATGGAGAAGTTGGATGCATGGATGCATCTAGTGTCCTGGAGTACATGCAGACAGGGACTACATGGTAGTGACAATGTCTATGATGGTGTAAAAATATGAATGCTGTGTATGTCAGATGTTCATGTCTGGGTCTGGATCGAACTCTACTAGGGTTGTTCTTCAAAGGTAAGAAACAATTAGGTGGACATTCAAAAACCCTGGTGAACAGTAAAGGCCCAGCGTGTCCTTCCATCCGTCTCATTCATTCTATCCTTCCATTTTTGCTGAGACACCTGAAAAGGAGAACGTTGGTGTTGAAATCTGTGTGGTTCTTACCAAGTAGCATGGCAGGGTGTCAGAGAAGTCACTCAGCTGAAGGGCATTCCTTAACTGGGCTGTGCTGTGCAGGAGGAGGCAGACCCTTGTGGGCTCAGGAGAGCCAAGTGAATTCTCACACATTAATAGTGGGCACATCTGTAGGCTCCTTACCCAGAGAGCTGGGGAAAAGCCACATGATGGGAACCAGGAGTCTGAGCCTTGGGGCCAAGGTAGGAAATGTAGGAGAGGGAATTGGTCCTGTTCAGTCTCACTTCTTGGTGGAATAAAACTGTGAAGAGATGTTGGAGCTGAGGTCTTGCTGGGAAACTGGAGACAGTGTTCGAGTGAGAGGTGGAACAACTGTTTTGGGATTGCAGGCTCCTGTTCTGAGCAGGGTCATGATGATGGAGCAGGTACCAAAAGTCAAGGACACTCAGAAAAGGACTGGGAACTTCCTGAAAGGAAGATCCTTTCCCTGGTCCGCAGGGAGCCTGAGCCATAGAGATGTGAAGCCTGGAAGAAGATGCTTGGGGGATGTCATTACACACATCCCCTTTCCTGACGCTCTTCTGTATGTGCCACCTGAGTCAATGCTGGTGTTAATACAGCTCCAGGATGTTGTGTTTGACTCGGTGTGTCCATGCTTCTGTGTAACTAATACTCTATGGAGGTGTGGAGGTCGAGTTCCCACCTGATATTGGGGAGGTTTTGACATCTGCGCACGTATGTGAGGTGGAAATGCTGCATTCCAAACAAAGAATATTAGCAGAGAAGGTGGTAGAAGGTTTGCTGCTTGTATCCAGTCACATTTGATCTCTTCACTCACAACAAAAACATGGTTTGCCATTTCCTGAGAATAAAGGTTATATTTGGTGTCAGGCGTTTGGTGTCAGTAGTCCTGGAGGATGTATTGAATCATTGTTTGAACTGTATCAACTGGGTGCACTCTTTCAAGTGGGATTGTTTTGATCTGTTCCCTGTTTCCTTGCAGCTTTTCCGACGTGTGGCAGCTGCCTTGCCTGGAATGGAAAGCACACAAGATAAAAGTAGAGAAGACAGTATCCTTTATGTGTCTGAGCTGAGCCTCAGTGGTGGCAAAGTGCTGCCAGGCATTACCCTGGATGAGGAAGATGCAGGCTCTGAATAACAAGGATGAAGAAAGGAGTAATACATCTCCTACAGCTCTTGGTCAGCTTCTGGACATCCCAAAATGAGGCTTGAGAGGGAGAATAGGGGCAAGTAACCTTCAAGCTTGTAGTACTGCGGATGAAAGCTTGGTGCTATAGAAGGCTGGGGCTAGGAATGGTAAGAATGGAGGGCTGTCCTGTGAAGTAGGGATGCTTGGGGCTATGAATTGAGGCCATAAACATACAACTGAATGAAAGCGGAAGGAGAACAACAGGAAGGTGCAGAAAGATGCAGTCAGACACATGCAGAAGGATTCTTTGTGTGGTGCTGGAGCTGGTTGGATGCAGGGAGGGAGGGGGAGACTGGAGGGGGAGAAAACAGTGGCAACGATGCCTGGAAAAACCCCTCTGTGGCTCTTGCAGATCTGAGTTGCAGAATCCTGCAGTGAGCCAGGTTGGAAGCGACCGCTGTAGTTCCCTTCTCCAACCCTCCTAGACCTGCTCTAGTGGAAGGTGTCCCTGCCCATGGCAGGGATTGGAGCTAGATGAGCTTTAAGGTCTCTTCAGCCCAAACCAGTCCGGGACTCTGGTTCTATGCTAGAACTGGGTGAGCTTTTTGGAGGCAATGAACTTCTTCAGGGCTGTCAGTTTATTTGCAGCAGAGATCACGTAGCTGCCAGCTGGGAAACGCAGGAGCGATGGTGCTTTGGAGAAGGGCTGCAGCAGGAGCTGTAGGAGAAGGATGAGCCTGGTGCTAGAACTGCATCTCCTGGAGAGCATCCGGCCACACAGAGGAAAGGAGTATTTGGGAAGCTGTGGATTGCAACTAAAGCACAAGCTTTGTGCATTATGGACTTGATTGATCCGAAACATTTCCTTATGCAGGTCACCAAAAGGTTAATGAACAACAGTCTTTATTAATGAGGATGGTGTCAGAATGCACCAGCACTGGGCAATGCAGTTTCCATATCAGGGCGTTTGATCACCAGTCTCTAAATGGAACTGCAACAAGGGCACTTTGTGTTTGACTCCCTGCAGACTGCAGATAGCAGGAATTCAATAGGATTGTCTCCCAGGCAGCTGTGCAGGATTAATGGGGGGGATTTTCCATAGGCTTCTTAGCACAACACTGAGGGTTCAAGGATCTTGAAGTGCTCGTGCACAGCGATGAAGCTGGTGAGGCCTATTTTGAGCATCTCTTGACTGAAATAATAGATTGAGGTTTAGATCAGGCAAATGGACCCGAATATTCAAGGTGAATGATTGGTCTTTTGTTTCCCTTATTGTGTTTATTCCCTCCTAACTTCCATCAAAGCACCTTCAACCCCTAAAGACATAATTTGGAAGTATCAGCTGCGTGATACTTTTGCCTCTGTGTTAATTGATAAGAGAAGGGCTTGAGACTTGTGCTAAAACCGTGAGTCAGGTTTGGGGGTTAGAGTTCAATGCTCCTCCTGTGAAAGGCTGTGGAAGTGTTGGAACTGTAGGGCATCCACTGGGAATTTGAGTGCCAACGGGAGTAGCTTATCAGCAGCCTTCATTAAAGCTGAGTGTGGACATGGAGTGAGAGGACTGTGCTTGCCACTTGGCTGTGAAGTAGAGAGAAGCAGGAGTTTGTCCTTCCCTGGGTTCCTCTGGGTTCCTGCTGTCTCCAGGGCTTCGTTGTTCTTCAGGGAGCAGGTAGATCCCTTCGTGGGTGCCTTCCAGCTGTGGGTGCTGCTGGCTGTGCTGGCAGGCTGAGTGGAGCCTTGATGTGAAACTGGGGGCTCCCAAGCTGTTACTGGTTCCCTCTGAAAATGGTGATTAGACACTTATATGGAACAAATGGAGATCACTGGGGAAGAGCAGACTCTGATTAGAGACCTAGAATCCCAGACTGGTTTGGGTTGGAAGGGACCTGAAGGCTCACCCAGTTCCAGCCCCCTGCCATGGGCAGGGACACCTTCCACTGGAGCAGCTCCAAGCCCCTGTGTCCAACCCTGGCCTTGAGCACTGCCAGGACACAGGGCAGCCACAGCTTCTCTGGGCACCCTGGGCCAACGCCTCAGCACCCTCACAGAGAAGAGCTTCTGCCCAAGAGCTCATCTCAGTCTCCCCTCTGGCAGCTTAAAGCCATTCCCCTTGGCCTGTCCCTACATCCCTTGGCCAAAGTCCCTCTCCAGATCTCCCCTCCACATTTGGGGTCTGATGTTATTTCTGCTTCTTGCTTAGGAACATGTCAAGGCAAAAGGGGCTTCTGAGCCGCCTGTACGTTTACTTCAGCTTGAAGCTGGTCTTTTTAAGAGCCTCTTAAAACCCTTTGCAGGTATATGAATATATATATTAATGAATATATATATATATCTGAATACCTGCAGCGTGTTTTCATAAAGAAGTGATGAATGCCCCATCCCTGGCAGTGCTCAAGGCCAGGTTGGACACAGGGGCTTGGAGCTGCTCTAACGGAAGGTGTTGCTGCCCGTGGCAGGGTTTGGGGCTGGATCGGCTTTAAGGTCCCTTCCAACCCAAACCACTCTGTGACTCATTTCAGTGGGAAATACAGACCGAATGTTCCAGTTCACATCCTGCTCCACCTGAGCTTGGTCGGGAAATCGCTGGGAATCTGTTTTCCTTAACTTACTTCCTCCAGTGATTGACATAAAACTGGAAAAGCCTCAAGAGCAGCCTGTCAGTGAAGGAGGCTGTTCCTGCTAATACCATGTGGCTTCTTCCTTGCTCCAGAACATCACTGCTTTCCTTCCCTTTACTCTTCATTGACTGCAGTGTGAATATTGGCTTGAACCTTCCCCTTTCAGTAATAACGTATTGCAGTTCATCGTCGCTGGCTGTCTCGTGGAGATGATCTATTAGCTTCACAAGCACACACACACACACAGAGGAAAATGTCAGTGTCTTCATTATTTATAAGAAAAAAAAACAAAAAAAGCCAAAATATTCCAGCATATTCTAGTTATAACTTTAAAAAAACCACAAAAATAGGTACAATTTCTTAATATTTGTTCCTTTTTTTAATATGTTATGATATTGCACTTTGAAATGATGGCAACTGAGGAAGTTTGGCATTGGACTTAGAGGAGATGTACGTGCAGAAGAACGTTTGGGAATCTCAAACCCGTTTGATTTCTCTTTAATAACCTGGCAATGACTTAGAGAGCAGTCAGGAATGCAAGAGGAGGGTTAAGTCCTTATCCTTATAATAATGATAATAATAAAAGAATTAAACCCAAGCTCTTAAATCTTTTAAGCAGAGATTGACTGGTTTTCAAACCCCCTCCCGTTTGGGAGCCAACCTTAAAGGGGGGTTTCAACACCACCAAAGGATTTTTGAGCTCTCGCAGAGGCAACGTGAACGCAGTTCCAAGAGAGCATCTGGAGAACACACAAAGCGTCTTTGGGAACGGGCTCAATGGCTTCTGGAGGTCCTGGGGGGGAAGGAAAGGGTGGATGTGCGTTAGCAAAACACTTGCAGGAAACAGGGAAATGGTATTTGGAGTGCAGGATGAGTTTAAAGAGCATTTTGGTTTTCCTTTCGATGTAGGACACCGATGACTTAGTGCTGCCCGAGAGATGGGAACGGAACGGTTCCAGCTGGAGGAGAAAGCATTTGAGTTCTTTATTCTTTTTCATTTTAGGGAAAATAGGAAGTGAATTCAGGACTGGCACTGCCGGGATGGGCGAAACCTTCTCCGTTTAGCTAGTAATGAGGAAGGAGCAGGCGCATCACCCAGCGGAGAGGCTGCGGTGACGGATCAGTCCCCGGCCGGGACAGAGGGGAGGCAGAAGGGGGCATTACTGCACCCCTTTCCCATAGGATTTACGCTAGGTCGGCAGGGGAAGGGGCATTTCCTACAGCTATCTAGTTGAGAGCTCTTAGGTGGAAGGGAAAGGAGTTGAATAGGATGGAAACCAACTTCTGATTATCCGGATTTATGCCTTTAATTTCTTAGCTCTTTTTTTACGTTCGGTCTTCCGAGTTTGCTTTAGTTTGGTTCGTTAGAGCTGTATAGTTTGGTTCAGTACTGCCGAATATCACGTTCTATTTCCTTAGGCTTCCAAATAACCCTTTATTTTTCCCCTTTGGATATTTATTTCTTTGCTTCGTTTTATACTCTTTTGTTTTCTGTCTCGTTTCTCTGAGTTTTAGAGCTTTGCTGATGTTTGCGAGATGTAGCTACCCCAGAACCACGGAGTCCGACACACACTAGAAGTGCACCCTTGTAATCTTTACTAGTCATTGTGAAGTTGCTGTGTAAGTTACTAAACCCACAACTGTAAATACATTTGTTTGCTGGGGCCAATCCGGCTGAGTTACAAGTGCAGGCAAGGAATTGGTGAGTCTGTGTTGCGATTGCTGCGTTCAAGGCCGACAATTGCAAGTGACTATTCAGGCTCCTTCTTTGTTCTCTTCTACCCCTTTAACCAGCTTAAAGATAACCAAGTGGGGAAAGAGAGAAGGGAATCGTCCTCACCACCACTTTCACCAGGAAACGGGGTAGGAAACGTGGAATTCTTCATTTCTGAGGGGAATGTTGGGCTCGTGCCCTGCCCTGGGTTTCTAGCAGCTCTGCACAATAATAACTTCAAACAAAAGGCAGAATTGAGATGTAAAGTGCTTTTATAATGCAATATTAAAGGCGAGTTTTTTTTTGACGTGGCATGTCTTGAAATAAACATCAATGATATGTGACGAAGGAGCATTCTTTCTTTGCCAAGAGGATTCCTGGGGGGAAGGAAACCCAACTGCTTTTCCTGTATTGTGCTGGTCTCAGCTGTGCCAAACTGGTTCCTTTCGCTGCTTTTCCCCTTTGGTTTCCTTTGGGGGGGGTATTTTTCCTTTGATTCTCCAGGCAGCTTCCATTGTTTGGTCCTCATTTTCCACCAGAGCATCCTTGGGTTTGGCTCTGATACAACCAAACCCCTCCGTTTGCCATCGTTCCAAGCTTTGAGCGCTGGATTTGCAAGGAGCTGGCTTAGCACATCCCAGTGACGTGCAAAGCTCATGGAGCTGCTCGAGGACTCTGCTGGCTGCGTGGCCAGGAGCAGGTTTGTCCAACGGACCTGTTCCATCATCCTCTAACTAAAAAGGCCTCTTGATTCCATGAGGGAGCCATGGCCACGAGCCCGTGTTCAGCCCAGGAGCAAGGAGGAGCCGCCGTTGTTCGGCACTTCTCCCCCAGGAGACCCTGAGGTCTGCTCAGGACCCACAGGTACGTCCAACACCATCCTTGCTGACAGTGCTTAACGTGACAACAGGCCTCCGTCCTCCTCCAGTTCCACTTTTCCAGAGGGAAAACCACTCCCAGCGCCAGCACAGGACCGACTCAGCCTGGTTGGCTTTCTTTTGCACCATAATTCCTTGCGCCATCCATGTATCAGGGTTTAGGTTTGGAGTTCTGCTCCACGGACATGGTAGAACCACAGGAACAGACTCTTCTTGCTGCTGCCTTTGTGAACAGTGAAGGTTTCTGCTCTGTTTCTTTCCTCGTCCCCACGCTGCCCTGCTCCTTGTACAGTCCATGGCGCAGCTGTTCCATTCCTCACTCTTTGTCTTGGTAACAAGTAGTAGAAGAAATTGTATAAGGGGAAAACAAGGTTCCTTTTGTTCATGTTGGGAAGTCACTGGTGCCTCAGCTCTGTTTGATAACTGAACCAACGACAACAACCGAGTTCCTTAGCGCTTGAACTAAATAAATACCTGTCTCGTTGGAAAGCTCTGCCTCTCTTCTCTAAGTCCATCCAAGCTTGGTGGGGCACAGGGCATCAGCTTCCTGCCGCTTGCTCTGGTTTGGGGGTTGAAGTGCCGCAGGAGGTGGCTTTAAGGACAAAGGGAGGGATTTGATGGGGTTGTGTGCTTATTCCAACAGTTCCATAGAGTGTCTCTGCCGTTGCTTCCAGCGCCTGATGAGCGGTATCAAGGATGAGGATGGAGAGCTTGCTCCTGAAATCCAGCTGTTTTCTTCCCTTGCCTTTTGCAAAGGTGATCCAGGTGTGCGGTGCAGCCTCATCACTGCCTTGGCTTCTGGACCAACCCCATCTGCCTTGAGGAGCATCTTCCTTAAGCCGCCGTCCTGGTGGAGATGGCAGGGATGGGGAGGTGAGTACCAGGAACAGATACCCTTTGGTGGACTTGCCCTTATCCAGTGTTGCCTTAAGGGAATGAACTGGTTTTGGTTTGGTGACCCCAGCAACTGAATGTCTGTCACTTGTTCAACCCCTTCTCCTCTTGAAAGGACCATCAAGGTCATGGAGAAGAGGAGGCTCAGGGGGGACCTTATGGCTCCCTACAAGTGCCTGAGAGGAGGATGGAGCCAGGAGGGGGCTGCGCTCTGCTCCCAAGGACCAAGGGATGGGCCAAGAGGAACCGGCCTCAAGCTGCACCAGGGCAGGGTTAGATGGAGCTGAGGAACAATTCCTGCCCCAGAGGGTGCTCAGCATTGGAACTGCTGCCCAGGGCAGGGCTGCAGTCACCATCCCTGGGAGTGCTCACACAGCGTGGAGCTGAGGCCTCAGTGCCATGGGTCAGTGGTGGCCTTGGCAGTGCTGGGGTAAGGGTGGGACTGGATGAGCTTAAAGGGCTTTTCCAACCTGGCTGATTCCATGATCCAATCAATTGGCTGGGAAAATTGACAGGGAAAGAACTTGGAGCACCCTTGTGCAGCTCTGGAGGTTGCCCATGGCAGGGGTTGGAACTGAATGATCTTAAGGTCCTTTCCAACCCAAACCATTCTGTGGTTCTATGTGTTGGAGTTCGTGACATGGGAACAGATGGTGAGGGTCACTGGGGAAGGGTTGTGTCAGCACAAGGACCTTCTGTAACTCATGCCTGGAACGGTGGGAGCACTGCAACCATCCACCTGCACCTGTGGCAGTGGATGGATCTGTTGGAATCATGGCATCCCAGTCTGGTTTGGGTTGGAAGGGACCTCAAAGCCCATCCAGCTCCAGCCCCTGCCATGGGCAGGGATGCGTTCCACTGGAGCAGCTTGCTCCAAGCCCTGTGTCCAACCTGGCCTTGTGTCCCTGGGGGGCACTGGAATGGGATGGTCTCAGTTCCTCCTCCTGCTCTCTGTTGCTGTGGAATTACCTCAATGCTGTCACCTCACAGACAGGAATCCCGAGTTCCCACCTGGAAAAGGGGTTGGATTGAGCTGTGGGGAAGGTGCTGAGCAAGGCTCAGGCTGGGGACACCCATCAGGGTGCCTGTGGGTGCCGCTCTGCTCTCAACCTTCCTGGGTTTCACTGAGCTCCAAAGTCAGACAGGGAGCATCTGGCTGGGATAGAGCCTGCCTCGTGCTGGGGCTTACCTGGATCAATCCTGGATCCTGGAGGAGCCGCAGCATCCTCCTAGAGCAGCATCTGCAGCGCTGCTGCAGCACCAGCACCGTCCTCTCACTGCACAGCATCACTGCTGCCTCCAGCACCCAAACACCCAGCGCGAGGGCTCGGGGTGCTGCAGCAGCTCCTGTCCTATGCTGAGCATGTGCCAGCCCTGCAAGGAGGATGAGCAGGGACTTGTGTCCCTGTGCTTCCTGCCGCGGTTGGGAAGAGCCTCTTCCATCCGCAGTGCTGCTCCTCCTCCTCCTGGCAGTGCCTGGGTTGGGCTTTGCAGCCTCCCTGGGCCTGGATTTGCATCGATTCCTGAAGGGATCTGTTCTGGTTCCCTCCTTTTAACCCCTTTTCCCATCCCTGAGCGTGTGCCAAGGTCGAAGGTGGCTTTCGGAAGGTGTTCGGGACCCTCTTGTAGGTGGATGTGGCTCAGAGGATGCTCGGGTGCGTCAGGAGCTGAGACAGGGACGAGAGCTGCTCCCTGCAGGATGAGGTTGGAACTGGATGATCTTGAGGTCCTTTCCAAGCCAAACCATTCCCTGATTCTATGAGGGGCAGGGACAGGGCTGATGGCAGCAGCTGGGAGAGGAGGGGTGCGATTTCCCAGTGAATTTTCCAACCTGTTCCCAAGCTAATTCCAAGTTAATTCAAGCCTCAAACCAATCTCCATCCCCTCAGAGCCAACTGCTGCGCACACGGTGCTGCCCATCCTCAGATCCGTGGGGCAGGAGGCAGGAAATGGGGTTTATTGATGCTCCCAGCGCTGACCCTTTCCATGTTCACCTGCCCTCGGGAAGAGGGATGGGAGGAAGGTCAAGGCTTGATCCCGGCCTTTCTGGCCCTCCATGACCTGTGGTGCTTCACTTCCAGATGAGTGGGGTTTGGTCGGAGCAGGATTCCGGTGGCTCCAGCTGCTTCCTTTGCTCCGACACACGAGGATGGATGCCCGAAGGCTGTCTGTGGGCCTGCTTGGCCATAACTGCTGTGCCTTCTTAACGCAGATCCCACCGCGTTATTCCCCGTTTTGGGGGGAGGTTTGGAGTTGGTTTGGGATTTGAGCAGTGTTTGGGCCTGAGAGGAGGGTCCCGTTGGGTCAGTGGTGAGTCGGGTGGTGAGTGCAATCGGGTGAGCAGCACGCGCTGCTCCATCACTGCCCTCCTGCCCTTACCCCATCACTTGCAGGCGCTGGGTCCTCAAGAGACCGGCACAGCCCCGCGTGGTAGGAGAGAGGCGGGATCAGCCCTGGGATGTGCAGGTACCACAGGGATGGGGAGCGGGGGGGAATGGGGCTCCTGCAGGTCAGCGCCTGCATGCGGCACGGGAGCAGCGCAGCGTTGGGGTGAACACTTCCAGGTGTTTCCGTCTCCCCCTTGGGTTTTGCACCTTGTATGGTGAATGCTGCATCCCAGTGGCTCCTGGCCAGGTGCCGGAGATGGGCTTCTCCAGGGAAAGCTCCGCTTGTCCAAGACCGTGGAATCATGGAACGGTTTGGGATGAAGGGACCTTAAGGCTCCTCCAGCTCCAACCCCTGCCACGGGCAGGGACCCCTTCCACTGGAGCCGCTCCAAGCCCCTGTGTCCAACCCGGCCTTGGACACGTCCCCACTCGGTTTGGTGCCGTTGGCAAACTCCATCCGGGAGCACTCGATCCCATCACCCAGGTCACTTACGGAAGACATCGAACAGGGTTGGGCCCTGTTAGAGGAGGAGGTGTTCACCACCAGCTCAGGGGTTGCTGATTGGCCAATCCCCCCCGCCCCCCCCACATGGACCACTCGTCAGGACCATGGCACATCCATGTCTCTAGGATAAGGTTGTGGGAAGCCATATGGAGAACCCTGGAGATATCCAGAGGGCCAATGTCCAACACGCCCCACATCAATGGAGCGGGTTGCTTGGTCATGGAAGACGGACTGCCATCCCTCCAATCCCTCCCTCCATCCCTCCCAATGCCCTCCCATGTTCCCAGCTACACACAGGGAACGGCTGTTGCTCCACTGGGAAACAGGGCTGGGATCACCCTGCACGGAGTCTTCTGGTCCTGAGGGACCCGTTTAGGTGGAGGTGGTGGTGGGAAGCAGATGGGAAGTGGGACCGCAGAGGTGGCGAGGCAATGGGATGGATGCTCTTGAGCCATCTTAAGGCTGAAACTGGACCTGCAGGGACCATCACACAGCGGTCCCTTCCTGAACGAAGCCGGCTCTGGGTCTGGATTTGGGAATGGAAGGGAAGGAGCAGGATCACGGCTCTCCAGCACGAGGGGTTTGTCCCTGCTCCATCCCATCAGGGCCCTGGAGCCATCTCAGAGGCCAGGACTGGGTGGCTTTGAGGCTTCCAGCAGCTCATCCCTGCCCTGGAGCTGCTCCCGATGGACAGGGAGGGAGGAGAAGGGGCCCAGGAGGGGATGGGGAGCTGGGGACACCCTCACAGCTCCAATGGGGAGCAGGACCGAACGTAGAGATCCCTTGGGAAGCGCCTCCTCCCCATCCTCCCTCCCCCACTGACCGGGGCTCCTTTTCCGCTGCCTTTATTAATGTGCAGAGCTTTGGTTTTCCACGTTATCCCTTTCCAAACGGGGCTGTGGGAGCGCGTTTGCAGTCGGGAAGGATGAGGATGAGGATGGTGTTTGGGATATCCCGATCCCACGCCAGGCGCTGGGATGAACCGATCCGGGCTGTCACGGTGAGAGCCCCGGGCACTGCTGTCACTGGGGTTTGTTGGGGGTTCCATTGCAACCATGGGATTTCATTGGAATTCCTGATGTTGTTTGGTATCCATGGATCAAATCCTGCCTCTGAGGTGATGGGCGGCAGCGGCGCCTCTGCTTCCTCCGTCCACTGATTCCCAATGCACAGCCACGTCCCCTCAAGCCACCCAAAGGGCCTCTGTGCCCCCCTCAATCCCAAATCCCTGCTTCCCAAATCCCTGATCCTGGCGTGGCTGCAGGAAGGGTCTCAGGGAAGCTGCTCCTGTCCCCAGGGATTCCTTCCCCTCCCAAACCCAGGGTGAAACTGAAGGTGCTGCGTGTCCCTCCTGCAGCCACTGCTTGGGGAGCTCCCATATTCCAGGGACTCTTCCCAGCACTATTCCTAAGGGTTTACCTCCATTCCTATAGGCTTAGCTCCGATTTCCAGGGCTTTAGCCCCAATTCCCAGGGGTTTGGCCCCAGTTCCAAATGCTTTGGCTCCAATTCCCAGAGGTTTAGCCCTAATTCACAATGATTTAGCCCTAATTCCCAGGGGTATAGTCCCAATTCCCAAGGGTTCAACCCCAATTCCCAAGGGTTTAACGCCCATTTCCAAGGCTTCAACCCCAATTCCCAGGGGTTTAATGCCCATTCCCAAGCGTTCAACCCCAATTCCCAAGGCTTTAGCCACAATTCCCACCTCGAGCATCCCAGGGGTGCCTCTCATGGCAATTCCCATTCCCGTGCTGGTTCCCTCCCCGGAACAGCCCCAGGTCCCTGCTGTGCCATTGGCTTCCCTTGGCCAAGCTGAGGCTTCCATCCGCTCCCCCCAGGGACCTCCCTCGGCTCCAAATCCCGGGATTTCCGCCTCCAGCTCCCTACGGAGGTTTGGGATGCGGAGTTGAGCCCGTTCGGGGGGGGGACGACACACCACACTGTGCCCTCCCCTCTGCTCCTGACCCTGTGCCCTTGGCAATGGGAATCGGGCGCTGGGGGGGGCTGTGGTAGGTTTTGGGGCATCTCTGTAGCACGGGGGGTGTTTAATGCACGAGCTGGGAGCAGGATATGGGATGGGGCTGGAAGCAGGATACAGGATGGGTGTTTGGGACTGGGAGAGGGATATAGGGTGGGTTTGGAACGGGGAAAGGGATATGGGATGAGTTTGGGGCTGGGAGTGAGATATGGGATGGGTCTGGGCCCAGGTACAGATTACAGGGTAGATCTGAGACTGGGAGAGGGATATAGGGTGGGTTTAGGGCTGGGAATGGGATACGGGATGCGCTTGGGGCTGGAGCTGTCCCCAGCAGGTCAGGGGGCCGAGCAGGCTGTTTCAGGTGGGTACCAAGGCAGGGGTGAGTTAAACCAGGCTGGGGGGGGGTGAGAAGGGACGTGCCGGGGGTCACATCCTGCGGGCTGAGGCTGCTAAAACCAGCATGGCATCCACATGAAGGAGCCGAGGGCAGCGCCGGTGGCGGCCCCCGCCAGCAGCCCCAGGGCCATCTGATCCCCGGAGACCCGGTAGGGATCCTCGCGCACGATGACGTGGGTCACCCCGGGAGCTGCAAGGCAAAGCGGGGCTCAACGCGGGGGGGACATCACCCCATGGCCCCCCCCCCCCCAAAATGATGCCTCAAAGAGAGGCTGTGGTGGGATGGGGACGGGGGCACCCACCTCCGTGCTGGGGGCCGTAGTGGCCGGAGCTGATGTAGGCGGCCTGGTGGGAGTCGAGGGGCACCGTCTGGTAGTAGTCATCATCATAGGGGTCATAGACGTGAACCTGGAGGGGAGGGGTTAAGTGTGTGTGGGGGGGGGCTCTGCCCCTGCACTGCCTCCGTTTCCCCCCTCTGTGTGTGGTGGGGGCCTGAAATGGGGCCCTGGAGCATCAGAAATGCACCTGAATCACCCCTGGCGCCTTAACCCTGCCCCTGGCACCTTAACCCTGCCCCTGGCACCTTAACCCTGCTCCTGGCACCTTAACCCTGCCCCTGGCGCCTTAACCCTGCCCCTGGCGCCTTAACCCTGCCCCTGGCGCCTTAACCCTGCCCCTGGCGCCTTAACCCTGCCCCTGGCGCCTTAACCCTGCCCCTGGCACCTTCAATTCTGTCCCCATCCCCTCAGCTGTGTCCCCATGACCCTGTGGCCCCCATTACCTTAACTCTGCTCCCATTCCCTGTAGCTCTGCCCCATCATCCTAAGCCTCCACTGTGTCCCCGTCCCCCTCTCTCTGCTGTCACTGCAACCCTGCCCCTGGCACCTTGACGCTGCCCCATCACCCTCAGCTCCGCCATCTTCCCTCAGCGCTGGCATCTTAAGGAGTCCGAGGTCACCAATGCGCTGCCCCCTTGTTCCTGTCTGGCCCTGGGGCATTCCCTGAGGATGCCTGACAGGCACAGGGGCTGGGGAAGGGGATGCTGGGATTGGTTGGGACCTTCTCCCACATCCTGCCCGGAGCGGAGCGCAGGCTGGGATGGGGGCTGCTGCCGTGGGGGATGGAGCCTCACCGGGGTGGATTTAGCCTCCAGCACAGCCATCTTCCAGGCACTGTGAAGGGAACAGAGGGGCCTGGGTCAGAGGCACAGAGCCACAGCGTCACAACGGGGTTTGGGTTGGAAAGGACCTCAAAGATCATCCAGTTCCAAGAGCTTCTTCCTTACATCCCACCTGAACCTCCCCTGCTCCAGTGTGAACGCACCGCCCCTTCTCCTACCGCTGCAGGGTCCCCCTCCGCACGCTGGAAGCTGCTCCGAGGTCTCCCTGCTGCCCAGCACCATGGCGATGGGCACAGGGTTAAGGGCTGGCCCTGGAGGGAGGGCGGGTGGGAATGTGACTCCTAAACTGAGGGGAAAAGTGGGACAGGGACGATTTTCCACCCAACTGGGATCAAGCTCAATGGACGAAGCTCAGCTTGGCCGCAGCTGAACATCCATCTCAGTTCAGCTGAAGGTTTCCTGCCTCCTCTCTCCTGCATTTCAGATACGCTCAAACCTATGACAAACCTTCAGCTGTATAGAAATAAATAGAAATGAAGCTTTATAGAGAGGAATGGAAGGGGAACGGTGCTGAAAGTGGCTCCTTCCCCTCCTGGGCACAGCCCGCAGCCCACCAGGACACCACATTCACACTGTTTAGCGCCCGAGGGCAATGAAAACCCCTCACCAGTGATCCTCAGCCCGGCCAAGAGGCGGTTCCTCATCCACGAGGAAAACCCATCCTGCAGGAGACCAACTGCTTCAGGATAACCAACCTGGCTCCAAGTTACTCAGTGGGAAACCCAAACCCCCCCAGTCGGTGCCATTGTCCTGTGAGTGAATGTGGAAGTGTGAGAGAACGGGGGCCTGTGTGGATTGAGCCATGGGGTGGGATCGGGATGGGGCTCTTTCCAGGCTTGGATAAAAAGGAGGAAAGATTGGACATGACCCGGCTTCAGTGTGCGCTTGAGCCCAGAACCCCCCCGTGCGCTGTGTGCGCCCCCAGAGCGTGAGCAGCAGCTCCGGGAGGGGATCCTGACCCTCTGCTGCGTGAAGGGGAGACCTCCCCTGCGGTCCTGATCCAGCTCTGGGGCAGCAGCTCAAGAGGGACGTGGAGCTGCTGGAGCGAGGCCAGAGGAGGCCATGGAGCTGCTGCGAGGGCTGGAGCAGCTCTGCTCTGGAGCCAGGCTGAGAGAGCTGGGCTGGGGCAGCCTGGAGAAGAGAAGGCTCCTGAAGGGGAGACCTGAGAGCAGCTCCAGTGCCTGAAGGGGCTGCAGGAAAGCTGGAGAGGGGCTTTGGGCAAGGGATGTAGGGACAGACCAAGGGGAATGGCTTTAAGCTGCCAGAGGGGAGACTGAGATGAGCTCTTAGGCAGAATCTCTTCCCTGGGAGGGTGCTGAGGCGCTGTCCCAGGGTGCCCAGAGAAGCTGTGGCTGCCCCATCCCTGGCAGTGCTCAAGGCCAGGTTGGACACAGGGGCTTGGAGCTGCTCCAGCAGAAGGGGTCCCTGCCCGTGGCAGGGGTTGGGGCTGGAGGAGCTTTAAGGTCCCTTCAACCCAAACCAGGCTGTGACTGACTCAGATGACAAAGCCACCGAGGGGGTTCCGGTGCTTACACAGCGTCGTCCTCACTCTCTGCGCACAGCGTGGTCTTGGAGCCGTCCCGCAGCACGAACCATCAGGAGGCAGTCGCGGCTCTTCCCCTCGGGAGGTTGCACATCTGGAAAGGGAAGGGGCAGGATCCAACCTCAGTGACGCAGAGGTACCCGCGTCCCTCCGCATCCACCTCTCGGCAGAGGCCGGGCTCCAAATCCCCGCCGGGAGCAGCTCCCGCCCTGTGCGCTGCTGAAGGATGGAACCATTAAAGACCACCAGGACACCGTGCTCACAATTCGGGTTTAACTTCAGCTCCAGCTCCTCCTGCATGGCAACCTCAGGGCGCCTGGGACCCGAGCTGGGATCTCAAAGGGTTAAAAGCCAACAGGAGCTCAAACGAGCCCAAACCTCCACCCCCGCAGCGGAAAGCAAGTGGAAATGCAGAAAACTGCCCCAAATCCGAGGCCACGAGGCTGCCTCTGAGCGTGCCCGACGGCAGCGAGCACCCACATTATGTAGGACTATGAGGTCTGATTGCCTTCCCCCATTCCCAAAGCTCGGTGGGACCCTCTGGAGAGTGGCACCCTTTGGGTTCGCGCTCCCAGCGCTGCAGCCCAGCGCTGCCACTGCCACTCACAGCCCGAGAAAGGCGCTTTGTGCGCGGGCCGTGGGCTGCTGAGGCTGAGCTGCTGCTTTGTTCTGCTTGTTTGTGCCAGACGGCCACGTGAGGGCTGTGGGATGGTGCTGTGAACAGGCACAAAGCAGGAGGAGAGCTTCCCCTTCTTCTTCCTCCTTAGGATGAAGCTCTTCCCTGTGAGGGTGCTGAGGCGCTGGCCCAGGGTGCCCAGAGAAGCTGTGGCTGCCCTGTGTCTGGCAATGCTCAAGGCCAGGTTGGACACAGGGGCTTGGAGCTGCTCCGGTGGAAGGGGTCCCTGCCCGTGGCAGGGGTTGGAGCTGGAGGAGCTTTGAGGTCCCTTCAACCCAAACCATTCCATGATTCCCCACGGAAAAGCAACCGAAGATGCCATGCGCATCTTCCTGGTGCTGGCTGGGGGCTAGAAAGGGGTGAAGGAGGCGGGCTGGATTGTTAGATGTGTGCAAGTACAAGCAAAGCATCGTTTAAAAGGTCACAGCTCCACGGAGAGCCCTGCACGGGCGGGTTTGGGGACGCGGAACGTGGGGACACGGGTCCCTGCTCACCTCTGCACTCGCGGCCGGCCCGCACGTCGCGGCAGCTGTACTTGACGTGGATCCGTCCGTCCATGTCGCGCTGTGTCTCGTCATGGTAGTACACCAAGCTGCCGTCCAGGTACAGCACGAACCAGTTCCTCTTCCAGCGGCGCAGGATGGAGCCTGGAGGGATGGGAAGGAGGGAAAAGACCCCAGTGAGGCCGGGGGGATACAGCCAACGCACTCCCCGTACCCAACCCCATCCCTTCAATTCGCGGCCGGGTCCCACCGCCCCATCCAAGAGCCGCCGCGTCCCGCAGGACACCGGTCCCTGGCACGAGGAGCTGGGGCAGCGGGACCAGGTGGCTTTAAATGAGACGGGGCTGCCAGAAGGAGCCATCAGGATGTCCTGGTGCTGCCCCGCTGTGCGCGGGAGCACATCCAGCCCCGGCCATGGAGCTGAGCGTCTGTTTGCATGGCAGACGGCCCCGCTCTGCGCTTACATAAACCCACGAGCGGCTGAGCCATGACTCCCTCGCTGCTGTGGATTCACCACCCGGGCTGGGGGGTGTTGTCCCCTCCCTCCATGCTTCCTCCCGGCATTCCATAGCCAAACCCTCTCCAGGTGTTATCTGGGGGGGCTCCCAACATGGGATGCTCAAGGGGTGCACTTACTCTGCCGCCAAAGCCAACCGCTCTTCACCAGCGCCATGGCTGCGGGAGGGCTTTCCGGGCCTGCTGCTATAGGAGAAAGGATGGAGTTAAACCAGCAGCTCCCACCTCAGCTCCGGCTTCTTTCCCAGCTTTCCCCTCCCCGCAGCTCCATGGAGTCACCGGGATGGGGATTCACCCTCGTTGCTCCTGGGTCTTGGGGGGGATGAGCGCATGGGTTAATCGGGGTTAGAGACAGACGCGGGATTTCATCCTGTGGGAGATGTGCAGGGGGAGGAGGGACTCCAGCACCTTTCTCTCTGTCATTAATCTCATTGGGATTTAGGGATTATCATCCCGCGGAGGTAAGTGGGGAAATCCGGGCCATGCATGAAACATGGCAGCAACTCCCCACGGCCCCAGTAACTTTCCATGGCAAACCACAGCCCCACTGGCGTGATAATGCCATGAAGTCCCCGCTCCCCGGGTCCCCAGGAGGAGCCAGCACCCCAGGGTGCTGTTCCGTGGCCATGGCACCCATCAACCACGGACCCCAGCACCCTGGTGGTGGGCCCTTGGCATCCCACGATGGATCCAGCACTGCCTGGCTGGGTCCCCTGCTGGTCTGGGGGCACAGCAAGGCTCTGACATCCCCCCCCTCCGCACTTGCCTCTGTACCTCTGTTACCCAGCACCCAGCTCCTTGGATACACACGCTCCCCTGGAGTCCTTAGCCCTGGTACCCCTGTCCTCCCAAAATTACAGCCTCTGGGTACCCCCATCCCCTGGCACCATCACCCTCCCTGTCCTCACCCCCCCCCCAGGTACCCCATCCCTTGGTATCCCCATCCCTCAGCACCCACATTCCCCTGGCACCCGCATCCCCCTGGATTTGCAGCCTCCTGGTACCCACATTTAGTGCCCTCAGCCCACATCCCCTTGTCCCACCCCCCCTGGCACCCCCCTGCCCTGGACCCACATTTTGGGGCACCCCCTTTCTGCACCCCTCTGGTACCCACATCCCTCAGCGCTGGCACCCCCCGGTACCCTCGCTCCCCAAGTACCCACATCCCGGTACCTCCATCCCCGTACCCCCCATTCCCTTCCCCGCCGTCCCCGCTGCTCGCACCCCCCTATTCTCACCCGGGACCCCCCCAGCCCCGGATCCTCACCGGGAGGAGGCGGCGCGCCGGGTCCCGCTGCGGGCAGCGCTGCGCTCCGCTCCCGCTGCCCGGCGCTGCCCGCCCGCGCGGCGCGCCGGGAGCTGTAGTCCGGTGCGGGCAGGGGCGGGCAGGGGCGGTGGAAGCATCCTCAGGTGCCGGCCAGGGGGGAAGCGGCGCTTTTGAGCCATCTCTACCCCAAAGCGCAGATGCCCGGGGCCGTGCGGCAGCGCCGGTGGTGCCCGTGGCTGACGCAGGCGTGAGCCGCTGAGGACGCGGCGCCTCCGAGCCCCACTTTCTCCCCTGAGCCCCCCTTTTCCCCTGGAGATGGAGCACGGTTGGGAGAAGCCGAGCGATGAAGAGGGACTGCGGGGGCTGCGAAGGAGCCACACGGTGGAGGCAGAAGCCGGGGGAGGGCTCAGCCCAAACAGGAGCCCCAGAGCCATCCCCGGGGAGGTGAGGGGGGCCCGTGGGGTTTCCTGCTCCACGTGGTGGGACCAGAGGCATGAGATGCTTGGGGGGTACAGGATCAGGTCGGACACAGGGCTTGGAGCTGCTCCAGTGGAAGGGGTCCCTGCCCACGGCAGGGTTGGGACTGGGGGAGCTTTAAGGTCCCTTCCAACCCAAACCAGGCTCTAATTCTATGAGCCTCAGCTGGTGCTGGGAGTGGTTCTGAGGGGCTGATTAATAGCCCAAGGGGCTCTTGCTGGATGGGGCACCAGGGGCACACCACTGGCAGGAGTAAATGAGGACCAACCCGAATTTTAACCACCTATGTGCTCACCTGAACGGAGTTTCTGAGTGCAGTGAGGCTTCCTTTGGGATGACATCAAGCTGTGACCTGGCTCCTGCTGGAGTTAAGCGGCTGGAGCTGTTTCTGCACACGAGAGGAACCCTTCACCCCGACAGAGATGGGTAAACCTGTTGGGAGAGAAACCAAAGGGAAGTCAGGAGTGGAGGAGAGCCTGGGATACATCCCTGTGTCTGCTGCCAGCCCTAAGGCAGC
This sequence comes from Myiopsitta monachus, assembly GCA_017639245.1. Taxonomy (NCBI): domain Eukaryota; kingdom Metazoa; phylum Chordata; class Aves; order Psittaciformes; family Psittacidae; genus Myiopsitta; species Myiopsitta monachus. The sequence continues at coordinate 97,003,896 of CM029919.1, read as the reverse complement.
TCTGGAAGTCACAGCCTGGGAGGAAAACACAAGAGCGAATTATCCAGGGACACCACGAGCCAAGAACCACCCAACCCCTCATATCCACTGCTCTTCTTCCACACAACGAAGAAGTGTGAGCAGCAGACGGAAGGAGGTGGTCCTGCCCCTCTGCTCTGGTGAGACCCCACTCGCAGCACTGTGTGCAGTTCTGGGGTCCTCAACATCAGAAGGATGTGGAGTGGTTGGAGCGAGTCCAGAGGAGGCCACGAGGATGAGCAGGTGCTGGAGCAGCTCCTGTATGGAGCCAGGCTGAGAACATCGGGGCTGTTGAGCCTGGAGAAGAGAAACTGTGTGGAGACCTCAGAGCAGCTCCCAGGGTCTGAAGGGCCTACAAGGATGCTGGAGGGGGACTCTTCATCAGGGACTGTAGGGATAGGACAAGGGGTGATGGGTTCCAACTGAAACAGGGGAAGTTTAAATTGGATTTAAGGAAGAAGCTCTTCCCTGTGAGGGTGCTGAGGTGCTGTCCCAGGGTGCACCCAGAGAAGCTGTGGCTGCCCCATCCCTGGCAGTGCTCAAGGCCAGGTTGGACACAGGGGCTTGGAGCTGCTCCAGTGGAAGGTGTCCCTGCCCATGGCAGGGGTTGGAGCTGGAGGAGCTTTAAGGTCCCTTCAACCCAAACCATTCCATGATTTTATGATTCCATGAACATAAGGGGCAGCAAGGCACAGCTATCTATCTTATACCTCCCCATACACAGATGTGGGGCATGCAGAGGGAACTGTGCAGCATTGTGCTTGGGCAGGGACATGTTCCCATTGAGACAAACCTGCGGTGGGAGCGCAGAGCCTCTCCCAAAGCTGTTTTTGCTGCCCAGGGAAGGAGATGGCACATTTCCTATTGATCCACATGAGCACTGGAACCAGTCAGGTCTGAGACAGCATCAGGAGCTGGAGCTGGCGCTGGCTGGTGTCACACTGCTCAGAATACACATCAGGTTATTTATAGTTGAGGCAGAGCTGATAATAAGGATGTTTATTAAGCATATGGCACCACTTAATACAGCAAACCCTCATCTACTGCAGCAGGCTCCTAATGTAGAGCCTCCTCCTTCCCCTTCCTCCAGCACCAGCTTTGCAGTGGCCAACAGCAGAAGGAATTTGATGCAGCCCAGAACCCCCCCGTGTGCTGGGCTGCACCCCCAGAGCGTGAGCAGCAGCTCAGGGAGGGGATCCTGACCCTCTGCTGCGTGAAGGGGAGACCTTAGAGCAGCTCCAGGGCCTAAAGTGGCTCCAGGAAAGCTGGAGAGGGGCTTTGGACAAGGGATGTAGGGCCAGGCCAAGGGGAATGGCTTTAAGCTGCCAGAGGGGAGACTGAGATGAGCTCTTGGGCAGAAGCTGTTCCGTGTGAGGGTGCCCAGAGAAGCTGTCAGGGGGTGCCCAGAGAAGCTGTGGCTGCCCCATTAGTGGCAGTGCTCAAGGCCAGGTTGGACACAGGGGCTTGGAGCTGCTCCAGTGGAAGGGGTCCCTGCCCGTGGCAGGGTTGGAGCTGGATGGGCTTTAAGGTCCCTTCATCCCAAACCAGGCTGGGATTCTGTAGTCTGTGAATTAAGTTCCCCCCGCTGCACGCAGATTGATTACGCAGGCGTTAAGCTGCAACTACCCATCAGTCAGGGCACACTCACACAGCCCTACGCATCCCTCCACGCTGGTTATCAAGCGACAAAACACCCTAAATACTTCAGACACACACGTTTGTCAGCCAGGGGCCAGGCCACTGAGTTCGTTCTGCAATGAATTAATATTAACATTCCCTTCGGAAGGGCTTTGGGCTGAAATTTGGGTTATTCACTGACATGGGGCCTCCCCTCTGCAGGTGGATGTATGTCATAGTTGGGTAGAAATTGCTCTTGAAGCTTTTCTGCCACAGGGCCTGAGTAATTTGTCTCCTTGGCAGCAAAGGGACGCACTGCAGAGGGAAAGGAACAGACGCTCTGTTTCAAACAGCAGCACATTTTCATGGGGTGGAAGACCTACAGCTCCGCACTAATGGGTTCTGCTTGGCTGCAGCCCTCGGTCGCTTGCAGGGGAGACACTGAGCTTAGGACGAGGAGGAGAGGAGGGAAACAGCAGCAGCAACAACAAAAGAGCAGCAATAAACCCAGCAGGGAACAAACATTGAGGCAGCCACGTGTTTGTGAGGGGCGGGTTGGAATGGAGGTGCTGAGCATCGCAAACCAGAGCAGTAAAGCATCGCAGCATCCCTCTGCTTTCCTGCGGAGGAGAAAATGGTGCTGGGGGTGGATTTGGGGCTCGGGTTATTGATTTTGTGTAAATTGGGGGTTTTGGGGAGTTAGATGGGATGCATTTGGGGCTCAGTGGGGGGAAATGGTGAGCTGCGGGCTGAGGAGGTTATTTCCAGCCAGCAAAGCCGTGCAAGGGGAAGAAGGCAGTGGATGGGACATGGGAACAGGCTCAGCTCCTCACCTGGGGCAGCCAAATCATGGATTTCCTCGTGTTTTCTTAGGACTATGGAATCTCAGCCCCGTTTGGGGTGAAGGGAGCTTAAAGCTCCTCCAGTTCCAAGCCGTGCCACGGGCAGGGATGTGGTTTACTTGACGTGGTTTTCACAACAACCTCTTCATATCAGCACGTGAAGCGGTGAGAAATGGAAGCGAGCAGCTTGGGTGCAGCCCTTGCTACCCCTGGGACCCTCCTGTCCCGGTTCCCTGATTCCCCAGGGGGGGGTTCCCTTTGCTTGGGAAACAAGAATGAATCTCGACAAAAAGGAAACGGCTTCAAAGAGTACTGAGTGTTGTGAGGGTGTGAGGAGGGGACATGGGATAGAATCAACCAGGTTGAACAGCCCTTTAAGCTCACCCAGTCCAACCATTCCCAGCACTGCCAAGGCCACCACTGACCCACGGCACTGAGGCCTCGGCTCCACGCTGTGTGAGCACTCGCAGGGACGGTGACTGCAGTCCTGCCCTGGGCAGCAGTTCCAATGCTGAGCACCCTCTGGGGTAGGAATTGTTCCTCAGCTCCATCTAACCCTGCCCTGGTGCAGCTTGAGGCCGGTTCCTCTTGTGCCATCCCTTGGTCCTTGGGAGCAGAGCGCAGCCCCCTCCTGGCTCCATGCTCCTCTCAGGCAGTTGTAGGGAGCCATCAGGTCCCCCCTGAGCCTTCTCTTCTCCATCTGAACCCCCCAGGTCCCTCAGCCCTTCCCCATCACACTGTGCTCCAGGCCCTGCTCCAGCTCCATTCCCTTCTCTGGCTCCGCTCCAGCACCTCAATGTCTCTCCTGTAGTGAGGGGCCCAGAGCCGAGCACAGAACCCGAGGAGCGGCGCTCGATGCTGACATTCCCCGTGTGAATCCCATCGAATTCCCCCTCCCGGACATCAGCGCTTCCCAGGAACACTCATTGCTCACCGCAGCCCGCGGCGCTGAGCGGTGGTGACTCAGTTCGCACCCCCCGTACCTGTGCCCGCTCACAGGAGCCGCGCACCCCTCCGCAAAGCGCCCTTTGGATTGATCCCGCCTGTGATAAACGTTCCTGCATTAAAACGGGAAAACCACCCGTCTGTGCTCCCGGAGAACGGCCGTTTCCCCCCTACCCCGGGCTACTGGGGGCCAGCAGCCCCTTCCCCAAGCACTGAGGGGGTGGTTCCCCCCCCCGACGTTGGACGAGGGCTTTCGGCAGGGAAATGGGGAAGGAATGAGGAGCGGGGGGGGATGTCTGGGGGAGAGGGCCTGGCCGCGCTGTGAGGGGCAGGCCGGGCTGTGTGGGACGAGGCCTGGCCCCGAGGCCGGGCATCCCGCCGGGGGCACGGCTGCTGCCGGAGCTCACCGGGGGGGCCCGAGGCCAATGTCCGGAAGCCGGGGCCAGGCCGCGGGGGCCGCGCTGGGCTCCTCCCGGTGGGGATCGCGGCCGCGGCCTTCGCGCGTTGCCTCATCCCGCGCGGACTACAACTCCCAGCGTGCCCCGCGGTACTACAGCTCCCGGCATGCTCCGCTGCGCCCCGCCGCACTACACCTCCCAGCGCACCCCGCGGCCGCCCGGGCCCCGTCTCCCTCCCCGCCCGCCGCCGGAACTACATTACCCAGCGTGCCCCGCGGCGGGCGCCCAGCGCCGAGCCGCGACGGCGGCGCGCGGGGCATGCCGGGAGCTGTAGTTCCGGCGGCAGCGGTAACGGTCCCGCTGGTGGTACACCCCCCCCCCCCCGCCCCTTCCCTCAGCGGCTGCGGGCAGAGGCAGCGGCAGCGGCAGCGGCAGGCAGGCAGAGGCAGGAGCCGCGGAGCAGGGCGGAGGGCGAGCGGGAGCGCAGCCGCCGCCGCCGCACCGGCTGAGGGGACACCGCCGCCCGAGCAGCCGCAGGTGAGGGGGGGGGAACGGCGGCGGGACAACGACACCCCCGGAGGGCGCTGAGGGGGGGCTGCGGGTGACAGCCCGGGGCGGGGGGGTGGTGGCTGCGAGACCCCCCCCCCCCTCCTCGAGGGGACGGGGCCTGGGCTGCGATGGCGGCGGTGGAGGGGGAGCATCCTGTCAGCGGTGCTGCCCCCCTCGAGTGGTGGAAGGGGGGACCACCGCCCTGGGGGGGCGAGACCCGGCCCCGCTGCTTGTTCCCCCCCGCTTCCCAAGCCTGTTCACCCCCCTCCCCCCCCAGCCTTAGTGGCGGGATTTGGCTTCTCTATGATGGGCACTGGGGCTCGGTTCACCTCAGCCCCCCTTTGCCAGGCGCTTGACGCCCGGTGGGGATCCCGCTGAGGACCCCCCCATCGTGGCCAAGGCAAGTTCTGTTGGTGTGAAAGAAGGGAAATGGAGCGACCGCGCTTTCCTCCTGCTCTAAGCCCTCGGGAGACGCCGGTGTGGGGATGTGGGGGCACCCCAAGGGTTGGGGGTGGCACCGCTTCACCCCGTCCCCACTGCGAACAGCGAGCGGGGCACGTGTGGATGGTGATGGTGATGATGATGATGGTGATGGGAGCGACAGAAGGGAATATTAAGGAGCCTGCCGGCAACTTTACGGGATGGGAAAGGCCGAGTTGTGGCCGTGTCCCTCATCCCGCTCCCTTTGGAGCGGGTTTAAAATGGCCCAGGTTCGCTGAGGGGGGGGGAATGTCGGGGTGTAGCGTCTGTAGCCTGAAAGCGGGGAGCGCGAGGTGCTGAGACGTGAGGCGGCGTTGTCCTCTGCCTCTATCAAATAGTGGTTTCTGTGCCTTTTCATCAAAGGGCTGCTGATTTTCTTCCCTTTTCCTTCGCTAATAATTGCTTTGAATACTTTGGCGTTGTGGTTTTCAGGGCAGTGAAGTCCATTGCTACCCAGTGGGTTAATAATATCCCAAAAGGTGCCTTTATGGAAAGCTGGGGAGCCTTCAAGTGATGGCAATGAAATAAATACTCATTCTCAATAGAAGGGTTTGTGCTGTGTTGGATTTGGGGGGGGATTTCCCCCCCCTCCCTGCACGTTGTGATAAGCTTTCAGGTTATGGCTTGGATTTCCATAGATGGAATTTCATTCAAAAGGCATTTGTTTAGTGCTGAATTCTGTCAAATGCAGAGAAATGAGCAGGTTGAAGGAGGGCTTTTTTCCCTTCTCCTGGACAAAGGCATGTTGTGCTAAGCAGAAAGAAACCCCCGGTGCTTCTATTCCTCTTTTAATCCAAATATGATTTAAGATGCAGGGCTGTGTTTGCTCTTGCCTGTTAAAATCGTGATGGAGGAAGCGAGAGCTTCATTTTTGCTAAGGAATGGGAATGATGGAAACATCTTTAGGGAAACGTTTTGCTGGGCTTGATTACATCGACTGCGTTATTTCATGGAATGTGAACTGTGAAGTGGTTCTGGAGGGGAACTCGAGGAGTGATGTGGAGCAATGTAAAGAAAAGGGGAATTAGCACTTGGCAGGCAAATGCTTTATTTTATGATGTTTTTGTAATCCTTTTTGATTGCGAGTTCGGGTTTTTAACTGTTTCATGGCTTCTCCTGCCCTTTTTGCTTGAGTACATTAAAAGAACACCCCAAGCAACACCTATGGTCTGGTTATTTCTTCTTCCTACATGCATGTAGTCATTAGAAGGACTGGTATCAGTTAGCAGTGTATTTTTTGGTTGAAATCTATATTAAATCTGATTAACTTTTGCACTGGCACTTGCAAATATGAACTTAGCTACTTATGCATCCTAACTTTTATGTTATTTTAGTCTTACTAAAGTAAATGTTCCCATTTATCAGAAGGAATCTCTCCCATGATGTGCTTACAGTGGCCTTTGGCTTTAGTGAATGTGTGCTGAGTGGTTCAGATGTTACTGTTCAGATTTATGGGGGTGTTTTTGTACTCTTTAGTTGATTAAAATCCCTGGCTGTTAGTAAGGACACTTCTGGAGAGGTACATATATAACCCTTCCACTTTGGAGCAAAGGGATCAGAAGCAACACGATTCCATGCCATGAAGGTGTTTTGAATTTGTTGTAATGGGAGCGAGGAACCAAAACGAAGCACCTGCACTGTGTCCAAATGAATGTGAAATAATTATGGGATATGGTCCTTTAGGGAGAACATCCTGGAGAGATCCTTTGTGATCTTGGGTGATACGCATGTGTCAAGTTCAATGCTAAGTCTGCATTGCAGTAGGTCAACTATTAAGGATGTTTAAAAGCTTGGCAGTGAAGTTGCTGTGCTCTCCTGTGGATATGGGTTCCCCTATGGAACCCACTGCATGGATAATGAGGAACAACAGGAAAGAAAGGTGACACTGCTCTCAGTGTTCCTGAAGGCATTTCCCAGACAAGTGAAAGAAGCATTTTCTGCATAATTGTAATGAAATTTGGTCCAAATTTCATTAGATCTGTCCAGAAGAGCTTCCGAACCTCACGTTAGGAGGGTAGGTGCAAGTGCAGCCACTTCAGTGAGGGAAGCAGGTGTTTGATCCAGGAGAGCATCTGATTTTGGGAAGCTTTCAAAGGCATCCGTGGTCAGATCGGCACAGACCTCCTTTTCTGGGAAGTGGGACATTCACAGCTGGGATGGAGCTCCTGGGTCACCGAGTCCTGCCCACCATAAATGCCAGTAACTGTGACATAAGCAGGATTCAGTCCTGGCTTAAATCCAGGTGGGTTCTCTGCTGCTGCCTGTGGCACAGGAACGGTTCAGACCTTTCTCCTCCGGTAGCTGGAAACCTCCTTGTTCCCACCCAGAGCTCTCAGCCGATTTGCAGCTCTCAGGTGTTTGGTAGCAGTTGATGAGGCTGTCAGAAAGGAAACACAACTTTTATATCTTCCTTTCTGAGCTCACTCTTCCCTTCAGTCTGGGTTATGATCTTCATTTGTCTTCCACTGATGCCTTTTGGGCTCAATTGTATCTGCAGAGGCCCCGATTTCCCTTTCCGCAGCTCAAGTGCTCCATGTACTTTCTGTTTCCTCTGCAATTCATAAACTCTCCTTAAACCACCACATTCTAACTGTGCATTTCAGCCCTAAATTAGCTCCCTTTGTGCTGGCTGGACAATGCTCTGCTTGCTTGGCTTCTCCTCGAATGTCTGTGGAGGGTTGAGCACTGTCTCCCCACGCTATGGAGGTGCTGGCAGACCCTTGTCATGAGATGACAGACGTGCAGAGTGCTGCCAACCTCCTCTCAGTGCTGGGCTGAATTAGGAGTATTTGAAGCATCCCCATGAGAACTGTGTTCTGAGCCAGTGTGCTCAGGGAGGAGGGACACTTGCATCACTCTCAAAGTGCAAGTGAGGTCATTTTTGTACAGCACCAGCTCTGATTTATTTGCTGGTGAGATTGGGTGAGATCTGAGAAGAAGCTGGGTGGGAAGTGGAAGTTCATAACCAAGCATGGTCTTGTTTGTTAATGTGCTGTGATCTTTCTAATTAATTAGACTCAATTTTGTTGCTTAAAATCTCCAAGTCACCATGTTCAGCTTCAGTATACGCCTAAAGGGTGGGCTTCAAGGATGCTGGAGAGGGATCTTTCATCAGAGACTGTAGCAATAGGACAAAGGATGATGGGTTCACATTGAAACAAGGGAAGTTCAGGTTAGATCTAAGGCAGAAGTTCTTCCCTGTGAGGGTGCTGAGGCACTGGCCCAGGGTGCCCAGAGAAGCTGTGGCTGCCCCATCGCTGGCAGTGCTCAAGGCCAGGTTGGACACAGGGGCTTGGAGCTGCTCCAGTGGAAGGTGTCCCTGCCCATGGCAGGGGTTGGGACTGGATGAGCTTCAATGTCTCTTCCAACCCCAAACCAGTACAGGATTCTGTGTTCAGTCCATAGAAATAGTGGATGCAAAACGAGTGAATGAGAAAAGTGTCCTTGTTGTATTCTAAAGTATTTTCCAGACTATGTAAACAGCATTTTATTGCCTATTTCAAAGTCAAATACATCAGTCCCATCTGACATTGCTGGATTCTTGTGTGCTCTTGTGCATGTCTTCACTAAACAGATGAAGATTTTTGCTTTGGTGACAATAAATAAAGTCCACCTCTCCATTTTTTGCCTTTTGACAGTCTTTTAACTCTTTGAATTAATAAATATTGCCTCTTAATCTGTCACTTTTTAGAACTGGGAATAAATTTTCAAGAGTTATTTCCATATGGCTTGACTACCTGCCAGTCTCGTGGATGCTGCTCTCCAGAGGCATCAAATGATGTTACCTTTCTGTTCCTTCGCTCCACTAGGTCATTCCGTTCCTATTTTGGAGATTAAAACATTGATATCACTAAATATGGGAGGAAAATGGTGTCCCCAGCATAAGAAGGACATGGAGCTGTTGAAGCAAGTCCAGAGGAGGCCATGAGGACGATTAGGGGCTGGAGCTCCTGTATGAAGACAGGCTGAGAACACTGGGGCTGTTGGGCCTGGAGCAGAGAAGGCTGCGTGAAGACCTCAGAGCAGCTCCAGTGTCTGAAGGGGGCTACAGCAATGCTGGAGAGGGACTCTTCATCAGGGACTGGAGGGATAGGACAAGGGGTGATGGGTTCAAACTGAAACAAGGGAAGTTCAGGTTGGAGATAAGGCAAAAGTTCTTCCATGTGAGGGTGCTGAGGCGCTGGCCCAGGGTTCCCAGAGAAACTGTGGCTGCCCCATCCCTGGCAGTGCTCAAGGCCAGGTTGGACACAGGGGCTTGGAGCTGCTCCAGGGGAAGGTGTCCCTGTCCATGGCAGGGGTTGGGACTGGAGGAGCTTTAGGGTCCTTTCTAACCCGAGCCATTCTATGTCTTCTCTGTGTGGTCCTTTGCCAAACTAAGGGATAGGGTTTGTAGGATGGAGTTTGGGAGAAGTTTTGAGTGGGTGGTGAAGAGCTTGGAAGTGTTTGTGGGTGGTGTTGATGGCCTTTGTGTAAAACTTGATATGAAGTACGTTCTTGTCTGGCTGATTTTAGAACAAGGTATATGTACTTTCATAGAATCATGGAATGGCTTGTGTTGGAAGGGACCTTAGAGCTCATCCATTTCCTAACCCCCTGCCACAGACAGAGACACCTTCCACTAGAGCAGATTGCTCCAAGCCTCATCCAACCTGGCCTTGAATGTCTCCAGGGCTGTTTTGTGTTATGATCTGATGTATCGATGCTTTTCTTTGTTGAGGGCATTATTTCCATGTGGGATTTTATGTTTATTGACTTAGTCTGAATCAGTGGCAACAGAAAAAGTGAATTTTCAGGGTTTCCTGTTGTTGAGAGGCAGGTGCTTTGTGATGGGTGTCTGGAGCAAGAATCCCAGAACCAAAGTTAAGATCCCAGCAGGGAAGGTCCAGCTCTTAAGGTATATCCAGCATTTGCACATCATCTGAAGTTTATGGAAGCTCTTGAGTGTGAAGCAGCTTTTGAGAACCAGAGTTCTTTTGGGACCTGGCCACTGAACAGGAACATGAACACACAAATCTGAGTCATTTCCAGGTTCTTTTTAAATATAGAACTTCACTAGTTATGAGCATTTTGTTTTTCATCTCTCTTTCTAGAATCAGTCTGGAAGCAGATGACACAGTTCGTTGTGCTTGTATTGAGCTAAACCTTATATTTCATCCCTTTTTCCTGTTGGAACCCTGTAGGGAAGTGATGATGAGGATGATATTCATGGCATCATACTGTACTTTTCAGTGAAACATATAAGGAAAGAGGTTCCTTTGAGACACATTTGGTTTCGTCACAGTGTGAGTAATACTTGAATACTTCTTAAGAGTTCCTCTGAGTTGTTTACTATGGATGTGTTGGAGCCCCTGTGCACTGCAAAGGAATTTCAAGTGACTGCGTGCTTTCTGTGAGGAACAAAATGCGGCTCTGTGGACTCTCTCCAGCAAACCATTTAGGAGGCAATTATGAGAGGGTTTGGAGATGCTGCTTTGTGTTTGGCTCTACTTTCCTCGGTCTTTCGTTCCTCTCTGTGAGTGAAACAGTCACATGGAAAACTGGCAGGTGGGAAAATGGAAAGTGAGAGCAGAAAAATGGGGTTTATCATAGAATTCATGCAGTAACTTCCCCAATAGGAAGATGAATGCTGAAGTGTATTTGTAGGCTGAACATTTTTGCCTTTCTTGCCTTAGCTTTGGGAGGATTATGGAAGACAAGCGTGGAGCGGTTTATGAGAGAAAAAGTACTAAACTGGCAAAAAAAGCAAGCCTAGATGCCATCGTGCCTGCTGGGCATGTCTAATTCTCTGATAACACGGATAAAGATTGCAGACAGCAGCAGAAGTTAAACTAGAGCGGCGCATCTTGGGTTCTGCAGGGTTTTTTCTTGCTTCTAATTTAATGTGGAGCTTAATATAGAAGATCTGCCTCTTTTATGGCATCAGACGCTTTAGTTTATCTGCCACGAATTAAAGCAGTGTTTGAGCTTTTCCTTTCTTTAGTGTTAGATACTTGGCTCTCTCGATTTGATAACGTGTGGAATTCGATGTTGGGCATCTATCCTGGAGACGAGTGTTCTGAGCACAGTTTGCTATTCACCAGTTTTCCTTTTGGTGCTTTATACTTGGATCTGTGGGTGATGACAGCTCACTTCTTGAATGGACAAGGGGGTTTATATGCTTATTCAGGTTATTGTCTTACTCACTCCCTACTCTTCCTAGAGCAGGTTAAAGCTCAAGCTTGCTCTTGATTCAACTTAGATTCACAATGGGGTCTTAAAATGCAGCGCCAGGAATCTGAGAAATGGTTTCTTTGTCTTTACTGTAGCATCTGAAGCCCAAATGCTGAACTTTCCTGTGTAGCTGAGTTTCTGCATATGGACTGATCTCATTTCTTTCCCTAAGACTTCTTTCCCTGTCTGTATATAACACATGCACATGTAAATGGAAGTTGTAAAGAAGATACTTGGTTTGAGTTGGCTACTTCTGTGATAGTAGCCTTATGTTGTGGGCTCAGGAGATAAATGCGGTATCATCATCTGTTCTCATCTGAGCTGAAGCTCAGATTCCTGGAGTTGGGTTTCACATATGTGTTTGTTGGCATTCACCATCAAGAAATCATGTCTTAAAGTGCTTTAGGCTTTGTAAAACAAAAGGCGAGTGCAGGGTCCTGGCCCTGGGGAGGGCTGACCCCACACACCAGCATAGGCTGGGGGCTGACCTGCCGGAAAGCAGCTCTGTGGAGAGGTAACTGGGGGGACCTGTGGACACCAGGTTGTTCACGAGCCAGCAATGGGACACTGGGACTAAGGTGGCCAATGGTGTCCTGGGCTGCTTCAAGAAGAGCATTGCCGGCAGGTGGAGGGATCTGATCCTCCCTCCGCTCAGCCCTGGTGAGGCCTCCCCTGGAGCACTGTGTCCAGGTCTGGGCTCTCCAGTTGAGAGAGACCTGGAGCTCCTGGAGCAAGTCCTGCAAAAGGCTGTAAGAACAATGATGGGTCTGGAGCGTCTGAACTATGAGGAAAGGCTGCGGGAGCTGGGCCTGTTCAGCCTGGAGAAGAGAAGGCTCTGGGGGAGTCTGGTCAATGTGTACAGGTATCTGAAGGGAAGGTGTCAAGAGGATGGAGCCAGACTCTTCTCAGTGGTGCCAGGTAATGGAATGAGAGGCAATGGGCACAAACTAAACCACAGAAGTTCCACCTGAACATGAGCAAGAACTTGTTTACCATGTAGGTGTCTGAGCATTAGAGGTTTCCCAGAGAGGTCGTGGAATTCCTTTCCCTGTAGGTATTCAGGAGCTGCCTGAACACAGTCCTGAGCAATGTGCTGTGGGTGACCCAGCTGGAGCAGGAAGCTTGGATGAGATGATCTCCAGCCTCAGCCGTTGGGTGATGCTGTGAAAATGCTGTTGTGTGTCTTCCAGCAGATGGATGTCATCCGGAGGCTTTGTTGGTGTGAATCCTCATTTGATGGTACAAACAACTTCTAAAGAAAAGGCATAAACCACTCAGAGCTCTTTGTTGCTTTCACATTGCCATTTAGCAAAGCGTCCAGCACAGCTCATGTTGTCCTCTCCTCCTCTTCCACGACACCACTGTCAAGGTCAGCCAAGAGATTGCCTCTTCCCTTTCTGATGCTGCCTCTATCCCAGTGATCGGTAGCTGTGTATGTACCATCGAGGCTGCTTCTGTCTAAGCTTCTTGGAAGGTCTTTGTAGATCTCCCTAGGTTAAGCCTTGCAAGATCCTTATGTGTAGATGTGCTAACTCTGTTTTTACCATGGAAATATGGAGCCTGGAGATTTCTTCCTGCCATTGCGCAGCAAGGTTGGGTCAGAGGCTGCCCTGCTGCTTCCCCTGTGAATGCCAGAAGATTTACTTTGTATGTTGTTGGGATGATGCTGTGCGGGTGGCTTTCTGTATGGACCTAGGGGAGAGTACCTGGAGCTTAAGGCTGTATCAGACTGACCTGGAAACCACAGACACTTAGATCTTCCCTGGTAAAGGAGCCCAATGACCATTTAGTTTGGATACTCTTTACCTTCTGCCAGGACAGTGAGTTCGAAGATCTCAAGTCGTTAAGAGGCCACCACTTTTCTTGTTGTATTTTCAGCAATTAATTATTCTCTCTGATTAAAAATTGAGGTCTAATTTGAATTAGTTTCTGTGGCAGGGGGCTGGAACTGCACGAGCTTTAAGGTCCCTTTAACCCAAACCAGTCTGGGATTCTTCCTTGTATCTTCCCATTGTTTGCAAGGGGAGTTAAATCTCTCATCTACTTTAGAAGCTTTTCCAAACTCTGCTCTGTAGCCATTTCCTTTTTGATCCCAAAAGCACTTTGAAACTTTGTGGTGAATAGAAGTGGATCATCTATATGCAAATTCCCTGATTTTTTGCCTCTGCTAAGTTGTATTTGTGAGAAACCAACATCTCAAGTGATGCCTATTTTCATTACAGTCAGACTTGATTATCTTAAAGGCCTTTTCCAGCCTCAATGATTCTGTGATGCTGCTGATATTTCATTAAGATGATAATTAAAAAGTGCAAACATCACACAAGTTAAAATCAGTTATTTAAATCAAGGCATTTTGCAATCCTGATTGAATTACTAGACCTGGATGTATTTAAATGTGAGTCTGTTCTTTCTCTCTTCTGTCAAGGCTTCCAGTCCAGTGATTGCTGCAGTTTTACTGCTTATAATGAGGTCCAAAGGAATTGCTTTGTGTTTTTAATTGTCCCCTATGATTTTAGGAAACTAATCCCCTGTCATCACTTGCTCCTCGGAGTTTCTGCACCCATCCTGTGTCCTCCACATGTCTTCCATCCACACTCTTTTTTTGCTCCCTGTGGAGTCACGTACCCAGCTCCTTGTCTAGTGGAAGCTGTTCCTGCCCATGGCAGGGGACTGGATCTGGAAGAACTTAAGTTCATTTCCAACCCAAACTATTCTGTGATTCTAAGTTCCCCTAAAAATTGAGTTCCTCCGCAGTGCTGATAACTGACAGAGTTGAGCCTTTTCCCCCCTTTTTATAGGACCACGTTGCAGCCATCCCTTCCCTTTCATTTCTGAACGCCATTGAACTAATGATTTTAAAGTCCACTTGCTCATCACATCAGATTTTCCTCCTCCTTGCTGGTAAGGATTTGATTTGTTCCTGTTGTAATTCAGCCTCCTCACATCCCTAGATAGCAACAGAACATCCATTTTCTCCATGGATGCTCTTGTCTGACTTTGAACCTCATTTCCCCTTTTAAGTGTCCTTCTCTTGTGTTTAGCTTATTCCTTTCCTGGCTGCATCAGCAGTTTCATCTGGGAAGGTGTCTTATTAGTTGGAAAGATGCTGCCTTTGCAATTCCTGCTCTCTCTATTCCCGCAGTATCATTCCATCACTCAAATCCAAATATCTCATCAGTCATGCAGCCTTGTTCAGTTCAATGACCCTTGTGTGCCTCCTATTGCATCAAGTACTGGATGTGTGTGTGTTACAGCTCGGAGATCAGCTGCCTGTGGATGTGCAGTCAGGCCATGATGGGGTGCAGGGTTAAGAACGTTGGTGTTTTGAGGCACTCAGCTGCGCTTTCTGCCTCTCCCTGAGCTCTGCACTCAGCAGAAGCCACTGTCTCGTGTAGAAGATCCCATTGACTGGCAGATTCCTGCCTGTTTCAGAGGCAGCTTCTGCCAGATCCTCGGAGCTTCCTCTTAGCGCACTCAAGCACAGGGAAGAAAAAGCCTGGCATGGCACCACTCAAAGGTTGCCAAAACCTCACTTAGCCTTTCCCTGTCAGTTCTTTTCCAGGATCCCTGAAATCTTTCCTCATCTGCTTAGCTCCGGCTGATGCCGAGTTGCTGCTCCCGGTCTGTGGGGTTGCTTGTGACCAGAGTTTAGCCGATATTTGTGATCATATGTTGAAAGAGGAAATCGATGCCAGGCAGGTATTCCTCAGAGGTAGTTGTGCTGATTCCCAGAGCATGTTTGCAGAGGCTGCTTTTCCCCAACACAGGCTGAAGCAAACAGCAGGAGACAGGTCTGCTCAGGATTCCAAGGTCGTTCTTTCCTGCCAACACTAAATCCACGCACACGTATGTGTGCGACTTACGCCATGGGGGTTTCTCTGCCTGTCCTTGACTTCCTTCTGCTTTCCTGATGCTCTTCACTGACATTTTGGCTCTGTCAGTACTCAACAGTGTGTGTATCTCCTGTTATCTGGGATTGATAAAGCATCCCCTTCTCTCAAAACAAAGCTGGGTGCTCTCTTTTTGTGTTCAGCCCTTGGGAAGCTTGTTTTACTCACATCTGGTTCAGGCCAATTTGGGACCAGCCTTTTCATCCGAAACTTCATATGACAGAATTGTCTTCAATGGTGGTTGTTTGGGAATGGATTCATAA
Source organism: Myiopsitta monachus (assembly GCA_017639245.1). Classification (NCBI taxonomy): domain Eukaryota; kingdom Metazoa; phylum Chordata; class Aves; order Psittaciformes; family Psittacidae; genus Myiopsitta; species Myiopsitta monachus. The sequence goes on along the minus strand of CM029919.1, from coordinate 96,988,684 downwards.
TCTGGTTCAGCCTCGTGCTTTCGCCTCAGGGGAGATCTCCCTGCTGGAGAACCTAAATCATAGAATCCCAGCCTGGTTTGGGTTGAAGAGTGCTGCGGCATCTCCCAATGTTTAATCTGTCTTGGGAAGTACAGGCATTACTAAGCCTTTTTGCCATATTCCAAAGGGGAAACTGAGGCACTGCTTGTGCAGTTGGTGAACTGGGGGGAAATTGTGGGCATGGAAGAACTGGATTCTGGTCTCCCATGATCTGACCATGAGATCATCATTCATCACTAGCAAAATACCAGTCATAACAAAAGAGGTTGGTAGATATCTATGAGCTCTTAGACAGGAGCTCTTCCCTGGGAGGGTGCTGAGGCGCTGGCCCAGGGTTCCCAGAGAAGCTGTGGCTGCCACATCTCTGGCAGTGCTCAAGGCCAGGTTGGACACAGGGGCTTGGAACTGCTCCAGTGGAAGGTGTCCCTGTCCATGGCAGGGGTTGGGACTGGAGGAGCTTTAAGGTACCTTCAACCTAAACCATTCTATGACTATGATCCTGTATGGAGATTTTCAGCACCAAATCATTCCACTTCCATGGAAATGGCTCTCCCAGAAAGTGCTGCAGAGGCTGCTCTGGTGCCTCACTTGTTTCGGTTCCCACTTTGGGCTGGTGCCTTTGATCTGTGAAACTCCTGATTTGAATCTTATCTCCTTACGAGGCCCTATCCCCAGGCCCATGCTGGCAGCCAGGATTAGTTGGGCTTTACTCTGTTGACAATCTTGGTTTTAAATCTGAGAGGACTTTCAGCACAGTTTTCTCCTGGGGCAGGGAGGAACATTGATTCTGGAATATGTTTTTCTCAGTGTTATCAGGATTTTCTGGCTATCAAGATAAGCTGTAGAGCTTATGAATCATGGAGTTTTCTTCCTACAGCATCAGCTGGAGGAGGTTGTTTGTGTCTTTGGTAGGTTTAGGTTTTATCTGACCTTCCTATGATTTTACCTTTTTATTATTATTTCGTATTTCTTGTTTTGTGTGTGTGTTTGCATTAATCAAAAGATAGTGGGAAAACGTTGTGGAAAATAATCCCTTATTCTTTGGCCTTTGGTTTGTGCCCTCCTGAGATGCTGGAGAAGGGACCTTAAAGCTCATCCAGTTCCAACCGCCTGCTGTGGGCAGGGACACCTTCCACTAGAGCAGCTTGCTCCAAGCCCTGTGTCCAACCTGCCCTTGAGCACTGCCAGGGATGGGGCAGCCACAGCTTTTCTGGGCACCCTGGGCCAGCGCTTTGCCACCCCCAGAGTCATCTTTACTCTTGGGGAGATTCCCACTGGACACAAGAGGGAAATTTTTCCCAGTGAGAACAAGCAGCCATTGGAATAATCTCTCCAGGGAAGAGGTGACTCCCCAGCTTTGGACAATGTAAGATTGAGCTGGGCAGGTTGGTGGGCCATCTAGTCTAGGTCATGCTTTGCCTGCAAAGGTTGGAGCAGATGATCCTTGAGGTCCCTTCAGCCTGGGGTGCTGTGATTTTATGATCTGGAAAGATTGAATTGTGCCCATTACTGTTACTTCTGGCTCTGGTACATCCATAGGATTCTTTCTACATAAATCAGAAGCATCCAGTGGACATAAGATGTTTATTTCCTTCCCAGCAGCCATATAACATCTCAAGCACTAACTGTTCCCTGAAGAGCTGCCTGTAAGTTCTTGTTGATGCTAAAACAATCCTGTTGATGCCAGAAGATACAACCCCAAGCTCTGAGATCCTCCAGTGCAAAATGCACTTGAAGACAGAGGGAGCCTGTGCTGTGATCTGCATCTGCCTCTCAGCAGAATAAGAATCATGGTTGTATTTCATGACTGCAAATTCCTGAAGGGAATCCAGAATCCCAACTCCAGCAATCCTGAGGCTGTTCTTTGAAGGCAAGAGGTTTTGTGTAGGTGTCTTGCAGTAATTTTAGCTTATCATCCCCTTGATACAGCATGTACTGAAGGCTTTTGCTTGCCTCCTGGGAAATACAGCGTGCTCTAAAGGTGCTGATAGCCAAGTATCAGGAGATAGTATTGTGATGGTAGAGCATTTAGACTGTGTACTAAAACCACCTGAAGTATATTTATGGCTTCCTTCTCACGACCTGTAGTTAACATAACAGTGCTTTTAGAAGTAGAGAAGAATCATTTAGCAGTTTCTCCTCTGTAAAATGTGCATCAGATGGGCTGAGAACCTGGTTTTACTGCTGGTTTAGCTGGGTGCAAGTCCTTGGTACTATGAAAGCTGTAGTTCTGCCTTCCCTCCTGCTGCACACTCTAATGTGTTTTGTACTAAAGGCACCATTTCATGAGATGCTGATGGTGCTGCTACTCCTTCTTGGAGCTGCCCAGTGATGTTTCCACCTGGTATGAAAGTGTGCTTGGGAGCACATGGCCAAGGAGAATGGAGGAGAGGTGAGACCTCATCTTCTGGTAATACCAGGAATTTACTGGCTTAAATGAGCTTAAGTTTGGCCTTGGAAACTGAAACAGCATCCTGGAGGTGTAGTTTTACCCTGTGTTTGAGGTAAGGGAACGAGCTACTTTGCTGCTCTGTCTGTGACGCTTCTCTGTGTGATGAGATGGTTCAATGCACTGAGCTGGCAGGAAAATAACCGACATGGAAACCTTGCAAAGCATGAAATGGAAAGGGAAGAGTAAATTCGGGGATCATGTCTGGCCAGGTTGGAGCAAGCTGTTCTAGTGGAGGGTGTCCCTGCTTGTGGCAGGGGGTTGGAACTGGGTGAGCTTTAAGGTCACTTCCAACTCAAACCAGTCTGGGGTTCTGTGATCTTCTAGGACTTCTGGAAGCTGCACCTTCAATCCCATGTTCAGCTCTGGGCCCCTCACTACAGGAGAGACACTGAGGTGCTGGAGCGGCGCCAGAGAAGGGAATGGAGCTGGAGCAGGGCCTGGAGCACAGTGTGATGGGGAAGTGCTGAGGGACCTGGGGGGTACAGATGGAGAAGAGAAGGCTGAGGGGGGACCTGATGGCTCCCTACAAGTGCCTGAGAGGAGGATGGAGCCAGGAGGGGGCTGCGCTCTGCTCCCAAGGACCAAGGGATGGGCCAAGAGGAACCGGCCTCAAGCTGCACCAGGGCAGGTTTGGATGGAGCTGAGGAACGATTCCTGCCCCAGAGGGTGCTCAGCATTGGAACTGCTGCCCAGGGCAGGGCTGCAGTCACCGTCCCTGGGAGTGTCCACACATCATGGAGCTGAGGCCTCAGTGCCATGGGTCAGTGGTGGCCGTGGCAGTGCTGGGAACGGTTGGACTTGAGGGGATGTTAAAGGTCTTTTCCATCTCAGTTGATTCGATGATTTGAGCATTTTATTTATTTAGTTAGTTTTTAAGTGTTTCTTTTGTTGGCTTGCGAAGGCCCCCGGAGCTGACTCGGTTGTGTTGTGCTCTTGGGAATCTTTCCATTTAGTAAAAAGGGGTCAGGAAAAACATCAAGAGAGATAATTTGCTTAAGATGTGCTCTCAAGACGAAACCCTGATGCTTTGTTGCAGATCAGTAGCCTCTGCAAAGCTTTTTATAGTGAAATGATTTAATGGGAGTATCCATTTTAAGATTATTGGGGAGTATCCAGAGGCTATTCCTGATACTGAGAGGGGAAATCTGCTTCAGTTGGAGCTGTGCTTCCTGCTGTGGTGGCAACAGTAAAGAGTGATCAGTAGCAGGAGAGTTGGTAAACCCCTCAGACGTTTTCCATCCATTTCAAGCAGTACAGTGAGAACCCACAAAAATACTCAGTGTAGGGGACTAAGAGACTAGAAACCTCTTCCAAAAGTACCTGAATCAATGGGGACTTGTTCCTGGCATCACCTTTTGGGTTTGTTTTCTTGAGTATCTCCTCTTTAGAGAGAGGAGAACAATCCATTGCTGCCAGAAATTCCACTCAGGATTTCTTTGTTCCTTCCATATAATTAACCCTGAGGATTTTTTCCTGGTTTGATTCATTCTGTATTTGTAGGCAGCACACAAGAGTGAAGAAACAAAACCAGTTAAATCCAGGAAAGGAAGCCAAAATGCTATCAGATAAGGCAGGGACATTTGATAGCTGGGAGCCTTTAAAGACAGGTTGTGAAGATAACTGTATCACTCTAATTTCAGGAGATAAGAGGCTGCAGGTACCTGATTTTTCAAACCATTTCCATTTTCCAGGCTCTTAACCATGAAAAGTGCTGCTCCTTCAGCATTTACACCTAGAAATATTGGTTTTCAGGGCTAATTTCTTCCTGTTTGACACTGTAATACACATTACTAACAAACCCTCAGGATTCTTTTCCAACTTACTAAACAGGAGAGGCGAAAGAAAAGACTCTCTTCAAAAATAAGTAGCTAATCTGGGATGGCAGACGCAAAAATATCTCAGCTCTAAACATGTTTGTTGCCACAGCAGGAAAGACTCTGCTGTAATCTTTAGTTTCATACCCTAAATATAGTTTGAGTCCTAAAATTTACCTCTAATTCTATGTTTCCTTAACTCACTGTTTGTTTTCAGAATGATTGCACTGTCTCTACTGTATCAGACCTGAGTTTATCTTAATGCTGATTTTCATCTGGCTGTCTTAAAGGCAGCTATAGTCATTATGTTCTTATTCCCTGAATCTTCAGCCCTTACAGGTGTCGTGATTGGCCTCAATTCATGAAGTGATACAGCACAGAGTCACACGTTCTTGGACTAGAAGCATAGAATCGTAGAGTCACCATGGAATGGTTTGGGTTGGAAAGGACCGTAAAGCTCATTCGGTGCCACCCGCATGCCACAGGCAGGAACACCTTCCACTAGAGCAGGTTGCTCCAAGCCCCTTCCAACCTGGCCTTGGGATCCGTGACAGGGATGGGGCAGCCACAGCTTCTCTGGGCACCCGGAGCCAGCGCCTCAGCATCCCTCACAGGGAAAAAGAATCCATACTTTTCATCCATCAGGTGTGACTATGGTAGCTGCACATCCCTGATAGAACCTGCAAACAAACTCCATAGATAGACAGTATTTATCTGGTAGTTGTTTAGATAAGATGTTTGTCTCAGTAGCAGTGCAGTTTGCAGGACTCAGATTGCTGTGATTTGATTCTCATAGAAATAACAACTTGTATTTGGACTTGCAGGATGTTTGTCGTGATGAATTTTGGTGTCAAGTTTTCTGCTCTGTGTGTGTGATGTATGTGTTCAGGGCCAGGTTGGACAGGGCTTGGAGCAAGCTGCTCTAGTGGAAGGGGGTTGGATCTGGATGAGCTTTAAGGTCCCTTCAGCACAAACCATTCTATGATACTCTTCATCCTTGGTGGTGCTGAACTCATTCCTTCAGTAGCACTGAGTGATCAGTTTGGTCACTAGGTAACTAGTTGGTCTTTGCAAAAGCACACAAAATGGGGGAGAATCCATCATTAAATGCTAAAGACACCACTATTTTCACTTCAGGCTCTTTAGTTTCTCCAAACTTACATCTATTAAAAGCCATAGATCAGGAAAGTTCTGAAAATCCACTTTTCCAAGGTTATTATCAATTTATCCTATTTGGGATTCTGCCTTGTATCCCATGGCATGCAACAACCATCCCTTAAACATACCTTCATATAAGGACATTGATACACAGCCAAACCTCAAACAATACAATAGCGCTTAAAGTCTTGAACTCAGTCTTGTTAGAGCTCATCTGCATTACAAGTTACTGTCAAGTTTGTATCAAGTTAATACTAAGTTAATAATGCCTAAACGGGTTTATTTTCTCTCTAGGAAATTAAATAAGGTTGACTGGGCTCAAATTGCTGTTTTCAGATGAGTAGCTCAGAGAGCAGCAGCACTGAGAAGAAACCTCAGCCCTGCAGCATCTGCAGACCTGGTGCTGTGCTGAGACCTCAGGGGATGTATCAGCAAATGAAGCTGCTCTTTGAACTGTGTCCCGTGGAACTGTGACTTCTGAGCTGTTGTAATACCAAGTGATGCTTTGATAAAGCAGATTGGCAGTGTGTTTTTGGAGAAAGATGATATTAGATTAAAACCAGGAGGTTATCATGGGCAAGAAGATTGGGTTTGGAAGGGTTTCAGTGAACTAGCTGTGGACCAACAGTGTATTTATTAGTCACCAGCACGAATGACATGTCGTACAGAGGGGCAGAACAGTAAGGGACGGCCCATGAAATAGAGGAGCTGAGGGACACCTTGGTGTCTCCTGCTCCCCAGCTGCCCAGCCTGGGGACAGTGCAATGTGCTCTTTTAAGAAACCCAACAGGGTGCTGGGAACATCCCCAAGGGCATCAGCGCAGGGATAAAGGTGTCATTGTCCCACTGTGCTCGGCGCTGGTCAGGCCGCCCCTGGAACATGGGGTCAGATTGGCTCCTGCTGCACAGCAAAGCTGTGGCCTGGGCTGGAGAGGGGCCAGAGAAGGGCCACAGAGATGGTCCAAGGGCTGGGCAGCAGTGAGGAAAGGCTGAGAGAGCTGGGACTGTTCAGCTGGGGAAGAGAAGGCTCAGGGAGGCCTCATCCATGTGCCAGCAGTTAAAGGGGGCTGCAGAGGAGATGGAGACTCCCTTTGGACAAGGAGTCCCACGAGAAAGCTGAGGGGTGATGGGCACAAGGTACTGCTGATTCCCACTGAGAACAAGAGGGAATCGTTCCCAATGAGAACAAGCAGACACTGGAATAATCTCCCCAGGGAAGTGGTGACTCCACAGCACTGGACACTGTTAAGATTGGGCAGGACAGGATGCTGGAACATCTAGCGTAGGTCATGCTGTGCCTAGAAAGGTCGTAGCAGATGATCCTTGAGGTCTCTTGAACCTGGGATTCTATGATGTGGAGGCTGTTTATCTCTCCCCTGTAGATGTGCTCATCAAGGGCAGGTATCGTCACACGAGGTGGTTCTGATAGCTCGGTACCTTGGGCTTGTCATCTTTGTGTTTGATTTAGGCTGCATTCAAAAAGGAAACTAGAATAGACATGAAGCAATGCTGCTGGATGTAGGAGTTGGCTCCAGAACGAGAGTGGTATTACTATTATGAGTAGTCATGCTCAAAGGCACGACAAGGTCAGTGGTGTGCAAAGCAGGTTTGTGTGAACACGAGAGTTGATGCTGTAAGCAAAGATGCTAATGTGTAGTTTGGATCTTTGTTAACTTTATGAGCAAGAAAATGTTTAGAAGAGACCAAATCCCATTCCTGTATTTGGGACTCGTGACTTTCATATGGGAAGATTGTGTATGAATTCCATTGCTTGAAATAGCTCTTGGATAAGAGGGAACAGAAGAAACACAAAAATAGGCTGAGGACAAGAAAAAACACACAGAGAGAAGCTCAGAGCTCAGTCTGGTTTGCTTATCAGAGGGAGTGCTTGACTGCAGTAGCATCATGGAGTGAAAATTCCAGGCACTGAGTGTTCTTCCAAGGAAGTTGTACCTAAAATCAGTGGTTTAAAGGGGAAGATGGACAGGGCAGAGGAAATGAGGCATTATTAGGGAGGTGGAGCCCCCCTTGTAATGAATGATCAGAGGAAAAAATAGCACTTTCCATCACTAGAAATCCCCCTATTTGATAATTTTCTTTTAGAGCTGGGTAGGCCAACACAAGGTATGTTCTTGTTGAGTATTAGGTTCAGTTTGTGGGTGATATTTAACAGCATGTGGTAAGAGAAGGGGAATTTCATTGCAGTTGTGGTATTTTTTTGGCCTTTACGCTGATGAAACCATGAAATATCTTTTCTTCTCAGGCAGAAAGAATTGCGGAAAGGCCCCAGGCACCGTTAACCTGTGGCTGTATCACAGAGGATGTGACAGGTGATGGAGTTCAATTGAAACACCAGTTTTTACTTAATGGATCAAGCTTTGCATTAGGTAAATGGAGCTGGAGCAGGGCCTGGAGCACAGTGTGATGGGGAAGGGCTGAGGGACCTGGGGGTTCAGATGGAGAAGAGAAGGCTGAGGGGGGACCTGATGGCTCCCTACAAGTGCCTGAGAGGAGGATGGAGCCAGGAGGGGGCTGCGCTCTGCTCCCAAGGGCCAAGGGATGGGCCAAGAGGAACCGGCCTCAAGCTGCACCAGGGCAGGGTTAGATGGAGCTGAGGAACAATTCCTGCCCCAGAGGGTGCTCAGCATTGGAACTGCTGCCCAGGGCAGGGCTGCAGTCACTGTCCCTGGGAGTGCTCACACAGCGTGGAGCTGAGGCCTCAGTGCCATGGGTCAGTGGTGGCCTTGGCAGTGCTGGGAATGGTTGGAGTGGATGAGCTTAAAGGGCTTTTCCATCCTGGTTGATTCTGTGATTCTATGGTTAAAATTAGTACTTCGTTCCGTTAAAAACCCCTGTGCAGCATAGCGCTCTGGGGAGGGCAGCTCAAATTAACCGCAAGCAGAAGACAAGCCCTAAAAATGTTGTTGCGCACATGGTGACCATGGGAATGGAATTGTGTTGCTGAGAGTTCAGGTTAGAACTCTGGTATTTATTTATAATAGGGAGTCTCTAAAAGCTATAAGACCCGTGGCAATATGGTCTGCTTTGAGATGAACTACTGGTGCCATGGACAGTGGGATCGAGCACCCTCAGCAGGTTTGCCGATGCCACCGAGCTGTGGTGCAGTAGCACTGGATGGATGGGATGGGATCCAGAGGGATCTGAACAGTTTGGAGAGGTGGGACCGTGTGAACCTCATGGAGTTCAACAAGGCCAAGGGCAAGGTCCTGCCCCTGGGTCAGGGCAATCCCCAGCACAAACCTAGTTTGGGGGTGACCTGGATGGAGTAGCTGGATGAGCTTTAAGATCCCTAGCAACCCAAACCAGGCCATGATTCTGAGAAACCTGACGATGCTCACAGGGCAGTGGGTATGATCTCAATTTAGTATCAGTTGAGGGATGCATTTAGGAAGTGCAACCACCTGTGTAATTACTATTTACAAACCATCTGTAAACTCCCTTTCTGCTCAAACTCATCTCATCCTCGGTGTTTACCTCAGACTGTTCTGCCTTTGGCAGCTAATTCAGAAACCTTTATAAACTGGATTTGGATGCGCATGTCAGCTAAAATGATGCAATGAGGATACTGAAAGGCGTGCGAGCTGCAAGACAAAGACCCTGTTGAAATCCTCTGGCTCCAGGTGATGTATTGTGGTATCTGGATGCCTCCAGATGTTCTGTTGTGGTCATTGAAGCCCGGGTATGACTCGGACTCTATTCATAGCAGCTTTCAGAACATGTGCCACATGCATCGATCAGGCTTTGTCTGCATCTAAAACCTGCTTCTGCCAGTTCTGCCTCACAATCCAAACTGCTGGTTGGAGTGATGTTTGATGTGATCCAAGGATACCTTAGATGTATTGTCAAGGGATTCGGAGCTAAATAAATGACAGGAAAGATGAGATCCTCACAAGCATTTGGATAACATAAGCAAGACTAATGGTTCTTAAGCTGTTGCCTGTACAGAGGGACAGGATTGATCAAAGGAAGTAAAAATTGGCGCTGTGGATTCTTTGTACCAAAAGCTGAATATGAGCAGCTGAGGTGAGAGATTTAGGGCGTAGGGAAGAACCTGTGCGATGAAAGAAACTGGGGTGGGAGGTTGTGAAAGTGCAGGTTGACAACTCTGTCCTCTTTACCCACATTTCCCTGTAGGGCTTGGCTGTAGAAGACTTTGGACAGGCTGGTGTAGCCTGGATGTTTAAGTCAAAGCCCTTTATTGTGCTATAAAGAAGATAGTGAGTTTCTAGAAAGCTGGCCTGCTTTGCCATCTGGGGATACAAGAGTTGAAGATGTGGAAGGCTGGTAGTCAAGGGGACGTGAATGTGCTTGAGGAGCCTGGGAAGAATGGGAAGAGCAGATTTCCCTGTGCCTCTCTCCCTGCCTTTCCACTGTCTACTGCAAATCACATTTCTTTGCAATTCCTGCCACTAAAGTAGGACTTGAAGTGTTTGTTTCCGTACCGGATGCTCAAGTCAGCAGAAGACATTTAGAATTTCCCCGTGGTTTAGTGTTCCCTGCAGCCAGTGATGGTCCAGTAGTGAAGCTCATTAGGAGAAGGAAGGATGAGAAGAAGGAAGGCTCCTTAAGAGAGACCTTAGAGCAGCTCCCAGCGCCTAAAGGGGCTGCAAGACACCTGGAGAGGGGCTTTGGACAAGGGCCTGTAGAGACAGGCCAAGGGGAATGACTTTAACCTGCCCGAGGGGAGACTGAGATGAGCTCTTAGGCTGTGCTGGCACCAGATTAACTCATCTGTCCGTATGTTTGGAGCAGATGATTGAGTACAGTCTGTCTTCTGTCTCCAGATGCAGTCAGATGTGAAAGATGGGACAGCTTCACTTCATCTGACTCTTTACTGTCCATCACTACAGTCCTGTAGCTCCATAGGTCAGAGACAGCAGGTGTGAAATATGGTCTTACATTGTTTTGTTTTAGTTGGTTGAGATAATGTTATAAAATGTACTGAAAAGCATCTGCTTAGGAATGAATACAAGTGTGCTCGTTCCATACCCATATGAGAGATCGGTTTTGGAAAACCAAGGTGATTTAAACCCATTTGTGAAAAGCTGGGAATAACAATGTGCAAATTGTGATGACTTGGAACCTCTCCTTCATTCCAAGCATCAGTTGTAATCCTTTAGAAACCACTTGCTTGTTGAATAGCACAAAAAATATAACCCCCTTGGAAGAAATCAAGAAGAATCCTGCTCTCGAGTTAATGACATCCAAATTCAAGTGTGTGTTTTTAATAAAGATTAAATGATCTATTCAACCATTTCAGGCTCTGCTTGAGCTACACACACCTGTGTGTTGCTTTGAGAGGGTTTTCCTCGGTAATTAAGAGCACTTTGCGTGTGGTAGTACTCAATTGGGTGTCACAGGGAACCCGAGGAGACAATGAAATGCTTTTAATTGCAGACAAACTAAATGCCTGCTACTTCACATACTGGAGTGCACCGTGGCATGACCCCCAGGTTGTTATCATCTCCTAACAGCAAGAGTAATTTCTCAGTAAGGAAACGTAGCTGCTTCATTTAGGATAGTGTTAATGAAGCCCTTTTCTTTTTGTGTAGTCAATATTCCCCATTTATCAGACTTCTTGAGGATGATTTCTAAGGTTGGCAACGTAGAATTGAAACATCTGAGTGATCTCGACTGCTGGTTTATGTTTCTGAAGAGGGAAGTGGATGTTTCCTCAGGAGCTGCAAAGGTGAATTATTATCTTTAACTTATAGGATTGTATGAAATACTTGCTTTTTATGAATGTGTGCATGTGAGTGAGGACAGTTGCCTGCCAGGGGCTTGTGTGGAAGATGGGGTCTGCCTTTATAGGGTGCAGGGATTGATGCTGTAGTCAGAGGACCCATTTACGTCCTCAGCTGCTTTAGCTACATGTTTCATGTCGTGGAATCCCAGAGTGGTTTGGGTTAGAAGGGGCCTTAAAGCTCCTCCAGCTCCAACCCCTGCCACGGGCAGGGACACCTTCCACTGGAGCAGCTCCAAGCCCCTGTGTCCAACCTGGCCTTGAGCACTGCAGGGATGGGGCAGCCACAGCTTCTCTGGGCACCCTGGGACAGCGCCTCAGCACCCTCACACGGAAGCAGCTTCTGCCTAAGAGCTCATCTCAGTCTATCTCTCCATATATATATATGCTCAGATTTGCTTTCCCAGCCAATTGTCTGACGTTGAAATAGGAAGAATTTTAAAGGAGTTGTTGAAACTTCATTATTGCTATGCTTTCTAGTCAGGGGAAATGAAGAAATGCTGGAAAATAGGAAATACCTGTCTGCTCTGAGTTGTCTATGTTGCTTTAAGTCCATCTCTGGCTGTATTTTGATATATTCTTAGAACACAGTGATTGCAGTGATGGGATCCTTTGGCTTCTCCCTGTTCTCTGGCTTTGCCTGTGATGCACAGCTTGGTATTTGAAACTGCTGGATGAGTGTGAAGCTATAGGCCTAAGACAGAAGAGGATGCAGCTGTGGGAGCCAAAAGCAAGAAGTCTCACTGGAATACCTTCTCTTTTCCATCCCATGTGTCCCTTTCCACTATTGCTAACACAGGCAGGAGTTACAAATCTCCTTAAGATTTACAGCAGCCACAGACCTTCCTCTGTATCCTCCCTCCAGGGGATGCTCCTCAGTGATGCTGCTCCTTCTGGAAGGGTAGAAGTTACTCTTCCTCCTTGCAAAATCCATCAAAGATGAAAAATGGTTGTGCAAATACTGAAGTCATAACCTTGTCAGGGCAGTTCGACCGCTTCTATTTTTAGGACTGTTATATATGAGAAAGGGCTGCATGAGGCAGAATGTACTTTAAATATTCAGTTTCCCTTAAAATTTCCCATTCATTTGGCAGAAGGGATCTTGGAGTCTTGTCTGGGGGACTGGGAGTGATTCTTGTTGCCTGTCCTCCTTTACCCACTTTTATAGAGGGGTTCTGTATGTATCAAGCTTGCCATTTCATTGATGTCTTCATCCTTCCTTCAGAATCGGAAAGCACCTTCAGTTGTTCCTGAAGAGAGATTAGTTTTGCTGGTAGTTTAAGAATATGATGGGATTTTGGCTAAAGAATAGGCCGCGCTTGTGAGATGGCTGCAGGAAGCAAGGAGTGTGCCTGTCACGATGTACAAATAACTCATGTGAGAGTGTAACAAGGGCTGTTAGTACAGAGCAGAGCTGGAAACACGCGCTGGGGCTTTGGGAGGATCATGGCTCATCTTCCAGCTAAGGAGGTGCCAACAGGGCAAGGCGTAGCTTCTGTTGTGTTCCGGTGTTGACTGTAACAAGAACAACTATTAGAAGACCAAGATTCCTGTAACTTCTAGGCTGGATTTGCTGTAGCCATGTGTTTATTTAGTGCCCATAGGTTGTTCTTGGGTGTAAATGCAATACTTCAGAGAATCCCAGACTGGTTTGGGTTGAAGGGAGCATAAAGCTCCTCCAGTTCCAACCTCTGCCGTGGGCAGGGACACCTTCCACTGGAGCAGCCCCAAGCCCCTGTGTCCAACCTGGCCTTGAGCACTGCCAGGGATGGGGCAGCCACAGCTTCTCTGGGAACCAGCTCTTGCAGCATCTCCGTGGCCTCCTCTTGTGTCTCACTGAAGCAGGTTTGTGATGTGCAGGAATTCCAAGGAAGCGCTGCAGAATCTTTGTATTGAATTTCCTTGGTTTGTATTTAAAACGGGGAAAGAATTTTGTTGTCTCCTTGAAACCCCCCTGTGCCAGTGTGAGCCATGGCTGTGGTGCTGTCGGCCTGAGCCTGCAGATACCCGTCTCCATTTCATCCATCCCAGAGCTTTCCTGGTGTGCAAACAAGTCACATAGGTACAATGAAACAGCAAAAGCTTTGTCTGAGATGAGGAGCATGACCTGGGAAGCTGAGAGTGCACCTATTCACTAAGACAATTAAGCTTGAATCAAGTTGATGTCATTGCTGATTTTAATTGTATTTAAGCCAAGGATCTCAGATCACTGACTGCAAACACTTGGTTGTAAACTTGGTTTTATTCTTTCTGCTTCTGCTTGCCTAAAAGAAGATTTTACAACCTTGGTGCAACCCTTCTGATACTAGTCCTAAATTGTTGCCTTTTCATTACAATGAGAACTCCTTTGTTTTGGCCATTGCTTCTGTGCACACTTATGAGTGGCATCTAATCAGTAATGTGAGAGTCTTTAATATTTTATCATGTAGGAAGAAGAGAAAGGTACATTTCAGTGATGACTTGTGCTAGTAACTGATGTCAAGCTTGCCTTGGAAACTGGAATTCAGTTTAATACAGTGTGGGGTATCTTAGAGCTACTTTGCATGGGTTCCTGACTGAAACAACAGACCTTTCCCAGAGCAGATGTGATGTTAACAACAGGTATCAATTGACAGGGTGATTCCTCTCACTGGGTTTTCAAAGTGTATGTGTGGCGCTGTCCCTTTCCTGCCCTGCCTCATCCCCAGGGGCAAGGGAAGATCTCAGCTCCATCCTGTGACTGCTCATTGGTTCAGCATCCTCATGCTCACTGCTTCAACCGTGTGCTGGGCTGCACCCCCAGAGCGTGAGCAGCAGCTCAGGGAGGGGATCCTGCTCCACTGCTGCGCTCTGGGGAGAGCCCCCTGCAGTCCTGATCCAGCTCTGGGGCAGCAGCACAAGAGGGATGTGGAGCTGTTGGAGCGAGGCCAGAGGAGGCCATGGAGCTGCTGCAAGGGCTGGAGCAGCTCTGCTCTGGAGCCAGGCTGAGAGAGCTGGGCTGGGGCAGCCTGGAGAAGAGAAGGCTCCTGAAGGGGAGACCTGAGAGCAGCTCCAGTGCCTAAAGGGGCAGCAGGAGAGCTGGAGAGGGGCTTTGGGCAAGGGCTGTAGGGACAGGCCAAGGGGAATGGCTTTAAGCTGCCAGAGGGGAGACTGAGATGAGCTCTTAGGCAGAAGCTGTTCTGTGTGAGGGTGCTGAGGCGCTGGCCGGGGGTGCCCAGAGAAGCTGTGGCTGCCCCATCCCTGGCAGTGCTCAAGACCAGGTTGGACACAGGGGCTTGGAGCTGCTCCAGTGGAAGGTGTCCCTGCCTGTGGCAGGGGTTGGAGCTGGAGGAGCTTTAAGGTCTCTTTAACCCAAACTACTCTGGGATTCTGGGATTCATCAGTGTTAATTCTGCACAATGGAGATGCTGGGAAACAACAGGTCCCAGTGAGAAGTACTGTCTTAGGGCTTGTTTAAGCAGATCCTGTGGGTAAGCAGATCCAGGACCTGGTGCTTATATCCAAGTGTTTGGGGTCCTCAGGTCCTGTAAATAGGCCTTTTCTCCCTCATCATTAGGCAGGTGATATCTTCAATAATTGCACTGTTTTAGAGAACTGAAGGGTACATAAAAGTGTGAGCCGGTCTCAGCTTGTTTGCTGTAGAAGATAAACATCACACACTCAATGAATGATGCTTCTTTCTCTCTGGTCTCCTCAGATGTATAAGTGCTCTCTTTGCACTTGGATTTTGCATCCCCAAGTATGCCTGTACCCATTTTAAGGTTTTTATAGCAGGCTGTGTGAGTGGAGAGCTGAGCAGCACTGCAGTAGGACTGAGGTAGGAACACAAGGCTGGATTAAAACCCCATGCTTTGTCAGAAGGTATTTTTCTTACACAGCAGCAATAGTGACAGCTAAGGAAGGCAAAATAGTGTTGCTGTTCCACTTTATTGACACGGGTGATTCCTGGGAGTCAAGGTAGAATGCAATTCCAGCATCTGTTTGAGATGCAGCCTCCAGATCTGTTTGTCTTGTGATACATCAAAACCCAGCCGATGAGTTTGTCTATGCTGATGTTTCCTCTGTGGGGAGATGCTTCAAAGGCTGTTGTACAAGTGGTTGACATTCTTCTTCACACAACGTGGTTGTTCCAGTAGGTTCATTAATGCAACACTACTTACAAGTTCGTTGGGAATTTAAGGGGCTGATTCTCTCATTTACACCAGTACGGAACCAGGTAGGAATTGTAATGACTTGAGCTTTTGTAGTGTATGTGCACATCCAAAAGAAGAATTAACTTGATGGGGTTTGCGGAAATTAAGGTCAGAAAGAAAAATTCTATCGTCTGTGCTCGTTATGTGTAAATCAGACGGTGCAAACTAAATGCACACAGTCAGTCCTTATGGGCTAAACTCTGACACAAGTAAGTGATGGGAGAGAAAAGGGTAGTAATTCAGAGAATATATGGATATAATAAGGGCTGGAAGGAACCTTAAAGCTCATCCAGTCCCAATCCCTGCCATGGGCAGGGATACCTTCCATCTGGAGCAGCTCCAAGCCCCTGTGTCCAACCTGGCCTTCAGCACTGCAGGGATGGGGCAGCCACAGCTTCTCTGGGCACCCTGGGCCAGCACCTCAGCGTCCTGCCAGGGAAGAGCTTCTGCCTAAGAGCTCATCTCAGTCTCCCCTCTGGCAGCTTAAAGCCATTCCCCTTGGCCTGTCCCTACAGCCCTTGTCCAAAGCCCTCTCCAGCTTTCCTGCAGCCCCAGTTAGGCACTGGGAGCTGCCTGCCCTGATCATTTTGGTGTCTCTCTATTGGGTTTTTGTTGGTTGGTTGAATGCTGATCTTGGACAAGGGTGTCCACCACCAGCCAGGTGCTACCCTACCAGTGCCAAGTTGGGGGCAGTAATGACTTCTCTTGATGCTTTATCCACGTTCCTCCTTACGTGAGCCTGTGGTGTCATTTCTGCCATTGATGAGGCTTTTGGACAAACACTGTCCCAAGTATCAGCCCCCCTTTTCTAGTCGCTGGCTGCCAAGTGGATGTCGAGCCATCGATTGCTGTCTGAGCACCAGTGGTCCAGACTTTTAAACCCATTTAGACACATATCTTTGATTTGCATTATTGCCTTAATATGTAGCTGCAAGATCTTTACAGACATATTCAGGGCCTCCAAAACAGAAAGAAATGGAAAATGATTCTGTGGTTTCATGAAAATGGATTTACAGGTCCCAAGATAAGGAGGGACTGACATGGACATCTGATGGGATGAAAAACCCTCCTAAGGCTTGGAATAGAGTGTTTTATTTTGTCTTTTGGAAAGACTTCATATTCAAGTTAAGACACAAAGCAGTGTGAGCCCATCATGATTCCTAATACATGTTCACAGGATTTAGTTTCTCTCCCTCTCCTTTTCACAGAGGTCCCCATAAAGGAGAGGAAACGACTTCTGGCAGGTCTGAAACAAGCGGAGGCTTTGCAGGAGCTGTCTTTTAGGCAGGAGCTCTGCAGGAAAGGAGCTTTCACTTGCACTGAACCAGGGTGGAGGGACAGGGCAGAGCCTGATGCTGATAAATACCGGGTGGGAAGTGGGATAGGGTCTGAAGCTGGCAACTGCTGAAGGGTCAGGAAAGGAGGAGAGGAAACGTGGGTGGCTCCGGGATGAGTGAGGAGCTATGCGGGGGCCCATCTCTGCAAGGGGAAGGCACCCAAGCTGCCAGTGCTCTCCACCAAGCCAAGTTTCATGAGGAGGAGAGGGGAGAAAGGTACGTACCTTCACCCTCCTCCCTCCTGCGTGCTCCAGGGGAGGGTAGCATGGTCCAAGCTTCATTAAATCTTGACAGGTCCTTCTGATGTCCACTTGGGAAGCTCTTCTGTGTTGGCTCAGCCTTTTATCTGCTGAGTCCTCAGATACTTCTGTGTTATCTGCTTGTGAACCTTCCAGCACTCCAGGAAAGTCTTCAAGGCCAATTTAATATGGACTGAAAGACAAGTGCATGGATTGATTTCGGCCCGAGTCGGTCAGGCAGCAGTTAGTGAACTATAATTAGGTTTGTACCTGGGATGTGTCTGAGAGAATTAGGTTTAGTAAATGGTGTCGTTTAGTCCAAAGTAAAGGCTCAGGAGGAACTTACAGAGTTTCAAGGTCTTTTGCTGCTCATGTCTCACGTGGCTGGAGAAGAGCACATCCATCCCCTCAGTGACAGCAAAACCCAACCTCCAGAAACAATAGTGATGGGACAAGGGGTGATGGGTTCAAACTGAAACAGGGGAAGTTCAGGTTGGAGATAAGGCAGAGGTTCTTCCGTGTGAGGGTACTGAGGCGCTGGCCCAGGCTGCCCAGAGCAGCTGTGGCTGCCCCATCCCTGGCAGTGCTCAAGGCCAGGTTGGACACAGGGGCTTGGAGCTGCTCCAGTGGAAGGTGTCCCTGCCCATGGCAGGGGGTGGAGCTGGAGGAGCGTTAAGATCCTTTCCAGCCCTGACTTTCGTGTGATTCTATGAAACCTGGAGGTGTTTGTGTCCCAGTATCCATTCCAGTATCCATTGGGAATACCATAGGCAGCAGTGATTTAGCAAATCCCCCATTAAAAGGAGAAATAAAAAGCCTGTCTGTGAGGTAACAGGGACCTGCCCCATGGGAATCCGTCCAGATTCTAAGGAAAAATGGGTGTACTTAAGGGCCTGAGCTGTGCTTGCCACAGTTGGATCCCATCTTATCCCCACCACATGATGTGCATTCTTTATGCCAAAGGGATGTAGGCTGTTTCCCACGTGGTTACATAGCTGCAGTTGGGATGCTTTATTCCCTGCAATCCTTTTGTCAGGAAAGGGGCAGCCGTTGGGCTCAGAGGTCAGCTCAGGAAAAGGTTCTGCTTCCCACACATGTGTTACTCATTTGCTTGGCATTTTTGACATCGCTTCTTACAACCCCGTGCAGCTGCTGGTTCCCAGACTCTTGTTTTTGGAGGTAGGATTGAATGGGAAGAGAGATGTCAAAACCTCTTACAGGAACCTCATAACACCACTTGCATGTGGAGTGGGGTGTGCAGGGAATGTGTTCGCAAGATTTAACATCATTATGCTTTGCAGTTGGAGCTTTACAGAAACAACTCCCAAGTGTGGTTTGAGTCCAGAAGCATTGATCAGTGGTGCTTGGAAGCGGCTGCACCTGGGTTGTACCAGCATTCTCTGCCTGTTGTTTATGGGGCACAGTCTGCGCTGTGCGTGACCCAAGTTTTGTCTGCACATATGGTGGGGCTTGGAATGTATTTAATGGGTGATGTGTGCAAAGGAGCCTCACAGCATGAGGTAAGGGTAGATATAGTATCAGTATTGCATTTTGCTGTACTAACAGTAGCAGTCTGTATGAAGAAGGCCCCCAGCATCCTGGCCTGGATCAGCACCAGTGCGGCAGCAGGGCCAGGGCAGGGATTGTGCCCCTGCGCTGGGCACTGGTCAGGCCATCCCTCTAATCCTGTACTCAGCTCTGGGCCCCTCACTACAGGAGAGACATTAGAGGTGCTGGAGCGGGGCCAGAGAAGGCAATGGAGCTGGAGCAGGGCCTGGAGCACAGTGTGATGGGGAAGGGCTGAGGGACCTGGGGGGTTCAGATGGAGAAGAGAAGGCTGAGGGGGGACCTGATGGCTCCCTACAAGTGCCTGAGAGGAGGATGGAGCCAGGAGGGGCTGAGCTCTGCTCCCAAGGATGCTCCCAAGGGATGGGCCAAGAGGAGCCGGCCTCAAGCTGCACCAGGGCAGGGTTAGATGGAGCTGAGGAACAATTCCTGCCCCAGAGGGTGCTCAGCATTGGAACTGCTGCCCAGGGCAGGGCTGCAGTCACCGTCCCTGGGAGTGCTCACACAGCTGTGGAGCCATGGCCTCAGTGCCATGGGTCAGTGGTGGCCTTGGCAGTGCTGGGAATGGTTGGAGTGGATGAGCTTAAAGGGCTTTTCCATCCTGGTTGATTCTGTGATTCCTTCAAAGAACAGACTCAGTTCTCACTATCGTGAAGCCCATGCATTAGGTAGATGGAGCTTCTAGCACCAGCGTTATCTGTGGCCTGCTTGAAACTGGGATTTTATAAAAGACTGTTTATCCCATACTCAATTACTGTGTTTTAAAATCCTGTCCTATTTTGGTTTAGTATGATGCTCTGAACATGGATTGGCAGATCAATGTTCTCCACAGGCAATTGAAGCTGTTCCTGTGTCTCAGTTTTCCTGCTACAAGCACTGAGCTGTCCCTTCTTCTTCCATTGCACAAAACCCCCACTCCAAACCCCCATAACCTTTTCTATCATATATCTCATAGAGCAATCACAAAGCATAGCAAATTGAGTAAAGCATCCTACCCTGGCCGGGATTTCCCTTATGACTAAATTCAATCTGAACAAAGAGGACAAGGGCAAAGAACTTCACTTACTCAGGTCAGTTTTCATCAGGATGATAAAAGTTAGATAGAAAAGGCTCATTAGATGATCGCTCTTCCATCTTGGAGTTCTGGGTTGTTCTCTTCAGTAACCTTGGGAAATCTTACTTGTCCATGTGGAGCAAAGATAATTTACCTCCTGATCGTTATTTTTACAGTGGAAAAGGATGGATGGGTTCCTGTCTGGGCTACCAAATACTCCTTGTGCTTCTACAAGGCTTCTTTTTAATACCTACAACCTGTCTCCTCTTCGGTACTTTCATGATCCTCTTCTGGAGCACTGGGATCATACTTTGAAGCCTGATTCCTACACTTTGGGCCTCTGTTTTGAATTCCAGCCCGCTATTCCAGTTGTTCAAGTATTGGAATAACCCTGAGGCTGCTGTAACAATTTCACCCTATTGTGTATCTGCCCTTCAAGTGCTTGCCAGGATTAATGTAGGAACAACAGCAGATTGTTCTTCCTGTGGAGTGGGAAATGTGTGTAGTGCTCTGCAGATTAAAATCCTCTTAAAGATAGGGGGGGCTTTAAGATAATAGCCCCTAAGAGAGCTACTAAGGAAGTATATGTAAGATGAGTTAAAACCCCTCAAAACAATTCAAACAAAGCCTCTTAGCAATGGTAAAAGAACATGAATAGTTGGATAGAAGCTTGTCAGTGCTGTATCTGTGAAGCTGGTGCTGTGTGACTGTCACAAGCATAGACTGCTTTGGGTTAAAGGGAGCTTAAAGCTCCCCCAGTTCCAACCCCTGCCATGGGCAGGGACACCTTCCACTGGAGCATCTCCAAGCCCCTGGGGACAACCTGGCCTTGAACACTGCCAGGGATGGGGCAGCCACAGCTTCTCTGTGCACCCCGGGACAGCGCCTCAGCACCCTCAAATGGAACAGCTTCTGCCTCAGAGCTCATCTCAGTCTCCTCTCTGGCAGCTTAAAGCCATTCCCCTGTCCTGTCCCTACAGCCCTTGTCCAAAGCCCCTCTCCAGGTTTCCTGCAGCCCCTTTAGGCACTGGAGCTGCTCTCAGGTCTCCCCTTCAGGAGCCTTCTCTTCTCCAGGCTGCCCCAGCCCAGCTCTCTCAGCCTGGCTCCATGAGCAGAGCTGCTCCAGCCCTTGCAGCAGCTCCTCTGTACCCAACACCCCAAGTCCCTCTCCTCAGACTGCTCCATGCAATCTTCCCCAGCCTCTGTTTGTGCTGGGCTTTGATTCACATTTAACATATTTACCTCACCACGTGTGTTAATAGCTTGTGCAGGTGACAAGCTTATCACATACGTGAAGAGAGAAGTGCACAGTGCTTTGTCGGTAACATGGACAGTGGGATTGAGTGCGCCCTCAGCAAGTTTGCTGATGACACCAAGCTATGTGGTTTAGTTGATACGCTGGAGGGAAGGAATGCCATCCAGAGGGACTTTGACACGCTTGAGAGGTGGGCTGATGCCAACCTGATGAAGTTTAACCATGCCAAGTGCAAGGTCCTACACCTGGGTCGAAGCAATCCCAGGCACAGCTCCAGGTTGGGCAGAGAAGAGATTCAGAGCAGCCCTGCGCAGAAGGACGTGGGGGTGTTGGTCCATGAGAAAATGAACATGAGGCGGCTGCAGTGTGCGCTTGAGCCCAGAAACCAACCGTATCCTGGGCTGCATCCAAAGCAGCGTGAGCAGCAGGTCGAGGGAGGTGATCCTGCCCCTCTGCTCTGCTCTGTGAGACCTCACTTGGAGCACTGTGTGCAGTTCTGGGGTCCTCAACATAGAAAGGACATGGAACTGTTGGAACAAGTGCAGAGGAGGCCACGAGGATGATGAGGGACTGGAGCAGCTCCTGTATGGAGATAGGATGAGAAAGTTGGGGCTGTTGAGCCTGGAGAAGAGAAGGCTGCATGGAGACCTCAGAGCAGCATTCCAGTATCTGAAGGGGGCCTATAGGGATGCTGGGGGGGACCTCTTCATCAGAGGCTGCGGTGATAGGACAAGGGGCAACGTATTCAAACTGAAACGGGAAGTTTAGATGGGCTATGAGGAAGGAGTTCTTTCCTGTGAGGGTGCTGAGGCACTGGAATGGGTTGCCCAGGGAAGCTGTGAATGCTCTATCGCTGGCAGTGTTCAAGGCCAGGTTGGAGAGAGCCTTGGGTGCCATGGTTTAGTGTGAGGTGTCCCTGCCCATGGCAAGGGGTTGGAACTGGATGAGCTTAAGGTCCCTTCGAACCCTGACTGTTCTATGAATGTTTGTGGCATTTGTTGCTCTCAATGGCAGTTGAATTCGTAGCATTAACGCATCCAAAATAATACTGAAGTTAATATGAGAGTCTGGAAGGAATTCACCTATGAGAAGTGTATCTGCTTATCTGCCAACTAAAAAGTCACTGAGCCAGTAAGTTCTCCAGTGATCGCAGTTATGGTCATAGAATCATAGAATAGTTTGGGTTGGAAAGGACCTTAAGATGATCAAGTTCCAACTGCCTGCCATGGGCAGGGACACCTCGCACTAAACCATGTCATACAGAGGAGCTGGTGAAATGATAGATCTGACCTTGTGTTCACAAAGCGTCTGGCGTTTGACTCTGGAGCCAGTCGGGATGTGTCTCATGTCACCGGGAAATAGGAAATCTGCATGGTTTGATGTAGCAAAGTCATTTGGTGCAATTCTGGAGCATGAAGAGGTGTGGTCCTGCACCAGAGTTCCAGGGACCACACGTGTGGTTCTTCATCTCTTCAGCGCCTCAGCTGTAAATTGCTGGGGGTTGGATTTTGGAGGGACAATAAGGGAAAGGAAGGTGACCAGCCTGGTCTGGGGGGAATTAAGTGCCCTAGTCTGTTAGCATCCTTAATAAAGTCCCAGCATGCATCCTTGGCATCTTAAACAGCCTCAGCAGCCAGCGTGTGGATCTTCCAGCCTCTGCTGGGTTCCTGCATTACTGTAGACTCTTGAGTGATGTCGGGAAATAAGGCAAGTCCATAATTGATGAATGTGGGATGTATTGAATGTGACAGGGAAAACAACTGAAAATTAGGATCTGCAGAATGAACGTTTGTGAAGGCAGCAGAGGATTCTTGGAGCTCATCGTGTGTCTTAATGGAGCTGATGTGCTGCTAAAACAAAGGGAAATAAACCTTCAATATCTCCTTTTACCTGGAGTACTGCGGGACCTGCAGTCCTGATCCAGCTCTGGGGCAGCAGCACAAGAGGGACGTGGAGCTGCTGGAGAGAGGCCAGAGGAGGCCATGGAGCTGCTGCGAGGGCTGGAGCAGCTCTGCTCTGGAGCCAGGCTGAGAGAGCTGGGCTGGGGCAGCCTGGAGAAGAGAAGGCTCCTGAAGGGGAGACCTGAGAGCAGCTCCAGTGCCTGAAGGGGCTGCAGGAAAGCTGGAGAGGGGCTTTGGCCAAGGGATGTAGGGACAGACCAAGGGGAATGGCTTTAAGCTGCCAGAGGGGAGACTGAGATGAGCTCTTAGGCAGAAGCTGTTCCGTGTGAGGGTGCTGAGGCGCTGTCAGGGGGTGCCCAGAGAAGCTGTGGCTGCCCCATTAGTGGCAGTGTTGAAGGCCAGGTTGGACACAGGAGCCTGGAGCTGCTCCAGTGGAAGGTGTCCCTGCCCGTGGCAGGGGTTGGAGCTGGATGAGCTTTAAGGTCTCTTTAACCCAAACTACTCTGGGATTCTGTGATTCTTTATACAGCAGTGTGGCTTTTTCATATAATGGATTTTCATGATACCTGATTGTAGCTGTGTTTTAGTCTAAGAAATGATACATCCTGAGATTGGGTGTTCTGGTCAGACGCTTAAACCCCCAGCATCTTATGCTTAGCAACGTACATAATATCCCTTCCTCCATCTCTACATCTGTATATCGTGTCTTGATGCCAGTCCCGGCATCCTGCATCCCACTCCCCGTGTAGAGCACAGTGCTGGGGAATGTTGTCCCTGTTCTCTGGGGCTTTATGAAGATTGTCTTTCAGAACAGAAAGGGGACTATGGTCCATGGTAACACACAGGGATTTTACTTCAAAATCCTAATGTTCTGGGGGGAGTGGTTTAACTGTAGGTTGGAGTAAAGCCCTGACATCCTTTCTTTCCCTTCTCCATCAAAAACCTGGTTGGAAGCGTGACCATGTACAGGCTTGCAATAAATTAATGCTGTTTGCAGAAGCACTGGAATTACACACGTTTTCCTGCCAACTTGGCACGGGAAGACAAGTCAAACCTCAAGTGGAATGTTTTCCCCATGAAAACTCTTTCTGTATGGGGTTCTTTTTCCCTTTTAGCTTGGACTGTAATAATCAGATTGGCAAGTCTTGTTTAAAGTGAATTGCGTAGCTTATAGCATGAAATATTTACCTGTACAGGAATTGTCCCCTTTGCATCCGTGGGGGAATAAAAAGCCAAGTGTGTGCTGCTGAGATCTGGGTTGTCCTCTCTGGGATGCTGCAGTGACCTGGAAGGCATCCAGCTGCTGTGTCTCCATTGCTGCCAGCAAAGGAGATGCATTTCTTCATCTTTCAACTCAGTTCCTGCTCTTGGTGGCAGCTGTTTCATTCTTCTGCCAAACAGAGTTCCAGGGGAAAAAGAAAACGGCAAAGGAAGGAATTGTTTGGAATGTTGGATCTAAACATAGATGATGTTGATGATGGCAGGTTCTGTTTTTAGGCTGGCTTCCTAAAGAAAGGACGTTTGTGCTGCAGGAGCATCTGTTTGTCTGCTGCTTCCTCACAGGTTGTGAGTGCACGGGGCAGCTTTAGCCAAATATTGATTAAAAAATGAGGTTTGCTCCAAGTTTTGATGTTTCTTGGGTGGTGACAAGTGGGAAAGAGCATTGAGCTCGGCAGTGACCTCTGACTGCAGACGCTGGCAGTGGGACACAGGAAGGGGATTAAGTCAACACTACATTGACTTAGTAGGTCTTGCGGTGCATGGGGGTGTTGCAGTGCAGGGGAGCAGGAGGGGTGGAGGAAACTCTGTGCCTCAGATGGGTGAGCTGTGATGCTACTGTTGGGATAGAGAATTAAAATGATGAGGAAAACCAGGTTGCAGTAGCTCCCTGGCTCAGAGTGGCCTTTTCTGTGTTACTACATAGGCTTCCACAAGAAGGAGCTGTCTTGTGCTCTATTCCCACCTCCCCGTGTGCTAGCATGAGCAGTTTGTGGGTCACTGTTAATTCTAAGGCAGAAGGAGGGAGTGAAAAGGGGTCGCTTGTGTTTCCCTGAGCAGCAAAACCTTCCTCAGTGATGTCTGAGTTGATTCCAAGAAGCTGGGACATGAAATACACCAGTGCCCATCTCAGGGACTATTTATAAGAGCAAGTAGGAAGAGGCCAAGGGGAATGGCTTTAACCTGCCAGGGGGGATATGGAGATGAGCTCTGAGGTAGAAGCTCTTCTGTGTGAGGGTGCTGAGGCGCTGGCCCAGGGTGCCCAGAGAAGCTGTGGCTGCCCTGTGTCTGGCAGTGTTGAAGGCCAGGTTGGACACAGGGGCTTGGAGCTGCTACAGTGGAAGGTGTCCCTGCCTGTGGCAGAGGCTGAAACTGGGTGATCTCAGGGTCCCTTCCAATCCTTTCTGTGATTCTACTTAGGAAGCGTTTTTGGTCATGTTCTTTGGAGCTTAGATCAGCTTACAGCAATGTGGAAGTGAAGCTCAGCGAGGCAGCGATGGGGAAGCCTCTTTGCGATGTGAGTCATTTCTCCCATCCCACAAAGCTGCTGTGATGTGAGGAGCCTGCCTTTGGGCAGGATTAGTCCCGCTGGCTGTGCAGTTGTGTGGGGTCCAAGAGAGGCAGCGAGTGGCACTGGGAGAAGAGTATCAGCCAGCACCTCAGTGTCAACCACGGTGGCTGAGCACAGAAGAGGTGGTGACGTCCAGCAGAGCCTCTCAGCTTGGGTCCTCATGTTTTCTCTGCTGCTTTAGAATAGACTATGTCAGTTGGAAGGGACCTACAATGATCATCTAGGCCTGATTACTTCAGGGCTGACCAAAGGTTAAA
Organism: Myiopsitta monachus; assembly: GCA_017639245.1. Classification (NCBI taxonomy): domain Eukaryota; kingdom Metazoa; phylum Chordata; class Aves; order Psittaciformes; family Psittacidae; genus Myiopsitta; species Myiopsitta monachus. The sequence continues at coordinate 96,963,107 of CM029919.1, read as the reverse complement.
GCATATTTTTAAGGGCATTGTCCAAATGGCTCTTAACTCTGGCAGGTTTGGGATGTCAACCACCTCTCTAAAAAGCCTGTTCCAGTGTTTGACTACCTTCTTGGTAAAGATATGCGTCCTAATGTCCAATATAAACCTCCCCTGATGTAGCTTTGAACCATTCACATGCATCTTATCATTGGATCCCAGGGAGAAAAGATAAGCTCACCTCCCTTCCCACTTCCCCTCGTTAGGAAGCTGTAGGGATCCATGAGGTTTTCCCTCAGCCTCCCCTCCAAAGTAGACAAGCCAAAGTCCTTAGGCACTTCTCATTGGACATTCCTTCCAGCCATTCCACCACCTTTGTTGCCCTCTTCTGAATGCACTCAGGGCCCTTCCTATCCTTCTTAAATGGGGAGGCCCAGCACTGCACACAGTATTCAGGGTGAGCTACATCGATGCTGAATGCAGCAGGATAATCCCCTCTTTAGACCTGCTGGTCTTGCTGTGCTTGATGCACCCCAGGATGTGTTTTGGCCTCAGTGCTGACTCTGTTGAGCCTGCTGTCAACCAGCATCCCCAGATCCCGCTGTGCAGGGCTGCTCTGCAGCCACTCCTCTCCCAGTTTCATAGAGTCATGGAATGGTTTATGTTGGAAGGGACCTTAAAGCTCATCTAGATGGGGCTTGGAGCAAGCTGCTCTAGTGGAAGGTGTCCCTGCCCGTGGTAGGGGGTTGGAACTGGAGGAGCTTTAAGGTCCCTTCCAGGCCAAACCCTTGTGTGCTTCTCTGAATTCTGTGTCCATAACTCATGCAGAAGCTGGTTATTTCTTTTCAGCACTAGATAAATTGATGAGAGAAAAAATACACAGTATGGATTTGCCTTTTCCTGTGGCTTTGAGAGGCTGTTAATGCAGCGAGTCCACAGGAGCACTTGTGTCTGCCTGCACAGTCAGCTCTAATAAATTGACTTTGTAAAGAACCCTTTTTAGTCTGTAGTCTCAGTGACTTGATTTGTGCAGTAGATGATATCTCCTGGCACATAATTACTCATTTTGGGTTGTGGAAAAGGTTGGAGGAGAATTGTTGATGCATTCTCTGTAGCACTAAACATCTCTCCTATTACTCATACAAGTGTTTTTCTCTCCGTTGTCTTCTTTATTGGAGCTGAGTGGAGAGGTTCTTACTGATATATTTGTTTTCAGTGTTCAGATTGATAGTGCAGACACTTTGTAGAGGTAATTCCTGCACATCATGGTATGGAAATGGTCAGGATCATGGCAAGGGCAATGATTTATATTCAGGACACCAATTATTGCTCTTTCTCAGGGTCAACACTGTGTAAACAGGTTATTTACCATAATGAGTTGTGACCCTTTGCTTCTTGTTTTGGGACAGAAATAATAACCTGCAGCAGGACACATGGTGATGGTTGCATTAATGATGGAATGAAAGCAATTTGATAGCATCTAAGAGAATAGGATACCCGAAGAGCTGTCTGTCTGGTGGTGGTCATGATCTGAGGATGCCAAGGAAGGCAATGGGGAGATGCTGACATGCAGAGCTGTTTGATGCTTGTCAAGAAGTTTGCTTTTGTGGAGAGGTACTTCATGCAAACGCCTCTCTTATCACTGTACTCATGATAGCTCCTGGCTTGCCTCTGGTAGGGGGATAATCATCTCTGCAGATGATGAGGGCACAGTGGATGTCATTAACTTGTACATTCCAAGGCTCTCCATGTCTTCCTGGCCATAGTGGGGAGCAGTAGGCTACAAGATGGGTGGAAAACTGGTTGCAAAGGTCAGTGGTTTCATGTGCTTTAAACACTGGAACAGGCTGCCCAATGAAGTTGTGAATGCTCCATCCCTGGCAGTGTTCAAGGCCAGGTTGGACGCAGGGGCTTGGAGCTGCTCCAGTGGAAGGTGTCCCTGCCCGTGGCAAGGGTTGGAGCTGGAGGAGCTTTAAGGTCCCTTCCAATCCAAACCAGTCTGGGATTCTATGATTCTATGGTTGTGAGATGGTTGAGGTGTTGAGCTGGGTCTGCTCAACCTGGAGAAGGAACAGGGGAAACCTTACTGTGGCTGTTATCTTCATCTGTGCAAAGGGGAGGTCACAGGGGGGATGGTACCTGATTCTCAGAGGTGTGTAGTGATAAGAGGCAGCAGACACCGGTTGGATTTGGGTTATGTGTGGTGGGGGAGGAAAAGCAACCCCAAACTCTCAACTATTGCCTGAGGAAACATGGGAATCCCCATCAGAAGGACTGAGATTGGAAAGCCAGGAATAGATCTGGCATTGTTCTTGCTTTGCCTCTGGGACTTCATGAGGGAAGTGTCACCTTCTCTTCTTATAAAGACAAAGAAAAAAAAACCCAAATCCAACAAAAGCTATCCTAGAAATAGGTTTTGTGTGTGTATTATTTGTGCTGCTGGAACTGGGCATCCTTTTGCAGTCCATCCATATCTTATAGGATCATATATAGAATCCCAGACTGGTTTGGGTTGGAAGGGACCTTAAAGCTGATCCAGTCCCAACCCCCTGCCGTGGGCAGGGACACCTTCCACCAGAGCAGCTTGCTCCAAGCCCCTGTGTCCAACCTGGCCTTCAACACTGCCAGACACAGGGCAGCCACAGCTTCTCTGGGCACCCTGGGCCAGCGCCTCAGCACCCTCACACAGAAGAGCTTCTGCCTCAGAGCTCATCTCCATCTCCCCTCTGGCAGATTGAAGCCATTCCCCTTGGCCTCTTCCTACTTGCTCTTATAAATAGTCCCTGAGATGGGCACTGGTGTATTTCATGTCCCAGCTTCTTGGAATCAGCTCGAGCATCACTGAGGAAGGTTTTGCTGCTCAGTGAAACACGAACGACCCCATTTTACTCCCTCAAGAAACACTCGAGTCTATTTGGAGGAATAAAAGTGCAGTGCAACATTTAGTCCTAAATGGAAGATTTCCAACACCGTGTTGACTTCAGGCATATGTTAGTGAAACATGTCCCTGCTTTGTAGATGCTTTTTGTACTTCTGTGGCAAGCACATTTAAAACAAGCATGGAAAATATGCTGCTGGAACAACCCAGCACTGATGCTTGGGTCTTGCCGATGACTTAATAGGTCTTTCTTTTCCCTTGCTATCTGTATGAAATCAATGATTCATATAAATGATGCTACGGGGAGTTAACTGTTATTACATGGGATCAAAAGCTGCCGAATTCAAGGCAAAACTTGCGGTGCAAGAACTAAAATGGAGTTCTGAGTTTGAAAAGCGTAACATGGAAACCTTCACCCCAAGCAAACTGCATGAACTGGAATTGCCATGATAACAGCAAAGAGATTTTGGAAGCAAAGGTTGCGCAGTTGTGGCATGTTTGGAGGCTTTGGCCCATTTGGAGGTTCTCCAGAACATGTAATTGAATGTGAAATACCAGCTCAGGGAGAATAATTGTGCTTCATTGCCCAGATCTGCAGGGGAATTTGGCAATTTAACAACATTACTTCAGTGGGTGTTGAGCTCCTCAGTCTCTTTGAGGGATTAGACTCGTGTCTGTGTAATATGGGTTGGTTCTTGTCTCTACAAGAGGGGGACAGCTCCTCTTCTCTCTTGGAGAAATGTTCTAAGGGAAAGCACTTCAGCTGTTCCTTTCTGTGGGCAGAGGTGTCTCAGTTGCACAGCTCTGGGCAGGGTGATGACCTTGGCTCACAACATGTTCTCCAGGCACATTTACAGGCCTGTTGGAAGATGAATTGGAGCTTCTGTGAGAGAGGGTGCATCAAGGATGCTTGAGCAGAAGAGGATAAGCTTTGGTGGTGGCTATTCCATGCTATTGCTTTGGAATATTTCTCACTCTAGTGAGTGGAGAGGGAAATATCTGTCATGTTACTTAACTTTGCTATGTGCTTTGCACAGAATGGAATGTGGCCCTTTGCAAGTGGCATTTGGAATGGAAGAAGAAGAGATTCCAATAATGAGAAGAAAATGGGAGAGTGGAAGCACTGGTGTTGTGTAAAGGGAAGTGGGTGAAAGATGCATTTTTAGGAATTCTTTACAGGAAAGTCCAGTATTTTTTGTGCAAGGAAAAGTAGTTTTCAAAGCAGGAATGAACACGACAGAAAGCAGAGGAGGAGGTGGAAGGTGTAGGGTAGAGAAGGGGTCAGTGGATAGGATGGAGAAGGACGATTGCAGTGGAGATGTTGGTATGGCAGAGCTGCTGAGAGCAACCTGGAGTGACTTGGAATGAGAGTGTTTATCTGTTAGAGTTGATGTGGAAGTTCAGGAGTACCAGGACATGCTAGAAACAGGAATTTTATCCAGGCTGGACGTGGCTTGGAGCAAGCTGCTCTAGTGGGAGACATCCATCCCTGCCTGCGGCACGGGGTTGTGACTGGATGAGCTTTAAGGTTCCTTCAACCCAAACCATTCCAGGATTCCACGAAATTACATTATCGAAATAGGGAAACTCCGCACTCTCCTGTTACTAAACAATTACTAACAGATGATTTCTGGCCTGCTTAGTGAGCTGACCTGATTGCAAGGCATGAGATATGTGGAGCGAGGATTAGAGTGCTCCTAGGCCCAGCTTTTGCAGTGATTGACCAGTAGTGGAACAGGAAATGACTGAAGTCCTTTACAAAAGCCGTTACAGGGCTGGAAGGAAGTGTTTTGTTTCTCTCTAGTATTGTAAAGAATTTCTCGATCCATCTGCAGTGTGATCGCTGTAAGAAGTGCTGGATATTGCGCTGAGTTTTGGCTAGCTTTTCCACTGGTGTTGCTGCTGTAATACAGAATCATAGCATCACGTGGGTTGGAAAAGCCCTTTAAGCTCATCCACTCCAACCATTCCCAGCACTGCCAAGGCCACCACTGACCCATGGCACTGAGGCCTCAGCTCCACGCTGTGTGAGGACTCGCAGGGACGGTGACTGCAGCCCTGCCCTGGGCAGCAGTTCCAATGCTGAGCACCCTTTGGGGCAGGAATTGTTCCTCAGCTCCATCTAACCCTGCCCTGGTGCAGCTTGAGGCCGGTTCCTCTTGTCCTATCACTCGTTGTGTGGTTCTGTTATGAAGTCCAGACCTGGAGCAGGTGTGGATGTAGCAACATTTCCTTGGAAAATGACACATTTGAAAGATTGACCTTACAAGAATTACTCCTTTAAAATAGATGTAAATATAAAAGCAATCCAGATCTCACTCTCAGTCTCCCTTATCTGCTGACGTGAGTTCAGATTGCTGTGGCTGACTTCAGTATCTTGAATCCAGCCATCCTGCTGCTGTGTCAGCTCCAGCTCCGTACGTGGATCCTCTCCAGTGGTGAAATCCAGAGCTCAGCTCAGTAACTGGTCAATAAGGGAAAGCGTTGATGGGATTTGCTGCTTTTCCTCATCTCGCTCTGCCCTTCTAGCCTTGATTCAGCATCCTGCAAGTGGAAAAGCGGTTATCATGGAATCCCAGACTGATATGGGTTGGAAGGGACCTTAAAGCTCCTCCAGTTCCAACCCCTGCCACGGGCAGGGACACCTTCCACTGGCGCAGCTCCAAGCCCCTGTGTCCAACCTGGCCTTGAGCACTGCCAGGGATGGGGCAGCCACAGCTCCTCTGGGCACCCTGGCCCAGCGCCTCAGCACCCTCGCAGGGAAGAGCTTCTGCCTAAGAGCTCATCTCAGTCTCCCCTCTGGCAGCTTAAAGCCATTCCCCTTGGCCTGTCAAACCATCATTAACATCTGGTCCTGGCAGCCTTTCTCTCCTGAGGATTCCCAAGGTGCTGCAGTTTGGAAAGCCCAGGGGTGAATTTCTTGTTCTGTCCTTCTCTGTCAGTGCAGATTCTCTTGGCTGCATCTTGTATTTGCTTCCTTGAGGCTGAAGCATTTTTCCTGGGAGTTTCGCTCCTCCTCTGCTGCCTGTTCCCATCCTGGGCTCCTTTAACTCCGCTGGTACAACTCTGTGAGGGGCCATATGGTGAACCAGAGCAGCTAAACCAAGGTTATTTTTAACGCAGATCGCATCACAAAGCTGGTTCCCCGCACAGCTCCATAGCAGTCGTGTTGGTACAAAGGCAACTGGCAGCGTTGGAGGGGAGGAAAGACGGGAACGTGCTTCCAGCCAGAAATGTCCCTGTGGTTTCCTGCAGTGTTTGCTGCCTTCCAAAATGATTTCTTTCCATGCCTTTATTTCCTGTTAGGTGTTTTCACAGATGTTTTGGCTCCCAGTCCCTTCACGTGGATCTCATCTGGTAGTTCTTTTGCCCATGCCTCTGGTTCCTCAGGGTTTGGGCTTGGGTTTAATTCAGTGTGCCCTTAGAACTGAACTTGGCTCCGGTCTGGATAATCTATGTATATTCATGAACATTTTGCCCTATCCTTCCTTAATTTAGATGCAAAATGTGTTAGACTCTGTGACGAATGGCTCTGGTATTCTCTCTGTGGTATCTCCTTGCTCCCAACTCAGTGCCACGTGGTTAATTCTTGTGTTTTTGTTCTAGTCCTTTAATTATAGTCACTGTGTCAGTAAAGGTGTCTGAATGAAGCACTGTCAGTGCTTTTCCTAATGTCTAGGTCGATTGTCTGTCATCTTCTTATTGATCATAGAATCCCAGACTGGTTTGGGTTGGAAAGGACCTTAAAGCTCACCCCTGTTCCAAGCTCTGCCACAGGCAGGGACACCTTCCACTGGAGCAGCTCCAAGCCCTTGTGTCCAACCTGGCCTTGAGCATTGCCAGGGATGGGGCAGCCACAGCTTCCGTGGGCACCCTGGGCCAGCGCCTCAGCACCCTCACAGGGCACAGCTTCTGCCTTATCTCCAGCCTGAACTTCCCCTATTTCAGTTTGAACCCATCACCCCATGTCCTATCCCTCCAGTCCCTGATGAAGAGTCCCTCTCCAGCATCCTTGTAGCCCCCTTCAGACACTGGAAGCTGCTCTGAGGTCTCCATGCAGCTTCTCTTCTCCAGGCTCAACAGCCCCAATGTTCTTCATGTGGAATCCCTCTTTTGGGATGCTGTGAAGGTTTGTGTTGGATTGTTTGTCTTAGATTTAATTTTTGTGTAGATATAAAGGTCAAACTGAGGCTGCCATCAATGAAAGGATGAATTTTTATTCTTAAGATGATGGCTGCATATCGTTCTTTAACACTGAAGCTTTCTGAAGGTTGAGTATTGTCACCAGTGCAGTAAATTGTTTCCTTCTATCAGCACTAATCCTAGATAATGAAATTGTTTTCTTTTGACTACAAAGTCATCTGGGACTTAGAAACCTCCAAGTGTCTGCTAATAAATGAATTGCTCAAGTGAGAATAACTAATCCGGAATCAATACTTGAGGAACTGGCACTGAAAAATGGATGAAGCAGGAGGTGAATAACTTCAGCATCTACTGCTGAAGAATTCCTCCTGCTGGAATTGGAAACAAACCGGGTTGCATCCAAAGGAGCTTGAGCAGCAGGTCGAGGGAGATAATTCTCCCCTTCTATTCTGCTCTGGTGAGACTCCACTCGCAGCACTGTGTGCAGTTCTCGACATCAGAAGGACATGGAGCTGTTGGAGCAAGGCCAGAGGGGGCCATGATCATGAGCAGGGGCTGGAGCAGCTCCCGTACAGAGCCAGGCTGAGAACATTGGGGCTGTTGAGCCTGGAGAAGAGAAGGCTGCATGGAGACCTCAGAGCAGCTTCCAGTGTCTGAAGGGGGCTATAGGGATGGTGGGGAGGGACCCTTCATCAGGGACGGTAGGGATAGGACAAGGGGTAACGGGTTCAAACTGAAACAGGGGCAGTTCAGGTTGGATATGAGGAAGAAGCTCTTCTGTGTAAGGGTGCTGAGCGCTGGCCCAGGTTGCCCACGGAAGCTGTGGCTGCCCTGTGTCTGGCAGTGTTCAAGGCCAGGTTGGACACAGGGGCTTGGAGCTGCTCCAGTGGAAGGTGTCCCTGCCTATGGCAGGGGGTGTAGCTGGAGGAGCTTTAAACTCCCTTCAACCCAAACCAGTCTGGGATTCTATGCTTTATCTGTCATCCAGAGGAACATATGGATACAAGGACAAGCTCCCTGTATGAGGCTACACAAGCTGAGTGTCATCCCTCCCTGTTACCCCAAGGGACATTTATCTCCAATCTCAGCCAATTTGATTGTGTTTATTGGGGCCCAGAAGGTCCCTTTCCATGTTGCTGGGTTTGGATATTCAAAGGGTTAAACCCAAAATGCTGCGGAATAGATTTAAAGGAAAGTGCCTGGCTCCAGACAAGCATCATTAGACCTTATCCTGTTGGATTTTAGCTCCTAATGTTTTTTTCTTCCTTAAAGAATCCCAGTCTCAGCGAGTGTCCTGATGGATGGCGGTGCCATTTGAGGGCCTCAAGAGGTACAGAAGGCTTTTGAGATAGAGAATTGGCTCATAGGAAAGTTTTGCAACTGAATCAAGTTATTTGCTCAGTGGATCATGTTTAGTTTTACTCTCCAGCATGTCAAACACTTAGATAATGCTTTTATCTTCTTCTGATAAGTACTTGTGGAGTGTATTTGTGTTGAATTCTGCTAACGCTGCTGTATCAGAGCAATCGGCAATCTGGCAAGGCAGGACTTTAATCACCACATTCTAATGAATTCTTTATCTGTTTTATAGTATGTGTCCCCAACTCCTACCACTGGAGTCCACTTGTGCGGAAAGAACAAAAGTCATGGAAAAAAAAGGGGAATTACGGAAGAATATCTGTAATAATGGGTTGAAATTTAAACAGGGGAGCTTTAGGTTGGAGATAAGGCAGAAGCTCTTCCCTGGGAGGGTGCTGAGGTGCTGGCACAGGGTGCCCAGAGAAGCTGTGGCTGCCCCATCCCTGGCAGTGTTGAAGGCCAGGTTGGACACGGGGGCTTGGGGCTGCTCCAGTGGAAGGTGTCCCTGCCCAGTGGCAGGGGTTGGAGCTGGAGGAGCTTTAAGGTCCCTTCCAACCCAAGCCAGTCTGGGATTCTGTGCTTCCATGAACACGATCATGCCAGCAGAACCTCCCAATATGGTATTTCCCTAACTTTTCCGATTTGATACCTCCTCACGTGTTTTCCCTATTTAACGTGTATTTTGTTTTTCTCATTCCCTAATGAATGTCTGTGCTTCTGCTCAAAGGCCTCGACTAGGAGTAGCTGTGCTTCTGCCAATACATCTCAGTTTGGTGGTGTTTGGCGTCACTGCGCTCAGAGAACATGGCAGTCCAGGGGTGCAGCTGAACAGGGGTAGGAGATGGGGGTACAGCATGAAGGAGAGTATGGTGACAGCGGCAGTTAGATCTGCATAGAGTCGTAGAACAGGCAGGGTTGGAAAGGGCCTTAAGCTCATCCAGTTCCACCCCCCTGCCATGGGCAGGGACACCTCACACTAAACCATGGCACCCAAGGCCCTCTCCAACCTGGCCTTGAACACTGCCAGCGATAGAGCATTCACAGCTTCCCTGGGCAACCCATTCCAGTGCCTCACCACCCTTACAGGAAAGAACTTCTTCCTCATATCCAAGTCTAAACTTCCCCTGTTTCAGTTTGAATCCCTTACCCCATGTCCTATCACTACAGCCCCTCATGAAGAGTCCCTCCCCAGCATCCCTATAGGCCCCCTTCAGACACTGGAAGCTGCTCTGAGGTCTCCACGCAGCCTTCTCTTCTCCAGGCTCAACAGCCCCAACTTTCTCAGCCTGTCTTCATGCGGGAGGTGCATCCTGCATCTTCTCACGCACTGAGTGGAAAATCCACTTGAAACTGCATTTCATAGAATCATGGAATGGTTTTTGTTGGAAGGGAGCCTTAAAGCTCCTCCAGCTCCAACCCCTGCCACTGGGCAGGGACACCTTCCACTGGAGCAGGCTCCAAGCCCCTGTGTCCAACCTGGCCTTGAGCACTGCAGGGATGGGGCATTTCTGTTGCATTAGTACCTGTTTGGATCATTTCCCTTAAATCCTGACCATTTATGACTGGTTTTTGAATTGTGATGGAGAGCAGCTCAGTGCAGCTTCTCTCTCTGGTCCAGTCATTATACACCTAATAGTTTTGAGTTCTGGTCAAGCTGAAGTAGAAAAGGGACCAAACCCCACCTCTGAAAGGGTGATTTTACTGAGCGTCTGTGTGGCAGCATGATACAAGAAGCTATTGATGCTGTTGCAGCTAAAGAATGATCCCACTGACAAGGTTAATGGGAGCTGGTACAATAGTTCCCTCTGTCTCTTTAGCAGCTAGAGATGAACAAAAGGTGAACTTCCTGATAATCCCATGGCATTAAGGTTGTTTCATGCTGTCCTTCTGCTAAATTGAGGTGATGCCTTGAAACCCTCATGTATTCATCCCACGTAGCAGTGTTGGGCACATCCAGGGAACCTTTAGTATTTGCTAAGCTGAGTTTATTGACTTCCTTCCAAGTGTAAAGATGTAAAAATGTTCCAAAACTTGGACTTGAGAAGCAAATGGAGCTGTCAAAGCTGCTCTGCTAAATGAAATGATCATGGCAAAGGCATTGGGAGTGTAAAAGCAGTGGAAGGAATGATCATGGATGCCGTGCTTGATGCTGAGTCTGGTGTAGCTGCACGTGGTGCTCATCCAAAGTCACTGAAGATGGAGGAGGACCTGCAGGAGGTGGTTTTCTGCCCTTTTTCCTTGACCCCAGATTATTTTCTGCTTCTTTCTTGCCACAAAAGGAGCCATTTGTTTGATTACATCGAATGTTACTGAAGCTTTTGGAAGTGAAACTGCAGCCCACGTATCCTGGAGAACTGACTGTGTGTATTCCTGGAAGGGAGTTAAAATGGGGCTGAGTTATATTTGGTACCTCTCGAAGCACTGAGGCTACTTTGGAGTACAGAATGTGCTCAAAGAGGCACTAATTTGCCACTGCAGAGCTTGATGTGATGGGATCTGTCAAGTCCTTGTTTCTGCTGGAATTCTCATCTTTCCTCTCTCTCCTAAGGATGTTTGTTATCTGTTATAGCGTTATGTCTTTGAGTTGGGGACCAGAAAGGGGAGTCAAAAGCCTAAAACTAGGCTGAAATACAGGGCTTGCAGCAAGCTGCTCTAGTGGAAGGTGTCCCTGCCTGTGGCAGGGGGTTGGAACTGGCTGAGCTTTAAGGCCCCTTCCAACCCAAACCATTCCATGGTTGTATGGAATTGCAGGTACTGAGTATGCTCTTTATAAGGTGGAAATACGGAAGTCAAGCAGCTTTGCTACAGGTGGAAATATTGCTGAGTTGTTTCCCTGAGTGCGTTCATGCTGTTGGCATCAAGCAGTTGGGATTATTTGGACTTTGGAGCATCAGTGCCGTAAGTTCTGACTTCTCCACAAGGATGCCGTCTCAGATGGTGGTTTCCTGCAGCAGGAGATTCCAGAAACTTCAATAACAATGGAGATTTATTCTTTTATGAAGTTTTTATTTCATGCTGTTTCATTTGCTGGGCTTGAAGAGTCTCTCTCTTCATGTTCTGTTGCAGGGAAAGGTGGGATGGATCAGCATTCCCGAAGGAACTCAGCGTTTTCATTGACGTGACCAAAGGAGGGCATGGAGCTGCTGCGAGGGCTGGAGCAGCTCTGCTCTGGAGCCAGGCTGAGAGAGCTGGGCTGGGGCAGCCTGGAGAAGAGAAGGCTCCTGAAGGGGAGACCTGAGAGCAGCTCCAGTGCCTAAAAGGGCTGCAGGAAAGCTGGAGAGGGGCTTGGGCCAAGGGATGTAGGGCCAGGCCAAGGGGAATGGCTTTAAGCTGCCAGAGGGGAGACTGAGATGAGCTCTTAGGCAGAAGCTGTTCCCGTGTGAGGGTGCTGAGGCGCTGTCAGAGGGTGCCCAGAGAAGCTGTGGCTGCCCCATTAGTGGCAGTGCTTGAAGGACCAGGTTGGCCCCAGGGACTTGGAGCTGCTCCAGTGGAAGGGGTCCCTGCGCATGGCAGGGGTTGGAACTGGAGGGGCTTCCAGGTCCTTTCAATCCAAACCCTTCTATGATTCTATGGTTTTCTGTGTCCTGTGTTCTCCCCAGGGGTGTTTCTGAAGGACAAGCGCTAACACTGGGTCTGTGGTTAGAGGGAATGGAGTATGTATTTAATGTAAACCTTTTGGTAGTGGGTTGATTAAAAGAAATGACTGTTAGAAGGAGCAGTGGTCCTGCCTTGGGAACAGTGGGGTTTCTGTTCCTCTGTGTAATGCAGAAAGCATGTGGAGCTGCTCAGGAGCTTTGTTTGTGCTGTACTTATTCTGAGGTGTTTGTTTTCAGTCCTTTGAGCTTTTATTGTCAGCTGGGAAGGGAGGCGCAGGAGGGATGTGTAAAACTATGGCTAAATCCTGTTCAGTCCCAGATCCTGAGCAATAGATCATTAACAAGTAGTTAAATGGAAGCTTGAACTTTATTTTCTCCCTTTTGAAAGCTGAGAGGACCCTGGTTCTGATTTCATCCCCTTCTAATGCTGTTTGCTGCTGGGTTCTACTCAGTTCTTCAGCAGGGTGTAGGCTCTGTGCAAGATGCATGCATGTTGCAGCCAGAGTCACTGAGCTGTAGCATGGAGCTGGAGGAAGATTCTATGTCTTGATTTGAAGGTGCTCATGTTGAATTTCATGGAATCCCAGGCTGGTTTGGGCTGGAAGGGACCCTAAGGCTCCTCCAGTTCCAACCCCTGCCACGGGCAGGGACACCTTCCCCTAGAGCAGGAAGGGAAATGGAGATGTTTGTTTGCAGGAGAGGTGCAGCGTGTTTGTGTATCTGTGTTTAATGAGAGCAGGTAGGAAACAGGAGCTGCAGACCACTCACATCAATCATGCTGTCTTTGTCCAACTGCAGGTCTTGTTGCCAGCTCCGGAATCCCTTCCCTCCCCTCCTCTTATCCTTCATCTCCATCGCTCCTCCTTTTCTGACTGCACTTCTTCCTTGTACCTATTGCTCCTTTTGCTCTGGTGGAGATAAAGACCTCTCACTGCTCCAAGAGCCACGGTTTCCATCCGCCAGGTTTGTCTTTGGATCCTCACTGTGTTCTCTTCCTCTTGTGTCTCCTGCAGAGCTGTGGAATGCTGTGAAGACTCTGCCCTTCAGCCCTAGGCACGCTCCTCTCCAGATCATCTCCATCCAAAGGAAGCTCAGATCCAAGAGGTATCAATCCCTGTCTTATGTGTGCTGTTCATTTGACTTTAGATACTTCTCCAAACACCTTTTTCCCTCCACAGGACAGCAAAGGTTTGGATGCTGTGGAGGTTCAAATGGTGATTCTGAAGTGTTGGTGTTTGCTGTGGCTTGGCCCCTTCTTTGTATTAAATGAACTCTGGTACAGAATCACATCATGTTTTAACAGCAGCAAGGGATTTTTGGGTCGAGAAATGCATAAGCTGAAGCTCCAGCAGCAGTGTCTGGTGTGTTGCATTGTGTTGACTTAAGTCAATAAAGCTGAGGTGCTCAGCAGGCTGGAGGGGAGCACACAGCAGGTATCTGCTGCTCCCAGGAGGAGTTGAGAGTGAAGGGGTTTTAAGTGTTTATGAGTCTCAGTATCTTCTTAGTAAATAATTGACTCTTGGCTTGTATTAAGAAGGTTAAAAGCGTCGTTGCGTCTGCTGCCTGGGTCAGAATCGCTGCCATGGCACAGGCAGGATTCTTGGAATGAATTTGTGCCGTGTGCCTGTGGACAGGCAAATTGTTTCCGAATAATTCCTGTTGCAGCCTTTTGTAAAGGAAAAACAGAGGCAATTTTCCTTTAAATACCAGCTTTCAGTGGGCTGTGCTCTGTAGAATTGTCCGAGCTGCTCCTACCTTGGCATTTGTTTATGTGTATGGTGTGTGGTGTTGTAAGACATGAAAGCATTTATCTATAAAACAATCAAATACCTTAATGTAGTGGTGTAAAATCATAGAATCCCTAGCCTGGTTTATGTTGGAAGGAACCTTAAAGCTCCTCCAGCTCCAACCCCCTGCCATGGGCAGGGACACCTTCCACTGGAGCAGCTCCAAGCCCCTGTGTCCAACCTGGCCTTGAGCACTGCCAGGGATGGGGCAGCCACAGCTTCTCTGGGCACCCTGGGACAGCGCCTCAGCACCCTCACAGGGAAGAGCTTCTGCCTAAGAGCTCATCTCAGTCTGCCCTCTGGCAGCTTAAAGCCATGCATCCGATGATTAAAAATGAACATACACTTGGGGAGATCCCTGTGCTGCACGCAGTTATGGGCTGGAGAGTTTGCTCAGCAAATGGCACTGTATTGTTGCCCTGGGCTTTACTTTACCCCTGGCTATCCCCACTTGCTGCAGAGAAGACACTGGGATAGCCAAAGCGTCACTGACCCAATCCAGCTGTTCCTATGCAGGAGGATGGGAAAAACAGGGTTGACTTTTACATGATTTGCTTTCTGCTTAGTCACATGAACTTTAAATGTCAGCAGCCAGGATACCCACTGAGTGCTCTGCTCCCACTCGAGGCAGATTTGCTGGAAACCAGTTGCAGACAGACAACAGCAGTGCTGAGGGGATGCTCTCTGCTCCATGATCCACTGCACTGCACTGGGGATGGAGCATTCAGGCATCCTGCGCTCCTCATCCTTGAGGGAGTCCAGAGGAGGCCATGGAGCTGCTGCGAGGGCTGCAGCAGCTCTGCTCTGGAGCCAGGCTGAGAGAGCTGGGCTGGGGCAGCCTGGAGAAGAGAAGGCTCCTGAAGGGGAGACCTGAGAGCAGCTCCAGTGCCTAAAGGGGCTGCAGGAAAGCTGGAGAGGGGCTTTGGCCAAGGGATGGAGGGATAAGAATGAGCTTGGAGCGAGCTGCTCCAGTGGAAGGTGTCCCTGCCCATGCAGGGGTTGGAACTGGATAAGCTTTAAGGTTCCTTCAACACAAACCACTCTGGAATTCTATGATTCTCCCAATATTTTAGCACACAGAAGCACAACAGCCTGCTTTGGGAAAAACCCTGCCCTGACTAGATGGTCTGAAGGTCCTTCCCAGCCCTAACTGTTCTATGATTCTATGATTAGGTGCTGCTCTTTGGTTATGGACAAACCAGGCTATCACTGTTGTTTCTTCCTTATCCAACCTCAGCAACTGAACCCATCTTGGCTGGATGGGACAGAAAGTTCAAAGGGCTTCCTGCTCCAAACAGGGATTGGAACAAGAAGCTTTTAAGGTCCTTCCCAACCCAAGGCATTCTATGATTCAGGCTCCAGGTTAAGAAGTGTAGGTTTGTGAGCTCCCAGCCTGCTCCATGGAGACCTTCAAGAGTAGAACTGATGGAGCCTGCGGAGATTGGGCCAACCAGCTCCTGGTTGTCCTTTTCAAGCTCATCAGGGTTGCTCTGCAGGCTGGCACTGTCCTGCTTGGGATCTCCACCAGCCACCTCAGACATTTACTTCCCATGTGTCTTTATCTTGGATTGAGCTTCCTCCTTTTGGACTCCTGATGGTGAGCAGTGTTCAGAAATCATGCTGAGTTAAACTCTTTGTGTGTGTGCGCCCATCCTCTTCACTTAGTTTATCTAGGTTAGGTTATTTCCTGCTTGGGAAGTACCCCAATCCCCCAAATCCAAAGTGGAATTCTGGCTAGTTAAATTGTTAATCACTAGTGGGTGTGTAAAATCCACATGTATCTAAAAATACCCTCTTATCTGTGTGGTGGTTTGGGTTGATGTAAGCATTTCTAAATGAGCTTTTACATTAGGGTGGGTTTATGCAGTGTCTGTGACACGAGTGAGTACCTGGGCCTGGACTTCATACTTCTGCTCCATTCACCTCAATGTTTCTGAACTCATATGGAAAATTCCGCATCTTCAGTCTCCTGATCATTTATACTGGGTTGGTGGGGTCCATTTGGTGGTCTTCATTGGTTGGGAATGCACCAGCTCCAGAGCTGAAGGGAAGCATCTTACCAGCAGCTGATGGGCATCTCTGTGCTGTTGGAGCTTGGGTACACCTGGGGATGTTTGTAGTGCATGAACAAATGTCTTGTTCACAGATCTGTTTTAGAAAATAGATCTCCTTTCAGAGAACACAGGGTATGGAAAGTGATCTCTGCCAGGCCATGTTATGTGCAGCATCCAGATCTGGGGTCACTGATATAAGAAAGACAAGGATGTGTTGGAGCGGATCCAGAGGAGGCCATGGAGCTGCTGCGAGGGCTGGAGCAGCTCTGCTCTGGAGCCAGGCTGAGAGAGCTGGGCTGGGGCAGCCTGGAGAAGAGAAGGCTCCTGAAGGGGAGACCTGAGAGCAGCTCCAGTGCCTAAAGGGGCTGCAGGAAAGGTGGAGAGGGGCTTTGGACAAGGGCTGTAGGGACAGGCCAAGGGGAATGGCTTTAAGCTGCCAGAGGGGAGACTGAGATGAGCTCTTGGGCAGAAGCTGTTCCGTGTGAGGGTGCTGAGGCGCTGTCAGGGGGTGCCCAGAGAAGCTGTGGCTGCCCCATTAGTGGCAGTGTTGCAAGGCCAGGTTGGACACAGGAGCCTGGAGCTGCTCCAGTGGAAGGTGTCCCTGCCCGTGGCAGGGGTTGGAAGTGGAGGAGCTTTAAGGTCCCTTCCAACACAAACCAGGCTGGGATTCTGTGCTGCGTAGGAGAGAGTGTGACACACTACAGAGATGCTCCTGAAGGGCCCATCCAAGTGGGTGATGGTAGGAGATACTCTTGAGGAATGATTTTCTGTTCCTACTGAAGAAGTGTAATAGGAAGTGTGCTTGGTTCCTACAGTCTCTGTAGCTGCGATGAGGTTAGAGGGAAGCATCCAGTATGTTCCCTTCATCCTTACTGCCTCCCTGCAGTGTTTGCTCCACATTTCCACTCTCACAAAGCCACTGGAAGCAGTGGCCTTTCTTTCGGATGTCTAATTTACCACCTCCTCCTGGTGTGCCAGCCTTGTTTGTATTGATAAATGCATGTTCCCTGTGTACGCCCTGCAGATAATTCTGCTCATGGAGTGCAGTACTCCTAAATATACCTGTTTCTGATGAAGCACACTTGAATTTGTGGGTCTGGTTGAGCTGCACCTTGCATAGATCCTTTGTTAACTCATAAAAGCTGCATATTCTGATTTACAGAGCCCAAAGGGGTAAACTGACATTAAAAGCATTAATTGCTCTTGGTTGCCTGCACAAGGAACTGAGTTGGTGTGAGCCAGCTTTTGATCTAGCCCTTTGTGGGCTTTTGATTTCTGCCTAAGCTGGTTCCAGGGTCTGTATCTGTGCTTTATTTGTGCTGGAGATTGTATAATGAGAGCTTAGTGTGAAATACAGTGGTTGGGCTTGAAGAGCAAGAGCCCTGGGCAATCAGAATCAATGAAGTGATAAAGAAATTGTCCAGAAATTTATATATATTTTAATAGAGAAATACTCTTTTTCACATCTGGTTTGGATGCATTGGTGAGCGTGTAGGGACAGGCCAAGGGGAATGGCTTTAACCTGCCAGAGGGGAGACTGAGATGTGCTCTTTGGGCTGTTCAGCCTGGAGAAGAGAAGGCTGCATGGAGACCTCAAAGCAGCTTCCAGTGTCTGAAGGGGGCTATAGGGATGCTGGGGAGGGACTCTTCCTTAGGGACTGTGGTGACTAGGACAATGGTGTGATGGGTTCAAACTGAAACAGGGGAAGTTCATGTTGCATATAAGGAAGAATTCTTTCCTGTAAGGGTGGTGAGGCACTGGAATGGGTTGCCCAGGGAAGCTGTGAATGCTCCATCGCTGGTGGTGTTGAAGGCCGGGTTGGACAGAGCCTTGGGTGCCATGGTTTAGTGTGAGGTGTCCCTGCCCATGGCAGGGGGTTGGAACTGGATGAGCTTAAGGTCCTTTCCAGCCCAAACTGTTCTATGAATCTTAGGCAGAAGCTGTTCCCTGTGAGGGTGCTGAGGCACTGGCCCAGGGTGCCCAGAGAAGCTGTGGCTGCCCCATTGCTGGCAGTGCTCAAGGCCAGGTTGGACACAGGGGCTTGGAGCTGCTTCAGTGGAAGGTGTCCCTGCCTCATGGCAGGGGTTGGAGCTGGAGGTGCTTTAAGGTCCCTTCCAACCCAAACCATGCCATGATTCCATGAGTTTTATGTGCACTTCTCTGCTGAGTATCATGCTCTCACTCATTATCATCACTGTTCCCTCTTTGTTGGGCTTTATCTTCCATAATATAAGCATTTTCTAATGGTTCCTTCCTTCCCTGCTCTCACATAATGGCAAAAGAGAAGATCAGTAATATCTGCAAACCTATCTTTTGTGAGGTGGGCTGACTTTTAGAATACAGTGGTTTCTCCTTGCTTGCTCACTTGGATTGTTATTAACGGTAATTGGTCATTGCTGCAATATTTGCCTTTCAGAAAGAGTTTAAAGCATTTGCTTCTGCTTCATGGCTATCAGTGTGGCACAAGGTGTGTGCTATGTGATGGGGACTCTCCAGGGGAAGTTTCCTCTTTCCTGGGAAGCTTGTAACCTAGAGTAGAAGACCTGAGCTCAGAATTTGGGCTCATTTCAGAGAATCACAGAGTCAGACAATGGTTTGTGTTGGAAAGGACCCTAAATGCTCATCCAGTTCCAACCCCTGCCACTAGAGCAGGTTGCTCCAAGCCCCATCCAACCTGGCCTCGAATCATTGATGGCATGGTTTAGTGGGAGGTGTCCCTGCCTATGGCAGGGGGTTGGAACTGGATGAGCTTAAGGTCCTTTCCAACCCTGACTGTTGCTATGATTCTATGATTAGAGTTTGGGAATAAAACCAGCCTTTAACAGGGCTTGGGGAGCATGCTTGGTCAGAAGAGGACTGTGTGGACAGGGCAGGTAGAGGATATAGGCAGAAGAACAGTGAATAGGGCCCAAGACTGAGTCTTGGCAGGAGGATGCCTTGATTTTCAGGAGCCTTGTCAGCATTGCTAACCTACTTTCCTCAAATACATCGCAGAGCTTGGTGGTAGGGAAAGCAGAGCAATTCTGCAGGGAGCATAGTCTGAGATTAATTTAGAATCAGGAGTTAGATGTAAAGCAATAACTAGGATTTAACCATTTCTTAACCTCTGGTGTTTCAGTGGAATCAGGCTTATGGCTCACGCTCTCTGTGAGCAGTTCCATCTCGGCAGCTTTGGAAGTCTGGTAAGGGAAGGAGAGGTCTTGGAGGTGATTCAGTTCATCTGAGTTTCATGAGTTAAAGGAAGAAGAGTTCTTAGTGGGTAAAATAGCACAGCAGGTGCCAGAAAGTCTTCAGTGATCTGCTAATGCCCCCATCATGGGAGAAGCTTTGAGCTTCCACTTGGTCAGCATCACTCGACATAAGAAACAGCTCCTTGGGAAACCAGTGTTCAGGTTGCTCCTTGTTTTCTGTTTTCTTTGGGGGGGTTTGTGTCATTGAATCAATTCAAATCTGCCTCAAGCTTTTTTCTCTAGGGAAGAAGGTAAGAGGGTACGTTGAGTGTTGGGTTATCGTTATGAGGGCTGGAGTGGGGCACTTGCATGTCGTTTCAGAAGTGGTTTATCTGTTCACAGTGCGCTCGCCAAGAAACCTTAAAGTAGGTGTTTGCTGTCTCCTTTCCTGCACAAACCCAGACTGAGACCTTCTGCTTGGCCGTTTTCAGGAAGGGGGAGTGGAAACAGAATTCCTGGGCTTGTTTTTAATGGGTTTAATTAGACTTGGGAAGATGTTGATTGATGAGGATCTGAACATGACCTGGCTGCAGCGTGCACTCACAGCACAGAAACCGACTGTGTGCTGGACTGTATCCAAAGGAGCGTGACCAGGAGGTCGAGGGAGGTGATCCTGCCCCTCTGCTCTGCTCTGTGAGACCTCACTTGGAGCACTGTGTGCAGTTCTGGGGTCCTCAACATCAAAAGGACATGGAACTGTTGGAACAAGTGCAGAGGAGGCCACAAGGATGATCAGGGACTGGAGCAGCTCCTGTATGGAGATAGGCTGAGAAAGTTGGGGCTGTTGAGCCTGGAGAAGAGAAGGCTGCGTGGAGACCTCAGAGCAGCATTCCAGTGTCTGAAGGGGGCTATAGGGATGCTGGGGAGGGACTCTTCATTAGGGTCTGTGGTGATAGGACAAGGGGTAATGGGTTCAAACTGAAACAGGGGAAGTTTAGATTGGATATGAGGAAGAAGCTCTTTCCTGTGAGGGTGCTGAGGCACTGGAATGGGTTGCCCAGGGAAGCTGTGAATGCTCCATCGCTGACGGTGTTCAAGGCCAGGTTGGACACAGGGGCTTGGAGCTGCTCCAGTGGAAGGTGTTCCTGCCATGTGGCAGGGGTTGGAACTGTGTGGGCTTTAAGGTCCTTTCCAAAACAAACCCTTCTATGGTTCCGTTTTGGTTTCCACTCTCAGTCAGCACATCCTTAGAGGTAGATCCAGCATGTTGGGACGCCCAGTGCTTAGGGACCGTTGTGCCATGTGCTGGGACAGCCAGGGAAGTGTGAGCCCATCCCCTCTTCACAGCTACTGCCTGAGGATGGCTATTCACAGCTACCACAAATGTTTCAGTCCTTGATTTGCCATCGTTTGTTTTCCTTCCCCACTTGAAGGAAGTGCCTTTTTCCAGTAGGAGAAGCATTAAATTGACTCAACAGCTTTGTTTGCTGAAGTAGCACTTTGAAGTGAATCTTTGAAGTTTCTCCTATGATCTGGGTTTTGATCAGAGCGCTTTTAGCCAGCAGTCTCATAGCAGGGATTTTGGTTGAGAGAATCTCGCCAGCAATTGCATCTCCAACAAGTATAAGCAGCCCTTCCTTCAATTTAGAGGCTATTACCTGCTCAGATAGTGCAGTAATTGAGGAATGGAATCATACCGGTGGCTGAGAAAAACAAGTTCAGGCTACAGTGGAACCGAATCAAGTAGAGGAGAGCTCTGTGTCCTGAAATGTGTGTGAAGGCCACTCTGGCCTCCTTCTAGAGCTCTGTGCTTAGAACTGAGCTTAGGGCTTGGGGTGCTGGGTGAGAAGCTCCCCATGACCCGGCTTCAGTGTGCGCTTGAGCCCAGAACCCCCCCATATGCTGGGTGCACCCCCAGAGCGTGAGCAGCGGCTCAGGGAGGGGATCCTGATCCTCTGCTGTGCTCTGGGGAGACCCCCCCTGCAGTCCTGATCCAGCTCTGGGGCAGCAGCACAAGAGGGACGTGGAGCTGTTGGAGCAAGGCCAGAGGAGGCCATGGAGCTGCTGCGAGGGCTGGAGCAGCTCTGCTCTGGAGCCAGGCTGAGAGAGCTGGGCTGGGGCAGCCTGGAGAAGAGAAGGCTCCTGAAGGGGAGACCTGAGAGCAGCTCCAGTGCCTAAAGGGGCTGCAGGAAAGCTGGAGAGGGGCTTTGGCCAAGGGATGTAGGGATAAGAATGAGCTTGGAGCAAGCTGCTCCAGTGGAAGGTGTCCCTGCCCATGCAGGGGTTGGAACGGGATGAGCTTAAGGTGCCTTTCAACCCAAACCATTCTGTGACTTTGTGATGATTCTGTGGTCGCTGTTTTCCAGTTGAGGAATTGGATAACCTGATACTGCCAGGTATGCAAAATAATGAGCTGGGTTTCTTTTTAAATAGATATGTATTTAAGGCAAGGGGAAGGAAGGAAAAGGCATTTTTTAGTTGTGCTAGTTTTGATCATAAATCTCATGATTTTCAGCATTCACTTTTAATTCCTGACTCGTGCTTGAGCATCCCGATGCGGTGGGGTCATCCCTGCCATCAGCAGAATCTCCCTGGTCAGCTTCTCCAGGCCTGTCTCTAGCATTAAGCCTCAAAGTGAAAAGGTAATCCCCCTGGAGCCTTGACCTACTCTCACAATGACTTCCTCCTGCTCTTTTGAGCCTTTGGGGTCTATTCCAGTGTTTTGTAACTCTTCATCAAGGCAGCTCTCTTAATTGCTGTGACTGCTGCGCAGGAATCTGCTCTCCTGTCTCACAGACCTCCTTTGCTTCAGTTGCTTTGGAACAAAGTAGTTTCTGGAACCAGGCCAGGCTTTCAGTCCAAAGAGTCTCCCAGCTTTCATGTCAAAGCAGGAGCAGCACAGCCAGATTGTGTCCTAATTCCCCTTCCCAAAGACAAAGACCCTGCCGCTGTCTAGACATTGGGGTTGGGATGATTTAATTCCCTTTTCCCATGTGTTAGCTCAAGGCTGAGGGTTCCCTCTGTCCCCTTTTCAGCCTACAAAGCGCTTGCCAAAGCCTCTCAACCTCCCATTGCTCGATGCATGAAATCCCACAGGCCATTTGGGACAGAAGAGGATGCTTTGGGAGTATGTGGTCTGTGTCCCTTGGGAGTGGAGTCAATAAAAAGAGATGAGTGAGTTCTGCCTGGAGGCCCTTGATCTAAAACCTCATTTTAGTTTTCACATCCAATGCTGTATTCAGGCACAAAATACAACCCAGCAGCTCCCCTTAACCTTTCCCACTTCTTTTATGGCTTCAAATTCACCAGCCTTTCCTTGGGTCCATGCTGTGGAGCTTTTCAGTGGGGGAGAGGATCCTTCCAAGCTATACGTTTTGAGCAGGAAAAGATATCAACTCAGCTGCTTTCCTGCTCCTTTGAAGTCTTCCTTCTACTGAGGGCAAGTTTCGACCTTCTTTTTCTTTGGAAGTGTTCTGCTGGGAAGTTTAGCTACTGAGAGATCATTAGGATCCTTTTTACCCTTGGATGTGGTGCAGTTACGTGGTGAAGAGAAGGTCAGGTACAAAAACGTTGGGACAAATTGGTAGGGGAGCAAAAGCTGCCTTAAGAATGTTGTGACAAGTTCTTTTTGACCAATGTCCTCCCTCATTTTGGAGGTGGGTTCTTTGCACATATTTAGTTTCCGTGTTTCATATTAAGGTGTGGAAATGATAAGATCATGGAATCCCAGGTTGGAGGGACCTCAAGGATCATCTGCTCCAGCCTCTCCAGGCACAGCATGACCTAGAGTAGATGTCCAGCACCCCGTGCAGCCCAATCTTAACAGTGTCCAACATTGGGAAGTCACCACTTCCCTGGGGAGATTATTCTAATGGCTGCTTGTTCGCATTGGGAAAAATGCCTATGTTGGTGGCTCTTACTGGATATACACATGTGCTTATTGAAGGTATGTAATGAAAATAAGTCTCCTTTATGAGGATCTAACCCAAGTATTGCAGATGAAGCGGTCTATCTGGGAACTGTGCCCTGATGTGAGGAAGAAAGGTTTTTGCACTAAGGGTGGTAAGACACTGGCAAAGGTTACCCAGAGACATGGTGGTTGCCCCATTCCTGGAGAAAGCCCAGGCCAGGCTGGATGTGGGTCTGGGCATCCTGGTCTAGTTGAAGGTGTCCCTGCTCATTGCATGGGGTTGGAGCTGGGTGAGCTTTAAGGTCCCTTCCAACCCAAACCCTTCTGTGACTCTGTGATAGGCTTTGAAGCAATTTTGGGTGACCAGCATCACTGATTGCACTTAGATCTTGCTCAGGGAAGGAAAACTGATCAAGGAGATAACTTCAATGCATGACCCCCCAGAAGATGTACAAGACAAATCTATTAGCACAGTGTAAGCTTCAGTCTTGCTTCTGAAGGGACTTCAATATAGGCACTTTGGGAAGGAGCATGGCAACACTGCATTTGCAGGGGTGCCTTGTCCTTGGGTAGATCAGATTTGAAAGGAATTTCTTCAGCACAAAGGCCTGGAAAAGGACTGAACCCTTTGCTATGCATCACTGGGTAGCAATAAACCAGTGCGTCAATGGACTGTGAGGGTTATTTCACAGGTACTGCCTCGGGATTATGTTTGTCAGTTCATTAAAGGTTTTGATGGGGATTTATAAGCTGAGAGCTTCAGTTGCTCGGGTGGACTTGGTTTGGGGTTCATAAATATGTTGTATTTAATGTTCAAATACCAGGGGATTTCAGGATTGGTAAACAATTCTCTTGTTCATTTAAAACGGATTATAGGTGGAAAGCTTGCAGGCTCCAGAAAGTAATCATGGAATCACAGAGTGGTTGGGGTTGGAAGAGGACCTTAAAGCTCCTCCAGCTCCAACCCCTGCCATGGGCAGGGACATCTTCCACTGGAGTAGAGTGCTCCAAGCCCCTGTGTCCAACCTGGCCTTCAACACTGCCACTAATGGGGCAGCCACAGCTTCTCTGGGCACCCCCTGACAGTGCTTCAGCACCATCACAGGGAAGAGCTTCTGCCTAAGAGCTCATCTCAGTCTCCCCTCTGGCAGTTAAAGCCATTCCCCTGTCCTGTCCCTACATCCCTTGGCCAAAGCCCCTCTCCAGCTTTCCTGCAGCCCCTTTAGGCCCTGGAGCTGCTCTCAGGTCTCCCCTTCAGGAGCCTTCTCTTCTCCAGGCTGCCCCAGCCCAGCTCTCTCAGCCTGGCTCCAGAGCAGAGCTGCTCCAGCCCTCACAGCAGCTCCATGGCCTCCTCTGGCCTCTCTCCAACAGCTCCACGTCCCTCTTGTGCTGCTGCCCCAGCGCTGGATCAGGACTGCAGGGGGGCTCTCCCCAGAGCGCAGCAGAGAGGAGACTGAGTGTAATGATGCTGGATAAGAAAACCACTGCAGCTTCTTTACCATCACTTCCTTCCTCTGCTGCCTCCCCTCCCTTTACCAGTCTCTCCAGACAGAATGATGGTGCCAGTATGTGACTGGAGCATCCTCGCTCTCCCTTCCCCAGCTCCCAGCCCGGAGCAATGGTGAGTTCTCCACTCACTGCCTTCCTGTGCGTCTCGCTGCAATTCCGTTAGGAATCACGGCTCTATTTGTCACGTCAGGCTCCAGCAGGCTGCTGTAATGTGCTTTTCGTCGGCAGCAGGTTGAGGAATGCTGCCAAGCGTTCCATTGCTGTCGGAGCCGGCGCTGGCTGCAGCTGATCCGATGCTGAACGCGTCCTGACTGCAGATTCCCGCCGCGGCAGCGGGAGGGGAGGTCAGTTTTCCATGTACAGGCAATCAGAGCTAATTAACAAGCCTCTGAATTTGTTGGGGTTTATCCCTAGGGATTACAGAGTGGGGGAGGTATTCCCAAGTGTTCCTGTCCGTGCTTCACTGTCTTTTATGGCTTGCAAAATTCATTTTCCGGAGTTCTTTTGCACTGGAAGTGTATCAGCACAATATAGGTCTCTGTAGAGCAATCAGAGTGTTTTCCACACGAGAGGAAATGTGCTTTCCATTTTCCTCCTCAAACAGCAATGCAGCTTGCTTTAAGGGAAAAGCAAAATCATTCCTTTTGCTGCCTTGAAATAATTTGCTGGGGAAAAAAAATGCCTTTTTTTTTGGGATGAAGGTTTTGTGTCTGCAGGATCCCAGCTGAATGCTGTATAGGAATGGGAATGTTGATTTAAAATAGGATTGCTTGGGCACAGGAGGTTATCACTTAAATAGCGGTTAGAGGAGCAGTTGTGACGTGCTGCCTCACCAAGAGGGGATAGATGGGCAGTAGCATGAGTAGTGCGAGCAATAGTAAAATCATTCCTTTTCTCCTGATCATGTAAGCAAATCCATTTATATTTAGGAATATCGAATTTAGGAATATCTAATTTGTATTTGGGAATATCTGTGCTGGTGAAATGAGAGGAAATAATGACCAATACACCTTTATTCCTCTTGTTTTCATCCCCTGGCTCCAGAGATTGCTGTTGGTGCAAGGGGAACATTGCAGGATTCCTTATGGCTCTGCCTTCACCAGTATGTAGTTGTTAAAGAGTTCCTCCTCCTTTCTGCTGCTTTGATTCTGCTTTTCCCTTTGAAAGGCAAACACGGAGCTGAACCTTCAGTTCTCATCATGATTGGCATCTCTGGTGTGCATCTGCTTTTATTTCTTTCAATCCCACCTCTGAAATCACCTGAATCCCAAACTGGTTTGGTTGGAAAGGACCTCAAAGCTCCTCCAGTCCCCACCCCTGCCATGGGCAGGGACCCCTTCCACTGGAGCAGCTCCAAGCCCCTGTGTCCAACCTGGCCTTGAGCACTGCAGGGATGGGTCAGCCAAACCTTCTCTGGGCACCCTGGGCCAGCGCCTCAGCACCCTCACAGGGAAGAGCATCCCACTGCCTGTCCCATTGGACATTGCGTCTTCGAGAAGACCTCACCTCACCGGCTGCACTTCCGTCAGGGCTCTCTGAAGCTCCCAACTTCATGGTGACCATTATGGGTAATTTCATGTCTGCAGACATCACCATCTCTTACGCTCTCTTTCCCACTTTCAGCGCCGTACATGAAGTACTGCAGGGCCTTGTAAAGGAGCTTGGAGCACCTTGCTGTGACCCGTTTGGGAGCCTGAAAATCCAGTGTTTAATGCTAGGCTGTTTCCTGCAGCTTAGCTGCTCTCTAATCCATGTCAGTCCCTTCTCCTCTTATCTTCTAACTCTGGTGTTTTAATAGTGTCTTGATAAGGCTTTCATTAATAGCTTTTTGAGGTCCTCCCCCCAGTTTTGAGCCTTTTAGTCATTACTGTATAGCCACGAGCAGAGGATTTAGCCTGAGTTCTTTTGCTTCCCGTGCTGCGTGTGTTTATCTGAGCACTGTGGGACAATGCATCATTCCAGCCAGTTCACTTCATGGGAAATAAGACATTGAGTAATTCCATGATAATCCTTAATACACTTATTAACGATAAATACAATCTTTTGCTGCTCTGTAATGAGCAATCTGAATAGAGTAGTGGTTTTATGAAAACATCATGGATGGCTCATTCCAAGCTTTTCCTGAAGGAAGGAACCTTCGGCTTTATAGCCTTTAGTGTATATTTACTTTTTCTTCCACCTCCTATTCCTCTAGGAGCTCTCTGGAGGTGCCTGATTTTTCTCTACTTGAAAAACAGGACAAATGGAGTGGATCTATAACTGGTAGGAAAATCTTCTGGGTGGTGGTGTTCTGTATGTGCTGCTCTTGGGTCGGACTTTGACTCGTTTGCTCCCATTAATCTTGTTTTCTGAGGACCTTTCTCCGTCTCTTCCCATTCAGGGGACTGGAGCAGCTCCCGTATGGAAGATAGGCTGAGAAAGTTGGGGCTGTTGAGCCTGGAGAAGAGAAGGCTGCGTGGAGACCTCAGAGCAGCTTCCAGTGTCTGAAGGGGGCCTATAGGATGCTGGGGAGGGACTCTTCATTAGGGACTGCAGTGACTAGGACAAGGGGTAATGGGTTCAAACTGAAACAGGGGAAGTTTAGATTGGATATGAGGAAGAAGTTCTTTCCTGTGCGGGTGGTGAGGCACTGGAATGGGCTGCCCAGGGAAGCTGTGAATGCTCCATCGCTGGTGGTGTTCAAGGCCGGGTTGGAGAGAGCCTTGGGTGCCATGGTTTAGTGTGAGGTGTCCCTGCCCATGGCAGGGGGTTGGAACTGGGTGAGCTTAAGGTCCTTTCCAATCCTAATGGCTCTATGATTCTGTGATTGGAGGTTCTGGTGCATCTCCTCAGGCAGAATCAATTGTCTTTAATTTCCTCCCCTTTTCCCTTAAGGCTCTTGCATACTTTCATCTTATTTTAAAGTCCTCCTGGAAAGAAATGCATCACGTTTCCATGTCACTGTGCTCATTTGGACTTGGGAATCCTGCCTTCCATGACACTGTGACTGTTGGTTCTTAGTAACCCCAGCAGTTGTTATGTTCAAATACAGCCTTGTTAGTGCTGTTGTATTGGACGTTTGAGGAAAGGAGCCCCAATTCTTAAATGCAACAGAAATAACTGTTTGAAGATGAAATCTTGAAGTAAGAAATTGCTTCTCTGAGCTTGGCTGTGACAACTGAAGCCATTCACATCCTCCCATGTTAACCGGTGCCTATCGCCCGACCTTGAGCAGTTCCTTTCCCAGAAACTACTTCATGGAGAAAGCACTGAGAGCAGCCCTGAGGAGAAGGACGTGGGGTGTTGGGTGAGGAGAAGCTCCCCATGACCCAGCTTCAGTGTGCGCTTGAGCCCAGAACCCCCCACGTGCTGGGCTGCACCCCCAGAGTGTGAGCAGCAGCTCAAGGAGGGGATCCTGACCCTCTGCTGCGCTCTGGGGAGACCCCCCCTGCAGTCCTGATCCAGCTCTGGGGCAGCAGCACAAGAGGGATGTGGAGCTGTTGGAGCGAGGCCAGAGGAGGCCATGGAGCTGCTGCGAGGGCTGGAGCAGCTCTGCTCTGGAGCCAGGCTGAGAGAGCTGGGCTGGGGCAGCCTGGAGAAGAGAAGGCTCCTGAAGGGGAGACCTGAGAGCAGCTCCAGTGCCTGAAGGGGCTGCAGGAAAGCTGCAGAGGGGCTTTGGACAAGGGCTGTAGGGACAGGACAGGGGAATGGCTTTAAGCTGCCAGAGGGCAGACTGAGATGAGCTCTTGGGCAGAAGCTGTTCCATGTGAGGGTGCTGAGGCGCTGTCAGGGGGTGCCCAGAGAAGCTGTGGCTGCCCCATTAGTGGCAGTGCTCAAGGCCAGGTTGGACACAGGGGCTTGGAGCTGCTCCAGTGAAAGGTGTCCCTGCCCATGGCAGGGGTTGGAGCTGGATGAGCTTTGAGGTCCCTTCAACCCAAACCAGGCTGGGGTTCTATGACAATGGTTTCATTTTATACTTCTTCATACCCCCGAAATCCCACATGCAGAAGCATTGCATTGCGGAGATCAGAATTTGAGTCATGAGGTGGCTCTGAAATAGGGATAATGGAGCAGATAGAAGACAAAACCAGACAAGTTATGTCATAGAATGTAACCATGTCACTCCGAGCAGAAAGTCCTTGGCAACAGCTTCAATCACAGTTTTTCCCTGTCCCAAAAAAGCTTTCATTCCTGGCAATGAGGATCTGAAGTGCTGTTTGTTAGCAGAATTCACGGCTGTCTGACAGCATGCTCAGTCCTCCGAGGCCCCATGTTAAAGCCAGTGCTTGCTATTGAATAATATGTAAGAAATCCATAAAAAGAACCCCAAAACCAGGGACTGTGCAATATTCCCAAGTTAGGAACAGCACGAGTGGTTTTTAATGGGGGTTTGTTTGATTCTGGGGTATGATACAAGTGAGATCTTGCAGATGCATTTCAGGGAGAGCCAGAACATTCATATTTCCTTCTCTACTCATCCGGAAACACTTAGAAATGAGGAATTCCACCCATTTGTCTTGTTGACGGCTGTTTTCTTCTACTACAGGAAATAGTTTCCATGTATATTAGACCATTATCTCCTATGGATGTGGAGCGGGTTTCTATTTGCTGCTCTTGGCTCAGAGAGGAAACAGGGAAAGAAATCCAGGGGAAATCAGGGGAAGGAAAGGAATATTCAACGTAACTCAAAGCACTGAACTGTGTCTTCTGGCTTTAGCCTGGAAATTCCTCATGTGGGGGGCAACGTGATGAGGATAGCTAAGGAAAACGGCGCCAGGGCTCACTGATGGCTGTGGGTGAGTGCTGTTGTGTGAACCGTTTTGCTTTAGGCTGACCAGTCTCTTCCTGCTGATAAAATACTGAGTTACTGGGATGTTAGGATGCTTTCTGTAACTGTCAGTGTTCATTCTTGTACGTGTAATTCTTGTTTAAAGAGGTGTATTGGAGAAAGAGGCCTTTAAGTCAACCTACGAAGAACTAATGTTGGTTCAGAGCATCAGATACACCAAACCCGAACAATATCTCTCCTTGCTGATATGGAACTTGGAAAAGACTCAGTCATTTGGGTGGTCTGCAGCTGTTTGTAAGTGCCTGAGTCTTCTTTTTCCCTTTTAAAGTGGTAGAAAACTTCAAAACATGTAGGTGATGCCTGATTTTCCCTGCAGTATCGTGTTTTCACAAGCCATACAAAGTGATGGTCCATTGGCAGCGTTAAGGCTAATCTAATGACTCGAAGCTACTGATGCCATTAGGCCAGATGAAGGATCGGAATGATGCCGATTGGACTCCAGCTATGGAAATAGCACATCCACACATTAAAGATAATAATAAAATGCTAATAGAATGCCTTTGGGGTCTCCTTTTACCCCAGAACCATTAAATCCCTCTCCCAGATTGACTTCTAGCTCTTGCTTCTGTGTTTCAGAGAACCTTCCAACAGGGAATGTCGGATCAGGTTTTCTTTCTGCAGGACCATGTTGATAACTAGGAATCCCCTGGAATATCTTGCTAAGACCCTGCAAGATGTGCTCCTGGTGTGGGGGCCCAGCAAGCACTAACCTTGGCCAGCTGGAAGAGTGGAAAAGCAATAAGTAAATCTGACCTCACTTGGAGTATTGTGTGCAGTTCTTGGGTCCTCAACATCAAAAGGACATGGAACTGTTGGAACAAGTGCAGAGGAGGCCACGAGGATGATGAGGGACTGGAGCAGCTCCTGTATGGAGATAGGCTGAGAAAGTTGGGGCTGTTGAGCCTGGAGAAGAGAAGGCTGCGTGGAGACCTCAGAGCAGCCTTCCAGTGTCTGAAGGGGGCTATAGGGATGCTGGGGAGGGACTCTTCATTAGGGACTGCAGTGATAGCACAAGGGGTGATGGGTTCAAACTGAAACAGGGGAAGTTTAGATTGGATATGAGGAAGGAATTCTTTCCTGTAAGGGTGGTGAGGCACTGGAATGGGTTGCCCAGGGAAGCTGTGAATGCTCCATCGCTGGTGGTGTTCAAGGCCAGGTTGGACAGAGCCTTGGGTGCCATGGTTTAGTGTGAGGTGTCCCTGCCCATGGCAGGGGGTTGGAACTGGATGAGCTTAAGGTCCTTTCCAACCCTGACTGTTCTATGATTCTATGTTATTGAAATCACATTTGAAAATGGGCTTAGGCAGTTTTCATCTTTAACGTATTATGAACAGTTACATCTGGGTTAAAGAATCTGGTTTTCTTCTAGTTCTGCATGCAAGTTGCCAGAACTGAGCTGGTGGTGATGGGTGAGGTAGGAAACATCCTCTGAGGTGGCATTGCCAAACTGCAGACTTCATTTACACACGTAGCCTAAACCTTGTGGTTTTTTTACAACATTTACATTAAAACTTTGCACAGAATGCAGTTGAATCATAGAATCATGGAATCAACCAGGTTGGAAAGGACCTTTAAGCTCATCCAGTCCAACCATTCCCAGCACTGCCAAGGCCACCACTGACCCACGGCACTGAGGCCTCAGCTCCACGGTGTGTGAGCACTCCCAGGGACGGTGACTGCAGCCCTGCCCTGGGCAGCAGTTCAATGCTGAGCACCCTCTGGGGCAGGAATTGTTCCTCAGCTCCATCTAACCCTGCCCTGGTGCAGCTTGAGGCCGGTTCCTCTTGGCCCATCCCTTGGTCCTTGGGAGCAGAGCGCAGCCCCCTCCTGGCTCCATCCTCCTCTCAGGCAGTTGTAGGGAGCCATCAGGTCCCTCCTGAGCCTTCTCTTCTCCATCTGAACCCCCCAGGTCCTTCAGCCCTTCCCCATCACGCTGTGCTCCAGTTAGTGTCTTTCAGAAGAAATGAATTACTCCTCCCCACTCTGGATCTCTCTGTGATTAAACTGAAATGCGGGAGGAGGATTCATGCATCTTGAGTTGCAGAACGTGTGTTTGCCAGACTCATCTGAATTGTTAATAACAGCATTGGGTCGGAAATCCATCATGGGTTTGCAGTCCCGTTCTACAGAGGAGTGGATGAAAGATGGGTTTAGGAAACGTTGTCTCTTTTTCTGGTAGTTCTTATGAAACAGGCAGCTACTGCCCGTAAACCCCCACCAGTTTCCAGTTCCTTCGTGTGTTTTGTGTTGCCAGAAGTTCAGATTGTACTTGTTGGTTTCAGATTGGACATTGAAATCATATGTTGGCAGCAGTTTAAAAGCACGGTGTTTACTTGTCATCTGAGCTGGTTTCATCCCGGAAAACATGGAAAATAAGGAAAACATGGACTGTTCATTCCCTCCAACCACTGTCTGAAAGACTCCTGAAGTAGGGGGGGATCTTGCAGCCTGGATGGGGGCTGCAGCAGTGGCGGGTCACACTGGAGCCATCCCAAACTGACATCTCAGTGGAGCACAAAGACACTGCCCAAGATGATGTCTTAGATGTAATGTAGACATTTTAGGTAATAGGGATCAGGCAGTGTAAATTCCAGCCAAGCTTTGACATCCCCAATTGTAGCTGCTTTCTGACATTTGGAGCTTGAGAGTGATGCCGTTGGCTGAATTTCTCTTCATATTATATTAGCTTAATTTAGCACATGTTTTCTTCTTGCTTTTCTACTCTCAACCAAAACCACTATGAAAAGAACAAGAATTAATTGGATAACCATTGTATTAATGTTGTACCCTAAAGTCTCTGTCCTCAGAGATGCTAAAACTCTGTTTGCATAGCCCACGAGCAACCTAACACAGCTTTGGAGTTGTCCCTACTTTGAGCTGGAGGTTGGAGAAGATGGTTCCTTCCAACCTAAATTATCCTGTGGTTTTGTGAGCCCAACAGAATTATTCACTAAGCTGCTGTTGATCCCTTCTCAGCAAAGCAGATGGAGATGGAGATAGAGGGGATTTGCCCACATAACCTCCATTGACTGTGAACATGTGTGTCATAGAATCACAGAGTGGTCTGGGTTGAAGGGACCTTAAAGCTCCTCCAGCTCCAACCCCTGCCACGGGCAGGGATACCTTCCACTGGAGCAGCTCCAAGCCCCTGTGTCCAACCTGGCCTTGAGCACTGCCAGACACAGGGCAGCCACAGCTTCTCTGGGCACCCTGGGCCAGCGCCTAAGCACCCTCACAGGGAAGAACTGATGGACAGGGATGGACGAGCGCCTTGGCTTTGGGTTGCAGATTGGGCTTAATACCAGCAGTTAGATTTTTATACATGAGGATGTGATCCATGTCCTCATTCCCCTGCCGGGGTTGCTGTGCAGTGCTGCTGTCCAGTAGCATCCCAGTCAGTCCCAAGGGCATTTTGATGAGGAGTCTTTCTCCGTATGTGAAAAAACTTTGGGGTTTTGAATAAAGAAGAATAATGGACACACTCTTGTCAAATGGGCATCTTTTCTGCAGTGGTCCTTAAAAGGTCCCTTCCAACCCAAAGCAGTTGATGATTCTGTGATCCTGTTAATAAGGAATAATAACTCTGCTGTTAATGATAAAACATGGTGGTAGCTGTTCAGTTTGGCAATCTCAGGCTTCTGCCCAAATAGTTTGATCTCTTACAGGTCATCTGAAAGTTCACGTGGAGTGGTTTACTTGTGGTGTGACCTGCCTAGTCTCAACGTGACGCTTTCAAAGAGGTTGCCAAATGCATCCGTCTGTTTTCTTCCCCTCTGTTTGCTCACTCAGCCCAAACAGCTCAGTGCATCAAAGGAACCAGGCTGGTGAGGAGGCCAAGTGTTGATGTGCCACTCTGGAGCTATCTCAGTGAGAGTTGCGCTCGCAGCCCAGAAACCAACCGTATCCTGGGCTGCATCCAAAGGAGCGTGAGCAGCAGGTCGAGGGAGGTGATCCTGCCCCTCTGCTCTGCTCTGTGAGACCTCACTTGGAGCACTGTGTGCAGTTCCGGGGTCCTCAACATCGAAAGGACATGGAACTGTTGGAACAAGTGCAGAGGAGGCCACGAGGATGATGAGGGACAGGAGCAGCTCCTGTATGGAGATAGGCTGAGAAAGTTGGGGCTGTTGAGCCTGGAGAGAAGGCTGCGTGGAGACCTCAGAGCAGCTTCCAGTGTCTGAAGGGGGCTATAGGAATGCTGGGGAGGGACTCTTCATTAGGGACTGCAGTGATAGGACATGGGGTAACGGGTTCAAACTGAAACAGGGGAAGTTTAGATTGGCTATGAGGAAGAAGTTATTTCCTGTGAGGGTGGTGAGGCACTGGAATGGGTTGCCCAGGGAAGCTGTGAATGCTCCATCGCTGGCGGTGTTCAAGGCCAGGTTGGAGAGAGCCTTGGGTGCCATGGTTTAGTGTGAGGTGTCCCTGCCCATGGCAGGGGGTTGGAACTGGATGAGCTTAAGGTCCTTTCCAACCCTGACTATTTTATGATTCTGTGATTCTATGATCCTAAGAGCCATCGTTCAATGCCCCTCTTGAGATGATGGCTTGCAAGGAGACACACCAGCAGGGACAGGAGCCCTGTGCGCTCATTCCCCCAGGCCCATGTTTTTCCATCACGCAGGACTACACAACCCCCAACCCAACAGGAGTTTGCCCTGTCCATGCTCAGAGCTGACCAAAAGCCGCCCAGTGCCTTTGGTGCTGTCCTGGGAACAACCACTGTGGCGAGACCATGCACTGCACCAGCATCGTGAGCGGTTTGAGCATAAGCAGAGCAGCCTCACATCTGTCTGCAGCTTTCTGTCTACAGACAGGCTCTTGGCAGGCGTTGCTGTTACCGCAGCTGAGGAGGGGGAACAAAAGCTTTTTGCATTTCATGCCTTGAAGCAGTGGAGGGAAGGAGAGAGTGAAGCTGGTGGCACCGGGGTCACTCATCTGCTGCATGGGGGACAACCTCACCCTAGGGCTCTTGCTCCTTGCTGTGCAATGTTTGTGCTTTCCTTCATCTGGCAACAAAGCTGGTGGCTATTTTTATCTGTATTATGAAGTGTTTAGTGGAGCTTTGGGTGCTGTAAGAGGCGATCAATAGAACTTGTTGACTGACCTCTGAACAAGGCTTCCTATGGCTCACAAGGCACCACATGCTGGAAGCAACTTGCTAAAAGCAGTTCTGATTCCCCAGCAAGCCCGGGGGGGAGCCACAACAGAAGCTGCTGCTGGTTCTGAAGGGTGTTTCGTGTTGCTCAGTGGAGGAGGTAGCAAACAGAACAAGGCCGGTGTGTTGTTCTCAGGGTGGGTTCCTGCTGATGGGCTTCCTAGAATGACATCTTGTGCTTCTGAGGGCTTCTTTTGATGGAGATATTGACTACCTAATCCGTGCCTTGCTGGGGGAGTGCTCGGTAGCATGGAAAAGATCACTTGGGATGTTGTGTTTTCTGTCCCCCTCCATTGCAGGGGGCTGGAACTGGGTGATCTTTAAAGTCCCTTCCAGCCCGAACCGCTGTATGGTTCTATGAGTTTTAGTGAATGCCCTCCTCTACTGTCTGAGGAGCTTGGGTTGTAAACTGCTCCACAAATACTCTTTGCTTCAGTCTCTGTTTTGGGGATAGGGTGCTCAGGTTTGCAGGCATCCAGCCGTGCTTTGTGCTTGGAATCACAGAATCCCAGACCGGTCTGGGTTGAAGGGACCTTAAAGCTCCGCCGGTTCCAACCCCTGCCACGGGCAGGGACACCTTCCACTGGCGCAGCTCCAAGCCCTTGTGTCCAACCTGGCCTTCAACACTGTCACTAATGGGGCAGCCACAGCTTCTCTGGGCACCCTGGGCCAGCGCCTCAGCACCCTCACATAGAACAGCTTCTGCCTAAGAGCTCATCTCAGTCTCCCCTCTGGCAGCTTAAAGCCATTCCCCTTGGCCTGTCCCTACATCCCTTGCCCAATGCTCCTCTCCAGCTTTCCTGTTGGCCCATTCAGAGGACTCTGTAAGGTTCTATCTACCCTTTGCACCACAGAAGTCATTCTTTGGTTGTTCTTTGACCAATTCATTGTTCCGTTTCCATCCCTCCACTGCCTGCCCTCCACAGTCTGCTCACACATAAGCCCTTTGCAGCCTGTCTTTGCCCTCTGTTTCTCATTCTGGAGGAAAGGCCATTGCCCACCTCCAGTTGCTCTTTCCCTCCTCCTCCTTCACCATTTGGCTTCATCCTGCTGCTCTGCTGGCCAGGGAGAGCTTCCTGACTGCTACCTTTGCTCCTTGGACGTGCCTCCTCACTGTGATGCTCCCAGGGTCCCAGTGCACAGTGACAAGCACCAGTTGTGCTCCCCGGAGCTGCCTTGGTTTATTCTCAGCCCCTGTCTCCCATAAAGCAGGTGGGTGGTTGGTGTGTGCCAGCTGTCCCAGAGCTCCAGTGCTGGGATGGAGAGCGCTCTGCTGGTGCAGACTCCACTCTGGGGTTTACTGTTCATGCCTCATTGAAGAATCAGTGCAAGGCCACGGATTAGCAAGGAAAAAGTGATTGTTCACAGCACTGGAACCAAATTAAAAGCATCCATAAGCTCATAGGAAAACTCTCCAAAGCAAAGGGCAGGAACCTGGCTACTGCTCATGGGGTGGTTTATTTTGAGAGACGGACTAAAAGCCACCCTGGTGATGGGATGTGATGTATTTCGGGGCAATGCGGAGTGAAGAACTCGTGCTTCTTGTTGTCCTCCTGTTGAATCCAAGCCTAGAAATGTCTTTGTAGTATCTGTGGGTGAATTATCTGCTCTTGGCACGGTACTGCTCATCCAGCCAGCCAAATGATATGGAAGATTGGAGCTGGAAAAATGATCCTTTGTTCTGAAAGTCCGTAAGGATTCATCTTCACCTTGTTTGCAACATAGGGAGCAGAACAAGCCCTGATGGTCTCTGATGGTGAGTGTGGCTGATCTGCAGGGGCTCAGGCAGTTGCATTCCCTTGGGGGGAGGATTTCCTTCGCTTCTTCATGGAGCAGGTTTAATAGGTCATTAGAAACTTGAAGGACCTACTCAGCATGTCTGGCCTGGCTTCCTCTCAAGCAGGCTGGGGGACTTCATGCAGTGATGTCTCCAGCACTCCTGTAGCTTCCAAGGAAACTAGAGCATGTGCTTCACTTAAATTGCGTATTTATTGCATGTTTTCCCCAATAAAGGATCCATGACGTAGGTCAGGAATTGGGGTTAGTTTAATTACATGGAGCAGCTTTGGATTAACCAAACCCTCTGGTAGTTGGTGTCTTTGGTGTGATTGGTGATGGATCTGTCAGGAAATGGCACAGACCCATGTGAAACCTCCAGCCTTCCTCCCTGGCGGTGTTCAGGGCCACGTTGGACAGGGCTTGGAGTGAGCTGCTCTAGTGGAAGGTGTCCCTGCCCATGGCAGAGGTTGGAGCTGGATGAGCTTTAAGGTCCCTTCAACACAAACCATTCCATGATTCAATGTCAGGAATATACGTAGGATACGGAGGGCACGGAGCAGCAGATCACCTCATTAACCAAATCACCTCAAAATCACCTCAAGTGCTGGGGAGGGAGCTAAACCCACCCGAGCTGCTGCTCAGCTTCCAGCCCTCCCATGGGATGTGGGACGTGGGTGTAGACCTCAGCTTACCAAACCTACCCCAGAATCAGATGTGTAAGTGCAGAGAGGCTGATGCTGAGGGAGAAGCGACGTGCGGCCTGAAGGAAGAGCCTGATAACAGGGATCTGCCAAAGTCGTGCAGGATGCGAAGCGCGATGTGAACGGAGAGCATACGGTGAAGGATGCGTGCAGGCAGCTCTCTGGGCATGTGGGCTGTTACCCAGCAGCTTCTGCTCATTCTGAAGGCCACCCCGCAGCAGCTGTGAGCCCCATCTTTTGGGGAATACTGAGAATTCCCAAACCTTTCCTGAGCTGCGCGTACTTCCGTGGTATCATTACCCCTGGGAAGGTTTAAACACCAGAGTTTGTGCTGCTGCTGTTTGAAAACCACTGAACAGCCTTAACACAACCCCCCCCAAAACCATGAGGTTTTTCCTATTGAAAGGAAGTGTTAACACTGGATTACAAGATTGGAAATGGAGTCGTGGGTTTATGTGGTGCTTTTGTAATTCCGGGATTATGTTTAACAAAGATCCTCTTCGGCTCCAGCAGTGTTTCATCAGCTTTGGATGCTGGTGACCCCAGAGCTCTCCCTAGCGCAGTAAACTCTTTGGAGATGAAGTTTTTCTCTCTATATTCATGATGGAATTTCCCTTTTCTCCTTCTTTGTATGTTGTTAACCTATTTTAGGAATGATTCTTCTGGATTTGTCCCAAATATAGCTGCTGTGACTCAGCCTCCTCTGTGCCTGGCTGTGGACTCAGAGATGCAATGCCTGCTTTTGCATTTCATAGCACTTCCCTCCGCCTCTGTAATTTCTCTCTTCATTTCTAATCCGATCCTCTTGCATTCCTCAAGTAGCACTCTGCAGTTTAAATGGGTTTCCTGTTGATCACAGAATCGTGGAATCCCAGCCTGGTTTGGGTTGGAAGGGGCCTTAAAGCTCCTCCAGCTCCAACCCCTGCCACAGGCAGGGACCCCTTCCACCGGAGCAGCTCCAAGCCCCTGTGTCCAACCTGGCCTTCGACACTGCCAGGGATGGGGCAGCCGCAGCTTCTCTGGGCACCCTGGGATGGCGCCTCAGCACCCTCACACGGAAGACCTTCTGCCCAAGAGCTCATCTCAGTTTCCCCTCTGGCAGCTTAAAGCCATTGCCCTGTCCTGTCCCTACAGCCCTTGTCCAAAGCCCCTCTCCAGCTTTCCTGCAGCCCCTTTAGGCACTGGAGCTGCTCTCAGGTCTCCCCTTCAGGAGCCTTCTCTTCTCCAGGCTGCACAACCTGGATTCAATAGGATGAGATGGACACAAGCAGGCTGGACATAAGGTGATGCAGAGGGACGCTGGGGCACTGGAAGCTGACTTTGTCAGTGATATCAGCTCAGAGTTGGAGGATGATGCAGACGCCGATGAGTACTTTTCCTTGCCTCTTCCTTCCCAGCGTGCTGGCAGTGCAGGCTTAGCAGTTCTCCCTCAGGGTTGGTTTTCTGCTTTCCCCCTTCAGTGCCTGCGGAAGAGTTTCAGAATCAGATGGCAGCGCTGAATTGCCAATCAGGAGGATTAGCACTGGTCTCAAACCCTCTCCAGCAGAAGGAGATTACAGGTCCTGGGTCAGCGATAGCAGGAGCGTAGCTATGGAGCAGGTGCTGCTGGAAGGGATGGGGGGGAGCAGGGGTTGGTGACATTTGCCACCTCATGTTCAGCTCTGGTCCTTCTACAAGGCTGCTTTACAGATGTTGTGCCTCTCCCAAGGTTCTGTGTTCTCTTATGGAATGCTTGATGGTTTCACCTCTCTCTGCGGAATAAAATCCTTCCAAATGTCATTCCTCTTCCTCAGGATCCTGCCTTTCTTCCTCTTCCAGCCTTGAACAAGTATTTTGCATCAGATGAAAAGCCAGTAGAGGTGCAGGCATATGCTTCATCTTTTTATGGCTGCTTTCCATTTAGGCTGCTCTGAACAAAGATGTGAGACCTGTGAGCATCAACAGCAGCTTTGCCAAGGGGTGAGAAAGGCCCAACTCATCCATGAGTCTAAAGAACATGGGGGTTTGTATGTGCTCAATGTAGTGTTAATCTGAAACCAAATGCTGCTACCTGGGGGAAACCCGGGCTTCCCCTGCTCAGGGCTTTAAACCCTGAAGGTACATTCACTTAATTGCTTGCCCGTGGCAAACAGCTTGCCTAAGGGTGAAATTAAAATACCACTCCTAGCAAGCTGTCTAATTACATTGCCGTAGGCTTCAGCCACATTAGGAGGAAGGGTCTGATGCTGTCGTGCTGATATCTCAATCTGCACACTGTGGGGTTATTATTTCTGGAGAAAACGGGGGTGTGAAGCGCATCTTCCTCTCTATGTGTCATGGGTCTTCCTCTGCGATTGGATTAGGAGTGTTTTGCGCATTGAAGGATGCTGGTGGGGGAATCCCAGCCCTGGTAACACAGGGAAGTGTGTATTGAGATGCTTCATGGGGTGTCATTCTCTGCGCTTTCCCTTCTAAACACGTAGAATCATAGATTGGTTTGGGTTGGAGGGGACCTTTAAAGCTCATCTAATCCAATCCCCCTGCAATGAGCAGGGACATGCACCATTCTGTCCAAGTGCATTCATATACATAAAGAAATTGAAATATGACATTAATATCTGATTACAACATTTAAATCATGAATTGAAAAGGAATAACCAGATTATTGAATGGTTATTGAGATAAGTCTGTTTGGGGAGGGGAAGAAAGAAAGAGGGAGGCACCTTGAGCACATGCTCAGTCTGTATCGAATGTATGTTCCCAGGCTCTGCTGATCACGGAGGTCATGATTCCTCTCACAATTTGCCCTCCTCTTCTTTCCACCAAGAGCATTTTT
Organism: Myiopsitta monachus; assembly: GCA_017639245.1. Taxonomy (NCBI): domain Eukaryota; kingdom Metazoa; phylum Chordata; class Aves; order Psittaciformes; family Psittacidae; genus Myiopsitta; species Myiopsitta monachus. The sequence continues at coordinate 96,923,455 of CM029919.1, read as the reverse complement.
CTCCCTCGTGTTGCCTGGCAATTGATGTGCAGATCACTTGGGTCCTGCCCTGTGCTCTCCCTCTGTTTTCTGGGCCATCACATTGTCCAGTGTCTTAGCACTGCTCTTCCAGAGGATGCACATCCAGCCTGAAGGGCTGGGGGGGGGATTTACAACCCTAACGATGGATTTAACTCTTTCTAGACCCCAAGCATCATTCCGTGTTGGAATCATCTCTTACAACTGAATTAATCATTCAGTGGAAACCAGGAACTCTGTTTCATAGAACCAGGGAATCAACCAGGTTGGAAAAGCCCTTTAAGCTCATCTGGTCCAACCATTCCCCAGCACTGCCAAGGCCACCACTGACCCATGGCACTGAGGCCTCATCTCCATGGTGTGTGAGCACTCGCAGGGACGGTGACTCCAGCCCTGCCCTGGGCAGCAGTTCCAATGCTGAGCACCCTCTGGGGCAGGAATTGTTCCTCAGCTCCATCTAACCCTGCCCTGGTGCAGCTTGAGGCCGGCTCCTCTTGGCCCATCCCTTGGTCCTTGGGAGCAGAGCGCAGCCCCCTCCTGGCTCCATCCTCCTTTCTGTGTTTCCACCCAATATTTTATGACACGCTGGGAATGAGTTTCTTTCCGGGCATGTCAAACCAGACTTAGGAATTCGTTAAAGACTAGAGTGCATCTTCCCAAGATGAGGCCCCTGCCAGGCTGTGTTTGTCATCACAGGAAACATCAATTTGGGCATTGTCAGAGCAGAGAAAAGATCTGGAGAAAGGGAGTCTCTTGAGGAGGTGGTGTGTACCTGTTGGATGATTGATGGAGCTAATTTAAGAAGTGAATTGAATTGTTATGAAGAAATGATGGCAGAAGGGTTATTATGTGCAGAGATGATGCTTATCAGCATGAAAATAAACGTGGCACAGATTGGTTGCAAATCAAAGGCCTGATTTTCTTCCTTTTGCTTTTTCCAAATGCATAAATAAGGGGTGTGCATCTGTAAATCCTGTAATTACTGTCTAATGGATGCTGGAGTCTTTGCAGAACGTGCAAAAGACTTTGTAGAGTTTTGAAGGTAAAGCTGTGAGGCTTCAGACATTTCTGTGCACTTAAACCCAGGTTTAGAGGTGCCTACACCTGAGTGTGTTATGAAATAGCACTGAAACTTAAGAACAATTAAGTTATTGGTCATAGGTTATCATAGAATCCCAGCCTGGTTTGGGTTGGAAGGGAGCTTAAAGCTCATCTAGTCCCAACCCCTGCCACAGGCAGGGACACCTTCCACTGGAGCAGCTCCAAGCCCCTGTGTCCAACCTGGCCTTGAAGCACTGCCAGGGATGAGGCAGCCACAGCTTCTCTGGGCACCCCCTGACAGCGCCTCAGCACCCTCACACGGAAGAGCTTCTGCCTAAGAGCTCATCTCAGTCTCCCCTCTGGCAGCTTAAAGCCATTCCCCTGTCCTGTCCCTACATCCCTTGGCCAAAGCCCCTCTCCAGCTTTCCTGCAGCCCCTTTAGGCACTGGAGCTGCTCTCAGGTCTCCCCTTCAGCAGCCTTCTCTTCTCCAGGCTGCCCCAGCCCAGCTCTCTCAGCCTGGCTCCAGAGCAGAGCTGCTCCAGCCCTCGCAGCAGCTCCATGGCCTCCTCTGGCCTCTCTCCAACAGCTCCACGTCCCTCGTGTGCTGCTGCCCCAGAGCTGGATCAGGACTGCGGGGGGGTCTCCCAGAGCGCAGCAGGGGGGCAGGATCCTCTCCCTGGACAGGCTGTCTGATACCTCCCTTATTGTCTATTTGAACATGCGCAAGCTCTTGGTTTGCTGTTGGCTTTGGTACAAGGCAGCAGGAAGTGCACGTTTTGGTGTCTTCTGTTACATTATTTATGGTGCAAAGATGTAGGTAGATGTTAAAGTTTAATTTCAGTGTATTTGCAGAAGGCCATTGCCTGAACATATATGTTCTGTCTTCAAGTCAACTTTTGTGTTTGGACTGATGATGCTACTGAAAGGATCTTACACATGCAGTAAGCTGAGGCAAGCTGATCATTGAACAGGCTTTGTCGAGACATATTTGAGTTGTGATGGAATGAGTGTAAAATTTGGGCTAACCTGTTGTCTGTAGTTGGTATTTAAAAATCAGAAATTCCCTGATTCCTTTGAGCTTCAAAATTGATGTCTTATAATAGGGATTAATGTGAAATGAAGGCATTTTATGGCAAGTGGGAACTTTCAGGCATTTTTGTTGGGTCAGCGATGGAGTTGTAACGTCAAAGGGAGGTGGATTTATAGAAAATAGGATTTTTATCCTTCTGTGTTGAAGGTTTCATGGCTCTTGGTGTGGAGGCTCCAGCATCCTTCCAGCCTAAGCAAACATGACTGATAGATCAGTGAATGAAACTAATCCCATCACTGCTGGATGCTCTCTTGAGTTTCAACGCTGCACAATATCCTTTGACAGGTGAACATAGAATCCTGCAATCAACCAGGTTGAAAGAGCCCTTTAAGCTCATCCAGTCCAACCATTCCCCAGCACTGCCAAGGCCACCGCTACCCCATGGCACTGAGGGCCTCGTCTGCGCATGTTCACTTATTTGCTATTGCTTTTATCAGAAATAGCGGTAGTTGTGATTGGAAACCCAACTTCACTCTTTGCCACTGAGAGCATTGTCTGGTATTGGGTTTACTTACCAACTTAGGGCTGTTTTGAGCAAGGAGTGGTGTTTTTCCTGTGCACGGATGCTGAAGCTCTGGTTGTTCAAGCAGCCCCACATATCCCTGACCTTCCAGCAGGAGAAATCAATTTGAAGTGAATAGAAATGTTCACGTGGGAAGCCCAATATTTGCTGAGCTGCATCAGGGTCAGCTTTGCCTTTCAAACACTTCCCAGAGATGTGAAAGACCTTTTTCAGTTGGTTTTTAATGTCACCATACACTGTTATTTGAAGGAAGGAGTGAATAACTGCTCTGCTTTGAGTGCCATTCAACCCTCAAACTGGCCTTACCCCATGGATGGGAAACAAGAAAGCGAAGCTGGGTCTGACCAGGGTAAGTCATAGGCTTGGAATTCAGCCATTCTTTCCTGCTGATATAAACTGCAAGCCGTGAACTCCTTCAGACTTCATTGAATCTCTTCCCACTCTTTAGTTTGGGAAGGAGAGTCCGGAAATCCATGCAAAGTGTGGATTGTTGACTTGCTGTGGCCTTTCAGCCCTTTGCTTTGTGTGTGCTGTGAAAGCATTCCTGGGTCTGGCCTCCTGGGCTGGGGATATTCACTGGAAACCTGACTGAGTGTTTAGGTGAATAAAAGCGCTGCAGAATCCTTGGGAATGGCAGGCTGGACAAGAATTCCTGGCTTTTACAGGGATTATAAAACACATACGCAAATTGAATGCATATTGCAGGCATTATAGGGTCATAGCATGCATCTGCAGTCTTGGTCTCCTGTCTCTTGTGTAGAGGTTGCTACTAAGCTTTGGTAAGTCCTGTTTTGAGTGTTTGACTTGGGTTTGAGACCTACTACAGCTTTATAAACATGTAGCCTTCGTTTAGGGATGCTGGGGGGGGACTCTTCATTAGGGACTGCAGTGATAGGACAAGGGGTAACGGGTTCAAACTGAAACAGGGGAAGTTTAGATTGGATATGAGGAAGAAGTTCTTTCCTGTGAGGGTGGTGAGGCACTGGAATGGGTTGCCCAGGGAAGCTGTGAATGCTCCATCGCTGGTGGTGTTCAAGGCCAGGTTGGAGAGAGCCTTGGGTGCCATGGTTTAGTGTGAGGTGTCCCTGCCCATGGCAGGGGGTTGGAACTGGATGAGCTTAAGGTCCTTTCCTACCCAAATCATTCTATGATTCTATGATTCTAAAGACATCAAGTGGTTGATCATGGCCATCTGATGCAAACTTCCTTTCTCCTATGCTGTTGTAGGTAGTTTTACCATGCATTTTTGCAGCATCAAACCATAGAGGCTCTAAGTGTATAGCAGAAATTTTGAGTAGTAAAGAGTTTAGATATAATGTCAGTTGGATATGTACTAAACAGTAGGGCATATGTGCAGAAGGAGGGATGATGGGGATAGAGAGAGTACTCCAAGATAAGGGAGGGAGGATGCTGAAAGTTGGCTCCTTTACAATGGCCCAGGGTGCCCAGAGAAGCTGTGGCTGCCCCATCCCTGGCAGTGCTCAAGGCCAGGTTGGACACAGGGGCTTGGAGCTGCTCCAGTGGAAGGTGTCCCTGCCCGTGGCAGGGGATTGGACCTGGATCAGTTTTAAGCTCCCTTCAACACAAACCGGGCTGGGATGCTTTAAGTCTGTGGTCTGCAGTTCCATGTGGGTTGATTGATTTCCAAACAGAGTGAACAAATGCCAGTGTCTGCCTGTCCTATGGGTAGGAAATGCTTTCAGTCTCCTGGGCTCTTAATACAGTTCCTCTTGCCAACACGAAACTACAAAAAGAGGATGATAAACAGAGCTCTTGCCAAAGCTCCCTTTCTGCTCACAGCTTCAGCCTGTGCTCCCCTGCGTCTTCCTGGTGCAGCTTTGTTTTACAACAGAGCTTACAAAACATTTACGGAGGAAGGGTCTATTCGAGAGGATTCATCCCCTCCATTTGCACTGTGCATCTTCATTTCCCCAGTGTCTATATCCCATCTTTGTTCCTGCATCAATGTGAGTAAGGGAAACGAGATGGCAGGGAACGATTTGCTGTGCTGCTTGCCAGGAGAGTGGGGCTGGGGCAGAGGATGGCTCCTGAACCATCCTCTCCTGAACCCAGCACGGGCTTTCCAGTCTGGAGCAGAGAAGAAAGCCTGCAGGAGCTGGAAGGAGATGGCCAGAGGACCAGCCATGACTGGAAGTCATACATCACACTCAAAACCTGCAGCCTGGTGGATATGACCAACTTGAGCCGAGAGGCTTCTGGCCCATGTGTAAGGAAAAGCACATCTGTGCCCTCATCTGATCTGAATTCCAGGAATACTGTATTTGTGGTGTGTTGACTTTATATGGCGTAACCCTCTCGGAAACAGATTTAGCTCTTTCTCCTGTTGCAGTGCGTGGGAAGGAGTGATGTTTCCAATATTCAGGATAGGGTTGGGAACTGATTCTCCCATACTGAGGGGACTAACTGCAAACAGAGAAGGAGGGTCATTAGTGGTGGCAGTTGGAAGTTACGGAGCAAAGTATAAATTAAAGCCTGTCTTGGAGGGTAACAGGGCCTTTTCTGGTATTGAGGGTGACTTCTGTTAGAAATTGGTTGATGCAGCTTCGCTGGACCCAGTGGAAAAGAAACTGAAAAGGAAAACAGGAGTTTGTGCAGCCGCCGTGATTTGGATGCACCTGTTCACATCCTCGACTCGCTGTAATGGTGTCGTAGAGTGCAGGATGGAAGGACATCAGGGGGCAAGCGTAGACACAGGCTGAGGGAGACTGGATGGAGCAGCCTGAGGAGAAGGACTTGGGGTGCTGGGTGAGGAGGAGCTCCCCATGACCTGGCTTCAGTGTGCACTTGAGCCCAGAACCCCCCGTGTCCTGGGTGCACCCCCAGAGTGTGAGCAGCAGCTCAGGGAGGGGATCCTGACCCTCTGCTGTGCTCTGGGGAGAGCCCCCTGCAGTCCTGATCCAGCGCTGGGGCAGCAGCACAAGAGGGACGTGGAGCTGTTGGAGCGAGGCCAGAGGAGGCCATGGAGCTGCTGCGAGGGCTGGAGCAGCTCTGCTCTGGAGCCAGGCTGAGAGAGCTGGGCTGGGGCAGCCTGGAGAAGAGAAGGCTCCTGAAGGGGAGACCTGAGAGCAGCTCCAGTGCCTAAAGGGGCTGCAGGAAAGCTGCAGAGGGGCTTTGGACAAGGGATGTAGGGACAGACCAAGGGGAATGGCTTTAAGCTGCCAGAGGGGAGACTGAGATGAGCTCTTAGGCAGAAGCTGTTCCCTGTGAGGGTGCTGAGGCGCTGTCAGGGGGTGCCCAGAGAAGCTGTGGCTGCCCCATTAGTGGCAGTGCTCAAGGCCAGGTTGGACACAGGGGCTTGGAGCTGCTCCAGTGGAAGGTGTCCCTGCCTGTGGCAGGGGTTGGAACTGGATGAGCTTTGAGGTCCCTTCAACCGAAACCACTCTGGGATTCTATGGTAACTGGTGTAATCAGGGTCATAATTGACCCAGCCTGGTGCTGGTGAAAGCCCTGTCCAGCTTGGCCATGAAAACTCCAGCAGATCCTTTGGTCACCCTGGTCCAGTGGCACAGCACCCACGTAACCAGAAGGCTTTTCCTAACTGGCCAACCTGAATCTCCCAGTGCATCATTTGTGGAGCTGAAAGGAGCAGAGAGGAATCTTCAGACTGTGTCCTGTCTTTTCAGTCCAATCCAATGGAGTGGGATTGGGAAGATGAAAGAATTGAGCTAATCCACTGGAGCAGGATGTGCTCAGTTGGAGAGAACAAGAGCCCTGAACACACCTACAGGCAGGTTCATTTCAAAAGGGAAAGTCCGCAGGGCCTCAAGTTAAAGAAGTTAATAGGAATGGATCAAGCAAGTCAGTTGGGAACTGAGAATGGGTTTGAACACACAGGGGCAGGTCTGTTAGATACATAAACCATGCCTCTATTTATTGGTTCCCTGCTGGCAGATCCCATCAGTCTTACAGCTACAAAGCCAGGAATTTCCAGCCCAGGATCCATCTGTATACAGATATTTCCTGCTCTGGAAATAAGCCCGTCTAACATCAGCTGTGCTGGCATCAGGTTTTCTCATCGCTGGACTGGTTTCTCATTTTCTGAGGCCCATAAAGGTGTTTCTCTAAGCTCTGCCCAATTGAAATGATGCAATAAATGGATATGTTTAATATATGCCATGTTCAGGCTCCAGGTGCTCCTGTCTTCCTTGCCTGTCTCTGCCTTTCTCAGGCTAGGACAAGGATTTCCTTCCCTATTTTGTACATGCTGTTTGGCATAATCCATCATTCCCTTTTGGATCCTCTGGTTTTTAAGTCAATCCTAAACACCAGCAAAAGAAAGGTCAAGATTTTGCCTGCCTCAGCATTTAGTGTTGGGCAGGCTGAGATCAGCGCATTCCAAAGTCAAGAGCTGCTTCGTGCTTATGAATTACCACTTCATTTGTGATACAACGAGGACACGAGAGCTGCTTCCTGTTAGAGGTGAATAACTTCTCTCCAGTGGAAGGTGTGGGTGGTTATTTAGTTATTTATCTTATAGGAGGCAATAGGTGATGGGAATGTGGCTCCTTAAGGGCTTGGCTGGGTGTTCCCAGCTGGCCCATGCCACCCGCCTGTGTCTTCTCAGTGAATAGATATGTGCTACAGCCTGGGTTTGGAGGGGGATCTGTAGGGGAGATGCTGTAGGACTGTAAATGGTCCAGCTCATTTGTGTTTTCCTTTTGCTGGTCTTTGACATTGGGTATGTCAAGTGCTGGGCTGGAATCCCTCTCTCCATGGCATTTCCAGTTGGTTTAATTCTTTCCTTCCATCAGGGTCAGCTTCAGCTGAGCAGCTTGAGTTTCATCTGGTGAGCACTGTACTGCTGGTCCCTGGTGGTCATCGAGGCCAGGTTGGACAGAGCATGGAGCAACCTGCTTTAGTGGAAGGTACCCCTACCTGTGGCAGGGGATTGGAGCTGGAGAAGCTTTAAGGTCCCTTCCAACCCAAACCACTCCATGATTCTACGGTCTTACAATTCCTGTCTCCTCTCTCCTGTTGATGTCGGCCTCACTGGTGACATCCCTGGTGGAGGGGACAGCAGGGGACAGCAGCTCATTGCTGAACCCCTGTGTATGTATGTTTCTATGTGTTTGCACATACAAACGCCTTCCACTGCTGCGTGACACAGAGCATCAATGAAGATAATACAGCATCAGTGTAAGTAATGACTAATGCAGTTAAGTCACATTCAGGGCCTCATGAAAGACTGAACAAATGATGTTGTGTTCATCGCCAGCTGCATTACAGTCATGGGATCCCAGAGTGGTTTGTGTTGGAAGGGACCTTAAAGCTCCTCCAGCTCCAACCCCTGCCACGGGCAGGGACCCCTTCCACTGGAGCAGCTCCAAGCCCCTGTGTCCAGCCTGGCCTTGAATACTGCCGGGGAGGGGGCAGACAGCGATGGATGCAGACATGCATCCCAAATCTGGTTCACATCAGTGCAGACATGTCTGCGTGCAGTAACATCAACTGCTAAAGCATTCCCAAACTGCTGCTTCTCTGCACAGCTTCATTTCCCCTGGGAATGCTCCCAGAAAACCAAAACCAGGCTCCAGGCCATAACTGGGAGCTGGAGAACAAGCCTGAAATCAAGTGTGGAAACACTGTCTGTAATAGCAAATGCTTTCTTAGGACAGAAGAAAAGCTTCTTGCCTGGCTTTTGCTGCTTGCTCCCACTGCATGAGGGCTGTGTTAATGAAGATGTCAATATATGAGTATCAATAGATGCATCCGTAGGATGGTTTGAGGAGCAGGGTGACCCTTCTGCTCCAGCTGTGTGAGTTTACGGCGTGCTGCAGGTCTTGGGGAGCTGGAGTTTGTGGTACAGAGATTGCAGTTATTTAGGTGAAACAGGATTGGAAAAGAGCTGAAATTACCTTTGAAAATGAAAACCTAGGAGAACTGCAGGAAAAAAAAGCAATATTCAGGCTCTGGAATGATGCCCTGGATCGATTGCTATAAACATCAAGGTAAAGCTGAAGCAGAGTGGAAGAGGTAAAAGTGAATATTATACAGTACAAACAAGAGCTGCCATTACTAATTCACTGCTAATGGAAACCTCAAATTTCTTGTGGAGTCTGGCTTTTCGTTGCTCTCCCTCTTCAAATTGGTTTGGTTTTCAAGGGTGTTTTATTGTATTAATAAAAGCGGAACTATAATTGTGTCAGCTTTGGCTCGGTTCTTCAATAAGGTCTTCAAAGGTCAAATGTTTGCCTTCAGATGAGGTTTGTTCACTCAAACTCTAGTTAGGGTGTAGCTAAAAAAGGAGGGAACTAATGAGGAGGTGTTAGTTCTGGAAAATCACCCTGTGTTATGGCTCGTCCTTACACTTTGAGGGGGAAAGAAGGGACATAAGCTGGAGGGAATGGAAGGGATCCAGAGGGACGTCAGCACACTTGAGAGGTGGCAAGTGCCAACCTCATGAGGTTCAACAAAGCAAAGTGCAAGATCCTGCCTCTGCGTCGGGGCAATCCCAGACACAGCTACAGCTACAGAGAAGACACTGAGAGCAGTCCTGAGGAGAAGGACTTGGGGTGCTGGGTGAGGAGAAGCTGCCCATGACCCGGCTTCAGTGTGCACTTGAGCCCAGACCCCATCCCGTGTGCCGGGCTGCACCCCCCGAGTGTGAGCAGCAGCTCAGGGAGGGGATCCTGACCCTCTGCTGCTCTCTGGGGAGACCCCCCCTGCAGTCCTGATCCAGCTCTGGGCCAACAGCCCAAGAGGGACGTGGAGCTGTTGGTGCGAGGCCAGAGGAGGCCATGGAGCTGCTGCGAGGGCTGGAGCAGCTCTGCTCTGGAGCCAGGCTGAGAGAGCTGGGCTGGGGCAGCCTGGAGAAGAGAAGGCTCCTGAAGGGGAGACCTGAGAGCAGCTCCAGTGCCTGAAGGGGCTGCAGGAAAGCTGGAGAGGGGCTTTGGCCAAGGGATGTAGGGACAGGACAGGGCAATGGCTTTAAGCTGCCAGAGGGGAGACTGAGATGAGCTCTTGGGCAGAAGCTGTTCTGTGTGAGGGTGCTGAGGCACTGTCAGGGGGTGCCCAGAGAAGCTGTGGCTGCCCTGTGTCTGGCAGTGCTCAAGACCAGGTTGGACCCAGGGGCTTGGAGCTGCTCCAGTGGAAGGTGTCCCTGCCCATGGCAGGAGTTGGAGCTGGATGGGCTTTAAGGTCCCTTTCAGCCCAAAGCAATCTGGGATTCTGAGATCTGTCAGTGTCACTGACAGAACCCAGTTAAATAAGTTTTATTTTTATTATTATTATGATTTTATTTGCTTAGTCTGACGGGAGAAGGAGGATAACTGCATAAACTTGCTGAATCCTGCCTGCCAGGTTTATTCCTTTAGGAGTTTTGAAGTCTTCAGTGTCATGTTTCCTTGCCTCTGCGTGGTAGAAGTGGGAAACACCTATAGTTCTGTATATCAGAGTGGGAGGGGGGTGTAAGATGCAAGATCCACCAATGTGTGCATAGAAATACTTGGGTTAAAGCTTGTTTATATTTTAAAATTCACTGATACCCACCAGTATTTGAAGGTGTGAATGTCTTTGAGAAGCAGCAAAGGTGGCCACGGTGTTTTCAATGGCATGAAGTAACCTAACAATGAACAGGGTAAGGTGTTCCTTTCGAGTTGAGTCTGCAGTACATGGAAGGTGGTGGCAATACCTATGCTGGCTGCTTAGTGCTTTGAGTGCTCCTTTAGGAAGAGGATCATAGAATCCCGGAATGGTTTGGGTTGGAAGGACCTTAAAGCTCATCCCAGCACAAACACCTTCATTTCCCTTCTTGTGCTGCTTGGATATCCTCTGTGCAAATGTGCTTGGAGTGACACATTGGCCTGCTCATGGTGCGGTGGCCACCCGACCACTGACCTCTCTTGTATTGCTGTTTACCCTTCATCAAGTCATTTCCTAGTGCGGTGGGAGCATGTCATGCACTTGCACAGGAGAGAGAAAAGAGATGAAAATGTAACCAGGTTACAGCCAGAAAGTATCCCCAGACTGTTTGCTAACAGCTCATTCCCATGGCATTCCTGCTGGAGCCCCAGCAGCTTGTGAGCATCACTGTTGTGGGGATTAGGATGCAGTGGAAGCTCTGTGCAATAGAGAAATGCTGGTGTTTGCCTGTTTGTAATGAATTTCTATTAGTCTTTTTGTTGTGTATTCGTGGCCAGAAGCAAGTGCTGCAAGTTATTGGGGTGAAGGGGGTTTAATTTTGCTAATCTGGTTATTCCCATTCCATTATAGCTCTTCGAATGCCACAATGTGGTGCCTGTAATGAATTTTAAATGGATTTTGGGATGATATTGTCTTGCAGGATATATTGGAAGCTCATCTAAATGTGCTTTAATACTAGATGCTGGAAAGAAGGAAAAGCATCCATCTGAAATGCTGTTTGCATGAACTCTTTCATGCTGGTTGGAGATAACACCCTGCATACCAAGCAGCGAGGAAGCACAAGCCTCCTCCTCTCAATGCACTCAACCCCCCGTAATGATTATAATCTTTGTATCTTTGCTAAAAAGCATTTTCTTTCATCCTTCCCACTAAGAGTGTTTTACCATTTGGTACGACCCCTAAAGCAAGCCAGATGGATGCAGTAGTTCTCACCAAAGTATGATTTATTTGTAGTCTTGACACCCAGAAAGTCATAGAGTCATAGAATGGTTTTGGTTGGAATGGACCTTAAAGATCTGCAATGGTGTCACAGCTGCATTGCTAAAGTGCCTTATTCAGTGCTGTTATCACTTCATCTGGGCTGCATCAGCCTTCCAGTGCCTAAAGGGGCTGCAGGAAAGCTGGAGAGGGGCTTTGGCCAAGGGATGTAGGGACAGGCCAAGGGGAATGGCTTTAAGCTGCCAGAGGGGAGACTGAGATGAGCTCTTAGGCAGAAGCTGTTCCCTGTGAGGGTGCTGAGGCGCTGTCCCAGGGTGCCCAGAGAAGCTGTGGCTGCCCCATTAGTGGCAGTGCTCAAGGCCAGGTTGGCCCCAGGGACTTGGAGCTGCTCCAGTGGAAGGTGTCCCTGCGCATGGCAGGGGTTGGGACTGGAGGAGCTTTGAGGTCCCTTCGAACCCAAACCAGTTTGGGATTCCATGATTTAATGATACATTCAGTATTGGTGTGGGGATCTCCCAGTGTTCCACGGCACAGAACACCATAGGCACATTTGTTGGGAGCATAGTCCAGTGTCAGGCATCATACTCTTAGTTGGATGTCCAGGCAGTGAAAATTGAGCCTGGATATTGATTTTCCTCCTGGGAACACAAGGGTGGCTGCATGATTAAAGGTCCTCCCTGCCTAAAAGGCTGGCTGGAGCGTTGGGCAAGAGGAGGAATTACTCTGTCTCTCGGGAGGCTTTCCAAATGCCACCGTCTTGGCAGCAAGGGACACGCTGAGGCAAGCAGCTTGTTTTGAACCTACCATCCACTTACTTCTGATGCCTCCACTTGCTTGGGTTATGAGACAGAGGGTGCGATTGCTGCCTCTCCACCTTCCCCAGGTCATTTATGGTTTAGTTTCTATAATTGTCTGTCACATTCCCTGTCCCACTGGGCATTTCTTGTCTGGACTTGAAGAGTCCTAGTAGTGATTTAACAGTTAATTATAGCCGGGAAATCTCTGCAACCCTCTAACACCTTTTTCTCTCAAGTCCTATTTGTGGCATCTATTACTTGAAGCATCTTGACTACTAGTTACCCTGGGCTATGTGTATTCCCAGTGTTTCACTTCAGAACTGAACTGCCCTTTGAAGGTGACTCCCACTGATGGTGTTGTTTCTATGTAGTGATTTTGGCATGTGGGGACCAGATTCCTTTCAGAGCTTCACTCCAGTTGCCTATCACAAGACATCCAGTTGCCTATCGTAAGATTCTCCAATGTCTTATGGGACCCAGAAGTCCATTCCAGTGGTGATGTCCCTTAGGCAATGTCAAACCATGTGTCAGCTGGGGACCAGACTTCAAACCAGATTAAATCTAGTTCAGGGGAAACCCTTGAAGCACAGAGGATGTAACCAAAGGAATCTTAGCACAGAATGCTTTGGTTGCCTGATCATGTCTGATTGAATCATTGAATCCCGGGTTGGAAGGTGTCCTGGGTTCAGCAGCAGCAGTCATTTTTCTCCTTCTCAGGAGCTGGTGCAGTGCTGTGCTTTTGACTTTCAGCCTGGGAACAGCACTGATAACACCGATGGTTTCAGTTGCTGCTCAGTAATGGTCACTCTGACCAAGGCCTTTCTGAGCCTCGTGCTCTGCCAGGGAGGAGGGGAAGCCGGGAGGAAGCAGAGACAGACCCCTGACCCAACTGACCAAAGAGGTATTCCATACCACAGCATGGCATGCCCAGGGTGTAAACTGGGGGCAGTTACCCGGAAGGGTGAGATCACTGCTGGGTCGGGCTGGGTATGGGTCGGCGGGTGGTGAGCGGCTGTATTCTCTTCCCTTGTATTGCCCTTATCATTATCATTACTGGTGGCAGCAGCAGTGGTTTGTGTTATACCTCAGTTACTGCACTACTCTTTTCTCAACCCCTGGGAGTTACATTCTTCTGATTCTCCTCCCCATCCCTCTGGGAGAGGAGGGAAGGAAGGGGGGGGAGTGAGCGAGCATCTTCGTGGCTTACTGGGCTTAAACCACGACAGAAGGGACCTCAAGGATCATCTGCTCCAACCTTTCCAGGCAATGCATGACCTAGACTGATGCCCAGCACCCTGTGCAGCCCAGTCTTAACAGTGTCCAGTACTGGGGAGCCACCACTTCCATGGGGAGATTATTCCAATGACTGATTGTTTTCATTGGGAACGATTCCCTCTTGTGTCCATTGGGAATCTCCCCAGCAGTACCTTGTGCCCATCACCCCTCATCTTTCCCATGGGACTCCTTGTTTAAAGGGAGTCTCCATCTTCCCTGTAGCCACCCTTTAACTCCTGGCACAGACTGAGATGAGCTCTTAGGCAGAAGCTGTTCCCTGGGAGGGTGCTGAGGCGCTGGCCCAGGGTGCCCAGAGAAGCTGTGGCTGCCCCATCCCTGGCAGTGTTGAAGGCCAGGTTGGACACAGGGGCTTGGAGCTGCTCTGGTGGAAGGTGTCCCTGCCTGTGGCAGGGGTTGGAGCTGGATGGGCTTTAAGGTCCCTTCCAACCCTAACCAGTCTGGGATTCTATGAAGATGTCATTAGTTTGAAGTAGTGGTATGTAGGTATCATATAACGTATGTTCCCCATCTCAGAGACAGATGACATTGGGTTTTATCCTGTGAAGGAGAGCTGAAGCCATAGGGCAAACATCCATTTGCCAGGGGTTGGCTCACAGCAGTGACCGGTGACATGAGGACCAAATGGCCATAAAATCCTTATCCTGGAATGTAAATCCCAGCCCTAATGTCTCATGGATGTAAAGTTTTGTGTTCATTTCCTCTTGATCTTAAGAGCTCCCGTGTACGTTAGTGATTTACTCATGAAATCTACATCCTCTTCCAGCACGTTTTATATCCGTGATTCCCTTTGCTTTGGGAATTGCTCCTTCTGTGCTAACTTGGGGGTGGAGGGATGGCCAATTGATTTAGCAGTAATTGTTGTCAAGTCACTTGGTGCCAACGTTTACCATTTGACTCGTTTCCTATCCTGAGGTAAAGGGGACGGAGTAAATGAACTAAAAAATTGTGCATCCATCAGGAGCGGCTTGCTTGGAAAGAATGGGTTTATGTAGGAAGTGTAAAATAATACATTTAGAGATAAACCCCTCATGTTTTGCAGCAAGAGTGTTGAGCTTCTTGTGTGAAATTGTCACTCGGTAGCGGTGGAGACAAATGTGGAGCCTAATAAAGCTTAATGACTGATTTTCCCATTCATCACAACTGAGAATGTGTTTCATTAAGATAATTAACTGAGCCAGTTGCTTCACTGCCAGTGAGGAGACACGAATTCCCAAGTTCCTGGCTTTCCTCTAAATAAAGCAAGGAGCCAACCCAGGCCTGCCTCATCATCGTTACTGGGGAGAAGCACAAGGGCTGTTAAAATCTGCTTGCTCCTCAGAGCAGCTTCCAGTATCTAAGGGGGGCCTACAGGGATGCTGGAGAGGGAATCTTTAGCAGGGGCTGTAGTGGTAGGATAAGGGAGAATGGGTTCAAACTGAAACAGGGGAGATTTAGGTTGGATATAAGGAAGAAGTTGTTTATTGGAACAGGAACAGCCTGCCCAAGGGAGCTGTGGCTGCCCCATCCTGGCAGTGTTGAAGGCCAGGTTGGACACAAGGGGGTGGAACAAGCTGCTCCAAGTGGAAGGTGTCCCTGCCCATGGCAGGGGTTGGAGCTGGAGGAGCTTTAAGGTCGCTTCCACCCCAAACCACTCTGTGAGTGTATGATTCTACGCTTGTGTTCGGTCTGTGACTGCATCTCCCCGTGTGGGATGTGGACCCTAGTGGCGGGGTGGGATGGGGGCACTGGGCACCCTGCTCAGCCTTGGTCAGGACCCCAGCCTTGGGCTGAAGCCTATTGTAGGCAGCTCACACTGAGAGCTCACAAATAGTTGCCACTCTCCGTCTCGCCATGGTCTTTTATGTGAAAGGTCGGGTCTGCACTGGGGTTGTCTTTGTCACCCAGGAATGACGAGCGCCTCAAAGAGGGAGAATTCCTTGCCTCAATCTGTGCCTTCTCCTCTTTGTTCATCACAAGCCAGAAGCGGGATCATGAGTCCTGAGCCCCCTGAAGGCAGGGATGCGTAATATTAATCTGCTCTGGGTACATTTGTAGGCAGAATATGCAGCAGTGAAGAAGTTTGGGGAATTAACTGAGAGATCCATAACCTGAATTATGAAATACGCTATGTGGTTGTAACATCTCACTGTAAATCCTTCTCTTTGCCCCTCTCTGTGTCCTGAATTATAACACAGGGATTCTATCATGTAGCACAAGACTCTGCAAGAAGATAACTCCAGTGTAAGGCAATCATCTCACCTCTGCTTTTCTTTTGTCCTCAGAGTTCCCAGTCTTCCATCATGAACCCTGTTTACAGCCCCGTCCAACCTGGGGCTCCCTATGGAAACCCGAAGAACATGGCATATACAGGTAGGACCAATGTCCAATGGCTCTTCCATCTATATCTGTATTCAGTGATGGGAACAGATGATCATTAATATGTGGTTAATCCCTTAATGAAGGGAGAAAGAGTTCCCATAGGGAGCCAGATGGGAATGTGGCTTGTAGGAAAAGCTCTTCAGCAAATCCAGTGCAGTAAAAGTTAGTGAGGAACAATGGATCTGAATTCATAAGGTGAGGATGTCCTGGAAATCCTAAAGAAAAGGAATAAAAGGGGGTTTCTTTAGACCAACCAAACACACAAGGAATTGCTGGAGGAGTCAGCTGGGAGCTGGAGGTCTTGTGTATGGATCTGAACTGAGTGTGAGCACGTGCTGGAGTCATCCTGCTGTGGAGATGCAGATCCCATAGACACTGGGATATATTCTTATAGGTGATGATTTTAGTGACATGAATGACTGATCTTGTTTTGTTTTCAAGTTACTCTTTGTTTGAGTTCATCTTCTGTTGATCAGCAAGGCTTAGGTCTGGTCCAGGTCCATCTTTAGAACCGAGTTGTCTAAATGTCACTTGGAGCACTTGAAAAGGACACTGAAATATGTTTACCATAATTATGTTGCTAGTGGGGAACTAAAATGTATTGATATGGAGAGAACTGGGCTCAGAGAGAAACAGTGCTTCGGAAGAAGAAAACCTCAGCTTAGATGTATCTGTGGTTTTCCCTATGGATTATGTTCATCGTGTCTTGTGTCGATCTTGTAAACTCCCTACTAAACCAGCCTTGGGAGACTCCTACCGCTTTGTTGAATGTAATTAGCTATTAAGTGTCATGTTGCACTAAGACTTACCTTTGCATTGCCAGTTGTATGTGTTGGCTTCTACCTAATGCGTGAAATCGCTCCGGAATGGGCTTTTGTGGAGGAGGATGGTCAACAGCAAAGGGAAATCAACATCCAATACTCTCAGCTGCTTTATTTGCAATCTATTGTCATTGACTTTGGTGGCTCTTTCAGCTGGTACGTCGGTAGGGCTGCCAGGAGACCTGTCTGAGACCCTGTGGAGCACAGTTCCTCAAAGGCGTTTTGCCCTGTTCTTATTCGCCCTTTCCTTCCCCCCATCAAATTTATGCATGCTGCTTTGTTGGAGATGCAGTACCTTGAGGGACCTTTGGTCTCACAGTCAGAACACAAGAGGCTTGGGAAAGAAAATGTCCCTGTGAGTAATCATCTCTTCAGAAGCATCCCTATTGTGAGAAGACTGCAGGCTCCAGCAGTGCTTGGGTGATCAAAGGAGCTCAGGAGTGCGCAGTTATTTCCCTACACTAGAAATAAAAGCAGTGTTGTGCTTGGACAAGAGTCTGCTCCTCTCCCACTTTTCCTTTTGGTGTGTGCTCAAAGCTCCTCCTTAATATCCATTCAGGGTAGGTTTTCTCTGTGTGCTTCCATACAAAAGTGAATGTTTAAGAGGCTGCTTTCTGGCACTTAATAAGACAATTCCATTTCAGTATTGAGGTGTGGATTGGATGGAGTTTGCATCTTGACCCTTCTGGAAGGAGTATTTGAGAGGGTGATTTCAGGTTTAGATGAATGAATTCCACATGACTGCATTCTGCAGTCATGGCCCCTCACTACAGGAAAGACATTGAGGTGCTGGAGTGGGGCCCAAGAAGGGCAATGGAGCTGGAGCAGGGCCTGGAGCACAGTGTGATGGGGAAGGGCTGAGGGACCTGGGGGGTTCAGATGGAGAAGAGAAGGCTGAGGGGGGACCTGATGGCTCCCTACAACTGCCTGAGAGGAGGATGGAGCCAGGAGGGGGCTGCGCTCTGCTCCCAAGGACCAAGGCATGGTCCAAGAGGAACCGGCCTCAAGCTGCACCAGGGCAGGGTTAGATGGAGCTGAGGAACAATTCCTGCCCCAGAGGGTGCTCAGCATTGAAACTGCTGCCCAGGGCAGGGCTGGAGCCATCGTCCCTGGGAGTGCTCACACACCGTGGAGCTGAGGCCTCAGTGCCGTGGGTCAGTGGTGGCCTTGGCAGTGCTGGGGTAAGGGTTGGACTGGATGAGCTTAAAGGGCTTTTCTAACCCGTCTGATTCCCTGATTCTATTCTAATCATAAGCTGATGGCAACATTAATAGGATGTTATCTTCTAAAGTAACATGTTGGTCAGTCCGCATCAAGGTTATCCTGCGCACTTAAATACATAAAGCTACTGTCCTCTGGCCAGCTTGTGTGACCTCTGGGGCTGATCGTGATGAGGTGGCCCCCATGAGACTGGTTTCACCCCACTGGAGGCATTTGTCTTCCAGAGTTTGTGGTGTATGAAGAGGAATCAAGGGCAGATGTGCAGGAAGAGCTTGGGGGAAGAAAGCAGGAGGCAGATGAGACTTGGAAAACTATAATAAGGTCCTTAGTTATGTCAGTGGAAATCAAAGAGGGAAGATTCAGGCGACTCCTTGAACACAGGACATTGAAGCAGGAATTGAATCATGTCAATACTTGTTTTTGCCATTGCCCAGGTTTAAGTTAAGGAGTCAGGGGGCTGAATTCCTACAGCTAAGTCCCGAAATAGAGACTAGGTTAAGAAGTGTTTAAACAAAGAACTGTTTTCCTTGCTAGGCAAATAGCATTACAGAAGCATTTAGATATGAATTTGTTGGAATATTCAATGAAAGACCTAAAGTTGTATTTTCTCCCCTTCTTTTGCAACAAAAGTTTTATCCTTTGTAGAGAAAAGAGGCAATTCCTCTTTAGAAGTTATCGAAAGGAGGTTGCTGTGTCTCCTGCATGACAAGTGCCAGGCTCTATCTAACTCTTGCTTTCTGTGCTTCATTTCTATTGCTTCAGCTTGTGTCATTTAGCTATGGATCTGTTTCTGATGTAGCCGCAAGCTGTTCTGGAGGAGAATTAAGCACATAGAGCCAATTAAAATAGACCTCTCGCAGGAGATGAAGTTCAGGATTGGTGATGCTTCCCTCTCAAATTGCTTTGAAAATGGCTTTTGGGAATGGCTTTAAGCTGCCAGAGGGGAGACTGAGATGAGCTCTTAGGCAGAAGCTCTTCCCTGGGAGGGGGCTGAGGCGCTGTCCCAGGTTGCCCATGGAAGCTGTGGCTGCCCCATCCATGGCAGTGCTCAAGGCCAGGTTGGACACAGGGGCTTGGAGCTGCTCCAGTGGAAGGTGTCCCTGCGCATGGCAGGGGTTGGAGCTGGAGGAGCTTTGGGGTCCCTGGTCTCAAACCAGTCTGTGGTTCTATGACACGGAGAGAGTAATCTCACTGTGGATGGAGCTCCATGTGTCCAACCCCAGTGCTCCAGCAAGTCCTGGTTCCTTGTGCTCGGCTGGCGACTGCTCCCACTTCACTAATTCAGTGTATTTTAGACCATCAGCAGCAAACAGTGTTTGAGTGTTATTTACTATTTAATCAGACCAGACTGTAATTAACGTGGAGCTTCGTGTAAACTGTCCTTTTAATTGACTTTAAGGACTCTCGTTTGTTTTTTTCCTTATTGGTACAATTCACTTTACCTGCCCCAAATGGGAGCTCCTGAACCTCCTGCTTTCCCTTTGCACACTCTCCTTGTGTTCGCTTTTGCTTAGGCATCAGGCCTGCAGGAAATAGGTCGGCTCAGTGGTGTGGAACCAGCGATGAAGAATCAGTCTGTCCTGTAGCTTGTTTGACTTCTGGCATGAAACTCTACAAGTGTTTGTTATAGCTCACACTATTATCATTTTCCCTACCAGAAGGTGATTAATATGCAGATGAGGTGCTGTGATTGATGAGCCTTCAGGAGACTGACTCCGGAGTTGTCATAGTTATTACTGGGTAATAAATGGTACTAAAATCTGAGAGGCAAAGATGGGAAGCTGGGTAGTAAATCTCCAAGGAGGGTTCTCCAGCGAGAAGGGGAATGGCTTTAAGCTGCCAAAGGGAGATGGAGATGAGCTCTTAGGCAGAAGCTCTTCCATGTGGGGGTGCTGAGGCGCTGGCACAGGGTGCCCGGAGAAGTGGTAGGATGTAAAGCTTGGGAATCCCAATGGCATTATGTGAACGTGATGGATACCTTCATTCTGCCAGGGCTTTTCCTGCTTTGCCGGGTGGAGCCCCCAGCCTCCCCATGTCTTTGCAGCAGGAATTCCTCGTCTCCTTTGCTGATCAACCTTGTCTCTTACTCAGTTCCTTTTTCTCCTTTGTATCTATCATGGATTCACGGTTGTGCTGTGGAGCTTCTGCTGCTTCTCCGCTTGGTTTTTGCCTTGGAAAGGGCTGGAAGGTAGCACCCTCCAGCACCCCCTTCCCTGGCTTTTCGGGAAGGGTTCTCAGGCAAGCCCCTCTGCTGCTCTCCCGATCCTTCTCCTTGCGTCCCTCATTCCCTGGAGTCTCTCGCTCCATCCCAGCTCTTTTCCCTTCCCTCTTGCAGCCTGACCCAGCTGGCAAACACCTGGCAGGTCCGGGAGAGCTGGATTCATTTCACCAGGGGGAACCTGATGCCTTTTAACAAAAGGCCTTTGTGTGACTGGGTTCTGTTTAGCTGCAATTCCCAAATGGATTAACCTGGATTGCCCAGGGGGGCTTGCAGGGAAACTGCAGCGCATAAATGTGTAATGACTGTTCAAGGGGAGGTGCTTGGCAAGTGGTTGGGAAGTATTTTGGGAAGCAGAGGAACCTAAAGCAAGGAAAGCTTGGAATCACATTTACAGTTCATCTCTGATGGTCCTGCAAGACCCAGTACCTTCTTCCTCAAGTAATGAATGTGTCACCTTCCTCTGAAAGCATTAAATAGTCTTATTTCTGATGATTTAAGGCAAAGTCCTGCGAAAAGCTTTATCATTTGTATGTAGAAAAGCCTGGTGTCTCCCCGAGCCACTTGTCACCCTGTATTACACTGTCTGCAAGGTTCATTAGCTTTCCAATTTAATTGCTTTTTGTGCTTCTTTTCAATGGCAACCTCTCTGTGGGGCTCTTGAGAGCATCGAGAAAGATGTGAGAGTAGTGTCGTTTTAATTGATGGGATAATGCACGTGTGGGGTCATAGCTACAAGATTCTGTGACAGAGGGTAGGTGAGGCTGGTAGGGAAATAGCTGAGTCGTGGAATCCCACATCGGTTTGGGATGAAGGGACCTTAAAGCTCCTCCAGTTCCAACCCCTGTCATGGGCAGGGACCACCTTCCACTGGAGCAGCTCCAAGCCCCTGTGTCCAACCTGGCCTTGAGCACTGCCAGGGATGGGGCAGCCACAGCTTCTCTGGGCACCCTGGGCCAGCGCCTCACCGTGTATTAATTGCTGGTGCTTTATGTTGGTAGAAAGCATTGGTTTGATTTTCTCCTTGTGGGTCTTAAACCTTGGAGATCTTTTGGAGGGGATCCCCAAAGGGTTAAGGGTTTGTGTGAGCTGGTGCTTTCATGTGTGTGAGCCGCATTGGCAGGCTGAGCCAGTCTGAAGCAAAATCTGTATAGGCATCAGGGTCTAATTGTGTCTAAATCTTTGTAGAAAGGAGGAGAACAGGAATGTGGTCCTGGTCAGAGCTCTTCTCTGGGCTCTGCGTTGACCAGTTCAGCTTCCTGAGGATGGGTTTCCTCTCCCACCCTCTGTATCTTTCCTATTGCATGAGTGAGCCCTGCTCTGTCCTCTTTGGACGTGCTCCATCCCTGGCAGTGTTCAAGGCCAGGCTGGATGGGGCTTGGAGCAAGCTGCTCTAGTGGAAGGTGTCCCTGCCTGTGGCAGGGGTTGGAACTGTGTGACCTTTAAGGTCCCTTCCAATCCAAACCATTCCATGATTCTAGGACATGGAAAGCTCCAGTTTTTCCTCCAGCACATCAAGCTCTCCCACTTGTGATGCGCGTTCTCTGTATAGGACCTCTGCGCTCCACAAGAGCAGGATGCATCCCTGAGGGCTGTTTCCTGCATTCCCAAGCTGCAAACTCCCAAGTTTTGTCATGTTTTCTTTCCCAAAGGTGAACCCACAACATTTGTTAGGACCTAATGGTTAACAGAGGGAACTGGCATCACCTGCCCTCGGGGCATTGGCTTTGTTGTCAGGACAACAAAAGAGATGTGGGATCCTCACCTGTGTTTCTGTCCTAATCTCTGTCATCCCTATTCATTGGTGAATCTCAGACACAACTGACCTGATTTGCCCTTGCCTCTTCATTTAATTCAATGGTGTGTTGGAAGCTGGTACCCTCCCATTTTGTAGAGGAAAGAAGGATGTTCCAATAGGGTTTCTACAGTTGGCTTTTAATCTTCCTTTGCGTGTTCTTTGTGGGCAAAACCAATTGTAGGCTTGACTTCAGCCCTTCTCATTCACTTGCAATGGAAACTTTGCTGCATTATTCTCTGGAAAGGCTGAACCTTTCCGAACAGATCAGTTCTGTGGGCAAGAAAACCCCCCATGTATTTATACCCTTGATGCTGAAGCAGGCAGGGTTGAGGTGCTTCCTCCTCACTTCTTCTGCTTGGCGGATCTTCACGTGCGTCTACTCCTTCTGTGTATTGGGAAATGCCATTGGTGGGTTTAATGAGGTTCTCCATTGCTTATCAGTTGTGTAAAACAGGACTTAGAAATGGGGTTGAGAGTGTGCAATTGATTTCAGGCTGCTTAAAAATGTATGGAGTGGCTTTAGTGAATATTCTTCCTCTGGCGTTTCTTCATGTTTATTAATGCGTGTGTATGGAGCAGGCAGGAAGATCCAACTTGACTGGGGGAAGAATGAGCTCTGACTGTGTAAACTCTTGTTAGTTCTGTGTTTAAATGCACCGTCTTCAGACAGGAATACGTCCAACCGACTTGCTGAATTCCTCAGTGTTGGAAGCTCTTTGAGTTTCAGCGCTCTGGTTGGCTGCTCGATGATGGATAATTCACCATCTTCCTAATAAATGAACTCAGGGACTTCCTGCAAGTTCTAAAAGGCAGAAAACCCTTAAGGAAATGAAGGATGAGTCTTTTGTTTGGAAGAGCGAGGGAGAAGGAAGCAGAGGAGGTTGTGAGATTCATAGCATGGTTTGGGCTGGAAAGGACCTTTCCAGCTCCAACCCCCTGCCATGGGCAGCGCCATCTTCCACTAGATGAGGTCACTCAAGATCAGGGTTATTCATGAGTGCATTCAATAGCTCTAGGCTGTATTTGGGTAGTTCTCCTGCCTACAGCAGCGCCGTTGGATGATGGGCATGGAGGTCACTTCACTTCAGTCACCTACAGATGAATGTTGGTGGTGGTGCAGAATAGGTCTTGGTAGACATAAGTGTGGGTGGCATCTACCTGTGTTCCGAGACATGTTTTGAAGTCTTTCAGTGTTAGAAATGGAGGCATAAAAAGCTCCTTTGAAGAGAATAATCCATAATATCTCTTTACAGACACTTGTAAGCTCAGCTGCTCTGGAGTTTGCTCCGACTGATGTCAACCTTCCAAGGAGCTCCATAGGAACTTCAGGCAACAGCCTTCACCCCTTGTTTTGCAACTGTTTGTCGAAGGTTTTGCACGCATTTGAGTTCCCCTGTGTTGTAAATAAACACAAGAGCCTCAGATCTTAAAAGCAAACCAACCCCACGTTGTGTGCTCCTGAATGCCCCCATTGTGTGGCCTACGTGCTCGGGGAGGACATGGAGCTGGTTTATGCTCTGCCTCATTTCTTGGCTACAATATTGATTCTGTTTTTCCCTATAGAGCAAAAAGAAATGAAGGGATTAAATGACTGGGGCTGAAGAGAGCTGGAGGAAAAGCATATAATACAGGGAAGAGAAAGAAAACGTAGGTGCAATAAAGAGATGCCTTAAAAACATGCTTCAAGGGGGAAATTACTCCATTTAAAGGAAATAAAAGGTGAAGGGAGAATTTTCTTGTGTGTTGGTTACTTCTGGAAAGTATTGGCACATAATGGGAGTTTCAGAGCAGCTTCCAGTGTCTGAAGGGGGCTACGAGGATGCTGGAGAGGGACTCTTCATCAGGGACCGTAGTGGTAGGACACGGGGTGATGGGTTCAAACTGAAACAGGGGAAGCTCAGGTTGGAGATAAGGAAGAAGCTGTTCCCTGTGAGGGTGCTGAGGCGCTGGCCCAGGGTGCCCAGAGAAGCTGTGGCTGCCCCATCCCTGGCAGTGCTCAAGGCCAGGTTGGACACAGGGGCTTGGAGCTGCTCCAGTGGAAGGGGTCCCTGCCTGTGGTGGGGTTGGAGCTGGATGGGCTTTAAGGTCCCTTCATCCCAAATCAGTCTGGGATTCTATGTTCCCTTCACTTCCCTGTGTTTTTCTATATATTCCCTTTGTTTTGGAGCCTCTTTGTAGGCAGTCAAAGATCATGCTGGCCATTGTGGTATCATCTCTGCGGTACTTAGGTTCTCCATGCCTCTCGGACATATTGCCAAGTCACTTTACATATGTCATACATCAAATCTTGCACTTATTTAGGCCTCATTGCTTTCCAGCCCCCCCCAATTATATCTTCCTTCCCTGTAACTATCTGGATGCTGGATCCTGGTGTGGGTGGTGTTCCTACTATAAACCCTCTACCATGAGGTTGTTTTAGGGCCCTTCCTCCCCTTGTTCCCAACCTAACACAGCTCCTTTCACAAAGCTATGGTGTTCCTCTTCAGGTAATAGCATACATGGAAAAAATACCAGATCAACATAGGTAGTCCCCCCTTCTGGAGATGCAGAGCATCAGCACCAGCATGGGCCAGCAGAGCCCATCAGCAGTCACTAACTGGGTCAGTGCTGCTCCTCGGAGCACTTTGGGAGCCTCTGCCATGGGCAGCATGGAGCTGGAGCGTGACCTTGTCCTTGTGTGGATTAGAGATGGGGGTTGTTCATAGGACAAAGTGGGAATGTCTCCCAGCACTGCCGCCCCCATCCCTGCTCTGAATGTCTCTGTTGTAACGTGGTTGTAACTTAAAATCTCACCCAGTCTAAAAGAAATGCCTTTTCCTGCCTGTTTTTCCTGCCCTTTGCAGCTGCATTCATGCCCTTGCTGCTGTTTCGCTGTGCGTTCCTGCACACCGCATTGAGTACCTCTGAAACCCCCAGGTGCTCCAATTAAAAGGTTGGAAACAAGCTCCAATGCTGCCTCATGATGAAAACACTTTAATATTCGCTGCCTTCCCTCCACTTTCCCCCCCTCTTTTTCTTTGCTACAGCACATCAGTGGTAAGATGCTGGTTCTATTTATGCAGTCTGAAGGGGAGAAAGTCCCATTTAGTGCCTTGGCTTCTAGAAATGAGTTTGTAGATTAAATATTGAGTTTCTCTCCTCTCCTGGTGCGCTATTAGCTTTCACATGTGCCATCGATGCGATGCAGCGCAGGGGGGTCTCTCCATATGCAAACATGATGTGGTCCAGGCCCATAAAAGCCTTTTATAAGCTTCAGAAAGAGTTGCTTGGTTTGTACAACATCTGTAAACCTCTTTTTCTACCTAACATCTTGCTTCTAATTTAATGGGCAACAGCTTTCCCAAAGCGATGCGGTTGAGCTCTGGCTTGTGAATCTGTTGCTGTTCTCTGTGTTAGATTTAGCCTCCTCTGAAACCCAAACCAAGACTTACTTAGATGCAAACACATTCACACACTGATTTGAAAGTGCCTTCCCCTCTCCCTGTGCTTCTTGGCACTCGGCCTCATTTCATCTAACGCAGGACTGGGTTAGAATTTTAATGTCTCTGTGGCCAGCAATGATTTATTAGATCCCAAAGCCCTGGCTCTGAGTGCAGGAAGAAAATATTGCATCAGTGAGCTGGCTTGGCACTGCTCAAATAAATGAGTCCTGAAAGAGCCTTTAGTGTTCCAGCCTCTCTCTGCCTTCCCCTTCCCGCGTCCTCGAACCCTCACTTTCTGCTGATGTTTCCTTGCAGGAATTGCCGTCTCCGGGTCTTTTTCCCATAAACACATTTGTCAACAGGCTTGTCTCGTAAAACACTCGCAATCCTCGTGGTTGCTTTGAGGCCAAGAAGGAGCTGTAGTCCTCAAGTTGGGGAAAAATGAAGCTTTTGTGTGCGAGGTTGGGCTCCTGGTGGTGAACTGGGGATGCTGTAGCATGGTAGTGCATGAGGAAGGTGTCCCTGTGGTCCCTGTGGGTGTAGGGCCATGAGCTCTATGCTCAGCATAGAATCATAGAGTGGTTTGGGTTGGAAGGGAGCTTAAAGCTCCTCCAGCTCCAACCCCTGCCACAGGCAGGGACCCCTTCCACTGGAGCAGCTCCAAGCCCCTGTGTCCAACCTGGCCTTGAGCACTGCCAGGGATGGGGCAGCCACAGCTTCTCTGGGCACCCTGGGCCAGCGCCTCAGCACCCTCCCAGGGAAGAGCTTCTTCCTTATCTCCAACCTGAACTTCCCCTGTTTCAGTTTGAACCCGTTACCCCATGTCCTATCCCTACAGTCCCTGATGAAGAGTCCCTCTCCAGCATCCCTATAGCCCCCTTCAGACACTGGAGCTGCTCTGAGGTCTCCACGCAGCCTTCTCTTCTCCAGGCTCAACAGCCCCAATGTTCTCAGCCTGGCTCCACACAGGAGGTGCTCCAGCCCCTGCTCATCCTCGTGACCTCCTTTGGGCTTGCTCCAACAGCTGCATGTCCTTCTTATGTTGAGGACCCCAGAACTGTATGCAGCACTGCAGTGGTTGGAGCAGATGATCCATGAGGTCCCTTACAAGCCATTATTCCATGATTGTATGACCTGTCAGGGGTAGCACGCTGCTGGGGTCATTGTATCTCAGAGCGAGCGCTCTTGGGGGCTGTTTTACCTGCTGGAGGTTTTGCGAGTCTGTGGAAAAACATGGTTTCTCTATTGAGCTTATTGTGTCCAATAAATCTTTGTTTAGGTGGGAGGAAAGCTCTACTGCTTGAAACGTTCCCTCAGGTCAAGGCCCAGTGAGTTATGGGTTACCTGTCACCATGTTCTCTGCTCTTCTGTGTGCTGGTGGAGCGGTGATTTAATCCTCAAAGTATGTTTTTCCTCCTTCGGAGGGTGGGAATGAGAACAGTAAATGTCACTGTTGTCACTGCTCCTCCACTGCAGGGGTTGGGTTTGGGTCATCTCTGCTGCTGGTGTCACTGTGCTCTTTGCCTCCTCACTGACACGGCACTGCGGTGGGGCTTGTCTGTCTCTGCTTGTGGTTTAAAGTACAGCATAAAGGAGCTAATCCCAGTGCTTACCGATAAGCTGCTGGTGTTGGTTCTAATGATGCTCCTTGTGTCACCAGCTGAAGGCATGTGTTGGGTGGAGGTGATGAGCGTCCTGTGAGCAGAGAGGGACGTGAGAGGTGCATTAGGTGGGCAAAGCTGCTCGCTGTCCACTGCTTGTCTGAAATAGTGGGGGCACTTCTCACATCTGCAACAGAACCTGCCATAGAGTCATAAAATGGGTTGGGTTGGAAGGGACCTTAAAGCTCATCCAGTTCCAACCCCCTGCCACGGGCAGGGACACCTTCCATTAGAGCAGCTTGCTCAAGGCCCTGGCAACGGTATGAGCGTGTATCCATCTGAACTTCTCCTTACCCCCAGTTCCTTCTTATTTCCAATTAGCAACTGTTTCTTGAGGTGAAGACCCTTTTGTGCTGTGTTGAAGGTGTGGGTAAAGTAATTCCAGAGGAAATGGAGCACTGTTTCGTAAGCAAAGACGCTGTAAAGATTATATAGGCATGGTTGGTTTTGATCTCTTCCTTATAATTCAGGTTCTGGGACTTCTGGAGTCACGGTGTGCACCTACATCTCCTTGATGAATGGATGAGCAGCAGGTTGGGAACTCTCAGGTCTCTCCTATCCATCTGAGACAAATTCAGAGCTTAGGTGGGGGGGCATTCTTTGTAATTATTCATCTGTTTCTAAAGGCTTCAGAGAGTTCAGGATAACAGCACTTCTCCTGCAGGGACCTCAGTTTGGAGCTTGACCTTTGGTATATGCCTTTGAACCTGGGAAGTTGGTTTCTTCTCCTCCAGCCCCTGATCCCACCATGCAGAGAGTTAACCCATAAAATGCAGTGGTTGATGTCTCTCTGTCTAATGGGTTGGAGAGAGGAGAAGTGCAGTCCTGCTTCTGTGTCCAAGCAAGCACTTGAAGGTCAGTGCTGCTGCCTAAGCAATGGAGGCTACAAGAATGGCTATGTCTGTATTTGATATCAGTTTCCAGAGATGGTGGGAGTTGTCATGCAGCTTGCTGCAGTGTGTCCTGCAAGATGCAAATGAAGTGTATATAAGGGAAAGGTGACATGGAACAATCCCCATGCATCCATCATCTCCCTCGAGCTTATTGTGAAACTCACCTGCTTACACCACTAAGATAAATGGATTTGCAGAGTCTGCCAGGACCACGTGCAGGCTGGATGGGGAAGGTATGAAGCTCTCAAGTCCTCATCACATCTCCTGGGTCCCTCTTGACTGCCAAAGACCAGCTGGTTTTTAGATGTGCCTTTTGTGCCCTTTAGGAGTTGATGCTCGTTGAGATCTGTCTCCCCTTCATCCTCTCTTATCAGTCTTTAGTTGACACCACTGGTTTACTTACTGCCCCTTTTTCTCTCCAGGTGGAGGTCTATTGGCTCTCCTCCTTTTCTTCCCCTGTTTGGGTGTCTTGAAGAGGTGGCCATACCGGGATTTTATTGCGCTGTGATGTGGATGACCTGCCACAACACGTGCTTTTCTCTTAACCATTCTCCTGCCATTTCTGCAACCAAGAGCTACGTTATTCTCTCTGGCAGCCACGGGAATGCCTCCACTGAGAGAAGATACAATCTTAGGGGTTTCACGTTATGCTGAAACTAGTGGAAATAAATGGTGTAAAGCAGTGGTGTGAAAACAAGTGCCTGGTGACAGGTGCGTGTGAAGGAGAGCACCCGTTGTGTTCCGACTCCCGTTGCAAGGAGGAGAGTCCATGGGCATGGGCCTGGAGTTCCCTTTCCAGCTCACCCAGTGTTCCCATGCCAAAACGCACCTGCCAAAACACAAGGGCCCCGGGTAAAGAGGATAGAATTGGCTTCAGCGTGGCCACACTGGCTTGGGCCAGTTAATTTGTCTTCATTAAAAAGATGTCGTTCAAGTTGCCGCTTCTCTGAAAGTGCTTCTGCCAAAGGGGTTGACACAAGTGACCCGCTTGCTCCTTGCCAGCTTGTCCCATAGTAAAGACAATGTTATCTGAGGCCTGAAGGGCAGAGGAGAGCATCTCCCTCAGCAAAGCATCATGCGTCTCCCCATGTGTTCTCATCTCTGGGCTCTTTTCCATCCTATCACTGATTCAGGTTAGCTGGGGAGTATTTAAAGCTCTTTTTGACCTAGACAGTGCATTATCCCACCCTTGCTTCTCCCCAGCTGTCTGATTGCTTAAAGGCACTAATGTGGACTTCTCCCATTGTGGATGTTAGACCCAGTTCTGCATAAAGATGAAGTGGAAGTGGAATGCTTTCCCATTAGTTGGAACTTGGTTATCATGACAACAGGTTACAGCTTTCCTCATTGCCATGACAATCTCCTGCAGAACTGTTCAAACATCGTCCCCTCGTTATTTTTAGTGTGTCCTCTATTCCCATGGAGACAGCCTTTTCCTGGAAGTGTTTGATGCTTTGTGCTGGGAGCCTTTAATGAGCCTCACGCAAGTATGTAAGTCAGTAACGGCAGAGACCTCCGAGGTCAACTGATCCCTCCAGCAGCCCCTTGCAAGAATGGGCTCTGCAGTGGGGGCTTCTGCTTCTTTGTTGCTCTGTGTGCGCATCGACTTCTTGTCGTTAGTATCTTCTCTTGTGTGATATTTAACATTTACAGTGTCTGTAGTGCCCGAGCACTTCTGTTCTTTGCATCTGACCCTACTTCATGCGTTACATTCCGTCTGAAAAGTTCAGATCGGCAAAGGACACTGGAAAAATATCTACAAGGAGAAAAGAAAAACTATGAGAGGCTGTAAACAGAACACTTAAAGCGGTGATTTGGTTTCGGATGCTTTGTAGTAGTTCTTGGGGGGAAAGAAAATGCTCAGAAATGATGTTATCTCCCTGTCTTTGGTGCTGCGAGGGCTGGAGCAGCTCTGCTCTGGAGCCAGGCTGAGAGAGCTGGGCTGGGGCAGCCTGGAGAAGAGAAGGCTCCTGAAGGGGAGACCTCAGAGCAGCTCCAGTGCCTAAAGGGGCTGCAGGAAAGCTGGAGAGGGGCTTTGGCCAAGGGATGTAGGGCCAGGCCAAGGGGAATGGCTTTAAGCTGCCAGAGGG
Source organism: Myiopsitta monachus (assembly GCA_017639245.1). Taxonomy (NCBI): domain Eukaryota; kingdom Metazoa; phylum Chordata; class Aves; order Psittaciformes; family Psittacidae; genus Myiopsitta; species Myiopsitta monachus. Next base: position 96,893,606 of record CM029919.1, on the reverse strand, counting down.
GAGACTGAGATGAGCTCTTAGGCAGAAGCTGTTCCTGTGTGAGGGTGCTGAGGCGCTGTCCCAGGGTGCCCAGAGAAGCTGTGGCTGCCCCATCCCTGCAGTGCTCGAAGGCCAGGTTGGACACAGGGGCTTGGAGCTGCTCCAGAGCTTTAAGCTCCCTTCCAACCCCAACCAGGCTGGGATTCTAATATTTCTTCTTAATATCAATTCTACTCCAATGACTTTTGTAGTAAACAGAGACTGAGAGATAAAAATAAGCTGCGTAAAGCCCTTGCATCTCCAGGACATTTTGTCTCTGTGGTTACCCTCCAAAAAGCACCAGCAGTGGCTTGAAGAATGGGCTGGCAAAGATTTGGTAGATATATAAGCTACCTGCAGCTATTTCCAGTAGGTTTTGTTTAAAACACCCCCAAACCCTCGAGTAACACGCAAGAGCTGCATTCTGTCAGTAAGAATGGCAAACAGCTCCAGGCAGCTGGTGCATTTTTGCATTGGATACCAAAGAAATCATCCCAAATAGGAATCTGTCCTTAAATATTGCTTTCTCCCATAACAAACATCTTTGAAGCCTTGAGATCAAGGAGCAAGGAAAAACGTAGAACAGTGCCTTATGAAATATGACAGTTGTTCATGTCCCTCAAAGCATTGCTGCTATTTCTTATAGTAACCTTGTGATAACATGAGGATTTCATGTAACTGTGGCCTGATTCTGCTGCTGGTTGGGCTCTTGGCTGCTTCTCAGCAGTGTCAGCTTTAGGTCCTGTCTGTGTAAGGGCATTTTATTGGTCTCTGAAAAGAAGATGTATTATCAGGGTGCATTCTGAGTCGTAGAATCATCATAGAGTCACAGAGCAGGTTGGGTTGAAGGCAGCTTAAAGTTCCAACCCCCTGCCAGTGGGCAGGGACACCTTCCATTAGACTGGATTGCTCAAGCTCGGATCAGGTTTAGTCCTTGCATTGACCAGGACTATTCTTGATGTATGCTCTTGTCAGTGTTAGTAGTTTGATGAGATGAATGAGGGCAGCTCACACAGCATTGGGTGCTTATTGAGAAAACAGAGTTGGGGAGATAGATCCAAGAGTAATGATGGTGAATGAAGCTTTTCAGCTCTGCAGCATCAGTCGAGCTTCCCATCCAGGCAATGGCTGAGGATCATCAGACAAGCGGTTGTTGGCCTGTGTGAACTGAGCGTGTGGTTTTGGAGCTTCAAGTTCTTGTAGCAAACCAGGAATAGACCCTTTATTCATGTGAAAAAAAGCATTCCTACTTGTAGTCTGGTATAAGAGAGCAAAAGGAACTGGTGTGTGAGACCAGGATGGAGCAAGCAAAGGGCAATTCTGGAGTCATTTACTGTGAGCTCCATATGCAATGCTCCAGCCACTGACCCAGAGATTTGATATCCCCACCCCCCCTTGTTTGCCTCCCAGCTCTTCCATTAACCAGTAGTTAAACCATCCCTGGAAGTCCCTGGGGCTTCCTTGACTAATTGCCCTGCTCAAGGTGGTCCAGGTGGTTCTCTGCAGGTCCATCTGGCAGCAACTCGAACCCATCTGGTCCCGCTTTGGCCTTGGAGAAACCTCTCCCACTTCCCCTGGGAAGTATATCCCAAAATCTTTGCTTTATGAAGTGTTTCAGGAAGTGAAGCGAGATGCTGCAGCTCCCAGCAGCTCCTCCGTGTCAGTTGGTTGTAGGGCAGACTGAATGACTTCTGCTGCAAAATGGTGCATGACTTCTCTGTCGTGCACACGAAGAAGTGGGAGCATACGTCATCCTTTGGGATGATGCTCATGTATATTTAGGAAGAGTAATGTGTGGTCCTAAGGAACTTGGGTGTTATAGCTTCTGGTAAAGCTGGGCATCCTCAAAAGTCAAGGCAGGCATCCTGCATCTCTGTATCCAGCCTTGCCAAGCAGGAGGACTTGGCCATTCTCTGGCGTGGGGAGATGTGGTGGATCTGGCATGACTTCTGGTGTTGCTGTCCAAGGGGACAAGTGGCATAGAATTTGGGAATGTTAGATTATTACATTTTATCCCTTATTTTGAAGTATTTTGTTTGTTTTCCCCTTGCTCCTGGTGTAAATCCAAAGGCTTTATCAGGAGGTGTCTCCAGATACTTGTATACACCTACATGCATAGGAACTCTGGGGCATCAATGTCCTTGCTGTAGGATTACAGAATCTCAGGCTGGTTTGTGTTGGAAGGGACCTTAAAGCTCATCCAGTCCCAACTCCTGCCAGGGGCAAGGACCCCTTCCACTAGAGCAGCTTGCTCAACCTCAGTTCAGGTTTAGTCCCTGTCCTTGGCTGCCTGGGGTTAGGATGATGCTGTTCCATGTGGTACCCAACACGAGGAGCTCTGGGTTTCCTTCCAGCATCACCCTTGTGCCCGTGCCCCCACGGCTCGTGTACAGAAAGCCGATTTCTGCAGCTCATTTGCTGCCCCTGTGTAATCATCCTTAGCTCTGCACTAATGTGCTGAGCAAGGGAAGCTGCTTAATGAGAGGAAGAGAAAGGAATCGTTTCTCTAGGTCTAATGCTCTTATTCCTGGAAGCAGGGGGCAGGCATTAGCATTCCAGCCAAGGAAGCGGTTACTATGGCAGTGTGTATTGATGAGACACCGTTCATACAGGTGAGTTAATTCAAACCAGCCACAGGCCATATGTGCAGCCCTGTCTTTTCGGTATAACAAGTTCTGAGGTCTTAGAAAGAAACTGCTGAGTAGAAACGACCTTCAAGGAATGGTTAAAAGAAGGAAAGCCGACGTCCTCTGTGGTATGGACACATAAACTTATTAGTTACATAAACAGGACAAAGGTTTTTAATCTCCTTTTGAAGTTGTTTGCATATTTATTGAGATTTACTGTGCCCTTTTCAGTTGGGATTCCAGTGACCTGAAAGGGGAGGGCACACTTGACTGCCAAACCCACCACCTAAGGTTCATATCATCGAATCCCAGCCTGGTTTGGGTTGAAGGGACCTTAAAGCTCATCCAGCTCCAACCCCTGCCACAGGCAGGGACCCCTTCCACTGGAGCAGCTCCAAGCCCCTGTGTCCAACCTGGCCTTGAGCACTGCCAGGACACGGGGCAGCCACAGGCTTCTCTGGGCACCCTGGGCCAGCGCCTCAGCACCCTCATCACAAAATACTTGTTCCTTATATCTGGTCTGAATCTACCCTCCAGGAGATTCCTCATTGCTCTTATCTCAGGTGGCCCGAACCCCGCCTCCTTTCCTGATGCTGTTCCTGTTCCTGTGCCAGCAGCTGCAATCCTGGTGCAGACAAGGCCTGATTACTTTGCCAAACCAGGACTTTTCTAGCAACTTCAGTGTGAGGTCTTTCACCATCGCATCAGCCCTGGTTTATGATGACAATGCCCTTTGATAGGGAAAAACCTCAATGGACTGAATAGACTTCATTTGCATCTGCACTGACTTAGATTAATTCCAATAGGGAAATCTATTGGGGCAGTACTCACACTCAGAGAAGGGGTTTGGAGAAGTGGCTCATCATTTTGCTCTTTGCTTTGTCATGAACACCATTGCTAGAGTCCACATCCGTAGGATGATTTCATGACTGAAGATGCAGCAGGAGCTGAGTTGTCCCCACTCCACTATGCTCCAGTGGTGCTGCTTCTCCTTGCTCAGCCTGGATGGAGACAGTGAGTTCACAGCACCAGTTCTGGATGCTCTGTTTCATGTAACCATCTCCTCTTAGTGATATCACAGCCCTACACATCACATGCGCAGATCGAAGTGGTACCACACTAACTGTAGCTTCTGACAGTTGAAGTCATATTAAAGAAACCCCAAAACCCACAAACCAACCCGAAATGCATTACTCCCAAAGTAGATGTTTGTTAACCACCTCCTGCCAGGATAGAAACTCCATAGGCTGCAGGTTGAGGAAGATTCTATGGACCGAGCAAGGAGCGTGATAATGGAATTGCACAGTGCGCCTGAACGTGGGCTATCACCGTGATTGATTTGAAACACTGGCCTGTAATTAGAAGCGAACTCTATCGTCTGCAGCAAGCTCTGTGCACAAGCAGCACGGGGCTGCTCTGCGTTATTGACTTTGGAGTAGCTGGAAGGAATTCAGACCATCTTCATATAAATTACATTTTGGTCATGGTCTGCTCATCCATGCTGCCTTGGTGGGCACAGGATCCCCTCCCTGACTACAGCTCCTGGCTATGCTGCCGCTTCTCTGCTTTCTCTTGTCAACACGCATTGTTTCCATCACCACCATGAGGGTTCCTTCAGAATATCAGCAAGGCAACTGGGGCTTCTCATCCCCGTCCTCACTTAGATCCCATCAGAGTGCATCCATCCTGTCCCTAAATTCATACAATCATAGGATGGTTTGGGTTCGAAGGGACCTTAAAACCCATCCAGTCCCAACCCCTGCCACGAGCAGGGACCCCTTCCACTGGAGCAGCTCCAAGCGCCTGTGTACCAACCTGGCCTTGAGCACTGCCAGGGATGGGGCATTCCCAATGCGTTTTTCTTTATTCTTTTCTTTCCTTTCTCATTTTCTTAGGTAAGAAGAAGAAACTGGTGCAGGCTCTGTCATGTGTTCAGCCGGGCAGGAGTTCCTCGTAAAGCATTCCTAACATTGTGCTCTTTTAGGAGGAACGTGGTGGCCCAGGGACTTTTATGAGCCGCTCTGTACCAGTCGTTGCAGAAGATACATGCTCATTGAATGTGTTGCAATAAAGAGCCCTTTATAGAGAGGGGGTTTTATATAGGTGTACTTTATTCCTCTCTATTTATGTAGGATCCCCTTGAGAATCCACAAGCCTTTTGCTTATTCAGCCTTTCTTGGCTGTTTTGCCACGTCTCTCCCATCAAAGGGATATTAAAAGGTACATAATAGTTATTTATTTGATGAGCTTTGCCAGGGTTTTGCTGTTACAATAATACCCTTTGCCTTAATGAAGCAGCTTCTTGCTGCTGGTGGATGAATATGGTTGTGGTGGGGTTTTGCAGCTGGGGAGGGTTGCCACAAGGCTTATGTATCATCGGGTTTGAACCCCATGTCTTATGGTTAAACCACGCTTTGAAGCCTCATCATGCTTAGGAGCTCTTGCTTTTTGGTGCTCCAGGACTGGGTAGTGGATCAGATCAAAGCACTGTGATGAATTTGTGCCCTGTACAGCTCATTGTTGGACTTTTCGACTGAAACTCCACCTTTCTGTTTCATATGAACCATAAAGTTCATATGAACTATTCCATATGAACCATCAAGTTACTTTCAGGCAACATTTGCCTGACTTTTAAGTGTATTCCTCTTCTTTTAATCGTTGCCTAATTTATAGCAGAAGCTAAAGTAGATATTGGAAGTGTACTGGGTTTCAAGCGGGCTTGGAACATAGTGCCTACCATACAGAATGAGATGTTCATAGATCCTCTGCTGTTTGGTGGGAATAAACCTGGCTTTCTGGGCTGGACACATGCTATTTCTAAACCCAAGGCATTAGAGATAAAACATGACTGCTGGGATGCCTGACTCATCTCATGGAGGGATGCTGCTGAGATAAGATAAGGAACTTGTGGTGGTTGGACATGGTTATTATTGTTAGGAGGAGAGACCTTGCAGGGCACAGACTGACAAAAGCACCGGATAACATCCTGCAAGAGTGGCGCTTATGGGATGTTCCAGGCTTTTCTGTGCATGTCACAATAAGCTAATGAATGCCCCATCCCTGGCAGTGCTCAAGGCCAGGTTGGACACAGGGGCTTGGAGCTGCTCCAGTGGAAGGGGTCCCTGCCTATGGCACAGGGTTGGAACTGGATGAGCTTTCAGGTCCCTTCCAACCCAAACCAGGCTGGGATTCTGTGATCCTAATTGCACCTGAAGAAAACCCAGAGGTCAGCTATGTTATCCTGGATTTGGTTCCTCCAAAGCCTCATGGGCACAGTGGAGTGACTCCCTGCGAGGGCAGGCAGGGAGTTTCCAGGAGGCTTCCTTTGAAACCAGGAGGTTTCCTGCAAACAGGCCCTGCGGGCCCTTGGCCAAAGCCCCTCTCCAGCTCTCCTGGCAGCCCCTTCAGGCACTGGAGCTGCTCTCAGGTCTCCCCTTCAGGAGCCTTCTCTTCTCCAGGCTGCCCCAGCCCAGCTCTCTCAGCCTGGCTCCAGAGCAGAGCTGCTCCAGCCCTCGCAGCAGCTCCATGGCCTCCTCTGGCCTCGCTCCAACAGCTCCACAGTCCCTCGTGTGCTGCTGCCCCAGCGCTGGACACACTTCTGTCCCTTCCTATAGCCCCTACACAGCAGTTTCAGGAGCTGAGCACCTCCTTTTAGAGGAGCCTTCCACCTTGCAGATATTATTCCCTCCAGTGTCGTATGCATGCAGAACATCAACAACCTCCTTCTCTTTTAATCCCATAGACTGCTTTTTTCTCCCCTTCTTATGTATTTCCATGAGCCTTTATAAATGTTTTATAAAACACTGTATTTGTTCTGTGTGAACAAATCGTCAGGATAAAGAACAGGACATGACATCGTCTTAGAAGTGAAATAGAGTGTTACAAATCGGCTTTCTTCCTTTAGAAACATTTCAGGTGTACTCACCAGGACGGGCAAAAGCAAGGAAAAAGCATCACAGTGAAAAAAACAAAGAGAAATCTTTGCAGTCACAATGATTTTGGATGGAAAAGATGATTTTATTGGGGCAAATAAAGGTGGTTTTCTTCCAGTTTGGGACTGGGGTAGCCAGTGTCTGGAGTTAGTCTGCCTAGAGGTGCTGTAGAACCATGGGATGGTTTGGGTTGGAAGGGACCTTAAAGCTCCTCCAGCTCCAACCCCTGCCATGAGCAGGGACACCTTCCACTGGAGCAGCTCCAAGCCCCTGTGTCCAACCTGGCCTTGAGCACTGCAGGGATGGGGCAGCCACAGCTTCTCTGGGCACCCCCGGACAGCGCCTCAGCACCTCTCACACGGAACAGCTTCTGCCTAAGAGCTCATCTCAGTCTCCCCTCTGGCAGCTTAAAGCCATTCCCCTTGGCCTGTCCCTACATCCCTTGGCCAAAGCCCCTCTCCAGCTTTCCTGCAGCCCCTTTAGGCACTGGAGCTGCTCTCAGGTCTCCCCTTCAGGAGCCTTCTCTTCTCCAGGCTGCCCCAGCCCAGCTCTCTCAGCCTGGCTCCAGAGCAGAGCTGCTCCAGCCCTCGCAGCAGCTCCATGGTCTCTGGCCTTGCTCAGAGGTTTCAGCCTCGAGCAGTCTGTGTTCCTGTGAACATCGGGTTGAGCACCGGGTTCTTCATTTGCATTCCTGTGTTCTGTTGGGGCTTTTTCTCCCCAAACTTCCCAGGCTCTGTGCACACAAAGCTTCTGCAGCTGCTGCTGCTTTGTCAATGCATTTCCACATCCTCCCAAATTCAGGATGATGAGTCACTTGGCAGAACAGGAAAGGAGGAGCGGTGCTGCCTCATCCCGAACCCATCCCTATTCATGCTTTGGGATGCTGCACATTATGTGTGATGAGCATTCCATTGTTTTGTTTTCCTAGAACGTGCAATTAGTGGAGATATAAAAGGCTGGTGCCTGCACACTTTCTTTGATAGCAAGATGAGAGGATAACAGCTGAGAGGAGGTGAGAGAAGCAGGAGGTTTTCCTATAGGTATCTCAGCTCTTCTGTGTTGGGACCCATCTTTGCTTTCCAGCTGATTGCTCCTTCTCATGAGACCATTTCCAATGTTTTTCCTAAGTTAACTCATAAAAGGCACATTTTATGGTTCTTAGAGTGAATAAGCATCAGTTAGCAAAAGTTCAGCTCAGTTTTCGTCCTGGAAAGCTGGCTTGGTCTCACAGTTGGGCTCATCTGGACTTGAATGTCCTCATTAAATGATCGTCATAGGAAGCAAAGTGTGAATTAAAGAAAGCAGATGATGATCCCATGGACAAGGGAATGGCTTTAACCTGCCAGGGGGGAGACTGAGATGAGCTCTTAGGCAGAAGCTCTTCCCTGGGAGGGTGCTGAGGCGCTGTCCCAGGGTGCCCAGAGAAGCTGTGGCTGCCCTGTGTCTGGCAGTGCTCAAGGCCAGGTTGGACACAGGGGCTTGGAGCTGCTCCAGTGGAAGGTGTCCCTCCTCGTGGCAGGGGTTGAAACTGGATGAGCTTTAAGCTCCCTTCAACCCAAACTCTTCTGTGGTTCTGTGAATGGAAGGTGCCATCTGCTTCTGTTGTAATTGCACATACAATGAGTAGTGAGCACGTCCCGGTCAGGTCACACTTTTTCCTTCCTTGTCTGTGTGTATCCTCCTTATTCTTTATTTCACAAGAGAAAATGAAAAAGGTAATAATGGAAAACTGATTTCACCCTGGAACAAGTGGATTCTGATGCGCACTGGGGGGATGTTTAGTTTGCTGACCATTCTTCTGCTACATTTTGAATTCATTGCCTGCAGGCAACTCAACCTTTGGGAAGCAAAGACCTTGAATATTCATTGGGTAAGTCCTAACATCCTGCACTCACACACCTAATCAGGTGATGTATTTACCTTCTTAATCCCTCCTGACCTCCTTCCAGATGTAAATGAAACCATCTGACAGCATGCACTTCCTCACCGGAGAGGCTGATTGCACTGACAGGAATTGCAGTGCCTCGTCCCAAAATTTCTTGGAAACATCCTCAATCTTAAGTCTCCCTCGGTTGTGCTACGCCCTTGACCATTAATAAATTAGTTTTAGCCCATTTCTGCTTCCTTTGAAAGGAACCTCCATCTGCATTTCGTAGAAGCGTGGAATGGTTTGGGTTGGAAAGGACCTTAAAGCTCCTCCAGCTCCAACCCCTGCCACGGGCAGGGACACCTTCCACTGGAGCAGCTCCAAGCCCCTGTGTCCAACCTGGCCTTGAACACTGCCAGGGATGGGGCAGCCACAGCTTCTCTGGGCACCCTGGGACAGCGCCTCAGCACCCTTCCGGAGAAGAGCTTCTGCCTTATCTCCAACCTGAACTTCCCCTGTTTCAGTTGGAACCCATCACCCCTTGTCCTATCACTCCAGTCCCTGATGAAGAGTCCCTCTCCAGCATCCTTTAATCTCCTGAAAGCCTCGTCAATTGCACCAAAAGGTTGTTTGGGAACTTGCTTGAAAGCACTTGCAGACAGGTGAGATGCCAGCTCACCATCACACTCATCTTTTGGAGCTCAGTCCTTTTAATTCCTGTGTGAAACATGGAGGGGCTGTACCCTACACATCCCTAACACCATATTTAATTGGATCAAATGCATTTCAAGGCCAGGTTGGACACAGGGGCTTGGAGCAAGCTGCTCTAGTGGAAGGTGTCCCTGCCCGTGGCAGGGGTTGGAACTGTGTGAGCTTTAAGGTCCCTTCCAACCCAAACCAGTCTGGGATTCTGTGGTCCCTTGTTACATGTACAGCAAATACAGTTGAGCTGGAGGAAGGATCTCAGAAGCAAATGAGTATTATGAAAGTCATAGTGATGAGAGCTGAATGATAATAAAACTGAATGGTGCCATCACTTCCTTTTCTAAACTTTAGGGTTTTATTCTATGGCTTTAAAGTAAAACATATGGTGATGCTCTTTAGGGTTAGTTTTATTCCAATAGCACAGATTGGGTTTCTCTTCTGTTTTGATGTTGTTGTTCAGCCTGGAGAAGAGGATTGGAGACCTCTGTATGATGATATTTAAGGTGGCAAACCCATTTCTCAGTGCTAATTTTAACAAGCGAGGATTAAAAATAAGCCCCACACCCTGCTGAAAGATGCACAGAAGACACAATAGTTGTGGGGGGAATGGTGCATGTTGGGGTTTGGACTAAAAATGCAATTTCTCCAGCTACTGCAGGCAAGATTTTGCTGTCATGGAAAATGAATTCAGCGCTGACACTGATTGTGTTATACACTCCACTAAAACAGGTTATTGAGTTACACAGGTTATATATAGCTGTAGGAGACAGATACTGTAGGAAGCACAGAGCTTTCTTTTTCACTCTTACGAGGGAGAATTTTAAGCTAGAATCATTTTTGATGCCTTCAATCATGAGAATATCTCCTTGCTCACCCGAGATATAATGATGCTGCGATACAGCTTCGTTGCCAGTCAGTGCTCTTAACTACATCCAGAGCATCGCCTCTTTTACCAATGGCTGTATAAAATAAGCCACCCAATGTATTGTATCTGCTTCCAAGACATGGTTACCAGACACAGCAGTTGTGATTTTCTACTGAAACAAGGTGGTTCTTTGTGCTAGGAAAGGATGAATGCTATGCAAGGAGCTGGTGTCACCTGCAGGTTGCCAGATGGTTGCTCTGTGTGTAAACAGGACATAAATACCTGGTGCAAGCTGCTCCCGAGGCGCACCAGCTGCAATAAGAGGTTCAGTAAGGAGATGGAATATTGAACTAGCTTGATTTGGACTGTTGAGTGTCACTGTTGGGGTGGGTCAGCCTGGAGAAGGCTCCTGAAGGGGAGACCTTAGAGCAGCTCCAGTGCCTAAAGGGGCTCCAGGAAAGCTGCAGAGGGGCTTTGGACAAGGGCTGTAGGGCCAGGCCAAGGGGAATGGCTTTAAGCTGCCAGAGGGGAGACTGAGATGAGCTCTTGGGCAGAAGCTGTTCTGTGTGAGGGTGCTGAGGCGCTGGCCCAGGGTGCCCAGAGAAGCTGTGGCTGCCCCATTAGTGGCAGTGTTGAAGGCCAGGTTGGACACAGGGGCTTGGAGCAAGCTGGGATGAAAATCCTAAGGCATATCAGGCTGCCAAGTGGGAACGTAGAGGGTGGTCGTGCGTGTAGTTTGAGGATGAAGAGAGCCAGCTACGGTATTGCATACATGTATTGAATGATGCCACGTTCAATGCCGTAATGATGAGGAGAGACAGGGAAGAAGAGATACAGGCACAAATATAAAGCCCAAAGGCTCAGTGGTAGTGTTCAGAGTCATGTTTCTAATTGTGGTCAGAAGATGAATTCATGTGTGTGTGAGGAGCAGGTATTGAGGCAGACAGCAGGACAGGAAGGTTCCTGTGTGATGAAGCAGCCAAGTGCTGCACTGTTTGCACCAATTTGGACATGGGGTAACGGGTTCAAACTGAAACGGGAAGTTTAGATTGGATATGAGGAAGAAGCCCTTTACTGTGAGGGTGCTGAGGCACTGGAATGGGTTACCCAGAGAAGCTGTGAATGCTCCATCGCTGGCGGTGTTGAAGGCCGGGTTGGAGAGAGCCTTGGGTGCCATGGTTTAGTGTGAGGTGTCCCTGCCCATGGCAGGGGGTTGGAACTGGATGAGCTTAAGGTCCTTTCCAACCCTGACTGCTCTATGATTCTATATGTTCTTCAGCTCTGTGTGGAAGAGCATTGCCAGACGCATAAGCCACGACAGGCATCAGGTGAGGTAGAACTTTGGAAAGCTCATAAAGCACTGAAATTACAAAGACCCAAATGAGGTCTTTTTGTGCCCTTTAGAAAACTTCCGTGCTGTTGCAGTAGCTTTAGGAGGACTTTTTGATCGTGCTGGAGCTCTTCAGATCTTCACTTTCATCTTCTTTTTCATAATCTCTTCAGCTTTTGATAGAACACCACCAAGAAAAGCTTTCTGAAACCATAAAAAAGAAGTTGCCCTGTTTATTGACCCCTGCTTGAATCCCAACTTCATCTCCTTAGATGTTTTCCTCATTTCATCTCCTGTGTTATTATAATCATTGGTCTTTCAAGCGTGAGACAAGCTGAGAACCTAAGAACTGTCAGTCTGAGGCAGGTCGTCATGGTCCATCTGCTTCCTCCTCTCCGTAGCAGGCCCAGGTGCTGCAGACAGGCAGGAGACCTCCATAGCAAGAAGGCATGGAGGAATCTTCCTTTCCCTTCTACAGGCACATGGATGTTAAGCCTCATTAAGCAGTGTTAGTTTCGGTTTAAGCTCCATGGTGCAATAACTCCTAACTCCTTCCATGATGGATGTATTCTGTGCTAATTATTGTCCTGGATTTGAAGCCTCAGAGGAGACCTTAGAAGTATTCCCGTGCCTAAAGGGGCTCCAGGAAAGCCGGAGAGGGGCTTTGGCCAAGGATGTAGGGACAGATCAAGGGGAATGGCTTTAAGCTGCCAGAGGGGAGACTGAGATGAGCTCTTAGGCAGAAGCTCTTCCCTGTGAGGGTGCTGAGCACTGTCAGGGGGTGCCCAGAGAAGCTGTGACTGCCCCATCGCTGGCAGTGCTCAAGGCCAGGTTGGACACAGGGGCTTGGAGCTGCTCCAGTGGAAGGTGTCCCTGCCCGTGGCAGGGGTTGGAGCTGGCGGAGCTTCAAGCTCCCTTCAGTCCAAACCAGTCTGGGATTCCATGGTGATTCCATGTGTTAGGATAAATCCTAAGTATTTGTTATCACGTCCTCCTCTGATGAGGACTTCCACAAAGAAGTGTTTCTTCTTCCTTTTGTTTTCATTAAGTGCTGTCTTGTTCCTTTTGTGGCAGACTGAATTTCCCATCCAGTCGCTCCCTCCTCATGCCCATCCCTCCCTTCCATAGACCACTGCTTCAATCTCCTCTTTGTATTCTATCTTTCTTTCTCATCTCCTTTCTCAAATGATCTACCCTTCCCTAATCCCCATTAGTTTTGCAATCCTCCTTCTGAGCCGGAGTGCCTGGCACCGTACGGAGCATCCAGAGCAGAGCAGAGCTCTGATTAATGGAGATGTGTTCTCCTGCCCTTCGTTATGTGGTGTAATATCTTACTGGCTTTCCTGGAGCCCTGTTGCTCATTGAGCAGATGTTTCTCTTCCTCCTGGCGCTGTAGCAACAGCCCCTTTTGTGAGTGGATGTAGTTCATTTCATACTTTGGATGGGTTCATTTTTTCCGCAATACGTATTACTTGAATTCATCCATCGTGGGTAGTTTTGGTTGTCATTTACTCATTTATAGAATCCCAGACTGGTTTGGGTTGGAAGGGACCTTAAAGCTCCTCCAGTTCCAACCCCTGCCCCGGGCAGGGACACCTTCCACTGGAGCAGCTCCAAGCCCCTGTGTCCAACCTGGCCTTGAGCACTGCCAGCGATGGGGCAGCCACAGCTTCTCTGGGCACCCTGTGCCAGCGCCTCAGCACCCTCACACGGAACAGCTTCTGCCTAAGAGCTCATCTCAGTCTCCCCTCTGGCAGCTTAAAGCCATTCCCCTTGGCCTGTCCCTACAGCCCTTGTCCAAAGCCCCTCTCCAGCTTTCCTGCAGCCCCTTTAGGCACTGGAGCTGCTCTCAGGTCTCCCCTTCAGGAGCCTTCTCTTCTCCAGGCTGCCCCAGCCCAGCTCTCTCAGCCTGGCTCCAGAGCAGAGCTGCTCCAGCCCTCGCAGCAGCTCCACTGGCCTCCTCTGGCCTTGCTCCAGCATCAGGCTTTGCACAGGGTTTTTTTCCCCATTGAATTCCTGTGCTCCTCACTGATGGAGCCGCTGCTGTTAATACATTTTCCTCTCAGGTTTGTCTCTCCTGCTGCTCGCTTTCCATTAGCAATACGTACATCACACATTGGAATGGCTTTCTGGGTTACTTCTGTAAATTATGAAGGTGTGGTGCTGCAGTGGATTAATGCATAATAAATTATAGACCCTCTTCCAAGAGCCGAGAGATGTGGTTGGGGATATTTTTACCTTCCCCAAGCTCAGAGCCAGCACTGCCCTATGGCCACAGGGCAACGTGTCCGTGTTAATGAGCATCATCAGTGGCTTTTCTGAAGGCTGCAGCCTCCCCCCTGCTCGCTGGCTCCTGTCACTGCATCAGGGCGAGACCAAACGGCCTTTCTTGGCTGTTGAACACTGCCCGTTGTTATCAAGCCCTTTATCACAGCACCAGCGCAAATCAGTTCCAGTGGGACACACAAAGTACACCCTGTCCAGGACACGGAGCCTGGGTCAATCCAGGCAATGAGCCTTTCCCACCCCCTTGTTTAAACCAGCACTGAGCTGGTATCTTGTAGTTGAAGTGCCCACTGATAGCAGGAGCACGTGTGCGGGAACACTTGGTGGCTGGGTCTATGGGAGGGGGTGAGGATGCTGCAGATGGCAGATGCTTGTGCGCGTGCTGAGTATTCATCACTTTGGAGTCTTAACTCTTCTTCCCTTGTTTTGCCTGCCTGTCCTTTATCCCCTGCCAAAGGATTAAGTGAAATCCATTCTCATTTCACTCCCTTTCTCTTTTTCTTCCTGCCGGACTGCCTATCCGTGATTTACAGTTAATTTTCCAGAGTGTGTGCAGCTTCTTGGACGGGGAGGAAAAGTCTGATTCTTCATTCTTGCATTGAGTCATAAAGCTCCATTTTGTGTCGTTTTCTGGCACAGGTAATTCACTGTGGGAATGGTGTTTGTGGATCCTTGAGGTCCAAGACAGCTCTTTCCTATAAATCATTAGCAAACAATCCAGGAGCTGTGTTTTCTGGTTGACAGCTCAGCGTATGTCATTACTCCACACTGGTTTATTTACCCTTTTCATTAAGCTGGGGTGTAGAACTGCCCACATATACAAAATAAAGAGTAAATTAGCTTCAGCAGCAATGATTAAAGCTATTACCATCATCTGATTTATCACCCATTAGCAGACAAATGAGCACACACTGACTTTGTGCTCTCCCTCCACCACACTCTCTATTGCCAGAGTTGCTTCTAATAACAGAAGGTACTTGACACCACTTAGATCACAGTGCCCAGAATGAATCCAGCACCTTTCAGCATCCAAATTCAGGTGCAAAATAGGACTGCTATCTCCCATACATAAAGCCATGCTTGTAATTGCAAGTATGGAAGAGAAAGATACCATTCGGGGGGGGGCGGACGGGACACGACGGACAGAAGAAGCAGGAACTGAAATGCAGGAGAGGAATAGGGAAAGCATAAAATAGCAATTATGAAATAATTCTGTGTCGGGAACTCTCTGGCTAATATATCCCAGAGTAATTCCAGTTTGGAAGGGCTCTCTGCAGAACCCCTGGCTCAAATCAAAGCCAACTTCAAAGTTGGGTGCAGTCATATCCAATCGAGTTTCCAATTTAGCCAAGAAAGAGTTATTTCATCCTCATCTCTGGGCCTCAGTTCCTCCTTCCCTGGGGATTTCTTTTCTCCCAGTATCGAGCTGAAGGTTTCCTGCAGCAACTTGTGCTCATTGCACAGCATCCCTTTGCTGTGCACCTGCAAGTCCATGCTTCCTTCTTCCTTCAACCCCCCCCCAGCAGGGAACTGCAGACGGCATTAAGGTCTCCAGCTTGCCTTCTCTTCTGGCTGAGCAAACCCAGCTTCCATCCTCCCCTCACACTTTCTATGCTCCAAGCCTTGGGAATACCAGTTTAATTACAAACCACTGACTGTTGCCCTTCCAGTCTGATGATCCAGGCAGTTTTTCACCTATCCAGTCATTCATTCCCTGGTTCTGGGAGAGACCATGCGGGGAGATACTGTGGTTGGGCTGAGCCACATCCACAGCTTTCTTATCTGCTACTGAGCCAGTTGTCCCAGTAATAAAAGCAATGAGCAGTAGCTGGGCATGATTTGTGCTTCACATATCCATGGTGGCTCTTCCCAACCACCTCCTTATCCTTCATGTGTCTGATTATGGTTTTCAGAAGGATTTGCTTCCTGAACGTCTGTGTATGGAGCTGAGGCTGTCTGGGCTCACATTCCCCTCTGCGTCCTCTTTGCCCTCTTTGAAGGTGGGTGTGATGTTTCTCTTTTCCCAGTCATCAGAGACCTTCCCCATCACCATGGCCATTCAGAGGTGACAGAGAGTGGCAGTGACACCAGCCAGCTCTCCCTTGGCACCCCCAGGTACATCTTGTCTGGCACTAGGGCCTTGTCTATGCCCACATTGCTTAAGTGGTCCATAACTCGTCTGTCCTCTGTCAACAGTTGTGCTTCACCCCTGTAGACTCTGCCAAGGCAGCCTGCTCGCAGGCACAGGGGAGCAGAGGAGGTGACAAAGACAAAGCAAAGAGGGAGCTGAATTATCTCTCTCTTTGTTGTGTCCTTTGCTGCTAGGTCCTTCGCCTCCTTCTTCACTGGACCCTTGTTCCCCTTGGTTCTCTTTGTTGCCAGCAAAAGTCCCTCTTGTTGCCCTTCTTGGCAGTGTCAACACCAGCAAAGCACTGGATCTTCTGCCAACACTCATAGACCCTCCAAGGACAGCTTTCCATGGGATCCCTGACCCATGGGATCCACTGACCCAAAGGAGTCTCTCTTTGGACCCAGCCAAAGTCCATTCAAGAATAAATTGCCATTTATCTAAATTGTGATACTTTATCTTCTTCCTTACCTTTGTGCTCCTCCTTTTCTCTATGTTCAGTCCTCTGTCATTGCCTCCATCAATGAGTAACTTCATTTTCCTGGTTCTCCTTCATTTTCTCCTCCAGGTCTTGCATGTACCACCACCCTGAGACATTAAAGTGAGATGGGAAGTGCACCCCTGACCCAAGCTAAAGCACTGATGTGGGTGCATCTGTGCTCCTTGAGGTCATAGGGTGGCTTTCCTGCTCCCTATAGTGTCTGGGTTCTACCTTTTGACTCTCAAGACCCCCCATAAGGTGGCTGGTGAAGGTGTTCAGTCCCGTGGGAGAGGAGATCAGGAAGAGCATCCAAGATAAGCAGGAAGGCAAGATGGATAAAGGAGATGTGTGTGAAAGTGTATGGGGGATAGACAAGCTGAGGATTAAACTGATCCAGACTTGGCTGGGGCTTTTACTGATGTGAAAAGATGCAGGTTTGGGTGAAGTTGAGGGAGGATGTGAAGGAGCTTGGCCAGAAAACAGCTATTGCCAAAAAAAGCTCATTGGTGCTATTTAAAGCTACAGGTTGGCTTCTTGTTGTTGTGGTGTTTGATTTGTTTTGCTGTTGATGCCTGGCTGATGTATCACAACTCCTACTCGGAGAGATTCTGAAATGAATTCCTACAGGGTTTGCTTAACAGAGATGTGTGATAGTGAGGTTTATGTTTAATAATGTCAATACTGACACATAGAGAGGGAGGGGATCCTGCCCCTCTGCTGTGTGAAGGGGAGAGCCCCTCACAGTCCTGATCCAGCTCTGGGGCAGAGCACAAGAGGGATGTGGAGCTGTTGGAGCGAGGCCAGAGGAGGCCATGGAGCTGCTGCGAGGGCTGGAGCAGCTCTGCTCTGGAGCCAGGCTGAGAGAGCTGGGCTGGGGCAGCCTGGAGAAGAGAAGGCTCCTGAAGGGGAGACCTGAGAGCAGCTCCAGTGCCTGAAGGGGCTGCAGGAAAGGTGCAGAGGGGCTTTGGCCAAGGGATGTAGGGACAGGACAGGGGAATGGCTTTAACTGCCAGAGGGGAGACTGAGATGAGCTCTTAGGCAGAAGCTCTTCCCTGTGAGGGTGCTGAGGCGCTGTCCCAGGGTGCCCAGAGAAGCTGTGGCTGCCCCATTAGTGGCAGTGTTGAGGGCCAGGTTGGACACAGGGGCTTGGAGCTGCTCCAGTGGAAGGTGTCCCTGCCCGTGGCAGGGGTTGGAGCTGGAGGAGGTTTAAGCTCCCTTCCAACACAAACCATTCTATAATGATTTTATGATGAAATTGGTCTTGTGCCAGTAAAATCTCTCTAAATGTGCTCTTTTCCTTGTTATGTATGACTATAGGCTGAGAAAGTTGGGGCTGTTGAGCCTGGAGAAGAGAAGGCTGCGTGGAGACCTCAGAGCAGCTTCCAGTGTCTGAAGGGGGCTATAGGGATGCTGGGGAGGGACTCTTCATTAGGGACTGCAGTGATAGGACATGGGGTGATGGGTTCAAACTGAAACAGGGGAAGTTTAGATTGGATATGAGGTAGAAGTTCTTTCCTGTGAGGGTGGTGAGGCACTGGAATGGGTTACCCAGGGAAGCTGTGAATGCTCCATCACTGGCGGTGTTGAAGGCCGGGTTGGAGAGAGCCTTGGGTGCCATGGTTTAGTGTGAGGTGTCCCTGTCCATGGCAGGGGGTTGGAACTGGATGAGCTTAAGGTCCTTTCCAACTCTGACTGTTCTATGATTCTGTGTCGCTAGATGTGTGTCCTGAGTTCAGCAGCAGCAGTCACTTTTCTCCTTCTCAGGAGCTGGTGCAGTGCTGTGTTTTGCCTTTCAGCCTGGGAACAGCACTGATAACACCGATGGTTTCAGTTGCTGCTCAGTAATGGTCACTCTGACCAAGGCCTTTCTGAGCCTCGTGCTCTGCCAGGGAGGAGGGGAAGCCAGGGAGGAAGCAGAGACAGACCCCTGACCCAAACTGACCAAAGAGGTATTCCATACCACAGCACGGCATGCCCAGGGTATAAACTGGGGGCAGTTACCCGGAAGGGTGAGATCACTGCTGAGTCGTGCTGGGTATGGGTCGGCGGGTGGTGAGCGGTTGTATTCTCTTCCCTTGTTATTTCCTTTGTCATTATTACTATTGGTGGCAGCAGCAGTGGTTTGTGTTATACCTTTGTTACTGCACTGCTCTTATCTCAACCCCTGGGAGTTACATTCCTTCCATTCTCCTCCCCATCCCTCTGGGAGCGGAGGGAGGAAGGGGAGGAATGAGCCAGGGCTGCGTGGCTGATTTGCCGACTGGGTTTAAAGCACGACAACGTGTAAAGCTTCGGCTTCTTCACTGATTTTGGGATTTTTTTTTCCTTCTTCCATGAGAAAACCATCCATCAGTAGAGCACAGAACAGCACAGAAGGCAGATTGGGGTTTGCTGTATTCAGTTCATTCACTGTAAACAGCTTGTAGCCATTTAGAAGGCTGGGAGAAATGCTGCAACTTCTGTCAAGACTGAAAGCAAACACATGATTAAGGCAGAATTGACACCTCCTGGGTCACCACCTCTCGTTTATCATCATGCTTGGGTGAATGCCACTGAGATGAATAGACTTTGTTCTGATGTGGATATAGATGGGATTTATTTGTGCTGGCCTGCAGTGGCTTCATCTGCTTGCTAAATGCCTTGGAAATCCAAGATGAATCATGACTGTTGTTTAACTCTTCCTCAGCTGGGCTCATCCAATGATTATACAATTAAATTAGGAAGTTCAATTGTATAATCTGTCCAGGGGAGGGAAATAAGCAGTTTCATAGTCCTACTTGGGGAATGCGGGACAATGGATGGTCAAATGACTTCTGTTGGCTGGCACAGTCATAGAATCATAGAATCATAGAACGGTCAGGGTTGGAAAGGACCTTAAGCTCATCCAGTTCCAACACCCTGCCATGGGCAGGGACACCTCACACTAAACCATGGCATCCAAGGCTCTGTCCAACCCGGCCTCGAACACCGCCAGTGATGGAGCATTCACAGCTTCCCTGGGCAACCCATTCCAGTGCCTCAGCACCCTTACAGGAAAGAACTTCTTCCTCATATCCAATCTAAACTTCCCCTGTTTCAGTTTGAATCCCGTTACCCCATGTCCTATCACCACAGACCCTAATGAAGAGTCCCTCCCCAGCATCCCTATAGCCCCCTTCAGACACTGGAAGCTGCTGTGAGGTCTCCACACAGCCTTCTCTTCTCCAGGCTCAACAGCCCCAACTTTCTCAGCCTATCTCCATACAGGAGCTGCTCCAGTCCCTCATCATCCTCGTGGCCTCCTCCTCATTTGTTCCAACAATTCCATGTCCTTTCGATGTTGAGGACCCCGGAACTGCACACAGTGCTCCAAGTGAGGTCTCACAGAGCAGAGCAGAGGGGCAGGATCACCTCCCTCGACCTGCTGCTCATGCTGCTTTGAATGCAGCCCAGGATACGGTTGGTATCTGAGCTCAAGCGCACACTGCAGCCGCCTCATGTTCATTTTCTCATGGACCAACACCCCCAAGTCCTTCTTCTTGGGCTGCTCTGAATCTCTTCCCTGCCCAGTCCACTCATCATCATTGAACTACTGCTCCTGTAATATCCTGGCAGCGTTTCCATTTAATAGAACATGGATTCAAAACAGTCTTTTGGGAAGAGCAGATTTTAAAACCCAAGAAAAGCTTTAAGCCTCTTGTTTGGTCTTCACAAGGAGCCTTTCCCTGTGAAGGAAGCCAGGTGGCTTCTCTCCGAATTCCCTGGTTCTTCAAAGTGGCAAATTAAGACTTACTGTGGCATCTGCTGCCTATTAACATTTTTCCCATTCCAACAGAAATGTGAGCGTGTGTGATGGGGTTGGGTTAGTGCAGAGGTTTCTCTGAGGAATGGTGATCTTCTGGAAAACATCCCTCCTGGAGGCTGTAAGATGGAGCAAGGCTGCTCCATGTCCTTGTGTCAGGAACATTTGCATTTCCGAACTGCAGTTATCCTAAAGAATCCCGGAATGGTTTGTGCTGAAGGGACCTTAAAGCTCCTCCAGCTCCAACCCCTGCCACGGACAGGGACCCCTTCCACTGGAGCAGCTCAAAGCCCCTGTGTCCAACCTGGCCTTGAGCACTGCCAGACACAGGGCAGCCACAGCTTCTCTGGGCACCCTGGGCCAGCGCCTCAGCACCCTCACAGGGAAGAGCTTCTGCCTAAGAGCTCATCTCAGTCTCCCCTCTGGCAGTTAAAGCCATTCCCCTTGGCCTGGCCCTCCATTCCTTGCCCAAAGCCCCTCTCCAGCTCTCCTGCAGCCCCTTTAGGCACTGGAGCTGCTCTCAGGTCTCCCCTTCAGGAGCCTTCTCTTCTCCAGGCTGCCCCAGCCCAGCTCTCTCAGCCTGGCTCCAGAGCAGAGCTGCTCCAGCCCTCGCAGCAGCTCCATGGCCTCCTCTGGCCTCGCTCCAACAGCTCCACGTCCCTCTTGTGTTGGGCACAAGAAGCGTTGGGTGAAGCCTGGTTTGGTTTCAGCCTCTGACAGAGTCATCGGGAGGTTCATGCAGGCTCTTTGCTGCCTGTCAGCACTTCCCAGCAGTTACCTCTGTCCGTAGGGAAGGTCACGTGCATCAAAGATGGAGCTGTAAGATGCTGCTGTCTTACATGGATGGGAATAATCTCACAGATGGGGGAAGGCTGGAACAGAGATAAAAATTACACTATTAATTTTGTTTTGCCTTAATCCTGAAGGACGAAGGAACTTCATTATCCAATAGGCTGAAAATTGAATGACCTAATGAAATTTCACACCCACTAAATCTAATCACGGATTACTCATGCGGGATTTGAATCAGATAAAAAGGAGGCCTCGGATATTTGGTAGCACTTGCATAAGGTAATGAAAAAGCTGCAGTGTTCTTTGTCCTTCTCAGCTGCTGTGAATTGCTTGACCTACTTCTCTGTTCTTCGCTTTTGTCCTGGGGTTTCTGTGGCGTTCATAGGCCTGACCCCAGCTTCCTTCCGGGCATCAGTGAAGAGGCAGTTCCCCCACTCACATCCAAGCAGAAAGGATCTCAGGGGTGCTTCCTCCTGGATGTTGTTCGTACGCAGTGGAATATCGCTTTTGCTTCAGTAGGCTGAGGCTGGGAAATGAAATAAGTGCTTTAGCTTATGTACCAAAAGGCCTTGGTGATTAGAGGATGTCATTTGGAGCAGACGATGGTGGATGCTCAAGTAACGTTCTCCTCTGGGCTTTGTTTGCGGCTGCTGAGTGTTCTTTTGCAGATCACTTTATCCCTCCAAACCTTCAATGTAAGGACTTAAATGATGTTTGACTCACAGGGATGTTCTGAGCCCCCAAGAACTGATGGTGCCTGTAGCAACCTGAAGGCAACACTTGCTCTGAGCTTGCAAAATGGGGCTTTTTATCACTCGTTGGGTTTCTGGACGAGCAGCCGCTTATTGCTACTGTTGTAAATCTTAGTTCTGGTAGAGAGCAAAGCTTCTATTCACCAGCAAAGGTAGACTTGGGGATAAGAGGAGGCAAGCACAAAGACTGCACTTGAATTAGTCAAGGATCTACTTGTTGCAAATGCCCAAGCAGACCACGTGCTGTTTTATCAAGCAGATTTCCAATCAATAGACTTTGGGTTCTCACCATCTAAGTGCAGATCTTAGAATGGGTTGGGTTGAAGGGACCTCAAAGCTCCTCCAGCTCCAACCCCTGCCACGGGCAGGGACCCCTTCCACTGGAGCAGCTCCAAGCCCCTGTGTCCAACCTGGCCTTGAGCACTGCCAGACACAGGGCAGCCACAGCTTCTCTGGGCACCCTGTGCCAGCGCCTCTGGAGCTGCTCTCAGGTCTCCCCTTCAGGAGCCTTCTCTTCTCCAGGCTGCCCCAGCCCAGCTCTCTCAGCCTGGCTCCAGAGCAGAGCTGCTCCAGCCCTCGCAGCAGCCCCATGGCATTCATGTTAAGAGCTTTAAACTCCCTTTCAAGAGCGGTTGAGGCTGGAGAAGCCAGCGGGCGTCACTTCTGACAGATCAGGAGCCTGGCTGTCCACAGTGCAACAAGGTCAGGAGACACATCTCAAGATAGAAGGGAACAGCCTTTGTGGTCTGCTTTTAGCAGAGCAGTAGTGTTGAAGCTTGCCTCGTCTCTGCCTGGTGTCCATTGGGTGCCCTTCATCTTCAGGATGGATAAAAAGCGCAGCTTCTGCTTTGCACACAGGTACATGAAAGAATTCATCACCAAACAGCACAGCAGCTTCAAATGTTTCCTCAAGGAGTATGAAATCTCATCACAGCTGGATTACCCACCAGCTTTGAAGGTCTGGAAGGTCAGAAAGTGGTTAAATAGTACAGAACAGCATGAAGCAAGGGCTCTGAGGCTTCCTCTGGAGGCACCGAGGGGCTGCTTGGTTTGAGGGCTGTCTCCAGCACTTGGCTTAGTGGTTTTTTGTTCCTATAATCCCTTCCTACCAGCAGGTTCTAGGTTTGTAGGGGTTTATTCCCAAGCTTTTCACACCATAAGAGCTAATGGAATCGAATTTTCTGTTGAGTAGAATCAGATGCTCTTCAAATACAAGCATTGTTCTTTACTATTTGCAAATACCTTGATGCACCTTTCTGTTGGTAAGAGCTCCTACCCGTGGTATCTCTCGTGTTGCAGAGTGGTGGTGTGATTTCATAGTGGTCTGCTGTGGTTTCTGTTGGCTTCTGCATGTGCATATCTGGAAATAGTGGCCATGGTAGGCAGGGGGCTTCCTGGCAATGCTTATCCAGGGATTGCATCTCCTGCTGTGGCAGACCTCTATTAGATGGCCTCCATTGTGCTATCAAGGATGGGGGTTCCAAGTGAAACAGGGGAGATTTAGGTTGGAGATAAGACTGAAGCTGTTCCCTGGGAGGGTGCTGAGGCGCTGGCCCAGGGTTCCCAGAGAAGCTGTGGCTGCCCCATCCCTGGCAGTGTTCAAGGCCAGGTTGGACACAGGGGCTTGGAGCTGCTCCAGTGGAAGGTGTCCCTGCAATGGCAGGGGTTGGGACTGGAGGAGCTTTAAGCTCCCTTCCAACACAAACCAGTCTGGGATGCTATGAGGAGCACAAGGAGCTATGGAAGAGGAGGGTGCTCTGCTGGCAGGGGATGGAGAGCCCAGCGGTGGCACTCGGAATGGCTGGTGTGAAATATGCTTTTCCTTCATTTTATCCAGCAGCACTTGACATGAATTTAGACTCGAAATCTGTGTTTGCTCATTACCGAGCGCCTGATGAATGCGAAATCCCTTCATTACTTCCCAAGTGGGTGTTTTATCTTGTCCCATTATCCGGGGTCGCTCCGATCCTCTTCATTCAGAGTTGCCTTTTCTGGCTGTAATTGGGTTTAGGCAAGTCAGAGCTGAGCTGAAGTGTTGATAGCGAGAAGTATTGTTCCTCTTCCTAAAGACAGTTTCAGGCTTGTCTTTCTTTGTGCTCTCTCTGTCTCATGGTGTGCCGGGGGCTGCTCAGCAGTAATTGTTCTGAGCTCTCTGCATTCAGATGGGTTTCATCGCTGTCGCTGGGTATGTACTGCCCGTACCCTCGCTGCTGGAGCGCGTGATCTGTAGGAATTTGCCTGTGGAGCTGAAGTGTTTCTGCCGTGATTCCTGAAGGCTGATACAAGGGATCAGCCGGTGCCCAGGGGAAGGAGAACAAAATGACCTGAATACCTTTGAGAAGTTAACTACCCTGTGGAGCTCCAGGACATGGGGAGGAAATTGGTTTCCCTTCCTGAAAGCATCTCCTCTCCCCCTGAAGGAATGATGAGGGCTCTGTTTATCATCACGGCTCAGATCAACAGGAAAACGTGGCTGAGTTCTGCAGCGCTTTTAGTAGAAGAAGGAGGCAATGCCCTTAAGCTGTTCCCTACCCAAACTGTTGGGTGAGCTTTGTTAACCCAGCCTGGCAGGAGCAGGGCCACCGAGCAGCAGGAAACATCACCAGAGCCAACTGCTGCAGGAATGCAAGTTCCATCGTTTGTATTCCCCTGGGAGAATGCAGGGAGTGAGGCTGTACTGGGAACTGGGAAAACTGGTGGAGAATCTGGGGTCCCGGCATAAGGACATGGAGCTGCTGGAGCAAGCCCGGAGGAGGCCAGTGAGGATGGGCAGGGGCTGGAGCAGCTCCTGTATGGAGCCAGGCTGAGAACATTGGGGCTGTTGAGCCTGGAGAAGAGAAGGCTGCTGTGGAAGACCTCAGAGCAGCTTCCAGTGTCTGAAGAGGGCCTATAGGGATGCTGGGGAGGGACTCTTCATCAGGGACTGGAGTGATAGGACAAGGGGTGATGGGTTCAGCTGAAACAGGGGAAGTTCAGATTGGAGATAAGGCAGAAGCTGTTCTGTGTGAGGGTGCTGAGCGCTGTCACAGGGTGCCCAGAGAAGCTGTGGCTGCCCCATCCCTGGCAGTGCTCAAGGCCAGGTTGGACACAGGGGCTTGGAGCTGCTCTGGTGGAAGGTGCTCCTGCAATGGCAGGGGTTTGGACTGGAGGAGCTTTAAGGGTCCCTTTCAACCTGAACCAGTCTGGGATTCTATGGTCCTCTGAATTGGGAACCAATTCAACCATTAGACTTTGGGAGCTATCCTTGCACCATATGGTCGAATTCCCTTTTTTCCCCCAGATGAACTGATGTTCACCCTTCTGAGGGGGTTTCACTCTCTTTGTCTCAGCTTGAACCCTGTTTTAACTATGTTAAGCTCATCTTTCCATCAGAAGAGATTTAGATGTTGCGAAGCGTATTCTTTGTCCCAGGTTGGAAGCCTTAGTGAGCTGCCAGCTCGCTCTTGTTACCTTTAGATCTGCAGTTCCCCCGAGATAAAGTAGCATTAGGAGCAGTCCCCGGTTTTCTCTCCAAAGCCATTTCTGATTTCCATATAAATCAAAACCAGCTTTACCTTCGCCCTGCCCTAATCCCAGAACCAACACAGGGAGGAGATTACATCCTGGAGATGGCAGAAAAGCAATTAGAATTTGCACACAAGAATCGAGAGGGGAAGGAACATCGCCTCTTTATTCCCTGAGCCAAGCAGGGAAATACCCTGAGCTCAGATGGGTTTGTTGCTTATTGACTCCCTTTGCTTTTGAAGTTCCTGATAGAAAAGTCATTAATATTCCGAGATTAAAATGCAGGTATTTGAGGGTTATAAGTGATGAGATGTTTTAAGGAGGGTGAGGATTGGCTGCAAAGAGCCTGAATTTGCAGTTAGGGAGGAAAATGGCTATTTATAGCTCTGTCTGCATGGATTTATATGTGTTGATGTTAATGATGAGCTCTGAGAAGATGAACCTCACAGTGGCAAACTGCGTGCATGGCAGTAGGGTGGGACTGCAGTGGTCAACGTGGAGAAGAGGGATTGCAGCAGTGAAGGTGGAAGCTGAAGCACGTGCCTGTGTGGCTGGGTGGCAAAGGCTGTGGTTTAGAGGTGCTGAACAGCAAGGGTTTGGAAGTCTGGAGGAGCAGGATCTGTCCTAGCTGAGGGGAACGGGAATGGGATATAAAGACAGGCTGAGAAGGATGGGGCTGTTCAGCCTGGAGAAGAGAAGGCTGCGTGGAGACCTCAGAGCAGCTTCCAGTGTCTGAAGGGGGCCTATAGGGATGCTGGGGAGGGACTCTTCATTAGGGACTGCAGTGATAGAACATGGGGCAACGGGTTCAAACTGAAACAGGGGAAGTTTACATTGGATATGAGGAAGAAGCCCTTTCCTGTAAGGGTGCTGAGGCACTGGAATGGGTTGCCCAGGGAAGCTGTGAATGCTCCATCGCTGGCAGTGTTCAAGGCTGGGTTGGAGAGAGCCTTGGGTGCCATGGTTTAGTGTGAGGTGTCCCTGTCCATGGCAGGGGGTTGGAACTGGATGAGCTTAAGGTCCTTTCCAACCCTGACTATTCTATGATTCTATTCTGTTCTGTGATCAGCACTGAACCCAGGCTGTAGTTGGACTAGATGATTGTTGTGTCTTCCATCTGAGCCCTTCCCTTCCCTTCCCTCCTGTCCTGTTATTTCAGTCCACATATAGAGTAGTCTCTGCAATGCGTCCCATCCCCTAGAGAACCATGCTCTTCCTGATAGGCTTCTACAGTTAAATTGACCTATTATGAGAATTGCCTTTTTCCATCTGCCTAATAACCTTGGACCAGTCCAAAGCATCATTAACAGGCCTGGATCCTGGGATTTGCTCTGCATCCCAGCAGGCTCTCGCCTTTGAAAGACGTGTATTTATTTGACTGAATTTCTCCAGCACCTTGCTGTGCGCCTGCTGCCAGCACTCAGCACCTTCAGAATCCGTTCCTCCACTTGGTGGAGCCATGGTGTCCGAATGGTGTTCCTGGGGCTTGCTCCTCAGTTTGGGAAAGCCTGCTACCACATATACAGAGGAACTGATAAGCACAATCACTTCAGCTGTTCTAAGTAGCTCCATCTCTCTGTTGGCCCTCACTGGCATTGTCCTTGCCCTAAGCATGCAGAAGGCAGCTGATTGTGGAAGAAAAGTGGGTTCCTGAATGACCTTCCTGTTTGAGCTTCCTTGAAATAATCCCCTCTTTTTGCACAAGCCCTTGTGCTGTAAAGCTTTGCTCCAAAGCTTTTGAAGTTGTGCCTGACAGCACATGGGGCCCTTTGGAAATGTACTGTAGGTTAAAACTCTTCAGGTATTACACATTACTTTGGTTTTCATAGGGAAAAACCATCTTCTGCAATAGGAGATCAGTGCTCTTCAGGCACTTCTTGTGCAGGAGGTTGCTTGTGGGGAAAGTTAAAACTTACTCAAGCAGAGCTGTAACAGTCACAAACTGCCCTCAGGTCATTTCTTCTCCTTGACATACGCAAGAAAGGCAGTGGAGGGGCTTTAGGTGTCACTACCGAGCTCCCCTTGCCTCAAAACCACGTTGCAGGGGGACTTCAGGCTTCACCATTCGAGTGTATCCAGCTTGAAGGGCTGATTTTCCTGGTTCCTTTTGTGCTGTTGCTCTGTTGCTCAGGAGCGTGTCTGAATTGCAGAGGTGAGTCTGTGAGATGCTCACGTTGTCTGCGCTCACCCTAAGGACTCTCCAGCTCCTTTATACGTTCACAGAATCCCAGCCTGGTTTGTGTTGGAAGGGAGCTTAAAGCTCCTCCAGCTCCAACCCCTGCCACAGGCAGGGACACCTTCCACTGGAGCAGCTCCAAGCCCCTGTGTCCAAGCTGGCCTTGAGCACTGCAGGGATGGGGCAGCCACAGCTTCCTATGGGCACCCTGGGACAGCACCTCAGCACCCTCACAGGGAACAGCTTCTGCCTAAGAGCTCATCTCAGTCTCCCCTCTGGCAGTTAAAGCCATTCCCCTGTCCTGTCCCTATCATCCCTTGTCCAAAGCCCCTCTCCAGCTTTCCTGCAGCCCCTTAGGCACTGGAGCTGCTCTCAGGTCTCCCCTTCAGGAGCCTTCTCTTCTCCAGGCTGCCCCAGCCCAGCTCTCTCAGCCTGGCTCCAGAGCAGAGCTGCTCCAGCCCTCGCAGCAGCTCCATGGCCTCCTCTGGCCTCGCTCCAACAGCTCCACGTCCCTCTTGTGCTGCTGCCCCAGAGCTGGATCAGGACTGCAGGGGGGCTCTCCCCTTCACACAGCAGAGGGGCAGGATCCCCTCCCTGAGCTGCTGCTCACGCTAACTCTCGGTTAGGGGAGCGTTCATTCACCATTGTTTTCACACCTAAAGGCCAGGACATTCCAGGTGCACCCACAGCTGTGTTCAGGAAGGCCTCAGTGGTTTTCGTTTCTCTGAGGCATCAAGAGGCTGCAGTAGAGGGAAGGCGTTGAGTGGCACCGGATTCGCTCAGTACTTTGAAGCAGCGCTGGATTTGAGGTGAACACAAACCCATGGTGCACACATGGGAAGGGCCTGGCTGGTCACAGCTCCCTGTGGGTGCTGGTGCTAGGAAGGTGGGTATTCACTTACAGCCTGACTATGAAGGGTTCACCACTTGGGTTTTGATATGAGGTCGGTTGTACCAGTCTTAGCTCAAGCAGGGGCAGAAAGCCCAGGTATTGATAGCAGTGGTAGTGCTCCTCTTAACTTCAGCTGTACTTTGGATCTCAGAGCTTTTCTCTTTGTTTTGAGATCTCATTTTACATTCTTCTGGGGCAAAAGCTTAGATTTGACTCACTGGGGACATGAGGAGGCAGGGGATGAGTGTTACACATTAGAGTTCCACCTAGAAAATGAAGCTGTTATTCACTTGTGGTTTTCCCTGCAGATACTGCAAGACAATGACTCAGTATAAGTGAATTGTTCTGCATTGATTCCCTACTTGTAAATCTGCAGAAGTTCATTAGTATTGAGCAGGCCTGCAGGGCCACGGGCTGACCCTGTGCTTGGTGCTTATCTGACCCAGCTTTAGTCTGCTTGTGCCAGTCAGTAGGTGTGAGATGTCACCGTGAACTGAGAACAGCCTCTGCCTGTGACTCACTTGATGTGGTGGCCTGGAATTGGCACCTCCTTGTGCTTAAAAGGAGGAGCAAAATGACTGGTTTGTAAGGATGCTCCATCTCGAGCGAGTCTGGGCTTAAGGTTGGATGTGATGACATTGAAGGTCTTTTCCAACCTAGTGGAGTCTAGGATAAAATCAGCTTCCTATAGGAAAGCTGGTGGTTGATTTCTTTAGGGCACAATGTACATGGAAATGCTTCCTCAGAGCCCTTCTTTGCCATCACACAAAAGCACATTGTCAGGTGATGGGTCTTGGGTTTTGTTTCAGCTGATGCTGCTCAAACAGTTCATTTCTGAGGACTTTTAATGAAGAAATGTCCCTTTGGGTTGGAAGGAACAGGCTCTGCAAACCTTGACTTCATTCATTTGGTAGCTAAGAGCATGATCTCAGCTATGCTTGATGAGAACAGTGCTAATGCAAAACATCATTCCTGTAGTCAGTCCCATGATGATAAATAGCAACTGCTTTGTGTAATGATGCTTGATAAAATATTGCAGGGGAAATAATTTAACATGAAGGTATTTTTAATATGCAATTTCCAACCATGTGAGAAAGAAATTGCATCCCTTATGAAGGGAATTTCTAGCTTGATGCGTATTTATTTTTATAGGTAGATATTAAATATCTCACATCTTTTAAAGCTGAAGTGAAGACGAAAGGATTGACAGCTCCTCACAATGTTCTATATGGAGAACAGTCTCTCCAGGGAGACCTTCTTTGGCCCCTGTCCTCAAACTTGCTGGCCCCTTTGTGCCTCTGCTGCTGGTCCCTCCATCAGGCAAGGAACAGGTCCAAAACAGAGAAGGGTCATCCCGCACAACAGCACCCCCTGTAATTCAATGTTAGTCCCATTGGGGCAGTCCTACTCTTTGGGGACTTGAAGCCTTCAGTTCTTCAGTGAAGAAGGTGGCTGAAGAATTGAAGTGGATGAAGAACAGAAGTGACTGAAGAACTGAAGGCTTCAAGAGGTGAAAGCTTCCATTAAGCCCATTTCTCTGCTCCCTTGCACCTACTCTGGGAGATATTTGGAACCTCTTCCCCTTGTGTCCATCATAGAATCATAGAATAGTCAGGGTTGGAAAGGACCTTAAGCTCATCCAGTTCCAACCCCCTGCCATGGGCAGGGACACCTCACACTAAACCATGGCACCCAAGGCTCTCTCCAACCTGGCCTTGAACACCGCCAACGATGGAGCATTCACAGCTTCCCTGGGTAACCCATTCCAGTGCCTCAGCACCCTCACAGGAAAGAACTTCTTCCTCATATCCAATCTAAACTTCCCCTGTTTCAGTTTGAACCCGTTACCCCATGTCCTATCACTGCGGTCCCTAATGAAGAGGACCGTTGTACCTTGTCCCATCTGACCCGTCACTGCCAGATACCCCAACGTCCTGATGCTGCATCTCAGCCCTGCTTTTCTGCTCTGTCCTTGTCCCTGCAGGCCCTTTTCTCCTTCAGTCTGGACCCCCATATCCATAATGTCACATCACAAAGAGCCCCACTGAGGCCAGGAGCCAGCCTAGCTCCTATTTGCAATGTGTGACTCCATCAGGAGGTCAGGGAGATGAAGAAGGATCCCCTCAGTATTTTATATCACTGAAGCTTTCCAATAATTTAAACATGTTCTTTGGATATAGCTTTAAAAATAACCGTATCCAATAAAATAGATGGTATTTATACGTGCCCTGCTTGGAAGTGGACCAGGGCGTTGTGGATAATGGGAGGTCTTTGGCGTGCTGAGATGGAGTGGGACGCAGAGGAGGATTTGAGGATATCTAAAGAGAGAGTAGCACCTGTTTCCTGCTGAACCCTTGGAGCGGGAGCATGTGCTCTGCCACTCCTGTTGATACTGGAAAGCCATGCCAGGATAAACACATCCTGCCTACATGTACGGGGTGCCCATGGAAGCTGTGGCTGCCCCATCCCTGGCAGTGCTCAAGGCCAGGTTGGACACAGGGGCTTGGAGCTGCTCCAGTGGAAGGTGTCCCTGCCTGTGACAGGGGTTGGAGCTGGAGGAGCTTTTAAGGTCTCTTCCAACCCAACCCAGTCTGTGACTCTGTGACTCTCTTTTGTAGGAAGAGACCTTTATCATATGAAGTAGTGTAGGAAAAATATAATTATCTCTATAATTATGCAAATCAAATGCTATTTTTTCAGGTTCCAGTGCCTCAAATTACCTCTTGTGAAGGTATTTTGGTGTGATGAATTAATGACAGTTTTCTACTGTGGGCTGTTTGGTGACAGTTTTTTTTTGGGTACCAATCCCATGTGAGAGATGCCTCTGGACATCTCCTCTTCTCTCTGCTCCTCACTTAAACCCCTCAGGCTCTGCTGGTATATCTGTAACATGCTGCTGTTTTGAATCCCAAACCATAACTACTCAGCCTGTTCTTGTTAAGCTAATTTACCCACTCAGGAGCTCACACTGCAGGAGGAGGCTGACATGAACCATCTGACTTTTATTTTGCTTGACATAATGCCTTTGGCTCCTCCAACTTTGGAGGTTTTCCCTTTTTCCCTTCCCTTTTCCATCCCAGCCTATTAATAATTTGCTATTCCTGGAGGGAACTGGTGACTCTTTATTCTGTTCCCCAGACACGCTGGTGGATGTGTTATTTTTAAGCCGGTTTCACTACCTGAGGCACAATGACTCATTATGGATTTGCAAAGTCCTCTCTGGTTTTCCATAGCAGTTGACTTCTGGATTTAATCATGGAGGGGGCAGTTAGAATCATAGAATTGTAGAACAGTCAGGGTTGGAAAGGACCTTAAGCTCATCCAGTTCCAACCCCCTGCCATGGGCAGGGACACCTCACACTAAACCGTGGCACCCAAGGCTCTGTCCAACCCGGCCTTGAACACCGCCAGCGATGGAGCATTCACAAGCTTCCCTGGGCAACCCATTCCAGTGCCTCACCACCCTCACAGTAAAGAACTTCTTCCTCATATCCAATCTAAACTTCCCCTGTTTCAGTTTGAACCCGTTACCCCATGTCCTATCACTGCATTCCCTAATGCAGAGTTCCTCCCCACCATCCCTATAGCCCCCTTCAGATACTGGAAGCTGCTCTGAGGTCTCCACGCAGCCTTCTCTTCTCCAGGCTCAACAGCCCCAACTTTCTCAGCCTATCTCCATACAGGAGCTGCTCCAGTCCCTCATCATCCTCATGGCCTCCTCTGCACTTGTTCCAACAGTTCCATGTCCTTTTGATGTTGAGGACCCCAGAACTGCACACAGTGCTCCAAGTGAGGTCTCACAGAGCAGAGCAGAGGGGCAGGATCACCTCCCTCGACCTGCTGGTCACGCTCCTTTGGATGCAGCCCAGGATACGGTTGGTTTCTGGGCTCAAGCGCACACTGCAGCCGCCTCATGTTCATTTTCTCATGCACCAACACCCCCACGTCCTTCTGCGCAGGGCTGCTCTGAATCTCTTCTCTGCCCAACCTGGAGCTGTGCCTGGGATTGCTCTGACCCAGGTGTAGGACCTTGCACGTGGCATGGTTAATTTAATGGTTAAGTTGGAGCACAGCATCAAATATCCAAATCTTTTAAGGCTGTAACAGTCATAGAATCTTCCCTAAAGTCAACGCAACCATCTCCCTTTGTAAAATTAGGGGGCACAGAGTGACCCAAGGACCTTGTCTTCACACTGGGAGCCACTTCCTGGGGTAGAGGGAATGATGGGGGTGACTTGGATTTGTGGGGAAAAGCAATACCTTAGGCAGGGTGATTTCTTGGGGAGCACAATGATGTGCCTTATATTTTATACCTTTTCAGGAAACCTAAGTCTGAAGGCTCAAGTGTTTCATGTCTTCTGGTATTTCTTCTTTGGTAGAGCTCTGTTTGCTCTGCAGTGGGTGCTTGTAGGAGACAGAGAGGAAAATCAGCTGTGTTGGGACATTGGGATGAGTGTGTTGGGAAGTGCTCTTGGGATGCCTTTCTGATTTCCTCCCAACTGCAGAGAGGTGTCCACACTTCCTGTGTCTTCCTGAGCTATTGTAGGGTTGCTTTGGGTTGAAGGGTCCTTAAAGCTCCTCCAGCTCCAACCCCTGCCACGGGCAGGGACACCTTCCACTGGAGCAGCTCCAAGCCCCTGTGTCCAACCTGGCCTTGAGCACTGCCAGGGATGGGGCAGCCACAGCTTCTCTGGGCACCCTGGGACAGCGCCTCAGCACCTTCCCAGGGAAGAGCTTCTGCCTAAGAGCTCATCTCAGTCTCCCCTCTGGCAGCTTAAAGCCATTCCCCTTGGCCTGGCCCTACAGGTGTGCTGGTGGAAGGTGTCCCTGCCCGTGGCAGGGGGTTGGAACTGGACGATCTTCAGGTCCTTTCCAACCCCAACCAGTCTGGGATTCTGTCGTTTCAGGGCTGTTGCTCTTCCTTCCTGGTTCTTGGTGAATTGGACAGGAGCTGCGTTTGCTGTTGGGTTTCTCTAGGGTCTGGTGCAGTGGTCGGGGATCTCATCCCATCTCTTTGCTGGAAGATGAATAATGAACACATTGGGGATATGGGGGTTTTGCAGCATCTCTGTATTTCTCCTCCCTTCCCAAGAGAGTCTTTGCACTTTTGAGCTGTTGAACTCAGGTTTTAGTTTGACGGGAGCCCTTTTAGAAACCCCACTGTGGAGTTTTGCCAGGTCAAATGTTGGCTATTCCCAGCTTCCCCCAAGCACAATCCGAGTCTCATCTCCCAGCCCAAATACATCCAAGAGACCCATTAAGCCTTTTAACGCCCAAACCCTGGCTTTGTTAATACTCTGTGTGTGCTCCATCTGCTGCTCTGTTTGCCTGAAGCTGATGTCTTTGAGAGCAATTCACTTCCCTGGTCCAATTCCAAACTGTCCAAAATACCATATGGACATATTAAAGTCAATTAGCATTTTAACAGTCAGGATCTAAGTTGTGATCCCTAAACCCTTGGTCTTCCTGAATTTCCCTCAAGCTTGGCCTATTCTTACAACCCCAAATAGTTTATCATTGGGAATCTGTCTCTTTCCTAACCTTACAAGTGAAAACTGTTGGATCCATCCTTTAAAAGTGGTTCTTTTGGGCAATAATTTGATTCTGTGACATTGTTGTGATCGTCCTGGAAGTGCCAATCACTACATTTAGCTGAAATAGGAAATTTGGTGTCTCCAGAGATCTTGTTTAAGGGTGTGAATCAAGAGTGGGTCTGGTGAAATAAGGAGAATGCTGCTAAGGATAAAGGGGAATACGTTAGAGGTAGGAAGCAGGTCAAGGCTTGTGCTATAGGAGAGACTTAATTCTTGGGCAGTTTTGGTGTGTCAATCCTCGATCATAGTCTGAGGATGCCAAAATGGCAGCACTGGGGACATTGGCTTTGACGGAATACCTGGAATAACACTGCCAGGGTAGGTCCAACACGAGGATGCTCAGGGGCTGGAGCACCTCCTGTATGGAGCCAGGCTGAGAGCACTGGAGCTGTTGAGCCTGGAGAAGAGAAGCTGTGTGGAGATCTCATAGCAGCTTCCAGAGTCTGAAGGGGGCTACAGGGCTGCTGGAGATGGTTTTGGACACGTATCTGGAGGTACCTAGCACATGGGAAGCCCTTTCCAGATGCTGCTGTTCCTTGAAATAAGGCATATTTTGGACCTGGTTCTTGTAGACACCAAGCAGGCCAGAAGGAAGGAATTGGAACAGATACGAAACAGGAGCAAACCCCCAATTCCAAAGTCTAAAAAGGCATCAGGTATTCACACTGAAGTTGTTCCCTTTCCATAGCTGGAAGCACAGAGGTCTTGCATGCTCTGCTTTGTCTGTCACGGAGCAGGAATTAGATCTGGAGCAACAGAGCAAAGCTTGCAATGAGGTTTTTATTCCTCCTGGCTCAGCAGCAGAGCTGAAAAGGCTGAATTGGAAATGAACCAGATGAACAAGTGCATTGGGGAATCACAAAGGGCTCTTTTCTGAGCGGTTTATTGTAAATGCCCTGCCAGAACCTATAACCTGAGGGCACGGAGAGCCTGGGCTTGCTCTCCTGCCTGCCTGCATTTACATTACCAACTCCTCCACAAAGAGCCAACCAGATACCGTCCCTTCAAGACCCATCCAGTGTTGCCATAGAAACTGCCAGAGCAGAAAGAGATCAGGAGCACCCGCTTCTGGAGGTGTGAGGCACTCCTCACCTCCACGAGATTGCCGGGATGAGCAAATTCCGCATGGAAAAGGATTTCATAGAATCATAGAACAGTCAGGGTTGGAAAGGACCTTAAGCTCATCCAGTTCCAACCCCCTGCCATGGGCCAGGGACACCTCACACTAAACCATGGCACCCAAGGCTCTGTCCAACCCGGCCTTGAACACCGCCAGTGATGGAGCATTCACCACTTTCCTGGGCAACCCATTCCAGTGCCTCACCACCCTCACAGTAAAGAACTTCTTCCTCATATCCAATCTAAACTTCCCCTGTTTCAGTTTGAACCCATTACCCCATGTTCTATCACTGCAGTCCCTAATGAAGAGTCCCTCCCCAGCATCCCTATAGGCTCCAATCCATCCCTATAGTTCCATGTCCTTTCTATGTTGAGGACCCCAGAACTGCACACAGTGCTCCAAGTGAGGTCTCACAGAGCAGAGCAGAGGGGCAGGATCACCTCCCTCGACCTGCTGCTCACGCTCCTGTCAATGCAGCCCAGGATACGGTTGGTTTCTGGGCTCAAGCGCACACTGCAGCCGCCTCATGTTCATTTTCTCATGGACCGACACCCCCACGTCCTTCTGCGCAGGGCTGCTCTGAATCTCTTCTCTGCCCAACCTGGAGCTGTGCCTGGGATTTGTGCTTCTGTATCATCCTGCATGAAACTGGAGCAACTTGAGGGTGTTTATGGAATAGAGTCCAGATTACCAGAGGAAAAGGAATGTCTCTGGGGCCAGAAGGATGCTCTGTCTACTCCTTGCCTAGGGAAGGATCTCAAGGAAGATCCAATGCTTAAAATTCACCATGGTGGAGCCTTGTTGGAGTTGCACCAGGAAACCTTCACTTGAAAGGGGAAACACAGTACCAACAACATGATCATAGAATCACAGAGCGGTTTGGGTTGGAAGAAACCTTAAAGTTCCTCCAGCTCCAACCCCTGCCACGGGCAGGGACCCCTTCCACTGGAGCAGCTCCAAGCCCCTGTGTCCAACCTGGCCTTGAGCACTGCCAGACACAGGGCAGCCACAGCTTCTCTGGAAACCCTGGGCCAGAGCCTCAGCAGCTCTCACAGGGAATAGCTTCTGCCTAAGAGCTCATCTCAGTCTCCCCTCTGGCAGCTTAAAGCCATTCCCCTGTCCTGTCCCTACATCCCTTGCCCAAAGCCCCTCTCCAGCTTTCCTGCAGCCCCTTCAGGCACTGGAGCTGCTCTCAGGTCTCCCCTTCAGGAGCCTTCTCTTCTCCAGGCTGCCCCAGCCCAGCTCTCTCAGCCTGGCTCCAGAGCAGGGTATGAACACATGATGTCCTCATCTTCCTTCTCTTCATGTATATCTCCCCAGAGTTCAGGTTCCTGCACTTCAGGTTCCTCCCAATCTCTTCAGTGCAGATTTCAGTTTAGATGAAGAAATGCATATGCACTAATGAGAGTATCAGTAATGATTCCATTAAAGACACATGGACTGAGCAGGGCTCTATCTCATTTTCCCCAAGCCACATCCTATCTATAGGCCAGTGAGAGCCGAAGGTGACTTCTGCTGGTGAAATGAGCAGATTTGACTCTGGATGCCCAAGGAAAACAGCTTTCCAGAGAAATAAAGGCCACCCCATCCCTTTTGTGAGCGTAACCTCCCTTTAGTCTGTCATTCTGGATCAGTTCAGCTGCCAGCTCAGAAGCCCTCCCGTGGCATCTCCTTGCCTGCCTTGCTGACGTTCTAAATGTTATAACAGCCCTGGAAAATGTGTTCCGTAATACTCAAGTAAAGACAGAGGAAGAAACCTGTGGTCAGGATGAAAAATGAGCTGTGTGCACTCACTGTGTGCAGGAAGAGGAGCAGTTGCTCTGTTTTCCTTCTTTAAGGTATTGGCTAAGGGCCTGAGGAAGTTGTGCTTCATCCTCATTGCTCTGCAGTAAGGAAAATCTTATTTCATTCTCTTTTGAAGTAATGATATTGAAATAGCAAAGATTAAGAAGGGAAGAAGTAGCTTAGTCCTAAGGTTTAATCTTAGGTGCCAAAGCCTCACAAACCTGCTGCTGTTCATCAAGGACATCAAGAGGATGGAAGTGGTTCGTTGAGGTTCCTCAGCAAAGATCTGTAGAGAAACTAAGGATCGTGGGAGCAAAGGGAAGGTCCTTTCCAGGATAAGTAATTCATTAGAGGTAAAAAGAGGGAGTTGGAGTCAGTAACACGCTCTTTTGGTGAGGGGGACCTGGTGTTGGCAGAGATTGGTGGTGGGAGCTGGGTTTGTTCAGCACTTTCAGAAGGGACCTGGGAAAGGGAAGGAATGCTGAGAGGTGCTAATCTTGAATTACTCAGGGCAATAAAAGATGAGGGATGATGAATGTGAAGTCTGGCAATAGCTTCTCATGAAACTATACTAAAGATGAAATCTGCTGTAGGTGAATGTGAAGTGATGCATGGGAGGAAAAGGAGTCTTTATCCTGCATGTAAAATGCTGGGATTTGAGCTGACCATTCCCACTCAGGAGGAGGGTCCTGGATCATGACAACCGCATCAGCTCAGTGCTCAGCATCTCCCTGGTAGCTATAAATGTTTCCCAATGGGAACAACCTCCCCAGAGAAGTGGTGATTTATCTATTGTCATGGTTTAAGCCCAGCTGTAAATCAGCCATGCAGTCATTAGCTCACTCCCCCCCTTCCTCCTCCCTCTCCCAGAGGGATGGGGAGGAGAATGGAAGGAATGTGACTCCCAGGGGTTGAGAAAAGAGCAGTGCAGTAACAAAGGTATAACACAAACCACTGCTGCTGCCACCAGTAATGATAATGATAAGGGCAATACAAGGGAAGAGAATACAGCCGCTCACCACCCGCCAACCCATACCCAGCACGACCCAGCAGTGATCTCACCCTTCCGGGTAACTGCCCCCAGTTTACACCCTGGGCATGCCGTGCTGTGGTATGGAATACCTCTTTGGTCAGTTGGGTCAGGGGTCTGTCTCTGCTTCCTCCCGGCTTCCCCTCCTCCCTGGCAGAGCACGAGGCTCAGAAAGGCCTTGGTCAGAGTGACCATTACTGAGCAGCAACTGAAACCATCGGTGTTATCAGTGCTGTTCCCAGGCTGAAAGTCAAAAGCACAGCACTGCACCAGCTCCTGAGAAGGAGAAAAGTGACTGCTGCTGCTGAACCCAGGACATCTATTCATAAATGGAATAATCTCCCCAGGGAAGTGGTGACTTCCCAATGTTGGACACTGTTAAGATTGGGCTGCACAGGGTGCTGGGCATCCAGTCTAGGGTCATGCTTTGCTTGGAAAGGTTGGAGCAGATGATCCTTGAGGTCCCTCCAACCTGGGATTCTGATTCTATGATGCCTGGTCTCCTACACAAGAAACTGAATGGTGCCAGGTTCTCCAGAGAGAGCTGCAGATGCATTCCTAGGCCTGGAAGAGCTTCCCTTTCTTTGCAGTTATTTCAGCTTCTCTAACTGAAAGACAAGTCCTTGCCCAGCAACCCTGACCTCATTTGTCTCCTTTTGGGCTCTGGACAGGCTTATTAGTGGTGACCCAGGACTCAAGGCTGTGAGTGGCTTTAGCTACAGACCAGTGATGAGTTGGCTTTCTCCATGACCAGGATTCCTTTGAGGAAGAATGAAAATCATTATTCTTCAGGGCTACTTTTTAGGGTGAAGACAAGAAATACCACTTGGGCTGCCTCAGGTTTAGCAATCTTCTGCTATTATAACTTATCTTCATCCTTCCAGCTAAATATTCCCATGGGCAACATGGTAGGATAATGTGGAGCCCCAGTTCAGTGTTTAGGCCAATTATAATGTTTTCTTTACCTAGGGCTCACACTTTGGAGCACCAAACAAGTTTATTCTCTCATTGGAGACTATTCATATCTTGCTTTGGATTAGTCAAATAGAGAATGCAGTAAGTAAGTGAATGGAGCATTAATATTGTGTGACCTACTTGGTTTTCTAGAGCACCTTTCCCATAGAGTCTTGTCACATAGAGTCATAGTATCACCTGGGTTGGCAAGTGTAGGAAAGGATGTGACACGTGTCTCTTGCCTAGAAGTGATGGTGATTGATGGTCTGTCAGGTTCTGTCACTGTGCTTTGTTTAGAGCTTGTGCCTTAAATAATCAAACTATCTCACTAATGTTCTTGGGCAGTTGCTCCTGGTTTTCAGGATGAGTTTTGCTCATATGGATGCATCCTGTGGTGAGGCCTGGAGGGTTTCTGTTGGGTGTAGATGGGAAGGAAACCTGAGGTGGAACTGAAATAAGAAGGGAAATGGGAATAATCTCTTTTAGCCAACAGCTTGCAACTATATTGAACCTTAATACAGGTCTGAAGGCAAGTTTTCCCTGAGCAAGAGGAAAAACAGGCAACAAATGCCCAAAACAGTGCTTCTGTCATTCCCTAATATCCATTCGGCCTTGTGAAGTCTCTCAAGTCCCTGACGTGATGAGGGCAGCATTGCATTATCCAACCAATGGAAGGTCCCATGGAATTGCTCAGAGCTCTGTGCTCTTCCTGCCTAATTCCCAGGAAACCAGGGAAACTACAGGGCAGGGAGGCCCCGGCAGCCATTCGCTGCCATTGATCTCCAGTTGGGCAGATCTCCTCCAGGTAGGCAGGACCGTGTTGTGTCAACGTTGTGACCCAGTGAAAGGGAGGAAATGGACCGCACCACATTGGCCATGCCATCGTGCCACCAACTGAAGGGTTTCTCTCCATCACCCTTCATGTCAAAGTCATCTCTGCCACTCCCGTGCCTTTCAGTGGTGCTTTCTTCTAAGTCTGCAAAGATGAAGGAAATGGTCATAAAACAAAACTATTTTTTGGCAGATTCATGGAGTTTTTGTCAGTTTGGGGGGGGGGGCTGAGTTTATACTGAAGGTTCAGAGGCACAGTGGTGTTGCCTGTGATGCCTGTAGAGCTCCTGTCTGTGTAGTCTCCAGGCTTTGTGCTTATCATGTAAGATAAGCACCTCCTTCTCCAGAGAGGGTGGAATTCACCACCCTTTGGGTCAAGCTGTGATCCCATGAGGAAGAGGAAGGAGTTACAGAAGTTTTCACTCTGGTTGGTGTGCGCTCATCCTTCCTCATGGAATGAATCATAGGATCATAGACTGGTTTGGGTTGAAGGGACCTTAAAGCTCTTCCAGTTCCAGACCCCTGCCCCGGGCAGGGACACCTTCCACTAGAGCAGCTCCAAGCCCCTGTGTCCAGCCTGGCCTCGAGCATCTTCTACTCTGCAGATCCAGAACTGCCTCCCCTCCTGAGGATCCTTCCTACTCCTGTGTACCATCATCACAGTCCTGGAAATGAGGAGCTGGAGTGAAGCCAGAAGGACTCATGAAGCAGTGAGGCTCTGTTATTCCCTCGTTTCACACAAACATTCGGTCTGAGCTGGCAAGGTGTGCTTGCAGCCCAAAAAGCCAATCATATCCTGCTTGAGGATGCAATATCCAGGTTAAGGGAGGTGAATATCCCCTTTACTCCCCACTTGTGAGACCACACCAGGAGTATTGTGGGTTCCCAGCACAAGGAAGATATGGACTTGGACAAAGCCTTGGGTGACCTCATTTAATGTGAGGTGTCCCTGCCCATGGCAGGGGTTGGAGCTGGATGATCTTAAGGTCCTTTCCAACCCAAACCATTCTATCATTCTATGAATGCCCCATGAAGGGAGACAGCACAAGGCACTTTGTATTGCTGGGAAGGACATACTCCGCTCCAGCCAGAGGCCTGCAGCCTGCAATATAAGCCCACAGATCCCACCCCACCACCACTCTTCTGTGGGAGGTACACAGCGATGCTGTGGGTGCCTCCGCAGTCCACATGAGAATTGGTTTTGCATGGCCATGGGTAACGAGCAAGATATAAGTTGCTGCTCAGATAGAGAAAAGGACTTTGCAGGTGAAAAAAGAACCAACTGCAAAAGGTCTCCAGGAGGGTGTCAGGTTGGCAAATGCTGCAGCAAAGCTTGCTTTAATCAGTTCCTGTGACTGCTGAATGCACGTTCATTTGACTGCTCTGCTCTTGGGCTGATGAGGCTTGAAGCCGTGATAAGGAGGTGGTGCTTCTTCATGGGAATGAATGTGCTTATTATCCCCAGAGGCTCCAGAGATGCAGGATCCTCAACCAACCATTAATGTGCTCTTCAGAGCCGTTCCACCCTTGCTTTCAGCTTGTCGTCTATTTTTACCTCCATTTAGCATGAGTGGGCTGGAATAGTTCCATGGCGAGTCGAGTGAGTGATGGGATACCAGTGATAATGTGGGATGATCCATGTAAAATGAAACCTGGGCTCCTGCAGCATCAAGGTCCCTTTGCAAATCTGGCTGTTCATCCTTGGTAATGCCCGAGGAGTAGCACATGGGAG
This sequence comes from Myiopsitta monachus, assembly GCA_017639245.1. Taxonomy (NCBI): domain Eukaryota; kingdom Metazoa; phylum Chordata; class Aves; order Psittaciformes; family Psittacidae; genus Myiopsitta; species Myiopsitta monachus. The sequence goes on along the minus strand of CM029919.1, from coordinate 96,852,424 downwards.
AGGTTTGGGTAGAGCTTGACTCGGAAAGGTGTGCAAGCACCATGCTTGGTTCCAGTGTTAAATGGTTCTCCGTGCTTAGGGAAGAAGGAAAAGGTTGTGCAATCCTTCCTGCTGAAGTTGCATTTGTGAGCTGGCAAAGCAGGAGTCACTCAGGTTCATAGCATTTCACATGTTAAGCGTAAACCAGCCCAGAAATGAGTTTAGGAGGGTCTCAGCTCTGTCCTCCTGAGCTGGAGGCTGCTTCTGGGCTTGTATTTGGTTTGGAAAGGTCTCTGCATTGGGGAACGTCTGTTTTGAACTACCAAAGAATGTTTCGTAGAGTCACAGTATCAACCAGATTGGAAAAGCCCTTTAAGCTCATCCAGTCCAACCGTTCCCAGCACTGCCAAGTCCACCGCTGACCCATGGCACTGAGGCCTCGGCTCCATGGTGTGTGAGCACTCGCAGGGACGGTGATTGCAGCCCTGCCCTGGACAGCAGTTCCAGTGCTGAGCACCCTGTGGGGAAGAAGTTTTTCCTGCAACACTGGAGCGGATCTGCCTTTCAAAATGCACAAGGCCACATTAAGCTGGGGGTAAGTGAAATCAAATGGATGTGTCTTGATGTTTTAGTACCAAGTTTGACCCTAGTGCCAGCTGGAGGATGGTAACATCTTAAAACACACTGACAGTCTGACATACACCCCTTTGAGCATACCTGTAGCATCCTAAGAGCCTTTGGTCTATATGTCACTTGTATCAAAGATCTCCTAGCTGGTAAATCAAGTGCTTGGTCTTGGAAGTGTTGCTCTCTGTTGACCTTGGTCCGGCTCTGTGCCCACCAAGGCAGCTGGACGCATAAACCAAGCAGCCTGATAGTACTGGGTCATGTGAGGGGATGGCTGGGCCATGAACATGTAAAGTGATGGTGCAGGAAGACGTGCTGCATGTCAGATAGGCAGCTGTGTTGCATCTACACACCTGATTTAGGTGGGATAAATCTGGAGCAGTTGATCTTGAATTTGAAGTAAGGAATGTTTCAAGTTGAGCAGGAAAGGTCTATAAAATTCCCTATGTAAGGAGCTGTTCAGAGGTCACCTCCCTACCTCCAGTGCACCTGGGGAACAACTCCCCAAGAGCCGGAGGAGATGCATGGCCCAGGCACTGAGCTCTGTGGCTGTGTGAGGAGCAAGGTGGGCTGAAAAGACCCTTCTGGATGGAGAAAGGCTCATACCATAGTGTTGAAATCTCCGCTGCAAGTCATGTCTGAAGTGCTGGAGCTCCTCATCTCTGGAGGCTTGGTTTCCAGGGCAGAATTAATCCCCAGATGCCCTTCTCAGCTCTATTCTCTGTGCCCCCATAGTCATCACGTAGTTAGGCACGTTCTTTCTGGTGTCATTGCTACCAGCACTCAGTGTTCAAGAGCTCTGCTGTAAGCCTGGCTGGAGAAGGCTTTGGTGGAGCTATGCCAGGAGGCCTACGTGGTGCCTGTTCCCTAACTTCTCAACTCGGGGGTAATTCCTCAAGTACCAAACTTACATGTCTGTGTCACAGAATGTGACTGTTGGGCAGGAATGAAGTCCCAGTCAGTCTAAGGGGAATGGATCTACAGCAGCGGGAATTGAAGGCATGAAGTTTCTCATGTTTCTGTCCAGAGAAGATGCTCAGAAATACGACTTGTGAAGAGTTTCTGAGGTCTGGGCAATAAAGAATGAGAAATAGTGGATGACATAAAGTATTTTATAGGTGAAAATAGTTTGGCTTCATATGGCTGAAGAGGTGATTGTAAAGACAAAGTAGTTACTGAATGGGTTACCCAGGAAAGTTGTGAGTGCTCCATCGCTGGCAGGTGTTCAAGGCCAGGTTGGAGAGAGCCTTGGGTGCCATGGTTTAGTGTGAGGTGTCCCTGCCCATGGCAGGGTGTTGGAACTGGATGAGCTTAAGGTCCTTTCCAACCCTAACTGTTCTATGAGTCTATGACCTGTTGGAGGTTCAAAGCTCTCTCTCAGCAGAAGGGAAATCCTGTTTTAGGGGTTTAAAATCACAAAGTCATGAATGGTTTGGGTTGGAAGGGAGCTTAAAGCTCATCCAATTCCACCCCTGCCGCAGGCAGAATGTTGGTAGTCAGTGAGCTCTCAAGAAGTGTCTGAGCAATGGTGAGGGGAGCCCTCAGTGGCAGTGGTTCAAGGAGTTCAAGTGTGGTTTTGTAGTGCCTTGTCCTGTGCTTAGATAAGGGACTTTATTGTCCTTCCTTATAAAAGTCCTTGTGATCCAGCCACTCTCAGGAGCATATTGCAGCTCGAGGCTTGCTGGGAATATAGGCTATTTTGTCTTGTAAATTAATTTAGGCTGCTCGCAGCAATTGAAGCTCTAATCAGATAATGGCCACCAGAAACTATTGCTGAAACGCTCAATGGCACATTTGGAAATCAGTGTTAGAAGTGACAATTCACTCACCCAATCACTGGTGCAAGGCTCAAGCAGGGACCAAACCACCTGAGCTCCCTAACTGAAGAGAAACGAGTTCTTTTCCAAGTGTTCCAAGGGTACCTGAGGCCGGAATGAGACCCAGCACTTGTGGATCTTCAGTGCTGCAAAGGCTGATGTGTTACTGAGATGCTGCTCTCAGCTTGGCTTGTGATCTGAGGCTGGAAGCTCACCCACACATAGCATGAAATTGAGGGTGGACCGGTTATGGGAGATGCTGCTGGTAGATGCCAAATCCTGGGTGAAGGTGTTGAGCCTGGGCTGCTCCAAACCAGTGGGCTCCTTTTGAGGAGGACTTTGGTGTGTGATGAACAAAGCAGTTCAGTGTAACAGGTTCAGATGATAGCATTGATTCCTTATCGAGGTATTATCAAGTGCTTTGCTCTGGTTTTTAATGTCTGTGAGTACTGGGTGTGTGGACAAGAGTTGTCTCCATTTCAGCACTGCAGGGAAGAAATGAGTGGCTGAGATGCTGGGCTGCAGAGCGTGAGCAGCAGCTCGGGGAGGGGATCCTGCCCCTCTGCTGTGTGAAGGGGAGACCCCCCCCCCAGCAGTCCTGATCCAGCTCTGGGGCAGCAGCACAAGAGGGATGTGGAGCTGTTGGAGCAAGGCCAGAGGAGGCCATGGAGCTGCTGCGAGGGCTGGAGCAGCTCTGCTCTGGAGCCAGGCTGAGAGAGCTGGGCTGGGGCAGCCTGGAGAAGAGAAGGCTCCTGAAGGGGAGACCTGAGAGCAGCTCCAGTGTCTAAAGGGGCTGCAGGAGAGCTGGAGAGGGGCTTTGGGCAAGGGCTGTAGGGACAGGACAGGGGAATGGCTTTAAGCTGCCAGAGGGGAGACTGAGATGAGCTCTGAGGCAGAAGCTGTTCCATGTGAGGGTGCTGAGGCGCTGTCCGGGGGTGCCCAGAGAAGCTGTGGCTGCCCCATCGCTGGCAGTGCTCAAGGCCAGGTTGGACACAGGGGCTTGGAGCTGCTCCAGTGGAAGGTGTCCCTTCCCGTGGCAGGGGTTGGAGCTGGAGGAGCTTTGAGGTCCCTTTGAACGCAAACCAGTGTGGGATTCACTGAGTCTATAGGTGAAGGCTGCGCCTTTACAGCGAGGATGGGCAGTTTATGTTAAAGTCTCATTTAAAGGACATGGACAGATGTGGAGATGTTTGAATTGTGAATTCCCCTCTAAACTTGCCAGAGGTGCCTTTGCTGTGGGGTTTAATGTTACTTTGTCCCTTGTGCGTGGTCCTCCTGTGTCCTGGCAGTGACCTCCAGGGTGTCACGAGGCCTTTTCTGGCCTATGGGCAGGAAAAGCTGGAGCTTGTTTGTACCTGGGGCTGGGTCTGAGCGCCTGGAATTTCAAATGCCAAAGGGAATAACAAATCTCATCCTTGAATGAGCCCAAATGGACCCTTCCCCTGCATCACTGCATGTTCAGTCCCTTAATCCTCCCTGCCCTGCTGGCAGCCTTTCCTCCAAGGGCAGCCCTTTGCCTGCTGATGTCTGGTTTTCCCTCCTGCCTTCTCACTGCTCCCCAGTAATTCAGCTTTTTTTGCTGTACAGAACAACCACGGGAGCTTATTCCTTAAGGAATATGGAATTCCATATGGAATATTCCTTATTCCTTAAGGAATAAGCTATCCCGGAAGGCTTGAAAGAGCAAAGCTATCCCCTGTATAAAGAATATTCCTTATTCCATAAGGAATAAGCTATCCCAGAAGGCTGGAAAGAACAAAGCTATCCCCTCTATAAGGAATATTCCTTATTCCATAAGGAATAAGCTATCCCAGAAGGCTGGAAAGAACAAAGCTATCCTCTCTATAAGGAATATTCCTTATTCCATAAGGAATAAGCTATCCCAGAAGGCTGGAAAGAACATTCTTAACTGCCCCATCCGCCCGTCTCTTGTCTTGTGCAGAAGAGGTCTGTGCTGAGCTTGCGTCTACGGTTGCACATGCATCTGTGTTGCATGTAGGCAGTAAAATATATATAGCTGGAAATAGAAGCTATCTGCTTTATTATGGGTGTTCTGAGTCTGATTATGAAGGAAACAAAGCTGGTGCCTAAACCCATGTTAATGCTGTGTATGCCGCTCGTTTTCAATGTATTTCATGGACTCCTTTCCTAGCGCATCCCTAAAGCTGCGCATGTTAAAAAGAGCGGGTGGGTAGCTGGGACTCGTAACCTAAAAGCCATTAATCAAAAGCAGCATTGCACCCAGGACAGGGCTGAGCTGAGCTGCAGGGAATGGTCTGGAAACGTTTGGAGAGACATGAAAGATTAAAGGAGGCTTTTAAATCCCGTCTTGCTGCAGCCCCGGGAGCTCTTCCCTTCGTTATTGAGTCGTAATTCCTAAAGCAGTTCAGTTAGCGCTGCTCAGAGCGGGAGTGCTCAGGGTATCCCTTGGGAAGAGCACGAAATGAACGCTGGCTTTGCTACTCCTGATTGATTGTGGGCATGAGATTAAATTAAACTAAAGCAAGAAAACAGCTCCTGAGTTCTTCGATGAGGAATATAATGACTTTTATTCAATATGGTTTCATCTCATTTGCTTTCCTTCTGCATCATCACTGTAATCAGGCCCCGAGCCTCAGCAGAGACGTGGTCCCATCATGTGCAGATCCATATAGGTAGAAGATAAAGGCTATCTTCTTTCTGCCCCTGACTTTTCCATGTCTCCAGCAGGAAGCCCAGGAAGATTAGCAGCTCTCAACGTGAAACAAGTGGGTTTTACCTGCTTGCTGTTACCTCTGATGCAAGGTGAAGAGAACCATAGAATCAGCTAAGTCGGAGAAGACCTGTAAGATCATCAAGTTCAACCAAGAGGCAACCTAGACATGGCAGGAGGCAAATGGGGTCAGCAGGAGCAACAGGGATTTGCAGGAGGGCCCTTAGGGTATCCATGGGGAAACTCAGAGCAAGATGCCAGGTACTTTAGTGCTGCCACTCTCCTAGCTCATCCCTGGTCTGTGGACCCAGGCTTTGTCTTATACACCAGGGGATGTAAGACATGGGGACCATCATGGGGGGATTGCAGGTTGCTTATGGTCATTTGGGGGATGAAGAGGAACGAACAAACCTAAATCCTATCGACAAACCAATAAGGTGTAGAAATAGCTCCTGTATTTCTAAACCCAGTGTTGAACCCAGGGGTTTGAGTGCTGGGAATTCTCATGCCTGTTTCCCCTGGCACACGTTGTCACAGATGCTGCTTCTCTCTTATCTTTCAGTATCTCCCAAAAGCAGCAAACCACCATTCATTTCCCTGCCTTTTTCCCATCTCTTTTTCCCCTTGAAATAGAAAGGACAAGTTTTCTTGCTGGAGGTCGGCACTTCCCAAAGGTAGGTGAGATCAGAGAGGAAGATGGAGCAGAGCAGGGCTGGCTGCATCTTTCCACATCTGGAGCTATTAAAGCTTCCTTGATAGAAGCAGTATTTATCTGGAATGAAATTATCCTGGAAAAGGCCATTACTTGCTTTCAGAACAGCAAAAGATACCGCAATAAGCGAGATGCACTCCTACCAAGCAGAAGTTCAACCCAAAACAAAGAGGAAGAAGACCTAAATACACAGTTGTCTCCCTCTGCCTGAAGTCACAGAATCCCAGCCTGCTTTGTGTTGGAAGGGAGCTTAAAGCTCCTCCAGCTCCAACCCCTGCCACGGGCAGGGACCCCTTCCACTGGAGCAGCTCCAAGCCCCTGTGTCCAACCTGGCCTTGAGCACTGCCAGGACACAGGGCAGCCACAGCTTCTCTGGGCACCCTGGGACAGCGCCTCAGCACCCTCATACGGAAGAGCTTCTGCCTTATCTCGAACCTGAACTTCCCCTGTTTCAGTTTGAACCCATCACCCCTTGTCCTATCACTGCAGCCCCTGATGAAGAGTCCCCCTCCAGCATCCTTGTAGCCCCCTTCAGGTACCTGAAGGCTGCTCGGAGGTCTCCACACAGCTTCTCTTCTCCAGGCTCAACAGCCCCAGCTCTCTCAGCCTGGCTCCATACAGGAGCTGCTCCAGTCCCCTGCTCATCCTCGTGGCCTCCTCTGGACTTGCTCCAACAGCTCCACATCCTTATGTTGAGGACGCCAGAACTGCACACAGTGCTGCAAGTGGGGGCTCACAAGAGCAGAGTAGAGGGACAGCTCTACACCTAGTTACAACCCCATGGCAGGGGTTGGAACTGGATGATATTAAGGTCCTTTCCAACCCAAACCGTTCTATGGTTCTGTAACTACTGCAGTAGTTTATGGGATTCAGGAATTCTTTGAGGGGATTAACCAGCAGCAAAGACCAGAAGAACCTCTTGATGCCCCAAAAGGTTATCATCTAGATCCTATCCCTAGATGATGAGCAAGGGACTTCCCAACACCATGGCATGCATGCAAAGCTATCAGCAACTGAACTGTGCTGAGGAGGTAATATCCAGTGTAGAAACACAGTCGAGAGAATTATGTGGAATATAATTGACCACTTTTGGGGTCAAGAAGGGGGTTGGAGTTGGTTTAACACCCTCAGCCAGACTGATCAGGAGGCAAAGTGGGATCATTGAGCTTGAGGGGCAACCAGAGGACCTCAGGGCATTGCGTGTGGTGGAAAAGAAAGGGTTATCTTCTCGTGAAGCAGCGAGGAGGCAGTGGTAGTTCTCATTTAAGATCTTCCTCATTAATGTTCTGCTTGCCATCACAGGATCTGCAAATAACTATGCAAGGAGCTTCTTGATTGCTGTGGATGTTCTGCCTCCAATGACAACATGGGTTTATGTAGCCTAAAAAAGCCAAACAGCAAGTCTGTTAAACTGCTGCTTAGCCAACATTAACTACAGCAATTTTTAATTAACCTGATTTAGAAGCCAAATATATCGCTGATGAAAATGAGAGGGTAGAACGCAGTCATTTCTTCCAGTCCAGTGGTCAGGAGTGGCGCATTAGATTAATTCAAATGAACCTCCCCAGTTTGCCGCAGGAGTCGGCTCTGTGCCGGCTGCCAGGTTTGAGCACTCTGCACCTTGCTAAGGAGCGAATGAGCATTGGGCCATGTGAAGGAGGGATGGAGACAGGTTCATCTTCCTGCTCAGAAAGGGGGAGGAAAGACCCGCCCCTGCTTGTGTTTAATAAAGCAGAATCAAGGCAATGGATGGGTGTGAATGGAGTGCTAATTGCCGCTTTCCAGCCTTTGCTGGCAATCAGCAGGCAGCATCAGTGGAGCTTGGCATGGAAAGACTCTCCCCAAGGGTCATTTTGTCTGTCATGGGGTTGGTTGTGCTCTGGGATGGTGGCCAAGGAGATGCACAGATAAAGCAGGGCAGTGGCCGTGGCGGGGAAGCACAGCAGAGCCAAACTCTGCCAGCAGAGATGAACGTGTTGCATGCGGTGTGTCAGAGGGATTTACGCAGGAGCACGTAAGAAGGGATAGGGTTATTCAAGTGTTGCCATTTCCAGTTGGGAAGACTTCCAAGAAATGAAGTAAAGCAGTAAACGAAAGCAAACTGGAGCAGATTGAGGTGTGGAAGTTGTTATCTATGCTCTCAGAATCATAGAATCCTGGAATGGTTTGGGTTGGAAAGGATCTTAAGATCATCCCCTTCCGCCCTCCTGCCATCATGGAGGACAAGAACTTCTGGTTTGGTGCAAGACATCTGCACTGTGCATGGGTGCACGCAGGGCCTTGGCTCTGCAGCGGTTTCCAGGCCTCCATGTATCTGAGTGCTTTGATGATTTCCCCTGACCTCGCTATGACCGATCTGAGTGAAGATGATGAGAACTGAAGGTGCTCTGCAACCTTTCCTAAAGTGCCCATTAAAGCCTCGTGTGTGGCTTCAAAGGGTAGGAGCTGCCGTGTGCGTTCCTTCCAGGTGGCCTGGCAGGTAATTCGTGTCCCTCCCAGGCTGGCACTTGTGCAGCCAGGAGTGAATATTGGGACTGGCAGCTTCTCCTGCGACGTCTTTACCTTCCCTTTAGCAAGAGGCTCCGGTTAATGCAGGTGCTGAGCACTGAGAACTCGGGGGTGCTGAGCTCTGCGATGGCTGCGAGCAGCCAAGGGGAACCTTTCAACCAGAGCTGTGCTGGTGGCTATCTCGTAGCTCAGTTCTGCATTCAGTGTGTGGATTTGAGCATTGAGCATTCCTGTGTTCTGCATTCTGGTTATTGCCCTCCTTTTCTAGAGGAATAGAGATGAAATATTGATGGTGTCACTTGTCAGCCTGTGGAGCACATTCAGAGTCGTTCCCATACCCTGAGAATGCATCTGTGCTTTGCCTCTTAGCTCTGCCGATGGCCTCTTTGCGCACACAGGTTGTTTGCTGCTCCCCAAGGATGCTGTCCTCTTCCCTCCATGTCATGAGACCATAATTTCTCCTTCTTTCTCATTGCAGGTTATCCGACAGGCTATCCCACCGCTGCTCCAGCCTACAACCCAAACATGTATCCAACCAGCAGCCCCGGCTACGCCCCAGGTAAAAATCTTGGGAGACAGGGTTGGGAATGTTGAAAGGTCCAGGAGGATTTCCCTTTTCGCTGCTCATTGGTCAAAATCCAGCAGCTCCATGTGTTCGACAGCAGATACTTCCCAGGGAAGGGGCTTGTGGTGAGCTCTTCCCTTCCTAACTCTGTCATTAACTTCATGCCCTGCATCAGGAATATTTGTGTTGCAAAGTATTTTTGAGCCATCAGTTGTATCCTGATACTAATCCCAGGAATTTGACAATCCTCATCACTGTGATACCTGCACACTGATGGCTTTTAATATCTTCAGAATACTGCCTGGTGTAGATTGCCTTCACCTTCCCTCTGCTTATCCTTCCCTCCTCCTTCCTTGTCACAGATGCAGAAATGGTAGCCACCATGTCCTGTTTGGTGTCTGGATCTCCCACGCTGTGTCTCTGCTGTCCCCATCTTTCCTGTGGCTCTGACAGACTCTGTCCTGATGTCTTCTCCTGTCCAGCTCCTGCCTTTCACACAACCCTACCAAAGATTCAGCAAGCTCTTCCTGGCCAAACTCAGGAACTCTTCTGCCTTGGCCTTGCTGCGCTGGGTATCTTTGAGAGCACCAGCTGCACTCTTCTCCATAAGATCTTGTTTTCCCTTGGCATTCCCAGCTTGGCCACTTGTTTTCCACCTCTGCTGCAGCATGTCCATTGGGACATGTTTGTCATCTGCCTCTTCCAGCTTGCCATGAACCATCTTACCAGCCAGGCTGATGATGGGTAACGCGTTCGTCCTCCATAGCTCAGCCCTACCCTGGCACTCTGCCATCTCCAGCCTTGGCAAATTCTCCCCCATCCTTCTGGAGAGCTGGTACAAGAATGGTTTCCCCAGTCCACTGCTTTAACCATGTCATAGAATAGAATTACAGCATGGTTTGGGTTGGAAGAGACCTTAAGATCACCCAGTTCCAACCCCCTGCCATAGGCTGGGATGCCTCTCATTCCCCTCTTTGCTTGCTCTTGTTCATATCTAGCACAGGCTACTTGTCCTTATTTAGAGAAGCAATGTCCAGTCCATTCATCCTTGGTGTCTGGAGCCTTACGGCTCTTTTGGCTCAGCCAACAATGTCTGTACTCTTCACCTCTTCCCAAACAAGTGTCTCCCTTGTTCCTTCTGCTCCACTCCTTGGAAGGAGGCTTCTCTTGTCACCCACGAAGCCATTTGTGACTTGAATTCCTCCATTAACCATGATTTTTATTAACAAACCCCCGTAACAAGACTGCAAGCTCCTTCCTTTCCCTGCTGCTGAGCACCATTTCTCCACACCTCCCTTCTGGCTGGTTTCTGCTGTTCTGTCTTGGCCAAACATGTACCCAGGCCGTGGCTCTGGTCGCTCTGTGGATGCAAAGAAAGGTCTGGATGGAGAAGGACACTCACACATCCACAGCCTTCCTGCCTGGCTGGAGAGAGCCATCAAAGCATTCTGGGTGGCAAACCCAGTCATGACCTGTCCATCACTTTGGGGTCGAACACCTCATCTGCATGAGGTGGGGAGACAGGAAATGCTTATAGCAAGGACTGCCAATGGTAGGAGATTGATGTAGGTTAGGACCGAACCTAAATGAACCACAGGAGCTGCTGTCAGATAACTTCAAGGACACTTCTGATTCCAGAAGAATTGAACCTTCCACTGTTTTGAAGTCAGAGCAGTTACTGCAAAGCCTTCCAGTATCTGAAGGGGGCCTGTAGGGATGCTGGGGAGGGACTCTTCATGAGGGACTGTAGTGATAGGACATGGGGTAAGGGGTTCAAACTGAAACAGGGGAAGTTTAGGTTGGATATGAGGAAGAAGTTCTTTCCTGTAAGGGTGCTGAGGCACTGGAATGGGTTGCCCAGGGAAGCTGTGAATGCTCCATCGCTGGCAGGTGTTCAAGGCCAGGTTGGAGAGAGCCTTGGATGCCATGGTTTAGTGTGAGGTGTCCCTGTACCATGGCAGGGGGTTGGAACTGGATGAGCTTAAGGTCCTTTCCAACCCTGCTGTTCTAGAATTCTATGATTCATGGAGTAATCCCCACCTTTCCGAAAGCAGCTGTCTCACCACAGCATGGGCTAATGTTCTGTGCTTAATAAGGAGTATTCGAGTTCCTCTGCTAAAACAATCAGTTGCTTTTATATGCTTTGGAGCCCAAATTTGGAAACCTTTACAGAAGTCCTTTCCTTTTTGGAATCGCAGACTTCTGTTAGGCCTCCACTCAGGAAATAACTTCCCTGAAGTCAAAGCCACATTTAAGCACTTTACTGAAACCAACCCTTCAGAAGGACCAGGTTACTTGGAGGTTTTGAAGCCTGGTTTATCTTCTCTGCTTTCAGCCAAATTCCCTGGGGGATGGAAGCTCTTGGCATGACAAAGGGAGGGAGAAACCCAAAGGCTAAGTAGCAGTTTCAAAAGGTGTTTCTCTACCCGGAGTGAATGAAGTGCAAAGTAGTAGAAGAAAAGGAAATCTCTTCTTTAAGAGCAGTTTTGTTGCCCAGAGAAGCTGTGGCTGCCCCATCTCTGGCAGTGCTCAAGGCCAGGTTGGACACAGGGGCTTGGAGCTGCTCCAGTGGAAGGGGTCCCTGCCCGTGGCAGGGGTTGGAGCTGGAGGAGCTTTAAGGTCCCTTCAACATGAATTCAACATGACAACAGCCTTCCAGTATCTGAAGGGGGCCTATAGGGATGCTGGGGAGGGACTCTTCATTAGGGACTGTGGTGACAGGACAAGGGGTAACGGGTTCAAACTGAAACAGGGGAAGTTTACATTGGATATGAGGAAGGAATTCTTTACTGTGAGGGTGGTGAGGCACTGGAATGGGTTGCCCAGGGAAGCTGTGAATGCTCCATCGCTGGCAGTGTTCAAGGCCGGGTTAGACAGAGCCTTGGGTGCCATGGTTTAGTGTGAGGTGTCCCTGCCCATGGCAGGGGGTTGGAACTGGATGAGCTTAAGGTCCTTTCCAACCCTGACTGTTCTATGGTTCTATGATTCTAACCTCTATGAGTCTGTTCAACCCAAACCAGTCTGTGATTGTAAATCATGACTCTGCTTTTTCATGTTTCTTATGGCCTCAAAAAATCTCTTTCTCACCCATTTCCAAGCCCACATTGGAGCTCAAAGCCAACATCTCCCCCTTCGCTTTGACTTTGTGGCTCTTTAGTTGGCCAAGATGCTTATTGTGACTGCCTCACCTCAGAAGAGCTGTGGGATTTTCAGCCTCCTGAAGTAAAGCCTCTTGCAGCTGAGTGTTCAGTAGTCATTGGAGTGAAATAGCCACTTGCGTAAGGAGCACGAAGCTGGACCTTGTGTCCGTCCTGCTAATCCCTTTCCGCTCTCCATTGCCAAGCTTTCAGTCTCCCAGTTGTCATAAAAATCCATGGATCGCAGGCTCTGCAGCTTTCCAAGCTGGTGAAGCAGGAATGAGGCTTTCATTGCCAAAACCTTTTGGTCCTGTCTTCTTCCCATCACAGTTTAAATGCAGTTTTACTTTGCAAGGTTCCTAAATAAAGCCATTTGCTGCAGGTGACTCTGTGAGGGATCTGTTGGGTTTTGCTTGGGTTTATAGGCTTCTGGTAGCAGTCTTCAGTTGCATTGCCCGTGGCAGGGGGTTGGAACTGGATGATCTTTAAGGTCCTTTCCAACCCAAACTATTCTACCATTCCATGCTTTCTTCCCATTAAAAATCTGAATGTGTAATATGAAGCAAGTTTTCCTCCCCTACATGTGTGCTGGCCACCCTCAGTTTCTCCTGAGGGATATAACACTTAATGAGTTAAGTGAAAAGAGCTCCATAGCATTAAAACCCCCACGTATTTAATAGTAGTGTGTCCTGACAGAGGCTGGGAACATCCTCCCTGCTCAGCCAGGGATGTAAATCCTGCAGCATTCCTGCATGTGGGCCTGGACTTAGAATCCCAGACTGGTTTGGGATTGATGGGACCTTAAAGCTCCTCCAGTCCCAACCCGTGCCATGGGCAGGGACCCCTTCCACTGGAGCAGCTCCAAGCCCCTGGGGCCAACCTGGCCTTGAGCACTGCCAGGGATGGGGCAGCCACAGCTTCTCTGGGGAATTCTTGTCTCCAGCCACTCATGCAGGCAGCAGCTCCACCACTGAGTGAGGAGATGCCCAAAGGGACACCCAAGTGAGAGGAAGCACCAAATCACTGCAGGACATGGGATTCTGGGGGGTCTGTATTGCTCCTTGTACATCTCCAGCGCCATCCTTGGGAGGCTGGAGCTCCAATTGGACATCATATGGGAACAACCCCCAGGAATGATGTGTTGCTATCCAAACAAAATACTTCTCTTTGCAAAACCTTGATGGAATCCGCACATTCCCCTGGAAAGATTTAATGGCAGCTTGGTTTGATTTTCCAAATTAAAAATAAGAAGAAAAATACCCAAGTAGGAAATGTTGCAGCAATTGCCACATTTGGGAATATTTGGTTCCCTTTGGCTATGTAGACTTCAGGTCTCTAACCCTTCGAGCCCAGGTGCTTCTGTATTCAGTGGAGAGAAATAGAGACCTCCCTATAGAGGAGGTGTAGCCTCCCTCTGGGTTCCTGCCTGTCCTGACTTGAGATGCATCCTGCCTGGATGTCCTTCATGCTCCTGAGGAACAGGAACTCAAGGGGGGTTGTGGATGCTTTCTTAGTTAACTCTGATACATAATCAAGATACCCCCAGAGAAGGAGACCTTTAGGGTGATGTTTTATGGGGTTGTTTTCTTGGCATGGGTTAGGATAGTAGGAATACATTGAGAAATGGGACCCGGATGGTGTGTAAAGTGTGGTTCTGGGATGGGCTGGAGGACAAACCTCCTTCTCTTGAACAAAGAAGTTGCTTGCGCTCACAATAAGGACAAGAATGTCCCATGGCAGACAGCAAAGAAGCGGTCAAGAAGACTGAGAACAAGGAAACGCAGGGATAACCCTGGCAACTGGGGATCTCTCAGGTGGGCAGCAGCAAGCCCTTGGGCAGCTCTTTTTGAGCCCCATTATTCCCATAATGACATCTACAACCTGTGTCCTCCACCCAGCAGAAGAAGCCCCCGCACTCAGCAAGGACCAGGTTATCCATCCTCCGTGGTCTCTCCTCCCTGAATACAGCCAGATTTGCCCTCAGAAGATTCCTCACATTGTTCAGTATGGAATAATCCACCCCAAACCTTCTTAGGCAGCCGCTTTTATAAGCGCAGCCCCACAAAGACTTTGATTTTCCCCTACCATTGTCCTGGTGGCTGTGGCCCTGGGTGTCCTCTCCTTCATTAAAGATGCTTGGCCTCCGCCGTGCTTTGATCCTTGCTATATTTTATCACTACAGCACTTTGCAGCAAGCAGTGCCTGCAGATTAATTAAAGCTCCAGTTCCTCACATATTCCTTCCTTTAAAGCAATGCAAATCATTGTCTGTTGCTTTACATTTGCATGATGTGAAAGGGGAAAGGCAAGCCCTGGTCCGTCTGCTTTGTGCCAGCCAGCCTTTTGTTCACTCCCCTTCTGAAGTACAAGCCTAATCTTAACCCGCTTGCTTTCTCTAAAGGAAAAGCCTCTCATCATTTATATGTCCCCTCCTCACCACATCTTTTTGTTACATGGCTTAATGCTCAAGCACGGAGCACCTTGGTATTTACATTTCATTGCTCTGTTTGTGGATCTTAACAAATGCTTTTAATAATTTCTATATTAGAAATCTCCTTATTTCCAGTAAGCTGATGGGTCGCTGTGCATCAAAACCAACACTTTTCCAGGGCGTAACACCACGTAGCTAAGCACTAAATAAGTGGGGAAATGGGGAAGATTGAACTTGGGGTCCTCAACCCAATTCCTTGTGCAGAACCCTCCTTCTTCCCCATAAATAATGATACAGCTCTTGAAATCAGTGCAATTTAATATCAGGGCAGGGGGTTTTCCTCCACTCTTTGGAGATTTATCTCATTGGAGGCATGGTTCAGAGCCTTCAGCTTGTTCGTGTGCAGCCAGGAGGAAAGATGCTTTCGTGCAGGCTTTTTCATGGGTGATACTGGGAGTGAGGGCAGCATCCATCAGTGTTATCTTTAGAGGCAGAGCAAAAGCTACAGAGGCAATCCAGGCTCAGGCCTTGCTTAAATATAGAGGCTTTTCCATGCTTTGTGCATCTCCCTGTTCTTACTGAGTTATGGGGTCTAAGATCCTAATTCTGCCTCAGGGAGATGCTGCATTTCCAGCTCTGGGAAGCAGCTCCATTGAGGAATGGCTTTAAGCTGCCAGAGGGCAGATTGAGATGAGCTCTTAGGCAGAAGCTCTTCCCTGGGAGGGTGCTGAGGCGCTGGCCCAGGGTGCCCAGAGCAGCTGTGGCTGCCCCATCTCTGGCAGTGTTCAAGGCCAGGTTGGACACAGGGGCTTGGAGCTGCTCCAGGTGGAAGGTGCCCCTGCCGTGGCAGGGGTTGGAGCTGGGTGGTGTTAAGGTCCTTTCCAACCCAAACCATTCCATGATTCTAAAATAAGCTCCATAAACCATTCCAGCAGTGGGTACATGCAGCAGAGCGGGCAGTCTCCTCAACTGTGTTAAATGGAATGGAGTTAAAGCCATACTGTGGTTCAGTGGCTGAGTGAAAAACCAGTTGTCTGTACCGCTGCAGAGAGCATTTACTCAGATTGAATCAGCTGCTGTCATACAGGAGGCTGGGAATAACTCCACCATTGAGAAGAACCTGCTGCTGGGGTTCCTGCCGCCCATCAAACCCACTGCAGCTCCGAGGGGATGAGCGTTGCGTTTAAAACCTTGGATCCAGAAAGAGCAGACTAATTCTAACACGTATTTAAATGGGATATTCGATGGTGAACCTCCAGCTGCCTCGCTGCAGAAAGAGATGCTCTGTGTTCCCAGAACTGCTGCTTTCAAACGCAGCTCATCCACCAACAGAGTTCTGTTTCAACCCCCCGGGCTGGGTGGGGATTGGTGTCTGCTGTCAGAAATCCCTCAGGATCGCTATAAAAGCAATCACAAACCTGAGTTTCATCTGCCGGGATAGCTGATTCTCCATAGGTAGGTTAACTGGGCAAAGTGCCTCTTAATAGTACTTGGAATAGAGGTTGAAAGGGTGCGAAGAGCATCCTTTGCTTGTGACTGAGGATCTTGTTGGATGGAGCTGGAAGTGAGCTGCCAGTCTTGAAAGAAGCTGTTCTGGACAAGCTCGATCGTCCCCTCTGATCCATCCTAAAGGTCTTCCTCAGCTGAGTTCTCTCTGGTTGGGTGTCTCTTGCCCTAAACCTCATGAGTTTTGCTTGGCTTCCATGCAAAAGCTTGGCAAGAGGTGAAGCACCAAGTGAAGGTGAAGGCTGTCCTCTGCTCCTGCCCTTGCTGTGATTCACCCAAAGGGAAGGACATTGGTGGTGGTGAATTTTCAATGTCTGGTTTTCGAATAGCTGCTGCTTATTGTGCCATGTGCTTCCATCCTTGCTGTCCTCCAGACGCTCACACTACAGCCCCTGATGCCACAGCAGAAGCTGGTGGTGCTCATCCTCTTGTTGGCCTCATGGTTCCCAAGACCTTGGGATCTACATGGAAAATGTAATGATATAACATTCGAAACTTTTCAGTTGCCTCAACCACAGCCTGGTTTGGGTCGGAAAGGACCTGAAGATCATCTAGATCCAACTGCTGCCATGGCCAGGGACACCTTCAATTAAAGCAGGTTGCTCCAAGCCCCTTTCAACCTGGCCTTGAAGCATAAGGAGACATGGAGAGGAGCTTGGAGAAGTCTACAGAGATCTTTTGGTCCCTGCAGGTCCAGCAGCAGTGAGGAAAGGAGTGTGGTAGCTGGAACAGGTCTTGACTCCTCCCATTCTCAGTGTCATAGAACCATAGAATCACAGAATGGTTTGGGTTGGAAAGGACCTGAAGATCATCCAGTGTCAGGTATCTGGTGAATATCTGCTAAGGTCTGAGCACCAAAGGGATGGTAACTTCTTCACCAGGATATTTCAAAGTGAACATTCCCAAGCTGTAGATAACAGCTCAGCCAAAGGAGCCCTCTGTCAAGCAAGGGAATGAACTTCATTTCATCCTCATTGAAAATCCTTTTCTCCCCTATGTGGTTCTCCTGTTGTGTTTCTCCACATTTGTGAGAGGGAGAGACACAAGGGAAGCTCCAAGATCACTGCCAAACACCAGCATTGCGTTAAGCTGCTTGCAATGAGCCTGCTTATTTAGACCAGTGTCTAAACCAGTGTTATTAAAATACAATCCCTTTCGAGTATCTAAAAGCCAGTGCCTCAAATCACTGCTGCAGAGACATGAGGCACTCCAGTTTTAAAGTTCATTAAGCCTGGAGCATGTTCCCTCCCAAGCATTCTGCCTTCCTGAGCTGGTTGGTTTGGTTTAACTTCCTTCATTAAGAATAAGCCTTTTTCTTTTCCTGAAAGTAGGACACACACATCTCACATGGAGGCTGGCTCATGCGTCAACTGCGTTTGTTAATAATGCAGGGAAGAGTAATGCTTCTCATCCATCACTCCCGTGTCCTCACAGAGCAGAGTAGATATGGCTAAAACCAGCCCTAGGAGAATAGGGTGGCCATGGGGATGTTGTGGGACAGGATGGAGGCTCTAAACCCCCATTCCTGCTTCTGGCTCCTCCCTGGAGGAAACATTGTTCTGTGGGGGGAAAGCGTAGGCATCATCTTTCCCCACATAAATGCTTTCAGCTCTCCTCTGTAGGTGCCCTTTGGCTGTTTAGAGACATCAATAGGTCCCCTAAGGTGGGTATCTTGAGGTGTGGGGGGGTGAATATCCTATAGAGCCTGAAAAGCTTTCTAAGAACAACTGGTCCCACCAGTTTGAGGCACTCAAAAACACAGTACTGGGGCTGCCTGGAGAATTAAGCTTATTGCAGGCCTTGTAGGAGGCTCATGGCTGTATCCATCACAAATAGAACCACAGAATGGTTTGGGTTGGAAGGTACCTTAAAGCTCCTCCAGTTCCAGCCCCTGCCATGGGCAGGGACACCTTCCACTGGAGCAGCTCCAAGCCCCTGTGTCCAACCTGGCCTTGAGCACTGCCAGACACAGGGCAGCCACAGCTTCTCTGGGCACCCTGGGCCAGCGCCTCAGCACCCTCACAGGGAAGAGCTTCTGCCTTATCTCGAACCTGAACTTCCCCTGTTTCAGTTGACCCCATCACCCCGTGTCCTATCCCTACAGTCCCTGATGAAGAGTCCCTCCCCAGCATCCCTGTAGCCCCCTTCAGACGCTGGAAGCTGCTCTGAGGTCTCCACGCAGCCTTCTCTTCTCCAGACTGAACAGCCCCAATGCTCTCAGCCTGGCTCCAAACGGGAACTGCTCCAGCCTCTGCTCATCCTTGTGGCCTCCTCTGAACTTGCTCCAACAGCTCCATGTCCTTATGCTGAGGACACCAGAACTGTACCCAGTTAATCTAATATTTATGATATTAGATAGTCATGGCTGGATTGTAACCTCTGTGAATTGTTGCTCTTGCAAAGGACCAGGAGATATTAATGTTCCTAAAAGCCTCCTTGCTTCACCTTTTGTGTAGCTTTAAGTGAGGATCCATGATTTAATGTATGGCAAGCTCCCGGCCATCTCAGACCCAAATGGCTGTGATTTTTTGGTAGCTCTGATGCGGAGAAACCACAGAGGAAGGATCCATATAACACCTAAATAAATTGTCTCATCAGTCCTGGATATTAAAACCGTTGTGAAATGCAGAGGCAAAAATGAATCTGATCTTGAAGAAAAGCCTGAGTGAAAGAATGGTTCTGTCTCAGTGCTGGGAATCAATTCTCCGGTGTGATGTTCAGGAGTGCAGAGTACCATGGAAAACTAGGGAAAGCGGATTGGAAATCCTTAATAACTCACAAACCTTGGGGAGAGGGCACCTGCTCGGAACAGAATGTGATCAGTGCTTGAACGGAGCTTTAAATCTCTCCAAACCCTCCTTTTCTCTTCAAGGTGATGAGAAAGCAGCAGAGCATCATCCAGGCTGATCTTGCACCCGTAACCATCTCCACACAGCTGATGGTTGCCATGCTGTCCAAAACATGACTGCTGATGTCCTCAGTGCTCCTCTATTTCTGTTCCACATCAGGAGAGTGGGCTCGTAAGGTTTCGGTGGACCAACAGACCTGCAGCAGTGCTTCATCGCTCTCTCTGTGGTGTCCAACCATTAGGACCTGTGTTGCTGTTGGCATGGGCTGTAGCACCAGCACTGGTTCCTCCTTGGGCTCCTCAATTAATTGTCCCCTACTTTCAGCCCTGTGCACTCCACTGTCATCTTCAGAGATGGTTGGTTAAGAGTCTGAGCAGACACAGAGGCGTTGGAGGGGTTTGAAACATCATTGCTCTTGCCTTTGGGATGCAGAAAGGTTTACAGGCCCTGACCATGTCATGAAGTCCCTTCTCTGGGGCTTAGCACTGACCTCAGGGTAAGAACGTGCTTGGGAGAAGGAGTTATGAAATGCAGCTTTAAAATGTCTTTGTGGAGCCAGGGGGAGGATGAGGAACCCACCACCTCCTCCTATAGGGCATGGTGTCTCTCCCAAAGGGCTCCTCTTTCTGCTTTAACCTTGGCTGGTTCTACTCTCAGAAATGGTTCCCTTCCTACAGAATTCCAGTGTTTTCCCTTTCTTGCCCAAAGGTCCTTTGTTTTGACTCCAGAAGTCTCTTGTGTTGGCAGATCTGACCCCAAATCCCTTTACCCTGTCCCTAACACCACCCGCATAGGGAGAAGCGGACACCAGGGCCATACCCTGACCTCCAGCCTTCTACAGATCTTGGGCACCTCGTCATTTGGTGTAGAGAGACCGTGTCAGCAGTGTGTCTTCTGTGTCCACGAAAGTGCCTTTAGAGAAGCCATGAATCAGTGATTTTCCTTGATTCCAGGAGCTTTCTTTTACCTTCTTTATCCTTCACAGCCTCAGAGAGGTCTGATCACTAAGTGGCTTGTTGAGGATTGCTCAACCCTCCCTTGGTTTACCTTCCTTAGTATTGGGGGGGTGAAATACATCCTGTGGTACATGGGGAACCTGGAGCTTTTAGAATGATGCCCAGAGCAGCTTGTGGGGAGAAGTGAGCTGTGAGAACTGGCTGAGGCTTTCAAAGATGCATCAGCTCCGTTGGGAGGTGGTGGGATTTCAACCAAGGATGGTTGTGATGAGCCTGGCACAGGGAGTTAGGGCAGATCCATAGTTTCGGAGGGGGGGGGAAGCAAAACAGAGGAACAGAAAAAGACCTTTCCTGGAGGCATCAACTTTGGGAAGGAGCAAGCTACTCTAGTGGAAGGTGTCCCAGCCCATGGCAGGGGGCTGGAACTGGAGGAGCTTTAAGGTCCCTTCCAACCATGGTTCTATGATTCTATAAGGGTATAGCCACTGCGTTCATTGAATTTTGTTGGTCCTTTCTCAAATCCCACAGGATTTGACTCTTGATGTTCTTCTGGATTATTGTGCTTGCCTTCATTAATTACTTTCCACAAACTGGGATACAGTGACCTGCCCAAAGCCACTGCTTCTGCCCACTGACCTTTCCAAAGCTGTGATGGGACTGTCACAGCAACCACTACCTTGTCCACTGGTGGCATCTACCATGCAGGCATCTCAAAGGGTTTTACTGGAAATACAATGCCTTGCCCACCAGGCTCAGCCTGTTTTTTAGCTGGGAAAGGACAAGGACAACCGTTACTGTTTCATATGCACAGAGCTGACCAGTGGTATCTGGGGAGGGAAGTTGGCTTCGTTAGCAGTGTCCCCATGGTGTAGATCTTCGTGCGGGTCTCTTAGCTCAGGAAACCAACTAACTGGTTTGCTGCAAACCATCCCTCCATGGAGATGAGGTGGGACAAGAGGAACCGTGGTGCGACATTCCTACGGATATTTGTCCTTAAAAGGTGGGAGGGGAAGGGAAGAGAGCAGCAAAGTGCTTCAAATGGGACCTAAACATGGGACGTTTGTTCATTGCTGTGTGTGACACCTCTGTCTCCATCCAGCTACACTTCTGATGAAGCAAGCCTGGCCACAGACCTCCTCCTCCTGTGCCACAGAGGGCACCTTCCACCTCCCCGTGGACACCGGCACCGAGAACAGAACTTACCAGGCTTCTTCTGCAGCATTCAGTAAATAAACCTTTTCTTCTGGGGTTCCCTTTGGTTGGTTTGTGCCCATTTCCCTCCCCTCCTGGGGGTTACTTCGCGATGGGGTTATTTGGGATCAGCCTGTTTGAAATGGATGGGATCATTCATGTCTGTGTGTCCTTCCCTGTGTGCTGACACAGTGAGGGTGCTGCACATCTGAGGTTGCTCACTCTGTACCGTGTAGCAGATCCATCACCTGCTGCTGCCAGAGATGCCCAGTGGGAGCTGCAGTTCCCTTCTGGGATGAAATGTTGTGTTCTTTCCTCTCAAAGCAAGGTAGCATCCTTTGTTCGTATGTTCAAACTATGAAGGAACATGAAGAGGAGAGCACCAACCCTCCAGGTGCTCCTTCACAGGAACAAGTCAAATGGAGAAGTGTGAAGGCCTCTTTCAGCCAAGTGTTTGGTCCCCAGGGGCAGCCTGGGCTTGATTTCAGGTGTATACTGCAGTGGAGATGCTCTGTGCTTGAGCAGAACGGTATACATAATAAAAACAAAGGGTGATTATTTCCTGTTCCCTTAAAACAGAGAATTCCAAACTCCAGGGTGATTTTCAAGGAATCCAGGATGAAATTCCCACCTTTTAACTCAAACTGGCTGCACAGAGGCAGGGGGAGGAGATGCTACTTATGGATCGTGGTTAAACAGGCTTTTCCAGCTGAAGCCTTGTAATCTCATCCCCTAAGAGGCCCAACAGTGCCTCCAGGAGGGGTGATAAGCTCCCAGATAAGGCCCCTGGTGCTTCCCCTGGTATGTGGGGTGTCCCTTTGGCCCCTTCCCAACTGCTCTTGCCTGCTCTTGCCCTCATGTTGCCTGTTAAAGCTGGGGCATGGCGTGCACTGCAAGCATGAGGTGGGACCACTCCTAGGTTCTAGGTGCAGAATGAACATTCCAAACACCCCTGGGACCTGGAGAAGCTCCCAGTTGTGTTTGGAGACAAAAATAATGCAAGCCTTTGGGAGACTTTTAATGGGTTTTAATAGGGGGCTCCAGCATCTCCTGTATGGGGACAGACTGAGAACATTGGGGCTGTTCAGCCTGGAGAAGAGAAGGCTGCGTGGAGACCTCAGAGCAGCTCCCGGTGTCTGAAGGGGGCTGCAGGGATGCTGGAGAGGGACTCTTCATTAGGGCCTGTACGGATAGGACAAGGGGTGATGGGTTCAAACTGGAACAGGGGAAGTTCAAGTTGGATGTAAGGAAGAAGCTCTTCCCTGTGAGGGTGCTGAGATGGAGCCAAAGGACAGATCCAGCTTGGAACATCCAACCCTGAAGTGCTTCTGATTTTTCAGAGCCTGTGCTTAAGGCAGCATCTCCCAGCAGAGACCTGGCAAAGCCACCACAGCGATGAGCGAAGCATCTCCGCCAGTCAAACCTCAGGGCTTTATCTCTTCTTTATCTCTGTTTCCCAATTCAATGTGCCCAAGCCAGTTCTCTGGAGATGAGACAGCCTGCATGGGGCTGCCCAGTGACCACACACTGGTGGCCACAGCACAGTTTGCCCCCAACCCCGTTTCTACCGTGGTATCTGCTCTTTCCTTCTCTGATTTTGAAGGAGGAATCTCCCCTGCGGCAGCCTGGAGGTGCAGTGGGGAAGAGAAAGCACATCCAGGCATGGGTTAAATTCCAAGGGAATTTTGCCAAACAGTGTCTAGGTTTCTACTAATTGCAAGCTGAAAGTTTCCAAACACTGAAAACTTGGTCAAATCTGACCTGGCATGAAATCAGATGTCATGCAAGCTCATGCACCGTGTGAGGGGTGGTGTCCCTAACCCAATGAAGGGTAGGGACGTCCCTTTTCAAAGAGAATCATGGAATTCCATTCATAGAATGGTTTGGGTTGGAAGAGACCTTTAAAATTCATCTACTCCAACCCTAGATCCCCCTGCAGTGATCAGGGATATCTTCAAGTAGGTCAGGTTGCTCTAATCTCCATCCAGCCTGACCCTGAATGCTCCCAGGAATGGGGCATCCACCACCTCTCTGGGAAAACATGGAAGATTACCTCTTCCATGGGCTGTTACGCTTAATCCCTTTCTTAATATCACAGATGAATTGTCCGTGATCCAGCACTTGGGAAACCATATCAAGTCTTAACATGCAGGTGGTGGAATCACACAGCTTGGAGCTGGTCCACGGCTCCAGATGCCCGTCAGAAATGAAGCGTGATGCTGAGAAGTGGCATCCGAGGTCTTTGGTTTCAAAAATGAGTTCAGAAGAGAAGAAAATGGGTAAAATTGAACAGGAGGTTGGTGGCTCTGTAGGTGATGTTGTTGGGTTCCTGGAGGACCTCATGATGTCTCTATGGTGAAGACAGCCGTTCAGAACCTGCAGTTCCATTTCTCCTTTAAATTTAGTTGTTCTCCTGCTAATGTGAGTCAGAATAAAAGGTCACAGCTCTTCTGCTGTTTAATTAACACATTGGATCCAATGTGCAGGCAATCAGGAGGCGGGTGAGACGCTGTTTGGGAGTTCCTAGAAAGCTTGTTTTCTTCACGCCCTTGCAGTGCTGGGCGGATAATGTGGGCTATTAGCAGCCTTGCAATCTTTGCCTTCATTAATTGCTGCCCTGAATAGTGCTTGAGTAAATTACTTCATTATGTTTGAGTGCTTGGGTATCTTACCTGCTGGGCTGAGCCTTGGCTTCTCCTCTCCATCCTACACACTCTTTGGAGCCTGTTTGCTCTCAGGTTGGTTGATCCCAGTCCTCTGCAAGAGCTGGGTACCATTTCCCCCCACCCATCCCATCCTACATGTTTCTCCCTGCTTGTTTGAGCAGATTTCTTACCATTCCTACTTTACTTGCTCATTAAGCTGTGACCAACACCTTGATGCCTTCATGGCACACTTGATGCAGTCTGGGGCATCCTGTGGCAGCAGCTCAGCTTTTAGTCTACCCTAAAAGAAAACCCTTAAAGCACAACTTAAAGAATTCTTGAGGATTAGATCAGGGAAACTCCTACTTTATGGTCTAGACAAGTGCTGCGTGTGGCGGGTGGGGAACTACTGCCCAAAGGTGGTGGTGAACCTTATGACACCCCATGTTCCTTGTCCAAATGGGGACCTGTCACTGGTGAGGTAGATACTGGGCCCAGCGCTGCTCAATGTCTTCATAAGTGATCTGGGTGATGGGATCAACTGTACCATGACACAGTTTGCCAATGACACCAAACTGAGTGGGGAAGCGGACACTTGGGAAGGTGGAGCCACCCTGCAGGATGAGCTGGACAGGCTGAAGAATGGGCTGGGAAGGACCTGGTGGAGCTCAGCAAGGACAAGTGTCAGGTCTTGCCCCTGGGCAAACCCAATCCTGGAGTGCAGCACAGGCTGGGATCTGCCTGGCTGGAGCAGCTCTGGGAAAGGGACCTGGGGGACACCAGCTCCATAGGAGTGAACAGTGAGTGGCTGTGGCAAAGAGACCCAACAGGGTGCTGGGGAACATCAACATGGACATCACCATAGGGATAAAGGTGTCACTGTCTCACTGTGCTCAGTGCTGGTCAGGCCGCCCCTGGAATCCTGTGAGCAGTTTGGGTTCTGCTGCCTGTGCCTGCCCCCCCAATGTCCTCCCAAACCCCTCTGATCCTGGCTTGGCAGCAACAGCAGTGGCTGTTGATGGAGCAGGGAAATGGCTTTTCTTAATGGCAATATAGCAGATTTGCTGCTTTTGTTGCTAATGCAAATAACCTGCAGGGAGCAGGACAGATGCCTGAGCATCACTTGGGGTTGCCTCTCCAACCCGCAAGGTGAGTTGATGGTCACAGCCCTCCTTTGCGGGAGAGGCAGTTGCTCAGAACTATCCACCTTCGGGGAATACTTAAAGGCATCCATCGTTTTCACCTAAATATTAATCATAGAATCATGGAATGGTTTGGGTGGAAGGGAGCTTAAAGCTCCTCCAGCTCCAACCCCTGCCATGGGCAGGAACACCTTCCACTGGAGCAGCTCCAAGTCCCTGTGTCCAACCTGGTCCTTGAGCACTGCCAGGGATGGGGCAGCCACAGCTTCTCTGGGCACCCTGGGACAGCGCCTCAGCAGCCTGCCAGGGAAGAGCTTCTGCCTAAGAGCTCATCTCCGTCTCCCCTCTGGCAGCTTAAAGCCATTCCCCTTGGCCTGTCCCTACATCCCTTGTCCAAAGCCCCTCTCCAGCTTTCCTGGCAGCCCCTTTAGGCACTGGAGCTGCTCTCAGGTCTCCCCTTCAGGAGCCTTCTCTTCTCCAGGCTGCCCCAGCCCAGCTCTCTCAGCCTGGCTCCAGAGCAGAGCTGCTCCAGCCCTCGCAGCAGCTCCATGGTCTCCTCTGGCCTCACTCCAACAGCTCCATGTCCCTCTTGTGTTGGGGGACCCAGAGCTGAATGCACTGGTTTGGAGCACTGGTTTTGGGAAGAGCCACTGCTGGGCTGAGTTGAGGATGCAGCCTCGGTTGCTGTGATCCATTAGCCAGGGACTGGATGCTGGACTCAGAGGTCTCAGTTTGGTGGGTTTCACGGCGCATCAGAAGATGCTGGGGCAGCTCAGTATGTCTCCTCCATGCTGAGTGAAGCAGCCAGCCCGTCGTGAGCAGCAGCTTGGGTTGCTCATGTTCTCCATGCACCAGCTGTAAATCCTCAGCCTCACTTGGACTCCTCTTCTCTTTGGCAGGGTACACTGCGGGGACTCCCTACAAGGTCCCACCGACCCAGAGTAACAACGCACCTCCTCCCTACTCGCCATCTCCGAACCCGTACCAAACCGCTATGTACCCCATCAGAAGTGCCTATCCACAGCAGAACCTGTACACCCAGGTAGGTGCCTCACTCCACAGCATGCAAATACAGCCTGAGGTTCCTACAGGGCTTCATCTTTGGCTGTCAGGGCTGAGCACCCTTGTCCTGCTGGGATGGAGGTGCTCATGGTGGCGCTTGGTGGGTCTCTGGAGTGCTGGGGTCTCTCTCCTTGACTGCTCAGTTGGATCCTCTGGATGAGACATGGTCTTGCGTGGTTGTTGGTGTGTAGTGGAGTCAACACAGTGTCTCAGTGAGGTTGGGAATCAGGTCCCTTCCTCCAGAATCACGTGCTGGGGCCCCATGGCTCCAGGATAGTCCCTGCACCCTCCTCTCACCACCCTCGCCAGTGCTCAATGTTGCTCTTCCCAAGGGCCACGAATGAGTCTGGGTTACCCCAAGGTCCATTTGCAGGTGGCAATTGGCATCTCATTGCCTTGCATCACCTTCTTGCCAGCTCCCCTGGAAAACCCTTGTGTCTCCTTCACCGGCACAAGCTACTTCAGGCATGACCCAGATTTGTGTCCTCACAGAGCAGCTCCTCCCCCAGCACCTGGATGGGTTTCCAGTGCCATCTTCTCTGCTCCTGCATTGCCACCACCTCCAGCTATGTGCTGGGGCCAAGATCCTCCAAGGGATGTAATTTAGAGCAGATGTCCTCTGAAAATCCCTTCCATGCTCCTTCCCAGCAACCTGACTTTCCAGGTCAAGGATAGTGTTCCACTCCCTTTCCCATTGCCTTTATGCATTCCAGAGACCACCCCTGCATGTCCTCAGGTTCAGTGTCATTCTTCCTTATCCAGGTCTCCAGGCAGAAGGAACTGGCTCATGGGAAGGATCAGCCCTTTGGCAGTGCTCAAATGGTGTCCTGTGGGCAGCTCTTTGTGCCAGCAGCTACACATGACCCCAGCTTGTTGTAATTGTAGAATCTTCACAGACGGGTTTGGGTTGAAGGGTACCTTAAAAGCTCCTCCAGCTCCAACCCCTGCCACGGGCAGGGACACCTTCCTACTGGAGCAGCTCCAAGCCCCTGTGTCCAACCTGGCCTTGAGCACTGCCAGACACAGGGCAGCCACAGCTTCTCTGGGCACCCTGGGCCAGCACCTCAGCACCCTCCCAGGGAAGAGCTTCTGCCTAAGGGCTCATCTCAGTCTCCCCTCTGGCAGCTTAAAGCCATTCCCTTGTCCTGTCCCTACATCCCTTGTCCAAAGCCCCTCTCCAGCTTTCCTGCAGCCCTTTTAAGCACTGGAGCTGCTCTCAGGTCTCCCCTTCAGGAGCCTTCTCTTCTCCAGGCTGCCCCAGCCCAGCTCTCTCAGCCTGGCTCCAGAGCAGAGCTGCTCCAGCCCTCGCAGCAGCTCCTCACCCAGCACCCCAAGTCCTTCTCCTCAGACTGCTCCATCCAGTCTCCCCCAGCCTGTGTTTGTGCTGGGGACTGCCCCAACCCAGATGAAGAACCTTGTGTTTAAGACTGCTTGTGCAACAGATCTAGAGGAGCTAAACGCTGGAAGTCTCAGAGTGAAGGAGTGTCACAGTGGAGTCACTTTGGGCTCATGATGCAGGCTGGGCTTTGGGAATATCCTATGTCCCATCTTTGCAGGGGGTAAATGTGGGGCTGTGATGTTGCATCACTGCTCACCCCATAGCAGGACCTGCAGTATCTCCCTGCCCAGCTGACATCCCCTGCACACAGAGCTGGTCTTTGCCTCTACATAAACTACTGGCCTTCAAGTCACTGCTTTGGCTTAGTGCTGCCAATCCAGTGATAAAGACAATGGTGGTTTTTATCCCTTCTCCAACAGGGAGCTTATTATACCCAGCCAGTGTACGCGGCACAGCCTCACGTTATCCATCACACCACCGTGGTTCAGCCCAACAGCATCCCATCGGCCATCTACCCGGCCCCGGTCGCTGCGCCCAGGACCAATGGTGTGGCCATGGGCATGGTCGCTGGGACCACCATGGCAATGTCAGCAGGTAAGAAGGCAAATCTCCCCTTGTTCTGAGCCATACTTTCACCTCTTGTTTGGGATGTATCCAAACAGCCTGTGCCAGAGATTTAGCCTGGATGAAGAGCTCTCTGTGCTGCCTGCAGCCTTGCAGGGTGTATCTGGACGTGGCTCCAGAAGCACTTTGAACACAGCTGATTGCTAGTTTTACTTGCTGCCACCTCTGCTTTGCAGGCAAAAATGCTCCTGATACTGATGTAACTCAGCTTTTAGGTTAGCAGAGAGACCTTGTGTTTGGCTCACTCTAGAGACATGAACTCTTGTATCCTTAAGTACATTATCCTTCCTCTATCTGCTCCATAATCAGAGGTATAATCAGGTTTGTCCATCCTCAATACTGTATTTCTATCCTTAAGTTCCTTTTTTAGGACACTTAAATGGTCTTACTTTCATTTGACAAAATGAACATTAACCTTGGTTTCTGCATCCCAAATCCTTTGGAGTTTATGTGCAGGATTGCTTTTATTGACAGCACAGTAAGTAAGGATATGGGCTGGGTTTATTTTTCCCAAAGCCTGTATTTTTCTCATTAACAATTCCTAGGATTGTATATTGAATTATGCCAAGAAACACCTCATTCATCCCTCTGCATCTGCGTTAGCTGTGAAACAGGGCTCTGTTATGGGCCACAGCCCTTGTTGCAGGCAGAGGTACTGCAGCCTGGGTTTGACAAGAACCTCTCTGAGAGATTTACTGTTGCTTATACTGAGAAGTGGAGAGATGCACGTGAGATGCTTTAAATTCTCTATAGTAGCATTGCAGTAACCCAGAACTGAGAAGTTGTTCCGAGCGCCCAGTTACTCCCAGAGCAGAGGAGTTGAGGGCTGTAGCCTCCCTCCCACATCTGCTGAAGGCACAGTGCAAATCCCCACCTAAACTCCCTCTGTGCATCAGCTGAAGGCTGAAAGAAAAGAGGATGCCCGGGGTAGTTCCTCTGCTCTGTGGCTGGGAGAGGATCATTCCTACTGCATCCCAAGGATCTCAGCTCTGGGGGGTTAAATGAAGGAAAAGAGCTCCCCTGCCCTTGGGAGATAAATGGCAAAGCTCATGTTTATTTTCTCTGGAAGTTCTTGGCTTTTTCTCGTCTCCTTTTACAATCCTCATCCCATGCAGTTTGGTCCTTAGATGTTTCAGATCGCTGCAGTGATTTGCTTTTGCAACTGAGCCCAGTGCCTTTAGCAGGTGGAAGATATCAGCAGATTTCTGGCTACTTCTAGTCTTCAGGGACAAGGGAAATTAGGAAAAGAGGAGTTAAGGCCAAAACCAGCATGGAAAATATGCTGGAGCTTCAGGTGGGTTTATTCTGTTCATGGTGTTGGCTGATACCAACCACATCACTCAAACACCTTAGGTTCAGGTCTCACAGGCCGATAATATTTGGGAGAATTGAAGAAGGGGAAAAAAAGCAGCTGGTGCTGTGCCTGCCCCTGACAATCATAGAATCAGCTGGACTGGAGAAGCCCTTTAAGCTCATCCGGTCCAACCATTCCCCAGCACTGCCAAGGCCAGCACCGACCCATGGCACTGAGGCCTCATCTCCACGGTGTGTGAGCACCTGCAGGGACGGTGACTCCAGCCTGGGCAGCAGTTCCAATGCCTGAGCACCCTATGGGGAAGGAACTGTTCCTCAGCTCCAGTCTCAACTCCCATAACAGAGCTCTCCTCCATTTCTCCATGTTGTTGCAGGAACCTTGTTGACCACCCCACAACACACTGCCATCGGAGCACATCCAGTTTCCGTGCCAACGTACAGGGCTCAAGGAACCCCCACCTACAGCTACGTACCTCCACACTGGTAAACCCACTGGCCAATTCATGTAAGTGCTGCCTTGGCAGGTCTTGCTCTGCTCTTGTTGATTAATTAACCACCAAGCACTGCTATTGCTTCTCTCCTTCCTACAAAGCTGCTGAATCCCTTTCTCAAGGTGATGCTTTGTCTCCAGAAGAACCTTTTAGCACTGCTCCATAGTAGGGATAGCTGCATGGTGCTCTGTCATGGGGCTGCAGAAGGTTTTAGCAAAGCATAGTGTACCTTGACCTTACATAGACTCATAGAATGGTTTGGGTTGAAAGGACCCTAAGATCACCCAGTTCCAACCCCCTTGCCAGGGGCAGGGATGCCTCACACTAGACTAGGTTGCTCCAAGCCCCTGTGTCCAACCTGGCCTTCAGCACTGCCAGGGATGGGGCAGCCACAGCTTCTCTGGGCACCCCCTGACAGCGCCTCAGCACCCTCCCAGGGAAGAGCTTCTGCCTCAGAGCTCATCTCAGTCTCCCCTCGGGCAGCTTAAAGCCATTCCCCTTGGCCTGTCCCTACAGCCCTTGTCCAAAGCCCCTCTGCCAGCTTTCCTGCAGCCCCTTTAGGCACTGGAGCTGCTCTCAGGTCTCCCCTTCAGGAGCCTTCTCTTCTCCAGGCTGAACAATTCCTTGTTTTTATCCATGATAAACATGCTGGGAGATCATCCAGTTCGTTATCATGGGGCTTGTGTGCAGCTGCCTGCAACCAGCTGCAGGTTCCTGTCGTGCTCAGGTTCCCCAAAATCCCAGCTGCTCATTTAAACACCCTCCTTGTGTTGATGGAGCTCTTGGTCCTTCATGCCCAATTAACAGCGAACGCAGCTGATGGGAACACATGATGCTGCACCGGGAGGCAGTGAGGATGAACCAGCCCTGGGGGCTATCTGAAATCTCTCCTTGCTGCATACATTACACTGAGCTAATCCTTCCCATGACAAATCGTTGTGCAATTAGCAGAGAGGATCCCATCTGCACATTTTTAATCCTCTGCAATGGATACCACCACTGAGCTGCTGCTTCCTCAGCTCCCTGTCCAAGAAATTGAGTGCACAGAGGCATGAGGGATGGTTAAATCCCATATACATCAACTGTAGGTGCTGCTATCGGGGTGCAGAGGAGAGGAGAACAGCTCTGGCTGATCATAGAATCACAGAGTCAACCAAGTTGGAAAAGCCCTTTAAGCTCATCTACTCCAACCATTCCCCAGCACTGCCAAGGCCACCACTGACCCACGGCACTGAGGCCTCGGCTCCACGCTGTGTGAGGACTCCCAGGGATGGTGACTGCAGCCCTGCCCTGGGCAGCAGTTCCAATGCTGAGCACCCTCTGGGGCAGGAATTGTTCCTCAGCTCCATCTAAACCTGCCCTGGTGCAGCTTGAGGCCGGTTCCTCTCGGCCCATCCCTTGGAGCATTGCATGGGGTTGTTGTGGCCCAATTGCAGAACCCAGCACTTTGCCTTGTTGAACCTCATCCCATTGACCACAGCCCAATTATCCAGACTGCTCTTTAGAACCTTCCTACCCTGCACCACTCGCTCCTAACTCCTTGGTTTTGATATCTCTGCTCTCTTCCAGATCCAGAGTCAAACATTGTATGCAACTACACAAGTCTTACATCGGTGCTGTGGCCGCTGTCCTGCAGCACCTCGTCTGTTTGCAAGAACAAAAGAAAACCAACAAAAGTGCAAGGGTCACTTTATGCATTCTTTAGTGGTTTTGTAAAAGCTGCTTTTTCTAATCTTCTGCCTCCCTTTTATTTTATTGTTTTCTCCTCTCCCCTTTCCTCCTCCCCACCCCACATCCATTGTGTAACACACATACTGACACTGAGCAATAGTCGAGTTCTCTTTGGAGTCCTGTCATTGGAAAGCTCAGAATATTCCACTGTTTTTGGTTTCCCAGCATTGCCCAGCTGAGCGGTGCAAAGATCCCCCCACTTCTTGTTCGTTTTGGGTTCTTTTCATGATCTTTCTGTTGTCGTTGTTGTTGACAAGAGCCTAGATTTCCTTTGGCTAGTAAGAGTGGTTGATGTTCAGGGTACTACGTGAAAAGCACAGCGCTGGTAGGCAGGCTTCTTCTTCCCGTTTCGGTTTGGGTATTTTTAGTTGAAGAATATAAATTATTTAATCTTCCATAACATATTACAAGGAAAAAAACAAACTTGGTGTCTTCCAGATAGCTGTCGTGATAGATTATAAATGCATTATCTGCAGTGAAGTTCTGAACTCATCCCTTCTTTTGTAGGAGTTAAGAGAATATAAGTATCATTAGCGATGTAACACACTTGTCTTAGGAAGTATGAGGAATGGTCACCATCAGGTCTTTAGGCTGCTTTTCCCGACTGGGCAAATGGACCTTGTGTGATGGGAAGAGAGCAGCAGAGACACACACGTGCCCTGCTTAGCATTTTGCACCTCTTGGGTAAATGGGATGTTCCCCATCGGCCGCGTTCTGGGGCTGCGTGAGGGAGAAGGCAGCTCCTTCCTTGTGTGGCTACCGTTTGCAGGCAGAGATGGGCTGGGTGGCTGTTGAAGGAAGCAAGGAGATGTTCAAGGGTTGGTCTGAAGAGCTTCTCCAGGTCCAGGGTTTGGTTTGAAGAGCTTCTCCAGGTCCAAGGGTTGATCTGGAGAGCTTCTCTAGGTCCAAGGCTTGGTTTGAAGAGCTTCTCTAGAGTCTCATAGTGTGGGAAAGGAGGAGGGCTGATTGATGGAGAAGAGTCTTTGAGGTAGGGCAAGGGGGAGGATGGGTGGCTTCACCTTTCACCTGTGTCATTGGCAAGGGCTGAAACCAAACTGTGATTCCTCCATGGCAGTGGAGGTGCCCCCCTCATTCTTTGGGTTACAGCTGAGACTTCCAGGAGAAATGTTCATCCAAGCAGAAATCCTGGCACCGTAGAGAAAGGCAGGAGAGGGGCTGCTCTGCCTGGCCTGTGGGGAGAAGAGGAAGCAATAGCAATAAACATGTCACCTTCCTCCCAGGAAGGCACCTGAGGAAAGGCGAGAGCACCCGAGGTGATCCATAGTTGACATGGACCAGGCTGGGAGACAACAGGCACACAGAGGCTGTGGGCACTGGGGTAATTTCAGGGGGTTTTGGCTTTCCCAAGGGCATGAAGATGTGAGGCCAGGTGTGGCCGGTGACATTCCACCTTGGGGTATCCAAGTGGAGCAATAAGCTAGTATGGATGGCAGCTAGAGAGAGGTTTTGCAGACAGTACTTGAAGCCAGTTTATCTTTAAGTCCTTATCACTAAACCCTGAGTAGGAACAAGGTTTTGCTTCTGTTTTGTGTTTCCTAAGATGAAACCACTGTTGGGTTTTGAGTTTTCCCTCAAGTGTGCCAAAAGAGTTACACTCACCAGCAGTGTGTTTGCAGCTCATATCCCTTGGGCTTCAAGGTTGTCACAATGGACCAAATCCAGAGCCTTTAAAGCAGTCAGGTTAGGAGATGTGGGTGGGAATCCCTCCTGGCATTGCCTGTCCTGGATTTCTGACCCATGCATGGTGTTGAGTCAGTGCCCAGATGTCTGTTGGCAGCTCTGCTTTGGATATGCCTTATCTCCATATGGAGGTGAGGGTGGTGGAGACCAGCACTGGAGGGTCACCTTGCCTGGGACATGGTGGTGTAGAAATCAGACTGGAGGGTCTTTCAGAAGAGCAACGTGAGCAGTTGTTGGTACCAGGGTGAGACCTTGCTCTTGGCTGTGTCTCCAGCTTGGCTTCTGCTGCCATTGGGAGGAGTTATGGCGCTCCTTCCTATGAGCACGATCCAAATGAGGGGAAACAAGCTTAGGGACCCAAGAGGACTTCTCCTTCTGCTGGTTGGTCCCGGGTGGTTTGTCAGGTTGGGTGGTGGACCCAGCACTTCTGTATGGGAGCCATTTAGTTGGTCATGGTGGTTTTAAAGGAGATCTAGCCAAGCTCTGGTTGATCTTCCCAACCTCAAGGGGAGCAGAGTGGGGGAAGACTGAACACCAGTGCTGTGGGGTTGGAAGGTGGATTTCTCCTGTGTGGTACTTTGGGTTGCACTTTGGGTTTGTATAAATGAAAAAGAGAAGGACACCCCCCAAAAATGTAGGGGTTCAGTTTGGCCAAGCCAAGGATTAGCACATAAAGAGCACCAGGACATTTGGAACCAGTGTTCCTACATTATCCTTCCACTGTTTGCAGCAGTTAAACCTGGGCAGAGAACCACCTGGTAGATCACAGGACTTGGAGACCACTCACCACCCTTCTTTCCTCTCACGTTGACTTCATGCTGTGTTAGGAGCTGTCTGTCAGCATAGAAACACATAGGATAGAGTAAGCTCCAGCCAGAGTAATGGCACTATGGCTTGCAGGGTTCAGTGTTATCATAGCCTAGGTTCTACAGAGGAGGTCCTTCTCAGCAGACCTAGGCACCCTTCACCCTAGCTGCTTTAGGAATGACTGCCAATAGTTGGGTCCACGGCCAGGCAGGAGATGCCAGGCTTGCTGGAAAGGGAGCACTAAAGGTGGGGTAGAAAGCTCCAGGAGGATCAGCCAGCGTTACCACTGTTGAGATCTGACAGGGGTGGTTTAGTTTTAACTCCTTCCCTTGGATCAGCAGCAGATCTGGTGCTCCTCATCCTGTTATTCCCAGGCACAAATGCCCATTAACTCAACCAGGGTGTGGAGAGGTGAAGCATTCACTGTCTGTTAGGTGAGAGGCTCTAGAGAGCACGTTTGGAAACTGGTGGTGGGTTTAGGCTTGGACACTGCACGGCTCCAGGTCCACCACATGGCTCCAGGCTTGGGTAGCTCCTTCCCAAGGTGTCTTCATGGGTCCATGGTGGTAGCAAGATGCTCCCTGCTACTGCATGGGGATGTGGGGCTTGATGCCCCTCAGTTCATGCTAGCAGTGACCTGCAGCCCTGTGCCCTTCCCCATGGACGGATATGGGATTTGGGGTAGATGGAATTAAGAGAGAAAGCCCATGATCCTAAGCCCTTTCCTTGGCCAAGTCATGGCTTAAGTGAAGGTCCTGGGCAGGTTGCAGCCTGATGGGGGACTCCCTTGTGGGGCACGCTGATGGTGGACACCAGCTTCTGAGATACTTCACTAGAGCAAAGCTTTGCTGATGTTAATTAGGCAAAAGGGTTTCCTATGGTGGAGGATCGCACTGGGTATTAGCAAGGAAGAGCAGGAGGGGCTAAACCATCCTTAGGAACCTCTACAGTATCTCAGAGATCGATACTGCAGCTAAAGAGGAAGGAAAATGACTCTGAAACCACTGTTACGAGCATGAACCCATCCCTGCCATTATCTCTGCTTGAAAAGATGAGCTGTAACCCAAGCTTTGGGGAGGGAAAAAGGCAAATTAATAGTGATGGTGACCCCCAACCTGAGTGAGCTCCTGTATCCATCACCCCTCCAAGTGGATGAACCCTCCAGGTGACCATTTGCTCTTGTACTTAATGTATAACAATAACCCAGGTCAGCTTTTGCAGTTCCAGGATGTACTTACCATGAAGTGTTACTGAAGGGCTTGGTTTGAAGGATGGATGATTTAGGGTATCTGTTTTCTCCCCATCCACCAGCATCCCACTGAATGGGGTCCTTCCCGAAACCCTCCCTCTTTGCCATCCTCTCTCTCCCCTCCTCCATCCCAGTGGATGCAGGGATATGGGACAATGCGTTCCCTGTCCGGAGGGTGTGAAATGGGGTTTGGCTTTCTTAGAGGGATACACATTTGAGGATATTTTGAGGAAACCCACATTTGAGGGATAATTTTCCATAGGGAAACCCAACCAGGCGACAATAGCAATAAGAGCTACTGGATATCCAGAAATCCAGGGCTTTTGGGTTAGTTTTTATTAATTGTCAGTATTTTCAGGCCCTCCATCCATCACTCCCAAAACACAGTGACCCCCTGCCCATCTTCCTTTCACTTTGCCCTGAGCCCGTCGGGCTGCCAGCAGGATCAAGCTCCAGATGGTTTCTCTGCCATGCGTTAGCATTCCCATCGGGAAAAAAGGAAAACAAAGCCTGTTGGGAGCCTGGAAGGGAGGAGAGCTTGGAAAAGGTGTTTTCCCAGCATGTTGCACCATGGCACTTCGGGGTTTACCTGTAATCAGGCAACATAACCTGGTACAGGGATGTTGGCAAAGCAGGAATAGCAAAATCCGTGCTCCACCAGCAGCAATTCCCAGTTGGAAACACTCAGTTGTGCTGTTTGTAGGGAAAGAGCCTATTGATGCAATACAGCCACCTGCAGCATCGCTGCAGCTCCTGGCAAGGGATGGAACTGGGATTTCCCAGGGCGAAGGAGGTTTGGGATCAGAGAGGTCAGGAAGCATGGGAAGGAAGCAGAACTGAGCCAGTGGGGTGCAGGATAGCACCCAAACCCTCCCGTTCCCATAGCACTGAGCAAACCCACGTTGGATTTTACCTTTCTTTTTATGGAATTAGGTTTTTAACCCGTTTTTCCCCCAAACCAGCTCATTTTAAAACAGTATTTGACCTCTTCAGCAAAAAATAAATACATAAATACCAAAAAGTAAGAGAAATAAAGATAAAACCCAGGAGTAACCATGTCTTCCAAGTGTCGAAGGTGTGGAGGGAACATGGCCTTGAAGTGATGCCCTGGAGAGCTCCCCCCACCCCCAGCCTCAGTTTGTCCATCTGAAAGTGTCCGTTTGGGTTTAGTTCCCTGGGTTTGGGGTTTTGTTCTGGTTTTGGTTCTGAAGATCAGGTCGTGATCTCCCCCCCCCCCCCGAGTTTGTAACTGTCCCATATTTCCTGTGAGATGTAGAACATTGGAGACCTATGAACATGGTTCCAAACAAAAAAAAAAGAGATAAAAATAAATAAAAGAGCCCAAGAGGGGGTTTGTGGTTGGTTTCTTGGTGGTGATGGGGTGGAGAAGTGAATGGGAGCAGCCATAAACCCGTTCCTAGGTTGGTTGTGGAGCTTGACTGTCACCAACTCAACCTTGGGTGGGTTGTTCCACTGAGCCCAACATGGCCAAGTCAATGCAATCCTATAGGAGGAGTGTGTGAGCTTTGTGGTGAGCAAAGTGGATCTCCAGGGCTGATTGAGACCTTGGATAGAGATGTGCATGCAGGAGACTGGCTTTGGCCAGATCAACCCATGGGTGGGTTGTTGTAAGGTGGGAGTTGTTCCGTGATCCACAGGCTGTCATTAGACTGCAGTGTTGAGTGCTGGTACCTCGTGATGGAGGGAAATCAAGAGCTCATGATGTTCCTGGTGAGGCTTCAGTTCAACAGACCGAGAAGGTGACCACAAAATGGCATCCCAGCTGCATGACATCCTCTGCTGCATGGTGTCTCCAATGGAGCTGTGCTCTGGTGTCGTGGCTTTCCAGAGATGTTATCCATCAGGGCACCACGATGTGGCCACCGTCACCAGCATCATGGCTCCCAGAGATGCTCTCCATCAGCCCACCACAATATGGCCACCACCACCAGTTCTGCAGCTCCAGGAGATGCTGTCCATCGGGACCACGATGTGGCCACCATCACCAGCATCATGGCTCCCAGAGATGTTCTCCATCAGCCCACCACGATATGGCCACCACCACCAGTGCTGCAGCTCCAGGAGATGCTGTCCATCAGGGGACCACGATGTGGCCATCATCACCAGCATCATGGCTCCCAGAGATGCTCTCCATCAGCCCACCACAATATGGCCAGCACCACTGGTGTTGCAGCTCCAAGAGATGCTCTCCATCAGCCCACCATGCCATGGCCACCACCAGTCCTTGGGGACAGGGACTCCTTCTCACCAGCTGGGCCAGACGTTGGATGTGCCATGTTCCTGATGGACACCTTGGTGGCAGGAGCAGAAGCCAAGCTGCCACCTCCAGCACTTCATGGCTCCACACAGGACTGGCTTTCACATGGTGCCCAGCATCCTCTGTCCCCTCCGTGGGGTCTCTGTGGGTGTCACCGGTCCCCCGAGGCAGCCCCCAGGCCTGGTGCCAGCTGTGAGAGACAAGGGATGGACCATGAATGAGGCTGGATTGGGCCCTTTGCACCACCCAAGTGGCCGGGGCCACTTATGTCACTCTCTAGACCGTGGATGTTGATCCATGGTGGCTGTCCCTACCCAGGGACATCCCTGTGGGAGGGGACACCTCCTCCTGCTAAAAGCAGCCCCCCCAGGTTGACACCCCCCATGGTTGTCCCCCCATAAGGATGCTGAGGCCCTGCAGGACTTGGCCATGGGCTCAGCAGGGTCAAGGTGACCCCAAATGGCTGGGGACCCCTGGGGTGACAGGAGCTGGAGGGGACGCAGTGTCCAGGATGCACTTACAGAGCTCCACATGCAAGCTGTGTCTGCATGTGTGACTGAACGTGTGCACACGTGTGTGTGCATGCAGAGGGGGGTTGCATGTGCACATGTGCATGTCTGCCCATGCATACGTTTGCATGTGCAGTGGTGTGTGACTGATGCACGTCTGTGCATGCACACTTATGAAGCTCCATGTGCAAGGGTTTGTTTGCATGTGTGCATGTGACTGCATACATGTGTGTGCATGTACATGGGTGCATGTGTTTGCATGTGCATTTATACATGTGGTCATGCATATACGTGTGCATGTGCAGTAGGCTGTGAACAAACCCCTATGGGTGCATGTGAAAACACACTTGGAGAGCTCCAGGTGTGTGTTTGCATGCATGTGTCACAGCATACACGTATGTGAATGTACATGCAGGTGCACACATGTAGAGATGTGTAGAGGGGGGTTTCCATATGCACATCTCAATCTGTGCCTGTGCAGTGATGCGTGCACATCCCTACCTGTGCGCACCCATCTACATGCTCACACATACGTGTTTCCATGCAGACACATGTGGCTGCAGCCCACGTGCAGCAGCCCCATTGCAGGGGTTGTATGTGCATGTGTGAGGACACGCGTGCCCCTGCAGCTGCCCCTGTGGCACACAGCAGCCCCACAGCCGTGCCAGCACCCTGCAGTGTGGGACACCCGCTCTGTCCCCTCTGGGTGTCCTCCTTTGTGCATGGCTATAGGCACACGTGGAGGTGCATGCACATATAGGGGTGCACATGCACCTACACACATCCGTTTGTGCATGTATGAGTGCACATCTATACATGTAAATGTATGTAAATGCGCTGTGTGGGGTGTTTGGGCATACACGCTTTTTGCATGCATGTGCAGATACATAGAGGATGGGGTGTATTAAAGCAGAACCACCTGCAGCATCCCTTTGCACCAGCAGCCACCCTATCAGCACCCACCCCACAACTCCTTAAATACAGGGGTGGGATGAAGGGGGGGGACTCGCCAAAGCCATTTAGAAGCAGCCTCCCAGCTGCTGGGATAGGCTCAGGGGTGTTGGGCTGCTCCATCCTGGACCTCACCGGATGCCATCAATAAGCTTCAGAGTTAATGCTCTCCCCTCCAGCTTCCCAAAGCCCCATTTTCCCCCGTGATGGACACTCAGAGGTTCCTCACCACCCTCCCATCACCCTCCTTACCTTGGGGGGGCCATCAGTGCTCTTCAACCACATCCCACTCCCGGTGGGCAGCGGTCCATGGTGGGGCTCCCCCCCTGCTTCACCCCTCATCTCCGGGATGCGGGACACCCGGAACCTGTTGGGGGGCATCGCATCGGTTTGTCCCCACCCTGCAGAGGGGGGGACACACTGTGGGGGGGGTTCCCCACTCACCTGCCCACAGAGAGGATGGTGACCTCGCTGGGCCGACCCCCGGGTTTGGGGCCCTTGGTGGCACGGAGCGGTAGCAGCGCCTCGGGCCACTTCTGGCTGCAGCGGGCGCACGGGGCCGGACCCTGCACCGTGTGGAGGTGGTGCTGGTGCTGGCAGGCGGGGGGAAACTGAGGCAGGAGGTGCAGCCTGGGGAGGAGGGGGAGACGGCATCAGCGGGGGCTTGGTCCTACCATGGGGGTCCTCGGTGCAGCTTGGGGGGGGTCCTTACTTATCTGGGGGGGTGCAGCCCGGTGGCTGTTGGCTGTGATGCTCCTTCAGCAGCTCCTCCAGTGCTGCAGCGTTTTCTATGGGGGGGACACCAAAAGGGTCACGGGGGGGGTCCAGCCCTTGTCACCCCCACCCAGGGACACCTCCCCCCCCGACCTTTCTTCTCAGTGATCAACCGCACCAGCACCCCGATGGTGTCCTCATTGGCATCCTCCAGCTGGTAGATGGAGCTGGGACCTGGAGGTAGAAGTAGGGGGTGTTCAGTGATTGGGGGATAAACTCCACTGTGGATGAACAGGATGCCCTGGGACAGTGAGGACCAGAAGCCACGGGGATGGGCTGGACGAGAGGAGGCAGATGTGGGATGATGGATGCGAGATGGTGGATTTGAGATGATGGATGCGAGAGAACGGGTGTGAGATGATGGATGCGAGATGATGGACGTGAGATGACGGACGGATGTGGCACATCCAGGGCTCACCGGTGGCCTCCGGCCTGGGGCTCCTTGCTGGTGGTGCAGTGGTAACCCTTCCTCTTCAGCAGGTTGCAGACCAGGATGCCCAAGAGCCCCATGGCACAGAAGACCGGGACGATGGTCAGCACGGCCGCTTGTGCTGCTGCTGCCTCCTCCTCCTCTTCCTCACCCATCAGAGCCACCCATGTCCCGTTGGTCCCCACCGGCTGCTCCAATGTTTCGGGGCTGCGGATTCGCCGCTGGCCTGGGGATGGAAAGCACCGCATCAGCCTCAGGGAGGAGTTTGTTGGGGTTGAATCCCATTGTGCCCTTAGGGAGGCAGAAACCACTTGGGTCGGGGGGGGAGACATCCCAACACCCCTGCTCTGTCAGCACCCACAAACCAAGGTGACAGCTCCAGCACCCACCTCGGCACCCCGGGGTGCTGCGGGGAGCGCGGGCGCAGGGCAGGCACCGGCCCCGGGGCTCCTTCTCCCCTTCAGGGCTGTAAAACCTGCGGGTGGGACGGGAGGGTCAGGATGTGGCCCACGAGCGGCACTGGGGCTATGGGGCTGCAGCAGCCCCTGGCAAGGCTCACCCCGGCAGGCAGGGTCCGCAGCGGCTGTCGGTCCCCACGGTCCCCGGAGCCAGCAGGATCCTATTCCCATCCCGGCAGTGGGTGTGAGCGGAGCAGGATGTGTCCCCCCGTGAGAAGGTGCCGGGGGGACAGGCTCGGCACATCCCCACTGAGCCACATTCCTGCTTGGAGGGAGAGGGAGGTGAGCGATGGATGGACCCAGCACCTTCCGCCCAGGGTGCATGCGCTGTGTCTTACCCCGGTGGGCTCCTCTCCGGGTGGGCATCCTGGTGTCCCGTGCTCCCAGGGACCGCAGCTCCTGGCCCCTGCACCAGGGCTGCTCAGCACCTGCAGGAGAAGCAAAGAGAAGTGCTCAGCACCGGGTGCTGCGAGAATCCTGCTGCTGCCGGAGCTGCGCTGGTGGGGATGCAGGAGAGGTGAACCCATCACAGGCGATGTGATGGATGCAAACCCATTGACACGCGTCGTGCTGGATGCAAACCCATCACTATTGACATGATGGACGCAAACCCATCACCAGCGACGTGATGGATCCCAAGGCACTACATACACCATGGTGACACCAACCTGTCACAGGGGAATGTGACAGACGCAGTCCCATTGCATGCACACTGCGTCACCAGCAGTGTGATGGATGCCACCCCATCGCACAGGCCATGACGGGTGCAAACCCATCACCAGTGACTGCGGCCGATAAAACCCATCATGACCCTTGCTCAGGCCAAGGCGCCCCAAGGAGCAGCCCCAGCCCCTGGGGTGCCTCTATGGCCCATCCCAAGAGCATCTCATGGGACATGGGACAACACGGTGGTCCCAGCAGGAGCAGTGAGGGAGAAGCCACATTCCCAAACAGAAGCTTCAGCAGAAGAGAGAAAAGGAGGAAGAATGTGGGAGGAAAAGGGGGGAAAATCAACCCAACCCAAGCATCTCCCCAGGGCTGAGCTGCTGCAAGCTTCCAGCTGGGAAATGTATTGGGGTGCCCTATTGTGGCCACGGGGTGGTGATGTTGGACGGGGTTCCAGCATCAGAGGAGGCAGAAGCAGAGATGCAGGAGGATGGGATGGGATGGATGAGGCCATACTCACCCCCAGGACAGTGACAAGCCACCAGCGCATCCCGCTCCTCTTCGTCACCAGCGGACACCTGCCCAGGGGGAAGCACCAGGGTCACCATCCAGGGGAAATCCCAGTGGGGAAGCAGTCTGTGGACCCCTGTTGCCCTCCACGGCGATGCTTCCAAGGCATCTGCCGGGATACCCCTGCAGCAGCGGCCTTCCACCATCCCCAAAAAGCTTTGTGCGAGGCTTTATGGGGTGCTCAGCATCATCTCCTTCCCTTGCAGATCCCAACTCCATCTGAAATGGAGAGGGACCAACCCTGCTAGGGGAACTATACAAGGAGCAAGGGAAGGAGCAGATGAGGCTGAACACCTTTAAGTGAAGGTTTTCCTGCTCTGGAGGTGGTTCTCGTGCATCTGCCGCAAGGAAATGAGGTCACTGAATAATGAATATGTGTAAGCATAAAAATCAGGTGAAATGAAACGTGGGTCGCACAGGTCCCCCCCTTGGGCTGTAACTCATTGAGGAATTGCTGAACCAATCAGTGCTGACAGCACGGGGCAGGGAAGGGAGAAGTCGTTAAGATCCAACCTCTGCACCCGCATGGAAACTGCTCCGCTTGTCACGGTCCTGTGGCCACACCAGAGCCTTGTTACGGCCTCTGCTTCTCCTAATCAGTGCTTGGCATCATCCATGGGAGATGCAGCGAATGACCCATGGGAGGAGGGATGCTGGGGGGTGAATGGGACAGAGCTGGGCAATGACAGGACATGGGTTGGGATGTGATGGCCCAGCCCAAAATGAGCATCCTGTGTGCTCCGGTTCCTCCCGGTAGCTCCCAGTAAGGGAGCACCCGTCCGGGTGCCAGCATGGAGCCAATGGGCCCTTCTGGGAGCTGCATCCCTAAGCCAAGAGCCACCGAGTCCTACCTGCACCAGCAACATCTATGCCAAGCCGGGACCCCATGATTTTGGGGAGGCTGAGTCCACTGCCGCCATCACCCCATCATGTGCCACCTCCCCACTGAGCATCCTCCCAGTGCAATGGCATTCCGTGGGGACACCTCCAGAATCCCCCTGGGACTCGGGATGTGCCCCTTGGTTGCGGAGGGAGGATGAAACTGGTGCACAGTCCTCCACCCTGTAAGCCAGCACTACTCGAGCTTAAGGTTTAAGCCTAACATCAAGCTCATTAATCCTTGGGGGGGGGGTGGTATTTGAGTGTGTAATAGCAGCACCTTAGGGACACCCTGCGATGTTTGGGATGCTGTTGTGCCAGGAAAGGAGCAGCAATGGCCTTGGAAGGGGATGAGCAGGTCCCACTGTGCCCGGGGGACCATGAGCTGTGGATAAGTAATGCAATGGGCCAGCAGCGCCCATATCATAGAATCCCAAACTGGTCTGGGTTGAAGGGACCTTAAAGCTCATCCAGTTCTAATCCCTGCCACAGGCAGGGACACCTTCCACTAGTGCAGCTTGCTCAAGATCCCATTCTGGCTCTCTGGTTCAAGACAAATGGATTTAAACCCCATCAGGATGGTGCTGGCCCCAGGTCAAATCAGGTCTGAGGCCAAGCTTAATATCCAAGGATTAAGAACATGGATGACCAAGACCTTGCCATGGGGATGCAGGAGGTCCCAGGACCAGAGCGCTCCAGCTCCTGGTTGGCAGTGGAGCTTTTGGGGGCAGTTGGGGATGTGGGATGCAGGCACAAACCCGTCCCCTGCACGGTGGGATGCTCAGCACAGCAGAGAAGCCCTCAAGCTCCAGGGAGAACTAAACCCAACATCATTTGCCTGCCCAAACCCAGAAGGAACCAAACCCAACCCCACCATTGCCAGCCCTGGCTGCAATTGGGGGCACCCCAACCTCCACCAGCTCCAAACCCCACTTGCATCAGTGCAAACACACCGGGGAAGGCAACCGGGGTTTGGAATCCCCCCCATTCCCACTGAATCACGTAAGCCTTTTATTCCCAGCATGCCCCTAATAGAGCCTCGTAACCCAAAGCTGCCCACTGGGATTCCAGCGAGGGCTTCCCCTCCCCGTCGGTTTCAGCCCATGGCTCCTGCGGATTAACGGGCTAAAAAAGGGAGCAACCGCTCGGGAACACTTTGGGAACGGCTCTTGGGGGCAGCGTGGGACAAGGGGGGGATTATCCGGAACAACTCAGCGCTATCACACCCCCCCGAGCCCCGTCGGAACAACGGAACCATCACAGAAGCGCAGTCTAAAGGCAAACGACGGCAGAAGCGCCGCAGCCGCGCTGAGCCCCGGCGGCAGCATCCTCCGGCCGCGCTTCGGGCAGCCCCTCACCGCCGCATCCCGCCCGCTGCAGGGGCTTGGCTGCGCGCCCTGGCATATTCCAGCTCTGCCACGGCTCCCATCCCGTTTTCCAGGCAGCGCGTGCGGAGTTTTCCCTTAACCTACTTCTTCCCCTTCTCCACCCTTCATCCTAACCCACATCCGCGCTGCGGCAGCCGGAGCCACCCCCGGGGGGGGTGATCCAAATCACCGCATCCCACTTGAGGCGACGCTCCCCCCGTATCTGCTTAAGGATTAGGCCAAGGAATAACATCCCCCCCCCCCCTTATCGCAAACGCCCCCCCAAAAGCACCCCCTTTACACAGCCCGAAAATGCAGCACCCCCAAACCACCCCCCCAAGGGATATTGAACCCATTAAAGGGGGTGACCCTGTATGGATGAGCCCCCCCCCCCAACCAGTGCAAAGTGGGGGGTCCCGGAGTTGC
Source organism: Myiopsitta monachus (assembly GCA_017639245.1). Lineage (NCBI taxonomy): Eukaryota > Metazoa > Chordata > Aves > Psittaciformes > Psittacidae > Myiopsitta > Myiopsitta monachus. The sequence goes on along the minus strand of CM029919.1, from coordinate 96,808,042 downwards.
CCCTTACCTGCCCCCGCCGCGGGGCCGCCGCGCTCCCTCCGGCTCTTTATGAATGAACCCGCCGGCGAGCTACTACGGCTCGCCCCGCCCCTTTTCCATGACGTCACGCAGCTAAGCTCCGCCCACACGCCCATCCCTTAGCCCCGCCCCTCCCTCCCGCAGCGCCCCCTGCCGGGCGCAGAGGGAGCAGCGGGAGGGGTGATGGGGGGGGGATTTGGGGGTGTTTATCCCAACGGAGGAGGGGTTTGGGGGGGGGGGAAGGGAAAACCAAGGATTTTACATATGGAACAGGAAGGTTTTAAAGAAATAAGGGAATTTTGACCCATATGGGCACCGTAGGGGGGCACCCATGGGTGCTGCTCCCTGCTTTCCTGTGTGCCCTATGGTGCACTCCATCCTGGACTCATCCCCTTCCACAGGGGACAGTTTTCCCACTCTGGGACCCCCCCGTTGCCTCCAGGCCGGGTGCTCCCTGTGACACGGTGACCCCTGTTCTGGCTATTTGTCCTTCCATCATTCCCAGGGGACAGCAAGGGACTGGGATACATCCCAACATCCCCCCTTGGGAGTTATCCAGGCGGGAATGACCCATCCCTCAAGGAAAAGCACAGGACCACGCCGGCTTCATTCTGACACAGGTGACCTTTAACGACAAAGAGCCCCCAAGTGACCAAAATGCTGCTCCCTCCTTCCCAAAATGTCCTCATATCCCAGTGTTAACTCCATCCTGGATGGACAGATGGGCATGGGACAGCAGCATCCCTGTCACTCACTCAGGGCTTCGTGGGGATGGGGTCACCCCGATTCACCCTACCACCACCGTTACCACTTCTCCCATGGGGCCAAGAGGGCCAGGCCTCACCTGGACCCTGGGGTGAAAGCAGGAAAATGAGGGGAAAAAAGGGAAAGTGGGGGAATTTGGCCCAGGAAAGTCTCATTTTTAGAGTCCCAACTTCTGTCACCACGATTTAGGGGTGCAGGAGAGCATCCCTGCTGTCCGGCACAGGGATGCGAAGAAGATCCTCGCCCTCATCCAGAAGATGCTTTGAACGTCATCGCCACCTTCATTCCGCTCCAAAGCTGCAAAGCCCCATGGGAATCCCAGAGATTGGAATGGGGATCCCTCAATTCCCTCTCCATCAGTCCTCCCCTCCACCAGCACCCCTGCACGGTCCAGCTCCATCAGCGGCATCCAGCCCTATCTTGCGGCAATGAACCAGGAAGGTTTTAACCTCCCAACTCCAGAGCAGAGGGAGCAGCAGCGCCGTGATGATGCTCCTGACCCCCCCAAGCCCCCCCATAATTAATGAGGATGTTTCTATATATAATATATATATATTTAAAACAAACAAACAAACAAACAGAGCTATCTGGGTGCTGGCGATGGAGCGAGCGGGTTAGCGGGAGGCCCGGGGCGAGGGGGACTCCACGGGCAGATTGTCCCTGGGATGGTCCCATGGCTTGGCTGGGGGTCCCAGGGGAAAAGGGGGGGGGTGTGTGTGACAGGGCTGTGACCCCCTGCCTCCTTCCCCCCCCCAAAGCAGGCACACACACAACCGGAGAGCAAGGCAGGTTCCTGGCTGTACACAGCATCCTCCGGCCGGTCCCCAGGGATGCTCCTTAACGCCTTCCTCCTTCGTTAGCGCCTTCCCAAGTGGACTCATCCCCCTCCCCATCTTCTCCACACCTCCAAATCGGTTCGTGTCCCACAGCCCCCCCCCCCCTCCCCAGTCCCATGTGGTGGCCAAGGGGGGACAGTGGGGGGACCGGGGCTCATCCCCCCCAACCCCGAGCACACAGAGAGCAGCCGGGTTGGAGATGAGAGGCGCTGGGGCTGGGGGTGGCGGGGAGGGGGGGTCGGGACCCCCATCCTCTGCATACAGGGGGGCCAGCACCCCCCTTCCTCGCCGGGCTGGCCCTGGGGGGCTGTGGCTGTTCATGCTCTCCAGAGGAGGAGGTGGTTGGTGCTGTCGTCCCGTCCCACCGTCTCGCTGCTGCTGGTCAGGCGGAAATCCTCGTATCCGTCCCCACCGCTGATCACCAGCATCTTGGGCTTGGAGAGAGCCAGGGCAGGGGCACGGGGACGGGATGGGTCTCGTTTCTCTGCCTCGCTTGGCTTCTCGGCCCCTGCAGTGTGGAGAGCACCCATGCGCTGTCGGATGGGCCCTGCTGGCTCCCTCCAGCAGCATCCCAGCAGCAGCATCACACCAGTACCATCCCACCAGCACTGCCTCACCAGCATCATCCCAGAATCATCCCACCAGCATCATCCCACCAGCATCATCCCAGAATCATCCCACCAGCATCACCCCACCAGTATCCCACCAGCATCATCCCAGCAGCATCATCCCAGAATCATCCCAGCAGCATCATTCCAGCAGCATGACCCCAGCATCCTCCCACCAGTATCATCCCACCAGCATTGCCTCACCAGCATCATCCTAGAATCATCCCAGAATCATCCCACCAGCATCACCCCACCAGTATCCCACCAGCATCATCCCACCAGCATACCAGCAGCATCATCCCAGAATCATCCCAGCAGCATCATTCCAGCAGCATGACCCCAGCATCCTCCCACCAGTATCATCCCACCAGCATTGCCTCATCAGCATCATCCTACCAGCATCGTCCCACCATCATCCCACTAGCACTATCCTAGCATCAGCCTCCCAGTATTAACCTCCCAGCATCATTCTACCACTAGCATCCCACCAGCAACATCCCAGCATCCTCCCACCAGCACCACCCTACCAGCATCCCACCAACACCATCCCAGCATTATCTTCCCATCTTCCCAGCATCATCAGAACATCAGCTCCCCAGCATCCTCCGAATGTCACCACCACTTTCCCAGGTGCCATATCTTGGCCCCCCAAATTCTCCTTCCATCCCCAAATTATCCCCTCCCATCCATATAAAGCCATTCCCACCCAAATTACCTCATTCCCCCTTCATTGCCTCCCATCTCCCCATCCCACCCCTCATAGGTGGTGACACTAGTGGCTTTTCCCCATGAGAATTAGGGTCTCCCAGGGTGGAGCGGGCACTCTGATGGCCACGTTGCACGGTTATCCATCAGCAGGACAGCATTCCACTCCCCGGGATTGGGTCAGCAATGCCCCTCCCGTTATCCCACCTACCGGTCTCCCTCGGCAATGGGAAGAGGACGTCGAAGCCATCGGGCAGCTCGATGGCGGTGAGGAAGCGGACGTGGCCGGTGTGACCCTGGGACAGCCCCACCAGCGCTGGAGCTGCCTTGGCTGACACGGACAGGGTCAGCACCACGCCGGCGCTGGTCCCGATCCATAGCAAATCCTTGCACGCCAGGAGAGCCGTGATCCGCAGGCAGGCGGCCTTGTGCTGCCGGATAATGGCGTCCGAGCCTGCGGAGCACCCGGCCTGTCAGCATCCCACCCTGCCCCGTTCCCGGAGTGTCTGTGGCACATGGGACATGGGGAAGGGACATCGGAAGCCCCCTGGCTGGTGTAAAGCACCCCAGGGTGCTGTCAGATGGGGATGCCTGATGGTGGGATTATGCAGATACTTCATTATCCTGTGGGATTATGAAGATGCCCAGGGATCTGTTTCTCCATATGGGATTATGCACATGCTCAGGGGCTGCCCTATGTCCCTGTGGGAATATGCAGATGCTCAGAGACTGCATGATTCCAGTGTAGGACTATTCACATGCCATCCAGGGGATTCCCTATTATCCTGTGGGATTATGAAGCCATCCAGGGGATTCCCTATTATCCTGTGGGATTATGAAGCCATCCAGGGGATTCCCTATTACCCTGTGGGATTATGAAGCCATCCAAGGGATTCCCTGTTATCCTATGGGATTATGAAGCCATCCAAGGGATTCCCTATTACCATGTGGCATTATGAAGCCATCCAAGGGATTCCCTATTACCCTGTGGCGTTATACTGATACCCAGGGGTTGCCCCATTTCTGCATGGGATTATGCACATGCCCAAGGGTGCCCTATTCCTGTGTGGCATTATGAAGCCACCCATGGGACTCCCTAATACCCTATGAGATTATGCTGATTCCCAGGGGCTGCCTTCTTCCTGCACTGGACTACGCAGCCACTCAGGGCTTTTCCTATTAATCCATGGGTCGGGATGCAGGAGATACCACATTTCCCGGCACTGGATGCTGCAGAGCATCGCGTCCCCATGTCAGATGGTGGCCATGGGGACCACTGGAGGCAGTGATGGAGACGGCACTCACCAGCGAGCATCTTGTGCACCGGGGGGGTGATATCAGCCTCGGCCAACTGCTCGTAGCTGGTGGCGTGGTAGAGCCGGACCTGGGCACTGCTCTGCAGCGCGACCCACACGCCGGTCCCCGAGCTCACCATGCAGGTAACGCTGCGCCCGCTGTCCTGCCCCACCTGGAGCGTGTGCTGCAAGGGGACAGAGCCACGGCGATGCCACCGATGGTGCCACCGGTGCCCATCACCGTCCCCTCCACCTCCCGCCATCGCCCCCGGTACCTCTTGTGCCAACGTGGTGGTGTTGAGGACGAATGACCCGGTTTTGGCAGCCGCACCACAGCTTCCCTGCCACTGCCACCATCTTGGTGATGGGGCTCCCTGGCGAGCCCAGGGACGCCGACTTGGAGTTTTGGGGGTCCCAGAAGCGGCCTGTGAGGAGTAGGAGTGGGGTGAGAAGTTGGAGCGCCCCCAGGAAAACACCATCTTGACCTGGCTTGGTGGGATGCTGTGGCTGGAGATGTCCGTCTCCAGGTTCCCCATTAGAGGGCACATGAGCTGTTGTCCCCAGGGGATGCCAGAAGCAGACCAAGGACCGCGAGAAGGATGATTTTGGGGTCTCCATCATCCCTCGAGGTGATGCCCCTTCCCTTCCCATGGAGGCAAGGAAGACATCAGCACTCAGAGCATCCCTCTCCAGGAGCTGCCCAAGCCACCCACCCAAGAACCACCCCTTTGGGGCTGTACTTAACCCCACCAGTGCCTTTTGATGCCCAAATCCGTCCTCACCTGCCTCCCGCTGGTACGCAACGAGCTCCCCGTTGGCCAAAGACACAAAAACCTGGTTATCCAGGTACCTGTGAGGAGAAAACCCCTCTGTCAAACCCTGCTCAGCCACCCCAAACCACCCTGCTATGGACATCCTGGGGCAGAAAGTCCCCCTCCAGCACTTACAAGATGCACATGACAGCAGCAGCGTGTTGCATCTTCATGCTGTTCTTCCTGTTCCGGATGTTATCCGAGGACTGGTACACGTGGATGCTGCAGGAGAAGAGCAAAGCTTGAGCTCACCTCAATGGGGGCCCATAGGCAGGTATCCCCCCCATCCCAGGGACGTACCACCCATCCTCAGTGCCCAACCACATGGAGCTCTGATGGGCTTCAGGGTCAAGGCTGAGGAGGTCCTCGAGGCTGCCGCGGGTGAAGGAGCCGCGGCTGGAGCGGCGCAGGGCTCGTCCATCCGTGGGGCTCTCGCCGTGCCGGTTCGGGCCGTAGGTGCCGGTGATGGGCATGAAGCCGGGTTCTTGCTCTTCCTCTGAGCTCGTCGTCTCCACCGTTGCCTCCTTGCAGCTTGGGATCTCTTCATCTGTGGAGGAGGAGGAGGAAGGAATGGGTCAGAGCAGTACCATTTGATACCCACCAAGGCGATGGGAAAGACACCATAGATCCCCTTGGTCAAACCCAGGGGAGGACTTAGGGATGCTGAGCCCCCAAACCCACCAGGTTTTACCCAAAACCACCCATAGTATTGGGCTGATGCCCCCCGACATCTCTTTTCCCAAGATCTCCTTGCCTCAAAGGCCTCCACCTGCAGATTTCCCCATGGAATCCACGCCAAACCAATGGAGTTGCTCGTAACTTTGGGTCAAAAAGGGGGGATTCTTGCTAAGGAGGGGCTGGGGAGGACTCACTGCCGAAGCTGGAGGAGATGGTGGAGTGGCTGGCTTGGCTCTGCAGCGTCCCCGATGGACTGGGTGAGGACTCATCATCCGTGTCATCACTATCAAAGGGCACCAGCTCCCTGTTGCCACCATCGACCGGCTCCGAGAGCTCCAGCGACGAACCCGAGATGGAGATGTGCAGGCAGGGCTGCGGCCCTGCGTCCTCCGGCTGCACCGGCACCAGCTCCGAGGAGGGGCTGCCCACCGGTTCCCTGCCACCACAATGGGATGGGGGGGGGAAAGAACCAGCTCCAGCATCGCCCCTTCCCGCCGGCTGCGCGGTGCCGGTGGGAATGTCCTACCTATAGACCCGCTTGAGGCCGGGCACCGAGGCGATGCAGAGGATCCGGGCGGAGCAGACGGCGATGCAGGCTTCCACCGTGGGTTCCTTACGGATGCTGAGCAAACAGACCTGCCCCACGTAGCCATCGCTGTTGCAAACCCAAACTTCATGGGAGCTTTCTGGGCTGCCGTGGCTGGGAGAAGCACAGGAGAACTGCAAGGGAGGAAAAGATGGGATGAGGTGGGACATTTGGGAATGATGCGGGAGCTCTCGGCATCCAGCAACAAGCACAACAGGATGGGGAGGACCACAAGCTCCTATGGGATGCTTGAACGCAACCTCTGAATACCTGCATCCCGCTCCGCGTCTTCATGATGGGGATGGCCTTGAGGAACTCCGGGTCCAGGCAGTTTTTGCTGGAAGCTGGGAAAATCAAAGTGGAGGATGAAGAAGTGATGGAGGAAAGGGGTCTATCAAAGCAGGAGGTGATGCTGAGCCCACCACTGCGTCCACCTCCCTGGTCCCTGGTGTTACCCAGCTTCTTCTTGGCATCCTCAAAGGCTTGCTCAAAGCCGAGCCGGGCGTCGGGGTTGGGGAACTCAAAGATGAAGTTCTCGGTGCCATCAGCTTTGGTGGTGCTGAGCTCCACCTTGTTGGGGGGGAAGGCCATGCTGAAGGACAGGGATTGCTTCTCCGCCAGCTCCCGGTGGATGGCGGCCATCAGGTCCTTGATCACGTCATCCAGGCTCTGGGTATGGGGACAATGCTCAGGTATGGGGACAAAGATCATGGATGGGCCACCACCAGCCACGTGGCTGATGCTGCCCCGCATCCACCCCCAAGCATCCTTCAGAAGCTGCCCCAATCCCTCTTGTGGCTTTAGAGCTGGTGGTATCTGGGCTCTCTGAGGACATTCATGGCCACCAACCCTTCCACAGGCTCTCCTTCCCACCAAGGACATCCCAAGTGGTCCCATTGGGAATATGCTTCATCCAGGGGACAGCACCAGAGCCACCATCCCCATACCTGGTGGGGGAAGCTGAGGGTCTCTGATAACTTGCTGACTTGCCCCAATGTGCTGAGGTCTTCATCCAGGCGGCAGATGCTCTTCTGAATGCTCTCCCGGTTGGTGGCTTGAGAGGCGCCTGTGTGAGAAATGAATGGCATCACCCCCTTCTGCCCACCAGCCAGAGGTGAGCAATGGGTTATGGGATGGGATGGGACACTCCACCAGACCTTTGACGATGTCCACATCCTCCAGTGGCAGCTTCCAGAGCAGTTTGTACTTGCTGGCAGTGTCGATCACGCTGGCCGCCGTGTACCTGTGGGGTTGGAAGGGATGGTGGAGCTGCACCCATATACCCAGCACCCTGAAGCCAGGTCAGCTCAGTGGGGACAGCCCTCACAACGTGGGTTAATCCCCATGGGTGTCCCCAAGCCTGGTGGTACTCACAGGCTCATGGAGCTGCGGCGGAGGGAGCCCGACTTGCGCTTCAGTGTGGTGCACACCAGCAGGTCCGAGAAGAGGAAGAAGGAGCGGTCCTTCTTCCCACCCACTGCCTTCTATGGAGCAGTAGGAAACAACAAGGGGTTAATGGTCAACATGGTTCCTGCCTCAGCTTCCCCATGTGCTGCTTTGATATAAGGAGGCTGCGGGGTGGGATGGGTCCCACACCACCATCTGCATGGGACCTGCTATGTCCTTGTGATGATGAATGGAGGCAATGGTACAATGGCTGTGCGGGCAAACCCATAGGGTCCAGCTCATGGGGAAGCGCCAGCACCATGGGAACACCAGCCATGGGAACACCAGCCATGGGCTCACCAAGACCCTCATGGTCTCCATCTCCAGCCTCCTGCCTGCTCCCAAACCCATCTCATTATTCCTCAAACTTGGGAAATTTTATATTCTCCTCATCAATCTGTCACTGATCCATCCATCCATCCATCCATCCATCCATCCATCCATCCATCCATCCACTCACCCGTCCATCCTTATACAACCATATAGTATCTCAAGTTGGAAGAGACCCATAAGGATCATCAAGTCCAACTCCCTGTTCCCTGCAAGACTACCCAACACTAAACTATATGACTAAGAGCATCATCCAGACACTCCTTGAACTCTTACAGGCTTTGTGCCATGACCACCTGGGGAGGCTGTTCCAGTGACCAGCCACCCTCTCAACAAAGAACCTTTTCCTAATGTCAATCTGAACTTCCCCTGATGCAGCTTCCATTCACCCATCCATGCATCCATCCATCCATGCATCCATCCATCCATCCATCCACCCACCCAACCACCTACTCACCCACTCACCCACCCATCCATCCATCCATCCATCCATCCATCCATCCATCCATCCATCCATCCATCCATCCATCCTTCCATCCACCCATCCATCCATCCATCCATCCCTCCCTCCCTCCCTGCATCCATCCATCCATCCACCCACCCAACCACCCACTCACCCACCCATCCATCCATCCATCCATCCATCCATCCATCCATCCATCCATCCATCCATCCATCCATCCTTCCACCCACCCACCCACCCACCCACGGATCCAGTCCATCCATCATCTGTAGCCTCCCATGGGCACACAGGCATCCCATGACTTGCAATCACAGCCTCCCACTGTCCCATCCAGTGTGTGGTCCCATGGCCCTGATAGCATCAAGGGACCACCCGGTTCTTACCACTTCCACGACCATCTCCTGGCGCAGGAACCTGCGGAGTGGGGCCTGGAGCTGTGGGGACAAGGAGGATCATGAGTGGGGAGCCCCAGCGGAGGACCCTCATGGGCTTTGTCCCTGCCTCTGCAGCCCCCTGGCTCAGAGCTGGCACCCCAGAGCTTTCCAAACCCCCATGAACCCACCAAGGCCAAGTGATGATGGGTAAAGCAGAACCCAGAGGAGAAAACAAGCAGCCCAGCCTGGGGTGGCCCAGAAAGAGCAGAATTGGCTGAACTTTGGGGACAAGGTAAGACTGACCCTGTGTAAGACCCCCATACGTACGTCCTCCATCCCTTCGATGTGGGACTCGATCTCCTGCACGATCCGTGCGTTCCTCTCCACCTCCTCCTGCGCTCTTCATGCCCTTGTTGATCCTCTCAGCCACTTGCTTGATGTTGCGCTGGGCATCGATGAGGAAAGGGTGGTCGGGGTGGTCCTCAGGTGTGTGCTTCAGCAGGTCCTACCATGGGGACACAGCCAGGATGTCACCACAGGCAAAGTCATCAGCGGTGCCACGACACCAACAAGCAGAAGTCCCCACCACACTGCTCTGGCTGCTGGGGGTGGAAACCAGCCCCATGCAGGAAAGAAACAAAGCCTTGAGCTTTGGCCACGTCCCAGCCTGGTCTTTGCCACCCCTAAAGAGGCCATCCCAGCCCCTGAGAACACATCATCACCTTGCATGGATGCCTGAAATTCCTCACTGGAAGTGTTTAAAGTGAGGTTGGATGGGGCTTGGAGCAAGATGCTCCAGTGGAAGGTGTCCCTGCCCGTGCCAGGGGTTGGAACTGGATGAGCTTTAAGGTCCCTTCCAACCAAACCATTCTATGACTCTATGAAAGCATCACCAGGAAGAGTGCACCTGGCACAGGGAAACTGAGGCACAGGTCCCCAAATGGTGCTGCAATGTCCAACCTTGCAGCAGAAAGGTAGAGGAGAAGGGGACTTCACACCCATAGGGACATGCTAGCAGGGACAGCAGGATGACATCCTCAGAGTGACCATCCCCTAGGAGGACAGAGCCATGTGCATGCCTGGGAACACCAACTCTGTGTTAAGGGATGGGAAAAGAGGCCAGGAGAGACCTGAGACCCCTAAAATCTCCTGTTAAAGGCGTGAGGAGGAGCTGTGGTGTCCCCAGGTCCTGGCATGGCACAGGCACCCTCCTGCCCGCACCCACCTTCACCAGCAGCTCGTAGCGCGGGATCCTCTGCACCGGCTTGATCATCAGGTCAGACAGAGCCTGCTTCTCCTTGTTCTCCCGCATGCTTTGCTGCAGAACACCCATGGGGGACAAGGACGGGCCCGTTAGGTTGGACACTGGGTCCCTGCTGTGTCCCACCAGCCCAGGATCAGGAACAACACCCATTTGGAGTCAGGGTGACTCCCTTCTACACGACTCCGGTTCATCCCAACTTTGCAACAAAACCAAGAAGAACATGGGGGGAGTATCCCAGTCTGATCATAAATTACCAGTTTATTCCCATTAACCCACATCCCACCCCGCTGGTGGCCTTGTAAGTGGCTCCATGGGGAGAAGAACCAGGACCCACCTCCAGGAACTTCATGAATGCCGGCCGGGCTTCCTTGGCAATCCTGACAGCATCCTTGGCATTGAGGAAGTTATCGATGTAGGCAGAGTAGATGTTCACCAGCACATCCTTGGAGAACTGGGAGGGGAAAAGGGGATAGATCCAGCATGGACATCCCGGATAAGCCTGGAAGAAGCTGCCCCAAGGGTTAAACTGGCTCAGGGCTGGAGTGGGGAGGGTTCACCCACCATCCACCCCCCTTGGTTTTTCACAGTTACGCTAAGCAGACAGCAGGCCTGGAGATTATCTCATGTTCTCCATCCCAGGCCTGTTTGGCCTGTGCCTGTAATCACTTCCCTGCCTCTAGATCCCAAACTTCTCCTGCTGGAGCTGGGTTCCCCCAGGGAAATCCACCCCATGAGGACCTACCGACTGCACCAGGAGGTCGCCCACTTTCTGCTTCTCGTGCCAGTTCTGCACACAGTCGTGGATCTGCTCCAGGAACTGCTCGTGGTGCTCCAGCAGCTCGGGGATCTGGTCGAAGATCTCATCCACCAGCGATGGGTCACACAGCACTGAGTTCTCCGGTTGCTTCAGCGGCTTCATGTAACCCTGCAGGGAAGCAAAGGCATTGGGGTCCTCATAGGTTGCTTTTCCCACCTCTCCCAGCAGGAATTTTTCACCCACTGCTGAAGAATGGGGATGCTCAATATGGGGATTGGTGGCATCCTGCAGCAGGGAGCTCCCCCGGGGAACACCGGGTTGTAGGAGCCACCAGGAGGACCAGACAGCACCAGGTCCAGGTAGGTTTTGCACCTCATCTTCCCTGAGTCCCATCCCACCCAGTGCGTCCCCATTGCAGCGCAGGGACTGGGACAGGTCTGCATGAGGGTGTCCTCTGTCCCCCAGCCATAGCCTTGAAAGGCTCCAAATCTTTGCTGCCATGAGCCTTGGCCACCTCCATCCGCAACAGAGCCTGATCTTGCTGGGAAAATCACGGAAACACGACCACAGGATCCAAATGCTGGTGTGTTCCTGGTGGGATTTAGGGTGTTTGGGACCAGGAAGGGCTGGTGGTGGATCAAGCCCCGGACCATTGCACCCAGCAGCCTCTTCCGGGCAATGGCCAATGAGGAATTCTCAGGGCCAGCAGGAAAAGCAGGTCCTCTGCAAGGCTGGGTGGGAGGCTCTGCTGTGAAAGCCCTTTCCTGCTGTGGGGCAGAGCTGCAGAGGGGAGCAGGAATGGAAGAGCTGGATTTGGTCTTCTGAAGCCTTGCTGCCTCCTCTGCTTGCCTGGTTTGGGGCGATGGTGTCCTCCAGGATGTGGGAGGACCACAGAGATGAGTGGTGAGGACAAGACCCACCTTGAGTGGCTTTGGACATCTCCATCCAATCTGGCAACTGGAGGAATCATCCCAAGGACGAGGTTCCTCAAGCTGACGGTGGGTATCTTGTGGAGACCCAAGTTAGAAGGGCCAAATCCTTCCTGAGGGTCCTAACCCACTTCACCTGCCCTACTGTGGCCAACACACCCAGTGGGAGCTGGGCTGTGCCATGCATCCCACCTGCCATGAGACTGGGAGAGCAAGGAACATATAGGGAAGAAGACAAGCCTCCACGTTGGTTCACAGGGACAGCAGGCAGGGCTTGCCCGTGCACCCTCTAGACTGGCTGGAAGATGATGCTCCAAGGTGGTCCTTGCCCTGGTAGCCACCATGCTATGTGTCGCCCGGCCATACCATGGATCTGAGCACCTTGTCCCAGCTGAGACGGGGACCTGGGGGCATCTGGAGCCCTGGGACTCGGTCCCAGACAGCAGGTACCCCTGGTTGCACCACGTCAAGATGGGCAAGAGCTCAGGCATTAACACCCTGTGGCTCCCACCCATGCTCAACCAGTCCTTCTAGTGGGGAACTGGTGAGCCCCAGCACTGGTGTCCTCTCCAACCAGCCTCAGAGGACAACACAGACCGTGGGACAGTCTCATCCATGCCAAGACCTGGAGCAACATCACCTGACTCCAAACCCCATAGAGCTTCCCCCAAGTAAGCCCCAGAGACAGGGTCCTCTCACTCCTCCAACGGTAGCATCTGTACTAGAAGCAGGTCCTTCCCTCCTGCAGTAACATCTAGGGATTTATGGGCAGAGCCTGTCTGGGTGCTGGGATGATGGGTGCCCCGTGCCCATGTCCTGTAGGCACTGCTTCATACCCAGCAGAGCAGAGCTCTGTCTCTTACGTGCTTCCACCTGCAGCGATGTGGTTGGACAACCCACACCAGCCTGACTCAGTCTCCAGGGCGTTGACCACCATTAACCTTCATTAACATCTGAAACGTTGGGTGGACCCTCCGGCCAGGGGGGTTGGAACCAGATCAGGGAGAAAAAGGACTGAGAAAACCACTTTGGCCCACGGCTGCAAGCAATGACACTGAGTAGACAAGGGGAGGAAAGGGATTGGGGGGTGCAAGGGGTCCCCCATCATGGGACAACCACCAGTAGCAGCCCAGGAGATGGGGTGCAACATGAGGAAGAGCTTTTGGGGGGTAAGCACAGAAAAGGGTTAGGGACACGAGAGCTGCAAGGTGACAACCCACCAGGAACGCTATGGACTTGATCTGGGGGACAGAGGTGACCCCCTCACCCTGTTCTTGACTCTATTGCCACGCTGCTCCCACCTCTGTCCCCAACATCCCCACTGCCACATGTCCCCAGTCCACCCCAACGCCAGCATAGGTGCACTTGGGGAGCACCCAGGGTCCAACTTGGGGTCCCGGCGATGGTGACAACGACAAGGAAGGGACGGTCACACCATGATGTGTTTTGGGGTGCCACGTCCCCGGCCATACCTGCATCAAGGTGCGTAAGGACTCCACGTAGGACTGCTCCGTGTCCAGCAGCGTCATGATGACGTGTTTCCTCATGTCCTGCCCCGGGTGGGAAGAAAGAGAAGGTGAGTTTTGGGGGGACACGGTGCAGGGGAGCTGCGTGGTGGGTGTCAGTGCCGGCACAGGGGCCCGGTGGGGAGGCTGAGCGCTGGAGGAGCCCGGCTGGTGTCCAGCTCCCCTCCGCTCCCTCTCCACCCCGCTGGAGGAATCCAGGAGGATTAGGAAGTACATGACACGGAGCGCACAGAGACGCCTGGTTTCCGCCCTGGATCTCACAGCCCTACATGGGTCGGTCCCGGCGCCCTCCGTCTCTCCAGCGGCTCCGCTCAGAGTGGTCCTGCAGGAATTCTCTATCCAGGAGCTGGGTTGTGGTGCTACAAGAGGGGGGATTAATGGGGTGGGGTGGGAATTGGGAGGTGGTTGTGCGGGATGGGCTGCCAGCCTTGGGAAGCACATGGGTTGGGGTCTTCTTGGCTGTGGGGCTTGGAGACCCTCCTTGTGTGCAGCACTTGGGGGAACACCCCTGGAGCTCAGCCTGGGGGGAAGATGCTCCAAAGTGCAGAGACACCCCAAAAGTTCTGGGTGCAGAGATGCTCCAGAGCCCAGGGTGTGAGACACCCCAAAAGATTTGGGTGCAGAGATGCTCTAAAGGCTTTGAGTGCAGAGACACCCCAAAAGGTTTGGGTGCAGAGATGCTCTAAAGGCTTTGAGTGCAGAGACACCCCAAAAGATTTGGGTGCAGAGATGCTCTAAAGGCTTTGAGTGCAGAGAAACCCCAAAAGGTTTGGGTGCAGAGATGCTCTAAAGGCTTTGAGTGCAGAGACACCCCAAAAGGTTTGGGTAGAAGATGCTGCAAGGACCCTGGTGCAGTGATACCCCAAAAGTTTTGGATGCAGAGATGCTCCAGAGACCCTGGGTACAGAGATACCCCAGTAGGTTCATGTGTGGATACACTCCAGAGACTCTGGTGTGAGACAACCTGAAAGCTCTGGGTAAAGAAATGCTCCAGAGACCCTGGGTGTGAGACACCCCAAAAGTTTTGGGCGTAGAATTGCTCCAAGGGCCTGGGTTTAGAGATACCCCAAAAGCTTTGCATGTGGAGGTGCTCCAGAGACCCTGGGTACAGAGATACCCCAAAGCTTTTTGGTGTAGGGACGCTCCAGGTGTCCTCGGTGCAGATACCCCAAAAGTTCTGCAGGAGTAGACTCTGCAGAGAGCCTGGGTGTGAGACACCCCGAATGTTCTGGGTGCAGAAACCATCTGCTGGCCCTAGGAAAGGAGATGCTCCAAGGTACTGGGTATGGAGACTGCAATGGCCCTGTTGACTGGAGACCATTTAAAGCACAGAGGCACCCCAAGCTGTGGGTGCAGGGACACCCCAAATATTTTGAGTGCAATGATGCTCCAAAAGCTCTGAATGTGGAGGTGCTCCAATGGACCTGGGCACTCTCAAGGGATCCCATTAACCAGGACACCCCCAAAGGCTATGGGTGCTGGGACACCCCAAGTGTTGTAGATGCAGGGATGCCGCTAAAGCTCTGAGGATAAGGACCCTGCAAAAGACCAGGGTGCTCAGACACCCCAACAGCCCTGGGTGCAGAGGTGCCCCACCAGGCCACCACACACGTTGGGACCAGGTTCCCCTGTCCTGCTGGAGCCACAAAACCCCTGTATCCCCCATCTCCTTGTGGGATGAGCCCATGTCCCCACCACTGCTCCCACTGCGGACACTTGCGGGCAGAGCTGCTCTGCAACCAGAGGAGGAAGCTTTAGCCCAATGAACCTCATCACAGATGGAGGCCACCATCACCCTGGTAGTCCCCAGGGACCAATGAGGAGTAATCCTGGCCAGATCCTGCTCGGTGCTGGAGAACAGAGCCGTGCCTCAGTTTCCCCACTCCCCCACCAAGCCAATATTGGTCATTTCAGCCAAGCAAGGAGGAAACTGCTGTTTAGAGCCAAACATTATGGAGACGGGTCCAAGTCCCCCCAGGAATTCTGCCCCCCCCCCAAACACAGCAATGCTGGAGTCCTTGGGGACACCGGCTGAGACCTCCCCACTTCTTTACACCCTAAGGTTTATGAACACTCTCACTGCTGGATTCATTTGTTGTAAGTATGGGCTGAAGGGCTCCCATGATGGATGGGCTTTAGGGGGTACAGAGCATCTGCCAACCCCATCCTGCCTCAGTTTCCCCAACCCTCTCCCAACCTGTAGCTCCCCATCTCAGTATGATGCTCCCAGCATTTTCCAGAGCCATCCCAGCTCAGGACCAAAGCAAAGGGCCAGACTGATGAGCTGAACAGGCTCAGCACCACACACTGCACCAGCCAGCTAGAGATTTACAGCAGTGGGGAGATGCAGCACCAGCTGTTGGCAAGGTGATTTGTTCCACTGTTACAGCAGTGGTATTATCCCAGCAGGGGGAAATTCCCACTGGGATGAGAAGCTGGAGGTAAGGCACCATCCTGTCAGGGTGAAGTGGTACCCAGGCGCAGGCAGGATGCACCCCGCTGTATCCATTACCCCAGCAAAGCCTCATCCTGTGGGGCTGGTGTTGCTTTGGTCTCCACCTGCTCTCCCTGGGGACAGCCCCGCCGCACCCTGGCCTCATCCTGCCTCCCCTAAGATGCTCAGCACCCTTGGGATCACGATGGGAGTCGGGGCATTTCCCCACCAGCCAACGCCTCCATGGTGTAAATCAGCATTGAGGGGGGGTGGTGGCAGCGATGGCTTCAGCCCCTCCATCACCCTCTCCAGGTGGGAGCATCCCCCTTTCCCTGCAAACTCCGGGGGCGTCAGGCTGAGGATGAGGATGGAGCCACCGTTGCCACGGCAATCGCGGTCCAGACCCTGCAGGTACCAGGTTCTGCTGAGCGCACACGTGTCCAAACATGACGCATCCATGCACCGTCCATACATCCCCCCATCCCACATCCCCCCTTTTCCTCTCCATCCCTAGAACCCCCCCATTCCCCATCCCTTTTCCCATCACCTCGGTACCACCACGGCTGCCACAACCCTTGTCCGGCAGCTCCTCGGCTGCTCCTCCGAGCCCGGAGGAGGCGAAGGCCGCGTCGATGCCGTCCCCGATGTCTCGCATGTCCTCCAGCGCGATGGTGAACTGCGCCAGAGTCCTCACCATCTGCAGCATGCGGGTCCCGGGGTCGGTCCGTCCCACGCGGCCCAAGGAATAAATGAGATGAAATATATATATATATACACGCACAGATCTCCCCCTTGAAAGTAGCTGGAATGCCGGGATGCAGCAAGGAGGGGGATAAAGCAGAGGAGCTATTTATATCAGTAGGGTTCTGTGTGCGTGTGTATATATATAGGTATAAATATAGGTATCAAAAGCCCTCCCGCAGAGGCAGCAGGATGCGTCCGTGGCCGCACTCGGGTCCCCGGCCCCGGGTGCTACCGAGGCACGGGCAGGAGAGAGCAATGGGAGACGGAGGCTGAGCCGTGCCCACACACGCGCATGGATGCAGGCAGGGCCGGATCCTGCTGGGAAGATGCTGTTGGAGAGGCTTTGCCGGAGGAAGATGTTGTACTGAGGCGGGGGGGGGAGCGATGCTTTCTTGGGGCGTGGGATTTTTGGGGAGAGGGGGATGCAGAGATGATGCTGGGTTGGGATGCTTGGCATCCTTGGGGTCTCCATCCCCATCAATAGCGGGGGTCTCTGGGTACCGTGTCCCCCTCCCCAGCCTTGCAAACAGGGAAACCAAGGCAAGCAGCAAGCCTGCTTCTCCCCACATCATCACCTCAGCACCTACATCCCTGCCTGCAGGGTGATGCACCCTGCCCGGCTCCGTTTGTACCGCTCCCCTCCCGCTTGGTTAATTAAATGTAATTAGCCGCTCAGCCCGTTGCCACAGCAACGGCGTGCAGCAGGGCTGCTTCCTCCCGTTGCAGCCAGTACATTTCCTCTTGGTAATGAGGATGAGGAGCATCTCACCCCGGAGAGAGTGCACCCATCCATGGGCGCAATGCTGTGCAACCATCTGGCGTCCCCCCCGGCACCCTCCATGGCAGAGAACGTTCAACTCAGTGCATATAATGAGAGGGGAGGTGCAGCAGCCTTACATACACTCTGGCACTGGGATCAGGGAGGAGGGACCCGCAGCACCTGGTGTGGGCAGGATGGGTGCCTGCAGTGTACCCGGTACAGCTAATTGCATTAAGGGTAATGAGCTGTTTGCGAAGCAGAGGCTCCTGCAGCTTCTTCTGCAGCACCATGGTCATCCCAGACCCACTTCTGCTGCAATCCCAGACCTATCTGGGTTGCAATCCCAAATCCATTTGCATTGCAGTCCTGGACCCATTTGGGTTGCAATCCTAAACTTCTCTGGGATCCAGTCCCAAACACATTTCTGTTGTAATCCCAGGCCCATGTAGGTTGCAATGAACTGCAACCTTGGATCAATCCCAGACCCATCTGGGTGACAATCCCGGGACGTTCTGGGTTCCAATCCCAGACCCCTTTGGGCTGCAATTCCAAACTCATTCCAATTGCAATCCCAGGCCTGCCTGTGTTGCAATCCTAGACTCAATTGCGCTCCAATCCTGGACCCTTCTGTTCTCCAGTCCCAGAGCTGAATGGGTTTCAAACCTGGGTCCATGTGAGCTGCAGTCTTGGACTCATTTAGGTTGCAACCTGGGGCCCATGTTTTCCAATCGCACTCCCATTTGGATTGAACCCCAGGCCCAGTTGTGTTGCCATCCCCAGACCCATTTCTGTTGCTGTTCAGGACCCATCTGAGTTGCAACCCTGATGCATTTGGGTGGCAGTCCTGGGCTGTTCTGGATCGGAACCCCAGACCCACTTGGTTTGCAGTCCTGGGTCCATCAGTGTTGTTATACCAGGCTCATTTAGGTTCCAATCCCAGACTCAGCAATCTGGTTGCAATCCCAAACCCACCTGGGCTGCAGTTCTGGACCCACTTGGGCTGTAACCCCAGAGCAATCTCGGTTTCAATCCCAGACCCACTTGGTTTGGAAGCCTGGGTCTGTCCGCATTGCAATCCCAGGCTCATTTGTGTTCCAATCCCAGACACACCTAACTGCAATCCCAAACCCAGACCCATTCCAGTTGCAACCCCAGGCTCATGTGCAATGCAAGTCCAGACCCATTAGGGTTGCAGTCCTGGATCCATTTGCATTGCAATCCCAGGCCTTTCTGGATGCAATCCTGGACCAACCTGGGATGCAGTTCTGGGCTGACTTGGGCTGTAACCCCAGAGCCATTTGGGTTGCAATCCCAAACCCATTCCTATTTCAAACCCAGACCCTTTAAGGTTGCAACCCCAGGTCCACCTGCACTGCAATCCCAGACCCCCTTGGTTTACAATCCTGGGGCCATCTGCATTGCACTCCATGGCTCATATGGGTTGCAAGCCCAGAATCACTTGGTTGCAATCCCTGATCCATGCGGGTTGCAATCCCTGCATCATTCAAATTGCAATCCCCGCCTCATTCAAATTGCAATCCCCAGCCAATCAGGGTTGCAATCCCTGATCCATGTGGGCTGCAATCCCAGACTCATTCCCATTGCAATCCCCAACCAATAAAGGTTGCAATCCCTGATCCATGTGGGTTGCAATCCCAGACTCATTCCCATTGCAATCCCCAACCCATCAGGGTTGCAAACCTGGGTCCATCTGCATTGCAGTCCCTGACCCATTTGGGTTTCAATCCCCATCCCATTCCCATTGCAATCCCTGCCTCATTCAAACCGCAGCCCTGGCCCCTGTGTCGCTGTGACGTTGCTGCAATGGTGACCGGCTGCTCTGCCTGCAGCAACGCCCTCCAGCATTCCCATAGGAATGCCTGTCTCCGGGGCGAGCAGGGGGATCCCTCCATCTGCACAGGGTCCTTCCCACCCCCCAAATACCACACTTGAACCGATCCTTTCATTTAACACAGCATCTTCCCAAGGTAGCATGGGAAGTAGATTCTCTGCTGTCTACTATTAAGGTTGAGCTTTCTCCTGATGGATTTAAAAACCTCTCTCAAACCCACTCAGTCTCTTTGGAGGTTATCAGGGTAGAAAGGATGGATAGAGAAGGGTTAAATCCATCGCTGCCTGCACCACCAGATCCCGCTGTGCACCAAGGGGCCCAATGGAGATCATCCCGCATCACCCAGGAAGGGAAAAGCCGGAGTGATGAAGGCCATTCCCGCTGGCCGCCGAGCCCGGACCCCCCTGCACGCGGCCCGCAGCCCACAGGAAATTCCTGGGAGTGTTTGGCCACTCCAACAGCGCTGCCTATTTTTAGGGCCGTCTAAAATATGAGCTGGTTATTTTTAGCCGCGCGGCCCTTTGTAAACACCTTTAGGTTTCCTTTCGGAGCAGCCTTTCGGTTTTGGCAACCTGGGTGTTTCCGCCCCCCCACACAACCCAAACCCTCCTAGGAAAAGCATCCTGATCCCTTGGGATGGAGCCAAAGGGCTCATCCCCCCATCCCAAAGGTTTGTGCCAGCATCGCGAGGATGCTCCTGAAAACCCAGTGATGGAGCGGATCCAGCACCGGGGATTTAGGGGGTTCAGCAGCATCCCAAACCCGGGATAGTGGGCTCAGAGAGGGGGGTTTCCCCCAGTTTTTCCATCTGGCATTGGGAATACCACCCCGCTTGGCCACCTGAAGGATGGGAGCTGTTCCAGCTTGCTTCTATTATTTCTTAATAAGCCTCTGGGTGCAAATCCATCATCTTTATTTTCCCTGCCTGGGCACAGTGATGCAGGAGGAGCTTGAGCATCCCTGGGGATTTGAAAGCATCTTAAAGGATTAAAAACGGGACCTGGGAATTGCGTCCTGTTTCCATCCCCTCAGAACAAAGAGGCATCAATAGGGACAAATGTCCCAAAACCTTAGTTTTTAAAGAAAAATGAAATCTGGGGGGGAAAGGAGAGCAGGGATGTGAGTCCATGAGGAATCCCACAGCCATCACAGCAACTTTAGCCTCTGAGCCCAGGCTGAGATCATGCACACATCAGTGCATGCAATGATGCGATGGGAACTGGGTTACTGGAGCCAGGGGTGTGCGGGAGGGTGTCACACGTGCTGTCATCACCCAGTCTGGGATGCTAAAAATCACATCCCATGGGAGGGGGAGAATATCCTTATCTGTTGGAGACAGTTTCATCCCAGATTCCCTTCCTGGACCTGCAACATGCAGCATTTCTCTGAGGTCATTGGTGTAATGAGTTGTGTCAGGGCTCAGCCATGGGGGATTTTGACTTTGAGACCTTGTTTAGGGGCAAAAATATCCTTCTTTAGGGAAAACCCGGATTGTTTTGGGCCAGTTTGGGGGCGAGATTTGCCCCTTGGGGCCTTCCCAGCTCATCCTTCCCACAGCTGCTAAAGGAGGAGCTAATCCTGCTTCAAGCAGAACTCTTCCCACCCCTCCAAAGTGTGCCAATATGGGAAGAATAAATAAATACAAAGTTGTTCCCCCCCCCGTCAGCTCCTGATGCTCTACACTAAGGGGGGGGGGGGGAGGATTCTCTAGTGTCTCGTAGTAGGGTTGCGCTAGGAACAGCCTGAATCTCAGCACCTCGAGTCCCCATTCCCAGTTTGGAAGAAACTGGAGGGAAGTGGAATTTCTGCACCTTTTCTTTCGCTGGATGCTTCTTCCCAGGATAAATCCCACTAGAGGGAGCTGGGATATAGCTGGGATATAGTGGGAGCCACTGGCCCATGGGGATAGTCCTCTGCCCCAGGGAACACACAGTGCATAGTAAATGCTCAAGCTTAAAGCACCCTTAGCTTAATTTCTATCAAACTCCTGGAAATAAAAGACTTGGAAACCAAACCAGAGCTGCTTCCATCCATCCCAAGGTGACAAACAGCAAAGAACATCATCCCAACACATAAAACTTGCTCGCACAGCTGGAAAAGCCCTTGGCTGGCGCCTCGGGTATCAATCACCTCCATCCCTAGGCACCAGTAAACTCCATTCCTTTTACAAGCCACCTATCCCTCGTACTAGTCCTCCTCATCCCTGGGTATCAGTTACCGCATCCCTGCCAATGTCACTCTACACTTTGGTACAAGTCCTCCCCATCCCTGGATGCCAATCATCTTTTTCCAGAGTATGTCACTCCATCCATGGGTACCACTCATCTCCACCACTGGTACCATCCACTTCCATCCCTAGGCACCAGACACCTCCATTCCTGGACACCAGCCACATCCATCCCTGGTCTCGGTCACTGCCATCCTTGGGTACCAGTTACAAATATCTCCTGGCTACAAGCCACCTCAATCCCTGGGTATCCCAAGGAACCGACATCCCTGGTATCAGCCATGTTACCAGCAACCTCCATCCCTGATATCAGCCACTGCCATTCCTGACTACCAGTCACCTCCATTCCTGGGTACCAGCCATGACCATCCCTTGGTACCAGCCACCTCCATCCTTGGGTACCAGCAAATCCTTGTATTGGTCACTTGCCATTGCTGGGCACCAGACACAATCATCCCTGAACACCAATCATGACCATCCCTTCGATACAAGCCACCTCCATCCCTGGAACCATCAGGCCCCACGTCCTGCACAAACCACTCTCCACATCCCAGGGGAGCACCAGGACCCGTGCCTGAGCCAGGGTGATGCTGTAGAGCATCACATCCAGGGCTGCATCCCTTCCCAGCCCAGCCACTCAGCTCTCCCACGGGTAAGAAAAACCGGAGCTGCTTTCCAAAGCGTAACTTCTTGAAAGCAGCGAAGAGCATAAATCAGCAGCTCTGATTCAGCTCCACTTCGTTACTAATAATACTCCCGTGTTTATTCGCAGTCCTGGGGCTGGAGATGTTTGCTTTTCCCTTGGTCGTGGTTTTTCCCAGGCTCCAGGCTCACAGAGGAGCCTTGATTTGTTCAGGGATGCTCCCATGGAGAAACCCGGCACCACAACCGCCTCCAGGACAGGGAGGAAGAGGAGGAGGAGAAAGAGGAGGAGGAGGAGGGTGGCTTCAGCCTCAAACAGATGCACTGAGAATTCAGTTGTTTTTCCTTCTTTGACTTCTCGGCTGCTGTGATTCATCCCAGAGGATACGGCCTGGCTGCAATTCTGCTTTTTAAGTGTGAGAAAAAAACGGGAATAACAAATAAAGGAGATGGAGCAATTCTGCAGGGTGGGGTGGAAGGATGCTGGGAATTCCGGTGCCATCCTGGTGATGGGACCAGTGCCGGTGGGATGGGAGACAGGGTGATGGCAGGAGCCTCATTTCCCAAAGCAACAAAAAATCATCCTCTAAAGGCATTGTGGGGCTTTTCCCATGGGATTTTCACTTCAAATTAGGGTTTGCATCACCAGCGCTGGGGTGTGAGGGGTTCCCTCTCCTCTTCCCCTCCAAACACAAGGCTCAGATTCACGCTAGTGCATCTCAGAGCATCCTCCCTGTGCTGCTGGCAGTATCCCATAGTTCCCCCCTCCCCACGTCCCACTCTCACCCCCTCTGTGATGCTCACCCCGCCTTACACACACACATCCCTACCATCCATCCCCTTGCAGAACCCGTGTTGCCGTGGTCCAGGGAGCAGGGGGGCTTCCCGGCCCCCCGTTTGCATGGAGCCTTTCCCGAGCCCTGGAGCAGCTTTCACCAAATATGGAAGGATTTTTTTGGCCTCCGGTTTTCGGCACGCAGGCCACGGCCCAGGAGTGCAGCTTTCCAGATGCTGAGGTCAGCCCTGCTCTTCTCTCCCCCTCCTCCTCCTCCTCCTCCTCCTCCTCCTCCTCCTCCTCCTCCTCCTCCTCCTTCTCTGCTGCCTTCCCTAAGTGCTGGGCCCTGCAATGCTACCCCCTGACTCATCAGCATCCCTGGATCCTCACCAGTATCTTCCAAAAGCACCTAAAAAGCAATAGTTACTGGGATTCTGGGGGGGAGAGGGAAGCCAGGGAGAAGGGTGACTGATGCTGGCACCCCTCAGCATCTCTGCTGGGTGCCAGCCTGGCACATGGGGGCATGAGATGCCCTGGGTGCCCTTGTGGTGTGGATCCAAGTTGAGGTACTCAGGAGGGCACTGGTTTGGCACCCAGGGGGTGATGGTCAACAGGAGATGATGGACACCAGGAGGTGATGGGCATCCAGGAGCCAATTGCTCCAGGAGCCATTGGGCACCAGAAGGGGATTGGTACCCATAAAATGATGGGCACCAGGAGCTGATGGGCACCCAAGAGCCAAAGGGCATCAGGAGATGATGGGCACCTGAAGCCGATAGGAAGCAGGAGCCAATGGGCATCAGGTGCTGATGGGCATCCAGGAGCTGACAGGCACCAGGAACCAATGGGCACCTGGGGCCCAAAGGGAATCCAGGAACTCATGGGCAACCAGGTGCCAATGGGCATCAGGAGCTGATGGGCACCCAGGTGCCCATGTGGGCCCATAATTCCAGGGGCACCAGAATCTAAGAGATATCCAGGAGACAAAGAGCACCCAAGAGCTGATGAATGCTTAGAAGCTGATGGATGCACAGGAGGTACCCTGGAGCCCATGGGCACCCAGGAGCTGATGGGCACCAGGACCTGGTAACACCAAAGAGCTTATGGGCACCCAGGAGCTGCTGGGTGCTGAGAAGCCAACAGAAACTCAGGAGCCCATGGGCACCAGAAGCCAATGGGCATCCCATAGGTACCCAGGAGCTGACAGGTTCCCAAGAGCCAATAGGTACCAGGAGTCCATAGGCACTAAGAAGCCAATGGGCATCCCATGGGCACTCAGGAGCTGATAGGTGCCCATGATCTAATAGGTACCAGGAGTCGACGGGCACCCATGAGTCAGCAACCACAAAGCAACAGATGGACACCCAGGAGCCAATAGCCATCCAGGAGCTTATGGGCATCCAGAATCCATGGGCACCCAAGAACTGATGGATGTCCAGCATCCAGCAGGTACCCAGGAGTCCATGGACACCCATGAACCCACAAGCAACCAAGAGCTGACAGACACTCAGACACCCAGGAGCTGATGGGCACCCAGGAGCCAACATGTACCTAGGAGTCCATGGATACCAAGAAGACAATGGGCATCCAGAGTGCATGGCGATGCAGGAATTGATGGATTCCCATGATCTGACAGGTTCCAGAAGTTCATGAACACCCACAAATCCACAAGAAACCACACAATGACAGGAACACATGAGCTGATGGGCACCAGGGATCCAACAGGTACCAGGAGCCCATGGGCACCAGTAACCAGGAGATGATGGACAGCCAGGAACTGACAGATGGACGCTTAGGATCCAACAGGTACCAGGAGTCCATGGACACCCATGAATTCACAAGCACCCAGGAACTGATGGGCACCCAGGAGCCAACATGTACCCAGAAGTCCCTGAGCAGCCAGGAGCTAATGGGTACCCAGAAGCTGATGGGCACCCAGGAACACACTGCAGTCCATGAGCATCCAGGAGCATCAATGGGTACCCAGGAGCTGATGGATATCCATGTGTCAACAAGTACTAGGAATCCATGGGTAATCACAAACCCACAAGAAACCAGGAGCTGATGGGCACCCAGGAGCTGATGGGCACCCTGGAACTGATGGGCACCCAGGACCCAGGAGCCCCAAGTAGCTTATGCTATGCCCTTTCCCTGGCTCTTCTCATGCTGTCCCTGCCTGGATCCATCCCCTTGCAGCAGCCTGGATGCAACCACTATGAGAAAACCCTTGTTGAGCCCACAACAGCCTCCATCCCCAGCATCACCCATATCCCACAGACACCCAGCCCTGCAGCACCCCATGTTCAGAGTCCCCTCACCCAGCACGGCTGCAAACGGGGCAGCAGGGTGCTGGGGGGAACACACCATGGACCTCTCCAGGAACGCCCACATCCCACGTCACATCAGAACAAAGCAAGAGGTGACACCTTCCCTGCCATGTCATTGTCACAGCAGCACCCCAGGGTGAGGGGGAGAAGGGGGAAAGGAAAGGGTGTTTCAGCATCTACTGACCTGCTCCGGGTTCGGATGACCAAGGGACGAGTCCCCTCTCCGCTTACTGAGGCTCTGAGCCATCTACATCCCATCTCACCAACGTTTTGGGCAACCAAAAAGCCAAAAGGAGCAAACCCGATCCCCTACTGCTAGAGACGGTGTTTCTGCTGAGGGGTCAGGATGAAACCCTTCCAACCCAAAAAAAAAGCAAGAAGAAGGATGCCAAATCAGGGCAGGCCGACGAGTCTGCTGCTACTCCAGCTATAAAAAGCAGGAAACCATATCCCGGGCTTGGAGATGCCAATCTTCCCATGCAAACAACTCCCTTCTTGTTTTTTTTGGAGAGCACCGGAGGGCTCGGGAACAGGCAGTCACAAATAGCAACTCCATTGCAGCGCCAAGGAACTGCTCTTCAGGCCCATGCGAGGATGCTGGTGTCCCCATGTCACGACGGTGGCTTCTGAAGGGACCAGGTGGTGGCTGTTCCCCTACAGGATGGTGGCTTCTCCAGAGGGGATGTGGTGGTGGCAGTTCCCATGTTGGAAACATGTCCCCGTGGCTCTTTCAGAGGTGGACACTACCACAGATGTCCTTTTCCCAACATATCCATGCAGAGATGTCCTAATGGGCTTTGTTGGTGTCTTGAACGTCACCAGTGGGGTGGAAGACAGTGGTGGCCATTCCCAAGAAGGGACATGCCCAGGGGCTCTGGGACATCACAGGACATGGGGGCACACAAGCCCAACATGTTCCTGCCCTCAACCCTTCTACCCCTCAAACTAAAGAGATTCAACTTCCAATAACCTATATGAGGCATAGGGGGACACGCAGCCTGGGGACAACAGCGTCTGCAACCAGAAGAGGTGGTCACAGAGCAACTGGTCCCAGTGCAGGCAGGAACTGGGCAGACTGGGAGCAGTGCCCCGGAAGCTGAGCAGCTCCAAGAGGAGCTTGTACCAAGAGCAAGTTACTGGAATATCTTTACCCAGATGCTGATTTTCGTTCTCCCTCCCATTGGCCAGGCCACAGTTCCCAAAGACCCAAAAGCAAACACGCTATTTTTAGAGAAGAGTTCATTTACTGGAGCCATTCCCTTTGAAATTCCTCACCCATCCTCTCCATGGAAACCGAGGGAGCCCGGAGAAACAGCCCCACTGGGACCAAGCATCAGAGCTTTAAAAAGAGCCACATTGAGGGAGAGGGGGTGGAAGTGGCTGATTTTGCTTCTCCGGACACATCCTGGCCTGGAAACACCATGGTGGAAATGTCAGTGTGTTTGATTTAGGGGGTTCTGTCTGTGCAAGCTGGGCTTGATACCTTCAAGAGGAGACGGCCTGGAAGATGGACCATGCCCACTCTGGAAAGCATGTGTGTATGGCTAATGGGGCCTCTTGTTTTGGATGGGTGGTGGGAATGAGTGGTGGAGAGAGGTGGAGGGGATGGCTGGATGGGTGTATGGAGGTGGATGGAGATGGGAAGAGATGGATGGATGGATGGATGGACAGATGGAGATGGAGTGGAGAAGGATAAAGATGGATGGATGGAGGTGGATGGATGAGTGCTTGGAGATGGGTAGACAGGGATGTATATACGGATGGAAATGGGTGGATGGAGATGGATAAATGAATGGAGGATGGATGGATGGATGGATGGATGGATGGATGGATGGATGGAGATGGATGAGTGGAGGCAGGTGGAGATCAATGAATGAGTGATCGGAGGTGGGTAGATAGAGATGCATGCATGAATAGAAATGGGTGGATGGAGATGGATGGATGGATGGATGGATGGATGGATGGATGGATGGATGGATGGATGTGAGGAAGGGAGTCTCTTCCCCTGCTTTCCAAGGAAAAGACCTGGGAGAAGGGGAAGAAACTCCGTACAGACCAGACCTCAGGGCTGCCCAACTCTATCTTCCCTTCATGTGACAGCACCTTCTCCATCCTGAATTTAGAAGTCCACGCTGCAGCTCCAAAGCTGCGGGAGCTGCCCCGTTGGGACCTGCCTGCACCACACAGGTGATGGAGCCCAGCAATGAAGTTGCAGCAAGGCAGCAAGGGGAGACCTCAGCACTCACCTCTCTGGTCCCTCCCATATCACATAGGGTCCAGCATCCGCAGGAAACCTCCCACTTAGGAAACATCCCTGGGAAAGCTTCTGAATCCCATAAACCCCTCGCAATGATGAACTAACACCACAGCAACAAGACCTGGGAAGCTTTGAGCCTCCAACCCAGCTGACTTTCACAGGAGGGTACCAATGATGCATGTGCACATCTCCTCGTGCAGGGATCCAGGTGCACAACAGCACTGCTGATGTCCAGGGATTTCCCTGTACAGAGATACACATAGATAGCAGGACCTTGGATGTCCCTATGTCCCTTTGCATGTGCACTCTGCATCAGGGTCCTTGTTGTGCATACCTGTACCGACACCCGTGGACCAGGGACATCTCCATACATCCTTGGTGCACTCCTGAACCAAGGACCTCTCCATGCACCTCTCCTACACGTGTACCCCGTCACCAGGTACCTTCCCGTGCACCCTTGCACAGGAATCCTTGTGCCAAAGACCTCCCCATGCACTCCAGCACTGCAGACCTCCCCTTGCAAGGATGCACGTGCACCAGAGATTTCCCTGTACAGGGATGCACATGGACACCAGCACCAGGGATTTCCCTGTACAGGGATACACATGGGCAGCAGCACCAGGGATTTCCCTGTACAGGGATACACATGGGCAGCAGCAACAGCGATTTCCTTGTATGGGGATTCACACGCACACCAGGATTTCCCTATACAGGGATGCACATGGACACCAGCACCAGGGATTTCCCTGTGCACCCCTGCACGTGCAACCTGCATCAGGGTCCTCCTGCATGCGTAGCCCTGCACCAAGAACCTCTCTGTCCACCCTTGCACAGTCCACCCCTGGACCGGGGGTCTCGTCATGCACCCCTGCACGCGCACCCCTGCACCAGGCACAAGGCACAGGGCCATGGGTCTCTCTGCAGGCTGGAAGCGGAGCTCCCAAGGAGCCTGTCCCAGCCTCCCACCCTCTCTGCAGCCCCGGCACCCTGCCAAGAGCCTGACCTTTGGGCCAGGCGGCTGCAGGCCAAGGCCAGCCCCTGGTACTGAGCTCAGCCCAGCGCTAACCCTCTCGCTCCAGGGCTGGATCCCACCCCATGGACACCATCACAGGTCACCCCACACCCATAGGGTGCTGCCCTGGGGTGTTTGGGATCAAAGGTTGTGCATCGCAGCCGGACTGTCCCCATGTGTTGGAGCTTGCTGGCTAATTAATTACAGGCTTTGAATTAAAGACAGAGCAAGGAGCAGGAGACATGGCCACAGGTGACACCAGACACATCCGCTGTGTCACCCAAGGGTGCTCAAAACCCTGGGAGCTGGGAAGGAAAGAGGCAAAATGGGCAGATCTAAGGGTATTTTGGAAATGGAGAAGGAAAGGATTAAAAATGGGCAGAGTTAAGGGGATTTTGGAACCGGGGAAGGAAATGGGCAAAACCAGGCAGAGTTAAAGGGATGTTGGAACTGGGAAAGGAAAGGGGAAAAAATGGGCAGAGTTAAGGAGGGATTGGGAGCAGAGAATGAAAGAGGAAAAAATGGGCAGGGTTAAGGGGATTTGGGCTAATTCACTCCCCTACCCATGCTTTTGGCCTCATGCCGGTGGTCCCACCATAGGGTCTGTGCTGCTGATAGGGTCCTCCTGACGCTTCTCCTTGCTCCATCCCACCTCCAACCTTCCTCCAAAGGGCAGCAGGGGCTCCCTGTGTACCTCAGTTTCCCCACCCCAGCTTTTCACTGAGCACGGCAGAGCCAGGGGTGCAATATCCAGACAACCCATCAGCGCAGGCACCGGGGGAGGAAAGCCAAGATTTACCCATCCCCATCCTCCCCCTGCAACAGCTTTAATTATAGATTCCCACTAACACCACAAAATGAGAAAACTCCCAGCCCTGGCCCAAAACCTGGTTTCTATGGAGATTTATGGAAAGGCAACGGATGGGATAAATAGGTCCAAAGATGCCAAACTTTGCTCAAGGGATATACGGCCGGTGCGTGGCGGATGAGCCATGCTGGAGCGAGATCGGAGGGAGGATGCTCAGCATGGATGAGAGTGTTTTACACAAGCATCCCTGGGAAGGTGACCCCAGTGTTTCCCTCCGGGAATCTCCCTATATCCCTAATGACTGTTTTGGGGTGCATCCACCCTGCTTGGGGAGCTGCAGGTGGGGAAGGCAGCGGCCAGGGCGCCAGGGGCCGCATTCCCACGACTCCTCTGCTCCTGCGAGGTGCTATATTTAAATCAATATTTTCCTGTTTAATCCAACTGCTGCAAAGTCAACAAACAGAGCATGGCAGGAACATCCCTCATTTTCCATCCCCTGTGGGATTTGCCCATAGGAGAAACAAAGATCCAGCTTGGCATCCTGCTTATACCTTCACCGAACCCCGAATCCATCTCAAATACACCCTTACTCAGTGCTGGGTTCCTATATATATATGTGCAAATGCGTGCTGCCCATCCCACTGGCTTATGGGATGCTGGAGGTAGAAAAGCTTCTCTATCTTGAGGTTTTGGGGATTTTCTTGCTCTCTTGGAAGCATCCTTTCTTCTGCAGTGCCTGGGCTGTGCATGGAGCAGGACGTGCTGCTAACGGCTCCCAGGGAATTAAAAGCCTCATGTCCGGTGTCAGACACAGGGTGCAGGACCTTTTCTGCACCCAGGACAGCTTGACCGGCTCCAGCCCCATGGAGGATAGCTGGAAAGCACCCAGGACAAACAGTCCTGCTGCTGAAGCAGAACAGCACGTTACCTCTCCCAGTTGGGAAGTGCAGGGTGGCCGGACCTAGCAAAGAGTTGGCATTGCAGTGCTCACCTCCACCAAAGCCACCATCAAACTGTGGGGCTGAGGGATATCAGGGGGAATGATGCTGCAGGGCTCATAGAGTGGTTTGGACTGAAGAGACAAAGTTCCTCCAGCTCCATCCCCTGCCATGGGCAGGGACACCTTCCACTGGAGCAGCTCCAAGCCCCTGTGTCCAACCTGGCCTTGAGCACTGCCAGGGATGGGGCAGCCACAGCTTCTCTGGGCACCCTGGGACAGTGCCTCAGCAGCCTCACAGGGAAGAGCTTCTGCCTCAGAGCTCATCTCCATCTCCCCTCTGGCAGCTTAAAGCCATTCCCCTTGACCTGTCCCTACAGGCCCTTGGCCAAAGCCCCTCTCAAAATACGCACCCCAAGAGAATATCTTGGGGGAGCATCCTGGGAGATAACATTTCGCCATTGTCGCACATTCGCCAAACCACATTACTAATCCCTTCACACCTTTGTATGCTAGAGACAGACACCAGGTCAGCCAGACCATCACTCTGACACAAGACTGATGTTTCAAGGCCCCAGAATCCCCAAGCAGCGATGCCCATATCCCCAAGTAGACGACCGACCTCATGACGCCAGCCCTCTCCATTGAGTTAGGGAGGGGAAAAGCATAACTAAATACAAAATGAAGCTTATTTCTTCACTGTTGGTCAGGGAGCACATAAATCTCTGCTCCCAGCCAGCCGTCCTGGTGCCAAGTTATATCCGGTCCTCGATGCTCCTGCCTATAATTAAAGCAACTCCCTTGCAGAGCTCAGTTCCCCTTCATTCCCCCTCCCCAGCCAAGGCTGGTGCCATCTGAAATAAAACATCCCAGCTCCACTATATAATAAATCAAAGAGAGAACTCAAAATCCTGGTTTCGGTTATGTTATGGCTGCAGCACAAAGAAACTCAAAGGCAGGAGAGAGATTTGAAGATACAGCTGCAGTGTTGCCCTTAAAAGGGAAAATTCGCACCCTCTTCGCTGGGGCTGGTGGGTTCAAGCAAGGTGAGGAGCAGCGTCCCTTGTGTCCAGCCTCATGGGGTGGCCTGTGTCCCCAAGGTGATGCTCAGCCAAAGTGGGGTCCCAGTTGCGCTGGAGTTGGTAAAATTCCACCCAAAATGGTCCTAAAGTGACTGTGGTTGGGGATGTATTGGGGTGCGGGGTCAGCAGAGCATCCCTGATGCCAGGGCCACCACAGGGCACCATCGCTGGAGCACTGTAGAGAGCTGCCTGAATAAGGACTAGACCTTTATAAATTACTCATATAAACCATCTACTATGCAAACTTATCATATGAATAATTTAGAGGTGTTTCTTCATGAAGAAATGCTGCTGGGTGCACTGCTTTGCCTTGGGGACCTGCTGATGTCCCCAAGGTGCCACCAGCTGTGGCCCTGAGAGGTTCCTTGTTACCCAGATTAAATATAATGCTTGATGTGCTTCAATAGCACTTTTCACTCTGAGATTGGAGAGGACAAGCACCTCACTGGTCCATCGAGTCAAAATGCTGCAAAGTTCACCCAAAGTTACTTCCGAGAATGTTTAATGCAGGAGCCAGGAGTTCCCAGACCTCAGCCACCAATGGCTGTTGTCTGGCAATGGGGACAACAGCCAGAGGAGCTGAATGGGGTGCAGAGCCCCACAGGAGAACGCCTTGGGGGGAATGATGCTGCAGGGACGCTGGACCCCAAGCTAATATCTCAGGGGTAATGATGCTGTGGGGATGCCAGACCTCGAAAGAACATCCATGGGAAATGATGCTGCAAAGGTGCAGGATCCCAGGATAATATCTTGGGGGAATGACACTGCAGGGATGCCAGATCTCAAGAGAATAAGTTGGGGGGAATAATACTGTAGGGATGCAAGACCCCAAGAGAATATATGGGGACAATGATGATGTGGGGATACCAGACTCCAAAAGAACATCCGTGGGGAATGATGCTGCAAAGGTGCCGGATCCCAGGAGAATATCTTGGGGGGAATGATGCTGCAGGGATGCCAGACCCCAGAAGAATATCCTGGGGGAAAAATGCTGTAGGAATGCTGGGCCCCAGGAATGTATCTCAGGGGGAATGGTGCTGTGGGGATGCCAGACCCCAGAAGAACATCTTGGGGGAATAATGCTGCAACGATGCTAGATTCCAAAGGAACACTTTGGGAGAATGACGATGAGGGAATGGCAGACCCCAAGAGATCATCCTGGGAGGAATAACACTGTGGGGATGCCAGACCCCAAAAGAACATCTTGGGGGAATGATGCTGCAGGGATCTGGATTCTGGGAGCGTGCAAAGGCTCCGCACAGCTCTGCCCTGGCCAGCAAGGGTTACACCTCTGGGCTCAGCCCCGAGGACTTCACGCTTGGCTGCCGGCGGCTGTTGGAAGGGAACAGTCCAGCCCATCCTCTTAAATCAGCACCAAAGCAGGGCGAGAGAGCCCTGCCAGCACCATTCCTGCGCTCCCGGCGAGTCCCCCGCGGGAATGGGTATTTCTGGGCTTTGCCCGGAGCTATTAAAAGCCCTGTGGGTGCCAGCACTGCTGTGCCGCAGGAGGAGGTGGTGCTTCCAAGCACTTCCCGGCACAAACACCCAGAGAGATGGGAACCCAAGTCTATCTTCAAACAACAGCCAAAGGGCCAGGAATGCCAAAACCCTCCCCAGGAGAGACCCTAAAGCACGTGGCTGCTCTTCAGGGTGATCAAACCACCCTTGCATCATCCCCCACCAAGCAGCATTAATTCTTCTACAGACAGGACAAAACTTTACCCAAGCATAGTAGATTCAGTGCATGCACAAGAGGATTTTTCCCCTTTCCCCTATGATGCCAGCATGGCAAAGCCCATGGTCCAGAGGGAAGGTGATTTTCTGGGGTGGACAATATGGATTTGCTTTATAAGGGGTATGAATCCCAAGAAAAAAGGATCATTTAAGCTTTCCCCACCAAAGAAAAGGCAATTTTTGTTTCAGCATCTTGGGTTGGCCAAGAGCAACCCCATTTACAGGGACTTTATGGGAGATAAACCCACCTTCCACTAAAATTTGGTGCTAGTTAACCTGAAAAGTGCTTTTTCCTTCCCAAAAAATCATCTTTGTAAGACACTCCTATAAACAAGAGCTCATCCCCTTGGGACCACCGGGAAGGGCTGGGAAAGCTCATGGCCATCCGGCAGTGCACCCATAGATGGGAATTTGTCCCCAGTGAGGGACACATAAGAGACCCCCAAAGCCACCAACACTTTGAAGGATCATGTACCCCATGATGAAATGAAGGTGTTCTGAGGATGGATGGGCACTTACCACCTGTGGCTTGGTCCTGGGGCCCTGCTCATTGGGTGGCCGCGGGCACCGGGGCAGCCGGGGCGGTGGGGCAGCGGGTGGAGAGCGAGGTCTATCCCCAGGATTGGGGGTCATGTCACCTGAGTTGAGGGACAGCATGTACCGCTTGGTGACATCCTCCAGCGAAGGAGGCTGGAGGCTCGGGAAGGATTTGCCTGGTGAGCGTCCAGCAGCCGGTGCAGGGACGTGGCTATGGTGGCCGGAGGGGACAAGCGGCTCGGGGACGGTGATGGGGACGAAGGTGGTGGGCTCGCTGGTGTGACGGATGTGCTTGGTGGCCGGGCGGCTCTTGGTGAGGACAGCGGGTGCTGGGGGTGGTTGGTTCTCCTGATGAGCAGCACGGTTGGAGCGCTTCTTGGAGCTGCGCCGGGCGATGCGAGGGGACAACACGTCAGCCAACTTGGGGTCAAAGCCATAGCTGTGGCCAGGGCTTGGCACTGCTGGTTGCGCCGAGAGGATGGGCTCGCTGCTGGATGGTGGGATGCTGGGTTCCAGCTCGCTGATGGCCTCACCAGGACCTTCGAACGCGCCAGATGGAAGCTCACCGCGGCGGCTGGGGTCACTCAATGACTTCTTCTTGATGGTCTTGCCATTGCCCTTCTCATCGATGAGCTTAGCCATGGCGCCGGGCTGGCTGACGATGGTTTGGATGAGGCTGCTGTAGTCCCGTGGCCCATCGCTGCCCAGGGACAGGTCGCTGCCTGCGCTGCCTGCGCTGCCTGCAATGGTGGCAGGTTGGGGGATGCCCGCCTTGGTGCTCAATGAACCCAGGAGGTTGCTGTCAACAGAGAAGTTCTTTGCCTCCTCTGCCACAGAGCATCTCCGGTGGGGCATGGGGTCGCTTAGGGAGCGGTAGGGCTCAGTGCCACCCTCGTTGCCACCCTCCATACCATTGGCACCTGCCGAGGGGAACTTACGGCGGCGCCGCAAGCTGCCGGGGGTGCTCGGAGTCTCAGATTTGCCAGTTGGAAGGTCTTCAACCGCTGTGCCTGGGTGAGGATGAAGCGGCATCTCAGCGTCACTGGCTACAGGTCCAGTGTTGGGCAGTGTCCAGGCATCCACGACTTCATGCAGGTCTTGGAAGGGCATCCCCATGGGTTCTGGCTCTGTGACGATGCCCTCGTCTGTCACGCTTGACTCGTGACCTGATAGCTCCTCCATGGATTTCCTGCGAGTGAGGTTCTCCTCCAACTCTGCTTCCTTCAAACGCCTTGTGCTCTCCAGTGTGCTTTCTGACCGCCCCCGAAGGGTCACCTCCGTTGTCCCCGTCGATGCCACCATCTCAGCACCCTCCACACATCCACTGTCCTTCTGCTCGGCCGTGAAGCCATAATCCTGCTGGGAACCCATCCTGCTGATCTTCTCAAAGACCTGTCTCGCCTCCTGGATGTACTGGTCCTGGATGACCATGGGCAGAGCATCCTCATCCCCCCGCTGTCCCCCATCCAAAGCTACCTGGTCCTGGCTGTCGGTGGTGGCCAGGAGGAGCTCGGAGGAGCTCTGCTTCATGGTGCTCTGTAGGAAAAGCCGCCGTGTCCCTGATTTTTCGGAGCAGGTGAAGGACTTGGCACGGCGCAAAGTGGCCGTCAGGTCCTTGAGTGTTGGCCGCTCGCCCGGCGCCCAGCGGTTGAGGGGCTGAGAGGTGCCACAGCTGCCTGGAGATGGGCTGGTGATGCCAGAGCAGCCATCAGAGCCCGCATCGACGCCGATCCTCACCCCTTTCTTCTTCACCTTCAGCTCCGAGAGGTCTGATTTGAGGAAGCTGAGGAGTGTCAGGGTCTCAGTGGCAATGTCAGGGTTGGACAAAGACTTACGGTGCTTGGCTTGGTCCCCTTCCAGCCCTGGCTGGTGCAGGCTCTCACTCCCAAAGTCCGGTTTTACCTTGGCCGTGCCCTGTGGCAGCTTGGGACGGACACGGACAGCCGGTTGTCCCCATGCCAGGCCATCACTGGTCCCAAAACTGGGTGATCTATAGATGCCATAACCCGCCTGGAGAGTCCGTCCTTGGTTGGGCCAACAGACCCCAAACTGTTCCTCTTCCTTCAGCGTCTCCGTGCTGGAATAACGACTGCTGCTCCGCGACCCGCCAGGGCTGCTGAAGGGCAGGATGTTCACCTTGGAGACACGGGCCACCACAGGCACGGGATGTCGAGGGAGCACCCTCCCGCAGCCTTCGGCCTCGGCATCGCCACCATCCGCGGGGCTCTCCCAACCACCGCTCTCCTGCTTCTTCTTCCTTGCGGCGCGGTGCCGGTGGGCTCCGGTTTGCCCTTCGCCTTCGCTGCCCGAGGAAGCGCGGGGAGAACGGGATGCCGCCGCTTCAAACTCCCCGTTGGAGCGGGGTGATGGGGAGGAGGAGGGTGGTTGCGGTCGAGTCGAGTTATGCCAGGAATGCGGGCCGGGCTCCGGCGGAGCTCCGCGGGGAGAACGGAGAGCCGGGTGCGGGACGCGGCTGCGGGGTGGAGGTGGCGGGGGAGCTCCCCTCCCGCTCCCGGTTCCGCTCCCGGTCCCATTCCCGCTCCCATTCCCTATCCCGCTCCCATTCCCGGCTCCCCCCGTAGTTTGCCGGCAGCTTTCCCCGAAGAGTTTCCGCATCGCCGGGACGCTGGGCCAACGCGGCGGCTCCGCGTTTAACCCCGGGCCCGGCGGCGACGACGGCGGCGGCGGCGGTGGTGGCGGCGGTGGAGCCGGGGACGGCGGCTGAGCCCCGGCATGAACCGGGCCCGTTGGCTCCGGCTCGGTAAAACGAAGCGAGAGCTGCCGTACCGATGGGGCCAGGCTGCCAAAAACCCGGCCCGGTTGGTGCTCCGCGATCGACGCTGAAACTTTCCTACCCGGGAAGAAGAAGAAGGAGGAGGAGGAGGAGGAGGAAGGCGGGGAGGAGGCGGGCAGGAGACACCGACCCGCCGCTACCCCCCGACCGCTGCCCCCCTCCGCCATTGTCTGCCCCCCCCCGGCCCCGCCGCCGCCTCCGCCCGCCCCCCGGCCCCGCCGCGCCCCGGCCCCGGCCCCGCCGCAGGCACCGCCCGGCCCCGCTCCTCCTCCGGGCTGCCCGCGGGCTTCATCCCTCCCGCTTTGTTTGCGCTCTCTCTTTCCCTTCTTTCTTTTTTTTTTTTTGCCTCGTTTCGGGCTTTTCCTCCTCCCTCTGCTCCTTTATTTGTTGCATTCAAATAAACTTTCCTCCCCGGGGCGGGGTTTCCTCCCGCGGAGGGGGATGGGGGCACTTCGGGCCCGGGTTTGTTATTTATTTCATTTTTCTCCTGGGTTTCGGGGGGTAAAAGGGGAGGAAAACAGCTGCGGAGCTGCCCTCCGGCTCCCAGGCCAGCGGGATTCCCCCCTGCATCCTTCATCCCCCCCCCATCCTTCACTTTCCCCCTTTATCCTTCACACCCCCCCCAAGCATCCTTCATCCCTCGCTGAACATTTCACCCCCCCCCCCATTCTTTACCTGCACTGTATCCTGCATCTCCCCTTATCCTTCATCTCCCTGTATCCTTTATGCCCCCCCGCATCCTTCACCCCCCCATCCTTTACCTCCCTCCATCCCCCCACATCCTTCAGCTCCCACTTATCCTTCTCACCCCCTGCATCCTTCATCCCTCTTATCTTTCAACCCCCCACATCCCTCCCTCCTTATCCTTCATCGTGCCCTTATCCTTCATTACCCCCACATCCTTCAGCCTCTCCATTCTCTACCCCCCCGTATACTTCATACCCCACATATCCTTTACCCCCCCTTCACCCCTCTGCAACCTTCACCCCCATCCTTCAACCCCCTCGACCTGTTCATCCTCCCTTATGCTTCATCCCCCTTATCCATCACTCCCCCTCATCCTTCATACCCCCATAGTATCCTTCACCCCCCTGCATTTTTCACTCCCCTTATCCTTCACTGCACCTTCAGCCCCCCATCCTTCAATCCCCCCCGTATCCTTCATACACCCTCTGCAACCTTCCCAACTCTTCAGCCTCCTGCATCCTTCCCTCCCCTGCATCTTTCACACCCCCCTGCATCTTTTATCCCCCTCTTATTCTTCACCCCCCATCCTTCAACCCCTCTGCATCCTTCATCCCTCCCGCCACTTCCTTCACCCCTTTTCCCTCCATCTCCTCCCAGCTTTTTATGTGTGGTTTTAGGGGGAAAACGGGATAAATAAGCAAGAACTCGGATGCCAGCGTGAGCTCCTTCCCTTTACTGTGGCTTTCTCCGGCCCCTGCTTTGCGACTCCTCTTGGGAAAGGCAGAACACCTTGTTCCCAGCTTGCACAGAGCTTGCACAGAGCTCGCACGGTGACGCACTGCCCCGCGAACAGACTTCCTCGTGGTTTTTAGCATCGCTTGTCAGCACTTGCTATTTGCAGCCTGTAACCCCCTTTTCCCCCACGACAGCAGATTTATCCCTGGGGATGTGAGAAATGAAGAAGGTGGTTGGAGCGGCTGGTGGGTGAGCTGGGGCCTTGGTAGTGTGGATGGGGCTGGAGTGGGGTCCTGGTTACATAAAGGACATTGCTGGCTCTGGCCAAGGGGCACCAAAAACCTGGCGGTGATTCGAATAAACCCAAGTCTCCCATAAATGCGTTTTTCAGAGCCTAAAATGTGCTTCAGGAGATGCTGTGAGTTGCACCACCCCAGCATGCATTCGTTTCCCTGCTCTCCCTTCCCTCCCTCCACTCTTTCCCTGCTTCCCAAAGGGCTGGGTATCTCCTGGCCGTAAGGATGATATCCCCACGGTTATCTGGCATTCAGGGTGAGATTTTGGGAAGGGCCATGCATTTCATCCCTGCTTGGTGCTGTAGGAGCTGGTCCTCATGCTGCCGCTGTTCAGCATCTCAAAAGCAAAGGAGATGTTTTGGAGCACCCACCTCATCTCTAAGGCACCCTGTTGTGCCCATCACCCTGGCTTCTAGGCCTGGTGGTACCAAGGGAGCTGCTGACGGGACCCCTAAGGCCGGGCAAGACATGGTTAGGGTGAAAGTAAGCTT
Organism: Myiopsitta monachus; assembly: GCA_017639245.1. Taxonomy (NCBI): domain Eukaryota; kingdom Metazoa; phylum Chordata; class Aves; order Psittaciformes; family Psittacidae; genus Myiopsitta; species Myiopsitta monachus. The sequence goes on along the minus strand of CM029919.1, from coordinate 96,769,519 downwards.
CCTACCCTAAAACCATCCAAAACTGGAGATTCCACCATCAGGAGCATCGTTCATAAGGGTGTCCCGGGGCCGCTGGATGTCACCCCCAGAGCTCACACTGCCCCTGCAGCCACCACCAGTATTTTGGGAGCTGTTTAGCTTTATTGTGGCCACGTTTTTGGCCAATCACCTCCTCCCTTGGGTGCTTCGCAGGCAGGGATAGAGCGGGGCTTCTCCATCCCTCCTGGAGCCGGGTGGGCTCCCGCAGGCTCAGCCGGATTTATCCAAATCTGACTATTTTGCGCCCTCTCCTGGGTCCTGGTGGCGTGGCCCAGCGCCTCCCACCCTGTCCCCGTCCTTTAGGATGGGAAGGGCTGGGGACACCAGGCTGGGATTGTCCCACCGCCACCGCTCTCGCAGCCCCCCAGTTTGACCTTCAATTGCAGAACCCCAAAAGTACATCAGAGGAGATACTGGTGGAGATGAGCTCCAGCCAAGGGAAAGGCCCGGGATGGCTTTGGCTTCATCATACTCTGTGCCTCAACCCAAAGTTATTGTCACTATGTATGGTCCTCACCATTAAGCCTTACAGTGCTTAAACCATGACAGCACCACTCCTGCAAAACCAGGTGGTTTGAGCTACCAGCACTGCAGGATCCCTCTCCATTCCAGCCCACCATGATGCTTTGAGCATCATCCAAAGGTCAATGACTGCTCTGAGCACCCTCCTCATCTTTGCAACAGCAAGAAGCTATGCTGGGACCACTAACCCTGGATGCTAGTGTGGTCCTTGGGTGGCAAGGTACTGGAGGAAGACACCGTATACTTGGAGAGAGCAAGTCAGGATGGGTGCAAGCAGCCAAGCTGGAGGGATGCTCATCCCTAAAGATTTGAAGCAAATTGCTCAAATAAACTTAGACATGATTATTATGCACAGACAGCCTGTAGGAAATGGAGCAAAACACTTGTCCCTATATACATGTGGATATGAATACTACAGGATTATGGAATGGTTTGGGTTGGAAGAGACCTTAAAGTTCACGCAGTTCCAACCCCTGCCATGGGCAGGGACACCTTCCACTGGAGCAGCTCCAAGCCCCTGTGGCCAACCTGGCCTTGAGCACTGCCAGGGATGGGGCAGCCACAGCTTCTCTGGGCACCTCCTGACAGCGCCTCAGCACCCTCACACGGAACAGCTTCTGCCTAAGAGCTCATCTCAGTCTCCCCTCGGGCAGCTTAAAGCCATTCCCCTTGGCCTGGCCCTACATCCCTTGGCCAAAGCCCCTCTCCAGCTTTCCTGCAGCCCCTTCAGGCACTGGAGCTGCTCTCAGGTCTCCCCTTCAGGAGCCTTCTCTTCTCCAGGCTGCCCCAGCCCAGCTCTCTCAGCCTGGCTCCAGAGCAGAGCTGCTCCAGCCCTCGCAGCAGCTCCATGCCCTCCTCTGGCCTCGCTCCAGCAGCTCCACGTCCCTCTTGTGCTGCTGCCCCAGAGCTGGATCAGGACTGCAGGGGGGGTCTCCCTTTCATGCAGCAGAGGGTCAGTGGTGGCCTTGGCAGTGCTGGGAATGGTTGGATTGGATGAGCTTAAAGGGCTTTTCCAGCCTGGTTGATTCTATGATTTGGGTGCTCAGCTAAGCAGGGGGCTGGACCCAGGTGATGCTGAAGGTGTCCAGACAGGTGACAACGCTGCTGGCTTGTGTCAACCCCAGTCTGAGATTGTCACTCAGGTGGCAAATCCAGCATGGATGTCCCAGTTACCCTTATGTCCCCCTTCCCAGTTCCCAGTTTGGCCAGGAATGCTCTGCCAGCATTTTGCAGTACCTAGGGTACCAGTGGGCCCATGTCTCTTATTCTGGAGACTGAGGGATAGGGATGTCCCAGTATTATCCCATAAAATATCCATGGCACTGATCTTGAGCTGGGAAAAACACGTCCTCACGTTCTCCAGACATGTATGAGCTGAACTAAACCCTCCCAAGGGCCCCATCAGGGAATCTTGAAATCAGAAAGGGGAGAAATCACCCCACAGCAGCTTGTCCTGAGCCAGGGACTGTGTCCTCCGTGATCCCACCATGCTCTCCACGGTCCCATCAGTAGTTTTTATTGCATTGGTGGCTTGGCCACTAAGAAGCCATGGTGCTAAGCTGCTCAAACTGAGCAACCAAGCCAGAGGACACTGGATCTGCGCCACGATGGGGTTAATACTGTGCTGCTGCAGTGGAGATGAAAGTGCTGAAAGCTTGGCAGATACCATCCTTTTGTCCTCCAGGATGTCCCCAGCAGAAGCCATCTCTGTTCGGTGGAGCTTAAAGCCAAAACTGCTCCACGGCTGATCCTGGTGACACCGAGGAGTCCCTTGTTCTCACCTAGGAGCCATAGGTAATGCAATGGTCATGGCGCCACTTGTTGCTCATCTTGTCCAGGAGGTAACGGGTGCTCTCACGGAACTTGCGCTGGGTGAAGTAGAAGAGGATGGGATCGAGGACACTGTTCATGCTGGCAAAGGGACGCGTGCACTTGTAGGCAATGGCAAACGCCTGTAGAGCCGAGCAGGACAGGCTGGGTGAGGAGCGGACAATCAGGTAGATGGTCTTGGTGAGGTGGAAGGGGAAGAAACTGATGGAGAAGACGAAGACCACGATGATGATCATCCGCACGGCTTTGTCCTTCCTCTTGTGCACCACCAAGCCGATCAGCTCGTCCTTCTGGCACAGGATCCTGGCCATGCTGCAGTAGCAGGCGAGGATGGCCACGAAGGGCAGCAGGAAGCCAGTCACCGTGAGGGTGATGCCATAGGGGAAGTAGGCAGAGGAGCGATCTGGTGGGCTCAGGTCATAGCAGACAGTGCGGTTCCTCTGGGTGCCGGTGGAAGCGAAGACAAAGGTGGGCAGGCACTGGGCGATGACAATGAACCACACTGCAGCACACACCAACCACGTCAGCTTCTTCCCCTTCTTCTTGTGCCATGAGGCCAATGGGTGGCAGATGCCCAGGTACCGCTGGATGCTGATGCAGGTGAGGAAGAGGATGCTGCCGTGGAGGTTGGTGTAGAACTGGAAACGGATGAATTTGCAGGTGAAGTCCCCAAAAGGCCAATAATCCTTCTGGGTGTAGTTGTAGATGAGGAGCGGGAGGGAGCAGACGTAGAGCAGGTCAGCCACAGCCAGGTTCAGCATGTAGATCATGTTGCGGCTGAGTGCCTTACGGGCCACCCAGATCTGCCCAATGACCACAGCGTTCAAGGGCAACCCCACCGTGAACACCACCGAGTAGACCAAGGGCAGCAGGACCTGTTTGAACTCCTCGTGGAAGGTGCACGAGTTCCTCCCAGCGCCCACAAGGGCTGTCAGGTTGGCCATGGCGGTGGTCTCCCCCACTGATGGCCTCTTTGCCGGTGGGGCCCTTCAGCAGTACCTGAGAATGACAAAGGAGATGGTTGGTGACTTGGCCATGTGGTGTTACATCCAGCATAGCAGGACGAACCTGGACTGTTGCGTGCAACCTCATAGCCGTGTCCTTCTGGGCCAGGGAAACCTTTACTATTCACACAGGCTGGGGGATGAAGGGATGGAGAACAGACCTGAGAAGGACTCGGGGTGCTGGGGGAGGAGAAGCTCCCCATGACCCGGCTTCAGTGCGCACTTGAGCCCAGAACCCCCCGTGTGCTGGGTGCACCCCCAGAGCGTGAGCAGTGGCTCAGGGAGGGGATCCTGATCCTCTCCTGCGCTCTGGGGAGACCCCCCCTGCAGTCCTGATCCAGCTCTGGGGCAGCAGCACAAGAGGGATGTGGAGCTGTTGGAGAGAGGCCAGAGGAGGCCATGGAGCTGCTGCGAGGGCTGGAGCAGCTCTGCTCTGGAGCCAGGCTGAGAGAGCTGGGCTGGGGCAGCCTGGAGAAGAGAAGGCTCCTGAAGGGGAGACCTCAGAGCAGCTCCAGTGCCTAAAGGGGCTGCAGGAAAGCTGGAGAGGGGCTTTGGACAAGGGCTGTAGGGACAGGACAGGGGAATGGCTTTAACTGCCAGAGGGGAGACTGAGATGCGCTCTTAGGCAGAAGCTGTTCTGTGTGAGGGTGCTGAGGTGCTGGCCCAGGGTGCCCAGAGAAGCTGTGGCTGCCCCATCCCTGGCAGTGCTCAAGGCCAGGTTGGACACAGGGGCCTGGAGCTGCTCCAGTGGAAGGTGTCCCTGCCTGTGGCAGGGGTTGGAGCTGGATCAGCTTTAAAGTCCCTTCCAGCCAAACCAGGCTGTGATTGTGCAGTTCTAAACAGCAATGGTGGATTTGGGTGTCCCAGAGGAAGGTGCAGATGGAGACAGCAGCACCACAATGCGTGGTACCGCACAGAACAGTGTGGTGACAACGATCACCACCACCTCAGCTCCCCTTCCCCCAGCACTTGCACCCAGCGGAGAGGTTTGCACAAGGCCAAACCACCCTCATCTCCCTGCAGGAGAGGAACTTGCAGCACGGGCTGCTGTTAGCCGCTGGCACGGCTTCCCGCTCCTCTGCAGGGGGTGCCAAAGCCCTACAGGCGGTCGCCCCGTAGGGCTGTGTCCCCTGAGTCCCCTGTCCCACCAGGAGATGCCATCCGCATGGGGCCCAGCACCACCCGCGGATGCTTTGTGGTTGCTTTCATCAGGGCTGATGATGCTCCAGCCCCAGAGGGTTTTGCTCTTACGGGCTAAAAGCCCATCCCTGTGGCCTCTGGGCTGCTCTGAGCTGGAGAGGAGACCATCTGCCTTACTCAAAGGCTGAAACTACTGCAGAAGACACGGTCCTAGAGCACAAAGAGAGCCCTGGCTCCAGCCGTGTCACTTGCAGTGCCTCCCATGGGCGCTGCATGCTCCCAGCAGCTTGCAGGTACAAGCGGAGCTGCTTCTCCTTCCTCCTCTTGCTTCCTCCATCGCTGGCAGCCCTGGCTGGTGGCCTGCGGCCAGCACCCACTTCCCCTGCACACCCCAGTGACAACCCCAATGCCTGCTGGGGATGAACTTGCTTGGAGATGGGTGGCAGTGTCCCCATGCTGGTTGGGAAGGGGAATTGGGGTAGGGAAGGGTGTGTGGGGCAGAGGGGACCAGGGGGAAGACACAAATCCTACTGTTGTGGCTCCCATTTTGTGTCTTTGGGGATCCGTTTTGGGTCTTTGGGGCTTTCCCAGCCCCACAGCACAACCCAGCCATGGGGTCAGGCTTAAGGAGAGTGATGGGGACATACACAATGGTTCCCTATTTTTGGGGGTGGTCCTGGCTTGTAGATCAGCCCCCCCCCCATCGTCTCCCTAAAGCCACATATGCTTCCTAACCCCTGCACCCTATTGAGCAACCTGCACCCTACTGAGCCCCTATAGGCCCCCCGAGTCCCTCTGTCTTCCCATTGTCACCCTGGCCCCAGGCAGTCCCGGCATCCCCCCCCAACCACCTCTGAGCTAATAAGCGCCCTGGGGACCCCCCAGAGACCTCCTCTAGGACCCAAGGCTGTAGCAGCACCCACCCAGTCCTCATGCAGGGCAGCCATGAGAGCCCCTCTATGCCATATGTGCTCACAGGAACATTGCCATGGTACTCGGGAGAAAGAGGCCAGCAAAGAGGGGTCCTGGGGGACCTGGGAGTGCGTTTTACCTTCTGGGGTGCCACGGGGTATCAGGGGGTGTCATAGGGACCCGCTGCCATGCCCAGCACCTGGCCACATCTGTGCCTATCGGATGCTGTGCTCACCCCATTGAGCAAGGCTTCCCCTTTCCACCCAACAACAGCACCCTGGGGTGATGGGGAGCAGAAAGCTGGGTGGCAGGGCAGGCACTGAGCTGTGTGGCACAGCACCATGGGCACTGCATGGCACTGCATGGCTATGACATGGCACAGCCCAGCCCGTGCCAGCGCCTCCATCACAGCTCCACACCATGTGCGTACAAACCCATCCCCTATACACATACAAGGACCCCCTACACGCACACATGCGGTCTCCCTGCGCACAGACAGCCCAGTGTTTCCTGTGAGGGAGACAGGCACTGAGCCCCGGTGCTACCAGGCTGGGATGGGTAAAAATGCTGGAGGAAAGGAGGCAAATCCCTCCCAATCCCAGGAGAAATCCAGTTACAAGACGCACTGAGCAAAACCTTTCTATTAGACACCAGAAAATCTCCACCTCGACCGTAGCCACTGCCTGCTACCACTGTAACCCCACAATCACAGCTTGCCATCACCAGAAATCACCATGGTTTCTAATTAATGAAACCACATCAAGATGCTCAGCCTCATCCTGCTGCCGTGCCCAAACCTGGTGGATTATCCCAGATGTCCCCCTTTTCCCCCCAAAAAGCCATCACTGGGATCCCTGTGGTGGGGTGATGGGGGTGAGTGCTCTCTGTGCTCAGCTGCCCCTAAAAGCAAACATGGGATTATTGAGACCTGGACCTGACACCACGGTGATGGGCACCAGGTGAAATCAGTCCCAAAATGAGACTTGCAAGGGGAAAAAGGGATGCCCATCCCTATTTATTGAAGCCTGAAGGTGGAATGATGTGGACAAACTGCAACAACATTGGGCATTTTAGGGTGCTTAACGTGGACCCATGGGGATGGGGCAGCATTGAGGCTCTGCCTGGGCTTGTATAAACCCATATACGTATACACACAAACATAGGCACATATACAGCCATATGTTCACACATACACATGCTTAAACATATGTGTATAAGCATGTACACCTCTCCGTTTAAATCTACCTCTACACCTATACATAGACATATATGGCTCTATACGGCTCTGCACACACATAGACACATACATGCCTCCATGCATGTATATAGAAATATGTCTCTGTATACACATCTGTACAAACTGCTATACCTCTATGCACAAATATGTGTCTCCAAGTACATGGACTCACACAGACGTATATACATAGCTCTATTCATATATATACAGATGTATTTATGCCTCTATACGCTTGCCTATGCACACATGCTTATATATACCAATATATTCATACCTCTGTATACGCACAAATACATACAGATAGATATATAAAGACAGAGGACAGGCTGCTGGCCCCCGCAGCAGGGTAGAAGACCAGGTCCCTCAAGCAGATGCTAGGACACTGCTGCGTGTGACACCACCTCCAGTACAGCACTGGTCCCTATGGATGCCCCAAGAGATGCAGGAGCATCCTGGATGCACCCCAGCCTGTGGGAGCAGAGGGACCAGGGTGAACCCACCCCTCTGAGCCTCACACAGTGCTGCTGTGGGGGTCGCAGTGTGATTTAAGCCTTGCTCTTGTGGAAGAGCTGCTAAAGCTCCCTAAAGGCAATGACCAGCAGCTACCATTGGGGTGGCTTTGGGATCACCCCAGCCGGAGCACTGGTGCCCTTTGGACCTGACCCAATGCAGTCGGATCAGACCCCATCCTCTCCAGTTCTGCCTCATCCTGCCCAGCCTGATCTGATCTGCTCGGGTCCCATCCTGCCTGGTTCAGTCTCACCCACTTGGGTCTTATCCTGTCTGATCTGGCCCCAACCTGCCCAGTTAGATCTGACCCGCTCAGGTCCCACCCTGCCCAGTTTGATCTGATGCTGTCGGGTACCATCCTGCCTGGTTCCATCGGACCTGCCCTGGGTCTGATACTACCCTATTTGGCCTCATCCTACCCGGTGTGGTCTGACCCCCTCGGGTCTCACCCCTCTCAGTTCAGCCTGACCCTTTGGGTCTCATCCAACCCAGTTCAGTCTGACCCTAGCACAACCCTGTTTTGTCTGACACTCTCGGGCCCAATCCTGCCCTGTCTGGCCTTACCCTACCCACTCCGATCTGACCCTTTTGGGTCTGATCCTGCCCGCTTCACTCTGACCCACTCAAGTCCCATCCTACTCAGTCTGGCCTGACCCTGTCGGGTCCCATCCTGCCCAGGCTCACTCTGGCATTCTCGGGTCTGATCCTGCCTGGTTCGGACTGATCCCGTGGGGTCCCATCTTGCCCGGTTTGGTCTGACACTGTCGGGTCCCATTCTGTCCGATCCAGCCCCATCCTGCCCAGTTCATTACAACCCTCTCTGCTCTCACCCTGCCCGTTCTCTTCGACCCTCTCGGCTCCATCCTGCCCGGCTCTGTCAGACCCCATTGGTTCCCATCCTGCCCGCTCCAGTCCATTCCTTCCCGGTTCACTCGGTCCCTCTCTGCTCCCCCCCTGCCCGGTTCTCCCCCTTCCGTCCCCCCCCATACGCGGCGCTTACCGGCAGCGGGATGCGCCCGGGCGGCAGCAGCGGAGCTCAGAGCCCGGGGCCGCCCCGCAGTCTCCGGCCGCCGGCCCCGCTCCGCCCCGGGGCCGCCCCGCTCCGCCCCGCTCCGGCCCCGGCACCTGCGGGAGGGCCCCGGGGGGCCTGGGGAAGGGTCACATCTGGATTTGGGTTGGGGGGGGGGAACAGCTGGACTGGGGGGGCTGCCATGTAAACATCTGGTTTGGTGTCATAAGCGAACATCTGTATTGAAGGGAGTGCTGGGGAGCTTCCAACACCCCCAAAAGTGGGATTTAGAGGGTGGGATGCTCATGCATCGGTCAACAGCGCGGTCCTGGCCGGGCACTGGGAGCTGCCGAGCCCTCGGTGGGTGGCTGGGGTTGGGGACAGGGTCTCCCCACGGCCCCAGGTCCCAGCCAAAGGGGTCGGTGGCTTTGGTGATCATTAACCAGGAGGTCAAGCCTCGACGCTTCCTGCGCACGGCTATTAAAGTGCAATAGGAAGAGGAACCCTGAGGGAATGCAGTTGGGTATGAAAGGGCTGATGCATAAACAGCGCAGGGATCCTGGGACTACTCAGGATGCCAGGCTTGGTCCTTCCTTTCCCTGGAAGCCCAGTTTGCCCTCCAAGATGCTTACCTTCCTTCCTTTTTAGGGGCTTCTGATGGTTCTTGGTAGAGGTGGAGGGGAAGGAGGTGCTGGTTGGCATCACCTGGATGATGGAGCATCTTAATGGGGCTCCCTGATGCCACATCATTGAGTGATGCACCCCCAGAACTGGTGCCTAAATATGAGGCGAAGGGTTTGAGGCAGGGGTCCGGCCCCATGGTGGGATGAGGAGGTGGAGCAAGGTGCTACAGCCTCTTTGGATCCCACCGGAGCCTGCCCTATATTGAACAATGTGGGCTTTCATCGATCCTGGCACGAGCCCGCAGCCAAGCCGGGTAGTGGGGCCACAGGGGAGATGGGCTCTGGCAAGAGCAGCAGTGAATATATGCAACCACAGCCAGGCTGGAGCCAGCACCCTCATCCCGGGACTGCCCGGGCTTGCGGGGTTGGGTTGGTGATGGCTCGGTGCCCTCATGAAATTCCCTTCTCCTGCCGCAAGAAGATGGAAATGGGGGGGGGATGGGGACGGACGACGCAGTCTTTCCCTAGAATAGAGCAGAAAACACTTTGCACAACCCCCTGTAATGAGGAACCCAAGGATTTCCTCAAGCATCCATAGTATGCAGCTGAGAACGGACACAACTCGCTCCTCCGATGAGCCACCAGTGAAAGCATTTATCCCACATCCAGCTCCAGTGCTGCCTCCATCTTCAGGGCAAGCGCCAGAGCTGGTGACAAAGAGCTGGTGTCCTCCTCCCTCTCAGCACAACGGATGTCCTTGCAGGTCCCCAAGGTGAATGTCTCACAGCCAGGTGTCCTGCTGTGGGAACAGTGCAAATAGTGGAGGGAGTGTTAAAGAAAGGATAGAAAACAGCAGTGGCGGCTCCCTTCCAGCCCAAATAGCCTGCACTGAGCCCGGCAGCACCTGGAATAAACGGGAATGCCTGGAAAAATGACATCTTGGGGGTTGAATGGGGATGGGAGAGGCAAATTTGGAGGCAGCAGCAAGGCTAGGAAAGAGATTTCCAGGCAGGCATCATTCTTACACCTCTTTTTATCCATGCAACAGGCAGGTGAAGCTCATTGGGAAGAATAATCAGAGCAAGGGAATGGCCTGCGTTCCGCTTGGAGCTGCACTGATTGAATTAATCCTTGGCAGCAGAGGCTGGATTCGGCCTCACGAGACAATTGGGCTGCCTGGTTACTGCTCCTCTGGCTGGACGTTGCCAGTAATCATTCCAGAGGCTGCCTGCAGGCGATCCATGCTGCTGCTGTCCGGGGTAATTGCACCTTCCCACACTGGCTCCGGCTTTCCAGCCGCTGTTGGGATGGTGCGGATGGAGAGAGGAGCATCTGTGATTGAGGATAGGGAAAGAAGCTGGGGCTGTGCTCCTCCAATGGACACACAGATCCCATTGGAGGTGGAAAGCAGCATTTTCCAACTGAAGCTTTAAGAAGCCTCAGGAATGGGGCGTCCCCACCACCAGATGATGGATGGGGAGGGTCCTCCAGGGCTTTCAGGTTCTCCCCCATCACAGAGATGCCAAGCTGTGTCCCGCCTGCTCCGCCTGCAGCTCCCCAGACCGGAGATGTCTTGCAGGAGGAATTTCATTGCATCTAAAAGCCATTAATAACGGAAATGGAGTTAATTTCTTGTGTCTTTCTGAGCGCAGAGTGGTGGCTCTGGCTTGGGCTTGCTCTTGAGGATGTGACATTTGATGGCAGCTCTTTTATAACCAGAGAGGAGATGGCTCATGTGCAGGCATCTGCTGCCCCTCCTTGGAGCCCCCAGATTTTTGGCAGAGAAGGTGCCTGGGGGAGAAAGTCTCATCTCTTGAGGTCCACTTGGTGCCCTCCACCCTTTTACTGCAATCAGTGCTCACCGCAGTCAAACCAGTGCAGATTCCTGGGGTGAAAGCCCCTGTAGAAGAAGAGAAATCATCTCGCTGCTGGATGTCTGTGTTGGAGAAACTGGTCATGATCATGGAATTGTGGAATCATGGAATCATAGAATAGTTTGGGTTGGAAAGGGACTTAAGCTCATCCAGTTCCAACCCCCTGCCATGGGCAGGGACACCTCACACTAAACCATGGCACCCAAGGCTCTCTCCAACCCGGCTTTCAACACCGCCAGCGATGGAGCATTCCCAACTTCCCTGGGTAACCCATTCCAGTGCCTCACCACCCTTGCAGTAAAGAACTTCTTCCTCATATCCAATCTAAACTTCCCCTGTTTCAGTTTGAACCCATTACCCCATGTCCTATCACTGCAGTCCCTAATGAAGAGTCCCTCCCCAGCATCCCTATAGGCCCCCTTCAGATACTGAAAGGCTTCTCTGAGGTCCGAGTCCCACTTTCTGGCCAACCAGCCCTGACTTCCTTCTGGAGCTGATGAGGTCCCAGTGGCAACCTATGAGCTCGATGCACCCGTTCAGCCAGGGCTCCACGGGACTGCCAGGAGACCTTGGCTTTGAAGGAAATTCAGGCTAAGAAGCCCTGGCTTTGCTCCAAGTGGAAGCTGACCCACTGCAATATCAGTGTTTCTCAAGAAGCATGTTTCAGTTCATTTTCCTCTCCAACTTGCTATGTTAGAGCCCCATGTACGTCAATAGGGAAAGAAGGGATTGTTGAGCTTCTCCTTCCCAGCATGTAGGTGATTGACACCTTGATCTTCACAGGCTTTCTTTTATCTCACCATCACACCCTGACATGCATCAAGGACTCAGGGTTGCTTCTACTCCTTGCTTTTCCTTGCTTGGAGTCCTCAAGGAGCAGTGAGGAGGAGAGGATCTCCCCATGGGTGGTACCTTAGGCTCCAGTTTCATCCATGATTTCAGCAGAAGGAAAGTGGTGTGTCTGTGGAACATGGCTTGGGTGCAGGAGACCTCATTCATCTGCTGGTGAAGGAGGTTGGGATGGGAGAATTTGGGATTCACATCTGTGGGTCTTTGCAGCAGGAAATCCCAGGGCTTAGGGCACAAGGGGGTCTTGTGATGGAGGTTTCCAAGGTGGCCCTTCCCACTTCTTAACCACCTTTGGGAGGTCTTCTTCACCCCCACTGCTAGGAGGCTCTGAAAAGCCTCACTACCTCTTCCTCATCAATAATTGCGCTTTCTCACTTTGAGGACAGAGATGGGGTCCGGGATGGGGACATATCTGAACTTTGCATGGCTGAGTAGAGATCAAACACCTCAAGGATGACCACAATCTCCCCTTCAGCTCCTTCCCCTCCATCCCATGCTAGCAGATCACCCAGCGCTTTTGGGTTTGCACCCCTCAGTAGCTCCTCCTCCCCTGGGAGATCCCTGAGCTCCTGAGGCTCATAAAGAGGCTTCATAAAGACCCATTATCCCCATCCTGCATGATCACAGATACAGAATCCCAGACTGGTTTGGGTTGGAAAGGACCTTAAAGCTCATCCAGTTCCAACCCCTGCCACGGGCAGGGACACCTTCTACTGGAGCAGCTCCAAGGCCCTGTGTCCAACCTGGCCTTCAATACTGCCAGGGATGGGGCAGCCACAGCTTCTCTGGGCACCCTGGGCCAGCGCCTCAGCACCCTCACATGGAAGAGCTTCTACCTAAGAGCCAGCCTAAATCTCCCCTGTTTCAGTTGAACCCATCACCCCTTGTCCTATTGCTGCAGTCACTGATTCAGAGTCCCTCTCCAGCATTCGTGTGATTGCCCTTCAGATATTGGAAGGCAATGAAGGACACAGCATGGAGCAGAGGTGCAGCCCACCATGGAGCTCCACCATTGAATACTGGGAGAACTGGTCTCAACCAGCAGCCCCAGGGATGGGTCTGGAGATCAGATGATACTAAAAGGGTGTCCAAACTCACCTCAGATGCCCATAGGGACCTGCAGGACCTGGCAGCTGCCCAGTGGGTGATGGTGGAGCACGCCATGTCCCTTTGACTCACCACTTCCAGGCTCCTCCATTTTCCGGACCATGTCCTCAGGGAGGAATAAAGAGGTCAAAGCACGCTTGATGTGGAGGTACCTTTGGAATTTCCCATTCAGGAAGGATTTACAATAACTTCCCCTGACTCCTTGCTGTTTCCTTGATAGTTTGTTTGCTTTGGCTCTTGGAATGGAGTTTTCCAGCTGGAGAGCTCTCTCTGGGAAACGGTTGCCCCCAGTTGCAACCAGGGATAAAGGGTAGACAGACTGATGGGGATGCCTTCTCTTGGGGTACCGTTATCCCAGGACCACACAGTCGGGCACATTTATAGGGTAAAAATACCTATTTGAGGGTTGAAAACCAGCATCTCAGGTACAGCTCAACCCAAAGGGCTCTATGATCATGGGCCATCACCATTAACACAGGCCAGACACGTGCTCCAACATGCCACCATGTCCTGCTTCAGGTTATCACCTGCCTGGGTCTCATGGATGGGTCGAGGTACCATGAGGGTGAGATGGGCAAACTTCTCACCCAACTGAGTGAAAGTCACCAAGAACCCAGCAATTTTGTGCACAAGGGATTTAATGCTTTGCCTTTCAAACCACTTGGGACAACTTCTTGTTGCTTCTCCAGGAGCCCCGCACTGAGTTCTGCTGCTCTTGGGTCACTTGGGACTTCCACACCACAGCTCCAATCTCCCAGCTGGATGGACGTGGAATTTTTAGTCCCTGCACTTAGTCTGTACCTTTTCATAATGGGAATTTCAAGTCTTCTGCTGGTCTTTTTGCTCTTTAACAACATTAAATGCAATGCCATTGACTCAGGGTGTCCATCCCCTTGCCAAAGACTGTGAGGATGCAGTGGGAACCTTGGGCACTCTTGAGCAGCCAAGATAACATCCAGGCATGAGGAATCTCCCATAGGGACCTAAACTTCCCAGGTATTCAAACTCGGAGCAGGGACCATTTGCTTCCAAGGAACACGCAGGGACCCACTCAGCTCTTGGGGTGCTTTTCCTTTGCCTGCAGATGGGTCCATCACACCCAGCCACCATGGCAACTATTTAAGCCCCAGTGTCCTATTCCTTCCATTGGAAAGGCAACCAAAGAGGATATGTATTTGGGGAAAAAACCCACCCCTTTCATGTCTGGCGCTGATGTTTTTTGTGTGAGGCAACTCACGTGCCCTTGCTTCTCCCTTTCGGTTCTGCTTCTCAGAAGATCACGCCATGCCCTTGAAGAGGGAGAAAAGGGAAGCCACGTGTGTTTTGAGTCAAATTCCAAGAATTAGCCTCTTCCTTCTACAAAAGGAAATGCTTTTTCGTTTTTTGCTGGAAAAGACCAGAATTACAGAAACAAGGAGAAATTTAGACACGAGTTTTCCCTTCCAAGGCTTAGAGGTGGACAAAACCACCCCACCAGGGCTTGAAGTTTCTATTCAGCTAAAGCGAATGTGATGCTAACACTTAATAGGAAGTTTTGATCTATCCCTGATACTAATATTCCTTGATTTATAAATAACAGGTATTCCATGCTGTTTGCTGGGGGATGACTGAACAATGACTTGCTGGAGGCCTTACTTGGAGCACCCCTACAGAGGGACTATTTCACGTCCTCCATCCTCAAATGGGGACAATTTCCATCTTTTTCTCCACACCTAATCCAGCAGGAAGCCTCCCACTTCCCATTTTCTAAGAGAAGGGCTTAAAGGTCCAGCAAACCCACTCGAGGCTTGTTCTAGGGTTTGCTTTGGGTTATGGGCACATTGCCCATATAGAAGCAAGAATAAGGGATCTTGGGGCCAGCATGGGGCCCAGGATAAGGAGAACAGGGATAACTTCCCAGAATGGATGCAGTTCTTGCAGGAATGGTGCTGGGAACAGCATTATCCTTGGCAGCATCTTCTAAACAAACCTCAGAAGAAAGCTGGTGCCCAGACGTTTTGTACAAACACTGGGGTGAAGCTGTAACAAGGAAAATACAATCCTGGGGGGTCCTGGCCATCAATTGTCTGGGTTTAGGCAAAACCAGACATGGTTGCTGCTCCTTCTCTTTCAATGTGGTGGTTTGCACTGTGCTTTTGGGTCTTGGGTGTTGCAGGCAGAGAGTGTGATGAGGCCTTTAGTGACATGGGTTAGTGGTGGACTTTTAGTGTTGGGGCAGTGGTTGGACTTGATGATCTTAAAGCTCTTTTCAATTCAGCTCATTCTATGATATATGGGTGCCCATCCAGCACAGAAGCATGGTGAGGAGGTGCTCATAGATGCATCAGGAGACGCTGATGTGGAGGTCAGGTGCACCCTTAGGGTGCTGTAAGACCATCCTAAGCAAGGAGGTCTGCACCCATCACTGCTGGAAGTGGACCAGGTGGTTCCTGTTGCAATGGTGTGATGACCCCAACCTATGCCTCAGTTTCCCCAGTGGCACAAAAGAGTGAATGCCCCGCTGCCAGCTAACACCTAGGAAACACTGCAGGGCCCTCCAATAGAGGATTATACCCCACTGTCTGCTGTAGGTGAAGCCTCTTAGATGAGAGCCCTCCTGCCCCCAACCTGCCCATCCTGCGTCACCTGGGACACCTGAGACCTGCCCAAGCTAAAAATGCTCAAGCAGGTCTGTCCCGTTGGGGATGTGTTGCAAAACCAAGGAGCAGGGAAGCTCCGCACACAGGCAGGGGGGGAGGAGGGGAAGCTGATGGCAAACAAGACCAGCTTGTTCTGCTCGCGCTTGCGTGTGCTGGCAGGCAGCAGCGGGGGCTTAACTCCCAGCGCTGCTCCAGGGTGCTGCGTGTTATCCTTCCTGCGGGGCACCAGCCTCTCCGATGTGGATTTCTTAATGATTTCCTGCAGAATAAGTTTTATTTGATTTATTTTACCTTATTTTTTATTGTAATAAATTTCATTTCATTTCATTCATTTCAGATAATCATATAAAAACAGACTGGTGTGTTGGAAGGGGAAGACTTGGAAGGGACCTTAAAGCTCATCCAGTTCCAACCCCTGCCACAGGCAGGGACAACTTCCACTGGAGCAGCTCCAAGCCCCTGTGTCCAACCTGGCCTTCAACACTGCCAGGGATGGGGCAGCCACAGCTTCTCTGGGCACCCTGGGACAGCGCCTCAGCACCCTCACACGGAACAGCTTCTGCCTAAGAGCTCATCTCAGTCTCCCCTCTGGCAGTTAAAGCCATTCCCCTGTCCTGTCCCTACAGCCCTTGTCCAAAGCCCCTCTCCAGCTTTCCTGCAGCCCCTTTAGGCACTGGAGCTGCTCTCAGGTCTCCCCTTCAGGAGCCTTCTCTTCTCCAGGCTGCCCCAGCCCAGCTCTCTCAGCCTGGCTCCAGAGCAGAGCTGCTCCAGCCCTCGCAGCAGCTCCATGGCCTCCTCTGGCCTCGCTCCAACAGCTCCACGTCCCTTCTCCATTCTTGCCCCAGAGCTGGACGCAATAGTCCAGGTTTTATTTCATTTCCTTGTATTCGATTATACTTCATTCTATCCCAATTTATCCTTTTTCTTCTCAAGCTGCCAGGCAGCTCAGACCCAGTGCCAGGCTCAGGGAAAGGCAGACATAGGAGCTGGGAGCTGCCAGGGGCTCGGTTCCTCTCTTCCCATGCACATCAATCTGAGATCCTTGATGTCATCTCTCTAACATAAACTTTAGGGCTAAAGATCCAGATGAGTCTTTATGTTAAAGACAGAATGTTAAACAGAAAAAAACCTTGTGAAATAGGTTTAATTTGATATATCCAGTAATCCGAGGCATTGTCACCTCCTTCCTGGAATTATCGGCCATGATCTTCTATTCTTGGATCTTCAGGGTTTTCAAAGGAAAACTGAACAATAACAAGCATGAGCTGAAAATAAAACCAGAAAAATAACGGGAATGATGGATGAGAAGCTCACTGGGCTTCCAGGAAAGTGTGATGAGAAACTCCTGCATGGATGGGACTGTGCCATGCTCTGAATCTCCATTGGAGAGGGAGATGAAGGTGCTACGTTGCCTTCAAGAGGAACTGACTGGAGCAGCTTGTGGACTTGGACCTGTGTGGTCCAAACTAGCTCATCTCAGCAGGGTGGTTGGAGGAAGAGCCATGGATCTTCTCTAGAATGTTTTGGGGTTGGTTCTGTCCCTGCCACACAAGATGTCAATGATCTATATGACCTTGTCTTCTAGAGGCCATGGGGACAGGCTGCGACCAGGCTGCTGCCATGAATCACGTCATTAAATCTCTTCTCCCAGCACCTTGACATCTGGTTTTCAACACAGACAGAGGAGGAAACACTGGTTTTCTCCACTGGGTTAAGAGCAGGTGCAAACAACTCTTGGCTAACCAAGACCTTTGGGCATGACACACCTTGTGCTCTCATCTCACCTTGGCACGCCTGAACGTGCCTCTCTGCTCAGTCCCAGTGCGAGGGCTGAGCTGCATCCCATGTGCTTGATCTCCTCCTGGGTGAGTGTCCAAAGGCCCCGATCTCTGGTACTTCACAGGTACCATGGTCAACACAGCAGTGATCGTTTCGGCCATTCCCATGCTGGTAGCTCACAACCTCAGGGACAGCATTCACCTCCGTAGTGTTCATGTGTGCACAAGCTTTTGATGTCTGCGAGCACCAGGACAGCTCAAGGGCTTGGCTCCCACCCTCCCAGCTCCTGGATGGGTTCCTCCGTTGGCTCTTCTCCCTCTTCCTTGCTCAGCATTTCAGCTCCTCCCTCCTCTGCAAGCCCATCACTTGCCAGGCATTAACACAGGAGAGCTCCCAGCTCCCAGAGACGTCACCAACTCGCCCTTTGCGGTGTTGGGGCTTGTGTGCAGAGAGGCTGATTTCTTTGGGCATCTTCCAAGCGGATGGGTTGTGTTCCTCCATTACATCCCCATACAGTCTTTGGAGGTATCATGCAGGGCCTGGAGAGGACAATAATGGCCATGTAGGTCCTTGGACTGTCACATAGGTCCTAGGTCTGTCACATTGTCCTAGGAGCACTGAGTGAGGAAGATGTGTTCACAGCAATGGGCAATATCAAACTCACTGGTGGGGCAGCAGCATTGAACTGGCTGGTTTCTCCTCCTCCTCTTCCTTCTTCTTCATCTCCTCTCCTCCTCAGGCAGTTAATATTGATTTGGCTTAGAAATTAACTTCCCTTTTTGAGATTCCAAGGAGCCGGAATTGGTACATTAAATAAACAGCAGCAGTTTATGACTCACACCATGGCCCCATGCCAAGGCAAGCATGAAAGCAGAGGCCTCCGCCAAGCTTTGGGAATTGCTCAGTGTCAAAATCCAGATTGGTCTCTCTGAATGCATCTGGAGCAGGTGAAAACCTCTCCCCTGACGGTGCTCAGGACCTCTGCTCCTCAAGCAGAATGGGGTCAGCAGAACGTCCCACTTATAGAGGGATGCCGCTGAGAAGGAAAACCTTGTCCCTGAAAGACACATGGATGCCACAGGGACATAGAACCCATCCCAGACCTTTTCCACACACCACACATCTGGTTTGCTCCGGCATGGGATTCATCTGGTCCTGCAGATTCCCAAAAGTCTCTGTTTTTGAGTAAAATGAGGAAGAATTGTTTGTCCTTTTGGGTAGGAATGATTCAAGAAGTTTTAAATAGCAAAATTGCCCTTTTTTACAGTTATTTCCCTCTTTATTCCCCCCCTCTGGGGCTGGTTTGTAAACACTTGCTTTGACATATCTCACAAAGGATTTCCTTTTGGCTGGCTCCTCACACTCCTGTTTCCATCCAAATTCCCATACAAGGACAATGGGGAACCAAAGTGCTTTCATCCCTTGTAACCTGCCCAGAACCCTCTCATGTGTCACGAATGGAGATCAGACAGGGTGAGACCACTCCAAGATCCTGGCTGAGATGGGTGCCAACCGTGTGCTAAGGAGGGGAAGTGTCTCCTGTGCCTGTCTGCAAGGCAAAGGTCTAAAGTCAATGGAAAATCACTAGCAGACATGAGACCTCCATCACCTTAGGCCAAGACGTCCCTATACGCAGAACCACTCTCATCTCAGCTGGAGCTGGTGCTGCAGAAAGAAACTCGAGCCAAAGCCTCTGTGCAACTTTACATGGCCTAAACCAGAAGGGACAATCTCTTCTTGCCCCTTCAGCTACAGTTATTATGGTCTACAGTAGACAACCGACACTCATTAGCCATGACTTCAAGAGACCCACACCATGTCCATATCCATCCTATACCATCCATCCATGCGGCCATCAGTCCCTGTCCTAGGGGCACTGTGTCTCCAGCCCCACCATGGCTTAGTGCTGCCTGGCCTGGAGACTGGGAACCTTTGGGGGGATCTTACCAAATACCTGATGGTATTTTGTATAAATAATAAAGAACTAAGAAAAGAATAAAGAAAATACAGCCAGGGTCTTCTGAGTGGTGCCCAGTGTTAGGACAGGAGGTGATGGGCACAAACTGGAACCAAAAATCCTATGTAGACATTGTTTCTGTGAGGGTGGTCAAGCACAAGGTGCTGAGGTTGGATCATTGGAGTCACAATCCTTGGAGATGCTCAAAACCCATCCTGACATGGCCTTGGGCAACCCACTGTCAGTCACCTCCTTGAGCATGTGGTTGGACAAGATGGACTCCAGAGGTCCCTGCCAGCTTCATCCATTCTGTGGAAGGGAAGGGAGGAGAGGTCACCTTTAGGAAATAAACCCTGTCCACTTGCATGGGAAAGAGGGAGTCTCTCCTGTGCCCAATGGGTGACCTAGGAAAGTCCTTGAAGCCACAGTTGGGTATAATGAGGATGTGTCTGTCCTGGGTTCTGTCTACTCCTTTGCAAGGTGGAGGGGCTGCTAAAGACATCCCAATGATGATATTCCAAACCCTTATATGAGGCTTTCTCCCACCCACCACAGTGCACTGTAGGGAATGCTGGCTGGGCTGCTTTGTCCCATGCAGTGGCCTTGTGAGGACACAGTGAGCTCATTCTCCTCCTCCTCCCTCCCCAGCACATCCCAGACAACCTCCAGATGTGTTGCAGAGGATAAACACCATGTGTTTGTCATTAGATCAGAGATAAATGCTCCGACTGAAGCGGACGAACTTCTGTTCTCTCCGGCAGGATAGCGGAGTCCAGATGTTAGCACAGCTGGCAGAGACATCAGGGCTCTCGTGAGCAGAGGGAGGGGGCTGCTGCTGGAGAAACACCTGGACACAGCGGCTGCTTGACCTGGTCCGCATAGAGATGGGCCCCTTTCCGACTGGTTTAGACCAGGGATGATGGGTTCAAACTGAAACAGGGGAAGTTCAGGTTGGAGATGAGGCAGAAGCTCTTCCCTGTGAGGGTGCTGAGGCGCTGGCACAGGGGGCCCACAGAAGCTGTGGCTGCCCCATCCCTGGC
The DNA here is from genome assembly GCA_017639245.1 of Myiopsitta monachus. Taxonomy (NCBI): domain Eukaryota; kingdom Metazoa; phylum Chordata; class Aves; order Psittaciformes; family Psittacidae; genus Myiopsitta; species Myiopsitta monachus. The sequence continues at coordinate 96,749,448 of CM029919.1, read as the reverse complement.
AGTGTTCAAGGCCAGGTTGGACACAGGGGCTTGGAGCTGCTCCAATGGAAGATGTCCCTGCCTGTGGCAGGGGCTGGAGCTGGAGGAGCTTTAAGGTCCCTTCAACACAAACCAGTTTGGGATTCTGTGATCCCAATCGCCTTCAAGATGTTCTCCAGGCTGTGGAAAGCATCAGTCTTGAGGCTTTTGACAGAATTAGATCCCAGTTCCCATAACCACTGGAGAACGTTTGCTCAGAGTATCTTGCACTTGTTGAAAGTAAGAGGAGATGAGGATGGTGTCAGAGCTGGAAGGACGGATGCGGTGCACGGACCTGTACACAGCACAGAAATGCTTCTCCTGCTGCTTTGCTTTAGATCTCTCTTCCCTAAGCTATGGCAATGCTTTGGCTGCTGCCATTGGTTGGTTGGACTGAGGGAACTCTCAAGTTTGGAGGCCGATGCTTAAGTGAAGGGCTGAGATCAGAGCCGAGGTGGGGTCTGGGTTGGGGAAAACGCAGGCGAAGTACGGGGTGGTGAGAAGCTGTGCGGTTAAAAGGGTGGGGAATGGTTTGTGGCACGAAAAGGCGCCTACTTCCTGTCCCCTTTCCTGCTTTCTGTCCCACAAGGGCGTCTCACACCTCATTGCCCCCATGGACATGGGATGAAGAAGGGTGAAGTCAAAGGGCTGAAGCTCGCGCTTTCCTGCAGGGGTTCAGAGGGGTCCCAAGCCGTGCCTCTGGGGACAAAGTGCCACCAGTGCTCGAGCAGTGCTTTGGGTGCAAACCAGGCAGTTTTGGGGATGCAGAGGCCCACCAGGTTCCCAAGCAGCACTGCTGACCAAGGCTTGGAGGGGGTCTCAGGGAATCACAGACACCCTAAAATCACTGTATCTCCAGAAGTCAGAGCCAAAATGGGTGCTGGGCTGCTTGACCTCAGCAATGGGAGCAGAGCGGGTCTCATGTGCTGGGATGCCCAAGCCCTTTGCTCCAGCTCTTTGCCCTTGTGAGTGAGGTTGGCTTTCTGAGGGCCTTGAGCAGCTCTAACCAGCCTTATCCTTAGCCCAAACAGTCCTGTTCCAACCCATGGCTGGCTCCAGCCTGCGCTTCCCTCCAGGATTGCTGGGCTCAGGGGCGCCTTGAACCCTTCACACATTATGGATAAGGGGAGAGGCACTGAGCACCACATTGCCCTGTGCCTGGGGGGCTGAGGATGCCTCTCTTCCAGCATGCATTTCCCATCCCTCCCAGTGCATCCAGACTAAGAGAAACTGGCTCCCAGTTAGAGAATTAAAGAGAAAAGATGAAAAAACAGAGGGAAAAGGGGTACAACCATGTATATCCTGCCCCAAGTAGCCCCTCCAAGGAGCTGCTCACATCCAGCCTGCAGAATCAGCTGGAAAAGACGGAATGTGCTCCCAGTTTAAAACTGATCCCAGTTTACAATCGCAGGGAGAGTGTTTGTGGGGAGATAAGGGCTGGTACATACGCAGGGTGCTGGGATGAGATAACACGCAGAAGAACAACCATCAGCAAATCCCTGCCAGGCTGCACAGCATGGGAATGTGTCAGCTCCATGAAGCTGGATCCAGGGCCAAGCGACCCTGGGCTGTACCAGAGATAGGAGAGGGACGCACTCTGCCAGCCTTGAGGGCATGGATACATCTTGTCCTTCTAGGTTTAGGTCCCAAATGATGTACTTTCAAACTCAATTGCTTTGCTCTGCTGCCTTCTGCATTCCTGAGGTTAAAAATCACTGCTATAATGAAGAGTAACTGGTCCAGGCAGGACTCAATAGCTAGTGGGAATTGGGATTAAGTGGTGTGAAGAGGTTAGAAAGGGTCTTCAGAAGGGCTGGATGCTTTTCCAAGCAGGCCAGCAGCACATATGGGACCTGCCATGCCCTGCATGCTGGCACAGGGACTGCAGACCTCATAGGGGTCCTACTAATTTTGAGGTGCTTGGAGCAAAATGCATTGTTGGAGGGATGGAGACTCCTTGGAGGAAGCCATGAGGCAGCATTGGCTGGCCAAAAGTCCATCCCTGGATGACAAAAACCTCCCCTGCCCTCATCTCGAGAGAGATGCAAGTGGTCACTGCTCCAACCAGTGGATACAGAAGGTTTCCATAGACTCATAGAATCATAGAATGGTTTGGGTTGGAAAGGACCTTAAGATCATCCAGTTCCAACCCCCCTACCATCGGCAGGGGCACCTCTCACTAAACCATGTTGCCCAAGGCTTTGTCCATAACCTGCTTGGATGTGTTTCTCCATCTCCTTATAGTGCATTTGAGGTGGATGCTAAATCTCTGCCTGTCTCTGCACATGTGTGCAAGAGATGCCAATACAGCTCTGACCTTTCCCCAGTGGGATCCAGGCTTTGGTCCCTTCTCCAGCCTATACCATGACTGGATGCAATATCACAGAGTGTTGTTTCCCTTGGGAAATCAACCTGGTGCTGGATGTTTCCTTGGGAGCTTGGATGTCAGCTGCCCCAGGTCCTTCTGCTTGGTCCAACTGCAAGCATTTATGTCCTCTTCCTCTCCCCATCTCTTGACTTTGGCATTGCTCCTTGCACCCTGATCAATGTGCACTGAGCAGGTCTAAGCATCCCTGTGGATTTGCTTGGTTCTTGCTCGGTTTATCCATTCACCCAACCCTCAGACTTGTTTTCAAAGGACAATGCAAGCACTTAATGCCACAAAGGGCCCCAGCTAGAGATTTCTGAATAGCTGGGGACAAGGCTTGGGATTATAGAGAGCCTTTTGCTGCCTACCTCTGAATTGCAGTCACCTCCCACCAGTGCCTTGGAAAGAGAGCACACAGGCATGCAAACAACACAGGCAAAGCCAAGTATTTGTCCTTTCATGCTCCCCCATGAAGGGTTTCTTCTGTGGAAAGCAGAGCTATCCTAGTCCTAAACTGGGATGAAGGGGAGAAGAAGGGGGAGATGCAAAGGAAAGGGAGGCTGGAGGGGAGCAGGTTGGCTGGGAATGAATAATGGAGGCAAACAACGAGCGCAGGACAATGAACTCCTCTCCGTGATGTTTCCAAGGACACCACATCTTCTTCTGTGCTGGGTTTAATGGGTTACTTCAACCAAGCGTTAATGTGCGTGGCTGAGAAGTGTCACGCTTCCCACTGCAACCAACTGCAATGGAGATGGGACATTTCTGTGTGTTTGCACTTGGGACATGATGCCAGAGAAAATGGAGATAAAATGGATCAGGAGTCCCTGCTGTGCCCCTGCAAGGAGCTTGGAAAGAAACAGGGCTGGTTCTTCACTGGCATCTCTATCGAAGGGGATCCATCCTATGGGCGGAAAGGAGCTGGCTTTGTGGGCTTGTTCCAGTTTGCAAACTGGGAAGTGTTGGTTGCTGAAATTCCAACTTTCTGGCCTTTGCGAGGACAAGGGATGCCCACAAAATACTGGAAAAACTCCAGGAGGAGAAGATAACAAGAGACAACCCTATAATTTAATGTGCATTGAAAGCCCTTGTGTTCCTGAAGGCAGCTGTGTTTGATTTGGGAGAGGCCTGACAGTGGCTTGTCTAAGAAACAGGATGTTCATCAGCACACTGGAGTGTGTTTCTGTGCGATAAATTACTTCTGAGTCATTTGATGACACCAGGGGGAAGGTGGAGGACTCAGAAATGGTGATGTTCCCACCATGGCAGAGGAAGGAGGCAGACCCTGAATGATTGCTCCATGGGGGACAAGGCAGCGAGAAACCCCTATTAGGCATCAGAGAATCCACTTGTGGCAAAGCCTCCAGCTTCTCCAGCTCCACAGGGAGCACATGAACTGGGCATTGCCATAAGGCAAGCGGCTGCCTGTCCCCTTGTCCCCTACCAGCACTCAGACATCCCCCAATCCTTGTTCTCCTTCCCCTGGTTGCCCATGGTCTTGACCATAAGATGCTGGGTCAGGTACCCAGGGAACTCATCCTGTCTTTGCCACTCAGGCACATCACTTCAGCCCCTTTCCACCTCTGCATCTGTGATGACCTTGCTTGAGGAGCAAAGCTTGGTAAGATACAGCCCACCAGGTCAGCCTGTCCTGGCCTTTGTGTCCTGGTGGTCACTGTGGCTTCCACAGCCGGGGATAAGAGCCAGGTCAAAGAGATCAGAAACCATTCCCTCTCCATCCTCCTTCCTTCTGTGTCCTGGGGAGTTTCCAGTTGTGCTTTCTCTCTGGATTGCATTCAAAACCTCAGGCCACACAGAGCAAGAAGATGGCAGGGAATGGCATTGAGGGGAGAAAGGAGATGTCCCCGTCCTCTGTTCTCCGTGAAGTCAGAAAGCTGAGAGGTTAGGAAAGGGCTTTGCCTCTGGGGAGACACCTTCCACTCAACCAGATAACTCCAAACCCCATCCAGCCTGGCCTTGAACATTATCCATGTGGATATATTGAGGTGATTTTTGTCGCTTGGTGCGTTTTTAGCCAGGCAAAGGGTTATTCACCATTCTCAGTGGAAAAAAGGGGGCTATAATCTGCCTTAGGGCTGCAGATGCACCACCAAGCCAAGTCACTTCGATAGACCAAACACCACCTTATGTTGAGGATGCTTCTCCTTAGCTTTTCCTCTTCTTCTGCAGCATCCATGCATGAGCTCCTTGCTCTGCTGCCGAGCTCTGAGCAGCCAAGCTGTGATGGACACAGCCAGGGCAAGGCATTTCTTGTGCTGCCGCAGTCTGACCAGCGGCTCTGCGGGGCTCAGGCTGGGAAGTTCGAGCATCCTGGCCCACATCCAGCTGCTCTGGGCAAAGCCAGAACAAATATTCCTCTTAGACTAATTAGGCTGAGGCTATGTGTCGGGAATGTCGCTGCCTGCCCGGAGTCTGCTGGCTGGAGCAGAGATCCAGAGAGCTTGTCCCTAGAGGAGTGTGGTCTGAGGGCAGGGTGACCACACTGCATGTACAGGGCAAAACCCCCAGCTCCGGAATGGAAATGTCCATGCAAATGTGTTCCTGTGTGAAGCACCATTTGTTTCCCATTGGATCTGGTTGTTCAGGAACCTTGTGTGTATCAGGGAGGGTTTCTCTGGGTGATCGGTCAAGGTCTCACTGTCTCCACCAGCCTTGACCCAGGAAGATGGTGGTGGTGGTGAGATTCCCTGGACCCTGGCCTAGACCATGATAGATGTGAAAAAGGGCACTTTCTCCAATGATATTTGCTTTTAAACCAATATGATTTCATCTCTCAGTAGATGACAGTAGAGCGGGTGCACTGGATCTGGCTGCTGCTGGATGCTCTGGGCTTTTCCTTGCAGAGGGCCACAAGTATTCATAGGATCACAGAATCCCAGAATGGTTTGGGTTAGAAGGAACCTTAAAGCTCATCCAGTTCCAGCCCCTGCCACATGGCAGGGACACCTTCCACTGGAGCAGCTCCAAGCCCCCGTGTCCAACCTGGCCTTCAACAATGCCAGGGATGGGGCAGCCACAGCTTCTCTGGGCACCCTGGGCCAGTGCACCTCAGCACCCTCCCAGGGAACAGCTTCTGCCTTATATGCAATGATTCAGCCTCTGAAAAAGCCTTTAACGCTCTCAGGACCTGAAATCCCTCCTGATCTAGCCCTCAGTGTGTGCTCCATCCTTGATGCTGTATGGCAAACCTATATGGCTAACCATTCTTGGGCGTTATCTCGATGAGTTTGAGTTGGCACAGGCTAAACCCCTACATGGCCATGTTTGCAAGTAGGATGGATTTCAGAGAGGAGGTTCAATGACTGTAAACTATTTGCAGTGAAAGGGGAAAGAAAAAAGCTACCCCTGTGTTGTTGAGCTGCAGAAAGGGAAATTACAGAGAAATGAGGAAGCTCCTCAGAATAAAGCAGCTGAACACCAGGATGAAATGTTTGCAGAGGGAGTGGAAGCGGATCGAGGATGCAAATGCAAAGCACTCATTCAAAAAGGCCATAAAAAGGTTCCCCCGGGCAGCCAGAGCTTAAGATCAGGGTGAAAAATGGCATTAGAAGACAGAAAATGTCCTGCAGAAGGTCCACGTTGCGTCCCAAAGGGGTGGCATTGGAGATGCCATGAACGCAGCAAGGTGAATGCAAACACTGCTCACATACGCGTGGAAGATTTTGGGGAACAAGTCACTAAGAGCTGAAAACAGAATTGGGAGGAGCCAAAGCCCACAGCGAAGAGCTGCAGAGCTTCATGGCGTTGAAAGAAATGCATTGTGCTGCATCGCATGGAGGAGGTGCCAGCATCTCCATTGAGCAGTTCCTGCCCTGCTGTTCCATGGGGAGACGGGCTGGAGATGTCATAAGCCCTAAGAGGGATGGGATGAAATTCTCCTGCAGTAGTTATTCAGCTCCCCATGGTTGTACGGGGCTTGTTGAAGACCCTGATTGTCATCACCAAGACATGGAGCTTGGGGGTGACAACCGCTCCGTCACCCCCTCGCTGTCCTACCTGGAGGAGGCAGGGTGACACATGGAGGTGATACAAGTGGGAAAGTTCCCAAGGCAGGGAATTACGATTATGGAGACATTCTGGAGCACATGAAGCCCTCCTCCACCTCAAGCACTAAAGCAGGGCGTGCTTCCGAGCTGTGCCATGCTTTACCCCCGCAGACACCAGGACGAGCAGGTATCACATCGCTCATTCCTTTCCCCCTGTCCCTTTCCCAGTGGCCTCTGCCAGCGATGAGGCACTGGGGCTTATGTAAATGTATACATATCTATAAGCACAACATGCTTAAACCCCCAGATATGTGTTTATATATAACACACGTTTCACAATGTGCTTAAGAAGCGTCACCGCTGTTACCAGGGTATCTCCAGATACCCACAGGAAATCCCCCAGCGGATGACAATACAAGAGGCTCTTTTGGGTGGCATTAAACCGCATCGTTAAACCTGAGATTACCCGGGCTCCGTTTGCATGGTGCAGGGTAAACATTTGCCCTTCCTGGAAAAGGATTGTTTTGTCTCTCCCTGCTTCTGTGGCTGTTTTATCTGCAGCAAAGCAACCAAGTCTTTGTCTTGCTCTTTTCCAAGGAAAAGGGGTTTCTTACAGGCCTCGAACTGATTCCTCCTCCCACACAGGGTCCTCGACGTCAAAAGCGCATCCACCAGTTTCACAATCATCCCATTAAGCCACAACCGGACTAAACCCACAGAGCGGTGGGGCTTGGGCAGGAGCATTGTACAGCAGGGGGGTTGAACCGAAATCTGGGAGGAAAACAGGAATCCGGTCAAAGGAAGCACAAAGAGAACAGTTTCTGTTGGGGGCTTTTAACCCTTGACTATTTCGATTTGCTGGGTCCTCCTGAGAAGGACTCGGGGTGCTGGGGGAGGAGGAGCCCCCCATGACCCGGCTTCAGGGTGCGCTTGAGCCCAGAACCCCCCCGTGTGCGGGGCTGCACCCCCAGAGTGTGAGCAGCGGCTCAGGGAGGGGATCCTGATCCTCTCCTGCGTGAAGGGGAGACCCCCCTCTGCAGTCCTGATCCAGCTCTGGGGCAGCAGCACACGAGGGACGTGGAGCTGCTGGAGGGAGGCCAGAGGAGGCCATGGAGCTGCTGCGAGGGCTGGAGCAGCTCTGCTCTGGAGCCAGGCTGAGAGAGCTGGGCTGGGGCAGCCTGGAGAAGAGAAGGCTCCTGAAGGGGAGACCTGAGAGCAGCTTCAGTGCCTAAAGGGGCTGCAGGAAAGCTGGAGAGGGGCTTTGGACATGGGATGTAGGGACAGGCCAAGGGGAATGGCTTTAACTGCCAGAGGGGAGACTGAGATGAGCTCTGAGGCAGAAGCTGTTCCCTGTGAGGGTGCTGAGGCGCTGTCCCAGGGTGCCCAGAGAAGCTGTGGCTGCCCCATTGCTGGCAGTGTTGAAGGCCAGGTTGGACACAGGGGCCTGGAGCAAGCTGCTCTCCATCTCAAACCAGTCTGTTTCTGTGCTTCTGCGAGAAAAATGAGTATGGGGTTTTTGCTGAAAAAGTGTCTTTTTTGAAGTGAAAATTTAAGTGCTTTGTATCAGGAACGGAGGGAAGGGGAATTATTCTGCACCTCCCAAACAAACCACTGCATTTTGGAGGAAAAGAATAAATATCTCCCAAAATTAAGATATGCTCTGGGAGTTGGGTTATTCCCTTTCCTTCCTCCCCAGTATCTCCATCCTCTGTTATCATCAGTGTGTGAGCAGCAGAACAGCTCTTTGGGGGAAATCTTTCCCTCCATCAACCCCTGGCTTTCTGTGGTGCTCCCCTGGCCTGGCTCAGCCCCCGTGGACATTGTTGGCCACATCCATGCCATCGCTGGCCCAGTCTGGGTTGTGTGTCCCACAAAGTCGGGAAGCCCACTGGTGTGTTGGATGTGGCCACCCAGGTCAGGGTGGTGAAGGAGTAATCCTATGGGATGTGCACCCAGAAGACGAGTCATGGAACCAATCATAGGATGGTTTGGGTTGGAAAGGATGTTAGGATCATCCAGCTCCAACCCCTGCCATGGGCAGGGACCCCTTCCACTGGAGCAGCTCCAAGCCCCTGTGTCCAACCTGGCCTTCAAGCACTGCCAGGGATGGGGCAGCCACAGCTTCTCTGGGCACCCTGGGCCAGCGCCTCAGCACCCTGATAGTAAAGAAGGTCCTCACAGGGTCCTGGATTGTCTCATGGAGCAGCGCAGCCATAGCCAGGAGCTGCGCTCGCTGCTGTTTCATTTCTTCCTTGTGGGTTCACACAGCATTGGGTAGCAGGGTCTTGTGCAGGTCACGGCCAATGTCTTTCCTAGGACAGGCATTAAATCACCCAACCCAAGCATCTGATGATTCAAAGCAGGGAGGAGGAGAGCCCAAAAACCAGCACAGAACCTCGCATCACTGAAACAGGGAACCCAAAGGGGTAAAGCTCTCTTCCTCCATCTATGGGCCACCAAAAGAAGAACAGCAGCTGCAAAGGAATTTTTCCACCACCTTTCATCCCAGCTTCCATCAGGAGATGCCCAAGGAGGTACCATAACTCAGAGCACTTTGCTAATTGGGATGAAAATGGAAGTATTTTGGAGATGGGGTGGGATTTCGATGCTAGAAGGTGTCAGGCCAGACGCCAAACACAAAGATGGATTGCAACATCTGGGAACTATTGCTTGGGAAGGGATGATGGATTTCTAGGAAATGATCCCAGAAAGCCTGGATGAGGCTCAGGACAGTAGGATATTAATCACAAGCTGGAACTGGAGCCATGGGACGTGGGCACTCACCACTGCCCGCAGCCCTTGCTGGAGGCATCATCCATATGGCTGCTGCTTGATCCAGGCCCACAATCCCAAAGATTCCCAGTTTCCCCAGCACCAGGAGCTGACCACAGAGGGGTCCCCAAGCCCGGACCACCCATCCAGGAGCCCACAGCTCATTTGCCTAATGAAGAGCAGATGGGGAGGCACCAGCAGAGAGGCTGCTCCAGGCCTTTTGATGCTTCCTTGGCAAACCCTGCGTGGTTTCTCGGATGCCTTTGCGCATGCCAGATGGGATTGACGGCTGGCACCGGCGTGCAGATGGGATTGGGAAAGCTGACGTTAGTGATAGCGTGGTGGCAGCGATGCCACCCACCCGCTGCCCCCGCAGGGTTATTTTTAAGCCTCAGCCCCATGAGATAATGCCGGGAGGATGCTGGAGGGGTAAGACGTTGGAATATCAGCATCTCGGGGAGCGCAGGGCCCTGGCGCTGCTGCAGAGGCTCTTTAGGGACAACTCCTGTCTTTGGACATCTCGCAGGTGGCCAGAGAGGCTTTCTTGGGAAGCAGTGGAGAGGAAAAGGCATTGCTGGGTCATGCAGCTACAGACCCCCTTGAGGTGCAGCTCTGTGGTGTGCTGTCATGTCCAGGATGATCATGGAACCAACCCCATTCTGAGAAGGGGGTTGGACTGAAGACTTCCATGAATCCCTTCTCTAGATCCTGTTTGATCCTATCTTGATGGGCTAAAGGCAGCTACTCCAGCGGGGTGCCACCAGTGCCACCCCTCTGCCAAAGCAGGTCCCCTGGTTTCCCATAGGGCACAATGTCCCCCCTACACAGGGGGACAAGGACATATAGTAGGGTCTGGGGTGTCCAACTGCTCCATGAAAGCCAGAGAAACATCCTTCTCTCCTAGTGTGAAGGCAGAGGTCATTGAATCCTTTGCCCGAGGAGGTCCAGAAGCAACATTAACCCAATGTGAACATCCCCTGAGCACCTTTTCCTTTGTGTAGCCTTTCAAATTGCCATGTGCAGTGACAGGATCATACCCAAGAGCTGTCCACCCCCCAGGAGTTAAGAACCAGCTTTGCCATCCCACCCGAAGGTGCTCATGCCCATTTGCTCTTCAAGGACTAGATGGACCCGTTCAACAGGCCATGAGGAGCCACCGCTCTGCTGGGGCATTGCACCCACACCCTCTACGCAAACAGGCTGTGTTGGCACCCAAGTAGCATCTTATCCTGCTGCCAGCCTGCAAAATGCTCTCAGTCACAAAGCAGGAGGAGAAGATCCGCATCCGGCTGGGGGTGGTGGAACTGTTCACCTAACAAGGGTCTTAAGGAAGGCATCATATCCCTGCAGAGGAGGTGTGCAGGGACCTGCTAGTGCTTGGCTTGCATCCCACATCCTGGTGCTGGCTCCCAGACTCATTAATGGCATTGCAGGAGTGCTCAGGGGACCAGGAAAGAATCACAGAATCCCAGACTGGTTTGGGTTGAAGGGACCTTAAAGCTCCTCCAGCTCCAACCCCTGCCATGGGCAGAGACACCTTCCACTGGAGCAGCTCCAAGCCCCTGTGTCCAACCTGGCCTTGAGCACTGCAGGGATGGGGCAGCCACAGCTTCTCTGGGCACCCCCTGACAGCGCTCAGCACCCTCCCAGGGAAGAGTTTCTGCCTCAGAGCTCATCTCAGTCTCCCCTCTGGCAGTTAAAGCCATTCCCCTTGGCCTGTCCCTCCATCCCTTGTCCAAAGCCCCTCTCCAGCTTTCCTGCAGCCCCTTCAGGCACTGGAGCTGCTCTCAGGTCTCCCCTTCAGGAGCCTTCTCTTCTCCAGGCTGCCCCAGCCCAGCTCTCTCAGCCTGGCTCCATGGCAGAGCTGCTCCAGCCCTCGCAGCAGCTCCATGGCCTCCTCTGGCCTCGCTCCAGCAGCTCCACGTCCCTCTTGTGCTGCTGCCCCAGAGCTGGATCAGGACTGCAGGGGGGGTCTCCCCTTCACGCAGGAGAGGGTCAGGATCCCCTCCCTGAGCCGCTGCTCACGGTCTGGGGGTGCAGCCCCGCACACGGGGGGGTTCTGGGCTCAAGCGCGCACCGAAGCCGGGTCATGGGGAGCTCCTCCTTCCCCAGCACCCCGAGTCCTTCTCCAACCTGATGACTGGTCCGGCCACCCGCCCATGGATGAGGTTGTGCAGAGCAGTTCATAGCCCAAGTGAACGGTTGATCAGTGACACCCTTCCAAACTAAACCCATTTCCACATGCAGAGATGGTGGCAAATCCCCAGCATGAAGGACACGTACAAAGGACACTCCAACATGGGTCTCAAATGGCCTCCACCTCCATTCAGGCTCTTGCGCTTGTACTTGTGCTTCCTCCCCAGTAGTGGCCATCTGGTTTGCAATGCACTTGCCCCCAGTTTGGATGAGTAAAGGATGTTAAACAAGGATCCAGCCTTTACGTGTGGGCAGGGAACAGAGCTGGAGCAGCGTCTGGATGAAGCACAGATGGTGACCAGGCTCTCTCCTTGCCCTCAAACCCACAGGTCACGAGAGGAGAGGCTGCTGCTCATGCAAGGGGAGCTTCAAGGCAAATAGAAAACATCTCCTTTTCCTGGAAATCCCCATGGATGAAAAGCAGGACACTGCCTGGAGTGGTCATGAAAAGCAGGACATTGCCTTGAGCATCCATATGTTCCTGGCTGCAAATCCCAGCATGGACACAGGGACCTGCTTCTGGCATCTCCAAGCTCCCACTGCTAACCCGGGGCTCTGCTTCCGCCCCTTGGTGTGCTCCCAGGGCATTCCCTGGCATGAGGGACCCCGTTTTCCCCTGGAGTGGACATGGCTGCCACATCCCCTTAGCACCAGCAGAGGACTCTGCTGCAGCAGGGCTCAGCCGATGCAGCTGCATGGGTTCCCTATTAAGCATCAGCGCAAGGTGAGTTTTGCGCTATGGGGACCACAACCACAGTGTTCCATGCATCTTCTACCGCTCTCCGAGGTCTCCCACTGGTCACCCCACTGGCTGGGATCACAGCTGGAACCCCCTCCCCCCTTTCTTTACAGTTCTTGGTGGTGTGAAGGCATCTCAGGGCTCCCTCAGGATACGGAGTGGGAACCTGGAAATGGGGCTGCATTAAATGGGGCTGCAAAACCCACCCAGTCAAGATGTGGGGTTTTTTTTGGGGTGGGGGCTGCTTCAGCACATCCTTTGCTGCCAAGATGGGAGCCTCCAGCACCAAGCTGAGACCTTGCAGCTCATCTCCAGAGGTGATGAGCCGCAACCAGGCAGCTTTCAGTTCGCTGGGAGGATCCGAAGAGATGCTGTTGTATAAATAAGGATGTTTTGGGGTGCAGAGGGCTGGTTTGGATCCTTCTCATGCCAATGGGAAGGCGGGCAGCAGGCAGGGCTCAGGAAGAAGGGCTTAAACCCTTCTCCTCTCCTGGAGTGTGGGAAGGATGCTCTGTGGGCATGTATTTGCTTCTATACGCGTGGATGTCTGCATTCCCAGTGGGACTGCTCCCCCAAAACACGTACCAAGATGCTGGTGTTCATCCAGTGCTTTAAATTGCAGGGATTTGGGGAGAAATCAAAAAAGAAAATGATATTTTAAGCTTTCTGTCTTTCCCAAGCATTTATTTGCCAAAGCGCCTGCAAATATTGGTATGAAACCCATGGAAGCCTTACAATAAACCCCTTCTCAAAGCTGAGTGATCGGCGTGTCCTTTCCAGCACCCACTGGTTTGGTTTCTGCCAAAGCAAATGCTGCCTTGGCCCATCCGTTTTGGGAATTTCTGCTATAATACGATGAATGTATGGGATTTGGGGATCTCCTCCCTCTGTTTGAACTGCAATGTTGGTCTCCTGGTTGAGTTTGGGGTGCCATCTTTCACCTTTCCTTGCTCATCAGTGATGGTGCGATGGACACCTTCCCAAGCCATCCACAGGCTAGAGCAGGGGGGAAGTGGTTGTGGTTTCTCTGTTGTCTAATATAAAGGTTGAGCTCTTGAGTGAGGGTCCTTTGGCTCTTTATCCTTTCAGTGGTAACCTGTTTTCTATGAAACTTAATAGTGGAAAGACTTTATCCCTCTATTAAACTGTCCAGGTAGACCAGAAATGACCTGGAGGAGCAGATAGGCTTGTTCCATAGAAAATCAAGCCCCAAGGAGGAAAACCAGAAGAAAAATGAAGCCAGGACTCACTGCTTGAAAAACAAGTGGACATTTGGGCCACAACAGCCCCATGCAATGCTCCGGGCTTGGGGAAGAGTGGCTGCAAACTGCCTACTGGAACAGGACCTGGGGGTGCTGTTTGATGGAGCTGAGCGTGAGCAGGTTGTGCCCAGGCAGCCAGGCAGCCCCCAGCATCCTGGCCTGGATCAGCACCAGTGCGGCAGCAGGGCCAGGGCAGGGACTGTGCCCCTGCACTGGGCACTGGGGAGGGTGCACCTCGGATCCTGTGCTCAGCTCTGGCCCCTCACTACAGGAGAGACATTGAGGTGCTGGAGCGGGGCCAGAGAAGGGCAATGGAGCTGGAGCAGGGCCTGGAGCACAGTGTGATGGGGAAGGGCTGAGGGACCTGGGGGGTTCAGATGGAGAAGAGAAGGCTGAGGGGGGACCTGATGGCTCCCTACAACTGCCTGAGAGGAGGATGGAGCCAGGAGGAGACTGTGCTCTGCTCCCAAGGACCAAGGGATGGGCCAAGAGGAACCGGCCTCAAGCTGCACCAGGGCAGGGTTAGATGGAGCTGAGGAACAATTCCTGCCCCAGAGGGTGCTCAGCATTGGAACTGCTGCCCAGGGCAGGGCTGGAGCCACCGTCCCTGCGAGTGCACACGCCACGTGGAGCCGAGGCCTCAGTGCCATGGGTCAGTGGTGGCCTTGGCAGTGCTGGGGAATGGTTGGACCGGATGAGCTTGAAGGGCTTTTAATTGATTCATTGATTCTATGATTCTATTCCAAGTGGCTTCCAGCAACAGCATCCACTGCCTTCCTCTGCCAGATTAGGGGTCTGCTTCCTAGAAAGGCATGGTCTGGAAGGACTTGGATGCTGGGAAGCTCTAGCAGAAGTGTTCATCCCCCCAGCCCATGTGGCAGAGCTGGTGGCTTGGCAGGAAACCATCAATCTCGGAATTGTCTCTTCCTGCTCTCAGTGCCAAGAGATATTTAGAATAAGAGGGTTTGGTGTTTTCCTTGTCTGTTTGTTTCCCTACAGTAACTGCACAACCCCTGCATCCCCCGTCAATGGGTATTGCTCTTGCTTCATCATCATTCTTGGGTTCGAGTGACTCACACAAGTCAGTGCTGCCACAGAGGGGTCACTGCAAGGAAAAGTTGGATGTCACCCACAAGCTAACGCTATTCACATGCAAGTCCTTCATCCAGATGGTATTCACCCTGGGGATGGACTCCAAAACCTGGGCTGAACATCGAGCGGGTTTTTCAGACACTGTAATTTAGGATGTCTAATTTAGGATTTTTGGGGCTTGCAGCCATTCCTTTGGCTTTATCTTTGTGTTTTGGCAACTGTAATGGCTAGAAAGTGCTTTAAGAGGGAAACCAAAGAGGAGCTTCCATCAGTGGTGCAGGGGACCGTGAAGTGCTTCCGTCACACACCACAGGGCAATGGGCAGTGACTGTGTCTGCATCTTAAAGATATGGCTGGGAACGTGCAGTTCTGGTGTCCGCAAGAAAAGAAGGACATGGAGCTGCTGGAGCGAGTCCAGAGGAGGCCATGAGGATGAGCAGAGGCTGGAGCAGCTCCTGTATGGAGATAGGCTGAGAACATTGGGGCTGTTGAGCCTGGAGAAGAGAAGCTGTGTGGAGACCTCAGAGCAGCTTCCAGTGTCTGAAGGGGGCTACAGGGATGCCGGGGAGGGACTCTTCAATAGGGACTGTAGGGATAGGACAAAGGGGTGATGGGTTCCAACTGAAACAGGGGAAGTTCAGATTGGAGATAAGGAAGAAGCCCTTCCATGTGAGGGATGCTGAGGCGCTGGCCCAGGGTGCCCAGAGAAGCTGTGGCTGCCCCATCCCTGCAGTGCTCAAGGCCAGGTTGGACACAGGGGCTTGGAGCTGCTCCAGTGGAAGGGGTCCCTGCAATGGCAGGGTTGGAACTGGATGAGCTTTAAGGTCCCTCCCAGCCCAAACCAGGCTGTGACTCTATGTGATCAGGTGTAAACTAATACGATGGCTGCAGAACTCAGCTTCAGGATGAAAGGGGAGGAATCTGAGCTGTGGACAGCTGTACCCGGAGCTTGAAACACATCTATGCCATTCAACAACCCAGTTTCTATGCTCAGCATCCCCTCTTCTTCCCATATCAATGGCGATGGCTGAGGAGTTCTCACAGAAGAAATGAATTTATTTACTATAAGGAATCTGTGGTGTTTGCATGTTACAAAAATAAAAATGTAGTCATTGTCCCAAACCCCACCATTTTTTAGTATAAGTTAGTGCTTTTACAGACAAACAGTACATATACATTTCCAGTTGGTACCTCTCCAACCACTGTGCACCTCAGCAGTGCCACCAGCTCGTGCAGTGTCAGGGTCACAAAGGGACCCCTCCTTTGATGGGCCTGGAATGAACTTTGAGCTCATTGTACTTGAGTTATTCAGAGCACGTAACTTGGCGCTCATGCTGCTTTTTGGCATGTGGAGGAGACCTGGCCTGGGGTAATGTTTGTACCAGCTCAGAGCTTCAGTTGAATTCATTTCTCCCAATTATGTCTCACTTCAGTGACTTTGCCATGATCCTTCCCACAAAGATCCTTTCACGGGCACAGGGAATAAAAGGTGCTGCCACAGTGCAAGCCCTATCTTAACTCAACCCTATCCTCTCAAAGATGGGATGAGTCACACCGCAAATGTCCTATTCCACTTTGCTGACGTGCCCAGAGCTGAGATAATCCCCTCCTTTGCCTCCTGTGGTTGGGACATTGTCGGTTGGGACAGGAGCCCTCCATGGGACCACGACTCCAGCAAGCCGGGACCACAGGAACCTCCCCATTAACCCTCAATGGCCCCAGTCACCCTTGTCTGAACGCTGGTCGTGTCTCGGTGTCTCTTTATCTTCACCAAACCACTTCATAAGATGCCAGAGACTAAGAAGAGGTCTGAGGAATTGGTCTAAACCAGGATCAAAGGTTTGCCTGAGACTCAAATAGACCCAGGGCTGCTCTTACAAGAAGCAGAACAAGCAATTTTCAGTTTTGGGGTGAGGAATCAGCATCCTCGTGGCAAGGCTGGGCAAGGAACCCATGGACCTGGGCAGGGAGGATGGAACTTGATGATCTCAAGGTCCTTTCCAACCCAAACTATTCTATGATTCTATGGTCATTACAGAGAAAAAGACCACGTGGACCTTCTGCTGAAGTGTTTTATGGGTATTTCCTCCAGTTTACTTTGATGATGGGGGAAGCAAGGCCAAACCTAGAGAAGACTGGGCTTAAGCTTAGCACCATGTTTATTGGCATGGCTCCTAAACCCAGGAAGGTCAACACTGTCAGTAAGGGATATGCTGACCGGCTCCAGTGGAGCACTGGGATTACGGGGAGGACAGACAGTGCCATCTGGGCAGCATTTTGGGTCCCACCAAGCCGCTGAAGGTCACAGAGGGCTGTCACCTCTAACAATAAGGATGCGGCAACATCAGCCAAGGGGGTGACCAATGGTCTTTGTTTCTTTGCTGGAAACATGAGTCAGTAGTAAGGGGGCTAAGAACAAGGCATAAAGAGCTCACCCTACATCTTAATGAGCTGGAGATGATTATTGAAGTCGGCAGCTAAAAGCAAGCTATGGGCCTCTAACAGCTTTTCAAGGGAAAATGTTGCTGTTGGGAAGCACTAACTGGTCTTTCGGAAGATGTTGATCCCACTGAAGAAACCTACAAGGGACCTGCTCGATGCTACCAGTAAACTCCAGTGGGATGGTGCCAGTAAACTCCAGTGGGATGGAAGGTCCAGCAGCACCCTTTGCAATGGGAAGCCAGCCCTTGTACAGGAACTAGGAGTCCCCTCCCTGCTCTGCCAGCAGTTGCCAAAGCTTGAAGCTGAGAAAGCATTTTTCCAGGGGCACAAAGCTGTGAGGGACCCTTTCCCATTGCATTTGCACTTGACTTTCATGGACCTGTTTAGCAGAACCTCAGCTGACTCCTTCATCAACCAAAAGCCTTTGCTCCTTTGCCGAGGCACAGATTCCCTGCTGTCTCTGTGCCAGGGAATCTGGAGAAAGGCAGATGGATTTCTTTGGGGGGACCTTTCGCACACAACATTTCTGCTTTAGAAAATGATCTAAGACATTCAGGAAGTGATTATCGTTGAGCAGATTTGGCCACTGTGATAGAGGTCACCCAGCCTCACTGGTGGAGAGATGCTATTCAGTGTTGGACACAAAGGCAGGCTTGGATGAAGAGGGTGATATGGGGGTTGTGTGTGTAACCGCAGCAGCATCTTCCTGAAAGAATACTATTTGGAACAGCAACAAGCAGAGGAGTGTGTTTAAACACAGACCATGTTGAAGTGTGTCAAAGCCAAGGCACCACAACCGTCAAAAGCCTTGGGCCCTGAACTTCCCTTCACCTGGGATGAACCATTCTGTCATGGAGATGGTGCTGGCTATACCAGAGCCAGAGCTAGGATTTCACATCCTTGGACAACGTGTCTGTGTCATTGCTGTTTTCCAGGTGACTGTTGGGCAAGATGCCCAATGCCATCTCATTTGGAGGCTTCCCTGGCATCTTGCTGCCTGCAAACTTCATGAATCGTTGTCCTGCTAAGAAATACAATATAGGGTCCAAGCAGCTATTGGTGCTAGCGAGGGGACGAGTCAACTTATAGGCTAAATTGATGGCATTGAGGGTCTGACAGCTCAAGTCCCAGCTCCGGAAGGAGTAGTACAAGGTGCGAGTGACATGGAAAGGAAGAAAACAAACGATGAAGACCATCAAGACAATAATTATCATCTTGACTGACTTCTTCTTGGATCGTGATAAACGGGACATCCCCCGTGTTGGCTGCAGCAGCCTCCGCGCCATGAGGCAGTAGCAGATGATGATGATGAGGAAAGGGATGCAGAAGAGCAGCACCAACATCACCGAACTGTAAATGACAAACTGGCCAAAGAGGTCTTTGCTGGACGTGTCATGGCACGTGATGGTGTCACGCTTCACGCTGGTGGTGACAAAGAAGAGCACGGGTGACTGGCACACGACAGTCACGACCCACACGATGACTGACACCCTCCGGGCGTAGCGGACGTGGCCCCACTGCAGTGACTTCAGTGGGAAGCAGATGCCCAGGAAGCGATGGATGCTGATGCAGAGGAGGAAGAGAATACTGCAGTAGAGGTTGGTGTAAAACAAGAAGCGGACTAGCTTACACAAGCCCACACTGAAGGGCCAGTTGTCCCCCATGGCATAATAATACACCAAAAGGGGCAAGGAGACCACATAGAGTGTGTCAGATATGGCCAGGTTAAACATGTATGTGGTGGAGGCATTCCAGGTCTTGATCCTGAAGATGAAGAGGTAGAGGGAGAGCAGGTTGAGAAAGAGCCCCACCACGCACACGATGCCATAGGAGACGGGCAACAGGACATACTTGAAGTCCTCATCAAATATGCACTTGTAGACATTGTCGTCTACGGCACTTGGGTCCAAGGAGCTGTTGATGAGACTGATCCAGGCTGAAGGAGTTGTTAGGTCCGCCATCGCCCTGCGGGGAAACAAAGAGGCTGTAAGGACATAGAATCATAGAATCAGCCAGGGTGGAAAAGACCTTTAAGCTCATCCAGTCCAATCATTGCCCAGCACTGCCAAGGCCACCACTGACCCATGGCACTGAGGGCCTCATCTCCATGGGATGCGAACACTTGCAGGGACGGTGACTCCCACCCTGCCCTGGGCAGCAGTTACAATGCCTGAGCACCCTTTGGGGAAGAAGTTGCTCCTAATATCCTAAACCTGGAGGTGAGGACATGGAGGTAAGGAGTTCCTGGAAGAGGTGGGTTAGATTAGAAAACCCCAGCACCACCATACTGTAATACATTGAGTGGTCCATGCCATCATTATTGCTATATACTATTACTATACCCTTCCCTTCTTGTCCTGTAAAGGTGGCCACCAGCACTTGGCTGTGTCTATTCAAAAGCTACCTGCAAGCATGTCTGGCAGACAGTGCCATTTCAGTGCAGGTGACAATGACTCAAGAGGTGGCAGTGCCTCCTGCCAGCATACCCCATACGCATGAATACCATGGCCTCATTGCATTGGATGTTGACACAACCGAGGTAGTCCCCTGCATGGAGGACTTCTGGTCAAGCAGATAAAGGGAGTTTTATTTATACTCATTTTGCATCTGGAGCACAGATGAATCATAGAATCATAGAATGGTTTGTGTTGGAAAAGACCTTAAGATCATCCAGTTCCAACCCGCTGCCATGGGCAGGAACGCATCACACTAGACCATGTCACCCAAGGCTCTGGCCTTGAGCACTGCCAAGGATGGATCATTTACCACTTCTGTGGGCACCCTGTGCCTGTGCCTCAGCACCCTTACAGGGAAGAACTTCTTCCTTATCTCCAACCTGAACTTCCCCTGTTCCAGTTTGAACCCATCACCCCTTGTCCTATCCCTACAGTCCCTACATCCTTGTAGCCCCCTTCAGACACTGGAAGCTGCTCTGAGGTCTCCACACAGCTTCTCTTCTCCAGGCTGAACAGCCCCAGTGCTCTCAGCCTGTCTTCATACCAAAGGATGTGTTATCCACTACGTGGGCTCTGCCTAGGTTGGTTGTCAATGATGATGGTGGGGTTTTAATAAGTTTAGTGTTGGGCTGATGGTGGCCACCTCAGTAGTTCGGCTTCCTGGCCTTGAGATGTGCTCTACAGCATCCCCCGCACCTGTAAGTCTGTCCATGCTTGTGCAAAGCTGGTTTATGCATGGAAATGACCAGTTGAGATGAGAAAAATGGACTCAAAAGAGTCTCTGCAGACACAGAGAGCCTGGCAGTGTCTGTGAGCAGGGACAAGGGCCCTTTTGTGCACTGGGGACAGCCCACGACCCAGCCGACACACGATCTGAGCTCAGCAAACCCATCAGCCAGGAATCAAATTAAAGGGCATTTGCCTCCCTTCCTGTCAAAGGAGCCAGCTTGATGTCACTGCAGTTCGCTGTCCCAGGGAGCCCATGGGAATGCGGTTACCGGGAGATGAATCCAGTGCATGAGCTTGGAGAGCGGGACCTACTGCAGGAGAAAAGGTTTGACTAAAGGAATGAGTCAGCACCACATGGGATGTGCCGTGACCCAAATCCCACCATGATTTTAGGTGGAAAAGAGCAATATCAGCCTTCTCAGCTAAACAGCACAACTCTAACCTGGTGCCACCATGCTGTGGGATGCCATGGGCATGCTCTTTGTTGCTAACAAGCATCATTTTGACCCAGAGCTATCCTGCACCTACCTCCAATTCAGATCCTGCAGGGAAGGAGGCAGTGAGGGTCTCCTAGAAGCTGCCAACCTGGATGATCTCTCACCAAACCAAAGCATTATGACATTAAAAAGCACCTTGAACAACCCATAGCTGATGGAGAAGGGGTGAAGCGATGCCTCCAGCCCATCACATTGGGATAACTTGAGCCCTTGCTCCAAGGACTGGATCAAAAAACCTATCCAGATGTGTCATGGACACGATCCCTGATGATGCTTCCCCCACTTGGCTGCTCTTCCCCTTGGAGCAGACCACAGGCAGCGCTGGCTGAGGCTCACGCTTCCCAAGGACGTGAGTAGAAACCACACACACGCTCAGGCCCTGACTAATCTGCAACATCTGCAAAGCCCAAATACATCTTTAGGAACCTCTCTGTGATGAATGTGAGGAGCCAGGAACTGATCTGCCTCTGTCCTGGCCCAGGGCTTTGCTTTTCCTGCACCCAGTTCAGCTTTGGTCCCATCACCCTTCATCCCTCTTCCCTCAGTTCCTCAGCAATGGGGTCGTCCCTGTTGATGGAGGGGGTTGATGGTGCTGGGGCAGAAAACACTTTCCAGCTGCTTTTCTCCTCAATTCCTTCCTTCCCACTGAGCTTTGCAGATCTGTGGCCAACGAGACAGAGGTTGCCACAGACTTGGCAGATGAAGAAACAGGTCACGCAGGCCACAGTGACCAAGAGAAGCCGCACGAGGTGCCCTAAAGAGTTCAGAGAAGTTACAGAGCTCCAGACTTCAGCCTTGGATGTGGTTTATCCATGCCCTTAGATTTGCATTCCCTCTATCCTCTGCAGACAACCCATCACCCAGCTCAGAAGCACTGATGGGGGCAGGATCACCCCATCATGCAGCCCACCAGCAACCCCAGCTAGAAAACCCACCAAGGTATTTGAAACCCATCCATAAGCCAAGGTGGGGAGCATGGTCCAGCGTTCAGGGTAGACCAGGCCATGCTGTGACCACTGATGTGCCAGGATGCACACCTCCATCTGCAGGACAAGGAGCAAACACGGCTAATTACAGAGCAAACAGGGTAATTACAGTGACAAAACCCCCCTCACAAAGCAGCCTTGTCCTTGTTGTGCTCTCCCTCCTTTTCCTTCTGGAAATGCCAAAGCCTTTCTTTCTTTTTAGCTTTTTTCCCCTATTTTTGCCTGGAATCACTGGACAAAACCTGCTGTGTCTCTTGGGATGGCTGCAATCCACCCCCTGACCCCATCACTGCTGCATCTGCAATGAGTGAGCTGCAGAGGACACGGCCAAGGCATGTGAAGGCAACAAGAGCTGGCAGCTGCCCTCGCCTCTGCCTACGGGCTGGGTGGTGCAAACACAGCTCTTACAGTGACGCGTGAGCATCTCTGAGGGGAGGCAGGAAGCAAGAGTGATCCCTGGAGGATGCCAAGCAGATAAATCCCTCTATGACTACCAGAATTCGACCCACCACGATGCTTAGGTGAGGACCACCTGCATCTGCTTCATCAGATACCTGGACATTGCCCTGACCAGCTTCCTCCATGCTGGCCCATGCGTTGGGTCTGGGTGAACCTGACAGCATCAGTTGGACTACCTCTCTACAGCATGGCCTTGAGCCTGTTTATCTCATAGGACATGGGGAGTTTTCCCCACAAAACAGGTACCATCAGCTGTAGCGGATGAAGGCAGCATGGAAGAGGAGCCCTGCAATGAGAGGAGCCCAGGCAGGTGAGTGCTGTAATCCCAGCAGCCACATGTCCTCAAATATATATACCCACAGGCATGTGCATGTGCTGCCAGCATCCCTAAACAGCTCCCGTAACAGTATCCCCTGGGGATACTTAGATGAGTCAATATGAAGAAGGAGGGGCTGTCATCAGAGAAGGTCACGGGCAGCTGAGGGATGGGTAGCACCTAGGGGCAGCACAGGGGATCATGTGCTGGACACTGAATCTCCAAGGAAAGGGCTTTAATCCTGGTTTCTGCCTCATTTTTCAACATTCCTGGTGCCATCCCAGCGGTCGTCATTGATCCGTGGTGGTTTGTGCTTGGGAGCCTGCTAACGGAGTCATGAAAGTGAGGTGCAACCAAATCACAGCTGCGATGGATACGCTTTTTTTTTGGAGGGGGTTTCTGAGGAGATTTAATTGACCTTTTCAAATAATTAATTCAAATAATAGAATCATAGAATCCCAGAGTGGTTTGGGTTGAAGGGACCTTAAAGCTCCTCCAGTTCCAACCCCTGCCACGGGCAGGGACACCTTCCACTGGAGCAGCTCCAAGCCCCTGTGTCCAACCTGGCCTCGAGCACTGCAGAGATGGGGCAGCCACAGCTTCTCTGGGCACCCTGGGACAGCGCCTCAGCACCCTCACACGGAAGAACTTCTTCCTTATCTCCAACCTGAACTTTCCCTGTTTCAGTTTAACCCATCACCCCTTGTCCTATCACTGCAGTCCCTGGTGAAGAGTCCCTCCCCACCATCCCTATAGCCCCCTTCAGACACTGGGAGCTGCTCTGAGGTCTCCATGCAGCTTCTCTTCTCCAGGCTCAACAGCCCCAATGTTCTCAGCCTGGCTCCATACAGGAGCTGCTCCAGCCCCTGCTCATCCTCATGGCCTCCTCTGGACTTGCTCCAACAGCTCCATGTCCTTCTTATGCTGAGGACACCAGTGGGATGGATGAATTCACCGGTAGGACCTCACAGACTCAGCCCTTTGTCCTGTCGGTGTGAAGCGCTGGGAAATCAAACGACTGCAATCACAGCTCCCATCATTGCATCCTGGAGGTCAAAACCACCATCCAGGCACTGCATCTTTCTCATCAGCTCCTTTACAGCAGACACAATGGGAGTGTGGGTGTTTTCCCTGCCCTAATTGATGGGCTTTCCGTAGACTCATCAAAATGCTCCCTCTGGATCAGGAACTACCCGAGGCGCTGGGAAGCGAACAACCTGGCATCATTTTCCTCTCCTTCGGGATCGTGGTTGAAACCCTCCACAACCAAAAGCAAACAGATGGCGCGTTTGGATGCTGCTGAGCCCATCTGGTTGGGAGACGGGAGATGGGACCAGGCTGACATTTGAGCCTGGCCAAACAGCTTGGGTTTCAGCTGCCCTTTTCATTCGGCTCCTTTCTGCCACTCTGACCTTCAGTGTCTTTATCCTTCAGGCTGGCTCCGGCCACCAGCGTGGGCTGAGGACATGCCCAATGTCCCGGTCCCACCATCCCCATCACCCTTCAATGATCCCAAGGCAAAATACATCCATTGTGCATTTGGAAGATACCCAAAAGCAAGTTTCAAGCAGCATAAGGGGCTTCACCCATTTCCCCACCTAGAATCCCAGGCAATAGCCCTATTTCATCCCCTATGGGCCTGACCTCTTCCCCGTCCCAAAAATAACCGGAACCCCTCATTCCTCCCAAAATAAACTTGCAAATAATCTGCCTTTTCCTTCTTTTCCTCACAAAAGCACCTTGGAGGTGCAGAAATGGAGCTGCTCCATAAGGCAGCCCCGTGCCTCAGTTTCTCCTCCTGCCCCCAGGCTGAGAAGCAGCAGAGCGGATTTTTTTCCCCATTAAAGGTATGTTTCTGGGGGACTTTGAGTTCCTTAAAGGGTTTTCAGTGCCTTGATCCAAGCTCAAAAAGGGACATGGAGTTTGGAGAAGAGTGGGAACGACTTAGAAAGAGCATTGTGACTGTCTGTAGGCCAAACAAAATGTTTCACTTTGAGCCAAATGCCTTTTTCCTTGGAATTTCTGCTTTTCCTCCAAGAAACTCCCTGAATTCCTCCCTGATTCAACCCCGCTTCGACCCTCTGCTTCCCAAATGGCACCGAAACCTCCCGCCTTCATCCGCACCATGGGAAGTCGATCCGGATTAACCAAAACTGTGGCTTTAAAGCAAATTAGATAAGAGCATTAAACCCATTGATGCTCATGCGTAACTAAAGCTGCTTTCATTTGGTTGAACCTGACTTGACTTCCAGCATGGCCGGTCTCTGGGGATGGATCCTGCTGGAAGTAAATATCACCCTGGCCAATATTTAATCCCTTCAGTAACATTTCCCTTCTTGCTACAGCAAAAGTGATGTTCCCTGCGCGCTTTCCCCTGCATCGCCTGCCCCTCGGGAAACCCTGCAGCATCCCATGGGGTTGGGGACAGATCCTATTTGATTCCCTAAACTTTGATTTCATTTGTTGCAGGGGGAATTGCTCACATCCTTTGGGCTTCCCAGAGGTAGAAAGGAGCTCTGTGCTGCTTTTTATACCAAGAATTGGGCTCTGGTTTCACCCTCCATGACTTTCGGGTGCTCATCAGAGAAAGCAATGGTTGGACTGCAAGAACATGGGACCAGTTTCTGGTCGATCACCCACTTTTGGTAACTGTTTTACCCTATAAACCCCATACGTAGGAGAATTACCATTTCCACAGAGACCTAACAGCCTCCTGCCCAAACTGAGGGAGTCACCCACCAACACCACCACGCTCCCAGCAAAACCAAACCCATCAGCGATGATAACCAGCGTTTGAGACTGGGGATAATGCAATTATCAGGCTCCACCACGGCACCAGCAGTTACTGGGAAGCCAAAGCAGCACCAAACCCTATAAAACCCCATGAAGGATGCACTTTGGGGGATAATGTGGGGGATAATCCTCCATAAGGAACATCCCATGGGAGCACAAGGGTCTTTGCCTCATGGACCGGTTGCTGTTAAGGCTTTACCAGGGGATATTGCACTAGGAAGGGACGGCGTGGCCGGCAGCACGCTCCGCTGCCAGCAAACTATTCATGGCTTTGGCTTTATGTCAATAACCAGAGATAAAAATCACATTGGGCAGAGACAGGGTAAAGCCACTTGGTGCCAGGACAGTCACAGATCCTTTTGGGGGTTTATAACCCACTAAGTTCCAGGGTACAGCCACACTCTGGCATCCAGAAGGCTATTTAGGAGCTCCCCCTTTGCACTGATGCTCTGTATCCCATCACCTGAAGGCCAACGCTCCCTTTGCTGGGGTATAAATGAGGAAGAGCAACTCAGGGCCCTAACAAAAGGACCTAATTTTGGTAGCAACAAGCCCTGTGCCAGGGGCACCGTCCCCCAGGAGCGGGTTTGGCTGCTCCCTGCCTCGTGCACAGGAAGGCAGCGGGCTGCCAAATGGGTTTTGCAATGAGCCGATAAGAAAAGCGGAGCAGAAAGAGAAATGAGATGGTTTGCCCTTAAAGCTGCTCCTGGGTGATGCCACCCAGCATGGAGCTATGGGGAAGAAGGGGGTTTTGGGGTTAGGAGCTGTTAGAGGGAGTCAAAGGGTTTGAAGCCGGCGTCTCACTGATCCCGGTGAGAGTTAAACCACCCCTGAATAAGTAACGCAGGGACCTCAGCATGCAAAGGGGTGGAAAAACACAAGCAGGAGTAAGGCAGGGGGTCAGCTCCGCGGCGAGTCCGGGAACCCCCTGACAGCCAAGCAGCGAATTCCCCTGGGAAGGGAGAAGCCGAGCGGCGAAAGAGATCATCGCGGATTAACGCACCAACGACCCAATCATTCAGGAGCGAACGGAGCCCAGGAGCCCTCCTCGAGCGCTCCGAGTCAGCTCCAGCCCATGCGGGGGGGGGGGCGCTGCCGGCTGCTGCTCCAAACGCCGCGGTTTTGGGGCACTTCGGGGCAGTTTTAGCGTCGTCCATCCGTGCGCACAGGGGGGCGCGTTCCCACACCCGCACCCCGGGTCCCGTCCCGACGGGCAGGACCCAAACCCCCGCTACCCCCCCCCCCCCCCCCCCCCCGGTTCCCCGCTCACCGCTCGGTTCCGGGCCCCGCCGCTCCGCTCCGGTCGCTTGGCTCAGGCGGGCGGCGGAGGCAGCGCCATGCCCGGGACTCGGGGCTGCCGCTCCCGGGGCCGCTGCCACCGCGTGCGAGCCGGGCAGTGGGGAGGCAGCGCCCGCCCCGGGGCTGGGAACGGGGCAGGAGCCGGACAGCACCGCCCTTCCCGGGGTTGGGAACGGCGCTGGGACCGCCCCCCCCCCCCCCTCCCCTCCGGGGATGGGACGGGGACGGGAATCGCGCTTCGGGGATGCAGCCGTGGATGGGATGAGGGCTGGGAATGAGGTCAGACCCCCCCTCCCTACCCGCGGGTGGGATCAGGACGGGGGCCCTACCACTGCCCCCTTGTCTTCCCCCACCAGGGATGGGACCATGGATGAAATCGGGGTTAGGGCTTGGGCAGGAGGCCCCTGTCCGAGGATGGAAGCATGGGCAGGATTGGGGCCTCCAAGGATGGAAACAGGGGTGGGATCAGGACAGGAGCCCCCTTCCCAAGTATGGGAATATGGGTAGGAGCAGGGCAGGAGCACCTCTTCTGGGGATGGTTCCATGGATGGGATGAGGACTGGGAACAGGCCAGGATCCTATCCACTGAGCACTGAAATCAGTCACCCCCACTGCATCCAACTGCCCCCCATCCAGGGACCCCAGGGAGCTGCACCCGTCCAGAATCACCATGGGGACCCCTCCCTGCATCCTAACGGGGCTGGTACTGGAGCTTGACCTGGTGGCAGAGACCACAGGCCCGTACCGGGGTCATGGAGCAGCCACATAGGGGCAAGGGGGTCCCAGGATCATCCCTGGAGGGGAGGAAATGCCTCTGAAGCAGGTGGATGAGCCCAGCTTGGAGGCCTTGCCACGGCCACCCTGATGTGGGCACTGTCCCACCATGGGTGGCACCAAGCTGTGCCCCATGGAGCCCAGGGAGGGTACTAATGCACCTCAGATGATGCCCCACAGCCCATCTCCTACCACAAAGGTTCATTTCCAAGGGAAGCAGAGGGATGTGGGACATGAGATGGTAAAGGGACCTTGAGGACGATTTTGGCCAGGTTCAACGTTATGTCCCCCGCGGTGCTGTCACCTGGGGTGAAAGACCTTCAGGTTTGGGGGCAGCGCCTGGAGGGCTTCTGGGGTTGGAACTGGATGATCTTTGGGTCCTTTCCAACCCAAACCCTCCTGCGATTCTATGACTGAGGCTGAAGAATAAGCCCCATGTGCAGGTGGCCAGGTTGTTTTCCACTACCCGAAGCACAGAGCGAGCCTCAGCGCTCCCCTGTGTATTCCCCATCTGTGTCCGTGGGCTCAAGCCAGATCCTGCTGCTCCAGCAGCTGGATCTGATTTCACCCAGGAGCTCCTTCAGCCTCCTGGATATGGACCATAAAGCCCCGGGGAGGAGAGGAAGGGCACTGATGCCATCTATTACTCAAAAGCAGGCAGCTAAGGAGACATTAACTGGTGCAAAGAGGATATGGACCTCTGGCACGGAAACTGCTGCAGAGATCTTGGTGGCGGACCTTCATGCCAGAAAAACAACAAAAATGCCTGTTTCCTTCTTCTGAAGTCATTTGTTTGAGGAGGGAAAGCAATACATCACCCCGCAGCTATTTGGGGCTGATAAGGGAGGAAGGAGAAGTTTGTTGCTTGCACAGATGGAGGCAGATGCTTGAGCAGAGCAGGGAGGCTGAGGGTGGTGAAGCTGCCAAGCAGTGCCCCCCTTGGGGTGGCAGCGTGGTGCCAACTTAAGCCCATCCCTTTGGGGTTTGGAAGCACTCCTAGGGCAGAGAATTGGGTTAACCAGGCCCTGGTTTCACCATCCAGATCCTTCACCCCAGCTCCCTCTGAAAGGGGAGTGATGTTCAGAGAGGATGGATGGAGATGTGGATGATGTAATGGGTTTAAACTGACAGAGGGGAAACTGAGATGAGCTCTGAGGCAGAAGCTCTGCCCTGGGAGGGTGCTGAGGCGCTGGCCTCATCAGAGCTTTCCCAAGCCTGGTTGAAGTCTCAGCAGCTTCCAGCAAGCAGGAGCTCCCCAGCTTCACTGCTCGCTGCACGGAAAAGCCTTTCCTTCCCCTTCTTTGGTGTTTTCTCACCCTTCTCCACTCACGTCCAACCATAGGAGTTTGCACAGAGGTGGTACATACACCTGCACTGTGAGATCAGGTTGTACGAGGTAAAGGTTTAGAAGCTGAGAAGAGAAAGCTGCAACAGAGTCCTTGGAAGTCCTGTGGAAGCTGTCAACTTGGAAGTGGCAAGGAAGCATGTACCTATATGTTGCTGCAGTATGGACTCTGTGTCTATGAGATGTATCTTCTCAGGGTCGCGTTGTTGCCCTTGATCATTGAGAATCATAGAATCATGGAATAGTCAGGGTTGGAAAGGACCTTAAGCTCATCCAGTTCCAACCCCCTGCCATGGGCAGGGACACCTCACACTAAACCATGGCACCCAAGGCTCTGTCCAACCCGGCCTTCAACACCACCAGCGATGGAGCATTCACAGCTTCCCTGGGCAACCCATTCCAGTGCCTCAGCACCCTCATAGTAAAGAGCTTCTTCCTTATATCTAACCTGAGCTTCCCCTGTTTCAGTTTGAACCCATTACCCCATTGTCCTATCACTGCAGTCCCTCATGAAGAGTCCCTCCCAGCATCCCTATAGCCCCCCTTCAGATACTGGAAGGCAGCTATGATGTCGGTCACCCATTGCCCAGGAGACCCAAAGAGCCTCCTTCCCCTAAAATCTCCATTCTCCAGCTCCAAAGCAGCCCAACCAAGAGGCAGATGCTTCAAACCCAGTTGAGAGGAGCACGAACTGTGCAGCTGCAGCACAGGAGGGCGAGGCAGCGACGGCACCCGCTGGAGCTGAGCTGGAAACCAGCCCCGTGTTTCCTTCACAGCTTCATTCTTCAACTGCTTTGGCAGCAGCGCAGGTTTCTAAGACGCTTTCAAAACATTCCCCTGTTGCCTGGCAGGGAGGAACGGAGCCAGCGGGGAGGAATGCGGGACAGGAACGGGAGGAGCGGGAAGGTCAGGGGGGCCGATAGCAGAGCCCAGCGCTGCATCCATGGGTATAGCTTAAACCCGCGGTGCAGGAGGGGACACCAGCAGAAGTGCTTAGGACAAGCTGGGATACATCACATCCCTTTTTTCTTGCTTCCTTTTAAAGCTTTTGTGGAAGCAAGGAGGAAAGTTGGCAGGTACGTGTTGGGTTGAGCCTTCAGAGCTGCCTCGTGTCTGTTGGTGGGAAAGGGTCAGGAATGCTCATCCCAATCTATGGAAGTGCAAAACGATGCCCTGGCCCAACCTGGCCATGGGCATTTGGTCGCTTCTCATGGTCTCTTGGGTGGTGAGGTGTTCAGCCACTTGAATGGGAGGAAGAAATACACAGGAGGGACATGCCATGGGAGGAGAAACATGCCATGGAGAAGGAGGGGCATCCCACAGGAGGAGAGACATCTCATGTGAGGAGGTACGTCCCACACGAGAAGGAGGGACATCTCATAGGATAAGGAGGGACATCCCATAGGAGAAGGAAGGACATCTCATGGGATGAGGAGGAACATCTTGTGGGATAAGGAGGGACATCTCATGGGATAAGGAAGGACATCTCATGGGATAAGGAGGGACATCTCATGGGATGAGGAGGAACATCTCATGGGAGAAGGAGAGGCATCTGCAGAAGGAAGGGCATGCCATGGGAGCAGGTCTATATTGCAGCTTCCCAGTGTGGCTGCAATTTCTCCCCAGGATGCTCTACCTCAGGACTATCAGCAATTTTTAAGGATACATTAAAGTCATCAAAATACCCAATCCAGATGGAGGATGAAGCATCTCTTCATGGTGGTGGATGCCAACAGGGTGGACAGGGGATGAGGGCAGGTAGGGTTGGTACCCACTGGGTGCTTTGGAGACATGGGAGGATCTTCCCAGCAGCCAAACAAGCTCCAAAGTAGAGCTGATCAGAGAGTCACAGAATCCCAACCTGGTTTGGGTTGAAGGGACCTCAAAGCTCCTCCAGCTCCAACCCCTGCCACTGGGCAGGGATCAACTTCCACTGGAGCAGCTCCAAGCCCCTGTGTCCAACCTGGCCTTGAGCACTGCAGGGATGGGGCAGCCACAGCTTCTCTGGGCACCCTGGGCCAGTGCCTCAGCACCCTCACAGGGAAGAGCTTCCTTACATCCAATGTAAATCTCCCCTACTTCAGTTTGAGAGAAAGAGGTGTTGGAGGTGGGAGTGGGGGCTGGAAAAGCACCACGTCCCTCTGTCCATCCATCATACATGAGTGCTTCTACAGGAACCTCCTCCTGCTCTCCCTGAGGTTAATGGTGTCTGGGGGAGCAGCGCCCCAGAGCTACAACCGTGCTGGTGGCTTGGTGGGTGCTGGGTGCAGAAAGACACCCTCCACCCTTTTCCACTCGTCCCTGCAACAACAACCTACAAGCGGGTGCAGATGGGGCACGGTGTTGTTCTCTGGGGCTACATTCAGCTGGGGAAGGGGTACTTGGAGTAGACCTGATGCACATGATGCTCACTGGGGCAGCTGCAAGCAGAAGTCCTGATCTCCCCATTGCTTCAGTGCAGAGCTTTCGCCTCTGGGTGTCTATTTGTTACTCTCCAGCAGTGGTTGAGGGGGTATTTTTAGCTCAGCTTTCATTTCCTCCCCATCGACCTGCATGTGATGCCCCCACCCTCCTCCTCCAGCAACTGTGGGGCTTCAGAGCAGGAGGGCAATGGAGCTGCCAGGCTCCAAGCCGCTCGCTTTTCCTCGAGGCTCCTACATAACCCTATTATTGGAGGCATTTCAAACTCCAACATCCCCCTTCTTGAGGAGGATGCTTGTAAAGAGCAATTTGGGTGCCGCCACGACCTCCCAGGCAGCAGGAACAAGCTGCCAGGCCCCTGAAACACAAGGATCCTGTTGTGGCCAACAGCGTTGCTTCTATAAAGACCTTAAACAAACACAACACACCGGGGAAGGCGTGTTAAAATTAACCCCTTGGCTAGGGCTACTGGTGCTGTGGCAGCACAGGCTGGTTCCCAGCAGGCCTACGGTGGTGGCGGCTGTGGTTCTGCACTGCAGCCCATGAAGGGAAGGAATAAGGGGAGCCATGAGGATGCTGTGAAGCCTCATAGGCTCTCACTGTCAGCTTTCCCCCCCCCAGTGGGATCATCCTCAGCTCTGCTGCTGCTGACCCCACCGGTTGCTGGCTTAGAATAGATGTTGAGTTCTGTGCCAAATTTGGTGCTTTCTCTTCTGCATCTTCCCCTGGGACTGCCCAGAAAATAGTAAACAAGACTGAGATTAAACAGACAAACACAACAAGGTCTTATTCAGAGCTGGGATTGGGATTTACATCAACAGGAGGTGCTGGATAAGGGGACAAGGAGGAGATATTGCCCTGAGCATGACTGATGCTGCTGGAAGAGGTTGTGCACTCATTCTGGTGTCCAAGAGGGCAGGTAAGAACATGCCCTGAGACCAAGACTGAAACAGCAGCAGTGACCCATCCATGGGGGCAGCAGCACGAGAGGGACGTGGAGCTGCTGGAGCGAGGCCAGAGGAGGCCATGGAGCTGCTGCGAGGGCTGGAGCAGCTCTGCTCTGGAGCCAGGCTGAGAGAGCTGGGCTGGGGCAGCCTGGAGAAGAGAAGGCTCCTGAAGGGGAGACCTGAGAGCAGCTCCAGTGCCTGAAGGGGCTGCAGGATCCATGTAATGATCAAAGCCTAAAACAGCACTTGGGAAGATGCTGCCCTGCAAAAGTCTCATTTCTCCATTTGCTGGTGAGGACCTGGGCCGGCGGGAGCCCAACCATGGACAGAACCCTTGTGGTGGGGCACAGTGGGCATGGGCAGCTGCATCATGGGTCCAGCCCAATGTGGAAGCACACCATGGTACCGCAGTGGGTTTTTCTCTGGCTCCTCAAGCTGGAGGCTGGTTCTTGAATGGAGTGCAGGACCTCCATCGCATCCCTATTCTCCTGCTTTTGGTCTATTCCTCATAGAGAACCCAGCAGGCAAAGGCCACAGAGAAGCTCAGGAGCAAGTTCCCATTGGTGGTGAGGGAAAAGCCCTTTTTGGGTCATCAGTCTTCCTCTCTGCTCCCAGCAGCTGGGACCATGGGACCAGAGCATGGTCCCAACCTGGAATCCCTTTGTTCCCCCCAAAATACTTGCTCTTAATATGGGACTTTTGAACTCACTTCATTCCCCTCCTGCTTCAAAATAACCTTTGTGTCCTCAGGGAGATTCTTGCTGAGATGACCCAAGATATGGCACTGGGAATACAGATGGATGTATGGACCTTGGAAAGCCACTGCTCCCTGCAGGTGCCATGTGGTGGGGGATGCTCAGGTATCCAGTTGAGCCCAGCAAGAGATTTGCTCCCAGCCTGTCCATGCAGGGTTAGGAGAGCACACACAGAGGATCTGACAGGATGTGTCCAAGATGTGCATGGTCCCTTGGAGATGTCCATCTAGATCAGTGTTTCAAATGGGTGAAAGAGCCAAACTGAGTCCCTCCTCAGACCCCAAACCGCACGCACCCTGATTTGATGGGATGGTGAGGATGGGAAATGCAGCATTCCACCTCCACAAGACCCCAAAAACCCTCCTTGGGGACCCATCCTGCTTCCTGCCCTTTGGAAGAAGATTGGTGACATCCTCTTGCACCCAAGGCATCCCTTAGCAGCTTCCCCATGGATACAAATCCCGTTTCAAGCAGACCAACATCAGGGTCATCTCAATTCTCAAGAAGAGTCATAGAATAATTAAGGTTGGAAAAGACCTGGAAGATGATTGAGGCCAGCTCTTAACCCAGCACTGCCAAGGCCACCACTAAACCATGTCCCTAAGTGCCACATCTACATAGCGCTGAAGTACCTCCAAGGATGGTGACTTCCCTGGGCAGGAAAACCTTCCTGCAGAGCATGGCTGCCATTCGGCTTCTTCATTTTAAGCCCCCGTTCTATCATAAATCTTCTTGCATTTTCACCTATTTTCTCCTTTAAAACACCATTAATCCCAAGCTGGGCTCATAAAGCCTACCCTGAGGAGTGCAGACCTCTGGGAATGACATCTATCTCCCCGGTTACGGCTGGAACCAGAAGAGAAGGTGGGAAATTGGTCCACGTGGATTTCTCCATGACCATGGGTAAATGCAGGCTGATGATTGATGCTCCGTCATGGATATGCATTTCATTTAACCTCCAACCAGCTGAGAGAGGAGGCACTTGCTTCCCCATGTCTACCCCATGCTGACCCACCCCTGCAGAGGCAGACCAGCCCAAAAGCTCACTCCCCACTGGTGTCCTTGTCAGGAGGCCAGCACTGTTATCTAGGGCCTGGCTGGTGTTGCTTATTTGGATCTTTGCCACCGCAGCTAAAATAACTCTCCCACCACTCCCAGCATTTAAAGGTCACGTTCCAGGGATTAATCTAGACTGTCTCAGGCCTGCTCCCTGGCTTGGGACCACTGATGGGACTGACACGGAGCAAGGGCATCACAGTGGTGGGTATGCTCTGGGTCAGGTCTGGGACCCCAGTATAAGAGGGACATGGAGCTGTTGGAGCGAGGCCAGAGGAGGCCATGGAGCTGCTGCGAGGGCTGGCAGCAGCTCTGCTCTGGAGCCAGGCTGAGAGAGCTGGGCTGGGGCAGCCTGGAGAAGAGAAGGCTCCTGAAGGGGAGACCTGAGAGCAGCTCCAGTGCCTAAAGGGGCTGCAGGAAACCTGGAGAGGGGCTTTGGCCAAGGGATGTAGGGACAGGACAGGGGAATGGCTTTAAGCTGCCAGAGGGGAGACTGAGATGAGCTCTTAGGCAGAAGCTGTTCCGTGTGAGGGTGCTGAGGCGCTGGGCCAGGGTGCCCAGAGAAGCTGTGGCTGCCCCATCCCTGGCAGTGCTCAAGGCCAGGTTGGACACAGTGGCTTGGAGCTGCTCCAGTGGAAGGTGTCCCTGCCCGTGGCAGGGGTTGGAGCTGGAGGAGCTTTGCGGTCCCTTCCAACCCAAACCAGTCTGGGATTCTGTGATCCTCTGTGTGCACTCCCAGTGCTGAAGATCCCTTGGCCAGGAGTGAGCAGGTCTCCAGCACCAGGTTCAATGCCTTCAGCAAGCTGGGGTCAAGCTGCCAGCAGCACTCCGCTAAACAGAAGCCAGTTCCTCCAGGTCAAATGGTTATTTCCTTGTAAATCACAGAATCATGGGATCATAGAATGCGTTCATGAATCTTCTTCCAGCCCTTGGCCGAGCTGCCCTGGGAAGTCCACACTTTGGAGGCAATAGTTTTAGTTTGACCACTATGCACAGTTGTTCCCGTGCTTGCTTTTTGCCCACACAAGTCCTGGAACCAAAGGACCAGGTTTCCAAGCTAAATATAAGCAGAAAGCAAGTTGAGTGCTTAATGAAGAGGTCACTTGGCTGGGGAATCCCTAAAGGAGAAGAGAAATTGGGCCTCAGGAGCAGAGGATGTGTAGACAGAGAGAGGGAAGGGGAAGAGAAATGATGATGCTGTTATCCCCAAGGAGCAAGAGAGACAGTTGATAGTCCATGAATCAGAAGATGGTGAAGGAAGGAGAGCAGGACCTTCACTGTGTTCTCTTTGTTAGAGCATCATTTCTTCAGCTGGATGGACCAAACCTGTGGCATCCAAGTTCGGAAAACACAGCCGGGGACAAGCACTCCCTATGTCACCCAGAGCAGCTCCCAGTGCCGACGGTGCTTTCCCAGTAGACGTGATGGTGGTACTCCATGGGATTGCTGCCTTCTTTCTCTTCCCATAATGAAGGCCTGCTTGACCGAATCTGGACTATCACAGCAACATCTCCGCTACTCATATGTCAGGTTGTGTATAAAGGAAAACTGCTCCACCATGAGCAAGTTGAGCAAACTCCATCCTTGGAGGTTTCCAAGACCCAACTGAATAAAGCTCTGCACAACCTGGGCTGACCCCACAGCTGCCCCTGCCATGACCACGATGTCTCCTGTGGTCCCTTCCAACACGAATTATCCTGTCATACTCCTCAGATCAGGGGATCCCAGCAGACCGGGGTCAGGAAGAAGGTACCAACCCATGTCAGTGATGGAGCAGCACCATGGTCTGGTCCATTGTGGCTCCACTACACTGAGCCCTAAGTCTCTGTCTCAAACTGGGTGAGACCAGCAGATAACCAGGTCCACATCTTTTAGCTGCCATCTGGATTTCACCATGGAACCCCTCACACAAGCCACTAAGTTGTGCTAGGGTTGATCTGTTAGAAAGGCATCACATCTTGCATTAGAGACATTCACGGGACACCCCACTGCCTCTTGTTAAGATGGTCCTTTCATTTAACACGGATTCTTCCCCACAGTCCCTATTTATTAATAGTTCGTGCCTTATTTGATATGAGCATGTGTCTGCCTTAGACATCTAGTACCAAAGGTGCCTTTGACCCATGGCATAGGACCTCATGCCGGGCAAGCCAGGTCTTGACCTTCCTTTTAGGAATTCAGGGAGGCCTCTTTGGAAAGGAGAGGCTGAGCTGCCTTTTCTGGGCTGCAAAATGAATGGGTGGAGGGTGGCCACTAGCAGACGCTGCCCAGCCTGTTCCAAGTCAGGGGGAAAGCTCTGGGTTGACAGCGAGATGGACCACGCACAAAGTACCCACAGAAAATAGATGATGGCTTTGCTCCCATTCAAGATTTATCCCACCCGTCGTGGTATAACCTGGACAGGGCCTGGGGGACAGTGCATGGTTCGGACACCGGAGTGTTGAAGGACACCATGGACATGGTCTGGATCATTGCAGTTCTGAGGTCCTCAACATCAAGAGGACATGGAACTGTTGGAACAAGTCCAGATGAGGCCACAAGGATGATCAGGGACTGGAGCACCTCCTGTATGGAGATAGAATGGGAATGTTGGGGCTGTTGAGCCTGGAGAAGAGAAGGCTGCATGGAGACCTCATAGCAGCTTCCAGTGTCTGAAGGGGGCCTATAGGGATGCTGGGGAGGGACTCTTCATTAGGGACTGTAGTGAGAGGACATGGGGTAATGGGTTCAAACTGAAACAGGGGAAGTTTAGATTGGATATGAGGAAGAAGCCCTTTCCTGTGAGGGTGCTGAGGCACTGGAATGGGTTGCCCAGGGAAGTTGTGAATGCTCCATCGCTGGCGGTGTTGAAGGCCAGGTTGGACAGAGCCTTGGGTGCCATGGTTTAGTGTGAGGTGTCCCTGCCCATGGCAGGGGGTTGGAACTGCATGAGCTTAAGGTCCTTTCCAACCCTGACTATTCCATGATTCTATGATTCTATGAACCCATCATTACCCTCAAGCTGGTAGCTGAAAACTGAAGCGCAGACTCACATCGAAACAACAAAGCACCTCACTGTCATGGGGATCTACGTCTTCCTGGATCGAAAACACAACAAGGAGACCTTTCCCTTAACTTAAGTGCTTGCAGGTACTTCCTGGTGATTCCAGGCTTGGGGACTGGCCAGGTTTTCCCTCTCAGTGCGTCATTCCTGGGGTGGCCATGGCAGAGCCTTGGGATGTGCTTGGAGCCACAGCAAGGCTCTGTTCGAAGTAAATAGACCATCTGATAGGAACCCCCCTGGAATAGATGTTTTCAGGAGCAGGGATTTGCAAGGGAAGTGGAAGGAGATGTATCTCCTGATAGACAGCCACCAGGGAGAGGGATTGCCTCTCCCAGCCCCTCCGGTTTCCATAGCAGTGAGTCACTCACCTTCCTGTGGTAGGAGGAAACCCTCCTGCTCAAATGGAGACCTACACATTGGCTCTCCACCAACCTTTCCTTTGTAACGACGCAGCTATTTTGGGATACAATGACCCATTTTGGGATACAATGCCTTGTTTCTTCCTATGTCTCCCAGGGCCAACAATGGGAATCCCCAGCGCAGTGGTGATCCTCGACAGGACCCTGGCTCCATGCGCCCTGACCCATCCTTATGGTCCGGTTGGACCAGCGGGAAAAGATAACGGGCAACTCTGGGCAAAGCTCACTGCTCATGTTAACCAGCTCAGCAGAGCCCTGGAGCCCAGGGCAACCTCTGCATGTCCCCACAAAGAGCAACGTGAGGGATCTGTGGTCATCTTCCATGTGC
The DNA here is from genome assembly GCA_017639245.1 of Myiopsitta monachus. NCBI lineage: Eukaryota > Metazoa > Chordata > Aves > Psittaciformes > Psittacidae > Myiopsitta > Myiopsitta monachus. The sequence continues at coordinate 96,711,929 of CM029919.1, read as the reverse complement.
CATGAGGAGGTGGGATGGGTCATATCGCACTGACATGGGTTTAGGGCACCTGAGGGGCCTAATGCCAAACTGATGGGTGTCCTCTGCTCTTAAATTCAGCTTCCAAAGTAACCCTGAAGTCCAGCTGGGCAGTGTGACAGGGGTGAAAGTGTGGGACCAGCACCCCCAGCAATCAGGGCACAAGCTCTGCACCAAGCTTTGACCTCCTCCAAGGTGCCCATGAGCTCTGTAATGGATGGAGAGCAGTACCACGGGTGGAGGGTGGTTGATCTTCCCTGCTGCGAATGCACACTTCTGGTTTGGGGGCAACTTGTGGCCACCAGCTTCCTCCAGCCAACCACCCCATCCTGGTCTATTGCACAAGGCCAGCATGTCCCAGAGGCAGGGCCATACACTTGTCCCTGTAGAACCTCTTCAGGTCCCTCAAACAAGTCAGCCATGCTCCACAACCTGGTTTTGTTCCCAAACTCGCTGAGCATTCTCCATCCAACCATTTGGGTGGTTACAAGAGTGATGCTTGAGCATGTCCTGGTCCTCCAGCCCTCGCTGGAGCATGTATGAGAGGGTACCAGAAGTGCAGCTGCAGTGGGACATTGCGTCTATGGGAACAACAGCCCAGAAATGAGGTTAACTCTTCACATCCCTTCTCCTTCCAGTTGTCCCATTCACTTCCCGAAGAGTTCATGGTGTTTAATCCTCAGGGAAGAGAGAGGAAAAGTCATCAGGAGTTTACACTTGGATTAAGCGACGTTTTATGCTGCTCATGAGTGTGTGCTGAGGTTTTGTGGGGTCAACTCAACACTTGGGGATGCTTCATTGCTGTCAACTCCTTATCTAGAGGGCCTTCTTCAGCGGATGGTGGCCCTGAACCTGTCCCACCAGCACAGAAACACTCCCTGCATCCTGCTCCTTTAAGCATTGGGCATTCCCTGCCCAAGCACCACCTAATCACTCTTGGTTGAGACGACATCTTGTTCTGCTGCTTTGGTTCAGCTCCCATGAAAATGCTGACGGATGCTCCTTGGTTTGACCCAGCTCTTCTCTGGCACCCACGAGGGTTTGGGGAGCATAGATTCACATTCAGACCCTCACCATGGTTGGGGATAGAGTTCAGATGGGATGAGGGTTAGGGTTGGGGTTAGGTGATGCACTCTGTCCCCTGCTCTTGCAGGGCTTCATGGAGATACATGGATGCATTACTTGGGTAGAGGATGGCCACTGCTCCTCACACCCACACCACTCTTGGGGTTGCCCTGTTCTGATTTCCCCAGCCTTGACCATCCCTATAAACACACACAGGGACCTTCCAGCTCAAATCCAGCTCTTACGGGCATCATCTCAAGACATTTGGCCAGCATCTGCATGGCCAGACTTAGCAGAAACAGGTTGGTCCGAGGGACTGCCCATCCCTGGGCAATGCTTTTAGCAAATGGAAGAGGGGTGCTCAGGAGAGGGAAAATGGTCCCACATCCTGGCAAGGGCAGCCTTCACCCCAGGCACTGTTTTCTTCCCAACCTCATCTGACGAATCCATCTCAGCCAGGGCATGAGGATGCTCTGTACCACAAGGTTCATCTCAGCTCGTGCAGCCATGGCGACTACTCATGTCCTACAGCTATTAGTGATATCCCAGATGCTATCCCAGAGCCAGGAGCTGGGGGCATTAAAGACGCAGGGCGTTCCTGTATTGAAGGGCTCCCTGTTCATGTCCCAACCTGAGTTAGGACCTGCCATGATCAGCAACCAAGCACAGCACATGAGTCAGACATTCCCTGTAACACAGCCTGCAACATTTCTGGGGAGTTTGGGCACGTAGAAAAGCAAACAGCACCAGCAAAACCATGAAGGCAGCACCAACAGCAAGCAAGGATGGAAAGCCTATTGCATGGGTTAGATGCATCCGTGCTATGAGCATACCTATGGGATCTTTGGGTTCATGGCACAATGTTACTGATGCAAACACCGGTCAGATACAGTCCGTCTGAGCTCTGTTAAGGCAAGCATTTCCAGAGGTGCATCTTCCCCCGGATGCTGAAGGGCCAGGATAAGGCTTAGTTAAGCTCATGTTTATGCCTCTAAATGCTGGGACTTTCCGGACGTAAGATCCGCATGCACAAATGGGCCGAGTAAAAGGATGAGATATTTCATGGCATCAGGACCAAAATAAACTCGTGTTTCATTTCCTCCATGACTCAGAGATGAAAACTCACTCTCCAGAGTGGCTGTTGTGTTTGCCACTGTAACCTGTCAACCATTCCCAGGGGAGAAAAACCTTTCTCAGAGCATAGGGAACGTGCTCAAAGCAGCAGAAGTGACTTGCTTTGGTAAAAGGTAGGTCTTCCTAGTGCAGAAGGGATGCTTTATGCAGGTGATACATAAACCCAGCTGCCTTTCAGCCAGCACACCTGAGCCCAGGGTTATTGAGGGCTGCCGGGAAGTTGTTGGTAATCTGCTAAGGTTGAATGAATTCAGCTTTGGGAGAGCAATGCGAGGCCTTTTGTACGCATGAGGAATCAGCACTGAAATGAGGGTTTGTACAGGGGTTGCTGCTGCTCTCAGATGCTCGGACTATGAGCAGCAAGACGGATGTGTTCATAGAAGTTAAATTAGAACCATAGAATCCCAGCCTGGTTTGGGTTGAAGGGACCTTAGATCTCCCTCAGCTCCAACCCCTGCCATGGGCAGGGACACCTTCCACTGGAGCAGCTCCAAGCCCCTGTGTCCAACCTGGCCTTGAACACTGCAGGGATGGGGCAGCCACAGCTTCTCTGGGCACCCTGGGCCAGCGCTCAGCACCCTCCCAGGGAAGAGCTTCTGCCTAAGAGCTCATCTCAGACTCCCCTCGGGCAGCTTAAAGCCATTCCCCTTGGCCTGTCCCTACAGCCCTTATAATGGCGTGTAAATGCAGAAATAAAACAAGTAAGGGGGTTTCTTATTGTTAAAAGGCTTTGATTAGATCTAATAATTACAGCTGCAATCTCTTTTCTCAGCGCTCCAGGAGAACAAATATCTCTAGAGCCATTTGGTTTTTTTTCCTTCACATACTGTGATTTTCATCTCTCAGAGCCTCACCTTTCAAATAGGATCATTTCACTGGTAAAACCAAGCAGCCGAAGAGGAGAGCCAGGCAGGCATTGGGCTGATCCCTGTGGTTTTCCTCATTTACAGCAGGGATAAACCACTTCTGCTCTCAGGCTGGCGCTTTGCGGTCACTTTGCATTAGTGACCATGGTGCTTGGCCATGGAGCATCATCTCCAGGAAAATGATGCAGTTCTTTATAGAGAAGGGTTTAATAGGAGATAAATCACATAGAGACACATCAGCACATTGCTCCAACCATTTCTCTTTCACAGAGGAAGTTTAAGTTCCTCTCCTGCATGCCAAGGCCCAGGTCCAAACTCATCTCCCCAGAACCCACCCTCTTGAAGCAGCTTGGCAGACCCATATGCAGAATGGGGAAAACCATGTTGAAATTGGCTGACGCCACACTTTCGGCTCTGTATCCATTCCATTTCCTTCCCAGCCTTGGCAGAGGATGGGTAACTCCAAGATCTCCACCCATTCATGCGTGGGTACCTCTAAGGCCGCCCATCCATCTCCTGTGATCCTCTCCTCCTCCCTCCATCCAGGTGCTCCCTCCCGAGCAGGGTCCAGTGAACCACCGCAAAGGTCATGGGGTTTTCATAGCAGCTTCATCTGTTTTCCTTCCTTTACTGGCACCCAGGGGGATGCTCCTTGGAGGAGCCAACACCGATCAGGTCGCTGTAAGGATGATGGCGAGAGTCCAGAGGAGGACATGAGGATGATCAGGGACTGGACCACTTCCCTTTATGGAGCCAGGCTGAGAACATTGGGGCTGTGGAGCCTGGAGAAGAGAAGGCTGCGTGGAGACCTCAGAGCAGCTTCCAGTGTCTGAAGGGGGCTACAAGGATGCTGGAGAGGGGCTCTTCATCAGGGACTGGAGCGATAGGACAAGGGGAATTGCTTGCCTTAGGGTCTGGATGAAGCAGGTGTGTTTTCCCAGTGTGTTCTCCAAACAAAAGATGACCATGGCAAGTCTCCTCCCAGCACTGTGGCCACCAGCTCCATCCTACTTCATGTCATGCTTTATGCTTTGCATGATGATACCATCTTGATCACTGAAGCAATGGGTGGACCAGAAGAATTTCTTCCTGATGTATTTTTCCACGGCCTCTGTCCTTAGGGCTCTGTAACTCAGAACACTCACATCCCTTTCTCCTTTCATGAAAATGTCACCGATTCCTTCCCTTTTCCTCCATTTCAGCCTTTCCCTTGAGGTGGGTGAGACCCTGACACCAAATATTACATCCAGTGGTACATAGCTGGAGCCATGCTGAGGCTTTGCTTATTTGGGCAAGCTTGTGGGAGCCAAAACCATAGAATCATGGAATGGTTCGGATTGGAAGGGACCTCAAAGCTCCTCCAGCTCCAACCCCTGCCATGGGCAGGGTCACCTTCCACTGGAGCAGCTCCAAGCCCCTGTGTCCAACCTGGCCTTGAGCACTGCAGGGATGGGGCACCCACAACTTCTGTGGGCACCCTGGGCCAGCGCCTCAGCACCCTCACAGTGGGTTTGCACCCAAAGCACTGCTCGAGCACTGGTGGCACTTTGTCCCCAGAGGCACGGCTTGGGACCCCTCTGAACCCCTGCAGGAAAGCGCGAGCTTCAGCCCTTTGACTTCACCCTTCTTCATCCCATGTCCATGGGGGCAATGAGGTGTGAGACGCCCTTGTGGGACAGAAAGCAGGAAAGGGGACAGGAAGTAGGCGCCTTTTCGTGCCACAAACCATTCCCCACCCTTTTAACCGCACAGCTTCTCACCACCCCGTACTTCGCCTGCGTTTTCCCCAACCCAGACCCCACCTCGGCTCTGATCTCAGCCCTTCACTTAAGCACCGGCCTCCAAACTTGAGAGTTCCCTCAGTCCAACCAACCAATGGCAGCAGCCAAAGCATTGCCATAGCTTAGGGAAGAGAGATCTAAAGCAAAGCAGCAGGAGAAGCATTTCTGTGCTGTGTACAGGTCCGTGCACCGCATCCGTCCTTCCAGCTCTGACACCATCCTCATCTCCTCTTACTTTCAACAAGTGCAAGATACTCTGAGCAAAGGTTCTCCAGTGGTTATGGGAACTGGGATCTAATTCTGTCAAAAGCCTCAAGACTGATGCTTTCCACAGCCTGGAGAACATCTTGAAGGCGATTGGGATCACAGAATCCCAAACTGGTTTGTGTTGAAGGGACCTTAAAGCTCCTCCAGCTCCAGCCCCTGCCACAGGCAGGGACATCTTCCATTGGAGCAGCTCCAAGCCCCTGTGTCCAACCTGGCCTTGAACACTGCCAGGGATGGGGCAGCCACAGCTTCTGTGGGCCCCCTGTGCCAGCGCCTCAGCACCCTCACAGGGAAGAGCTTCTGCCTCATCTCCAACCTGAACTTCCCCTGTTTCAGTTTGAACCCATCACCCCTTGTCCTATCACTACAGTCCCTGATGAAGAAGCCCTCTGGGGCATCCCTCTTCCAGAACGACACTGCTTCTTCCTCTCTTCAGCTACTCCTGTCTGTAGGAAGGGAGGTGCAACAGAAGTATTGAGGCTGGATGAAATGAATGGGGACATCTGCATGCACAAGCACCAGGAGAAACGCAGTGCCAGGGTGGGATGGCTGGTGTTGATAACCAGGGATGTGGCCAGGTGAGGAACACTGGAAATGAGCCATGTCTATGCAGCCCGGGCAGATATGGGCTGATACGGTCCCTGTGTCACCAAGCCCTTGGTGCAGAGCACCCAATGCTCTGATAAAGGGAGGGTGCAGCAAGGTGCCAGCATCTCCACCTTCCTCCTGCCCCAACCAGCTCTTCCCACACCACTCCTGATCAACACGTGTCTGCTCTAAAAACCATCCAGTGCTGGAGGCGCCGTGTCCACCATAGACACAGAAAGCAACCCAATGGTATCTTCCCCTTTGCAGTAGGCATGTAAGGAGAAGAAAAGGCGTTTTATGAAGGTGCTGAGGCACTGGTCCAGGGTGCCCAGAGAAGCTGTGGCTGCTCCATCCCTGGCAGTGCTCCAGGCCAGGTTGGACACAGGGGCTTGGAGCTGCTCCAGTGGAAGGTGTTCCTGCCCATGGCACGGGGTTGGATCTGGATGGGCTTTAAGGTCCCTTCCAACCCAAACCAATCTATGATTCTATGATTCTTCAATCTTCTCCCAGCCACACATTCTTGAACCCTGATGAGTTCCTGTCTCCAAAACTGCTCTCAGAGACTCTGTTGTAGAACCTCTCTCTAGGTGAATATTCACTCTCTGTCCAAGAAGGACTTTTCCTTGGCTACCCTGAAGGGATCCAGGAAACTCTTCCAGTATGCCCAACCCTCCCTTATCATGATACCACCTCCCTTATCAGGATACCATATACCTACAGATAAAAATCCCCATGGTCCGAGCATGGGATGCACCCAGCCAGGGAACAGATAACATTGGGATCAGAGAAATGTGATCCAGCGGGTTCCAAGTTACGCATTAACAAGCAATGGGGGAGCGCAGCCGTGACGCATGGATGGGCTGGGGAATTTAGAGCAGGAATGCTCAGCTCACGCACAGGGGACAACAGAGGGGACAGCTCCATCCCAATGTGCTCCTGCACAAGCCAGGGCTGGCAGCAGCAGGCCTGTGTGAGCTGGAGACACTGAGAGTGCCCAGGACAGGAGGGCAAACAGCTTTTGGGATCAGATCCATGTCCGTCAAAACAGAGTCAATGCAGAGTAGGAGTCTGGCAGCCTGACGACAGCTTGTAATTCCAAGGAAGGCTTGGGAAACCCCCAAACGTGGGGAAGTTGTCATAAAGCTGATAAGATCATGGAATCATGGAATGGTTTGAGTTGAAGGGACCTTAAGGCTTACGCAGTTCCAACTCCCTCCCACGGGCAGGGACACCTTCCACTAGAGCAGGTTGCTCCAAGCCCCTGGGTCCAACCTGGCCTGGATGCTCATACTGCTCTGGCCTCACACCTCAACGCAGGCATCAGTTGCTGAATGATACGAAACCCAGATGGAGATCTGCCATCCCTGAGCAGCATCTCCATTTCTGGAGTTGGCTGAGGCCCTCAGATCAGCCTCATGTCAGAGCAGGATCTTGTGGTCACCCTCTTAGCAGCTTCAGGCGGGAGTTTCACCATTCCTGAGTATTCCAACAACAGCCTCATTACCTTGGAGCCACCCCCATCCATTTCCTGTCGTTTCCCACAACAAAGCCGGGCAACTGGAAGCAATCCACAACTCCTCGACTTGGGAACATGCCACCTGGAGAGAGCCGGACATGAGCCTGGCTTTGGGCTCCGCCATGGGGCAGGGTGCTCCTACATGTGCATCAGACTCCTTCCCTCCATGACCATCATGGGTACAACCATCTCATCCCCAAGTCACCCTCTGTTAAAAGGAAGACATATCCTGGGGGATGTTCGTGCACAGACATGTGAACCTCTGCAGAGTGGAGGTGAAGCACTGCCTCCTCCACCATCAAAGCTGCATTTGCTGCTATGGACCATGCACTGAATCAGGACTCAAAGGCAATGCTTTAATTCAGAGCAACAAGCAGTTGTGCCCTGGTTGTCCCACCTATTGCACATGGTTTGCTCTGGAATTGCAGCCCTGGAGCACGCAAACATGGTTCTTCTGGGACATCTGCTCTGGGAGAGGCCCCAACACATGGCAACACCTTTGGGGGTTTGTAGGTCTGACCCAGTGAGCATCCCCTCAACCTTGTCCTCCGTCATGTACAAGAAAGCATGGAAGGCTCTTGCAACGCTGAAAGCATCCACAACACCTCAGGGTCCTTCTGGTGCTTCACAAAGAGCCAAGTGGCACCATCACCTTCATATTTGCTATCACACACCTCTACACTTCGCAGCTCCAGAGTTCCTCATTGTCTTTACAACCCGTCTCAATGTCCTTCATCTTCTCCCCTAGTCTAAGCCTCCTCTTGCTGTCTCCTCTTGTCTCTTGTCCCCACAGAGCTTTTGTCTTTCGTCCCTTTTTTCTTCCCATCCCACCTCTCCTTACTGCCATCATTTCCTGAGGTTACGGTGTCGGCCCTTTCGAGGTCACCCTTAGGAAGGTGAAGGCCATCTTCCTGGAGACAAATTCAACAGCTGCCTCTTAGGAGGTTCAACCTTGAGGACCCATATCAAACCTTCAGGTGATCTTGCTGCTCACTAGGATGTCCACATCCATGCCCATGTCCATGTCCGTATCCATGTGGAAGAGCTTAGAGGAAAGAGGCTGGTGGAGTCTTGCTGATGCCTCAGCCCTTGGTCCTTGCAGATGACCCACAGGATGAAGGCAGGTGGAAGCAATACCTCAGATCCCATCCCAGCTCTACAGAAGTGATACTGACAGCTCCTGGTTGAACACAGATGAGGGTTCCTGCAGTTAAACCCAGAGATGGTGACTGTGTGGAGCTGGCTCTTAGCAGAAGGCCTGCACCCATCTCTGGGTGCCTACATCCCAGGGGTAGTGTGATTCACAGCGTGAACCCATGAACCTGTGCCTGTTGTCAAAATACTCCCAAACCTCAGGAGCATTGCTGGATGGCTCATGGAAGCTCTTTTCATGGTTCCTCTACTCCAGTAGTCCCAGTGATCTCTTGCCTCCTGTTCCTGGGGTGCCACTGGTGTAGCACAGCTCCACATCAAGAATGCAACCAATGAATGTTTGATGTTTGTGGTCCTGCTCCCATACCAGACCACAGCAGCCCTGCATTCACTCCCACCCAAGGGCTAAAACCCATCTCCTGCCTTTGCTTCCCCACCTGTGCTCCCAGCAGGATGGGAGATAACACCGATGTATGGAGGAGGCTGTGCTAGGACTTACCTGATTTACACCAGCTCCATTTCAAAGCACCAAGAAGCACCTCCTGGGTAGACTTGGGAACAGACACAGCCCAACGCTGCGATGGGACAAAGGACAAAGAGTGGGTCCTGCCCCAGCTGGGCAGATGCCTCCTGCTTCCGCAGCCCCTGATGTTCACATCTGGTCATGAGCAATCAGCAAAAGAGCAGGAAAGCTGCCAATTCTTGGAGGAAAACAAACCCCATGAACCTGCCAAGTGTCCCTCCTCCGAGATATTTACTCTTTCAACGTGTTCTCATGGAAATTAATCCCAGTCTCACCCCTTCAGGTATGGCAAACATGAGAAGCGAGGAATGGGGAGAGGCCCGGACAGCAGAGCGTGGCGAACAAAGCACTTTGGGTGTACCAGCCTGCCCCGAAATGTGGTGGAACAGGCCCAAGCAGGACGTGGCAGGGCTCTATGGGCTCTCCTCCAGCTCGGCTGGACCTTCATCCCCCCGCGGCCATCCCCATGCAGGACGAGTCCTTCCGCCCATGTTTAACCTGGAGGAGGCTGATTCATCCCCTGGGCTCCTGAAGAGCTACTTCAAGGCTCCTTCAATTTGCACCAGGCTACAACAAGCTCTGGAAAGGGATTTATTTCTTCCACTGGGGAATGCCAAAGCATGGGAAAAGCAAGAAGTAATGTGGATGGGGAAAAATAAGACCTTATTTGGTCTGATTTTGGTCTTATTTTAGGCGTTATTTTTCCCCACAATCATTTTCTTGCTTTTCTCATGCTTTGTGAATCTTATTTTTCCCAATCCATATATTCTCCTTTTTTATGGCAAAAAATAAGAGCAGTCTCCGTACTGAGGTGTCTCCTTTGCCTTGCCGCGGCTGTAGGACATGCGCGTCATTCCCATTCGCATCCGCATGGCACCCCCATGTGGGGAAAGCCTGGAGGCTCCATCACCAGCCTGATGCTTTCCTTCAAATGGATGTGCGGACATCCATGGGTGAAAGAAGGATGAGGCGGACATAAAGATCCAATAATTAAGGGGAAATCCAAGGGTCACAGTGGCTGTGCTGGGAAAGCAGTGCAAGGTGTGTGCCAGCAGCATTGCTTGAGCACATGGGTTGCTTTAAGCAACCGAGGTGGGACCAGGACACATCATGCCTTGTGTTTCACTGCATCCTAGGAAGCAGAGGAGTGTGAGGAGCACCCACAACAGATGCTGGGATACCCCCAGCCTGGGATGTGCACGTGGCAAGGCATCTCTGGGGCCTCCAGAAACCTGTCCCTGTCTTAATGGAGCAGTGGCAAGGGCTGGATGAGCTGGAAACATCTGGAGGTACATGTGGGAGCTGGAAACATCTGGTTCTTGCACCATGACCTCTGAAGCTGTGGGAGAAACACTGAGAGCAAAAGCATGGCTCTGAGATAACCCCAAGCTCGATTTATGGCTTTACCTGTTCCTCGAAGCAGTCGGCTCCCACAGTGGCAAAGACACGAGTAGGGACGGGGATGACTGTGCCTCCCCCTGGTACATCGCAGCTCGTTATTATGGGTTATTTTGTGCTTTCATTCTTTTGTTCTAATACACTTCCATTCATTTTTTCATTCTTTAGTTCTTATCTATTTGTCTGTCTACCCATCTATTTGTTTGTCTATCTACCTATCTGCCTATCCACCTATCAATTAAGCTTTTTATTTCTTATATATTCCTATTTAATATAAAATGTATATTCCTATATATTCCTTTGAATATAAAATATATTCCCATATATTCCCATTTATTATAAAATATATTCTAGATATTCCTATTTAACATAAAATACATTGAATTATAGAATTATAGAATCCCAGGCTGGTTTGGGTTGGAAGGGACCTTAAAGCTCCTCCAGCTCCAACCCTCTGCCACAGGCAGGGACACCTTCCACTGGAGCAGCTTGCTCCAAGCCCCATCCAACCTGGCCTTGAACACTGCCCGGGATGGGATATATATATGTATTCTATATATTCCTATATATTCTTATTTAAGTTATATATTGCTATATATTCCTATTTAACATAAACTATATATTCCTATATATTCCTATTTAATATAAATATATATATTGCTATATATTCCCATTTAATATAAATATGTATATTCCTATATATCCCAATTTAATATAACGAGCCAGCTTCCTACTGGAAGCAGTTCCCGTATCATCTCCGAAGGCCAAGGCAGGCCTCACAGACCAGCAGCTCCTCTGTCACCAGCCCCATCCCGCTGTGGTTTCTGTTGGAGAGCAGCTCCTTCTGCCAGGGAAATCCTGCCAGTTCCATGGGCAAAATCTGCTCCGTCAGCAGCTGCTTGGATCCGCTGGTGGAAACGCAGCCAGAGCTGCCTCTTGCATTCAGCACCTCCCTGGGATGCAGCAACAGGGCAACACGTGCCTGGGTTTGATCCGAAGAGCATCCTGGCAGCCCAGAGTCCTTAAATGTGAAGTGTTTTCCACACTCCACAGGAGCCTTTTGTGTTTAATGAGGTTTATATCCAGGAATTATATTCAGATGCGAAGAATAAAGAGGCACATGGGAAAGTGGTTGCATGGGAGCTGGCTCCGGAGAGAGAATCATAGGATCATAGAGGCAACTAAGTCGAAAAAGACCTTTAAGATCATTAAGTCCAACTGTCAAATCAGATGCCTTTACATGGGGGTTGGAACGAGATGATCTCAAAGTCCTTTCCAACCTTAGGTATTCTATTCAATTCCTTGTCTACACACTGAGAGCAGCATGAGGATGGACCCAAGCAGGGCTCCATCCCTTGGGATTCGTCTGTAGATTTGGCTTTCATGGACATCTTCTGTTTTTTTGGTGAGGGAATGCACTCCTTTTTTCAGCTGTGGGTTGTTACCATCAGCTGGTATTTGGCTCTTGGGGTTTGCATCCTTCATGTCTCACCTCTGTTGGGGTTCCCTGGGTGTTATAGATCAGTTTGGGATCGCATTTTGTGCCTTCTTTCAGATATGAAATGAAATGAAACAAAATCGAATTAAATTTTAAAAATTAATAAAATAAAATTATTAAGTTACATTAAGTTAAAATGAAACAAAATGAAATGAAACTAAACTAAACTATATAAATAATTGGACACTGTTAAGACTGGGCTGCGCAGGGTGCTGGGCCATCCAGTCTAGGTCATGCTTTGCCCAGAAAGATCGGACCAGATGATCCTTGAGGTGAATCCATGTCCTGGGTTCAGCAGCAGCAGTCATTTTTCTCCTTCTCAGGAGCTGGTGCAGTGCTGTGCTTTTGACTTTCAGCCTGGGAACAGCGCTGATAACACCGATGGTTTCAGTTGCTGCTCAGTAATGGTCACTCTGACCAAGGCCTTTCTGAGCCTCGTGCTCTGCCAGGGAGGAGGGGAAGCCGGGAGGAAGCAGAGACAGACCCCTGACCCAACTGACCAAAGAGGTATTCCATACCACAGCACGGCATGCCCAGGGTATAAACTGGGGGCAGTTACCCGGAAGGGTGAGATCACTGCTGGGTCGGGCTGGGTATGGGTCGGCGGGTGGTGAGCGGTTGTATTCTCTTCCCTTGTTATTTCCTTTGTCATTATTACTATTGGTGGCAGCAGCAGTGGTTTGTGTTATACCTCAGTTACTGCACTGCTCTTATCTCAACCCCTGGGAGTTACATTCTGTCCATTTTCCTCCCCATCCCTCTGGGAGTGGGGGGGGGGGAAGGTGTTGGGGGGAGCTAACGAACTGTGTGGCTGATTTGTGGCTGGGCTTAAAGCACAACAATCCAACATGGGATTCTGTGATTCCTCCATTCCATGAAAATGAAATAATGAAATAATGAAATGAAAAGAAATAATGAAATAATGAAATGAAATGCAATGCAATGAAAGGAAATGAAATTAAATGAAGTTCTTTCTAGAAGCTGTTTACTCTGCCTGGCTCCTGCCTTTCTCAGTTAATTCAGTGATGATCTCCTGCAAAATCTCATCCCCATCCGCACTTTAGGGAAGCAGCTCCCCATTCCCACGAGTGTATCCAAGGGAAAAATAAAGTATTAATGCCCTGAGGATCCTCATAAGGACTCAGTCCCTCCAGAAGAGGTTTCAGGGATGGGTTAAACCTTTGCAAACAGACAGATTTACCAAACACATTCCACAAGATTTAAATCAAGATGGTGACAAATTGTTCCCTGAACCGCTGGGGCACGGTTGTGTTTTATTTATCTCCCTTTATTTATCTCCCTCTATGGATGTCCTGGCCAGAAAACCCTCGGTGGCTCCTGAGGTTGTTTCAAGTTGCCTCCTTGGTGAGGTGACACGGAACAAGACCAGCTTGGTCTCCTTGGGGTTTCCCATTGTCGTGTTATATAGCCCACTATTAGAAAATCACAGATTGGTTTGGGTTGGAAGGGACCTCAAAGCTCATCCAGTTCCAACCCCTGCCACGGGCAGGGACCCCTTCCACTGGAGCAGCTCCGAGCCCCTGCGTCCAACCGGGCCTTGAGCACTGCAGGGATGGGGCAGCCACAGCTTCTCTGGGCACCCTGGGCCAGCGCCTCAGCACCTCACATTAAGGAATTTCTTCCCAATGCAAAGCCCCAGCTTTCACCACAGCACCAGCCGACTCGTCCTAGCCCAGAAAATGCTTTCTCCAGTCTATTTTTCCATGAAGCATCCTCTGCATCCCCCTGAGCACATCCCATTGCATTTCCTCATCCCAGCTTCAGCAGCACACTGTGCGCAGGAACTGCAACATAGACACTAAATAACAATTCCACTCAATGCTTCTGTCTTCCCAAATCACCTTCCCAGATATAGGTGTGAGTGTAGGAAATGCTTTGGATGGATTTAAACTTGCTAATGGGGACAGGGCATGGTCTTGCAAGAACACCTCCAGGGGGCTGCAGGTTGTGTAGCTCAAATAGACGGATGATGCTCACATCGGTCATTGATGCATCACATCACAGAAATGATTTAGATGAGATCTTCCCAGCAGGAGGAGTTGGAGTAATTGCCAGCACTAAATAAACTAATAGCTAGAGGAGAAAGGAGAATTGAAGTTTCATTTGAGGGGGGTTTCAAGTGTTAAAAGGTGGATAAAGCATCTTTAAAAGGCATTGGGTCATTTTCTGGGAGCTGGAGTAAAGCTGCTCATCAATAATGAAGGAGCTGGAGCAGCAGCAATGCTGGAGCACTTGGGAAAATGCAATTATGGGAATTGCCTTGTGCTCTGCAAACTGCCCTGGTAATTTGCTTCAAGGAAACATCCAAGTGCACTTGGAGAGTTCAAAGATTCTATTGCAGCAGAGCTAATAAGCTGAGCCAAGCAACCTAAGTACTGGGAGGGGAAAGAAAAAGCAAGTCTGATGAAAGGCTTTTCATTCATACCCAGCAAAACATGACATGGCACGGCTGAGAACATCACTTCTGCCCCCTGGGCTCTCCTGCATCTCACTCGGGGCTGCAATGCTAAAGGGTTCTGCTTTGATTTATTCATCTGTGATTAAAAGCAACCCCCTGCAAAAGGCTCGTTGGTTGTTGCGTGTTCGGGTGCTCTGCTGGTGTGGTGGCCTTCGGGTGCATCAGGATATGGGTGCTGCAGCTGCTGCCCCCAGGCACTGAGCACAGAATTGGGGCTGTTCAGCCTGGAGAAGAGAAGGCTCCTGAAGGGGAGACCTGAGAGCAGCTCCAGTGCCTAAAGGGGCTGCAGGAAAGCTGCAGAGGGGCTTTGGGCAAGGGCTGTAGGGACAGGCCAAGGGGAATGGCTTTAACTGCCAGAGGGGAGACTGAGATGAGCTCTTAGGCAGAAGCTGTTCCGTGTGAGGGTGCTGAGGCGCTGTCCCAGGGTGCCCAGAGAAGCTGTGGCTGTCCCATTAGTGGCAGTGTTGAGGGCCAGGTTGGACACAGGGGCTTGAAGCTGCTCCAGTGGAAGGTGTCCCTGCCCGTGGCAGGGGTTGGAGCTGGAGGAGCTTTCAGGTCCCTCCCAACCAAAACCAGTCTGGGATTCTGTGCCTCCATGAGGATGACAGCCCTTTATAACCTGAACTCCAGCTCAACTCCATCTCTCGCTGCTCCACTTCGCTTGGGCAGGCTTAAGAGTGCTGAAAGAAAGGTGATGGCTGCTTTTCCTCTGGTGCAGAGCACTCCCAGCACCATGTCTGTGTGGTGCTGGGGAGCACCTTCATGGCAACATGGGTTCTATCCTGCATTCCAATCTGCGTGGCTGGATCCTGCAGTGGTCTCATGCTTTGGAGACTGGATGAGGGTGCAAAGTGCTGATGGTGACTGTGGGCAGCAGTGCTGTGCACCCTGTACACCCCCTGTGCACCCCTTACACACCAGTGCACCCCCTGCACCCCCTTGTGCACCCCTTATACCCCTCTGCAACCCCTTGTGCACCCCTTACACGCCAGTGCACCCCCTGCACCCCTTTGTGCATTCTTTACACCCCCCTGCACCCCCTTGTGCACCCCCTACACGCCAGTGCACCCCCTGCACCCCTTTGTGCACCCTTACACCCCCCTGCACTCCCTTGTGCACCCCTTACACCCCCCTGCACTCCCTTGTGCACCCCTTACACCCCCCTGCACCCCCTTGTGCACCCCTTACACCCCCCTGCACCCCCTTGTGCACCCCTTACACCCCCCTGCACCCCCTTGTGCACCCCTTACACCCCCCTGCACCCCCTTGTGCACCCCTTACACCCCCCTGCTTCCCCTTGTGCACCCCTTACACCCCCCTGCACCCCCTTGTGCACCCCTTACACCCCCCTGCACCCCCTTGTGCACCCCTTACACCCCCCTGCTTCCCCTTGTGCACCCCTTACACCCCCCTGCACTCCCTTGTGCACCCCTTACACCCCTCTGCACCCCCTGCACCCCCTTGTGCACCCCTTACACGCCAGTGCACCCCCTGCACCCCCTCGCGCACCCCTTACCCCCCGCACCCTCTCCCCCCCCCCGCCGCCTCCCGCTCTGTCCACGCGCGCCCCCCAGCGGCCGCAGCAGAGCCGGCAGGGGGCGTTCCCTCCCTCCTCCTCCTCCTCCTCTCCCCCCCGCCCCGCTCCGCGGTGGCCGCTCCCGGCGGTGGAGGCCTCGCCTCAGGCGGGCGCGCGTCCCCTCAGCGGGGCGCTCCCGAGCCGCGCTCCTTCTCCTTCTCCTTTTCCTCCCCTCAGCCTCGTCCCCGCCTTCCCGCCGCCGCCTCCTTTCCCTCCCCGCTCCCTAGGGCCGGGACTTCGGGCGCTGCTCGGTCGCTGCCCGTGAGGAAGAGGCGGCCTTCCCCCCCCCCCCCTCCACATTCCCTCCCCTTTTCCCTCCTCCCGCCGACCGGGACTCGCCCTGCACCGGGAGGGAGACGATCGCTGCCCGCTCCTCCTTCTCCTCCTCCTGCAGCGGGGGCCGCATCCTGCTGCCGGGGGGAGGGAATTGATGTGGAGACCCAGCGCAGCACCATGCAGCCGCCGCCGAGGAAGGTGAGGGCCCTCCCGGGGGAGCTCTGTGTGTGTGTTGGGGGGGGGGTAAGTGGGGCTGAAGGCTGATTTGGGGGTGCTGGTAGCGATAGGGTGTGTTTAGGGCAGAGTGGTGGGGTCTGAGGGTATAAAGGGGGGGTTATGAGGGTGGATGAGGGGGTTGGAGGGCCCCGGTGGGGAGGGGTCCGGCAGGTTGGGCTGTGCCATGGTGGAGCGTGGAGGGAGGTCGGGTGAGGGAAAACGAGTGTTAGGAGCCAAAAGGGGGGTGAATTGGGGAGTGTGGGGCTTGGGGAGGGTGGCCCAGCAAAGGGGGAATGGCTGGGGGGGGTGTTGGAAAAGGGAAGGGGGGTCTGGCGTGGAGGGGAGCTCTGGGGGTATGGGGAAGGCTGGTGAGGAAAGGGGTGCAGGGGGGGCAGTGGTCGGTCCGTGGGTTTGGGGTACCCCCAGTCCCCAGTGGAGGTGCTGCAGATGGAGGCGAGCAGTGGCCGGGCAGGGCTGGAAGGGGGGCAGTGACTGCAGAAGGTGCACAGAGGCGTTCAGGCAGTCGTGGGGTGCTGTGGGCTGTGTTGTGGGGGCTCAGCTGCATTGGGGTGCTATGGCGTGGTGATGCCAGCGGCCATGGGCTGGTTGTCTTGGCGCAGAAGGTCACGCCTGGAGTTGATGCAGGGATGCGGGGTTATCCCAGCGTGGCTCGGGAGCGACCAGGGGCAGCCAGAAATGTGCAACATATGTGTGATGGGAGCAATCTGCAGATGCAGCGGGGAGGCTTTTTTGTGTCCATGGGAATAGAGGGTGCTTTGCTTTATGGGGGGCTGGTGTGGGAAGGGATGTAAGAAGGGATGTAGATTTGCAATAAAGACTGTTGCTAGCGTGGCTTCTCTGTGTGCAGGTTGTTCTCTGGGCGACTTGAGCTGTAGCGGGGTCTTGAGCTATGTGTAAGTGCTGATCCATGGAGATTTATTGGGTAGTTATGCAGTGGCGTGGGGAGAAAGGGCGAGCTACAGCCGGAGAAGCAGGTCTCAGGATGGAGAAGCGGCTCTTTTACAGGCGCCGAGGAAGGGAGTTTTGTGGATTTGAGCTTGGTACGCGTTAGATATTCTTTGCTGCCCGATTAGGGCTGTAACCATTCACAGCCTGATTTGTCATAGCTCGATGGGGTTGTTTGAGATCTCGGATGTGAGACTGAGGTTTCTCGGTTTGCCGAGATTGCAGGGGTTTGCCGGGTGGAGAATCATATAATAGTGACTGGGAGAGCTTGGGGAGGAAGGCTTGAGAGGCAGCATAAACAGAAATCCCTTGTCATCCCCAGTAGCCCTGGCACGCACTGCAGGGAACATCTCTCCTTGGCTCATTCCTCCCTCTCGACCTCTTGTTTTGGGGGTGGACTCTGCTTTTGTTGAACCAGTTCTTATTTCTATTTCAGTTTGCATTTGGTGGCTTACTTATGCTACATGTGTGGCATTCTTTGCCTATATTATTCGAGATTATTTCCATTACATGGATCATCTTGTGTGGGTTTATTTATTTTGAGTATGGTTTTCTTTTTCATATACAGATAAAAGCCCCAAATGCTGAAAGTTCATGTTAAAAATAGACATTTTTTTTTCTGCTCGAAGTCACATACATGTGATTTTTAACTATTTTGGTATCATGTGAAAAATGTGTCTTTATATAGTGTTGACTGAAGGGTGCTTGTTGCTGGGGCTTGCTTTCAGTGTTAAAATTGAGGAGGCTTTCGCTGGTTGATGAGATCTAAGGGCTTTTTGCCCTGCTACTGAAAAAGAGGGAAATTTGTGTCTTCTTTCTCTGTGAATTCTTCACCTCTTCCTGCATTACGGTAACTGTTTGGCATTTCTGTCCTCCTGAATGCATAATGTCTTCAGGTCATTTTTTAGGCCGATATGTGGATTCCCTGTGATTACTAGAGGGCTTAAATGCCAAGACCTCTGGTTCTATAAAACCAACAACAAAACAACCCCCAAATTCCCTTCCAGAATCCAGTCATTCCCTATACGTGTGCCAGTGGTGCTACCAGTTCTGAAGTTGGTTCCCAAAGTATTGAAGTCTTAGCTTTGTGATCACAGGGTTCAAAGGGAAATGACACCAGTACTAAAAACAAAAGGTTGACCTTCTGAAGCCTTTTAGAGAGGCTCTTTTGATGTGATGCACAACCAAAATCCAGCTTGGTGTTTAAGCTCTCTTTAAATGATAGCAAGTGTGGGACAGTTCAGTACATTTCGAAATGGGCCTGACTTGCATTGAAGTGCTAAATATATACATTATAACGTAATTTTCCCCCCATGGCCTGTTTTTCCTGGTTTTGGTGGGCAAAACTCTTTTTAATGCGCACAAGCTCCAAGGTTTTGGAATAAAATTGCACTTTTTGGTAATGGTTGGGCCCTAAGCGTGAGGTTCTTGCTGTGTGCAGTGTAAGCCTGCTGGGGTGACAGCACTTGCTGAAATCAGCCTATATGAATGTTCAGCTGCACTCTTAACTCTGTGTTTGAAATGTGCCATTTCGGAATAGGTGAAGGACACAAATTGTGTCTTTTTCTTATTGAAATCATTTAAACCCTCCAGCAAATATATGTGGTCTGTGGTTTGTTTTGTAGGTGAAAGTTACACAGGAGCTAAAAAACATTCAGGTTGAGCAGATGACAAAACTTCAGGCCAAGCATCAGGCAGAATGTGAGCTACTTGAAGATATCAGGTAAGGTTACAGCAAATGCTACCAAAAATTCCTTTAAGGTCCAGTTTTCAGAAGAACGTTGGAGTTACAAAACTCCAGGAACTGACGATGGAATTTCCTCTTTGGATTTCCTGCTTTTAGGCTGTTAAAGTTTTGACACAGCTGGAAATTATAACTGGAGCTAACACAATGCAAACCATTTTTTCTTCTTTTCAATGGGGGAAATGGTAAAAAAATAAGTCCCGTCACAAACAACATGCAAAAAGCATTGGTCTTTTCAGCAGTGTTTCTCTGTAAAATAGACGCAGATTTTGATGTGCCAGTTGTAAGAGGCTGCTAAAATGCTGCAAATACCTTAAACCCACTCATGATTTGTGTCTCCTTTTAAACAACGCTTTTAAATAGATTCTGGTTTTTACCCTAAGAAACTCATACGAAGATATTTCATTTTAGAATTTAAAACTCTGCCCAGGTTAAGATCAGTAGGGAAACATGACGTAATTGTGGGGGTTTTAGTCCTCATTTTTCCTATTGTGATTGCTCCTTTTGAAGTTAAAAGTTTGCTGTTAAGGAAACACAGTGGTTGGGGTATTGCTTTATATGGAAGCTTAATCATTCCATTTGGAGAATCAATTTCTAGGATGGCTCTTCTGTAGAGTATTCAGCAGTAAGTAAGTCCTGTGCTGTCCTGCTCTGTCTTGCAGTGTATAGTCCACCCATTACTTATTTAAACAAGATGCCTTGCTCTATATTTGTATATAAAATGCTAATGTGTTGCCTTTGACAGCTGCTGGGCTGTTTGTCTCGCTCTCCCAGTGTGCTCTCTTCATAAATCACTCTGTGGAGGCTTGAACCTTCTCTCCCCTGTTTTTCTTCTGTGGGTGTTGAGACACTTTTTTGTCTGGGCAAGATCACAGCATTCATTTCCTTCGATTCAAATGAGTGGCTGCGCAGTGTTTAACTACCAAATGCTGAGTAATAAGTAACAGACTGAGCCAAGGAATTCTTTTCCCCCTGGATAGAAACTTATTTTTAGAACATCCAGATCAGGTACTGCTGTTCTAGTCCAGGTTTTATTGGCATTTCCTATTTTTCAGGCGCTTCTAATCACTTCAGTCTGTGTTCTGCTGAAAGATGTCACAGGCATTATTGTTCTCTGGTTACAAAACCAGGAGAACATGTGAAAATACCAACTGAAAAAAAGAGTTTTCTTTCATGTAATTTAATTTTTTTACAGTTAATTTATAAATTTGGATGTTATGGATTAAGGAACTAGGTTAATATATTTAATTCACTACCACAGTCACTAAATGTGCACAGTCTGTCCAGCAGTCTTGCTGCGAGCAATCTGCTTTTGCAGAATCACTGCCTGGATTTACAGATTAAACATTCCTTAAACATGGAATGATGTGATAGGATAGGACAGCTCTGTTGTGTCAATGATTTATTCAAATATCAGATAACAGAATAAGAGAGAAGAAGAGAATTTTTGCTTAAAATTAATGCAAACTTCCTTTGTGATGCAGAGGCCTTTTAATTGCATCTTGCTGGGAAGGGGGAGCTGGGCTTTGAGGACTTGGTGGTGTTGGTGTTGTGTTGGCTGGTGTGTGACACTCGTGTGAGACACTGGGTGTCAACCTCATCATCCCGTTACTGGTGTGTTTATGACTGTATTCAGAATATGCAGCCACCGTGATTCCGGAATGTTCCAGAAAGCAGTGCTCCCTGGAACCACACGCAGGATCTTTTTGTCTCTGGAACAGAGAATGATTTTTATGGAAAGCGCCCTGCTGTTATCCCAAAGTATTAAATTCAAACTGAAAACTGTTTGTTTATCAAGGCTTGGGAGAGTTTGGGTCCTTTCATAGCACTGTTGGAGCTTTTGGGCACTGCAGGAGTAGGTCTTCATACTCTTTGAGTTGTACTGCTCTGAATTCTACAAACTCAGCTGTTGCAGTGGCAACAGGGAAGTCAGAATGCGTGGCTTGCAAGCTAGTGATTAAGAATGCATTTAAAATTCACATTTAAAAATGGTAAATAATTAAAACAATCTCTGTATTTATTAGCATATAAATGCAAGCATTCAAATCACACAGACAATCCTTAAACCGTAGGATTTGTATAGGATTTAAAACTCTTAAATTACGTTTTTTCTATCATTTTAGTTCAGTTTTGTATGCAACTAAAAAGAAAGGACGCAAGGCAAAGATCAGAAAGTTCTCTTATGAATCCTAGAAGAACACCACCATTATGTAGTGTATTAGCAGATGATTCTTGGCAGCCCCCCAGACCATAAGCATACTTGCCATTCCAGTAGCTTTGATATCTTTATGCAAAACTGAGCACTGCTTTAAATGTTTGTAGTTTGTAGACTTAAACTATGTCATTTGGAGAGGATGAAGGCTCAACTACTTTTTATTCCAAACCGGATTCTTCTTGGTCAGGGTTGTGGCTTATCATAGAAGGCTCATCTTTATAGGTGTAACTACCTTTTCTCCAGCCCCTCTGCAGGTATTTTATAGCCTTGAGGGCTGCACGTAACCAGAAGCACCCTGTTTATTTGAAGTATGTTGTCTTTTTGAATTATAATACAGTGTTTTATATGCAAGGGTGTAGATTTGACAGAATGAGAAAGTTGGGGCTGTTGAGCCTGGAGAAGAGAAGCTCCATGGAGACCTCAGAGCAGCTGCCAGTGTCTGAAGGGGGCTACAAGGTTGCTGGAGAGGGACAGCAGGAACTGTAGGGATAGGACAAGAAGTGATGGGTTCAAACTGAAACAGGGAAAGTTCAGGTTGGAGATAAGGAAGAAGCTCTTCCCTGTGAGGGTGCTGAGGCACCGGTACAGGTGGTAAATGCCTGGCAGTATTCAAGGCCATGTTGGATGTAGCCTTCAGCAGCATGTTCTAGGGTGAGGTGTCCCTGCCCATGGCAAGGGTTTGGAACTAGATGGTCTTAACGTCTTTTCCGACTCGAACCAGTCTGTGGTTCTATGATTTAGGCAACATATTTTGCTTGTGGAAAGCATACCTGGGACTTGACACATCTATGTGCTAGTTGAGTGGAAAACTTTAATGGGAGTTGGACAACTTTTGACACAACGCAGTATCTATTTAAAAAGAAGAATAAATATCCATTGCAGTCTTAACAAACCTCGTTGTGTTTCTCTTCTCTGTGGAAGCTCAGTAGCAGTAAAGCTGAATTGTCTTTTCATGACTTGACAAGACTATAATACAAAGTGTGTTTTGAAATGTGTTAGCAAATCAGTTTAAAAATGTATCTCTGTCTTTAGGATCTCGATTTGGCTTTTGGTGTTACATTGCTTCAGACTTAGTGACTGGGGAATTTGTGGAACTAGTGATTCAGGATGCTTTTAGGCTCATTGGCTCCATTTTAGGCATGACATATGTTTATCTCCTGGAGCTCACAGAAGCTCCCATCCCCTTTCATGTGCTAGATATGTGCTGGCATTGCTATAAAAAGGTTGTCTTTCTGCAACTGTGCTGCAAAAGGAGGTTTTTTCCCCCCTGAAAGGTAAATGTAGGGTTTGTTGCTGTCTGCCAGAAATCCTTCCAAGTTTCTCTATGTGTAGAAGTTACTACTTCACTCTCCACACCTGCCTGCTTTTAGGCAGGAATTTAATTCAGTATACTTCTTTTCCAGGAGCAAACTGTGTTCTGAATAGCTGAATTTAACAGAGGTGCTGGCATTTTTCATAGGTTTTCTTTTGGTTTTAAAGATTGCTTTGTTGGGTGGTAGTAAATAAGTCACACATAGCAGTCTGAAGTTGCCCATAGTTTGCTGGGACATTGGCATGCTTTCTTTTTGGGTGTGTGCATGTGTCTGCAAAAGTGTGAAGCAGGTAGTCCGTATTTTAAAGCTGTATAATCCATATTTTAATTCAATTTGGTATTTCTGTAATGTGTTTATATATAGTGTATGCTGTAGACTCTAGAAACTTGCTAAGTGGTAGTTGCTTTACCTCAAAGGTTATCTCAAGGTCTGTTTTGTGTGCCTTTAAAATTTTTTTTAGATTTAGATTAGATCTTAGACAGAAGCTCTTCCCTGGGAGGGTGCTGAGGCGCTGGCCCAGGGTGCCCAGAGAAGCTGTGGCTGCCTCATTGCTGGCAGTGCTCAAGGCCAGGTTGGACACGGGCTTGGAGCAAGCTGCTCCAGTGGAAGGTGTCCCTGCCCATGGCAGGTGTTGGAACTGGATGAGCTTTGTGGTCCCTTCAACCCAAACCAGTCTCTGAATCTGTGCAGATGGCTTTTTAAAAGCTTGCTTGCTTTCATGTTTTGCCAGAGAGAGTGAGGTTGTAGTTTAATCTGTTCTGAAGCCCGGATTGCTGCTGAAGGAGCAGCTCTGCTTGCCAACTGTTTCTCCTGTCTCCCTGTAGCAGCACAAGGATGGGTGAGCGATGTGGATTAGGGAGCTCACCCACCTGAAGTCAAACCTTTCCTGACTTTTCTCCCCAGCAGGGGTATTCTTTGGATAAATCTGTTCTAGCTTCCTGTATGGCTGCACAAGGGCTGCTGCTACCATGAGGGGTACGAGGAAGAGTATGTGAGGAAGGAGAGGGAAAGCACCGTTGGACAGTAGCATTAAAGTCGCTGTGTAACCGCAGCCGCCTGCTCCCAATTCCTGCTGCTGCTTTGGGAACTACAGAGCTGGAAAGGCCTCTTTATTTGAGTCTTGGCTATTTTTTGCTGTCTGAATGTGTTGATCCTATGTTGCTTCGTTATTTTAAGTCTGTTGACTGTGTAGTGTGTTGAAAATAGATGTAAAGATTCCGTGATTTCTGGCTGAGATGGATTAGCAGTACAGTCCTTGCATTTGTTGGGTGCTGAATTTAACTTTTCAGCGTTCAACAAAATTCACGAGTGAAAAAGGAATTGCCAAAATCGTAAGCTCCTCATCTTTGTGTACTCCTGATCTGGATGCATCAGAACATCTCCTTGCCCTCCTCTAGACTCACTCCAACAGCTCCATGTCCCTCTTGTGCTGTTGCTCCAGAGCTGGATCAGGACTGCAGGGGGGGTATCCCCAGAGCACAGCAGAGGGGCAGGATCCCCTCCCTGAGCTGCTGCTCACGTTCTGGGGGTGCAGCCCAGCACACGCATGGGGATTCTCGTCTTAAGTGCACACTGAAGCCGGGTCATGGGAAGCTTCTCACCCAACACCCCAAGTCCTTCTCAGGGCTGCTCCATCCAGTTCTCCCTCAGCCTATGTTTTCTGTCTTCCCTCCTCTGATGATTGCTTCTTCGTGCTGATTTGTCAACCTTTCTGTTTTTCCTCCCAGACACTTCATCTCTTCCCTGATCCTTTCTTGATCCAGTTCTTACTTTGTGAATTTTAATTCTTGGGCATCACCTCTGTTTCCAAGGTGCTTTTGTGTATCATGTTCAGCAGTACCACTTCTGCCTGCTGGGGCTGTTAAGCCTCAGTTTACTTCCTAAGTGGAGAGAACTTCTTGGGTCTTCCTTAACAATCTGAGCCCTCTCTGATCTCAGATGCTGTTTCAGCTGTCAGCTGGGCTGTCACTTCCCTCTGCTCAGCTGAGACATAGCAGGATAGATGCGAAGTGTGTGGGTGAGGGAACAAGGAACTTACTGGTGATTTGTGTTTATGTGCTCAGGATGAGGACGAAGTACTTATTAGATGTCTCTAACTTGGTGTCTCATTCCTGTCATAACAAGCCTGAATGAACAGTAGAGATAAGGAAAAAGAAGTATGAATGAATATATATCTGCAGATAGCTGGTTGCTGCTAGTTTTAACATGTCATTTTGTGCATTGAGTTATGCTCCACTTAATAGTAAGCTTTGGTATGAATAAACTTTGTACTCTGCTGGAATTCAGCTGTGCTTCTGTAACCTCACTGATGATGTTGGTAGGTTCGTGATAAGGTTTACAGCAACTCTGGCTGTGAGTCAAGCTACTGAAGTAGAAACTTAACTGCAGTTCCAGTTTTAAATACAGCAAATCTAATAGAGCAGCTACAACACAGATCACTTAACAGGTAATTGTATTAGGGAATAGTCTCGTGATGGTACGGATAGTGCTGCAGGAGGGTCAGTAACTGGGAAAGAAAACTGTAAATACACATTTATTTAGATGTGTATATAGCTGTATATATTAGGGTGCTGAAAATTGAGGAGAAGGCTTTACTTTTCCTGCCCTGAGGCAAAGTGGTGGTGAGGAGTTTCTCTTTCTTCCTGTTCTTCCTCCAGCTGCAGGGAATGCAGTTTGTTTGGATGTTCTTGAACCCTGTACTGAACTCCAGAGCATGTTTGCCTCAGGCTGGTATCTGACGGGGCCCTATTTTTCATGAGACCAGGTTGCTCCAAGCCCGGTCCAACCTGGCCTTAAACACTGCAGTGATGAGGCAGCCGCAGCTTCTATTATCCTTTATACTGCTCAGAAGCTTGTCCTTCATCACCGCAGTTCCTTTTTCCTTCAAGGTCATTCAGTCCATTCACAGATGCAGTGCTTGCCTCTGGTGTTGGTGGCTTTATTTCAGTAGGAGCAGTGGGATTTTTCTGTGCTTCCAGCTTCTGAAACCTTCAACCTGCCAAAGTGGAAAACAGAATTAGGAAACCTCATGGAAACTTCTGCACAATGTTGTTTGTCTGAGGCTTGAAGAGGATTTCTTTGTACAACCAGTGGCTCTAAAAGCTGGTTTTTTTACTTTAAAGCTTGCCATTTTCTTAGGAATTGATGCTGTTTCTTCCCTCTTGGCTTGTTCCTTCTCACTGCTAGCGAGTATTGTGCGTTCCTTATTTATCCCCCCTCCAAAGCTCAGTTCAGTGCTGACCACAGAGCATAACTCTTTGCTAGAACACTAAATATGCAGAAATCGCAGAACTTTGGAGAGAACTCGGTGTTACTCTGAATAATATTCCATATAAAGCTACCACAGGCTCTGTGGTCTGGGCATGTTACCTATAGTTAGGCAGTGCTTTAATGAGATGCTCGCATTCTTGATGGAATTAAAATCTGGGGATGTTTTGACTGGAACTGTTTGAGGGAAGCTTGGAATGTACCTAAAAAAACTGTTGCTACTGGGTGTGGAAGCCCAAGTTTTGAGCAGAAAAACCCAGGTTTCAGTATAAACACAGCCCCAGTGTAATGCTTCAGGCCTGTCTTGGCACAGTGACATTGAGAAATGGGCCACACTCCTTCAGTATTTGTTTTATCCCTGACATATAAAACGCAGCACATCTTCTGTTTCACTATTTCCAAATAGCTTTACAGTGTTGGGTGAACTGATGAAGGGGAAATCATCAAAAGATGATTGTTCTGAGGTTTTATAATAATGTAACCCCCCCCAACAAACCATTTCTCACATCAGAAACTGAATTTCTTCTCTCCATTTTAGCTTCAAGGTTTGCATTTGAATGAGCTTTTGTTTATTAAAGCAATTCCAGCACATGCCATGGAAGTCTGATTTCTTTAAGGGCTTGAGCTTTTTTTAGGAGCTTTCAGGAGAATTCAGGCTACTTACATTAGCTGTGAGCACTGTGCTGTGGTGTGCATTTCTCTTGGAGGACAGGAAAAGGAGAATCTGGTTTGAAGTACAACACACACTTTTCTTTGCCAAAAGTTGCATTTTCAGCGTTGCCTCTGCTCCTTCTTCAAGAATGGATTCTTGAGCTGCAGAAAGCTTTGTGGGGTTTTATTTCTTTCTGATTCTATTTTCTGAGTCCTGATCCAGCTCTGGGGCCCCAAACACAAGAGGGACGTGGAGCTGTTGGAGCGTGTCCAGAGGAGGCCACGAAGATGCTGCGAGGGCTGGAGCAGCTCTGCTCTGGAGCCAGGCTGAGAGAGCTGGGCTGGGGCAGCCTGGAGAAGAGAAGGCTCCTGAAGGGGAGACCTGAGAGCAGCTCCAGTGCCTAAAGGGGCTGCAGGAAAGCTGCAGAGGGGCTTTGACCAAGGGATGTAGGGCCAGGCCAAGGGGAATGGCTTTAAGCTGCCAGAGGGGAGACTGAGATGAGCTCTTAGGCAGAAGCTGTTCTGTGTGAGGGTGCTGAGGCGCTGTCAGGGGGTGCCCAGAGAAGCTGTGGCTGCCCCATCGCTGGCAGTGTTGAAGGCCAGGTTGGACACAGGGGCTTGGAGCTGCTCCAGTGGAAGGTGTCCCTGCCCATGGCAGGGGTTGGAACTGGAGGAGCTTTAAGGTCCTTTCAACCCAAACCCTTTTCTGATTCTGTGGCTATCCGAGTATGGCCTTTCCTGCGGCTAAGTATCATTTTTCACCACAGTGTTACTTGGCAGAGCTCTGGAAAACCAGCAGTTGGAATGCAGTCCTATAAAGTTGCCTTTGTTACAGGTTTTTATGGTGACAATTGCAAGGTGTAGCTGACAACCAACCAAGTTAGGTTTGGATATCAGAATACATGGCATAGGATTATTTTAAAGGAACAAAAAGCCTTTCCTTTGATCTGCTTGATCAAACCCAAGCCCGATCCTATAAGAAAGGAGTTCCCTTGGAGGCTCAAAGTATTTATAATCCCATATGTCAGGGGAATTGATGATTTTCAGGACATATCACAAGTGTCATGATAAGCTGTATTGGAAAGGAGGAAGAGAATTCTTATCATTCCAGACACAGTTAGTGTAGCCTGGCTTAATTTCCTATGGTGCTGTGTTGCATTTGTTTCATCTTGTTTGGTAGGAAAAGGGATTAGTTTGAAGGTTTTGCATCCTTTGCCAGTAGTGCTTTCAGCATCTTCTGCAGACAGTACTGTCAGCATTTTTAGTGTAACCTACACAAAGTATTGCAGGCAATACCTGCTGTGGCTTGGGACAGGGAGGCTACTGACAGAGGGCACTCTGCCTTTTTCATCTGGCTTCAGGACAGAAGATGTTTCTCCCCCTCCCCTGCATGCCAGCCTTGTCTTTCCTCTGGAGGTTTAGACATTCACAGGTGAACATGGAGTTCCCAATGACCCGGCTTCAGTGTGCGCTTGAGCCCAGAACCACCCCGTGTGCTGTGTGCGCCCCCAGAGCGTGAGCAGCAGCTCAGGGAGAGGATCCTGCCCCTCTGCTGCGTGAAGGGGAGACCTCCCCTGCGGTCCTGATCCAGCTCTGGGGCAGCAGCACAAGAGGGACGTGGAGCTGCTGGTGCGAGGCCAGAGGAGGCCATGGAGCTGCTGCGAGGGCTGCAGCAGCTCTGCTCTGGAGCCAGGCTGAGAGAGCTGGGCTGGGGCAGCCTGGAGAAGAGAAGGCTCCTGAAGGGGAGACCTGATGAGCAGCTCCAGTGCCTAAAGGGGCTGCAGGAAAGGCTGGAGAGGGGCTTTGGCCAAGGGCTGTAGGGACAGGCCAAGGGGAATGGCTTTTAAGCTGCCAGAGGGGAGACTGAGATGAGCTCTTAGGCAGAAGCTGTTCTGTGTGAGGGTGCTGAGGCGCTGTCAGGGGTTGCCCAGAGAAGCTGTGGCTGCTCCATTAGTGGCAGTGTTGAAGGCCAGGTTGGACACGGGGGCTTGAAGCAAACTGCTTCAGTGGAAGGTGTCCGTGCCTGTGGCAGGGATTGGAACCGGATGAGCTTTAAGGTCCCTTCAACCCAGACCAGGCTGGGATTTTGAATCTCTTTTCCTCTGCTAGGGAAGCTGATTCTGTTTTACTCTGGTTCATGGTCCATTGCGTTCTGTCTTGCGGGCACAGATTCTCGTCTCTTGCCTCTGTGAGGAGGGTGTGGTGGATAGCAGAAGACACTATTACACCACCAGACCTGGTTTCACTGAAATGTTTTTGACCATGTGTCAGGCTGGCTCAGAACAAGTTCCATTTATGCCATGCTGAAAATACCCTCTGGCATGTCGCGAACACTGAGTGTTGGCAATGCTGATGTTTATGCCACAGAACTGGAGTTAAATCAGGAAGTAAAAACTTGTCTGTGGTCCCTCATGCAAGTGGTGTGACAGGCTGGTGTTTCTGAGGCATAATAATGTGAAAGAAGATGCTGTTCTTCTTAGAAGATGATGTGACTTGGAGAATATAATGGTTGTTATTGTATCAAGTGGTTTTCATATTTTTACTTTAATGTTATAAATGAGACCTGTGTTTATTTTGCATCTCATACAGGTCATAGAATCACAGAATAGTCAGGGTTGGAAAGACCTTAAGGTCATCCAGTTCCAACCCCCTGCCATGGGCAGGGACACCTCCCACTAAACCATGCAACCCAAGGCTCTGTCCAGCCTGGCCTTGAGCACTGCCGGGGGTGTAGCATTGACGGCTTCCCTGAGCAGCCCATTCCAATGCCTCACCACCCTTACAGTAAAGAATTTCTTCCTCATATCCAATCTAAACTTCCCCTGTTTAAGTTTGAGTCCTTTACCCCTTGTCTTGTCGCTACAGTTCCTAATGAAGAGTTCCTCCCCAGCATCTCTTGAACCTGATACAGAGTCAGAATCCCAGACTGGTTTTTGTTGAAGGGACCTTAAAGCTCATCCGGACCCAACCTCTGCCACAGGCAGGGACACCTTCCACTAGAGCAGGTTGCTCCAAGCCCCTGTGTCCAACTTGGCCTTCAACACTGCCAGCTAATGGGGCAGCCACAGCTTCTCTGGGCACCCTGCACCAGTGCCTCAGCACCCTCACGAGGAAGAGCTTCTGCCTAAGAGCTCATCTCAGTCTCCCCTCTGGCAGGTTAAAGCCATTCGCCTTGTTCTATCACTATTTGGTCTTACAAAAGGTATCTTCAGAAGCACAGTATACGTTAGAGACCTGTTTGGCCAGTCCTCTGGTGGTGCATTGTGCGCAGTTCCTTTTAATTTCCAACTTTCTGAGTTCAGGTCAAATCTGGCTTCATGGTCAACAGGCGATGGCTGGTCTCACCTCCCCTCAGGAGATCTTGAGAACTTTGTGCCTTTTCGTTGCTAGTGAGTGAGAAGTTTGTCCTGATAAATGAGGGAAAGGACATTAGCGAGCATAGTTCATGTCGATACTCTTCCTAGGGGAGGCGGGGGTAAAAAGGGGTTCAGTTGGGATTTACAGAGGCCAGTGTAGTGTGGTTATCTGGACTGCAGAAACCTGTGTTACTGTGTTGATCTTTGGGATCAGTTTTTCCCGCTCCTACTAGACTCTTAAAACCTGGCTGTTATATTACAGTTGATGATTTTCATTTTATGATCCATGTGCCTCTGATTGAGATGAGAATCATCTTCTTAGGCAGAAGCTCTTCTCTGTGAGGGTGCTGAGGTGCTGGCGCAGGGTGCCCAGAGAATCTGTGGCTGCCCCATTAGTGGCAGTGTTGAAGGCCAGGTTGGACACAGGGGCTTGGAGCAAGCTGCTCCAGTGGAATGGTGTCCCTGCCCATGGCAGGGGATTGGAACTGGATGAGCTTTA
Organism: Myiopsitta monachus; assembly: GCA_017639245.1. NCBI lineage: Eukaryota > Metazoa > Chordata > Aves > Psittaciformes > Psittacidae > Myiopsitta > Myiopsitta monachus. Next base: position 96,681,565 of record CM029919.1, on the reverse strand, counting down.
ATGTCCCTTCCACCCCAAAACAGTATACTTTTATCTTCTAAAGTCAATGAGCTTGTTGAATCTTCTTAGGCACTTACTTCATTAGGAAAGAATGCAAAAAAAGAGGGTTCTGCATTCATATATTTAAAAAAGGGCAAAACCTAATCAACCCGTAGTCATTCCAGTCAAGTACTTGCAGTAACCAGAGGTGATGTGTAACAGCTGAATGTGGTGCTTTGCTGCTTGGGTATTTTTTATCGTAGCCTGTAAAATTTTAAGAACTTTTTTCCAGAACACATTATAGGAACCTCTTAAGTTAAAGGCTTTTTATTGGATTCATGTTTGTAAGTGGCTGTGTTTCTGTCTGAAGTAAACACAGATTTTTCAATCAATAATTGAGGAATGAGAAGAAAAGTAACTAAAACCTAATGTATCGAATTGTAATTTTCCCCTTTTGTCAGCGCGTAGATTCTATTCTGTTTTTAAACTTGTTCTTCATGTTCAAAGATGTTCCTTGTCACAGTCTATTGAGTTATCTGAAGTGCTCCATTCTTCGTGCTTCTGAGAACATGGTCAAATCCCATCTCTAGTAGCTCCAAGCAGGTTATTTGCACACATCTCTGCCCTCATGGGCTTCCTCCAACAACCTCTATTAGTGAGAGACAAAACATTGGTGTCTGGTTTGATGAAAAGAGCTCAGCCATAGATTTATGGTGGTAAAGCCACTAAATGTAATTATTTAGAAGCATAGAATCTTGGAATGGTTTGGATTGAAAGGGACCTTCAAGGTTGCCCAGTTCCAACCCCTTGCCTTGGGCAGGGGCACCTTCTACTAGAGCAGCTTGCTCCAAGCCCCTGTGTCCAACCTGGCCTCAACCACTACCAGGGACGGGGCAGCCACAGCTTCTCTGGGCACCCTGGGCCAGTGCCTCAGCACCCTCACAGGGAAGAGCTTCTTCCTTACATCCAACCTGAACTTCCTCTGTTTCAGTTTGAACACATCACCCCTTATCCTATCACTCCACTCCTGATGAAGAGTCCCTTTCCAGCATCCTTGTAGCCCCCTTCAGACACTGGAAGCTGCTCTGAGGTCTCCACACAGCTTTTCTTCGTGAGCAGTCCCAATGTTCCTGAGCCTGTCTTCGCATAGGAGGTGCTCCAGCCCCTGATCATTCTCGTGGCCTCCTCTGGACTTGCTCTAACAGCTCCATGTCCTTATTATGTTGAGGAAACCAGAACTGCACACAGTGCTGCTGGTTTGACCTCAGGAGAGCAGAATATAGGGGCAGGATCACCTCCATACAATATTGAGCATAAAGAAGTTAATTTTTGGCCTCTGCTGTATTCTGTTTGCATGTTTAGAGGGAAGGAATAAAAGGGAGGAGGTAAAGAACCAAACAAGCCACATTATTTCTTGAGGGTATGGTACTCTAAGCTGGCCTCAGATCAAAAGGGCTTTTAAAGATGTTTTAGTAGAAGAAGAAATGAATTTGTGCATTTTGTGAGACATTCCTGGCAATATTTGGGAAGGCTGGAAATTTGAAGAATTACTTGGAACTACTTTCTAAGGGTAGAAAAGGCAGAAGAACTGTGATTTGAATTCAGAGTTTGAGAATGACAGAGATGAGGGCCTGAATATTTTATTAAATAAAATAGAATGGACCTAAATGCCCAAATATTTTTTACTTTTAACAACATAGTGAAATAGTTGTATTTGTAATTGTGAATTCCTACCTTGAAACCACCATATGTTGGATTTCTGTTCATGTTTGATGTAAAATCAAAGTTTGTCCATCCTAAAACCAGGCAGAGACAAAACAAAGGGGAGATGCTGGAATTACTTGGGGCTGTTCACCCTGGGGAAGAGAAGCGGTGTGGAGACCTCAGAGCAGCTTCCAGTGTCTGAAGGGGGTTCAAGGATGCTGGAGAGGGGCTCTTCATCAGGGGCTGTAGTGATAGGACATGGGGTGGTGGGTTCAAACTGAAACAGGGGAAGTTCAGGTTGGATGTAAGGAAGAAGTTCTTTGCTGTGAGGGTGCTGAGGCGCTGGCCCAGGGTGCCCAGAGAAGCTGTGGCTGCCCCATTAGTGGCAGTGTTGAAGGCCAGGTTGGACACAGGGGCTTGGAGCTGCTCCAGTGGAAGGTGTCCGTGCCTGTGGCAGGGGTTGGAGCTGGAGGAGCTTTAAAGTCCCTTCCACCCAAACCAGTCTGGGATTCTATGACTTGTGAATTAACCATAACCTTTATAAAAGCAACAATAAGCAGAATGAGGGTGTGTTGAGTTCTAGCAGCTGCTTTTCATACCAGTGGTGTCTCCCCAGCCCGGTTTTAGCTGGTCTTATCTCTGTCTGTACTTTGCTCCCTTCCAGCTGTGTTGTCACTTGTGAGAAAGGCTGTTGATGGCAGCAGCTTTACACCTTGTTGTAATGTGCTTGGTTCTTAGAAAGTTTTCTTTCATGTTCATTGATTTTGTGTGATTGTTTCTATTTCTGTGAGATCTAAGCTGCCTGAAGAAAAGGACAAGTAAATATAGCTGCTTAGTAACACCTAACTAGAAACAGATCCTGCTTTTCAAGTTCCTCTTCATCTTCTCCTTCTTGCCCTGTTCTCAACGCTGTTAGTCCACAGAATAGTGTGTGAGACCCAGGGCACAAGTGCTCACATTTGTCATACAAGGTCTGCTACAGTATTTTTATGTTTGTATGAGTGTGGGAATGCTGGAGAGGGACTCTTCATCAGGGGCTGTAGTGATAGGACAAGGGGCGATGGGTTCCAACTGAAACAGGGGAAGTTCAGGTTGGATCAAAGGCAGAAGTTCTTTGCTGTGAGGGTGCTGAGGCACTGACACAGGGTGCCCAGAGAAGCTGTGGCTGCCGTATCCCTGGCAGTGTTCAAGGACGCAGGGGCTTGGAGCAAGCTGCTCTAGCGGGAGGTGTCCTTGACCATGGCAGGGGGTTGGGACTGGTTGACCTTCAATGTCTTCTCCAGCCCAAACCATTCCATGGTTCTATGATTTGAAGCTCAGGCTTTTCTGCTGAGGAGGAGAACATAATCCATGTTATTACATGAATCTTTCGTCTGTAAGCTTGCAGAATTTTGAGGTCAGTATCCAAAGACTGGTTAAAGTTGGTGTTTAACTTACCTGTGGTAGGAGTGAAGTGACTTCATTATCTCTAATGCAGGGGAATTAAATTCTCTATTTTCTGTTGGTTCTGTAGCCACTACTAGGCGTTCGGCACTGAAGAAATTGTGTAGAATCTACCTAGAGAGTTTGAGCATCATCTCGTGTGTGGCTGAAGCCTGATCAAAATGTTCTTTAATTCTTTCTTCTGCATGTGATTCCCATTTGTGCTCCCTTTTCTCTTGGTGAGAGATTGCTCTCTTTCCTTTTTGCCTTTACAAACGTCCCTGAGTGCGAGTAGGAGTGAAGTTATGTTTCTTTTACTCGACATCAAGGATGGTGATGTTGTTATTCCTGATTTCCTGCGGAGACTTGGACTTCTGACCACTTATACTGTGTGTCCTGCAGCCAAGTCACCGTTACTGCAGAGCTCTGCTGTGCCAGAGGAATGCGGCTGTTGACAGTGGTCTTTGTTCCGGAGTTTGGGGTAGTCTTTTAAACACCCCAGGCCAGGATTTTGGAGCATGTTGAGCTTTGATCTTCCCCAAAAAGTTTGTTTCCCTTAGCAGGGGTGCTTTGATGTTCTCTACTTGCTGAAACCAATGAATGCCAGCTCCTTCACCATAGAGGTGCTCCATCCAGTTAATAACTGAGACCAGATCTTTTCTGCCAAAGGGATGTTCTTGTGAATCCAGCCACATCCAAATACTTCACTACACTCAAGTGAGCAAATGCACCTCAGCACTGTACAAATTTATCTGTTGAAAAGGTCAAGAAGGGGATTCTCCCCCTCTACTGTGCTCTGGGGAGACCCCTCCCTGCAGTTCTGATCCAGCTCTGGGGCAACAGCACAGGAGGGACATGGAGCTGTTGGAGCGAGGCCAGAGGAGGCCATGGAGCTGCTGCGAGGGCTGGAGCAGCTCTGCTCTGGAGCCAGGCTGAGAGGGCTGGGCTGGGGCAGCCTGGAGAAGAGAAGGCTCCTGAAGGGGAGACCTGGGAGCAGCTCCAGTGCCTAAAGGGGCTGCAGGAAAGCTGGAGAGGGGCTTTGACCAAGGGCTGTAGGGCCAGGCCAAGGGGAATGGCTTTAAGCTGCCAGAGGGGAGACTGAGATGAGCTCTTAGGCAGAAGCTGTTCTGTGTGAGGGTGCTGAGGCGCTGTCCCAGGGTGCCCAGAGAAGCTGTGGCTGCCCCTGTCCTGGCAGTGCTCAAGGCCAGGTTGGGCTTGGAGCAAGGTGCACTCATGGAAGGGGTCCCTGCCCATGGCAGGGGTTGGAGCTGGAGTGAGCTTTAAGGTCCCTTCAACCCAAAGCAGTCTGGGATTCTGTGGTTTTGAGATCTCTTTCCCCTCTAGATTCAGCAGGTCAGTTCGCTGTTAGGCTGCAATGGGTTTGGGGCCCTGTTTTGCTGACAGAGCTGGATAGATGTTAGAAATGTTTTGCCTTATCTTCACCTTACTGTGCTGGTGAACTGCCAGGGCAGAGGCAACCTGTGTCTGCAACTGTGTTCTGCTTTACTACAGCTTTTAGTTTCATTTGGGAAAAGTAAGTTACTATACGGCACTCCTGCTCCCCCCTCCAAAAGTGCTGTTTTCATAAGTGAATTTCTAATTTAGTTGTATGAGAAAGTGATTCTTAATTCTCAGTTAAGCACCTGAGCTGTGTTTGCCCTTGGGGAAGATTATCCTCTGTTGGGTTTCCTGTTCCAAGGTGTTAGTAGCATCTGATGCTACTGCAGGTAGTGAGCAAGACCAGGAGAAGCTGGTGGTAAGAAGAAAAGCCTTCTCATGCTCCTTCAAGTCTCTTTTCCAGGAGGCTGGTTGGCAGGAGACTGAAGTTGCCGCTTTTTGGGAAAAGAATGGTTTGGGACTCTGGCTTTTCTCTCCCTGGGGTAGGAAATGATCAAAGCAGAATTGGAAATGACTGTCTGTATTGAGAAGAACCTTTCCAGATGAAGTGGGCAGAGGTAAGGAATGCCACTGCTCTAGAAGAGGTTGCAGAGAGTGATCCTGCCCCTCTACTCTGCTTTTATGAGACTCCACTTCCAGCACACATAATAAGGACATGCAGCTGTTGGAGCAAGTCCAGAGGAGGCCACGAGGATGAGCAAGGGACTGGAGCAGCTCCTTTATGGAGCCAGGCTGAGAACATTGGGGCTGTTGAGCCTGGAGAAGAGAAGCTGCATGGAGACCTCAGAGCAGCTTCCAGTGTCTGAAGGGGGCTACAAGGATGCTGGAGAGGGGCTCTTCATCAGGAGTGGAGTAGTAGGACCAAGGGGTGATGTGTTCAAACTGAAACAGGGGAAGTTCAGGTTGGATGTAAGGAAGAAGCTCTCCCCTGTGAGGGTGCTGAGGCACTGGCCCAGGGTGCCCAGAGAAGCTGTGGCTGCCCCATCCCTGGCAGTGGTTGAGGGCCAGGTTGGACACAGGGGCTTGGAGCAAGCTGCTCTAGTGGAAGGTGTCCCTGCAATGGCAGGGGTTGGAACTGGATGAGCTTTAAGGTCCCTTCAACTCAAATCAGTCTATGATTCTATGAGCTGAACTGTGTGAGAAACAGTTCAAGGATTGGCAGTGCCCTGGTGGCAAGGGGCATTAATAGGAGAATATTACTTTTCCTTTCTTTTCCCCCCCCAGCAGATGCTCTGCCTACAGAACTGAGCAGCCTTCACTCCTTTTCTCACTATCTCAAGGACACCAGGTTCAGAAAGCTTCATCCTGTTTTCAGTGTCTCCCCTGTTGCTTCCTCTGTGTCCCATCTGTCCTGGGAATAACGTATGTGAGCTGGATACCAGGGAATGGAGCAACCTTTCCATAGCTTGTTCAGAGCAGGCGTTTGTGGTGGTGGCACCGCTTGGTTTTCCATAGTGTGTGGACCGCAACCTCTAGCAGCAACGTAGCATGGAATTATTCTGGCAGGGAAATAAGAAGATGGTGGTGGGAGAATATGTGCCTTTCACAGTTCTAGGTGATGGAGGGATCCAATTCCTGCATCCAAGGTACAGAAATATCCTTTGAAGGAAAACTATGAGCAGTATTGTTTAAAGGAAAGCTCTATGGAGGGCAGGAATATGCTTTCCTGTTAGCAGATCTGTATGTACAATAAGCTGTAGGTAAGCAGATCAGTTGGTTCACCTGGCTTGTGGGGTGACAACCATCCTTAAACATCTTAAACCCACTTTGGCACAGTTAGGAGACTTTGCACAGAAGTGGCTGAGGTGTGGGCGCATTCCCACTGCCTGTTGGACCTGTGGTGGTGTCTGGAGAGATGTGCAACAAACAGCAGCTGTTCCTTAACCAGCAACAGCTTTTCGTGAAGGTGCAAATGGGTTGGAATGATCTCAGAGTGCTGTGATTGGGGTGTAAATGGTGTGCTGAGGGAGGGGTTTCTTCCCCTCTGCTATGGTCTGGGGAGATCCCCCCTGCAGTCCTGATCCAGCTCTGGGGCAACAGCACAAGAGGGATGTGGAGCTGTTGGAGCGAGGCCAGAGGAGGCCATGGAGCTGCTGGCAGGGCTGGAGCAGCTCTGCTCTGGAGCCAGGCTGAGAGAGCTGGGCTGGGGCAGCCTGGAGAAGAGAAGGCTCCTGAAGGGGAGACCTGAGAGCAGCTCCAGTGCCTAAAGGGGCTACAAGAAACCTGGAGAGGGGCTTTGGGCAAGGGCTGTAAGGACAGGCCAAGGGGAATGGCTTTAAGCTGCCAGAGGGGAGACTGAGATGAGCTCTTGGGCAGAAGCTGTTCCGTGTGAGGGTGCTGAGGCGCTGTCAGGGGGTGCCCAGAGAAGCTGTGGCTGCTCCATTAGTGGCAGTGTTGAAGGCCAGGTTGGGCTTGGAGCAAGGTGCACTAGTGGAAGGTGTCCCTACCCGTGAAAGAGGTTAGAACTGGAGGAGCTTTAAGGTCCTTTCCAACCCAAACCAATCTGGGATTCTGTTATTCTGTGAAACCTGGGTGGCACTGTCAAGATTCCTAAGATGCAACAGAGGAGTGAGGGAAATGCTCCGGGGTTGTTTCCTGCTTCAGACCATTTTGTAGCTCCAGGATGAAAGAAGCTGTGTGAATGATGGCATGTGTCTTGACTTCTTCAGAAGCAAATGGGGATCAAAGACACTCCTTGTATTCCTGTTTCCTAAATATTCCTGGTAGACTGTGTGAATTATCGTGTGCTGGTGTGTTTCTAGGTAGGAAATACCTTGAATATTTTGCATCTGATTTGGATAAGCCACGGAAAAGTACCTTTGTGTAAATTGTATCTCATAGAATCCCAGAATCCGAGGCTGGTTTGGGTAGGAAAGGACCTTAAAGCTCCTCCAGTTCCAACCCCCTGCCATGGACAGGGACACCTTCCACTGGAGCAGCTCCAAGCCCCTGTGTCCAACCTGGCCTTGAACACTGCCAGGCATGGGGTAGCCACAGCTTCTCTGGGCACCCTGTGCCTGTATTTGCTTTGTTTCCCATTTTAAAACAAAACCTGGTAAGTGCTCATTTTAAATACACTGAAGCTCCAAACTCAATCTTCATATTGGCTAATGCAGTAAAGATATATTTAATACTGAATGCCATTGGTTTGAAGGCTAATGCTGTAAAGATATATTTAATACTGAATGCCTTTGGTTTGAAAAGGGCCGATGGAACGTTCACACTGCCCTGCAGCTTCCTGGTTTTGATTCCTTTTTGTATTCCTCTAAATGGAAAACCTGTGTTTCAGCATTGTTTTGTGTTAGGTTGTCATGTTTCTCTGCTCACATCCACAACTGCTCATACCTTGCTGAGGCATGAGGCAAACATTGCCTAGGTTTGAGGTTACAGGAGCTTGCTCTCTGTAGTGACAGAATTGATTCCTTTTGGCTCTGTTGCTAGTGGCAACTCATCCTAATCCCAAACTGTTCAGTGCTGTGATTTATGGGGAGTTTATGTTGTCTGGAATTGTTTTCTCTGTGTGTTGCTGGAGGGTCATTGTTTGGGCACCATGTAAAGATATTTTATGGGTTACAATAGAAATAGTTTATTGTAGGTGGCATGGACTCCATATTTTAAATGACAAATAAAATCTGAGCTCAAAAATATGCTTAGTGAAAGTGAAATTTGAGAGAAAATTGCTTTGTCATTTATGAGAGGTTTGTGAAGGAGAAGCTTTTGATTCACTGCAAGCTTGTGCTGATCCAAACCACAAATGTCTTGTGTTAAAACTCCAGTTTCCATGTGGGTTTGCACTGTCACACGGAGTATTATGCATATATATTAATAGTTTTCTTTAAATGGGACAAATTTTACTGAGTGTGTTTTACATATGGGCATCACAGGGCTGGGCACATGGATGAGGTCTCCTTGAGCCTTCTCTTCCCCAGCTGAACAGTCCCAGCTCTCTCAGCCTTTCCTCACATGCTGCCCAGCCCTTGGATCATCCTTGTGGCCCTTCTCTGGACCCTCTCCAGCCCATCCACGTGTTTTCTGTACAGCAGGACCCAAACTGAACCCAGAATTCCAGGGGCGGCCTGACCAGCACCGAGCAGAGTGGGACAATGACACCTTTATCTCTGCTGATGATGTCCATGTTGATGTTCCCCAGCACCCTGTTGGGTTTCTTTGCCACAGCCACTCACTGTTCACTCCTATGGAGCTGGTGTCCTTCAGGTCCCTTTCCCAGAGCTGCTCCAGCCGGGCAGATCCCAGCCTGTGCTGCACTCCAGGATTGGGTTTGCCCAGGGGGCAAGACCTGACACTTGTCCTTGCTGAGCTCCACCAGGTCCTTCCCAGCCCATTCTTCAGCCTGTCCAGCTCATCCTGCAGGGTGGCTCCACCTTCCCAGGTGTCCACTTCCCCACTCAGTTTGGTGTCATGGGCAAACTGTGTCGTGGTACAGTTGATCCCATCACCCAGATCACTGGCGTAGGTCACTAGGATATTGTATCTTTATTTCCTTGGGGAAAACTACAGTTTGAAAATGATGTGTGTTGTAGTAAGGAATTTATAGAGGAGGGAAGAGCTCTGATACATTGCAGGATATTTGAATTGTCAGTTCATGCCTTTCCGCAAGAACTTTAGGAAGCTCTATTCAGAACTGTTTTAAGATTAAGGCTTAAGATGAAACAGTACAAAGAGTCTGTAGATCAAAATCAAGTTTCAAGAAAGTCATCTTTTATACTTCCCAGAGAACTGGACTTGCAGTGAGCTTCCCTACAGGAAAACCAGCTGAATTTCTTGACTCAGCAAGCAAAGAGCTTCTTGATGTTACAAATACTTGTGCTTTAAGGGTTGTAAAGATGCCCTTCACACATCTGCTGAGATCAGGCAAACCTGGAGTTGATTCACAAGCAGGAAATGTCCCTGGCTTCTCTTGGTGGCTTATAGAGCTCCATTGTGGGCAGGAGTTTAGGCTGTGGGTGACCTCAGGAGAGTGGTTTTTTGTTTGGCCTTCTGGCTTGTGTGCTTTCTCAGCTGATGGTGCTTGGCATATATGAGTGTGCTCTTGTTCAAAGCGGTGGCCTGGAGGCCACATTCACACTGCATTGAGATGTTTGTGGTGTAAGAGCTGCAAACTATCCGTACTTGTCGTGGGAGAAAGGCTGGGATTGCTCTTAGGAGCCCTGTCCAGACTTGGGCTTCCATGACCACAGATTGACTTCAGGACCTGGAGACACGCTGCCGTGAGAGCAGAATCCAGCTTGTTCATGCAGTTGGTGGGCAGAATCTCCTGGGAAGCAGCAAGGAAGGGGAAATATGCCTGGATTCATGGCTTTAGCTTAGGTTTTCTAAGGAGGAAAGGAGCAAATCCCATTGTGTGGGAAGATGAGGAATGTCAAGCAGAAGCCCCTCAAGGTTGAGCTAGGAGTGAAAAGATAGGATACAGTGAGTGAAAATGATGGCAGCAAAGGAGTGTTGAAGCTTTGCTTCACTTCTGAAGGATATCAGTTACACCTACAGCTGGTCAGGGACATGCAGGGAGCACTGTGGGAATGGTGACAGCAGAACACTGTCAGAGGCAATAGGGGAAGATGTGTGATGGCCTCCAGGGAAATGACTGCAGTGCTCAACATTAATTTCTTCTCCTCTTAATCTTTGAAGCCAAAATCTTCACTTAGACTTAAGTGTTTAACATAGCATTGGAAAGAAGAGCCAAGATAATGCTGTGACGTGAATGTTGATGGACATCTTTCTACAAGAGCTGAGGGGCAAGAGTTGCACATAAATGTCTCCACGTGAAAGGACATGGTTGATGATCTTATGCTAATCTGTGACACAGCAAGTTGAGCTCGAGAGCAGACAAATGAAGCCAACCCAAAATCTAAGCAGCAGAACTGTGGTTGAGCAGTGTTATTAAATGCTCAACGCAGAGCAGTTACTTACTCTAGAGTTTATTTAAGAGGTGGTACAAAGTCACTAGAGCAGCTCCAAGCCCCTGTGTCCAACCTGGCCTTGAACACTGCCAGGGATGGGGCAGCCACAGCTTCTGTGGGCACCCTGTGCCAGTGCCTCAGCACCCTCCCAGGGAAGAGCTTCTGCGTAAGAGCTCATCTGAACCTCCCCTCTGGCAGCTTAAAACCATTCCCCTTGGCCTGTCCCTACAGCCCTTGTCCAAAGCCCCTCTGCAGCTTTCCTGCATCCCCTTTAGGCACTGGAGCTGCTCTGAGGTCTCCCCAGAGCCTTCTCCAGGCTGCCCCAGCCCAGCTCTCTCGGCTGACTATAGCTCTTTTTTTCATGTTCATTGCTGTATATATTGTGATTTTCATAGAAGTTATGAATGAAAGGAGCACCATAAACCTGAAGAAAAATCATAAAACACCACCAGTGCTGTATGGATTTTCAGGTTACAGTTCCTTATTCGAAAAGCCTGAGGACTTTGCAGCAGCAGAACTATTAGGGTTGTCTCCAGGGGCTAGGAAGTACAGTGTTGAGGAGAGGAAAAAGGGCTGTATGACCATTTTCACTGGTAGCACAAAGCCTGAATCAAAAACTAATGCTGGTTTCACTTCAGTTGTTTATAGAGTGAATTCTGGACACTTAAGGCCACTTAACCCCCTTTCCACTGGATATAGTTACGGTTTCTATTTTGCTGTAGGTGGAACTTTGGAAGTGCAACAACTGTGACTTGCTTCAGCTCACCTTCAGCTGGGTGGTGAGGAGGAGGAGACTTACAGTCATAGAATCCCAGACTGGTTTGAGTTGGAAGGGACCTTAAAACTCCTCCAGCTCCAAACCCCTGACACTGCAGGGACACCTTCCACTGGAGCAGCTCCAAGCCCCTGTGTCCAACCTGGCCTTGAACAGTGCCACTAATGGGGCAGCCACAGCTTCTCTGGGCACCCTGGGCCAGCGCCTCAGCACCCTTGCAGGGAAGAGCTTCTGCCTTTTCTCCAACCTGAACTTCCCCTGTTTCAGTTTGAACCCACCACCCCATGTCCTGTCACTACAGAAGAGTCCCTCTCTAGCATCATTATAGCCCCATTCTGGATAGATGGAATACTTCTAGATACTGGAAGCTGCTATTCCTTTTCCTTTTTCCCTACCAATGCCATGTTTGAACTTAATATACACCTAAGGAAGCTTCGAGAGCTTTCCAGCTGCCTGTCAGCTGCTTGTGTCAAACCACAAAGCTAATGGTGATGTTTTTACATCCTATAGGCAGTGAAATGGTTCGGTGACTGCATTCCAGGCAAGGCTATTACATTATTACATTTTCTGTACTCACAGGAATTGTGCTTGGCAAAGGAAAAGCCATTTTTTAGTGTAATTATGTCAACTCCCCAACCTGCCACAGTCCCTGAATTTGAAGCTGTGGCTGCTTTGTTATGAAAATCACTTCTGATCACTCAGCCTCTGTTGTTAGATCTATGTAGTGTTAAAATTGCCCCTTTGAAGTGGCACATTGCTTGTTCTTGCCTTTCAAGAACCACATGTGTGCTTACCTGGTGGAAAGGAGCCAACAGGAGACCCCTTCTTATTACAAGTATGTTTCTAATTTTACTAACCTGGTTTGTTCTACTCCAGCTTCTGAAGGCTGTCTATGGATAACTGTAGAAATCAGTGTTTTTCTGTGCGATAACATCCTTTAGACACTCAGAATATTATGCTTATCTTTCAAAATGCTTTTCTAGGGGTAATTCTATTTAGGATAAACAGGAAAACGCAAAGAGGAGCCTCTTATATGCAGTCTTGTCCTGAGGGATCATTTCTGTAGATGAATTATTGTTCCAAGTAGGTTGTCTTTGTCTCTGCTGGACACGGAAAGGGAATATTAATGCAGGTTGTTCCTGTGTGTATGGGTGTTCCTGAAGTACCTAATTAGGCATAGAGCTGCTGCTATGCTGTTAACTCAGCATTTATTGCCAACCACCGGCCTACACCAAGCTCCAGCGATGGCTGATGTTAGCTGAAGTGCTTCTGAATTCAGGGTTGTGTCTACGTCAGTGGCAGACCTGTCCTGGAGTTAAAAACCAGGTAGAAATTCACTTGTATGATACAGATTCATGATGGTGCATTTCCATGTTAGTGGGGAAAGTGGGATGAGTTGTGGATGCCGCATCCCTGGCAGTTCAAGGCCAGGTTGGACAGGGCTTGAAGCAGCCTGCTCTTGTGGAAGGTGACCCTCACCATGGCAGGGGGTTGGAACTGGATGAGCTTAAGGTGCTTTCCAACACAAACAGTTCCATGATTCTATGGGTGACGTGGGCTGGCAGGAACCTCATGAAGGTCAACAATGGTGAATGCCAAGTCCAGGCCTGGAACACTCCAGCCTTGAGCAACAGGTCAGGCAGGGGCAGCCAGTTGGGAATTTCAATGCCATCTTGTGCATGAATATTTCAGGAGTGAGCAGTTCACCATTGGGTTCCTCCCCTGGTGCTCATGGATTAGAATCTCTTTCCCTTGCTTAGAATAAATCCATCTCATCACTGTAAAAGCCATTTCAGATCTGTTTGGCTGTTCAGGGAGGTGGGGAATTGATATTTAACACTGCATTTTAAGTTGCTGCATGCAGGTTTTGGTTTCAAGTGTAGGTTGGGATATTGTGGAGGGGGCTAAACTGTATCCATGCAGTTATTCCCTGTTAGATAAATGGGGTTTAGGTTGTTCAGTAGTGATTTTTGTCTCGGAATGGGACAATCCCAATCTGTGATCCGAACTTGATGCATAATGTTGGGGTTTGAGTTTTCTGGGATTACTCCCAGAAGTGAGAGCTCTGTTTTAATGTTTTTAATGGAAGGTTGTGGAGTGTCTGATTCCATCATAAAGAAAACCAGTTTAGCATTAGCTTGGATATCCTCTCACAGCGTGTGTGCTCCCAGTGTGCATCAGAAGCAGGAGTTGCAGAGTCATCATTTCCCACTGGCAGATGTTCCAGCTGTCAGGAATTATTCTTGATCTGTTTTATGGGAAGCTGGAAATTTGGGATATTTCCTAATTCACTGATTCACCTCCTTGAATGCTGGTGGATTGAGTCACTTTAAAATCAGTCACAATCTGCTCCGCAATTATGAAGTGGATTTACTTCAGGAATTCTTCATGGGGTGAATTCATTTTTAGACTCAACTTTGAAATTGCCTTAATAGCTCATAACATAAAACCAATGGAAAGTCATCTAATTCCTCCTCCTTTTTCCTTGTTCCTGTTCTCATGCCGTTGGGGCTTTGCAGATATTCAGGACTTCATGTGGGTATCACTTGGGTTGACTTGGGGACATCCACAGTTGGTAAAGCAAAGAGAAAATTATATTGACTGAAAGATACTGAGGAAATGATTCTGTTATGGATACAGGAGTGTGTATTAAAAGGATTTAAACAATGGATTTAGCCACCATCACCATGCAGTGTGTGTATGTGAAATTCCCCCACGTCCTTTCATCATCTGTCAGATAGCACCAAAAGCATTGGTTCTGTTGCTGTGTGTTCTGCTGATGTGGGAAACCCACGCTGCAGAGCTGAGTGTGTTGTTTCCTTATTTCCCTGCTCCTTGCTTTGTTCATGTGGCAGTTGGGGACTCCCTTAGGTCAAGGTCAGTTAAAAACAGGTGCTTTTCTGTAGTGTAACAAATCCAGATGCTTTGGATTTTATACTGTTTTGTACATTTTCTGCTGCTTTGAACAGTTGTATAGTACTCTTTTAATTACAATTTCCAAGCAATTAATCTGAATGTCCATAGCCAAAAGAAATCATAGAATCACAGCCTGGTTTGTGCTGAAGGGCCCTTAAAGCTCCTCCAGCTCCAACCCCTGCCACGGGCAGGGACACCTTCCACTGGAGCAGCTCCAAGCCCCTGTGTCCAACCTGGCCTTGAGCACTGCCAGGGATGGGGCAGCCACAGCTTCTCTGGGCACCCTGGGCCAGCGCCTCAGCACCCTCACAGGAAAGAATTCCTGCCTTATCTCCAACCTGAACTTCCCCTGTTTCAGCTGACCCCATCGCCCCTTGTCCTATCCCCACAGTCCCTGATGAAGAGTCCCTCTCCAGCATCCTTGTAGCCCCCTTCAGACACTGGAAGCTGCTCTGAGGTCACCACGCAGCTTCACTTCTCCAGGCTCAACAGCCCCAGTGTTCTCAGCCTGTCAAGGAAATATTCAACAATATCTGGCGTCTAAAACTAAGTTATAACCATTTGCCATGCCACAATCTTCATACTGCAGGAAAATCCTGACTTAAGTCTCCAAAGCAAAGAAACCCAATAAAAATAACCTTATTCTCACCAGCAGGAGAAAAAACTGCCATGTAAAAGAAACTATCTTTTTTTGCCAATCCAGAGGGTGATCAAGCGCCTATCTTTAACAGACCCGGCTGTTAGGGCAGTCTGCTATAAGCCTGAAGGGAAAGTCACACTCAGAAGAATCATTCCAATGGTTTCAGCATACGTGATTTAATTCCAGCCACCCACAGCATCTCCTCATGCTGCTGCCTGCAGCTTCTTCTGTGGCTCACAGCTCCGTATGACTAGAATGAGCCTAATCCTGGAGGGATTACAAAGGAATCTTCATTCTGAAGGCCAAGCAGCAAAAGCCCTTCTCTGCAGAGAAGGGGTGTCTTCCTTTGAAATGTCAGGAGTTGATAGAGCTGGGCTGGGTCAGCCTGGAGAAAAGAAGGCTCCTTAGAAAGGAGACCTTAGAGCAGCTCCAGTGCCTAAAGGGGCTGCAGGAAAGCCGGAGAGGGGCTTTGGACAAGGGCTGTAGGGACAGGACAGTGAATGGCTTTAAGCTGCCCGAGGGGAGATTGAGATGAGCTCTCAGGCAGAAGGTCTTCCGTGTGAGGGTGCTGAGGCGCTGTCAGGGGGTGCCCAGAGAAGCTGTGGCTGCCCCATTAGTGGCACTGTTCAAGGCCAGGTTGGACACAGGGGCTTGGAGCAAGCTTCTCTAGTGGAAGGTATCCCTGTCCATGGCAGGGGTTGGAACTGTGTGAGCTTTAAGGTCCCTTCCTGCACAAACCAGTCTGGGATTTTATGACTGTATTTATTCTTTCTTACCCTCTTTTTAAGCAGTCAAAGTCTTTAAATGCTTTAAAATGATTTTTAGTGGGGCAAAGGGAATTCACATTTTGCAGGATAAAGATTACGTTTAGGACCTACTTTCCAGAAACAAACCTAAGATTCTTGTTTTGGTTGTCCAGTGCTGTTGTTCTCTGCACTAACTAATGCTTAATTCATGAAGGGCTGCAATAGCAGATATTAATACTTCCTGATTTAAAGAAGCCCTAAATACCATTCCTGCCTTCCTGCAGAGCCACTAATTTATTTCTTACAAGCTTTTCAGTAGCAGTTAGAGAACATTTTATTAGCTCGTGGAACCAAATGTTTCCCTATATGAATAAACTTGAAATTCCATGTGGGACAACAATAAGGTTAAGAATATCCCAGCTTTGCCCATAAAATCAGGATGCCCATGAAAGTGTTCAGGTTTCCCAAGTTAAGGAAGGATGATGCATTTCTTATTCAGACTTTTGGTTTTAGTTCCCTGCTCCAAAGAATTTTCTCCTGGGAAATGTGTCTACTTGAGCCTCATATTTCATCATGTTTTGTAATATATTTATAGCTGTCATAAAAGGATTCCTGTCTAAACTGTCCCGAGGTTAAATCCAGCTTTGTGTTTGGCTAATGGAGGGAAATGCAGTCACAAAGCAATGGAGAACACCGGCTTCAAGGGATGCGGCGCCTCATCCTGCTGCTGCTGCAGGATTTACCATTATATTAATTCACCAAAACACAGATCAAACACCAATTCATGTATTGTATGAGTCGAATGATGTGCTGCCCTGCCAATTTTCATTCCAAACCCCCATTTAAAGCACAGAACAAACTCGAAACCTACTCTGAAACATTTCTAATTGAGGGAGGTGCTGCTGTACAAGACATGTTCTTCATGCTGGAGCTTGCAGTCCTGCCAGGTCCAAGGTCTTGGTTGGGTTTGCAAGCAGATTTGCTTTGCAGGGCATTCTGTAGTTGTACAGTGGGGCCAGTTGGATGCTTTTGTTTCTCTTCTCCAGTATAAACCTTTCAATGTAACCGGCTTTTAGGGGATATCTCAGGCTTCCAGCTTGTGACATTTGTTGTTATGTTCTGAATTTAAGTGGAATTTGTTTTGCGTGAGGAGGAGGGGGGGGGAACTCTCATGGTGAAATATGGAGCTCCGTATCCAGGTTCTATGTAAACTGAGTAGCCTGAATGTTCTGTGATTATATCATAGAATGGTTTGTTTTGGAAGGGATGTTAAAGCCCCTCCATTCCCCTTGTCCTGTCCCTACAGGCCCTTGTCCAGAGCCCCTCTCCGGCTTTCCTGCAGCCCCTTCAGGCACTGGAGCTGCTCTCAGGTCTCCCCTTCAGGAGCCTTCTCTTCTCCAGGCTGCCCCAGCCCAGCTCTCTCAGCCTGGCTCCAGAGCAGAGCTGCTCCAGCCCTCGCAGCAGCTCCATGGCCTCCTCTGGCCTCGCTCCAACAACTCCACGTCCCTCTTGTGCTGTTGGCCCAGAGCTGGATCAGGACTGCAGGGGGGGTCTCCGCAGAGCGCAGCAGAGGGGCAGAATCTCCTCCCTGAGCCGCTGCTCATGCTCTGGGGGTGCAGCCCAGGACATGGGGTGGTTCTGGGCTCAAGTGCACACTGAAGCCGGGTCATGGGGAGCTTCTCCTCACCCAACACCCCAAGTCCAAATCTTTTTAATTAAATAATTGAATTTATAGTATTTTGATTTATGTATTAACGGTTTCCTTTTTGCCTTCTTTTTCAGAGCATTCAGTCAGAAAAGAGCAGCAATCGAAAAGGAATATGCGCAGGTAGGTTCTGGAGTAATTTTATTATCTGTGGCATTGTTCTCCTGGTGTAATTTATTCATTAGGTGTATGGGGTTTTTCATTTACCCTTTCCGTAAGTCAGGTACTATGAAAGTATCTCTTGAAGCTCCAATTCAGGCAGTTTGGCCTATGCAGGACTTAGGCCTGTTCCGTGTTTTCGTGGATGTTTTGACTCGAGGAAGTTCCTGTGTACAGAAACCATTTTTCGTATTATTCTTTCAAAGTGTTACAAAGTCAGGGACCTCTTTGAGGTTTTCTCAGAAGTCAGCGTGAAACCTGAGTAAAAAAGTAAAATCAGGTCAATTGGAGGGAGAGGAAATGGGTTCTGGCATCCTCAGGCCAATATAAATTTACATTCCCATTCTTCAGTAGGAGCAGCTTCGCATTCATCTGCAATAAAAGCAACCAGATTTGGCCTCGTGCTGGTGATAGGGAGTGGAATGAATTCTGATTTGTTTGGGAGAAAGGAGGGAGGATTGATTTTTCCTCCCTGCTTCCAAAATTAGAAAGCATCTCATAAGGGTACAGCTGCCTCCTTCATTTACAGGAAAGGCTCTTGGAGCTTAAGTCCAAGTCCAACAGCTTAAAAAGACATTAATTTCTTTTAAAACAAATTAAAAGTTGAATCAAATAGAAGCAAAGGAGCTTGTGGAGCTCAACGTACAATAAATGCAAATGGGGATGTGCCTGATGTTGCAGTTGTTGGTGTTGGGGCAGGGACAGAAGTGACATGTGAAAACGGAAGCTGTTGCTTGGGTGTTCCTACCTCTAGTTTGTGGGTTGTAGTGTTAAGCCTCCTGTTAGTGCTGCATCACCCCCAGGACTGCCCAGAACAAATGTTGCTGCTGGCCTGACTTTGCTGTCAGATGATGAAAGAGGATTTTGGTATCTGTGCTGAACGTGTTTTCTAGCCCTGCATCTCCTGCAGGGGGTCTCAGCCCTCAAACTCAGCTGAAAACACTTTGTAAATCACATGAAATTTGCACTGAATTCAATCCAGATGCTGACAGTAGCGCTTGGAGGATCTGCAGTTATTGGTGCTCCTCTTCCTCCACCGTACATGGATTGACATCAGCATCTATCGATTACATTGGCAGTTGCACTTGATTTGATTCAGAGCAGCAATTTTTCAATGACAGAATCAATAGATGCCTCCTGAACCTTTGATTAAAAGTATGTGTTATTTAGTGAGTTTTGTAATGATTTTTTGTGATGGCACTGAATATAAGATCCGTTCTTAGTACATTTATCCATTCTACACTGGGAATGTGTTTTATATGCAGCAGTCGCTGCTTTTAGGGAATAGTCTGGATAAGCTGGAAAAATGATTACATTCTCAGATTCAGAAGGCTCAGTCTTAACAACTGAGGCTTTCAGATCCTTGCATTTAACCACCACCACCCCCCCCCCAGCTTTCCAGCAATCCAGCTGCATCGTTTGAGATCCCTTCAATGCCTGCTTCTATGAATGAGGGCTTTGGGCTCGCTTCCTTGGTTTGCTGATAAGTGCCCAGTTCAGGAACAACGTTGGATGTTTCTTCTTGGGCCTGTGAAAAGGATTTCTGTGTTGGAGATGGTAATAAAATTCCACATCGAGCCTTGGTTGGTTGGGGGGGGGGGGGGAGGAATTGTACTGCAAAAGAAATGTGAAGTCTGATTCATCAGTGGGGGAATCTTCCTTTTAAACCTGTTCTAAAGGAAACTGGAGGTTTCTTAAGCAAGATTTTGACATCTTTTCACAGATTCTGTCCAAAAGCCTCTTGTCACTCTCAGAGGACTCAGAATATACTTACTTAGGGCTTTTTGGCAAGTGAGAGAGATAAATAGTGGTGGGTAGTGAAAACCAATTGCCCAGAACTGAATGCTTTGTTGGTTAAAAGAAATTGTGTTCTGCTGCGCAGTGCTTGGTGCCAAGTTTCACTGCACAAAGTGCTTTTGTTCGGAGTGGTACCTATACGAATGCTCATGAAACGCATGGGTCAGTGTTGGTAGTTTATTCAGGTATCTGGAATGCCTGTGATGCATCACAGAACCTGTACGTAAGTTATGCTATGGCTCATTTTACCAAGGCAGTTGATTTGACTCGGCCTCTTCACCATATTGTACCTGTTGAAGTGATTTCAAGCTGGTTTCTTTCCTTACTTTCTGCCCCGGGTGGGTTCTTCACTGGCTTTTTTGGCTGTGACATGGTATAAGTGGGAGAAGCATCTGATGTATCAGCTCTCCAGTTGTGAAGGCCTTTCTGGATCTGTTGTGGATATGCATGGAGCGGTTTCAATGGTATTTTCAGTACTGCATCATTAAATAGACATTTGAGGCTCACCTTAATATTCAGAATTGAGAGTTTGAACAGGCATTCATTTCCCATTAGCAGGATTCCTAGTTAATAGCATTTAAATTGCAGTTTTATAGGAGTATTATTAGCCGTTCTCATGATTAATAAGCTGGCTGCAATCAGGAGGCAGGAATACTCTTTTGTTAGCTGAAAGAGCAACTTAGTGAGTGTGCTTTGCTGCTGCCTGGTAAAACACTGTTTTCCTGAGCTTGTGAAGTAGGTAAAATGGTGGTGTTATTTTGTTTCAGGTTGTAATTGCAGCTCTGCTGTGCTTTGTATTATTCTTGAACAGTTTTAGCACAACAGGAGCCTTTCAGTCTGTGTCCCGCACTGGCAACGCACAGGGGAGATTGGGATGAGCTCTTAAGCAGAAGCTCTTCCCTGTGAGGGTGCTGAGGCGCTGGCCCAGGGTGCCCAGAGAAGCTGTGGCTGCCCCATCCCTGGCAGTGCCCAAGGCCAGGTTGGACACAGGGGCTTGGAGCTGCTCCAGTGGAAGGTGTCCCTGCCCATGGCAGGGGTTGGAGCTGAATGAGCTTTAAGGTCCCTTCAACACAAACCAGGCTGGGATTCTATGATTCCATGTCCTGTTTTGTCATGCTTTGGTTTTGGTCCATATTTGGCTCTTATTGTGTTGGAGTAGAACATGACTCCAGGCAATCAGCATGGTCCACCTCTATGAGTTTGCAAGTCACCTTAAAGAGCTTGAGCTATGAAACCTGCTCCCCATTTCAGTGTGTGCTAATCAGTTGCTAAATGTAGTACCTCAGCTGAGGGCATTGAGAAGGCAAAGCGGGAAACTCCATAGCTGTATTAGAGCTTTGAATTTGGGCTGAGGAGCATGAAGGAGTTTCTGTTGATCTGTAAGAAGGGAAAAAGCCACTGACTTACGATTTCTTTTCCTGCCTGTATTTTCGGGTGGTCAGCTGAATGCTGAAGAGATGTGTAAGCTTAGTAAAAGCAGCTATCTGATCTGTGATCTGAGAGCAGACAGGTCACTGGTGTTGGTTCCTATTGCAGTGAGAAACTTGATATTTAAACCACTTTAAAATATGGAGAAATAAAAGGTGGTGCAGTTTGTATCCACGCATTCCTATTGGCAGCTGTGAGTGAAGTGCAGCGTATCACAGAATCCCAGACTGGTTTGAGTTGAAGGGACCTCAAAGCTCCTCCAGCTCCAACCCCTGCCACGGGCAGGGACACCTTCCACTGGAGCAGCTCCAAGCCCCTGTGTCCAGCCTGGCCTTGAACACTGCCAGGCATGGGGCATTTACACTGAATGAAAGCATTTCCTAAGAGCTCATCTCAGTCTCCCCTCTGGCAGCTTAAAGCCATTCCCTTGGCCTGTCCCTACAGCCCTTGTCCAAAGCCCCTCTCCAGCTTTCCTGCAGCCCCTTTAGGCACTGGAGCTGCTCTCAGGTCTCCCCTTCAGGAGCCTTCTCTTCTCCAGGCTGCCCCAGCCCAGCTCTCTCAGCCTGGCTCCAGAGCAGAGCTGCTCCAGCCCTCGCAGCAGCTCCATGGCCTCCTCTGGCCTCGCTCCAGCAGCTCCACGTCCCTCTTGTGCTGCTGCCCCAGAGCTGCATCAGGACTGCAGGGGGTTCTCCCCTTCACGCAGCAGAGGGTCAGGATCCCCTCCCTGAGCTGCTGCTCATGGTCTGGGGGTGCAGCCCAGCCCGCGGGGGCGGACTGGGCTCAAGTACACCCTGAAGCCAGGTCTTGGGGAGCTGCTCCTCCCCTAGCACCCCAAATTCTTCTCCTCAGGCTGCTCCATCCAGTTTCCCCCAGCCTGTGTTTGTGCTTATTAGTTCATTCCCTGTCATCTGGACAGAAAGCTGGTGTTCTTTTCAGCTTGGAGGATACAGAAGGTTACTGTGGCCTCAGGGGGAGCAGGAAGAGATTGTGGACTTTAAGGGTGGGTCTCTGCCTTGGTGACAAACATGACACAGCCATAAGTTGACTGGTCAATAGCCTGTTTTGTTAACCCATGAACCTGACTGGCTTCATTCTTCCTTGGAGGAGGATATTAGATTTACTGCTGTGGCAAATCTCCCTCTGGAGTATTCCTGTAATGCTGAAGATGTTTGCCTGGGGTATGATTTATGCCTGAAACCAGTGACTTCTCTAATCAACCAGTCCAAAACATCAGTGAAATAAGCCCTCAGGGTAGGGAAGATGTATTTTTAGGACTTTTATCTTCAAGGGAATTAAGAGACTGCTGTATTCCTGATCATGTGAGGGAGGATTTAGTTGGTAGTAAGCACACATACAGAAAGGAGTTATTTCTCAGGCTTATCTTTTGATGAAACTTGGCTCTCATTCCGTGGTTCCTCTGTAGAGAAACTTCCTCTTGTAGTAAATGAGTAGACTATGCAGAGATTTCCGTGCTGGGCAGGGAGATGAATGATTGCTATATCTGGATGTACTTGATAGCAGTTGGTTTGGAGACAGCAAATGGCTTTGAAATCCAGCTCTGGATTTATTGAATTTGCAAACTATCTATAGGGAATGTTAGGAGAAATCCAGAGGGAAACCTTTCCATCCATGAGCTTCCTCATGTCTGCAGGTGGCAGCTTTATCTTCGCCGTCTAGTTTAAGAGGCAGACAAAAAGTCATTAAAAAAGCCCTTTATATGTCTGAAATTTCTAATATAGTCTTTCTCTTGAGATTTTCAATGTCTTCAGTGCACTGTTTTAGATCTCTTTAGAAAGCCACATCCAGCCTGGCGCCCACTGCCTTCATGACTGATCCCTGATGCTTCAGAGGCTCGATGGGCATTACTCAAAAGTGTGTTTGTAGTTTGGAGGCAGCTTCATTCTATTTTATCAGTAGTGTTGCATAAAACCTCAGTAGTCACAGGATCCCAGGCTGGTTTGGGTTGAAGGGACCTCAAAGCTCCTCCAGCTCCAGCTCCTGCCCCAGGCAGGGACACCTTCCACTGGAGCAGCTCCAAGCCCCTGTGTCCAACCTGGCCTTGAGCACTGCCAGGGATGGGGCAGCCACAGCTTCTCTGGGCACCCTGGGCCAGCACCTCAGCACCCTCACACGGAACAGCTTCTGCCTAAGCGCTCACCTCAGTCTCCCCTCTGGCAGCTTAAAGCCATTCCCCTTGGCCTGTCCCTACAGCCCTTGTCCAAAGCCCCTCTCCAGCTTTCCTGCAGCCCCTTTAGGCACTGGAGCTGCTCTCAGGTCTCCCCTTCAGGAGCCTTCTCTTCTCCAGGCTGCCCCAGCCCAGCTCTCTCAGCCTGGCTCCAGAGCAGAGCTGCTCCAGCCCTCGCAGCAGCTCCATGGCCTCCTCTGGCCTCGCTCCAACAGCTCCATGTCCCTCGTGTGCTGCTGCCCCAGAGCTGGATCAGGACTGCGGGGGGAGGGGGGTCTCGCCTGACTGCAGCAGAGGGGCAGAATCGCATCAATAAGAGCTCATCTCTTAAAAGAGGTTTGGATTCATTCAGTTAAGGTACAAGAGGAAAAACTTGATTTTCAACCTGGATTATGAGAAATATGTGTTCATTAATGAGTAATTGCTTTAAATAAGCGTCTTTATTCCTTTCCATTTTCCTGAATAATCTCCTTTTTGGCATGGAATGTGTGTACATGATGTCAGATACCTCTGGAGCCTGGACTGTTTTATTGGTTTGTCTGAAATCTCAGCTTGGCAGGCTTTCCCTTTTCCAGGAGAGGATCCATATAGCTTCCCAGTCACTGCCTGATGCAGAGGTTATGCATATTGATGACCTGGCTTGGTCCTTTAAGCCATGATGCTGCAGAATAATACATCAGCAGAACTTACTGCTTCCAGAAAGCAAACACCTGCTTGATCCCACCTTTGTATTATTATCCTTTCCTATAGCCCAACACCATTCAGAACACCAGGATATCAGGCAGAGGTTGAAGAAAATGAAGTGTAAGACTTCAGTAGCTATTCACACCATTCTTTCCAGCAAAGCATGGAGAATCAGTGGCCCTGAATGCTACAAAGACATGATCTGCCTCATTTCATAAACGCTTAAATAGACTATTGTGGATTTTAGAATAACTTGTAGAGACAAGTTGGACAAATCAGGTGTTCTAATGGGATTATCGATACAATCCTGCACTTGTCACGGCTCAACCCCTTAGTGCGCGTTTCCCTTTTTCCCCCCAAACAAGAAGTTCTTTAGAATTCTCTCTATTAAATGTCCCTTTAACATTTAATATAATATACTTGGCCTGGAACAAAGGCTGAGGGGCTACGTGTGACATTCCAAACAATATTATCAGTGCCCTTCTCTTTTTATGTAGATTTTGCATTCGGTTGGTAGTGTAGTTTTTCATTCTCCAAGAAACACATGGCAGCATTTAAAGCAGGGGGGAAATCCCAGGTATCTGATTTAGGGCTTGTCTTACTGACAACATGCTCTCTTAGGTGAAAAACTAGGATGCCTGTAACTGAAATGCTTGTCCATTTAAAAGGCATGTTCAAAGGCAGCCTTTAGAAACTGCAGCTATCTGCTCCAGGCTTTATGGAATTCTTTAGGTTAAAATAATATTTCCCTAAGAACAGAGGTGGACTGTCAGCTTCTATTTTCACTGAAAACATCGAGTTCCTTCTAAAGGGGTTGCTAAGCTTCAGCTTACACTATTCCTACAAAGAAAGCCCTTCAGAAAGAAACTGCAGGTTTGCCTGAACTGATGCAAGCGAACTTCTCTTTGCCTGCTTTTAGCCCTTATTTTTCTTTCCAATTACTGCACTCATAAGCATCCACTGCCTGGAATTTTGATGCATGTAAGTGGTTCTGCTTTCAGGTGAAGAGCTGTAATCTTAAAAGCTGTTCATTTTTTACTCAAGTCTTGAAGTTTTAGTGAACTGGGCTGTGTATCTTTTAGTCTGTGGAGTTCATACAAGCATAGAAGGGTTTGGGTTGAAGAGACCTTAAAGCTCCCCCAGCTCCAACCCCTGCCACGGGCAGGGACACCTTCCACTGGAGCAGCTCCAAGCCCCTGTGTCCAACCTGGCCTTGAACACTGCCAGCGATGGGGCAGCCACGGCTTCTGTGGGCACCCTGGGCCAGTGCCTCAGCACCCTCATATGCTCTTATATGTGCATTGTGTTTTGTTTTAATCCCCAAAGTTTCTAGGCAAGAGGCAAATATTTGGTGGGTGAGCATCACCTACGTCACTTCCTCCTATTTTCTAGCACACCGTAAAACGTTCAAAAGCCATTTGTCTTTTAACTTTCTTCTGGTTTCTTGTTGCATTTCTGAGCTTTCTTGGTCCTGCGTTTATTCTGGAGCCATAAATTGAAAATAAAATTGTTTGTATTCCATCATAACACTGCTTCTTTCCCAGATCAGCGCCTTTTCTGTTACAATCCAAAGGCCACAATTTAGGGTACAACCAGCAATCACTGCATTGCCTGAGAAGGGTGCTCTGAAGAGTGGGATTACAAAGAAAAGGTTTGTTTAAAGAAAAGTCATGGATAAATAAAGGGATGTAGAGTTTCATTCCTTGTTTTACCCTGAAGTTCAGGTAGCTAATTCAGCTGAGGAAGTTATCTGCAGTTCAGCTGGGTTTCGACTCTTAGGCAGACCAAGCGAATCCATAGGAGATGTTATTACTTTCTTCTGTGGGGCTATAAAGAGATGTTCGATTGCACCTTCTATACAGCGGTTTTGGACTCGCTATGACTCCTTATATAATTGGTAGTGATGTTTCTCAGCAGTTCTTACTTTTCACATCTCTCAGGTTATTATACCTGAATTTTACTAAGGATAAGGTCTCCAGTTCTCAGCAGTCCTGATCCTAGGGCTTCAAATTCCACACTTGGTACCTAGCAGTGTGTTAGATGGATGTCAGGTAAACTGGGCAGTGCTTCTTGGCTACTAAGGCTGTTTGTCTTAAAGGGTTTACTCAAAAGGATACAGTAGACATGTTCTTACCTATTTTTGAAAGCTATGCTTCCTTCTTCCCCTTTGCAACCCTGCAACCAGACCTCTGCAAACCAGAATGTGTTGGCAGCTAAAAAAAACCCTCAGAGAGAGAATGTTTAAGTCAGATCTGCCATGAATGATGATTCAGTGTAAGACCTTACATACACAGTAGGAGTTTTGCTCAGTTTTAGACAGATAAAGGACTTTTATCAACCAGTCCTGCCTCTTCTCTCAAGGAAGAGGTAGGAGAAGGGAAATGTGAGGTTACTGAGGCCGATGTAGGAGAGAAATCTGAGTGGTAGCTGCAAAGTAGTAAAAGATGTGGTGCTAACGTGATAAATACATTCTACAAGCAAAGAAGCCTGCATCAGCTAAGGAAGTGAGTACCGCTGGTGTTTGTATGGCTTACTCCTTTGGCAAATACATAACTAAATTGCAAGGATTTGTCTCCCATATGGTGTGGAAATCATAGAATCCCAGAGTGGTTTGGGTTGGAAGGGACCTTAAAGCTCATCCAGCTCCAGTGCCCTGCCACGGGCAGGGACACCTTCCACTGGAGCAGCTCCAAGCCCCTGTGTCCAACCTGGCCTTGAGCACTGCCACTAATGGGGCAGCCACAGCTTCTCTGGGCACCCTGGGCCAGTGCCTCAGCACCCTCACAGGGAAGAGCTTCTGCCTCAGAGCTCATCTCAGTCTCCCCTCTGGCAGCTTAAAGCCATTCCCCTTGGTCTGTCCCTACATCCCTTATCCAAAGCCCCTCTCCAGGTTTCTCAAGGATGACGTGCTTCACTTGCTTACTGGATTGATTCTACCACTGACATAATAAACCCTCCTCAAGTGTTTTTTAGAGCACTGAGTGCGATTTCAGTGTAATTCAACATTTGCTTGCTGCCGAGGTGAAAGTTTTCAACCAAATAATGGAATTTTGGGGCAATTCAACAAAACTGTTATTTCCAGGGGTTTTAACTAAATGATTGCAAGTTCCTTTCCCACCCAAAGCATTCTATGATTCTGTGATTCCCTTTGCTGTAAAACACTGGGAGAGATGTGAGTACGTTTCTGAAATACAGTTCTGAATTGAAGCCAAAATGTGGAAGGAATTTGTGTGATGGTATCCATTATAATTCCATAGAATTCATGCATGCAAATGACCTTCCTAATTAGAAGTCTGAAATAGTCAAAGCATACTTGGGAAGTTTGGGTATTGCAATTCCAGTGTAAGTGGTCATGGTGCTTTGGTTTCTTAATCTCAGAAGCTGTTGCAACTTAATCTTCATGCAGTAGTGTTCACGGGTTTGTATCCTGTTGCTTGCATCTGAGAAACTGGATGATTGTTTCTCAGTGGTTCCCATTAAAAGTGAAATCAGTCTCATCAATGAGCTTTATGTTGGGAAATATCCATGTATATTAAAAGGAATTAACTCCGGGGTTTGGAGCAAGCTGCTCTAGTGAAGGTGTCCCTGCCCATGGCAGGGGATTGGAACTGGAGGAGCTTTAATGTCCCTTCCACCCAAACCACTCTGGGATTCCATGGTTATATTGAGCAAACGTCTTAAAACAGAGTTTGGTAAGTTAGGGACATCATCATGAATATCATCATCAACATGACTATCACGCAGGAATGGGAAATTCAGGGTAAGTACAGTGTAGGAACAAACCCTGTGCATTGATTTGCGTTTTAATTTCTCTATGTAAAACGTTCCTTTCAATCACCAAAATAGTTTTGATGAGCGTATGGACTTAACTCATTATCCTGTATTTTCTGCCTGACGTACTCCCACTGCTGTTCATTTCCCTGGCAATACACTCAGTGTTCTGCCTTTGGCTGTTTCAGGGGTAGTTTGTCATATTTTCATCCCGAAGAAAAGCAGATTTCATCCTGGTTGCAAACAGAAACTAATTGAGTAGGAGGAAGGCTGGAGATTTATGACACCACCCCCCCCACCCCGCTCTGGTTTTCTTAGCACTGATTGTGTACAAATGTGGCTTGAAGCCTTTCTTTTTTACCTTCGCAACCCATAAAGAGGGAATTTAAACTATAAAGAACACTTAGTAAGGGCTGGTCACATATTTTCTGGGATGAGAAATCTGGGAGGTCCTGGGCTTCCTGGATTTATTTCTGCTCAGGATGCAAGTCCATCTGTGTTTGCTTTTTGATTGTCTATCCAAATAGCCTAGCTTGAAACTTGCTCTTTTCCCATCAAATCCTGTTCCTTCTCTTTATAGTAGTGTCTTGAAAGGCATTTTCTGTCCGGGGTTGGTTTAATGGGTTTGGGGTTTGCTGGTAATTTCTGTTCGCTTAAGGTAGAGCAGAGCATCAGTGTGATGCCCTCCGGTGAATGTGGTTGGAGGTGGGATTTGGGAGCAGGAATTCTTCCGTGTGCTCATGGAAGAGTCGTCTTCTGGATAGGAAGGATCCTGCCAGTGCTGGGGATGCATCAGGGATGTCAGACGGTGGGAGAGGGAGAGGGGTAAGCATAAGGGGTAAGGGGTAGTTCTGGGGGGAGAGGAGGGGTGGCCGTGAGTGGTAAGGGGTAAGTCATGAGGGGAGAGGCAGCCATGAAGGGAGATGGGTTTGCTCTTAGCGGTATGGTATAGTGATGGACTTGGCAGTCCTGGGGGTACAGTTGGGTGTGATGATCTTAAAGGTCTGTTCAACCTCTCTGACTCAATGAGAAGAAGGATAATGAACTATGTACCTGTATAAAAATAGGCAACTGTAGTCAGGTATAGTGATGCTACAATTTTCACTTAACTTTTATAAGAATCTTGTGAGAATTGAAGGGGGGAAAGCAAACTTCTGGGACTATGTGCCCATTTTTTAGGCCTTTGGTTATGAAACCATGCTGTAAACCTGCGCATGCTGCTGTTAGATGGATAGGAAATGATACAGGAGAAAGCTGAACAAATTCATCCAGGTTGTGGAGGCTGTGGCAGAACATGGGGGTTGGAAGCGGGTGATCTTAAGGTCCTTTCCAACCCTAACTATTCTATGATTCTATGAGTCTATGAATGAAACTAGAATGGTGTGTACCTATGTATAGCTAACCTGAGCATTCCTTAGAGTGGTTCATATACGTAAAAGAGTAAATGAACATTTCCTTTTTGAAAAATCGTCTTTCACCTCTACTGTTATATCTGAAGTCTGAGAAGTGAAGATATCCGACAGCTGAAGATAGCATAGAATCATAGAATAGTCAGGGTTGGAAAGGACCTTAAGATCATCCAGTTCCAACCCCCTGCCATGGGCAGGGACACCCATGGCACCCAAGGCTCTGTCCAACCCGGCCTTGAACACTGCCAGCGATGGAGCATTCACAGCTTCCCTGGGCAACCCATTCCAGTGCCTCACCACCCTCACAGTAAAGGGCTTCTTCCTCATATCCAATCTAAACTTCCCCTGTTTCAGTTTGAACCCATCACCCCATGTCCTGTCACTACAGTCCCTAATGAATAGTCCCTCCCCAGCATCCCTATAGCCCCCTTTCAGACACTGGAAGCTGCTCTGAGGTCTCCACGCAGCCTTCTCTTCTCCAGGCTCAACAGCCCCAACTTTTTCATCCTATCTTCATACAGGAGGTGCTCCAGTCCCTGATCATCCTCATGGCCTCCTCTGGACTTGTTCCAACAGTTCCATATCCTCCAGCACAAGAGGGACGTGGAGCTGTTGAAGTGAGTCCAGAGGAGGCCATGGAGCTGCTGCGAGGGCTGGAGCAGCTCTGCTCTGGAGCCAGGCTGAGAGAGCTGGGCTGGGGCAGCCTGGAGAAGAGAAGGCTCCTGAAGGGGAGACCTGAGAGCAGCTCCAGTGCCTGAAGGGGCTGCAGGAAAGCTGGAGAGGGGCTTTGGACAAGGGGTGTAGGGCCAGGCCAAGGGGAATGGCTTTAAGCTGCCCGAGGAGAGACTGAGATGAGCTCTTAGGCAGAAGCTCTTCCCTGTGAGGGTGCTGAGGCGCTGTCCCAGGGTGCCCAGAGGAGCTGTGGCTGTCCCATTAGTGGCAGTGTTGAGGGCCAGGTTGGACACAGGGGCTTGGAACTGCTGCAGTGGAAGGTGTCCCTGCCCGTGGCAGGGGTTGGAGCTGTATGAGCTTTAAGGTCTTTTCAGCCCAAATCAGGGTGGGATTCTTGGCTTCAGAGCTGATTTCCTGCACTCCAACAATAATTACATAGCAATAAAAGGTAAAAATTGTGGGGCTTGATTGTGTGTTTATAATAGCAGGGCTTTATAATGATAGAAGACTTGAGCTACTTCATCTCCCATCCCCTTGTTTCAGTTCAAGCTATCCGTCCTCAAGAGTTGTTCCTTAGTTGGCCACTTTATGGTAGTTGTTTCTAGGAGTTTAGAAGTGCATTTCTAGTGCTTTATAGGTGGCTGTTAGGACCAGGGTTAGATCTGTTGATCTCCAGAGCTCCCGTTCAGCCTCAACCATTCTGTCATTCTGTGATTTTATTTCTAAGCAATTAAAATATTAGGCATTTAATGGGGAAATGAGCTGGTATTTTCATGTCACTCTTTCAAGTAGCTTCAATTTCAGAGTTTGAATGAAGCTTCTGCCTGATACGGTTTGTGCAGATGTGTCTTAATGGCTGTTTGGTACCTCCAGAGCTTCGAGAAATGAGGAAATACGATTTTAATGCTTTGAAACTTGCTTTTTACAATTAGGTGGCTGGCAAGTGGAGGTTGCACAGGTCATCTACAGGTGGTGGCATGGGCTCTGTGCTTTGTTCTATTAGAGTAGATTTAAATCAATCCATTGAAGACTGTGAAGGTTGCTCTGATTCTGTGAAGATTCAGCTTCCCTTTAATTTTACCAAGGGGAATAGACAGGGAGAATTCAGCTGCCCTTTTGTTTTCCCTGAGAGCAATATAAAATACCATCTATGATGTGGGATTGGATAGATCCCCCTTGTTTAACTTCCTGGACTACAGTAAAATGTGCTTTCATGAAGCTTGCAGTGTTTCAAGTGCCTGCCTCCCCTTTTGTTTTCACATGAATTATTCTGGTACTGTAATACCTCTAAATAAGCATTTTCACCCTGCTGATGCAGTAAGACTTCATATAACCACCAAGGTCTTTTTGCAGGTGTGAAAACCAGGGGACACGCGCAGAGGTCTTTCTGTTTGAGGGCAAACCAGCTGCTAGCAAAGGGCTTCATCAGTGCTGCAGAATTAATTGCTGGTATTAGTGCTCTTACTTTTGCCCTGGTCTCTAGTCATTGCATCACCTTCAGTTCACACCCTGTGCTCTTAAGCAAAGTCTTCAATTGCCGAGGAGGGTCATGCAGTTCTGTTTTTGCAGTAGGCTCCAGAGAGCGGTAAAGGGGTTTGATTGCAAAGAGAAGTGATGGTACTTAACTGGCTGCTAGAGTAGGTGGGGATTGCTTTGTAAAACCTAAGGATGAGCTTTTCGCTTCCTTCTCCTCCAGCCTTTTGTTTCTCTGGAGCTGTTATTTCATACTATGAGTGATGGCAGTGGAAAAACCGACAAAGTGAAACCCTTTTTGATTGCCCATCGGAACATCTGTGAAGGAAGGGACAATAATGGCACCAGCCATCAGGGTAGATAAAGCATCAATTGTATAAGCGTATTTTCTTCTAGATTTCAGTACAAACAGAAATTACCTCTTCTTGGTCCTCCCTCTAAAACTACAAATGGTGAAAGACATTTGGATCAGTTGTATTATCCTTCTGTGCTCCATCTCCTTTCTATGTAGGCTGTCTCCATTAATGCCTCTGCTCCAGGTTATGGATGAGGATACTTCTGTTGTACGGCTGTACAGACACAGCTGGGTACCTGTGCTTTCAGAAATCATGAAATCACAGAGCGGTTTGGGTTGAAGGGGCCTTAAAGCTCATCCAGTTCCAACCCCCTGCCATGGACAGGGACACCTTCCACTAGAGCAGCTTGCTCCAAGCCATTATATTATCATGTTGAAGTGAGTCCAGAGGAGGCCATGGAGATGCTGCGAGGGCTGGAGCAGCTCTGCTCTGGAGCCAGGCTGAGAGAGCTGGGCTGGGGCAGCCTGGAGAAGAGAAGGCTCCTGAAGGGGAGACCTGAGAGCAGCTCCAGTGCCTGAAGGAGCTGCAGGAACCATTCTGTGATTCTATGAAAAAACACTAAATATAGCTAAAGAATGGTATTTAACATCATGCCTATTCCTGCATCCCACAGTGCTGAACGCACAAGCTGATACCATCAGCCAGGCTACCCTCGTGCTCACACCAAGTGTAAATTCCAGCGATGCTTCCTCAGCACATCCTAATCCTGCTGTGAATCAACGGCATTTCACGATCCTGAACCTGGATAAACTCCAGGAATAATCAAGGAGAAACTTTGTGAAACACAGCATTAGAAGCTGATCGAAAGAGTAAATCCCTGTTTATTCCCGTTACGTACAACCCTGTGTGGGTTGGAGTTGGAATTTTACAGCTTCCTTAGGAAATGGTTTTAGTGAAGGCAATATCATTACTGTTGAGTGTAAAGAGACTTGTAAACCTGAGAGTGCTTTGTTTGTAACTTAGTCGATGGCTTGAATTTAGGTACATTTACTATCTAAATTTGGAAATGACACCTACCTTCAGCTATGTGGCTTACCAGAAAGAGCACAAATACCAGAAACTGAAGAAGTATTTCAGGAGGTTGTTATCAATACTTGGACCTTAACTTGATGTAACTTCTAATGGCTGAGACACAGGAGGGAAGAAAGCAAACAAAAACCTGAGATAAGCTGTGAAAATCTGCAATCAAAGCACTATGATACAGCTGTGGGTTTGGAATCAAGATCAATTTAGTGACACGCAGCAGCAGCCCTTCTCACCATACACTGAAAGAGGACTAAGGAGTCATGGCATGAAGGTCAGTAAGAGAGAGAACTGGTTCCATGATGCAGTGCAGAGGGGAGGCCTCGGCTCCAGGGCCAGGCAGGACTTTGCTCTGGGGCTCAGCTGCTGGGGGTGTGTATGAACTGCCCAGAGAAGGCGAGGAGCAGTGAGCTGGTATCTGTTGATGGCAGTTATTCAGAGGAGTGAATTTAAGGGCTGATATCAGGGAAAGGATTTTAATGAAACTGAGTCACAGAACCATAGGATAATAAGAGTCCCAGGCTGGTTTGGGTTGGAAGGGACCTTAAAGCTCCTCCAGTTCCAACCTCTGCCACAGGCAGGGACACCTTCCACTACAGTAGCTTGCTCCAAGCCCCTGTGTCCAACCTGGCCTTGAGCACTGCCAGGGATGGGGCAGCCACAGCTTCTCTGGGCACCCTGGGACAGCGCCTCAGCACCCTCACACAGAACAGCTTCTGCCTAAGAGCTCATCTCAGTCTCCCCTCTGGCAGTTAAAGCCATTCCCCTGTCCTGTCCCTACATCCCTTGTCCAAAGCCCCTCTGCAGCTTTCCTGCAGCCCCTTTAGGCACTGGAGCTGCTCTCAGGTCTCCCCTTCAGGAGCCTTCTCTTCTCCAGGCTGCCCCAGCCCAGCTCTCTCAGCCTGGCTCCAGAGCAGAGCTGCTCCAGCCCTCGCAGCAGCTCCATGGCCTCCTCTGGCCTCGCTCCAGCAGCCTCCACAGTCCCTCGTGTGCTGCTGCCCCAGAGCTGGATCAGGACTGCAGGGGGGGTCTCCCCTTCATGCAGCAGAGGGAGCAGGATCCCCTCCCTGAGCCGCTGCTCACGCTCTGGGGGTGCAGGCCAGCACACGGGGT
Source organism: Myiopsitta monachus (assembly GCA_017639245.1). NCBI lineage: Eukaryota > Metazoa > Chordata > Aves > Psittaciformes > Psittacidae > Myiopsitta > Myiopsitta monachus. The sequence continues at coordinate 96,648,292 of CM029919.1, read as the reverse complement.
GGTTCTGGGCTCAAGCGTGCACTGAAGCCGGGTCATGGGGAGCTTCTCATTATGTGCAGTTTTAAAGCGTTAAGTGTGTTTAAATGGAGAGTATTTTCCGGTGAAGATGGAAGAGCATCTGGGGTTGTTCTACTGTCTGCCTGTGTCCAGCCCTGCTCCTCTGGTACTGTCTGCTTTGCCTTTATTTGTAGCTGGGTTTGACAATACAGTGTCAGCTCTTCAGAAGGTATCACCTATATCACTTCTCTTTATTTTGCTCCGGCTTCTGATGTTGAAATCTACTTTTCCTTACCAGTTTGGGCACAAATCATCAGTTGTCCTCAGGAGCTTGTGTGTCTCCTGTGCTGACAAACATCTGGAGTGAGTTTTTCCTCTATGGTTATATGAGCTGGGTTATAAATGCTGCTTTACTTAGGTTATCAGAAAGGCCAGTAATGAGTTTGCTGAGGCTAAGATATGATTTCAGCTCTTTAAACCCATGGCCAGAGGCTACTGATAGGATCGCAGGTGTTTTTCTACCATATAGAATAGAATAAACCCAACCTCAACGTAAAAAGCACTGGTGCATGCTTCAGCCAGTCACTTTTATCCCTGTATTACCGAGCCATGTTTATACATGCACTGGGGTGTATCCCTGTACAAGATGTGTTTAATCAGCCCTCTCTGACTGCAAGAGCTGTAGTTTAAATCAAACATTCTTTTTTAACCCTTCGTTTTGATACCAGGCTTTAACATAGGAATGGATCTGCCAACCTGAGGAAGTTTAACCATGCCAAGTGCAAGGTCCTACACCTGGGTCGAAGCAATCCCAGGCACAGCTCCAGGTTGGGCAGAGAAGAGATTCAGAGCAGCCCTAGCGCAGAAGGACGTGGGGGTGTTGGTCCATGAGGAACATGAACATGAGGCAGCTGCAGTGTGCGCTTGAGCCCAGAAACCAACCATATCCTGGGCTGCATCCAAAGGAGCGTGAGCAGCAGGTGGAGGGAGGTGATCCTGCCCCTCTGCTCTGCTCTGTGAGACCTCACTTGGAGCACTGTGTGCAGTTCTGGGGTCCTCAACATAGAAAGGACATGGAACTGTTGGAACAAGTGCAGAGGAGGCCACGAGGATGATCAGGGACCGGAGCACCTCCTGTATGAGATAGGCTGAGAAAGTTGGGGCTGTTGAGCCTGGAGAAGAGAAGGCTGCGTGGAGACCTCAGAGCAGCTTCCAGTGTCTGAAGGGGGCTATAGGGATGCTGGGAAGGGACTCTTCATTAGAGACTGCAGTGATAGGACATGGGGTGATGGGTTCAAACTGAAACAGGGGAAGTTTAGATTGGATATGAGGAAGAAGCCCTTTCCTGTGAGGGTGCTGAGGCACTGGAATGGGTTGCCCAGGGAAGTTGTGAATGCTCCATGGCCAGCGGTGTTCAAGGCCAGGTTGGAGAGAGCCTTGGGTGTCATGGTTTAGTGTGAGGTGTCCCTGCCCATGGCAGGGGGTTGGAACTGGATGAGCTTAAGGTCCTTTCCAACCCTGACTATTCTATGATTCTATGATTCCTGCTTTGGCATCAGTGAGATGCTGCTGGAGAACTGCCTCTGTGCCAAAGAAATCAAGGGTTTGACATCCCTTAGGCTATATTAAATAGTATTTGTACAGCATTCATATATATAATACTCCTTGATTTGGGCTTTTTCCTTTCTCAGGTGTTTCTACATTTCACCTTCCTGTGTTTTTAGAGCAAATTGCACCTCCAGCTGCTCAAAATTACACTGTCACCAGCTCTGGATACCAAATAAAAGCCCAGTTTTATATGAAATTCCTTTCACTGCATAAATGGTCAATGGAGCTGGTATCCAAGTGACTAAAGAATCAGCAGCAGAGTAGCTTTTAATTAAATATCATGTGCAGAGGTGCCCGCAATTCACTGCTGTGGGAGCAGAGAATGAAAATCAAACTGAAGAACCACCACCACTGCCCTTCACTGTGTCTGGGCGATGGATTTGCTTTTCTGTGTAGATAAAATGCCTAATCCTGGGAAAAATACAAATACTCAGAGCAGGGGCAGTGTTGAGAAGCCTGTGTGTATGTGGGGTTTGTAATCTCAGTACCGGTGTGATCGAATACAGAAGGGCCATACTAGAAAAGAATTGGGGTGCAAAGCAACATGAAGCAAAGTCATGCCAGGTTTTAGGGTAGGGTTTAAGCAGTTTAGTGCCATGAATTCTCCTCATTTATATCAGCATCATATGATAGGAGAACATTTTTTTCATCATTCCTGTTTCATGTGGACTCATTCAATCACCCATGTGCTGCCACTAAGGATGTTTGATGTATGTATTTAGGAGGTGGTTGTTATAGTCTTTGTCTTTATGGTGCTTGATTTATCTGAAGGCTTTTCCATAGGTGAGTCAGTTGTTGGTCACCTCCGGGTTTTCTTGCCCACACATTGAATATCTCAGTGAGTGAGGGAGTGGTTTTAGTGTATCCTCTCTTGCTGTATATGGGGCTTGGAGCAAGCTGCTCCAGTGGAAGGTGTCCCTGCCTGTGGCAGGGGTTGAAACTGGAGGAGCTTTAAGGTGCCTTCAACCCAAACCACTCTGAGATTCTATGAAGCTGTAATATTGCAGTGTGCAGTGCTGGGATTTCAGTCCCACCTTAGGTAGCTCTTCCCTGCTGTTAGCCAGCGCTATATTTTCTTTTAATTTTCATATCTGCCCTTTCATCTTTTTATCATACTCATAAAGTTCTTATTCTGAAAACAATGAGATACCATCTTTCTCAGCGACGTTTTCTTTATATTTGACATATGTTTTGATTCATTTTTGCCTCTTTATTCCTGCCAGAATGTCTTTGTCAGTCTTCGAAGTACTGACATCGCTTGTACAGCAACTGAAATGACTTGAACAAGATCTTTCTTTCAACATTCATGGAAATATTTGATACAGGTTCCGGTGCTTTTCTTGTGTGCACAAGTGTTTTTCTGTCCTTTGTTAAAGTTAAGCTCCTTGTGTGTGAAGCTCTGATGTGTTGCGCGTTTCTGTGTTAAGCTTAAAGAGGATAGATTGAGATGAGCTCTTAGGCAGAAGCTGTTCCTGTGTGAGGGTGCTGAGGCGCTGTCCCAGGGTGCCCAGAGAAGCTGTGGCTGCCCCATTAGTGGCAGTGCTCAAGGCCAGGTTGGCCACAGGGGCTTGGAGCTGCTGCAGTGGAAGGTGTCCCTGCCCATGGCAGGGGTTGGAGCTGGAGGAGCTTTAAGGTCCCTTCAACCCTAAACCAGTCTGTGACTCTGTTACTTCTGGTTTTATTCTCCTTCTTGCCTTATTTTGCCTTCAGTGATCCCATTCCATGCCCTTAAACCACCACCGAATTCCTGCATCTGGCAGACCACAACATATCTGATTACGCTGGGTTTTGGTGTGTGTATTTGTGTTGTAAGTGCTTCCAGGTAGGAAATCTGTTTCCTTCTGTGTTTGCACAGCACTATGTAAATTTGCAACAATATCTAAATGTTTCCTAATGACCCAAACCCTGTGGAAGTCAATGGAGTCCCAGCAGAGCTGCCTTTGACATCTTGTGTTCAGAAACGCACCGCTTACTCCACTGAGTCAAAGTAAAAGACGTGATAAAGGAAGGTTTGAGTGGAGAGATGAGAGCAGACTGCAAATGTGAAGCTTGCCCTTGGCTGAAGAGAAGTTGTTCTGCTGCAATCCATTATCTGGCAATGCTGATTTCAATATGAATGCAGTTCACTTGGGTTCTGATTCTAGTTGAGATCTTTGCAAACCAGATTTTCTTGGCTTCCCTTCGCAGAAAGTTGGTCTTGCTGCGGTTGCTGAAAACAAGACTTTGCAAACCCCATCTGCGTTCCCCCACCTCTATAGACAGAGCCCTCTTCTTTTTTCCCTCCGAGCATTCGTGTGAAGAGCATTTTCCTTTGCAGAAACTTGGGATTTCAGGCACACATTGGCCGCTGTGTGTCAAATACAGTCCTGAATGAAGGTAGTTTTATTTCTCTTTAATTTCCCTGCATTATCTCACTTCTAAAGCTTGATTCACATCTTTGTGTCTGGGATGAATTTGCTTTGGCACACTGCAATGTCTCTGTCTCCCAGGAGCAGCTGATTATTTACAATGAATTTCTTTTCCCTCTTCTCCCTATGGCTCATAGGGGAAGACTCCAAATAATATCCAAAGAGGAAAAATATTTGACGAATGAAGAGCTGAGTTACCTGGAATGACCTGAAACTCAAACATGACTCACCTCGTACTGAGTCCGACAGCTGGTATTTACCAGCACATCTTTGCTTTGCAGCAGAGACCTTTGTATAATGAATAGTGGCACTGTCTGTTTAGCTGGATAGAAAACTATTGGGCTGGAGGCCTGCAGTGAAACAAGGAGTTGACAAACATATGTTAATTATATGTTCAATGAATCATCTGGGGTTTGTATGTCAAAAAAGGGGGAAGTGTGTTTTCTTTCCTCTCAGGTATGTGGATAATGATGTGAACAAGAGAAAATGGCTTTTTGGACCTCATTTTAAGAGAGGATTTGCTATATATGGTTTTTATTAGCATGTCTTTACTATTTGTTTGAGTGCACTCCTACCAGTTTTTCTCAGCCTGGAGAAGAGAAGGCTCCTGAAGGGGAGACCTTAGAGCAGCTCCAGTGCCTAAAGGGGCTGCAGGAAAGCTGGAGAGGGGCTTTGGACAAGGGCTGTAGGGACAGGCCAAGGGGAATGGCTTTAAGCTGCCAGAGGGGAGACTGAGATGAGCTCTTAGGCAGAAGCTGTTCTGTGTGAAGGTGCTGAGGCTCTGTCCCAGGGTACCCAGAGAAGCTGTGGCTGCCCCATAAGTGTCAGTGTTGAAGGCCAGGTTGGACACAGGGGCTTGGAGCCGCTCCAGTGGAAGGTGTCCCTGCCCATGGCAGGGGCTGGAACTGGAGGAGCTTTAAGGTCCCTTCATCCCAAACCAGGCTGGGATTTGATGATAACCTGGGTTTATATTCTGAATGCTTTGTCTCTTTGTCAACACATTTTCTGTATGCCTAAAAGACCTTTAATAATTAATACATAAAATCTCCTAAATGAAAGCTAGGGCAGAACTTTTAGTAAAATCCACTTCTGTGCAATCAGATACTTGGAGCCCAGTTGTGGTATTCTCATATGCAGAATAACCCCCAAAGCAATCCAAGTGCTGCCATGACCTGCAGGCATGCTTTAATTACAACAGGGAATGTGTGTGGTGGTTTAGCCACGCTTGTGCATATGGTTTTAACTCTGAAATTCCTGCTTATTTACATGTATAGAGGCAAGTCTCAGAATAATCCCCGTCCTGTAAAGAGTTGGTGAATTGCACATGGCACTGACCAGGAATTGATAACTCCAGGGGGAGTTTGCAGTAAATCAGGGTAAGTTCCTAAGGCTGGTGAAGGCTTTCCTCCCTCTGCAAATTCCCTCCAGAGCTGCAGTTAGTGCTGGCATCGGTGATGCTAAATGCAACCAAAAAAGTGTCAAGAAAGAAGATCTACAGTAAGCACAGATGGAAAGAGCCAGATACAGGAAAGAAAACAAAGGAGTTGGGGGGTGAAGGAAGGAATGAATGGGGAAGAGCTGTGGAACAGCATAAAGAATGAGATTATAGGAATGGAATGGCTGATCAAGTTCAGTGTAACCAGGCCAAAGAAAAGAAATAGAAGTGGGTAAATGAGGCGTTGCTGAGCTGAAAAGTGTTAGAAGGTGCAGTGGTAGAAGGGAAAAAAGAGATTTAAGGGATGGATCAGATAGTGTTGAAAATGGAACTATAGAAATACCTGATTTGGGGAAGAAGGGTCAGAAGAGTGGGAAGAGAGAAACCTGAAGTGTGTAGTGTCAAAAAGAAGAGAACTCGGAAGTGGAGCGTTTGAATTCAAGATGTTGGTGCTGAAAGACAAGTAGCAATGGAGCACAAGCAAGCATACCTAAAGAAGTAGTTGAAAGATCTTTGGAAGGTCTGTAGAGAAGCCCATAGGTAGGCTGGTCCTGGAGGAGCTTCCTACAAGGAAGAAGGAGTGAGAGGAGTGGAGTTAGTGGAAACATAAAGCACTCGGTAGACTGGGGAAGGGAAGAATTTAACTTCTACTTCAGGGTGTCAGAATAATCCAGTGAGTAATTCCAAACAGGCAGGAGACAATGGTGAAGGCAGCGTACATCTGATGAACACATGGGCAAGAGCCTTCACTAACACTTGTGTTTGTGACATCTGTTGGATGAGGGAAACAGGAATCATATCAGTGACAAGGAGGATTTTACTCATTTCTTTAAAGCAGTGGCAGAAACTACCAAGGAATTCTGAATTGATGGTCAGTGTGAAGTCTTTTGGTTGTTGAGATGTGTTGAGATGCTCTCCCTGAGGATGATCAGGGACTGGAGCAGCTCCTGTATGAAGATAGGCTGAGAAAGTTGAGGCTGTTGAGCCTGGAGAAGAGAAGGCTGCGTGGAGACCTCAGAGCAGCTTCCAGTGTCTGAAGGGGGCCTATAGGGATGGTGGGGAGGGACTCTTCATGAGGGACTGCAGTGATAGGACAAGGGGTAACGGGTTCAGACTGAAACAGGGGAAGTTTAGATTGGATATAAGGAAGGAGTCCTTTACTGTGAGGGTGGTGAGGCACTGGAATGGGTTGTCCAGGGAAGCTGTGAATGCTCCATCGCTGGCGGTGTTGAAGGCCGGGTTGGACAGAGCCTTGTGTGCCATGGTTTAGTGTGAGGTGTCCCTGCCCATGGCAGGGGGTTGGAACTGGATGAGCTTAAGGTCCTTTCCAGCCCTGACTGTTCAGTGATTCTATGAATGGGGAAGAGGAAGGGATTGGAAACAGAAATAAAGCTTGTGTGCTTTGGAAACCTGGCTCAGGGATTAGGTAGTGTTGACGTGAAGCTAAAAGAAGCCTAAAAAACTAAGTTCTGGAAAGCTAGACTTTAAAAGTAAAGAAAATGTGCAGGAGGCAGCTTTTATCTTTGATAAGTCAAATTCCAGGGTGAAAACCTGTGTCACTGTACTGCAACTGAAGAGGTATTGGCCTTTAAATCCCCAAATATGGATTATCGCTAGCACTGCCTCTATAAATTATACTCAACCAACTTCAAGGCTCACTGTAACTCTGATTACTGTGTCTTTTGGGGGGGAATGAAGGAAGACTTCACTGTGTTTCATTTGAGCAAGGTTAACAAGATGATAATTTCTTATTTGAGTCCCCTGATACCAGTTGTAGAAACCTGGTGCCTTTACAATAGGAAGAGTAAAGAATAATAGTCAATTGATGACAAAACAGTGATTATTAAATCAAGTTAGCACAACCTGTGGTGGTTGCCATGCTTGTATGAAACCAGTTACTGCAGTAAAACACAGCAGGATGGAGCTAGCTTGGCTCTGGTGGATGTGCTGGATGGGCCATCTGCCCCTGACTAATGCAGTTGCCCCTGTACCTGTTTGTGGCTGGAAGGGTTCAGCTGTGGAGCTGAATCCTCAGTCTCTGTGAAAGTTAATGCTGATGGGACAGAGCATGGTTGGCACGCTGGAAGGAATGGATGGGATCTAGAGGGACCTGGACAAGCTGGTGAGGTGGAACAGTGTGAACCTGATAGGGATCAACAGGGGCAAGTGCAAGGTGCTGCTCCTGGGTCAGGACAGTCCCAGCACAAACACAGGCTGGGGAAGACTGGATGGAGCAGGACTTGGGGGTGTTGGTTGAAGAGATGCTGCTGCGAGGGCTGAAGCAGCTCTGCTCTGGAGCCAGGCTGAGAGAGCGGGGCTGGGGCAGCCTGGAGAAGAGAAGGCTCCTGAAGGGGAGACCTGAGAGCAGCTCCAGTGCCTAAAGGGGCTGCAGGAAAGCTGGAGAGGGGCTTTGGCCAAGGGCTGTAGGGACAGGACAAGGGGAATGGCTTTAAGCTGCCAGAGGGGAGACTGAGATGAGCTCTTAGGCAGAAGCTGTTTCGTGTGGGTGCTGAGGCGCTGTCCCGGGGTGCCCAGAGAAGCTGTGGCTGCCCCATTGCTGGCAGTGTTGAAGGCCAGGTTGGCCACAGGGACTTGGAGCAAGCTGCTCCAGTGGAAGATGATTCTGTTGATGTCAGGATGTTTATCTGTTATATTGCCTGGCCATTAATGCTGCTCTGCATCTGTTTAATACCCGGTGCTTTGTGAGAAGGGACAATCTTGCCCTTACCGTTAGTTATGCCTAACTTAGAATTAACCTTGTGGCTGCTGGTTAGTTTCATCACATTCCTTTGCCTACAGCCTTTTTTGTGTCCTGCCAATCCTCTAAGATACAGTTATCACCTAGGCAGAAGGATAACTGAATTTAGATGAGTTCTTAGGTGGAAAATTGATATATGGGCGAGGTGAAAAGCATTTTATGTAGAAACGAGTGATTTAAAGCTTGGGTTTTGAAGAGCTGTGTTGGAAATCTAAGAAAGATTCTAGTGCTTTTTAGCAATATATTACATACCCTTAACCTAGTCTGTATTGTGGTACAAGATAGATAACAATACACACTGCAACAAGGTGGTGTGTTTTAGTAAAACGTGTTTGGTTTAATAATCACTGAAGGAATGAAGTGAGACAAAAGCCTTGTCTTAATTTTTACATTTGGTTTTTAATTACTCCGTGATCAAGATCCCTCCACAGCATGAAGTGAGACAAAATTCAGCCTCCCAGATAAGGAGATGATCTGCTGCCCATCTTTTACAAACCTCCTCCTCCTGGTAGTTAAAGCATCCCGCAGCCCCGGCATTCACATTGAGTGATGTATTACAACAAGGAGAGTTCCCACCTTTAAAGGGCTTTGTCCCTCGGTAGCATACAAGGGAAAATGTAGAATAGCTGTGTATGAGGAATACATTTCCTGGGCTCTGAACTCCATGTCTGACCCCTGGATCTGCGCTCCCGTATGGAAATCACGTTACCGTTGGGATCATTTCAAGCACTGCTCAGGCACACAGAGCAGAAGAGCAGCCTGGTGAGAGGGGATGTGTTGCTATCTCCCGTTCACATTCCCTCCCTTCTTTCTCTTGGTTTGTTTTCCACATGAGTGGGAAACAATTGCTTCTTCCACATGGAGCCCATCTCCTATTCCTGGGAAAATAGCAGGGAATAGGGAGCATTTGCATAATCGTCTTTAGTGCTATTGTGGGCGGGCTTTGGATGCCTGCACGGAGTTGCAGCCTGGCCACCTGTCCAGAACAAATGAACTTAGCTTTTGTGGAACCTTATCTGCTTCTCCACACTGTTACTTTTGGGTAATGAATAACTCGATTAAAATATTATAAACCCCCATCGTTCAGGGCATGTTTGGGTTGGGCTTCATTCCCCCATCCCCGTTTTCAGGAGCAAAGGAGAGAATTTCCTCTTTCTCTCTTAAGCACATGTATATTTGCAAGCTGGCTCTGCCATAGTTTTATAACTGCTTTTGTGAAATGATCCTCATGAATATTAATCAGGGGGGTGGGAAGGAGGAAAAAAGCCACCCCAAACCTCAAAATGGTTTGCATTTGTCCTTGGATAAATGATACATTAAGTGTTGTCTCACGTTTTCTAATGGCGCGTTTCACCTATATGAAACAAGTGAGTTCTGAGCGAAGGAGGAAGAGGATGGAAGGGATGGTGCTGAGGACACCACCCCACCAGAGCTTCATCACAGGAGTTAAGCTTGCTCACTGCACACGTCTTCCTGACTTTTGCATGGATGAATGTTACTTCTTGATCTTTTATACACCTATGACTAAAAACGTATAGAATCACCCTATAGTTTTAGACTATAGACTTTACTATAGATTGGTTTGTGTTGGAAGGGACATTAAAGCTCATCCAGCTCCAACCCCCTGCCGTGGGCATGGACACCTTCCACTGCAGCAAGCTCCAAGCCCCTGTGTCCAACCTGGCCTTCAACACTTCCAGGGATGAGGCAGCCACAGCTTCTCTGGGCACCCTGTGCCAGTGCCTCACCATATGGCAACAAACTCATTTTAATTTCCCCTTTTAAGAGGTGTAATATACAACAGGATACTGCACGTGGGGTTGGTGCTTCTGCTAGCCGAGGTGTTGGAAGGACAAACTCCTGGTGCCACGTTTTATTGTGCATCAGCCTTTGCCCTGAGAGTGTTTCTGTGTACAGAGATTGAGTTTCGATTGCTATGTTATAAAGCAAACCAAACCCTCCCATACTTTTTTTTGCCCATAAATAGCATGTAGGTTAACCCAGGTAATAAGATTTCCATAGTGCTTCTTTATTTGGATACTTGGATCTTTTACTCCTGCATGCCCCATCCCTGACAGTGTTCAAGGCCAGGTTGGGCACAGAGGCTTGGAAGCTGCTCCAGTGGAAGGTGTCCCTGCCTGGGGCAGAGGTTGGAACTGGATGAGCTTTAAGACCCCTTCCAATTCAAATCATTCTCTGTTTCTCTGACATTTTGGCTAAGTGATGATTACTGAGTTGCATATACGACGGACATGAATTTTTTTTCTCTTTCTTTTATCCTTTCCACTAGCACTTGAAGGTAGGAGATGCATCGAACCAATAGAACGTTACTGTCTCTCTCTTTTTGAGCCCTTACTCAGCACTTTGCAGTATCCACGGCATTCCTGATTGCTGTTTGCTGGCAGTGGATGAGAGGACAGGAAGACCCTCTACTCTGCTCTTGTGAGGCCTCACTTGCAGTATTGTGTGCAGTTCTGGTGTCCGCAACATCAAAAGGACATGGAACTGTTGGAACAAGTGCAGAGGAGGCCACGAGGATGATCAGGGACTGGAGCAGCTCCCGTATGAAGATAGGATGAGAAAGTTGGGGCTGTTGAGCCTGGAGAAGAGAAGGCTGTGTGGAGACCTCAGAGCAGCTTCCAGTGTCTGCAGGGGGCCTATAGGGATGGTGGGGAGGGACTCTTCATTAGGGACTGTAGTGAGAGGACATGGGGTAAGGGGTTCAAACTGAAACAGGGGAAGTTTAGATTGGATATGAGGAAGAAGTTCTTTCCTGTGAGGGTGGTGAGGCACTGGAATGGGTTGCCCAGGGAAGCTGTGAATGCTCTATCGCTGGCGGTGTTCAAGGCCGGGTTGGAGTGAGCCTTGTGTGCCATGGCTTAGTGTGAGGTGTCCCTGCCCATGGCAGGGGGTTGGAACTGGATGAGCTTAAGGTCCTTTCCAACCCTGACTGTTCTATGATTCTGTCAAATCAGCAACTGCTCTTGCAGTCCTTGAGACACAATGTACACCACGTGCATTTTACTACCTTGTTTGCTTCCATCTTGCTCCTGATACACGTGTACCAGTGTGTGAATGGGTGTAGAGCTGCTCCCACTCTTGTGCTTCCCTCAGTTAGTAAATCATTTGGTAACACTTCCAGTGAGCACTGCACATTCCTATTTACAGATGCCTTGCGTGTCGGTGGTATCAGCAGCGCAGCCTTTGAGTTATGGTGGACTTTGGTATGAAATATTTTGCCTTTAACTATGAGGGTGCTGAGCACTGGCCCAGGGTGCCCAGAGAAGCTGTGGCTGCCCCATCCCTGGCAGTGCTCAAGGCCAGGTTGGACACAGGGACTTGGAGCTGCTTCAGTGGAAGGGGTCCCTGCCCGTGGCAAGAGGCTGGAACTGGATGAGCTTTAAGGTTGGGCTTCCAACCCAAAGTCATGGTTCTGTGATTACATGTTTCTTTTTCCAAGAGAGAATGCTAACATCACTCCATTGCATTTTGCTATGCTATAACCCAGTTTCATTACAGTGAAAGATCATAGAATCATGGAATGGTCTGGGTTGAAGGGACCTTAAAGCTCATCCAGTTCCAACCTGTACCATGGGCAGGGACACCTTCCCCTAGAAGCAGCTTGCTCCGAGCCCCTGCGTCCAACCTGGCCTTGAGCACTGCCAGGGAATGATGGTAGAAGGAAAGAATCAATATTTAACACCTGTAAAGTAAGACAAGAAGAAGCTTCAAGCCAGGATTGAACTGCTTCAGCAGCTCTCATTTACCTTTTGATTCTGTGTGAATGGATGATTTATGTACTTTACAAACCCGTGAATTTTGTTCCTTACTATTACCCAGTAAAAAAAATGAGCTATTTGGTTTAATTTGCTGTAATTTGTAAACCCTTAGTCACTACATTGTGTTTTCTCGGCCTGAAATGTGTTATTTAAAATGCAACAAACTACTGAGTTGGAAAAGCTGCGCCTGTTGATGAATTGGACGTAATTCAGTTTAGATCTTGTGCTGTTCGTTCTTGTTTTGCCTGTTTCTTCCAGAACAACTAGAAATTGCTTTTCACCTTTTCTACCTCTGTCCTCTGAGGACCTCCAAGTTCTCTTAGTTGGTGTTTCCACTTTACGGCATTCAGAGCAGTGTTTAAAGGGAGCAGTTCTCCATCTATGAGTCCATTTGGAGGATTTAAAACCTGACTGTTCAGTGCAATCCAGTTCCTTTCTCCATTCCTTATTGATGAGGTTTCCCAGGTTTTCCAGTTGTCAGCTTGCTGATGGAGCTTCAAGATTTAGGATGTGATGCGGCTATGGGAATCTTACTCTTTGTTTTCCTATTAGGAGCCTGACCTCTGGTACCTCGTTTTAACATTAGAGCGGACTCTGGTGAATAATGGGCTGTGGTGAAAGTGCATCCAGCTGGAATTGCGCCTTGGGATGGGGGGGAGGGAGAACTGGGATCTTTAGATGCCATCATGAAGCAATTAGACAAGCTACTTAATAATTTATAGCTCCCTGTCTTAAGAGTCCTCAGCAGTTTGACTGAAGGGGGTTTTGTTTAACCTTGCAGGGCTTTCTGTGAAGCCTTATCTTGAGGGTAGACATGATGTCCCTTCGAAAAACAGTGGAGAATATAAAACTGATGACTTTTGGCATCTATTAATTAATCCTTTGTCTTCCTATCGAAATACAACAGTTTGCTGAGAACTCATTGAGCTTTGGTGGATTGTGAATACCTAAAAACCTGATGAAGGAGGAAAGGAACAAGCAAATCGTGTCGCATCCATGTGTTTAAGTCTTTTCAGTTGACTTTGCTTGGAATTTTGTGACGTTTCTCATGTTCCATACCCTTAGATTACATTAAACTGGAAAAACATGTAATGCTGGGGAAGGGAGGAAAGGAATTGTCTATCTGGTAGGTCATAAATCCTGTATATTGGTGTTTCTATAAGGGGATGTGCTGGGAAATGATACGGACACCTCATAGCAAAGTAATTTTTAGTAGTTTAATATTTAACAAAGCGCTGATTCCAAACTTCTGCTGCATGAAAGAAAGAAAAGCTCCCGTAGGTGTTCAGGTGCAGGAGAATGAAGCTGTCAGACCCAGTTGCCTGAAGATCATACGAAGGTGAACAGAACCATAAGTACAACCTAATTGTATGTAATAAGTACAACCTAACAGCTAATTGGGTAAACTACCATTTTCAAACAACATCTCCATCATCATAAATAAAAGAGGTTTTCTGTGAGCTTCTTCCACTTCTAAAAATACTATAAAATTCAAAGCATACAGTTCCTCAAGCATTTATCTAGAGAAGAAATACTTACAAAGCGCATTGCTGAAGTTCTTGGAGGTGATGGTTCCATCTCCAGTCATTGTGTAGCTCAGGATTGGTTCTGCTGTTACTCTAACACTGAAATTATACAGACATTGTGATGACCATATTCAGTAGTTGTTTCTTCGGCTTATTCCAGTTGTTGCAGGGATATTATTCAAGATGTAGACTTGTATTTTATATGGCTGCATTGGGTGAAGAGAGCTCCCCATGACCCAGCTTCAGTGTGCGATTGAGCCCAGAACCCCCCGTGTGCTGGGGTGCACCCCAGAGCTTAGGGAGGGGATTCTCCCCCTCTACTGCTCTCTGTTGAGACTTCATATAGGGGAGACTGAGATGAGCTCTTAGGCAGAAGTTCTTCCCTGTGAGGGTGCTGAGGCGCTGGTCCAGGGTGCCCAAAGAAGCTGTGGCTGCCCCATCCCTGGCAGTGTTGAAGGCCAGGTTGGACACAGGGGCTTGGGTGACATGATCTAGTGTGAGGTGTCCCTGCCTGTGGCAGGGGGTTGGAACTGAATGATCTTAAGGTTCTTTCCAACCCAAACCATTCTATGATTCTATGAATATTGAAAGATCGCAGAGTTTTGTCCTTTTTTTCCTACTTACCCTGCTTTGGAGTTGCCCAAAGCGAAGCCCTCTGAGATTATCTGTATTTTACTTCTCACTATGAGGAAAGATCCTACAAACTGCACAAGAGCTGTTCAGGGTCTGACACAAACTGAGAAAAGCCACAAAATGCCCCATATTCTGGTGGAAAAGAGGAAAGGTGCCATATGCTTCCCAGTTGTTGGCTGCCAAACTCACTCCTTCCCTATTGTGTTGCTGTGGTAGAGACCAGATGGTTCCTATTCCCCAGCGCCAGGCATCTTCTTGCTGTTCTTAGTTGTCCTGTTTGTCTGATAATACCAAATCCCTGAGTTTCATGTGTGAAATACATAGAGAGATAGAAAAATACATAGAGAGATAGAAATAGAAGGTCTTGTGAGCGGACCTGTGCTTTGCAGTGATAGAGACTGAATGAATTTGTGTTGTAAATACCCAAAGCAAAGCTTTCCTTCTCTTCGGGCTTTTTCCTCCTCTCGAGTTTGTTTTCTGTGCAGAGATTAACTTGGTGATTTTATTTACTCATTTTTTTCTCTGTTCCTGTGAAATTCTTTCTTCAATGAGCAGGAAGGAAATGATTTTTCTTTCATCTGAATGAAGTCCAACTGAGCTGGACTCGGATGCTCTTGGCAGCCCTTGTAAGCCTTGGCTTGCTTTGTAACTTCAGAGCAAAACCACTTTCTAATAGACTGTTTTTCCCCCTCAGTGAGTGCTTTGGCACCTGTAGCCTGGGCTGTAGGAGGGTTTTCGTGCTCCAGATGTTTGAACATGAACACAACCTTTGACATCTCTGCAGTAATTGCAACTGCCAGCTCTTCTGTCCTGTGGAAAACAGAGATCCCTTGATTTAAGGCACCAGGATTCATCAAAATGGCAAATTTACCCTTGGAAAACTTAAAACTCGTAAAGACAGTCGAAGGTTACTCAAACCTTGCTTAGAATTGTACATAGTTTGTATATGTGTGTGTCGTGGTTTAAGTCCAGTCAGCCATGAGGAGAATCAGAAGAATGTAACTCCCAGGCATTGAGATAAGAGCAGTGCAGTAACTGAGGTATAACACAAACCACTGCTGCTGCCACCAGTAATGATAATGATAAGGGAAGTAACAAGGGAAGAGAATACAGCCGCTCACCACCCGCCGACCCATACCCAGCCCGACCCAGCAGTGATCTCACCCTTCCGGGTAACTGCCCCCAGTTTATACCCTGGGCATGACATGCTGTGGTATGGAATACCTCTTTGGTCAGTTGGGTCAGGGATCTGTCTCTGCTTCCTTCCGGCTTCCCCTCCTCCCTGGCAGAGCACGAGGCTCAGAAAGTCCTTGGTCAGAGTGACCATTACTGAGCAGCAACTGAAACCATCGGTGTTATCAGCGCTGTTCCCAGGCTGAAAGGCAAAAGCACAGCACTGCACCAGCTCCTGAGAAGGAGAAAAGTGACTGCTGCTGCTGAAACCCAGGACAGTGTGTTCTAAAGCCTCACATCATCTGTCTGCTACTCTTTGATTGTAAAAAGGGCAAAATGAAATTGCAGTAACCCCCCTGAAATATAAACTGGGGCTTTTACAGACCGGATAAAGGAATGTAGGTGCCATCTCACATGGTTATTGCATGACCTGTAGGATACTTGAGGGAAGTGTTGTAGGAGAGCGCTTTGCACTGAGTAATACAACTGTTACATTAGATTCTGCTTCCACTCACAGTTGATACGGAGTCTTTGGAAGGTGGGAAATTTTATGTGGCAAAGATTCCTCATTGTGAACCCTGAAAATCACTGTGCTCTTTAAAATCATACATCGGTTTGGGTTGGAAGGGACCTTAAAGCTCATCCAGTTCCAGCCCCCTGCCGCAGGCAGGGACACCTTCCACTAGAGCAGCTTGTTCAAGCCCCATCCAACTTTCTGGATGGGAGCTTTGGAGCCGTCTCGCTTAGGGAATGCTGAGGTCAGTGATCTCCTGTAGAGATTTCAAGTTTAATGATTTGCAGTGGTGTTGACGTGGAACATTCATCTGGGATCTTCTCACAGCAGACTTTTTGCAGCTTCACAGGTAATAAGAGTGCTGCTGACTTTACTGATCTATGTCAAAAAGCCCCCAAAAGTTTTTAGTAAGCAGGACACATGGTTTTCCCAGGCCGGAAGTGGATTTGGTTTAATTGCTTCTCTAAAAAAGCCAGCAAAAATCAATTCTGCCATAACAAAAACCCCTGCTGCAATTTATTTGCAGGGATAGAGTGAGAGATGTTGCAAAACACAGCTGGACCTATGCGCTCAGACCTTTGCATGGTTGAATATATGTAAGTCTCTTTAGGGCAGACCAAAGAACTAGCTGCCTAAATCTGCACGGAGCTGGGACTGCAGAAACCCAGCAGTGTGCCCAGGCAGCCAAGAGGCCCCCAGCATCCTGGCATGTATCAGCACCAGTGCAGCAGCAGGGCCAGGGCAGGGATTGTGCCCCTGCACTGGGCACTGGTGAGGCCGTTCCTTGAATCCCGTGTTCAGCTCTGGGCCCGTCGCTACCAGAGAGATATTGAAGTGCTGGAGCGGGGCCAGAGAAGGGAATGGAGCTGGAGCAGGACCTAATGGAAGGGACTTTAAAGCTCATCCAGCTCCAGCCCCTGCTGCACCTTCCACTGGAGCAGCTCCAAGCCCCTGTGTCCAACCTGGCCTTGAACACCTGCCATGACACAGGGCAGCCACAGCTTCTCTGGGCACCCTGGGCCAGCGCCTCAGCACCCTCAGAACAACTTCCTCTAGAAATAGTTCCCCAGTCCCCTTCCCTGCATCGATATTCAAACCTCAGTAACCAGCAGAAGAAAAGAGCGTTGGTGTCTGCTGGCCTCGAATGTTGAAGATAGCGTTGGGTATGACTGCACTCATTTTACCTTCTCCTCATGCTGTCTCGATCATCCGGCTGTTTTCCTTTGGCAGTCTGAACCTTTGTTCCGCATCATCTGGATGCTGATGCCAAAACTTAATTGCAGATGTCAGCCTGCAGCGTTTTCTTTCTGATTGCCAGCAACCAGTTGGGTTGTTTGTTCAGCTGACACGGTTGTCCAGCCAGGGTGAAGCATCTGACTTTGTGGAAATGTGCAGAACCTTGTCTCTTTGTCTTCTACCCTTAACATTTGGAACTATAGTTTTCATACAGACTTATTTGTTCAGAACATACCAAACTATCAATCTAGAGATAAATCTACTGGCTGAAGCAGTGAATCTGTGCAGAACCAGACAAGCAGCGGCAAGCTTTTCTCCTGCTTGGCTGTTCTGTTAGTTGGAAGAGAGTAAGCTGGGAGATGGAGGAAGGGAAGAGGATATGAGCAAGACTTGGAGATGACCACTGCTTCAGTAGAGCTTTAGATACTGTCTCCCATGACATCTTCATAGGCAAGCTCAGGAAGTGCAGGCTGGACGGGTGCATGAGAGGGGCTTTGGACAAGGGCTGTAGGGCCAGGCCAAGGGGAGTGGCTTAAGCTGCCAGAGGGGAGACTGAGATGAGCTCTTAGGCAGAAGCTGTTCCCTGTGGGGGTGCTGAGGCGCTGGCCCAGGGTGCCCAGAGAAGCTGTGGCTGCCCCATTAGTGGCAGTGCTCAAGGCCAGGTTGGACACAGAGGCTTGGAGCTGCTCCAGTGGAAGGTGGTCCCTGCCCATGACAGGGGTTGGAGCTGGAGGAGCTTTAAGGTCCCTTTGACCCAAAGCAGTCTGGGATTCTGTAAGTTGTGTAGCTTTACAAGTCAGTTTGGTGGCTGAGATGCTGTGGCCGCTGTCACTAAACCCAGAGAGCTCCTCTTGGCATAGTCACGCTCCTGAAGTTATAGAAATAGCTCTGTGCAATCTTCACTGAGGTTATCTACAGTTTGTATCCTCCTTGTTGGTACTCCTAAGTTCTCTGGTCAGTGTTTACCCCAGTATACATTTGTGTAAGTCCTTCTGGCACTGTACTAAATACTTTCAGGCTGACCATTAATATTAACTCGTATCAGTGGCAGCTACTGAATTAGAAGTGGTTTTAAGGACATTTTGTAACATGTTTTGGCTTACACTGGAGGACACTGTCGTGTTTCATTGGTCTCTGCCACCCTTTTGCATGTTGATATCTGTGGGGGTTTCAATACTTGTATCACATCACTTGCATGTTGCTG
This sequence comes from Myiopsitta monachus, assembly GCA_017639245.1. Lineage (NCBI taxonomy): Eukaryota > Metazoa > Chordata > Aves > Psittaciformes > Psittacidae > Myiopsitta > Myiopsitta monachus. The sequence continues at coordinate 96,630,021 of CM029919.1, read as the reverse complement.
TACATGTACTGTCTTCAAGTTGTAGCTGCTGATTCTGTGGTGGGTTTCAGCTGTATTTGCTGACAGAAAGATGTGGTTTTAACAGATATTTTCATTATCATCCTCCATCTCATATCCTGAGCCTTTTAAACTGTTGTTCTTAATCCTTTGCTCCTTCCCTATACATCTGTTTTCCTTAAATAAACTGAAGATGAACACATTTAATTTGGTAGAGTTCTTATGCTGCTCAGTTCATAATTCTGCGTTTATTAATACTCTCAATCAGTGCCTGCAGTTATTAGAATATCTCTCTTTTCCTGTGCCACTGCTGCATGTTTTTAAAGCTGGTTTTCATTTCAACTTCCCATTTCTTTAATTCCTTCCCAAAACTCTTCTTTCAAACCATCAAAACTCAGCTACATGTGTTTATAACCTTGTGATCAGGTGGAAGTAACTTCGGGCTGTGGAATTTTCGTTAACGGAGCATCCTCAGTTTAACATCCTCCTTCTGCTCTCATATGTGGTTTTTATGTTCTATTAAAATCCCCTTTCCTACAATCTCTGTTAATCTCTGGTGTGGAAGATCCTGTTTTTACTGTCACTAATTCTGTCTTTGGAGATGACTGATCTAACACATAATCTAATCATTGTGTTTTCAGGCAACTTCCAGCCTGTGTTTTCAGCTTACTCTTTCTTTTCATGTCTTTCTCCATCCTTCCAGTGTCGGAAGGGGGCTACAAGGATGCTGGAGAGGGACTCTTCATCAGGGGCTGGAGTGATAGGACAAGGGGTGATGGGTTCGAACTGAAAAAGGAAAGTTCAGGTTGGAGATAGGGAAGAAGCTCTTCCGTGTGAGGGTGCTGAGCGCTGGCCCAGGGATGCCCAGAGGAAGCTGTGGCTGCCCCATTCAGTGGCAGTGCTCAAGGCCAGGTTGGACCCAGGGGCTTGGAGCTGCTGCAGTGGAAGGTGTCCCTGCTCATGGCAGGGGTTGGAGCTGGAGGAGCTTTAAGGTCCCTTCCAAACTAAACCAGTCTGGGATTCTGTGATTCTATGAAATGAATTGAATCAGAAACTGGTTGTGTATGCAGTGGACAGTGCCTATGTGGGGCTCTTTCAGTGGTGCAGACTGATGCTGTTAGAGCTGTTCCAGTGAAGGGATGATAAGGATTTTTCTCTTTCAGATTCTTCAGTCAGGCAAGTGAACTTTTAATGTCAGTTTGCATCCCCAGTTCAGTCTTCTCCTGTGAGATCTTGTCTGGATTCTTCTGCATTGTAGAGGAGTGGTTGTCACATATTCACCAGCCAGAAATGTTGCAGAAGATGAAACTTCAGCAGCCACCCAGGCTCGGAATTCCAGGAAGTTTGGAATTTAGCAGCGTTGTACATCCTTACACGTTACAAATCAGGGAAGTGCCAGGTTCTGGTTTCACTCAGCAAACCAGAACTTGTGGAAATAAACACAGCGAAGTGAGAATCTGAGAAGCTGTTGGTGTTGGGTGGTTTTGCTCCAGACTGGTGCTTTGCTGTTTCCCACAGCACCGGCTCATCATCCTTGTCTGTCTTTCTCTCCACCAACATGGATCTCCCGCTTGAATGGTGGGAGGGAGATGCTCAGCATTTGAGGTGTTCATAGAGTTGTTTTTGACTTGTTGCAAGTGATATTTCTCAGCAGTTCAAAGAGTTGTGCAGAGAAGAAAAATAGCTGGAGCTGACAGCAGCGTTAGCTCCAACGCCACATCTAGTGCCTTCAGAGTCATCTTGTATTGGTGGTTTTAGCTTGTAGCCCTCAAACCAGCAGAAAATGATGGTGAGGAAGCGATACAGATCTCTCCCATCTCCTCCTCCCCCAGCACTCTGTGCTCGAATACACTTTGTGTACACAACCTGTTGGAGATGAAGGAAGGATGTGGTGTTTGTTTCACAGAGCTCATGTGAGACTGGTGGGCCCTGGCGAGTGTGCAGGTAGTTCATTTGGTGACTGAATGATACAACTCCTTTCTTACTATCACTTTTACACATGGTATTTGGGTTATATTTCACATAGGCACCCCATCTGTGTTCAAAGCCAGGTTGGATGGGGCTTGGAGCAAGCTGCTCTAGTGGAAGGTGTCCCTGCCCATTGGACGGAGTTGGAACTGGAGGAGCTTTAAGCTCTGCTTCAACCCAAACCATTCCAGGTTTCTGTTACTTCAGATTTGTTGAACTAATTGTCAGGATGCTCTTAATAACAGAGATCGGCAGATAAAGAAACTTCCAACAGTTACTTTTTGCCAAGGGATACAGAACACTGTGAGTAGATAGGCTCATATTAATCCCTGGGTTAGATATCTATCTTGGCCTAATGAAAGATCAGGAATATAATAGGTTAGAGGGTATTTTGCTGAGTAAATCTGACTTGGCTTTAGGTCCAGCCAGCTTGGCTGCAGAGGACTTAGTCTCTGATGATTTCCCATCTTAAAGCTGAGAGTTTTGCCTTTAAAAACTGCAAAACCTTTGAATAAAGGGGCAAATTTATTGCCAGTTTATATAAAAGACTGCTGAAAGAGGATGAATTCAGTTATATATCACTCAGGTTAGTTTAAATTCCTAGAAAAGCATCGCAGCAATAAATAGAAGTGTTAAGAAAAAGCACTTAACACGACTTGGGTTAAATTCTTTGACTTCTCTTTGCTATTACAGTGTAGCAGGTCTGTGAATAGAGAGGGTTCTGGGTGTCTTCTCCTTAGGGAGGCTGTTGATTCTTTCATGAGGTGGTCTGAAATGCATCCTAGGGAAGTGTGGCTTGGATAGAAGGACAAAAAGCCATGATGAAAACCATAAGGAAATCATGTAGATATCAACTAGTTCTTTGATAAAATGACTGAGGTTTCTTAGGGCCTGTCCTTAACCTGGTAACAGTGTTACCACTGCAAGGCTGGAGGAGGGAGTAAGGTGTATTCTCATTGGGTTTACTGATAGTGACTTGGGATGGGCAGCAGGTGAGTGCCAGCAGTGTTCAAAATCAGCCGGAAAACTCAGCGTGCTGTCTTTCAAGCGTTGGCTGCTGTGTTTCTTGTAGAATTTGGACCAACTGGAGAGATGCCAGAGGAGAGCAGTGAAAATCACGGGCAAGAGAATAAGCAGCTTACAAACTAAGAGTGAAAAATTGAGCTTATTGTAAATCACAAAATCCCAGACTGGTTTGGGGTGAAGGGACCTTAAAGCCCATCCAACTCCAACCCCTGCCATGGTCAGGGACACCTTCCACTGGAGCAGCTCCAAGCCCCTGTGTCCAACCTGGCCTTGAGCACTGCCAGGGATGGGGCAGCCACAGCTTCTCTGGGCACCCTGGGCCAGCGCCTCAGCACCTTCCCAGGGAACAGCTTCTGCCTAAGAGCTCATCTCCATCTCCCCTCTGGCAGCTTAAAGCCATTCCCCTTGTCCTGTCCCTACATGCCTTGGCCAAAGGCCCTCTGCCGGTTTCCTGGAGCCCCTTTAGGCACTGGAGCTGCTCTGATTTCTCCCCTTCAGGAGCCTTCTCTTAACACACTTCCAATAAAGTAATGGTTTTAACTCCTAATCTTAAGTTAACAGATGAACAAAACCTATTTAAGGGCAGAGATTTGACATTTCCTTTGCTAAACCTGATTGCAAGGATGTCGTGGGTGATATTTAACTGCTGTAAATTACTTTTTCAGCTTTTCCCTTTGTTTTCCTTTGCCATCTTTTCATGTTTCATATATATAAAATGAAGCAGCTTGGAAAGAAATGAAAGAATGTAATGGTGTTTTCCGTAACTGGAATCATCTAATGGCAGGGAGGAATACCCCATCTTCAGGAAGGAAAAACAATGTGATTAGAGATACAGCTTTTAGATGCCCCGTCCCTGGCAGTGCTCAAGGCCAGGTTGCACACAGGGGCTTGGAGCTGCTCCAGTGGAAGGTGTCCCTGCCTGTGGCAGGGGTTGGAGCTGGAGGAGCTTTACGATCCCTTCAATACAAACTAGTCTGTGACTGTCATTCTCTGATAACCAACCTCTCAGGTTGTTTCTAGGGAGTTCTGCAGTTAATGCTGCAGGCAGATGAAACCCTCTTTCATCCCTGGTTTAACCATGTTAGAGTCAATGCAGATAAACAGCCCCAGCATTGTTTTGATCTGCCCCTTTTAGAACGTGTTAGACTGCGCTGTAGAAGCCCATGTGCTGCCTGTTCTGTGGTTTGTTTCCAGTTGCCTTTGTGCTGCAGCAGCTCTGTAGTCCTGGTCTCTGTGCCTAAGGCCCTGGGTAAGCTCTGAGCAAACTAATTGTGTCCGACAGTGGTTTTGTCATCAGCTTCTAATGTTAATGGGAGCAAGTCACATCCCTTGTGGAACCACTGTGCTGAGCCCGTGCTGAGCTTCATTCACATTAAACTATTAAAGGGTTTATTGAATGTAGCTCTAGTACATAAAATACCACTTTCAATTATCCCTGTGAGCACTTGATAACTATCTTGGAATTTAATACCAAGCCTAAATGATTCTGCTGCATTCAGCAGCTGGAGTCCTCCGCACGCATCCTGCACCGCGTCTCCTGCTCCCACACATTCCCTGCTCCACATCCAAATGTTTGGAAGAGATTGGCAAGGGGGTGAAATATGTTCCACGTTCCTCTCCAGCCTTGTGAAATAAAACATCTGTATGATTGATCAAACTGTCTGCTAAAGGTTTGGCACGGAGTGTGTTGAGTTGCAGTGAGCCGGGCTCATCGAAGCAGCTGAAGTCATGTAAAACCTCAGTGATTTCAAAGCATCAGGGAAGTGGGAGCATCCAAAATGACTTGTTTGGATTCATCTCACTTATTTCTTCATTTTTTTTTACAGTAGAATCATTCTTCAGCATGGAGAAATTTCACATTACTCAATTTGGGGGATTTTTCTTCTCTTTTTGGAGGGTTCTCTGTGTATGGCAGTTTCTCTTCATTCTCAGCCAGTCTTACTCTACTACAGCTAAACTCATAGAATCCCAGCCTGGTTTGGGTTGAAGGGAGCTTAAAGCTCATCCAGTTCCAGCCCCCTGCCACGGACAGGGACACCTTCCACTAGAGCAGCTTGCTCCAAGCCCCATCCAACCTGGCCTTGAACGCTGCCAGGGATGGAAGTCAAGGAAAGAGAGAGATGTTAAAGAGATGCTAAAATCCTCTTTGCTGTGGAGGTTTTCCCTGCCAGGAGAGCACTTAGCAGGCAAAATAACATCACTTCGTAAACCAGGTACTGTCAGAAAGCTGCTGTGGTGGCACGTATCACGTAGACAGTGATCTGGAGGGTCAGGGGTCTTTGTTTCGGTACAGCAACAGCAGAAGTGTTACTGAGAATAGGACAAGGAGGATCTCATAGAAAAGAGTTGTGTCCAGCATGAAGTTTCAGAAAGCTGGGGAGGGCCTTTGGCCAAGGGCTGTAGGGACAGGCCAAGGGGAATGGCTTTAAGCTGCCAGAGGGGAGACTGAGACTGAGCTCTTAGGCAGAAGCTCTTCCCTGTGAGGGTGCTGAGGCGCTGTCCCAGTGTGCCCCCAGAAGCTGTGGCTGCCCCATCCCTGCAGTGCTCAAGGCCAGGTTGGACGCAGGGGCTTGGAGCTGCTCCACTGGAAGGTGTCCCTGCCCATGGCAGGGGTTGGAGCTGGATGAGCTTTAAGGTCCCTTCAACCCAAAGCAGTCTGGGATTCTCTGATTTCTCTGTCCTTTTCAATTCAAGGTTTTTTAATGCAACTACAATAGCAGTGTAGAATTATTTGTAGAAATGAAAGGTATAAGGGGGGTGCTTTTTGCTCTGATAAAGAGAAGTCATCCAAATGATGCAAGATGCTGAAACCACCTGAATGCAAAAGAACACTAAATTTGGTTAGTTGATAGATACTTCCCAATACTCAGTGTTACATCAGCTATGTCTACTGTGCTTTCTGCAATTGATAATAGGTTTATGGGGACCTGGCTGTTATCAGCACCCCTCAGTTATTAAAGATCTCCCTGACCATAGCAGAGGGGTTGGAACTAGATGAGCTTTCAACCCAAACCTGTCTGGGATTCATAGGACTGCTTTGGAAAGCATTATTAATATGCCTTTTTAAAAGCTACATGCTTTTCTATCAGTGATCTTTCAGTTTGGGACATCTTTCTCTTTCCTATTCCAATGGTAGTTCCTATTTGTTAGTCTAGTGTGTATACAGATGTATTTTTCCTCCCCCAGTGTCTGTTACAGTTGGCCACATTGGAAAATTCTAATAAATACATAGGAGTTAATGTTTGGTCATAGGGACCTTCAAATAGAAGCTGCAGCCTAGGAAATAGAGATTTGAGCACCCATGAAACTTTGCTTATCTTTTGTGGTCCTTCCATTGAGCAGAACTGCATCTGTAGGTGTTGATCCCTTGGGTGATGGATTGCCACGGTTTTATGTCGCAGCCATCCATCTGCCAGGCAGATCTGCAAACAGTTGTACCCCCATCAATGTGAAATGCTCATTTTTTTATAGCATAGCACCACAACATGTGGGGTTTGGGGTGGAGGAAGGGAAAAGTGAGACGTGGAGGAATGAGAAGTGTCTTCTTCACTTGAGTTAAAATTGGGTTTATGCGACAGCCGAGCTATTTATTATATATTTGCTCTTTCTAAGTCTTGCTTAATGTGTTAATAATGAATGGAGTCACCAAGTACATCTCTTTGACAGCTGGTGAGCATTGGTTGCACAGTGCTTGAAGGGCTTTCCAGACATTTCTGACCTCTTCTTCCTATAAGAATTGATTAAAAACAGTGTACTCTTATTTCTATGGATCAGTATTACCATTCAGAAAGTATTCATTGAACTTTCTCTTCAATTTGGTGGTCTACAGCTCAGAATGAAGGGGAAAGGTAAATCCAAGCCTCTTGTTTGACAGCCATCAGAGAGCAGACTGGTCTTGTAGTTCTGGTGAACTGGGGTTTACATATTTAGACTAGAAGTTGGTTTAGTGTTTGCTCGCCTATCACAGGTTTGAAAGCAGGTCCTTTCCTTTGCTTGGTACATGGAGGTGCCCAGCGCAATGGGGGACAGGGCTCATGGTGGCTAGGGATGCAGATGCACCCATCTCCCAGTATTGCTTATGTATTACTCAATATCCCATTTCAGGGATTTTGAGTCGTGGTACTCCAACTGTCAGTGAAACTGAGAGGAAGGAGAGGTTTTATGGATTTACTCAGCTTGCGATGGGGATTTATGTTGTAATTATTGCTAGTAAAGCTATCTATAATTACTCAGGGAAGCTCTGTCCTGTTCTGTAGAATCCTTAATTACTTGGGTTGGAAGGGACCTTAAAGCTCCTCCAGTCCCAACCCCTTCCATGGGAAGGAACACCTTCCACTGGAGCAGCTCCAAGCCCTTGTATCTAACCTGGCCTTGAACACTGCCAGGGATGGGGCAGCCACAGCTTCTCCGGGCACCCTCAAACAATACCGGAATCAGAGAGCATTTGCATGGAATTCTGTTCTTGGCTCTCTAGAAACGTATTGCATTGAAATGCATCATCATCTTGAGCCTGTACAACGTGATTGATGTGCGCAGAAGTGGTCGTGCTCCATTGCTGTGGGTGAAGTCTGACGCTGCCAGAGGTTAAACAATCAGTTGAATTCCCTGCCTGAGCCCAACAGTGGTGGGCTTTGTTTCGCTACAGCAAAACAAGAAGTGTTATTGAGAACAGAACAAGGACGAGCTCACAGGAAAAAGTTACATTCAGCATAAAGTTTAAGAAAGCAAAGCTGCTGGGCTGGGCTGATGTAAAACCATCCTGCTTGCCTACAGAGGTTTGGTGTTAAATACCAACACGTGGGTTGTCTGGTTTCATCTGCACATGCTAAATGATCACTCCTCTGCTGAGGCACTGGCCCAGGGTGCCCAGAGAAGCTGTGGCTGCCCCATCCCTGGCAGTGCTCAAGGCCAGGTTGGACACAGGGGCTTGGAGCTGCTCCAGTGGAAGGTGTCCCTGACCATGGCAGGGATTTGAGCTGGAGGAGCTTTAAGGTCCCTTCCAACTCAAACCAGTCTGGGATTCAGTGATGACAAGCCAAAGGAGGGCTGACTGTGGCAGCAGTTCTCCCATGCAGGATTTATGAATTAAATGCTGCTGCTGTCTAAGCTGCAATATGAAACTGTTGTCTTTGATTTCCTGACACTGTGCAAAGAGGAACACAGAGAGTAAAGAGCAGAATTAATATTAATAATTAAAAATGCACTGCATTTTTCAATCTCATGACTACTCTAAATGAGTAACTGCCTAATTCCATGAGCAAGAGAACTTCTGTAGTTCACTGATGACGGTGCAGCCTTGAATGAGCAAAGTTGGGCATTCCATTGTGGGCATAAAAATGTCATTTCATGCCTTGTCACAACTCATGTCCTTAGCTATAGAATCGTAGAATAGTTTGGGTTGGAATGGACCTTAAGCTCATCCAGTTCCAACCCCCTGCCATGGGCAGGGACACCTCACACTAAACCATGGCACACAAGGCTCTGTCCAACCTGGCCTTGAACACTTCCAGGGGTGTAGCATTGACCGCTTCCCTGAGCAGCCCATTCCAGTGCCTCACCACCCTTACAGTAAAGAACTTCTTCCTCATATCCAATGTAAACTTCCCCTGTTTCAGTTTGAACTCCTTACCCCATGTCCTATCCCTACAGTCCCTAATGAAGAGTCCCTCCCCAGCATCCCTATAGGCCCCCTTCAGACATTGGAAGCTGCTCTGAGGTCTCCACGCAGCCTTCTCTTCTCTAGGCTCAACAGCCCCAACTTTCTCATCCTATCTCCATACGGGAGCTGCTCCAGCCCCTGATCATTCTCGTGGCCTCCTCTGGACTTGTTCCAACAGTTCCATGTCCTTTCTATGTTGAGGACCCCAGAACTGCACACAGTGCTCCAAGTGAGGTCTCACAGAGCAGAGCAGAGGGGCAGGATCACCTCCCTCGACCTGCTGGCTCACGCTGCTTTGGATGCAGCTCGCAGCCCAGACAGCTGAGGTGTGCATGTTCTATGGTTCTGTGTGTGGATCTCAGAGTCCTTCTGGTTTCAGCTATTAACCTGAAACTCCTTAATTGTTCTCAAGAGAAACTAAAGTGAAGCAAAACCAGAAAAAGTGAGGAGAACAACAATCTTGCACTGTCTAGTTTGCTGCTAATACAGATTGATCACTTCTTTATATGTCATGTTATCAGACATATAAAGATATAAGGGCAAAATGTCTGATTCAAGAGCACAAATGTACCTCTTTTAACTTGTTTTTCCTTCTTTTAACAGAGCATTCAGAAGCTGGCCAGCCAATACTTGAAGAAGGACTGGCTTGGAATAAAAGCTGATGAGAGAAGTGATTATAGGTAATTTCACAGTTGGACATCTTGAAGTTACTCTCTTTATAATTTGCATTTGTGTAATTATTTTACTTACCCATTGAACACTGCTTGCTGTAGTTAAAGTCATTTCCTTGTGGTAGAGCATTGCCGGTTAAAAATGAAGCTGTTTTCCCCTGAAGTACTGAGATTAGGCTTAAATGGATGTTTATTACTTGAATAAAAGCAGGGCTTGGAGCAAGCTGCTCTAGTGGAAGGTGTCCCTGCCTGTGGCAGGGGGTTGGAACTGCATGAGCTTTAAGGTCCCTTCCAATCCGGAACAGTCTAGAAGTAATTCAGGAAGATTGGACTAACAAAACGGCACCACAGGGCAACACCCTTGGTGGGTATTGCTTACAGCTGAATATAGTGGTGGCGTAGTGACATGGGTTAGTAGCGGCCTTGGCAGTGCTGGGGAACGGTTGGAGTTGATGATCTCTAAGGTCTTTTCCAACCTGTTTGATTCTGTGATTCTCTTCTGTAATTCTCTGTATTCTAACAAGTAGCTTGAAGGTAAGAGTGATAAATGTGGGCATCTCTTCACAGGAAAAGGCAGCAAGACATTTCTCTTTAGGAGAGCATTCTTCATGCAGATACCATCTGAGAGCAGAGGCAGAGCAAGAACCAGTTGTTTACGAAACTTAGTTCCATTAACATGAAAGGTGGATCAGAACATGAAAGCAGAAGTGACTCAGTTGCTGAAAGCCTCCCCCCTTTGAATTGGACCTCTTAAATCTTTAAGATACTTGATTTTAATCTGTTCTTCGTATTATTCTGACAAGTTTTATTTCAAACAGGAAGAAATTGTTGATGGAATTTCTGCTTTGAACTGTCAGTACCTTCACACCACTTGCGTGTGTAAGAAGCAAACTGTATTATCAGTCTGAAGTGCATATAAAATGCTCCCATGCAACACAGAGCCCTCCTCCCTGTGGTTTCCTCCCCACTCACAAGCCTTTCATGCCATCACATTACACCCATAATGCCCAGAGGTCTTCTTCAAGTACCTGCCACCCCCGTGCTCCTCATCCCCAGGTGCTTGAGCTCTGTGAGCTCCACTAACCTTTCCTTTCTGTGAGCCATGGGGAGGTCTTGTCACCTTCTTCCCCCTCTCACCCTGCTCCACCTGCTTCTTGGGCGCTTCTGAGCTTTGGTGATGAGATACTGGGGCCATGCAAAGCTCACTACACACCTGTGGGTGTTTTCTTTGGCCTGTTACACATGATGAAGGAACTGCAGGTAGCCAAGGATGAAATGGATGAGCAGTTTGTGAATGTTTGCTTAATGGCAAGATGCCCAAATCACGAAATCCATGATCTTACAGGAGATTGTTAATGTGCAGTCTGGCTTTGCCTGCTGAGGTGTGTAAGGTCTGTTCCATTGCAGCGACAGCTTCGACCAAACATCATGGAATCATGGAATGGTGTTAGGTGGGAGTTGCCTTAAAGCTCCTTCAGTTCCAACTCCTGCCATGGTCAGGGACACCTTCCACTGGAGCAGCTCCAAGTCCCTGTGTCCAACCTGGCCTTCAACACTGCCACTGAATGGGGCAGCCACAGCTTCTCTGGGCACCCTGGGACAGCGCCTCAGCACCCTCACCCTATGCTCAGTGTAACCTTCCCTGGCCCTACCCTGCCTTCCCCTTTTCCCCTGTTCCTCCTTCCTCTTCTTTCTTCTCCTTCCCTTCTCTTCTTCCCACAACCGTTCTGTGTTTCCTTGTTTCAGGAGCATGTACTCCGTATGGAAGTCCCTTTTAGAAGGCACGATGCAGGTGGCTCAATCCCGCCTCAATATCTGTGAGAACTATAAGAACCTGATTTCCGAGCCAGCCCGGACTGTGCGGTGCTTTAAGGAGCAGCAGTTGAAGAAGGTACTTGTGCTTTAATAACTCCTTTCAACTCCTGGCATTGTTACTTGGTGATTAGACATCTTTTCCTATGACACTTCTATAATCTGTACTTTCAGTCTCTTCCTGTGTGTGTTGTTACAGAAGGAAATAGTTTGTCAAAGAGGGATCACAGTTCAGAGCAGAGATTAAAACTGCTTGGAAATGAGTCTTTTCGAATGAGATACAGCCTTGGTCAGAGCTAGCTCTGCAAATCTAACATCCTGCTATGGCAATGGGGTTTGTAGTGACAGTTCCAAGTGGGTTTTGTTCGAATGGGTTCTGATTTTAAGGAAAGGTGTAGCTTAAACCTGACGGAATGACTGTTGCAATCATAGAGTCATAGAACTGGAGGTATTCTGGACCTTCTAACACAGGCTGCCCCTCTTTCAGATACCAGTTGACTTCCAAGTCTTCGCTATACGAGTTTCCATCATGCCAAACTTGATCATACAGCTTGTTTCCGCTTGTACACCAGATGTGTTCTGAAATAGGGAACCTCACTTTTACATGAATTCCTTTATTTATGAAGAAAATTGCAATAGAACTGAAGTGCAAAGCAGCAGAGTTTTATCCTGTGCTTTTTAGGGGATGGTGACTAAAGGTTCTTAGGAAAGAAGTGAACTTGTAAGCTGCTTTCCTAAGAAATTCTTTAGCTAAATATACACATGGAATTGCATCAGGAAGCAGGCCAAAGCTTTGCAAAGTGCGCATTAGAAGCTGAGGATGTCATACAGAGCGCAGTGTGATGGGGAAGGGCTGAGGGACCTGGGGGTTCAGATGGAGAAGAGAAGGCTCAACTGGGACCTGATGGCTCCCTAGAAGTGCCTGAGAGGAGGATGGAGCCAGGAGGGGGCTGTGCTCTGCTCCCAAGGACCAAGGCATGGGCCAAGAGGAACCGGCCTCAAGCTGCACCAGGGCAGGGTTAGATGGAGCTGAGGAACAATTCCTGCCCCAGAGGGTGCTCAGCATTGGAACTGCTGCCCAGGGCAGGGCTGGAGCCACCGTCCCTGCGAGTGCTCACACACCGTGGAGCTGAGGCCTCAGTGCCATGGGTCAGTGGTGGCCTTGGCAGTGCTGGGTTAATGGCTGGACTGGATGATCCACTTCTTGGGGACCCCTTCTTTAAGTTTATATAAATGACAGAAATTCCTGGTTTTCCTGCACTTTTAAATTAGCAGCACAAGTTATTACAGTTATCAGGACAGTACTTGCGGTCCAAAGTATTCTAACAGTGATACAGTTTTCCTACAACATGGAATAACCATCCACTTGATGGTATTCATTTTCCTCCACAATAAATAGTGGGGGTTTTATGCATTGCTGTCTAAATTTCACCTTTCCTCACCCTTTCCTTTGGATTTCCAAAGGAATAAATAATACATTATGCTGACCTCCATCCAGGCAAAAGCTTATCAGTACTGAATTGCTGAGTCAGGTAAAATACTTGTCACATTGCACTGGGAATGCCCATCTGAAATCAAGTTCCTATTAAAAGCAGTGTCTCCTTCCAAGGTTGCAGCAGGTATTGAGTTGCTCTCAATGAGATCCCGTCTCCATTTTCCAGATGTTGCTGTAAACCTTTACATCCTCCACTTGGTAGGATATAGCAACTTCATTTTTTCAACCCTTTTAATGCTAAACTGAAACCACTTCAGAAAACCTCATCATAACTGGCTGAAAAACATGGTTGAATCACAAGGTGACTGTGGAGCAGGGTATAAGTGTGTCTCCTGTGGACCACATGTGACCTTGTAAGAAAACTGATCCCCTGCCCTCCCAGGATACAGACAAAAGGCTGTTTGGAGGGCAGCAGCCCACCCCCTGCCATTATCTTTGCCTGGAGACCTTGCCAGCTTATCCCGTAAGCGATGTGTGATTTCAGATGTTGGCCTTGGAAGATGTTCTGTTCATCAGGTATCTCTATAAAGATGATGTGGCCACCACTGAGGACATTTGCATGGATCTCTATCAGAAGACTGAATGCAAATGGAATAAAATCACTCTGTATGGAGGGAATGCAATAAGAAACCATCTCTGTCACCTCTGAAACAGCTTTTTACAGTGTCTGCACACCCCCAACCCCCTGAACACCATCCAGTCTCCTAACACCATTCAGAGATGCAGCAGCCAAGATGCTTTTATGCTTTTAAAATGATCAGGTTAAGAACTGGGGTTATTTGATACTTTAATTTCTCGATGCCAGCAGGAGACTTCAGGGATCAAAATACCAACCGATGCAGCAAATCCCCCCCTCCTTTTGCAGTGATTTTAGGTCTCTGTCAGCTCTCCAACATACCCACATCTTTCTACCTTTCATTACTCTATCATACACTTGGAGGTCTTCAGAAACCCCCCCACTATTCCCCAAACCACCCACTGCGGAGTTACCTCATGGAGCCTGGTGCTTTATTGGTCTGCACACATCAAACACTGGGTTTAGTGTGAACCTACATGAGCTTTTATGGACTTTATAGCCAGAAAGGAATGTGACGTTTTGAGTGGGAGCAGAACTGTGTGGTGAGAAGATGAGTGATTTCTGTTGCCTCAAACAAAAAGCTGCTTTTTGTATGGGCTGGATATTATTGTTAACAATTGTTGAATGCTGTGAAATCAATGTGATGATGTAGGATTACATCACCTTATTCTTCTCAAAACGCTTGTAAAAGAGGTTACATGTATTAATAATTACTGTAATGAAAAACCTGAGCTGTTCAGAGGGGGGGTGTTCAATAAGAGAACAATGTGAGGCACCTTGATTGGAAGAATAATGCAGTCACAGAATCCCAGGTTGAAAGGACCTCAAGGATCGTCCAATCCAACCTTCCCAGGCACAGCATGACCTAGACAGGATGCCCAGCACCCTGTGCAGCCCAATCTTAACAGTGTCCAACACTGGGGAGTCACCACTTCCCTGGGGAGATTATTCCAATGGCTGCTTGTTCTCACTGGAAAAATTTTACTCTTGTGGAGAGTTTCCTACTGGACACGAGTAACTTGTGCCCGTCACCCCTCAGCTTTTCCATGGCACTACGTGTCCAAAGGGAGTCTTCATCTTCTCTGCAGCCCCCCTTTAACTGCTGGCCGCATGGATGAGGTCCTCCCTGAGCCTTCTCTTCCCCAGCTGAACAGTCCCAGCTCTCTCAGCCTTTCCTCACTGCTGCCCAGCCCTTGGACCATCTCTGTGGCCCTTCTCTGGACCCTCTCCAGCCCATCCACATCTCTTTCGTAGAGCTGGACCAAAACTGAGCCCATATGCCAGGGGTGGCCTGACCAGCACCAAGCAGAATGGGACAGTGACATCTTCATCTCTGCTGGCGATGCCCTTGGGGATGTTCCCCAGCACCCTGTTGGGTTTCTCTGCCCCAGCCACTCACTGTTGACTCCTATGGAGCTGGTGTCCCCCAAGACCTCCTGGGTGTGTGATGATGGTGTGAAAATAGGTGAGAGCTTGGGTCTGGTCTTTGAAGGACAAAAAGGCAACCTGAAAGTCACATTGCTTTCCTTAAGCTTGCTTGAGGCTCTGCTGCTGAGTTTTGCCTGGAGCCTTCATTGACCACATCCAGTCTATAATATCTATAATTAACTATAAACACATTGACCTATCACTCTTACATGTAGTGAAGCTCATTTGGGTACAAGACAATCTTTACAAATCTCTTTTAAAGATAGTATAGTTCAAGGCATTGATAATTCACTTTTGGTTTGTGAACAAGGTCCTTTCCGCTTACCGTGGATCCCTTCCCAGATACATACTTCGAAGCTGATAGGAATCAGCTCAGCAATCCCTAAAGCATCCCTGGGTTATTCCCACCGTTTTGGTTCCAAAGCTAAACCACAGCCCTGTACCAGCTACTGCACTGAAAGTTCACATTCTGCCAGTCAGAACCAAGACAGTATTTTTTCTGCTATTCCTTCGATTATTCTATTTGGACATTAAAATGTGTCTTGTAACATTGCTTGGGTTGGTTGGAAAAAGGTTGGAGTTATTTCCCCCCCTTCGCTCACCCATTCTGCATTTTAAGCCTTCAAGTGAATGCCACTGATTTCTGATACATCCCCGTTTATTGGGAACCCTTCAAAATAGAGAAAAATAAGCCCCTAAAATAACATTATTCACATTATTCTTATTGCTCTGGTGTGTTTTATGTGGCAGCTTTTGTCTTACGCTTTAGATTGCAGAGAAGGAAGGATGAACCGTTTTCTTTATCACCTCCGGTAGCTTGCCATCAGATTTTCCCCAGTTACATTCCACCTATTTCAACTCACTGCCTCATCCAAAGCTTTCACAAGTTTAATATTTCATTGGTGAGTTATCAGTGGATTTCAGTAGTTAAAGAGCCGGCCAGAAAAAAAGAAAGACAGAAACATGGCGTTATGTACTGATCAGCTTTAAAAACAACATGAATAATTGACCAGGAGTGACTTGGAGACGGTGCTGTGCCATATAGAATGTAATCAAGAGCAGTAAACCCATGACGATAACATGATTTGGATGCAAAAAGCCATTAATGCTTTGTTTCCTGTCTGCTTTTTTCCAGTGTGTGGACCAGTTGACGAGGATCCAGGCTGAGTTGCAGGAGACAGTAAAAGATTTAGCTAAAGGCAAGAAGAAATATTTTGAGACGGAGCAGATGGCTCAAGCGGTGCGGGAGAAAGCGGATATTGAAGCCAAGTATGTTGTTCTAATAGCATATGTATAAATAATTGCATGCATATCAGGCAGATTGGGACTTGTATTAGTTTTAGAAGATAATTGCTTTCAATGAGCTTGGGCCAGGTTGTTTGCTTTCTGCTTATATACATTTCTGGAATCATTTCATAGAATCATGGAAACCCAGGTTGGAAGGACCTCAAGTATCATCTGGTCCAACCTTTCCAGGCAAAGCATGACCTAGACTGGATGCCCAGCACCCTGTCCAGCCCAGTCTTAACAGCGTCCAGTGCTGGGGAGCCACCGCTTCCCTGGAGAGATTATTGCAATGGCTGCTTGTTCTCACTGGGAGAAACTTCCCTCTTGTGTCCCCAGAAGTAACTTGCACCCATCGCTCCTCATCTTTCCATGGAACTCCTTCAAAAAGGGAGTCTCCATCTTCTCTGTAGCCACCCTTTAAATACTGGAACAGCGAATCATAGGATCCCAGGCTGATTTGGGTTGGAAGGGAGCTTAAAGCTCCTCCAGTTCCAGCCCCTGCCATGGGCAGGGACACCTTCCACTGGAGCAGCTCCAAGCCCCTGTGTCCAACCTGGCCTTCAACACTGCCAGGGATGGAGCCACAGCTCCATCAACATCATTGATGCTCCATCCATCAACACAGCCGCAGCTTCTCTGGGCACCCTTTGCCAGCACCTCAACACCCTCACAGGGAAGAGCTTCTTCCTTATATCCAACCTAATCTTCCCCTGTTTCAATTTGAACCCATCACCCCTTATCCTGTCACTCCACTCTTGATGAAGAGTCCCTTTCCAGCATCCTTGTAGCCCCCTTCAGACACTGGAAGCTGCTCTGAGGTCTCCACGCAGCCTTTTCTTCTCCAGGCTCCACAGCCCCAATGTTCTCAGCCTGTCTCCATACGGGTGGTGCTCCAGCCCCTGCTCATCCTCGTGGCCTCCTCTGGACTTGCTCCAACAACTCCATGTCCTTCTTATGTTGAGCACCCCAGAACGGCGCACAGTGCTGCAAGTGGGGGCTCACCAAAGCAGATTTGAGGGGCAGAATGCCCTCTGTTGGTGTAGTTCAATGTACTTTGTCAATATTTTCTTTGATCCTTAAGCTCCACTTAAAATTGTACAAATATGAATGAAGGCTTGAAAGGGTATTTAAATTAATATTTTAAGTCAGGTGCAGTGGTTGTGTATCCTGTACATTTGTCGAAATGATTACTGGTCAGTAATAGCCTCTCTTCATTTCTGTTTCAGGTCCAAACTTAGTCTTTTTCAGTCAAGAATAAGCTTGCAGAAGGCAAGCGTAAAGGTGAGTAGAAGAAGCATTGGTTTTGCTGCTAATTTCACGAGGCGTGGGACCAAAGTTGTTGTGCGTCTTAGATGACTGACTGTTTGGAAGGTGTATCTTTAGAGAAAGTGATGAGAGAAGACTCTTTGAGCAGTCAGAGTGCAGAATTGCCTATGTCCATAAGGACACTCTTTCCAGTGGGAGTTGTAACTGTTTGTTAAAGATCACATGTGAAATTACGACTGCATGAGGGCAATATGCATTAGAAATCCCATAACCATTAACAAAGCTGTTAAACTATTAATCCTTTAAAGCTTTGACTATATTAATGCATACATGTGTATGAACAGTAAATTAACATGCATGTTTGCTCGTTTAACTTCTCATTAATACCTGTCTTTTAACTTCTGTTTCTTGTAGTTAAAAGCACGGCGATCCGAGTGTAACTCCAAGGCAATCCATGCAAGGAATGATTATCTTCTCACTTTAGCAGCTGCTAATGCACACCAAGATCGCTATTATCAAACAGACCTAGTAAACATTATGAAGGTAAGGAAGCTAATTTTTATATATGGGAGTTGGGAAGTGTGAAAATATGGAAAGCAAAATGGGTATGGAAGTGCAGATTCCTGGGTTGCTTTGTTGAGTTTTCCAGTATGCTGGAATAGATGAATGCAGTGCAGTGGATGGATCCTGAAGTAGTGTGCATGGTATTTGGTACCTGTTATCGAACCCAGAACTAAGCACTCACCTTTAGATTGGATTCTTGAAAACTCACTTGGATAAAGGAATCAGGTTTGTATAACTAAGACCTGTATTTGCCTGTTGTAGCTGACCTCAAGTAAGCTGGAAATGGTTTAGTTCCTCAATAACATATCCCATAATGCTTTTAAATGTCCACCTATCTGATCAGAACATTTCTTTATGGCATGATTAGTGAAAATATAACAGTTGTATCTTGGTTTCAAACCATGAATTGTAGAGAATAGCAAATCAACATTGATGGTGTCCCAAAGTCAAGCCAAGGTACTTGAACTCACAGGAAATTACAGACTAAAAAAGCTGAAATATGATTGTTTACCCTTTCTTTTTTAAATATCATCCTAAACTTACTTAAATGTATTTATCTTAAAATGAGAGAGTTACAGGAAACCTGTAAAATCTCCAAAATCAGCTCTTTAAGGCTAGTTCACCCTCTCTGTAGTTCCGCTTCATACATTGCCATTTGCAAAGCTGATTTCAGGTTGCTCTCTGCACACTAGTTTCCAGGTGATGCAATCAGGCACAGCACCTTCAAAGCTTGTAATTTACATTTCAAATTGCTCTGTTGAGTAACTATCAGTGTATTTTAACAGATCACTGTATTATCAGCCTCTTTTTGCATCCTGGGGAAAGAAATGGTGATAGGAAAAGCAGGTAACGGAGAAAGCGAGAGCACCAAAAAAGAGCTTTCAAGGGACTTTTATATGTAGTTCCATTATATCTTGACCAGTTTAGGAAATGCCACCTAGAGTAAATCCTAGCCTGTGTTAGAAGTTCATTTATAAGCCTAATATCTGACTTCTTAGAAGGCTAAATCAGATCTGGGTACCACAGAGGCAATGCAGGGCGCAGTTCTTGAGGCATCATCCTGTCTTTGCATATATATGTGGTTGTGCTTTTCTCTTAGTTAACCATGCATATTTGTGCTGACTAAATGTTTAGTGCATGAAAATGGTTTTAAAGTATTTCCTTATCATACGGAAGATAAAGTTATTCATTGATGCCTACATCCAGACTTAGATGCGCAGTTGGTTGTCATCCCTTAATGCTCTTATTTGGATGTAATGCCAGATGTGAATTTAATATTTTCACAACAAAACAAGCAAAAAGGACATTTGAAATAAGTAAAAAGCTGAGGGAATAGCCTGGCTAAAGTCCTGACAGGCCCGGGTGGGTTATGGGTGCTGTCTTTCAGGGCATTCCAAGATAACAAGATAACCCATGCAAAGGGATTCCTGTTTCCTCTGTGTCTGGCTACATTTTGTGTGTACTACAGACCAAGTGTGTAGTAAACTAGGTAGGATCTTCATCTCTTTGAGCTTCCTTAAACACTTCTGTCTTTTGGATGGCGTGAGCCTTCTGTATTAGACATTAGAAACCTGCAGGTAGCGCAGGGAGTGGGGGGTTTTAATAAGTTGCTATAAAAGATCAAGCTAAAAATGGTTTAATCTTTTTGGAAAGACTGAGAAACGCAATCATGGTAAACCAATGGAAAAAGTCATGCTGGTGCCATTCATCTGTGTACGTGCCATTATCCATGTTCTATGCGCACAGGGTCCAGTTCCTGAAGCCAGTGCTGATCTGTGGTGGTTTCTTTACCCAGTTACTGCTTTCTCTCTTAACCAGTCCTTTCTTTTGTAGAACTTCTTTTGAAGCTTTATTCAGGCTGAACCTTTCTTTATTTCCTAAGGAAGCCAACCTGTTCTTCTGTATAAATAACTGTGGTTTACTGAAAAGCAAAGGTGCAAGTGCTTTCGTTGAGCCATATTACGGTAGAAGAACCACGTTCAGGGGTCTTCTTCTGCATCACTCAGACATTTCTAGTATCATGTTATGTGAAACTGGGCTCCAGCTGAATTCAGCCAAGAGCTTTAATGTGAATTCAAATGCAAACTGCTTGAATATAAACATCAGTGTGTAATCTGGTGCTGAAACCCACCTCTGCATCCCAGCCTTTGAAAAGGGCTTCAGGAGAGGCCCTGGGTATTAGAGATGAAGAAACCCTATGTCCCTACCAGGCTGGTAAGACAAGTGCAGGGATGAATGGAGGCAGTTCACACATACACAGATATGATGTGGTGGGAATAATCAACATGATTTTCTTTCTAAGAGGGAAAACGTCCTTCAAAAAGAGGGGATAAGGGTGATTCATCTGCTTTAATGTCTTGGATTTGCTGGGAGGCCTCAACAAACTTCCCACTCAGTCTCTGCTTACGTAAAGGACATTGCGGGTGGGGTGGTGAGGGTTTTCTCATAGCTTAATAACTGATGAAGAGATACAGAAGATGTGGGATTAATGTAAATACTTGGGCTTTATCAGGGAAGGAGAATTGCTGGCAAGGCCCTTACCTATCTCCTCCTCCTGAAATGCGTGTGGGAACCGTGCTGCTGAAAGCATGAGAGAGTGATTATGTTATTTACCATAATGATTTAACATAAACAGTATGGAGAAGGAACTGGAGAGAGGGGTGATAATTTGAAGGTGGTGAAGAATCAGCGTCACAGAGTGGTTTGTGTTGGAAGGGACCTTAAAGCTCATCCAGTTCCAACCTCTGCCCCAGGCAGGGACACCTTCCACTGGAGCAGCTCCAAGCCCTGTGTCCAACCTGGCCTTGAACACTGCCAGGGATGGGGCAGCCACAGCTTCTCTGGGCACCCTGGGACAGCGCCTCAGCACCCTCCCAGGGAACAGCTTCTGCCTAAGAGCTCATCTCAGTCTTCCCTCTGGCAGCTTAAAGCCATTCCCCTGTCCTGTCCCTACAGCCCTTGTCCAAAGCCCCTCTCCAGCTTTCCTGCAGCCCCTTTAGGCACTGGAGCTGCTCTCAGGTCTCCCCTTCAGGAGCCTTCTCTTCTCCAGGCTGCCCCAGCCCAGCTCTCTCAGCCTGGCTCCAGAGCAGAGCTGCTCCAGCCCTCGCAGCAGCTCCATGGCCTCCTCTGGCCTCGCTCCAGCAGCTCCACGTCCCTCGTGTGCTGCTGCCCCAGAGCTGGATCAGGACTGCAGGGGGGCTCTCCCCAGTGCGCAGCAGAGGGTCAGGATCGCCTCCCTGAGCTGCTGCTCACGCTCTGGGGATTCAGCCCAGCACGTGGGGGGGTTCTGGGTTCAAGCCTATGCTGCCTGATCATTCAGTGTAACCAAATATAAAGCTTACGAGCAAGAGATATAGTGAGGCCTCAACAAGTGTTGACCAGGTGAGAAAACAGCACGTGAAATTAGTGTTGGAAGGAGAAAAGCCGTCAGCTGGGGAGGAAATTGCTGCCTACAGAATAAAGACCACTGAATAGCCGTTACCATTATGAAGGAGTTAGTAGAACTGGCAAATGGACCAAAGGGTAAGGAAATGGAGACTTTGTCTACTAAATGTTTCTAATCCTTCCTCTGGGCAGCATCACTATGAAGGAGGTATTTTGGAAGGGGATGAAACCTGTTCTGGGCAGCACAGTTCTTGTTTTAGTACCTGGAGTGGTGGTGACCTCATACATGCTGTAATGCAGTTGTATCTAAACGAGACGTGTTCCAATAGGTGTTGAGATTAACATTGTAGACATGCACCTTTTATCTTCATATTGGCAAGTCCTCAGCTATTCCTGTAGTAGTGGCCACCTTGCTATCTCTAAGTATGTCTCCATTTAGCTGCCATGGAGCTGAATGCACCTTCTGTCTGAGCTGTGCAGGCCTCTCCACACCTTTAATTCATATCAAGTGTTTCCATAAACTCCTCACATTTTGTCTTTCTCCCACCCCTTTGGAGTTGTTCCCTTATTGCAGGTACCCAACAGCTTCTCTTGGTTCTCTTAGAGTGAGTCTCTCAGACAGAGCTCAGCATTCCTGAAACATTCCCGGAACATTCCCTTCTCATACCAGCTGCCCCACGTAAAGCAAACTGGAAGACTGACTTGTGTACGGAGCAGGTTGGGATTGCTGAGTGGAATCAGCAGCATCTCAGGCATCAGAAGACTTAGTTATTTGGTGTCTTCTCTTCCAGGATGAGTTCTGGGAAGTGGTGGTTAGCTCCACTCTCTAGGCAAGGTGAGCTGCCCATAACCACCGTCTCCACAGCAAGATGAAGCTCCAGGTCCAGTTTCATTTTCAGTTCACTTTGTTTGAAATCAGGTGCATTACCTCAACATTTAGATCAGGAAAACTGATGTTGTGTGTGGCATATGTCTGTATTTTACCTCCCATATGAAAATAGGCTGAGAAAGCTGGGGCTGTTGAGCCTGGAGTAGAGAAGGCTGGCATGGAGACCTCAGAGCAGCTTCCAGGTATCTGAAGGGGGCTATAGGGATGCTGGGGAGGGACTCTTCATTAGGGACTGGAGTGATAGGACATGGGGTAAGGGGTTCAAACTGAAACAGGGGAAGTTCAGATTGGATATGAGGAAGAAGTTCTTTCCTGTGAGGGTGGTGAGGCACTGGAATGGGTTTCCCAGGGAAGTTGGGAATGCTCCATCGCTGGCGGTGTTGAAGGCCGGGTTGGAGAGAGCCTTGGGTGCCATGGTTTAGTGTGAGGTGTCCCTGTCCATGGCAGGGGGTTGGAACTGGATGAGCTTAAGGTTGTTTCCAACCCAAAGTATTCTATGATGCTATGATTTTAAATGATTTTCAGGCTGATTTTCAGTTATTCAGTAACCTGCAGATAAATCCTTTCTCTAAATAATACTTCAGAAGGTTACTTGTTTAGTAGAGTCACCTTTAGAGTGCAAGAACAAGCTGTCCCACCTCCCCTGCCTTCAAAAACTCCCTGCTCCTCAGCTTAAATGCGACTTTTAGCATAGAGCTGTTAGAAATCACGTGGAAAATGGGGAGAGAGAAATGTTCTGCTTTTGAAGTCAGATCTTCGATATCCTTTATCTAGAGCAGTTGTTTAAATGGCATTTAGGTATAAAACGGTGCCTGGTTGGTTGGTACTGCTCCTTTGGAGTACATCAGTGTGGATTTCACTGAAGAGTTGAAGCTTTCTGTGTTTATTGCGTGGTGTCCTCAGGGGTTGGTGTTGGGACTGATCCTGTTCCATATCTTTGTTGGTGACATGGCTGAGACAGTTGGGGCTGTTCAGCCTGGAGAAGAGAAGGCTGCGTGGAGACCTCATAGCAGCTTCCAGTGTCTGAAGGGGGCCTATAGGGATGCTGGGGTGAGACTCTTCATGAGGGACTGCAGTGATAGGACAAGGGGTAATGGGTTCAAACTGAAACAGGGGAAGTTTAGATTGGATATGAGGAAGGAAGTTCTTACTGTGAGGGTGGTGAGGCACTGGAATGGGTTGCCCAGGGAAGCTGTGAATGCTCCATCGCTGGTGGTGTTCAAGGCCAGGTTGGAGAGAGCCTTGGGTGCCATGGTTTAGTGTGAGGTGTCCCTGCCCATGGCAGGGGGTTGGAAGTTGGAAGTTGGAAGCTTAAGGTCCTTTCCAACCCTGACTATTCTATGATTCTAAGATCCTGTGCAATACCTTTGTTGGTGGCATGGACAATGAGATCAAGCACGCTCTGCATGTTTGCTGATGCCACCGAACTGTGTGGTGCAGTGACACTGGAGGGAAGGGATGGGATCCAGAGGCACCTGGACAGGCTGGAGAGGTGGGACCATGTGAACCTCATGGAGTCCAGCCAGGCCAAGGCCAAGGTCCTGCCCTTGGGTCGGGGCAATCCCAGCACAGACACAGGCTGGGGGAGACTGGATGGAGCCTGAGGAGAAGGACGTGGGGTGCTGGGTGAGGATCAGTGTGCGCTTGAGCCCAGAACCCCCCCGTGTGCTGGGCTGCACCCCCAGAGTGTGAGCAGCAGCTCAGGGAGGGGATCCTGACCCTCTGCTGCTATTTGTAAAGCTGCTTTTGGGAAAGTGTTGGGCTGGAGACTCTTCAGGTTCCTTCACCTTCAGGAGAAGCCAGCACTGATTTTGTTCCTTGTATCTGATTAGGAAACACTGCATTGTGCTGTCCCGGGACAAATGAATCACAAATACACATTGTGGCCTGATTTAGTTTTCCTTAACAGGCAACAAGTAAACATTGTCATTGGCAGGATTCCTGGTGACATACAGCTTCTGAGAGTTGTCACTCATTCAGAATATGTTTATTTGAAAACATTTGTATGCAGAGAAGAAGAAAATGATTCACTCTGCTGGGTTTGCAGCTGTGAAGCCATCACTCAAAACAGGGACGCTTGGAAAGAAAACATTAAATCTTCCAGCATCTTTTAAAGGATTGCTTCTACAGTGCCATCCGAGTTTATTCATTACACAGGTAGATAAGAAGCAAAACCATTCTAGATCTCCCTTTAGGAAAGATTTTAATCCGGCTGCCTTTTCCCCTATGTATAGACCTATGGAATCCCAGCCTGGTTTGGGTCGGAAGGGACCTTAAAGCTCATCCATTCCCAACCCCCTGCCATGGGCAGGGACACCGTCCACTGGAGCAGCTCCAAGACCCTGTGTCCAACCTGGCCTTGAGCACTGCCAAGGATGGGGCAGCCACAGCTTCTCTGGGCACCCTGGGCCAGCGCCTCAGCACCCTCACACGGAACAGCTTCTGCCTAAGAGCTCATCTCAGTCTCCCCTCTGGCAGCGTAAAGCCATTCCCCTTGGCCTGTCCTTACAGCCCTTGTCCAAAGCCCCTCTCCAGCTTTTCCTGCAGCCCCTTTAGGCACTGGAGCTGCTCTCAGGTCTCCCCTTCAGGAGCCTTCTCTTCTCCAGGCTGCCTCAGCCCATCTTTACAGACAGTGAGGTGATTTTTGTTAGCAATGAAAAGCTCCATGTAAGCTGGCAAACGCTAACACAAGTATTTCTAAAGCTCTCTGCTTTTAAAGCATGTATTGCATATTGCACCTAATGTGCTCTTTGGGATGTGAGGACTGCGTTGGAGGAGCAGCATCAAAAGCTGCTGCGCTTTGCTGTCTTTTTTTGCCTTTGTGGTTTCATGCAGGGGGGGTTTTATGTTGTTTCGGTCATCTTTTCTGTATTGTCTGTACTTTCCAGCTTGCTTGACATGAGGAAGCGCAGCTGTGTGACTGGGCTCCTCTCCTTGATCTGAGTTCTCTTGCTCATATGACAGGTTTAAATAGATACTCCATGTTATCTAAGTGCCCTGGAACAGCTCTTTCCTTCCACGTGGGTGACGATACTGAGACATGTTACAGCATTGAGACATCAGGTTGTAAAGTTACAGGTGATGTGTGATGTTTTCACATCCTCAGCTGGGTTTTAGCAGTGTCTGAAAGGGTTTTCAGGGAGGAAGGCATCTGTCTGGCTTCTGAGTAATGAGGATTCATGTGAGAAGTGTTTGAGCTCTTGCAAGGGAGCACTGAGAGTGAGTGTGGTACCTGGAGCACATGATGAAGAAGTAGACATGGAGAAAACTGAGAGAAAGGGAGATAGTAACAGTCTTAATGCTCTACAGCTGCCTAGTGGGGAGCCTATGGAGAAGACTGTTCCAGGCTGGGTTTGCGGGTGTTTTTTGAAGGCTGGAGACAACCTAATTGAAACCCAGGTAATTCTGATTTAACTGTAAGGAAGAAGGTGTACCATGAAGGGGGTCAGACAGAAATAGGGACTTGGGGAGGGGAAGATGGACTGCCTTGGAAGCATTCGGGACTTGACTGTACACAGCCTGATCTGCTTGGCCCTGCTCTCAGTAGAGGTTGGACCATGTCTCTCTTTCAGCCTCACTTATTCTCTGATTCTGTGGAAAAGCATTTTCTGTTAGGAAGATTCTGCTTGGGAACCCCTAACGTGGAATCACAGAATCTCAGTTTGAAGGGACCGTATGGATCATCTGGTCCAAGCTTTCCAGACAAAGCATGACCTAGACTAGATGCTCCAGCACCCTGTACTGCAGAACAGAGTGGGACAGTGACACCTTTATCCCTATGATGATGTCCATGTTGATGTTCCCCAGCACGCTGTTAGGTCTCTTTGCCGCAGCCACTCACTGTTCACTCCTATGGAGCTGGTGTCCCTTCAGGTCCCTTTCCCAGAGCTGCTCCAGCCGGGCAGATCCCAGCCTGTGCTGCACTCCAGGATTGGGTTTGCCCAGGGGCAAGACCTGACACTTGTCCTTGCTGAGCTCCACCAGGTCCTTCCCAGCCCATTCTTCAGCCTGTCCAGCTCATCCTGCAGGGTGGCTCCACCTTCCCAAGTGTCCGCTTCCCCACTCAGTTTGGTGTCATCAGGCAAACTTCATCAGGGAGCACTTGATCCCGTCAACAGATTGCTTCAGAAGATACTGTACAGCACTGGGCCAAGTGTTGATCCCTGGGGGGCTCCACTAATAACAAGTCCACATTTAGTGGTTGTTTCTGCCATTAGCTGGAGTAACCGAATGAGCCAGCAGCAGCAGAGCAGTCATGTTTTGATGAACCCTGGTTTCTCTATATTAGCATTGTTGGGAGTTTTTATGAAGCCGAGATGACATCTGTGTTTTCAGTACCGTCATCCATCACTTTTACCAAGCACTTTTAATGATCATTTAAACCAAATGTAACTACAGGCTCCAAACATGACTTGTACAAATGGGAGTCAGCTGAAGTTGGCAGTGTTTGTAAGAGTCATAGAATTCCAGACTGATTTGGGTTGGAAGGGGCCTTAAAGCTCCTCCAGTTCCAACCCCCTCCCATGGGCAGGGGCACCTTCCACTAGAGCAGCTTGCTCCAAGCCCCTGTGTCCAACCTGGCCTTCAACACTGGAAGGGATGAAGCAGCCCCTTTTTCAGTTTGAGCCCATCACCCCTTGTCCTATCCCTACACTCTGATGAAGAGTCCCTCTCCAGCATCTCTGTAGGCCCCCTTCAGACACTGGAAGCTGCTCTGAGGTCTCCATGCAGTTTCTCTTCTCCAGGCTCAACAGCCCCAATGTTCTCAGCCTGGCTCCATACGGGAGCTGCTCCAGCCCCTGCTCATCCTTGTGGCCTCCTCTGCACTTGCTCCAACAGCTCCATGTCCTTCTTATGCTGAGGACCCCAGAACTGCACACAGTGCTGCAAGTGGGGTCTCGCCAGAGCAGAGCAGAGGGGCAGAATCACCTCCTTCAGCCTGGTGCTCATGCTCCCTTTGTTGCAGCTCAAGATAGAGTTGATCCAAGATTAAGGACTGGGGGGGGGGGGGGGTTTATACTCGTAATTTCATTTACGCCCAGAAAATAACAGGGTTTCTATGGTGAATGGTTCTTTCCTCTGGTGACTCTGACTTCAAATGTAACTTAACATGGTAGCTGAAGGTCTTTGGTGGTCTCAGGAATGTTACCCTAGCAATAGTTGACCACTGTCTCCTGTAGAAATAAGAGGGTAACATTTGCATGACCACATATTTGTGTAGCCTCCAGAACAAGCAGAACCACCATTATCACTGTAAGAAATCATTTGACGTACGCGTTATTGTTTTCTGCTTTTTAGAGTGATTTAGAAGCACCCAGGGAATTACTTTGTTATAACAGAGATTCTGTCCCAAATAAAAAACAGCATTAAGAGAAAATAAGTTTGAAGTCACTGGAGGTTTCCATTTACTCCTATAAATCTCTTTTCTTAATTCAGCTATTCTTTGCAGATCCTGTCATGCTCCCTTTTAAAATGCAGGGGGAACTTCTGTAAGTGAAAGAACTATTGTTTCACTTCCCCTTCTTGTCAGCTGCAAGCCACAAATATACTGTAATTACAATTAAACCAGCCAGAGATTGCTTTATCTACAGTATCAGATGGGCCCAGCTACTTTCTTTTACAGTTGAGGAGTGTGTGTTGCTTTCTCATGTTCATTCCGATGAACGGAGGATGAGTGAAGGGAGGCTCTTGCCCAGCACATGGTATGAGCGTTCCCGAAGATGCTCAGTGTGGGCTCCACAGCAGCTGATACCAGGCTCTTTGCCCTGCCAGGGCCATCAGTCTGTGTGTATGCATGTACATGCGCATGAAGCCCTGGGGAGATTAAACCCTTTCCTAAGGCTCTGTCTGTAGTGTGATTATCCATCCACGTAAATTGTTGCATGATTAATACGAAATAGTGCTTTCTTGTTTAGGGTTTTTCTGAAATGCTTTTATATCACACTTTTCAGTTGATACCTAAGATCTGCTTCGGAGAACTTCAGCTGCTTCATAGCCTATTGAATGTATACTAATTGCAGTTTTGGCCATTTACATTCATAGAATCCCAGAGCGGTTTGGGTTGAAGGGACCTTAAGCTCCTCCAGCTCCAACCCCTGCCACGGGCAGGGACACCTTCCACTGGAGCAGCTCCAAGCCCCTGTGGCCAACCTGGCCTTGAACAGTGCCAGGGATGGGGCAGCCACAGCTTCTCTGGGCACTCTGTGCCAGCGCCTCAGCACCCTCACACGGAACAGCTTCTGCCTAAGAGCTCATCTCAGTCTCCCCTCTGGCAGCTTAAAGCCATTCCCCTGTCCTGTCCCTCCATCCCTTGTCCAAAGCCCCTCTCCAGCTTTCCTGCAGCCCCTTTAGGCACTGGAGCTGCTCTCAGGTCTCCCCTTCAGGAGCCTTCTCTTCTCCAGGCTGCCCCAGCCCAGCTCTCTCATCCTGGCTCCAGAGGAGCTGCTCCAGCTCTTAGGGCAATTACCAGCTGACTGTGAGGAAGCACTCACAGGGAAGTGAAAAGCAGCTTCCCAGCAGAATGACAACCACTTCTGGTGGTATTTTTGGTGAAACCACAAGCAGGGGAAGTAGAGATGCCCTGAACAGTAACTGGCACTGCCACCTGTAGCTATGGAAGCGTTTGATATCCCCATCCATCACGTAGCCTTTCCAAGCTGACTCAAGACAAAAGAGTGTGTCTGGATCACAACTCTTTCTGTTGTGCAGATGAACACTGAACGATGGCCACATTTCCCTGGTGGCAGTCTGCTCTGTCTCACCTCGTGTTTAACCACAGTTACATGTGGTTTAACCAATTCCTTGTTTAAGCATTGTGTCCAGAAAAGCTGTTTATTTCCGGGGGGCTGAGTATTTATTCCTCCATGGGTGGGGATTGTGTAGTGAAAGGCAGAGCCTGAGACTATAAATCAGGGCTACTTAATTATCTTAAAGCAAGGATCATTTTTCATGGGATAATAAAGCTGCTTCTTGATAATGCTTCTGACTTGTCAGCGAGGTTTGTTTTGGCATTTTGACAGAAATAACATCATGAACGGCTTGATGGTGAAGAAATGTGGTGTGATTTTGCAGATGCTCATGAAAGGTATTTCCTGGATAGGAAAGTCAGGGGTGTATTTACATGAGACGGTTCACAGGAGGCGGTGATTGGAGGCGACTTGGGAAGGGGCAAAGGGAAATCATCAGTGATAGAAGGTGGAGGCAGTGCACAAGAACAAGGAAAATGAATGGAAAGCTGAAAGAAACCCAAAGGCACTGTTAGGAAGAGGGCACAAGGAAGGGTTAAGAGGGGGAAGGAGCTCCTCCCGAATCCGGGCGGTCTCATTGAGAAACCTCATTGAAGATGTTAACGGAAAACTTTATAACGTTTTCATTCCATTATTTATTTCTTTGGGGCTCTTCAAAGATTTTTATGTCGAAGCCATTGAGGATTTGGATCAGGTTTTTTCTCGTCAGATGTCATAAACGTGCTCAGTTTGAACAGGAAATGAAACTTTGCCATCGTGTTTCAAAGCCGCGCTCTAATACAATAAGAGCAGTTCCCGAATATACTTGGCTGTGGCAGAAGCAGCCGGCATGGCTCCGGGAGGCAAAAGCCAAGCTCAGGAAGCACCTGGGGAGTGCTGGTGGGGAGGCAGGTGGAGCAACGTCAAAGGGTTTGAAGTAGAAACATGCGACCTTCCAAGTTTAGAACTCATGGACACACATCCCGAACAGATCATCACAAGGGCTTTTATTTAGCAGCTCCGGATTCGTGGAGTCAAAGAATGGTTTAGGTTGAAGGGACCTTAAAGCTCCTCCAGCTCCAACCCCTGCCATAGGCAGGGACACCTTCCACGGGAGCAGCTCCAAGCCCCTGTGTCCAATCTGGCCTTGAGCACTGCCAGGGATGGGGCAGCCACAGCTTCTCTGGGCACCCTGGGACAGCGCCTCAGCACCCTCACAGGGAAGAACTTCTGCCTTATCTCCAACCTAAATCTCCTCTGTTAATTTTGAACCCAAAATCGAGAAGGTTTTCATTGCATATGGCTGTCAAAGGATGAGATGCTTTTTATTCTTCCAGCTTCAAAATCTTGTGCTTTTCTTTCTCTACGTAAGTCCCTTTGGTGACGGTGGACGTCACAGCATAGGTAGGTGGATGGAGGTGAGGAGCTGTCATCAGTGTCAGCCTTGAGTAAAGGCTGTTTGAGCTGTATATTTGGCACAGTCCTTAGAAAACTTCCCTGCCTTGGAGTTCCTTCCTGAAGTGGAATTTGGGGCTCGTGCTTATGAGCCTTTATAGGTACCGCGTGCTCCAAGGGCATCACACAACCTCAGGTTTCAACTTCTTTGGGCAGGTCAGGGCTTCATCAGCAATAAATGGATGTGGAGCAAGTATCAGAAGAGAGAGCTGTGCCTTCAGTGTGAGCTTCACTGGAAGGAAATGAATGGAGCCTGACCCATGTGGAATTAGGCCATAGAAGAGCATTAGGAGCAAGAAATTCCTGTTTAGCACTTTAGCTAGAGAGACAAGTGATTGGAAAGATGTCTCAAAGCTCAGTCAGATGAGGAGGAGGAGGAGGGGGGATCCTGCACTGTGATTTCTGCATCTACCTGCTGGTTTTCATAGAGAAAATAAATTCCCATCTGTTCAAGTTGTCATCTCTGCTAAAAAGGCTTTATAGCAGGATAAACATCCTTGTCATGCAAGGGAAACAGATACTCCTTGCCAGATGAAGATGTCATTATCCCACTCTGCTCAGTGCTTGTCAGGCCACCCCTGGAATACTGCGCTCAGGTTCGGTCCTGCTGTATCAAAAGGATGTGGATGGGCTGGAGAGGGGCCAGGGAAGGGCCACAAAGATGGTCCAAGGGCTGGGCAGTGTGTGAGGAAAGGCTGAGAGAGCTGGGACTGTTCAGCTGGGGAAGAGAAGGCTCAGGGAGACCTCATCCATGTGCCAGGAGTTAAAGGGGGCTGCAGAGAAGATGGAGACTCCCTGTGGACGAGGAGTGCCATGGAACAGGCAAGGGGTGGTGGGCACAAGTGGGGAGATTCCCGCTGGACACAAGAGGAAAACTGTTCCCAGTGAGAACACTCAGCCATTGGAATGATGCCCCCAGGGAAGTGGTGATTCCCCAGTGTTGGACGCTGGTGAGAGTGGGCTTTCAAAACCCTCAGGAAGCTTTCAGTGCTGATGTTGAAGGCTTTTAATCTCCCATAACTCAAAGTTATACGAGCTGAAAATGATGTCAAGATGCCTGAAGGAAACTCATTTGAAAGAATCAAGGCAATAACCTGATTTTTGGGTGCCTCAGGTTAACTGGAGAAGCTCCTTTTGACCAAAGTATAAAACCACGTGTGTGGAGATGGGTAGAAATCAGGTTTCTAATTCAAGCTAAAGACTAGTAAAAGTAAGGGGTTTCATTGCTCCTATTAATCAAGTTGTTCAGTGCTTTATTAGACCCTAGAGTGGTTCAATTTAATAGATAAGAATTCAATGATAGAGAGCCCTAAGAAAAAGCTGGATGAAAAGAGGATGGCAAATCTGAGTGAAAAGCAGCGTTTTTCCAAGTGACATCTTCACAAACATTTGTGGCTGTGTATGGCCAAATAATTCAGGTTTGAAGAAATGACCCATTTCTCTCATGTTTCACTCTTCTCCATGGGCATTTATTCAGAGGCTTTGGACAAGGGCCTGTGTATGATGAGCTTTAAGGTCCCTTCTAACCCAGACCGGTCTGGGATTGTAAGATTATCAATTTAACATCACTTATTTGTTTGTCCAGTGTGATTTTCATTCGCTTCCTCCAAGAAATCTGTTGAACAAACCCTTTCCTGCTCCAACACAGGCTGTTGTTCCCATTGCTCTTTGAATTTATCGCTTCCATATGGTTTTCTTTCTCTCTACATGGGTTTAAAGTTACCTTTCACTTCCAGCAGCCTATTGAGTGACCCGACTGTTCCAGCGATGCTCACAGCACAGTTTAATGATGACAATACTAAAGACTTCAGTAAGCTTAGTCTCTACCTGAGCATTGCCCAGGGAAGTTCTGAATGCTCCATCGCTGGCAGTGTTCAAGGCCGGGTTGGAGAGAGCCTTGGGCAACATGGTTTAGTGGGAGGTGTCCCTGCCCATGGCAGGGGCTTGGAACTGGATGAGCTTAAGGTCCTTTCCAGCCCTCGTCCATTCTATGAGTCTATGAAAAGGGCAGAGCGTGTTTCATAGAGCAAACCCTCCAATCCTAACAAGGCACTTGGCTAAAGGATTGCTAAGACTCTTTGCCAGTCATCCTAATGTTTAATGACCAAAACAAGTGAAACTATTTTAGGGAATTGTTGTAATCCACCCAAATGAGCCTCATGTCCTGAAAAGGCAAATGGCCGCGAGTCGCAGCGCTGTGATTATTGTCGTCGTTATAGAATCACACAACAATGAGAGAAATTCTCTGGAACAATAAAGGGAAAAACATCACAGGACTGTGCCAAAGGTAGAGCAGCTGCATTGCAGCACTGAAGATTAATCCCTGTTTCCCAAATGCCGCTCGGGAATTCCACGTGCCAACTATGCTATATTACTTTCATCGTCCATTCTTATTGGTTCCCAGAGGAATCGTGTTGACAGTTTATGGATGCAGTCCTATTAGCACCAGTGGGGGGGAGGAGAAAGATGGTTTTAGCCTGAATTCTGGAATTAAAAATAGCTGTGAAAGGTTTGTTCCTTTTAAACAGATTCCCCTCACCCCCCACACTGAAGCTTGACACAAACCCACCCCATTCCAAGCAGTATTCCTGAACCTGTATTGATGGGTTTATGGACTGCACCGTTCTCACCAGAAGCTGACGATAGTTTAGAAGCTCCTCCTATTGATACATGACAATGATGAGTCAAAAACCTCAAGAGACCAGTGAATACCATGGACTCTGGTGATGTTAAACTGTCTTTTAATTAAATCACTTCCTAAGCTTGGCCTGATTCATTTCCGCTCCCCTTCCCCCATAATGTCATTATTAAACAGGGGAAGGTCAGGTTGGATCTAAGGCAGAAGCTCTTCCCTGTGAGGGTGCTGAGGTGCTGTCCCAGGGTGCCCAGAGAAGCTGTGGCTGCCCCATCCCTGGCAGTGTTGAAGGCCAGGTTGGACACAGGGGCTTGGAGCTGCTCCCGTGGAAGGTGTCCCTGCCCATGGCAGGAGTTGGGACTGGAGGAGCTTTAAGGTCCCTGCAACCCAATTCTATTACCCTATGATTCTGTTAATATTGTCATTAACTTCACTGATCCTTTTCTTAAAGGGACTTTGGTTTGGGAGAGGGCAATGGGCATCTCCTGGTGACCATTCTGTAGTTTTCTGTGCTCAGAGCAGGCTTCAGTTCACCAGCAACAAAGGTTTTGTCATTAATAACAATGACCCTGCCCTAATGGAAAGGAGCAAAATGATGTGCAGAACAATCATCAAGGGCCCAATGAGACCAAACAAAGAACTTGCAAACAAGCCCAAAACCATTGACACTAGAAAATACAAAGCTCTGGGGTAGCATAAAGTACAGAGCGTGTTTATGAGCCCCAAATGGCAATATGAGCAAACAGAAGGCAGGGCCCTTGCTGCCTTCTGGTGTTTATTGTTCCCATGTTTGCTGTGATGAAAGCTCCTTCCCCAGGTTCGGGGAGAGGAGGAGGAAACTCGGACAGTTTATTCAACTGTTGTGCATTTAAATGGATGCTTTGTACATCTTGAAGCCTTTTTCCTTACGTTACAAGGGCTTTGGCCAAGGGATGTAGGGACAGACCAAGGGGAATGGCTTTAAGCTGCCAGAGGGGAGACTGAGATGAGCTCTTAGGCAGAAGCTCTTCCCTGTGAGGGTGCTGAGGCGCTGTCAGGGGGTGCCCAGAGAAGCTGTGGCTGCCCCATCCCTGTAGTGCTCAAGGCCAGGTTGGACACAGGGGCTTGGAGCTGCTGCAGTGGAAGGTGTCCCTGCCCGTGGCAGGGGTTGGATCTGGGGGAGCTTTAAGGTCCCTTCAACCCAAACCAGTCCGGGATTCCTTAACTTCATACTGCAGTGTTGTCATCTGTGCAGACACTACAGAGTTGTTCCTACAGGATTGCAGTGCCTGAGAAATGCAGAAGCTTGCGCTAGGTTCCTGTCTGCAGATAGGTGCTTGCTGCAGGGATGATTGGGGATGCTTCCGGTGCTTTGATCTTGGGTTTGTTGGTAATTTATGTATAGTAGCCCCATTTTGTTGACAAATTCAGAGCTGACTTCATGCTATGTTTTAATCTAGAAAGCAAGGTTGTTCAGCAGTGACAAGAACTGCAGGGATGGGAGAATTTAAACAGAAAAAGACTTAGAGGCTGCAAGCTCTTCTGCTCTATTCAGACATATTGATGCCTAGAATAAATTACTACGAGGAATCAGCATTTTGAGGGGAAAATGACTATGGCATGTAACTGTTAACTGAAAAGGATGAGTTTTCCTGACCTTCCTTCCTTTCTTCCCCGATGTCCTTGGGAAATGTAGTTCTGTATCATTGGTCTGAATACTGCTGAGCTTGGCAAAGCCAGCTGACTCGAGCTGTTGACTTTATTACTTCTGGGGTTTAGATGAGTTTTTAAAATGCTCCATCCTTCATTGTCAAATAACATGAGATGATTCTTGCTCTCTGCTCCACTTTGTTGAGTCCTGATCCAGCTCTGGAGGCAGCAACACAAGAGGAAACGTGGAGCTACTGGAGCAAGGCCAGAGGAGGCCATGGAGCTGCTGCAAGGGCTGGAGCAGCTCTGCTCTGGAGCCAGGCTGAGAGAGCTGGGCTGGGGCAGCCTGGAGAAGAGAAGGCTCCTGAAGGGGAGACCTGAGAGCAGCTCCAGTGCCTAAAGGGGCTGCAGGAAAGCTGGAGAGGGGCTTTGGACAAGGGCTGTAGGGACAGGACAGGGGAATGGCTTTAACTGCCAGAGGGGAGACTGAGATGAGCTCTTAGGCAGAAGCTGTTCCGTGTGAGGGTGCTGAGGCACTGGCCCAGGGTGCCCAGAGAAGATGTGGCTGCCCCATCCCTGGCAGTGCTCAAGGCCAGGTTGGACACAGGGGCTTGGAGCTGCTCCAGTGGAAGGTGTCCCTGCCCATGGCAGGGGTTGGAACTGGAGGAGCTTTAAGCTCCCTTTCAGCACAAACTGTTCCATGACTCTACAATCTCTTGCTATGCTTGGGATAAAATAGAAACTACTTCTGTTCTTCACCTCTCGTAGATCCAGAAGGATGTCTTAATAATAAGAATTCCTGTTCAAAATATACGTGTTACTGTTTGTACCCCAACCTTTCCTTTTTCATTCCTTTTCAAATGCTGAAGCATTTGCCTGTAAAAATTAAAACACTTGGATTCTCATTTACCAAAATCATCCAACTGAATATTCCCAGACTGTCCCATCCGTGAGATCTCGCTGTTTTGTTAATGGATTATAGGGATAAGTTTTAAACACAGTCACTCCAAAAGCTCCTCTCACCATGTTTGTTATCTGCTTTATCTTTAAAGTAGTGTTAAAGAAAATACAGGATGGAAAATGGTGTCCCTGTTGTAACTGGGTTTCAGTTTGATTGCAAACCAACACAGATCAAGGGTAGGTAAAACAGGGTTTCTAATGCAAATGAGAACAGGGTGGTATAAGAATTTAATATTCATTTTTAATAAGGTAAAATAGAAGGTAACATCTGTGATAGGGATCTCCCTTCTCATAGAGGGATTTGCTTTGATTGAAGAGGGAAATAAGTCCCATTACCCTTGGGATGGTAATACCAATACTCAATGCAGTACCATTGAGTGCACGGCACAGTTATCACTCCCCAGACACAATGATTTTTGTCCACTTCATTTCGAACTCTTCCTTATCTTCCCATTTTCAGGCTCTGGGCCGGGTAGGGTAAGGTCAGGGCTAATTTTATTATGCGACCTCCACCCATGTAAGGAAATTCTTTGCCATCAACATCAGCTCTATTGTTTCCGGCAGAGCCGTTGCAGCTTAGGAAGCACTGATCAAGGTTCTTCATGCTCAGCACAGGCAAAGTCAGCTCAGGTGAACTGTTGAGTTGTGTCAGCTCATGCAAGGAAGGGTGTTTTCACGTGAATCCTTGATTTGATCCGTGATGGTTGTCTCAGTGAAGGAATGAGGTTCCAGAGAGGGTTAGGGAGTTCAAAAACATATGCAAACATAAATGGCTGTGTTTGAATGTATAAAATATGTTGAATATAGAAGTATATGGGTAGATATTTCCAGGCAATCATAGAATCAGAGGATGGTTTGGGTTGAAGGGACCTTAAAGCTCCTCCAGTTCCAAACCCTGGCCAACCTGGCCTTGAACACTGCCAGGGATGGGGCAGCCACAGCTTCTCTGGGCACCCTGGGCCAGCACCTCAGCACCCTCACAGGGTGAATTTGAGTTAATGTGTAGGGTTTCCTATAGAAATACACTTTAATTTGCTTGTGCATCGATTGCCCTTAAGTTTTGGTTCTTCTCAGTCTTGATTTCATCCATGGTCTTCTAAAGGTTGGACTCGACAATTCCATTGTAAAGACATTGTTTGTTAAAAGTCATTGACTTCTGTCTACCCTTGGAAGTTGTAATTATGTGGTACTTTGTATTGTCTTAGCTCTGATGTCAGATCTGGCTTTTAATCAAGAAGAAAATCTTGATTTCCTTTTGAGGTTGAAAAATAGGTTTTCAGTCTGATTGTAGCACAGTGAGTGATTTACTAATCTGTAGAGATTCAGGGAGAGAACAAAAGCCATTGTAGAGGAATAATATGTGCTGGGCTTCTTGAAATACATCTTTTCCCAATTCCCCCTTCAAGTTGTTTGATCAAAGAACCTGAAAAGACTTTTTATTTCCAGCCTGAATGGTGATGTTGAGAGGTTTTGGTCAGGGTGTTCGCAAGTGAATGAGATTCAGGTTATGAAATCCCAGATGAATGTCTTTATATCACATAGTTCAGCGAGTCAGATCTTTTGTTTTAATATTAACATGTGCAGCTTCATACAATAATCACCGTTTATAGAAGGAATAACCACACTGTGTGGTTGACACGCTTGTGAGGTGGGCTGTTGCCAAGTGCAAAGTCCTACACCTGGGTTGGAGCAATCCCAGGCACAGCTCCAGGTTGGTCAGAGAAGAGATTCAGAGCAGCCCTGCGCAGAAGGATGTGGGGGTGTTGGTCCATGAGAACATGAACATGAGGCGGCTGCAGTGTGCGCTTGAGCCCAGAAACCAACCGTATCCTGGGCTGCATCCAAAGGCAGCGTGAGCAGCAGGTCGAGGGAGGTGATCCTGCCCCTCTGCTCTGCTCTGTGAGACCTCACTTGGAGCACTGTGTGCAGTTCTGGGGTCCTCAACATAGAAAGGACATGGAACTGTTGGAACAAGTCCAGAGGAGGCCATGAGGATGATCAGGGACTGGAGCAGCTCCTGTATGGAGATAGGCTGAGAAAGTTGGGGCTGTTGAGCCTGGAGAAGAGAAGGCTGCGTGGAGACCTCAGAGCAGCTTCCAGTGTCTGAAGGGGGCCTATAGGGATGCTGGGGAGGGACTCTTCATTAGGGACTGTAGTGATAGGACATGGGGTAACGGGTTCAAACTGAAACAGGGGAAGTTTAGATTGGATATGAGGAAGAAGTTCTTTACTGTGAGGGTGGTGAGGCACTGGAATGGGTTGCCCAGGGAAGCTGTGAATGCTCCATCGCTGGCGGTGTTGAAGGCCAGGTTGGAGAGAGCCTTGTGTGCCATGGTTTAGTGTGAGGTGTCCCTGCCCATGGCAGGGGGTTGGAACTGGATGAGCTTAAGGTCCTTTCCAACCCTGACTGTTCTATGATTATCAGTGAAAGCAATTTGTAAGCAGGCAGCTCTGTACCCTGTAACTGATGGCATGTCACGTTTGCTGCGCAATGAGTGTTTTCCATGTGTTGGAGCTGCATATTTAGCCCTGGCTTCTCCTGGCTCCCAAACACGCCTGTGTTGTATGGTGTTGCCTTTACTAACTTCAGATCTGGCAGCTCTTAGCAGTAATTAAGAACTTCATCATATTGAAACCACTTTTAATTAATGAAAGGAGAAAGGCTCTAACACACTTGCCACATGCTGACAGATTTGTGGGATTCCTGGTGTTTTGCCACACTTTTCCTTGATGTTCTTTCTTATGTATCTAAAGTGGCTCCAGGAAAGCTGGAGAGGGGCTTTGGCCAAGGGATGTAGGGCCAGGCCAAGGGGAATGGCTTTAAGCTGCCCGAGGGGAGACTGAGATGAGCTCTTAGGCAGAAGCTGTTCTGTGTGAGGGTGCTGAGGCGCTGTCCCAGGGTGCCCAGAGAAGCTGTGGCTGCTCCATTAGTGGCAGTGCTCAAGGCCAGGTTGGACACAGGGGCTTGGAGCAAGCTGCTCCAGTGGAAGGTGTCCCTGCTTGTGGTAGGGTTTGGAGCTGGATGAGCTTTAAGCTCCCTTCAACCCCAACCAGGCTGGGATTGTGTGAATCACACCCCAGAAGTAGCAGCTTCTCTCCACTGACTGCAAGAAGAGCCGAGAGTGGCAAACTCCGGCATATACCTTAGGACTGTAGATTAAGTTAAATGATGTGAACCCTCCTGCTGGGTTTAACATAAAATGAACATATGGGCTTGATAGGAAGGTGGGGGTGAGCTCTGAAATACTGGTTTATAGCACACTGGAAGGGAAAAGTCACAGCTGCTTTGCAAAACAGCATTTAGTATTGCTTTGCCAAGCTTCAGCTATTTATTTACGTGTATTAGCACAACTCAGCCTGGTGTTTGGGCTGAAAAGCTTCAGAAGCAGATATCCTCTATCATAAAATCTCCAAAACGGGGTTTTTGGGAAAGCACAATTGATCTTGGCATTTTTACCATTAAATCATAGAATTCCAGACTGGTTTGGGTTGGAAGGGACCTTAATGCTCATCCAGTTCCAGCCCTTGCCATGGCAGGGACACCTTCCACTGGAGCAGCTTGCTCCAGGGCCTGTAGTCTGACAATATAAGACAGCCGTGCTGTTGGGACAGTGTGTGTTTGATGTGAAATCAAATGTTCTTGAAATGAGATGGTAACTTCGGCACTCGTATAACTGTCATGCTATGGGCTCATCCCTTCAGCAGTATAAGAGCTCAGAAGTGTTAATAATATTTGGACTGTGCCTTATGGATTAGCGGGACTGCAGGATGAATTCCAGTAGTGGTGTGTCATACCCAGACAGGGAAGAACTGAA
Organism: Myiopsitta monachus; assembly: GCA_017639245.1. Taxonomy (NCBI): domain Eukaryota; kingdom Metazoa; phylum Chordata; class Aves; order Psittaciformes; family Psittacidae; genus Myiopsitta; species Myiopsitta monachus. The sequence continues at coordinate 96,590,779 of CM029919.1, read as the reverse complement.
CATCTGCCCCATCCCTGACAGTGCTCAAGGCCAGGTTGGACACAGGGCCTTGGAGCAAGCTGCTCTAGTGGTAAGTATCCCTGCCCATGGCAGGGGTTGGAACTGGATGAGCTTTAAGGTCTCTTCCAACACAAACCAGTCCGGGATTCCGTGATCCTGCATATATGTGTCACTGTAGGTTTTTCATGGAATTTCCTGGCTTTTTTATTAATAGAACATCCCAGTCCTAAGCTCATATTTCATTATTCTTTTTTAATATATGCTGCTAAAAGAACAGAGCATTTGATGGAGCTGCCATCACTTAGAACACCCTGGAGAAGTGAACCTATAGCTCTTTCCCAGCCATACAATGCTTCTCCCTTCCCTTCATGGAGCATTCCCATGGCTGGGGCCTCATGGATCCGCCCTGGCTGCTGACCCTTCAAGCTGGGCTTGGATACGGGTCGCTGGTGGCTTACGGCTGAGTGAGCTGCGGACACTGGAGGGGCTTGGAGGAAATTCCCATGTTTGCTGCTGGTTTGGCACTGCGGGCTGGCTGCGGGTTTCCTGACAGCTGGAATTTTTATACCAGCACGTTTCAGGCAGGTTTAATGTCTAAGGCTGAGGGGGAAAAAAGCCCAGCCTTTGCTAGGTAGGATACTTGGTAGGTATAGTTGGGAGGTGGAGGATTGGGAAGATTCTATAGCATAAAGTGGAGTTTGGATATAAAACTTTGGATGCAAGAATTCCAGTTGCTCGGTTCTGTTATTTTCCTCCAAGCATCTTTCATTGAGGATGTCTGTGTGTTAATTAATGTAGTCAGGTGATTGCTGTGGCTGTGTGCTGATGGAGGGGACTTCTATTGCAGAAGGAAAACCTCTTCTGTTCCTCATTAGTTCATAATGATTAGTTAGTTGCCTTCAGGGACTGGAGTGATGGGACAAGGGGTGATGGGTTCAAACTGAAACGGGATATTTGGGCTGCATATAAGGCAGAAGCTCTTCCCTGTGAGGGTGCTGAGGCGCTGGCCAGGGTGCCCAGAGAAGCTGTGGCTGCCCCATCGCTGGCAGTGCTCAAGGCCAGGTTGGACACAGGGGCTTGGAGCTGCTCCAGTGGAAGGTGTCCCTGCCCATGGCAGGGGCTGGAACTGGAGGAGCCTTAAGGTCCCTTCCAACTCAAATCACTCTGTGATTCTATGATTTGTGTCTGGTTCACATGTGTCTGTTAGCCTGGTCTTTAACATTGGGCTTGACTTTGCTGTAGGCTTCCACAATTTCTTCCTTTTTCTATCCCTGGGTTTCCAAAGTGATTTAAATAATCAAATGCAATGTTATATAGAAATGCATTCCTGACTCTGTTGAAATCTGATACACAGGTTTCACTGACTGTACCACTCAAATGGATACCTGTGAAATTTGGTGTCATTAAATATAGATACACTATGTAGTTAACTTATCCAGAGTTGAACATTTGCATGAAATTATCTCTTCACTTACAGTTATTGCAGCTTTAAGACAGAACTTGCATTAAACCAATGTATAACCCAGGCCCTGCGATGTGATTTTCCAGCTCTGGTTAGACACAGGGGTTTTGAGCTTGGACTTTGCTATAACTATTCCATTGATGATAACTTTTTTGTGATGTATTTGGGATTTCTGTGTACAGAAGAGTTCTGTTGTGCTGATGTGAAATGGCAGCTGTTAGCAGTGGGTTTGAATAGCAAATAACTGTATTTGAATGATAAAGATGTTGGGCATCTTGGAGATGTCATTTGGAGCGAGGAAATGCTTTAGGAGCAGCCCCGTATGTACCCTTGTAGTTACTCGGTGCCTTCCTTGGCATAAATCACGTCTTCTCTTCTCCAAACCTGACCTCACTGTTCTGCTGTGGCTGTATTACACAATTGGATGGGAATCATTTAATAGAAGGTGATAATTACGATGCTCTGTGGTGCCATCTAATGGAACTAAAGCACTGTCATTTCTCCTTGTCAAAACCGAATGACATCCACCAGACACTATCCAAGGCTAATTAATTATAGGTGAATGTGTTAGGAATAATTGTACGAGCATCTTAAGACTCTGAATATGAATCCTAATAAATCACATACAAAAGCACTTTTCTTAATGCTCTTAAATTCTTCCCCTCCTGCAGGCTCTCGATGGAAATGTATATGATCACCTTAAGGATTATTTAATGGCATTCAGCAGGACTGAACTAGAGACATGCCAAGCTGTACAAAACACATTCCAATTTTTACTGGAGACTTCCAGCAGGGTAAGTTGGAACTGAATGATCCTTTGTAACTGAATACATAGAGCATATATAACGTTCCCAGGCTTAGGATTTGCTTCCAGAATAAGGACAAGCCTGAAGGCTCATTATTTTTGGTTACTTCTGAGTGGTATTAAGTTAAAAGAAACGAGCCAGTTTTCCTGGTGGGAATTTTTCCTATTGCCACCCACGATGCATTCTCAAGAGTGCATTTACACAGTGCCCATTCTTTATAGACCAGCTCTCAAGAGATGTGCAGTTATACTCACTCTGCACCTTTGGAAAGAGGAATTGCAGCTGAGAGTTGTGCGCTGTGTGATGTGGACCCCTCTTAGTCATCTCTGCCATCAAATCCCTGTGAAACAGTTTTGGATCATCATTAATAATTGGCTGTCAACTTCAATACCACAATATTAGAGGGTTTGTTCTCTTTGAATTAGGAATGACAAATAGAGAAAAACAGATCAGAGCCTTGTCATGAGCATGGGTTGTTTGCTTTGTCAAGCAGCCAGAATCAGAAATGCACCATCACTTCCAGGATGATCTTGATACTTAGATAATTCATCTGCCAGGCTGAAAAAGCCCCAGATACATGTAATAACCATTGGGCTCCAACTGTGGTGCAGTCCTAATATTCCTTTATGTGTTTACCTGAACCTCCCACACAGAAACAAAGCTCATTTATGCAGGGAAGCCAGGCTGAGAACACTGGGGCTGTTGAGCCTGGAGAAGAGAAGCTGAGTGGAGACCTCAGAGCAGCTTCCAGTGTCTGGAGGGGGCTACAAGGAGGCTGGGGAGGGACTCTTCATCAGGGACTGCAGGGATAGGACAAAGGGTGATGGGTTCAAACTGAAACAGGGGAAGCTCAGGTTGGAGATAAGGAAGAAGCTCTTCCCATGAGGGTGCTGAGGCGCTGGCACATCGTGCCCAGGGAAGTGGTAAATGCTCCATCGCTGGCAGTGTTCAAGGCCAGGTTGAAGGGAACCTTGAGTGGCACGGTTTAGTGCGAGGCGTCCCTGCCTGTGACATGCAGTTGGAACTGGATGATCTTGAGGTCCTTTCCCACTGAAAAGTCTGATTCTATGCAACAAATTCCTTGTTCATCTGCAAGCGAGCTCACACCTTATTAGATGTGAGAGTAGATTAAAAACTGGCTTTCCGCTAGCTTGCACTTGAATGTACTAGGCACTAGCTGTAAAGAGAATGAAAATACCATTTTATCTTCTACTGGAAAAGGACTTTGAATAATTTACCTTGGTGTCTATCATTCAGGGTGGCTTAAAATCTCTTCTCAAAAAAGGCTGGGTTTGAGTCTTTTAACTAAATATGCTTATGTAAAACATATATATATTCATACATCATAGAATCATGGAATAGTTTGGGTTGGAAGGGTCCTTAAAGCTCATCCAGTTCCTGCTTATCCTCACAGCATCTCAGTGGCCTCCTCTGTGCTCGCTCCAATAGCTCCACATCCTTCTTATGCCCATTGCACACACCTCTTGTGCCGTGTCAAATGCATATAACTATTTTAAACCAACTCCAATTAGAAAAAACCCGAAGTGTAGCTCGTGAGGAGGTGAAAACCTACTTCTTATAGCCAACAGTTATTGTATTGCAGTAAGTTTTCACTTCAGACCTCCAACTCAAGCAATTTGAGACCTCACTTGGAGTGTTGTGCACAGCTCTGGTGTCCTCAACATAAGAAGGATATGGAGCTCTTGGAGCAAGTCCAGAGGAGGCCACGAGGATGAGCAGGGGCTGGAGCACCTCCTGTGTGGAGCCAGGCTGAGAACATTGGGGCTGTTGAGCCTGGAGAAGAGAAGCTGCATGGAGGCCTCAGAGCAGCTTCCAGTGTCTGAAAGGGACTACAAGGATGCTGGAGAGGGACTCTTCATCAGGGAGTGTAGGATAGGACAAGGGGTGATGGGTTCAAACTTAAATAGGGAAGATTTAGGTTGGATCTAAGAAAGAAGTATTTTACTGTGAGGGTAATGAGGCACTGGAATGGATTGACCAAGGAAGTTGTGAATGCTCCATCCTTGACAGTGTTGAAGGCCAGAGCCTTGGGTGCCATGGTTTAGTGTGAGGTGTCCCTGCCCATGGCAGGGGGGTTGGAACTGGATGAGCTTAAGGTCCTTTCCAACTCAAACCATTCTATGACTCTGCGATTCTAATTCAGTTCTTCAAAGAAAAACCATCTTTACAACAGCCCTCAGAAGAAATTTTCCCCTTAAGCAACAATCCTTAGTTATAAATGAGAACTGTCGTCATAACAGCAGGCCTGGGCGTGGAAGTCCAGCAAATAACACCTTGGAACGTTTTGCACTATATATTTGACAACTGTTAGAAAGAAAAGAACGAGGCTCCTCAGCAACAGGATTAAGCAACAGCTTTCCCAAAGAGATTTCCTGTTATTCAGATATTAAGTCAACATTCTCACAGAGTTTCTTTACGAAGTCAATGCCACTTGACACGTTAAAATAGAGTCGAAATCAAATGTTAGCTCTGTACCATACACAGTAAGAAGGCATAGTCAGAGACGTGCCTAAATGGTATTTTCTGCCCTAAGGTTGGTGAGGCTTCTTACCAGAAACATCACACAGCTTTATTGAAAAGAGCAGATGGAATTTCAGAGGATGTTCTAAAGAAAATCTGATTGTTTTCCAGAAGAGAAGCACAAGTCTTGAATAAAACTCTTAAGTGAAAAGGAAGTTAAATTGCATTTTCAGATGCTGAGTGTCAGAGAAGAAGCTCTTCCCTGGGAGGGTGCTGAGGCGGTGGCCCAGGGTGCCCAGAGAAGCTGTGGCTGCCCCATCCGCTGGCAGTGCTCAAGGCCAGGTTGGACACAGGGCTTGGAGCTGCTCCAGTGGAAGGTGTCCCTGCCCAGTGGCAGGGGTTGGAAGCTGAGGAGCTTTAAGGTCCCCTTCGACCCAAACCACTCTGTGGTTCCATGGCTGGAGGTGACATGGATGGTCATCACGCCTGGTCAGTGCTGAGAGTCTTCAGAAGCTGCAGATGGTTCCTCCTTTAGCATGTGCTGAATTTCTCTCTGTGGGAATTCCCAGTACAGACTCCCTATGAACCTTCCCTGTATGTTTTCCACACATTTGAACGTGTTTGTCTTCAGCTGCTCAAACTGGGTGCAGTAATTATGTACTTCACTGTTTCACATGAGTGCATTATTGGCCCTGGAGGACCATTTACTTTCTTTAACTGAAGATTCATTTCTTGCAGTTCAGTTTGCCGGCAACACAAGCATCAACATTGTGCTGCATTGGAGAATATGTTGTATTTACCACTGCACACAGAGTATAATCAGAATTCATGCTCATACACAATGCTGCTGTTTCGGGATAAACACCATCTTTATTATATACTTCTGTACATTGAAACCCTCACTTTGCTAATAGCTATTTATATTTTCATGCTGTTATTTATGTATTTCCATCAATTGAAGCAGCAAATACTCTGTAGAGTTCTTGAAGCAGCACTGCTGTATTTTCATGTTGCAATCACTGAGGTTTTCTTTGTCAATATGTGTCAATTGTGACATAAGAGAGTGTTTGGGGACGCATGTCACTCCGTCTGAAATGTATCATTAAAGAAATTTAGGAGCTGAAGGAGTTTTTGGTTGGCAAAATGCAGCTTTGAGAGTTTCCTCTGAAAGCAATTTCCAAAGAGATGAAGTTGATAACTGATTTTGTATGCCTTATTGCAAAGAGGCTTTTCAGCTCTGGCAACTAATAATTTGTGTGAAAATCAGACATTTCAGCTTTAGAAAAGAGCTGTGCACACAAAATTATCCACAAGAGGAGAGAAAAATATTTACAGCAGGGACTCAGCATAGTCCTTACTCCATAGCTGGGGCTTTCCCCCCAGTTTGCCTTTGTATTTTTCATGGGTTAATGGCACATACAGAATCATGGAATGGTTTGGACTGGGAAGGGATCTTAAAGCTCATCCAGTTCCAACCCCTGTCATGGGCAGGGACACCTTCCACTGGAGCAGCTCCAAGCCCCTGTGGCCAACCTGGCCTTGAGCACTGCAGGACAGGGCAGCCACAGCTTCTCTGGGCACCCTGTGCCAGCGCCTCAGCACCCTCACAGGGAAGAGCTTCTGCCTAAGAGCTCATCTCCATCTCCCCTCTGGCAGTTAAAGCCATTCCCCTTGTCCTGTCCTTACAGGCCCTTGTCCAAAGCCCCTCTCCAGCTTTCCTGCAGCCCCTTTAGGCACTGGAGTTGCTCTGAGGTCCCCTGGAACCTTCTGTTGCATTCAAGGTTCTGCAGATTTGAGCTCTGTTGGAAGCACTTCCTCATTTCGCCCTACAGCATGTTTTTAAGTTTACAAAATGAATCTAAATGTCATGGTTTGTTTGCAGGTGGTGAGGGATTACAATCTCCAGCTGTTTCTGCAGGAGAACTCAGTGTTTCACAAACCGCAGCCTTTCCAGTTCCAACCAAGCGACAGTGACACCGTAAGAACCCTCCTGAATTCCTTCATTTCTTTGTTCTTGCTCTATTTTTATGAACATTGTTATAAATGAATAAGAGAATAACGCTCACTGGTGTTCCAGTCTGGTTTAACCTCATCTATATTTATGGAATAGAAGAGGAAAGTGACCTTGAGTCCAGCAGCTCTGCTGGCAGTAGGTGGGTCATCGTAACAGGAGCATCAAACAGGCTCCCTGTCATCCATGGAAGAGCTTCCAGATTGTGCCTGCCGGTCCTGTGTTCCTCTGCTTTCAGTGTAATTCCTACTACATTTTGTTACCTTAGTATCACGCTGGTGAGGTTCTCCTCATGCTCACTAATACTGTTTTTACAACGCGTGTGATGCTGTGCCAACTAATGTACCTCTGAATTACTCAAGGAATACCCACAGACACATATCAGACATTACTAATTTAGAAAGCATACTGTTAAAGCATTGCATTCCAAAATACCCTCAGGAAACACTCTTTCGTTGTATGTGCTGCCTCCAAATGACATTAAACTGGAGTAAATCTTAGTATATAAATACATTTCCAGCTAATTCTTTAATACAAGTGGGTTGTTAATGTCCCACTCACATTACTGAAGTTATTTTAAGAAATCACACTTGAAAATAAGACTGGATCTTTCAAATAAGTTCAACTCAGTGCAGCTTTATATTGCATGCATTCATTAGTGGGACTTGGAGAGCAGTGTCTCGATCTCCAGTTCAGGTGATTAACTTCAAGAACCCTTTGAGTAGATGCATAGGAGTGATTTGTCCCGACGTGCTCACATCTGTAACACAATTTCCTTTGTCTTTCCATTTTAACAGACTGTGATTTTGATTTTTCTTCCAACTCCTTTGTACAGAATCAGTTATTTCCCTGCACTTTAACCTTGTTCTTAACCCAGCGAGCGGAGCCTTTCGAACTGTCTTTGCCCTGCTGTCTAACCTTCACTGCTATGTTTTCCTCCTTGTGCCATCTCCGCATCTAGAGTTTTAATGCAGTTCAGCTGGTGGATATTGAGCCCTCACCTGTCAGTGCTATGAGAATGACAATAGCAGAGGTATATGTAGTATTTATGATTAACCTTTGTGTCCTTGTTGCATGTGGCTTGGGTTGCTGAATTTACACTCACATAGAGGTGGCAACAGAATGCATAATATATGTGTAATACATAGAATCATTGAATCATGGAATGGTTTGGGGTGAAAGGGACCTTAAAGCTCATGCAGTTCCACCCCCCTGCCATGGGCAGGGACACCTTCCACTAGAGCAGCTTGCTCCATGCTCCCTGTCCAGCCTGGTACTGCCCCATCCAGTGTGGCCTTGATATGGATGGGCACCTCAGTTTTCCTTTTAGGAGTCAATTTTAGACCTGGGGAAACATGTTCTTGGTTGCCAGACCTCCATAACTCACAATATAATAATGCATAATATTTATATAGATACATCAAATGAAAATAAAAAGCTTTTGCCACAACGAGACTTCAAGTTAAAGAAGGAAAAAGCGATTTAATGGTGTTATTTGTGGGGATCAGCCTCACACTTCCCTTTTGCACTCACGCAGCATTTTGTAATTGCTATTCTAATCTTTTGGGGGCATGAATTAAAATTTCACAGCTCCAGATAGTGATGTGTGTAATTGGTTACTTCTCTAATGTGAATAGGGAAGTTGTAGAACAACTGGCAGCTATTAGTATGTGCTGATGAAATGCAGCCCTATTACTAATTTAATTCTGTTCTTTATCCAGAGAGCTCTCCCCATGTCAAACAGAGCTGTAATTCATCTTGTTAAACTCTTCAACATTAAAAATTACATGATTCTTTGACATGGTGCTTGTGTGGTCTGATAGCAGACACGTGAGCTGCACGTACTGCTTGGCTTCAGATTAGAAAGCAGTGAATGGGTCGTTCATAGAATAATCATCGAATGGTTTGAGTTGGAAGGGAGGTCAAAGCTCATCCAGTTCCAATCACCTGCTAGAGCAGCTTGCTCCAAGCCCCTGCGTCCAACCTGGCCTTGAACACTGCCAGGGATAGGACATGGAACAGAAAGAGCTGGGCTTGTTCAGCCCAGAAAAGGGAGGGCTCCAGGAAAACCTTATAATAGCCTTCCTATACATAAAGGGGCTGCAGGAAACCTGGAGGGGGGCTTTGGCCAAGGGCCTGTAGGGACAGGCCAGGGGGAATGGCTTTAAGCTGCCAGAGGGGAGACTGAGATGAGCTCTCAGGCAGAAGCTGTTCCCTGTGAGGGCGCTGAGGTGCTGGCGCAGGGTGCCCAGAGAAGCTGTGGCTGCCCCATCCCTGGCAATTTCAACCATTCTATGATTCCGTGTCTCTAGGACTCTCCGTACCTCTTCACTTCCAGTGACTTCTTCACTTGGCTGACCCACATGGGCTACAGAATGACTGCGTTTCTTCATGGCCCTGCATGGTTCTGAGCTTCCAGCTGCTTGTGCTGTAACCAGTTCTCACAGCAATAAAGAAATGATGCAGGCTTCTTTATGATCCATAGAGTTATGCTCAGCTAACAGGGTCCTACCTGGGCAACAGCAGGTTAGGCATTCACCATTATTAATCAGTAAGTACAAGGGAATGAGGGATTTGCTCAGGCTATTGAATTCTGAAGGCATTGAAGAACACAGATCAAGCATTCTTTTGCCACCTATTCTCTTTGTAGATGATCTGCTGAGATTCAGTTGCTTTTTGTTTGTGTGGTTTGTGCATGATAATTGTCACACTGAAGACTTAACACTGAAAGGAATATAAGTAGAGTGATGAATACATTTTATCACATCCTTTCCAAGAACAAATCCGGGCCACTCTTCCAGCTGAATACCTGATCACTGTGACTGGGGTCAAAGTTTGGAGCATTTCATGGTGTTTGAATGGGATTGTGAGTATTGTAGGCAAGAAGAATAAGCAATATGGATATGGAGCTCAACTCCATGCAAAGCTCTGAATGCTGTTGTACATTCTAGTTTTACGTTTTCCATCTCGAATCTGGATTTATAAGGGGAGAGCTGTGGCTAAAAACTAATATTGACTGCATGGCCATGAAATCCTCGAGCCAGGTACAGATTGCTCCAGCAATTCCATGGCCTTCCTATGCTGGGGACACCAGAGCTGCACACAGTGCTGCAAGTGGGGTCTCCCAGAGTGCAGCAGAGGATCAGGATCCCCTCCCTGAGCCGCTGCTCACGCTCTGGGGGTGCAGCCCAGCACACGGGGGGGTTCTGGGCTCAAGCGCACACTGAAGCCGGGTCATGGGGAGCTTCTCCTCCCCCAGCACCCCAAGTCCTTCTCCTCGGGGCTGCTCCATCCGCTCTCCCCCAGCCTGTGTCTGTGCTGGGATTGCCCCAAGCCAGGGGCAGGACCTTGCACTTTGCTTTATTGAACTCAATGAAGTTCACACGGTCCCACCTCTCCAGCCTGTCCAGGTCCATCTACAAAGAAATAGTTTATTTTAAAAGTGTTGGAACAAGTCCAGAGGAGGCCATGAGGATGAGCAGGGGATGGAGCACCTCCCATATGGAGCCAGGCTGAGGACATTGGGGCTGTTGAGCCTGGAGAAGAGAAGGCTGCGTGGAGACCTCAGAGCAGCTTCCAGTGTCTGAAGGGGGCCTATAGGGATGCTGGGGAGGGACTCTTCGTTAGAGACTGCAGTGATAGGACATGGGGTAAGGGGTTCGAACTGAAACAGGGGAAGTTTAGATTGGATATGAGGAAGAAGTTATTCACCGTGAGGGTGGTGAGGCACTGTAATGGATTGCCCAGGGAAGCTGTGAATGCTCCATCACTGGCGGTGTTCAAGGCTGGGTTGAAGAGAGCCTTGGGTGCTATGGTTTAGTGTGAAGTGTCCCTGCCCATGGCAGGGGGTTGGAACTGGATGAGCTTAAGGTCCTTTCCAACCCAAACTATTCTGTGATTCTATTCAGCAAGAAATCATTGATTAATTCCCATTTAATACTTTCAATAAATGAATTGACAAATCAGACTGGGCCACTGCAAGATGGAGAATAGAAGGGAGTCTCTTGTACTCCCTTTACCCTCACAAGACAAACCAGTTATCACGCGCTGGTCTTCCACAGGGGCTGCTGCTATATTCAGTGTAGTGACAGTTTAATCATCCAGCATCCTCCCACAAGGCAAGTATTAAGTCCACAGCAATTTCTTGTGTGGAAGCGTGCTGTCCCCATGCCTTGCAGATAAGCCCTGGCCATAAGAACAGGGCAGAATCCAAAGGAAATGAGCCAGCTTTTCTCTGTTTCCTGTTTGGAAAAGAGTCTTTTTCCTTGAACTGCCTGTTATCGTGTGAGAAAAGCAGCCAGATGACAAAAAGCCTGTCCATGGTGAGGGGGATAATGGCAACAAGAAGCTGACACTAAACTTTTGAGGTCCTTTTCCTGTTATTTTATCCACATTGCCTGTGACTGTAGTTTCCCCTGGACGTTAACTGATGCCTTCATCCTCTTTGAGCACGCAAGTACAAACTGGAGCCAGATCTGATGTGTGCAACTGCTTATCACGTGAAAAAATGGGGGTTTCTCACTGAAGGGGCAGAAAAACAACAACTCAGCACGTTCAGTGGAAAGTTTTTGGTGTTTCACCCCTTGTTATTTGGGTATAGAAGTTTAAGGGATAAATTGGGACAATAAGGATGATTTTCGCTATCATATACAGAATAATATCTTGTATTTCTGAGCAGCTTGTATCAGGCTATGTGACGGAAACTATGTTAGCTATACTTACAGAAGGACATCAGTCTTGCTTGTACCCAGATTCGTCTCCTCACCTCTGCAAGTGCTCAGGGATTGGAAAATGAATGGAAATCACTGTCCAAGTGGAAATCAGGAGTTGGGTGAGGGCTGTGCTTTGTCAGGCTTCGCTTTTAACAGGTTTCTGTGCAGAGACAGAGATGTTTACACAGGTCAGCATTTACTATTGAATGTATTTCCATACTTAAAATAGGTTTCAAACTTATTTAGTATTCGTATTCTATATATTTAGACCATATTATACATATGTGCCTTATGATTAAATATTTTACTATTCCTTTGCTTCTATTTATCTAATTATTGCATGTAAATATGTTTGATATAAATATTTAAATACAAAAGGTTTATGAAATAGAAACTGCTAGTAAGAATTAATCCCTTACCTAAGTAATCCCAGACTGACAAGTTCAGAGGATGCGCTGATTTCTCTGTATTTAGAGTAGTCTGTGCTTCCAATACCAGACCAGAGGAAGGTGGCTGGTTTTGTCTATAACTTTTTGGAAGCTATATATGTATATATAATAGATGTATATAAGTAGGATTTAATTTTATCTGTGTATAAAGCATTAGGAATTACTGAGGAAGACAAATACAGCCACTGAGGTAAAGAAATGTTCAGCAGAGCTGTACCTCCCCTGTATGATTTGATACATCTTGTGTGCGGGCAACACAACTAAAACTGATTTTACTTCAGTCCTCCACGCCCCAATTGTTGTTACAATGAGGACTGAGGTATAATACTCATATTTGAGGTTGATATTGAAGTTTTAATTGGAAGAAAAGGGGAAGTCCATGCCCTGGAGTTAACATCTGTCTTATTGTGGTTTGAACGTTAACACCATTTCTGATTGATTTCAAGTATAATGAGCTGAAATTGGCTCATACCAAATTGATTTTAGTGTAATTTAGAGACCACTGTGTTAGTATTCACTTTCTACAGTCAGGAAGCACTCTTTAAGCAAAGCTCTGCATCATTTCTAACAGTGAGAGCAGAAAGCAGAAATAATATTTGAAAGGAGAGGCCACTTAAGTAATAGATTTTCGTGTATATCACATTGAAAAGATCTATGAAATCCATTCCTCTGTGTCAAAGTTGATTCTAGAGGTACTCCTTTGTCCCTTTGGTTCCCTAATGGCAGCAGTTTTTCTGTGTTTCTAGTTATAATAGAACACATTATAGATTATTTGGAGAAGTTGGATGTGAATGGAGCTGCTGTGATAGCTGAGGGGAATGAGATTAATTATGAGGGTGAGAATGGAAGTGCACTAATAAAAATACACATAGAAAATTAATTGCAGTGGGTATCATGGAATCATAGAATAGTCAGGGTTGGAAAGGACCTTAAGCTCATCCAGTTCCAACCCCCTGCCATGGGCAGGGACACCTCACACTAAACCATGGCACCCAAGGCTCTGTCCAACCCGGCCTTCAACACCGCCAGCGATGGAGCATTCACAGCTTCCCTGGGCAACCCATTCCAGTGCCTCACCACCCTCACAGTAAATAACTTCTTCCTCATATCCAATCTAAACTTCCCCTGTTTCAGTTTGAACCCGTTACCCCTTGTCCTATCACTACAGTCCCTAATAAAGAGTCCCTCCCCAGCATCCCTGTAGGCCCCCTTCAGATACTGGAAGCTGCTCTGAGGTCTCCACGCAGCCTTCTCTTTTCCAGGCTCGACAGCCCCAACTTTCTCAGCCTATCTTCATATGGGAGATGCTCCAGCCCCTGATCATTCTCGTATCATGAAATTCCAGGCTGGTTTGTGTTGGAAGAGTCCTTAAAGCTCCTCCAGCTCCAACCCCTGCCATGGGCAGGGACACCTTCCACTGGAGCAGCTCCAAGCCCCTGTGTCCAACCTGGCCTTGAGCACTGCAGGGATGGGGCAGCCACAGCTTCTCTGGGCACCCTGGGCCAGCACCTCAGCACCCTCCCAGGGAGCAGCTTCCGCCTAAGAGCTCATCTCCATCTCCCCTCTGGCAGCTTAAAGCCATTCCCCTTGGCCTGTTACATCGCTTGGCCAAAGGCCCTCTCCAGGTTTCTTGTTGGCCACTATAAATAAGATTAAAATTAAAGCTAAAAGATGTGCGGCTTTTGCTCTCTGCTATATAAATGACCTCTGCTTGGTACAAAACCATCAGTCACTAGGAGGAAAAAGCTGTGTTAGTCACTAACATATAACAAAACCCAGTACTTCTAAGATGCTAGTCTTTAAAAGAAAACCCCAAAACACAGAGATGGGCAAACCCTAGAGCTCAAACCATTACACTAACCCTGTCCAAATGTATTGGGCATCAGCTGCTACAACATTCCATGTGCATGGAATGTTCCAGCAGAGATTTCAAACTACTAATGGTCAGTGAGCCCCCAAACCCAGAATTGACTGAAGCAGTATTAATAACAAACAACCCCCGAAGCTCAACTGGATGAATTATTTCATATGGTTGTGCAACTGTTCCTTTCCTGGGTACTTGCAGCAAGGAGAGGTTTTGTTATACCGAATGTCAGACAATGGCTTCAGGTTTGTTGGGATTTAAGCATTTTGCTATAGGAAATTTCTTTAGTAGAATCATGGAGTAGTTTGGGTTGGAAAGGACCTTAAGCTCATCCAGTTCCAACCCCCTGCCATGGGCAGGGACACCTCACACTAAACCATGGCACCCAAGGCTCTCTCCAACCCGGCCTTCAACACCACCAGCGATGGAGCATTCCCAACTTCCCTGGGCAACCCATTCCAGTGCCTCACCACCCTCACAGTAAAGAACTTCTTCCTCATATCCAATCTAAACTTCCCCTGTTTCAGTTTGAGCCTCATGAAGAGTCCCTCCCCTAAGTAACAAATATACAACTGTTTTTCATCCCAGATGATGCCAGAAAATCCCAGGATCCCTTTTCTCTGATCCGATATCCCAGAATGGATTTCCGATATTCCTTGCGGTGGGGGTTGGAACTGGGTTATCTTAAGGTCCTTTCCAACCCAAGCCACTCTATGATTCTATGACTTTAGATGTAATTCCTGATGATTTTGCATGTAATTCTTTATTCCCTCCCTGATGGGACATTCCTTATCCTTCTGCAGCCCCCAGCACTCACCACTGTGAGGTGTTCATTTAATGGATTAAAAAGCAGAATATGCTTATATAAAGCAGCAATAGGTTGGTTTGGTTTTAGCTTTATCGTATATACAAAGGCGTGTGTAACCTGGTAGTAGTGGCTGTAGGTCCTTATTTATCATTCTGAGTGGGAAAATGTCCTGTGTGTGAATATTCTTCCTTGTTAAAGATGAGGGTTTGGTGTGTTCGTAATGTTGAAAACTCACTGAAATCCAAATCAGTCCTAGCTCACTGTTGGCTAAACTTATAGTAAATTAGTTTTATAGGAATAGACTAAAATAGAAGCATAGAATCACAGAATGGTTTGGGTTGGAAAGGGCCTTAAGTTCCTCCCTGCCATGGGCAGGGACACCTCACCCTAGACTGTGTCGCCCAAAGCTTTGTCCAACCTGGCCTTGAGCACTGCCAGGGATGGGGCAGCCACAGCTTCTCTGGGCAGCCTGGGCCAGCGCCTCAGCACCCTCACAGTAAATATACTGTAAATATACAGTAAATAAACCTTATACCTAACCTGAACTTCCCCTGTTTCAGTTTGATCCCATCACCCCTTGTCCTATCACTACAGTCCCTGATGAAGAGTCCCTCCCCAGCATCCCTGTAGGCCCCCTTCAGATACCTGAAAGCTGCTCTGAGGTCTCCACACAGCTTCTCTTCTCCAGGCTGCATAGCCCCAATGTTCTCAGCCTGGCTCCATATGGGAGGTGCTCCAGCTCCTGCTCATCCTTATGGCATCCTCTGGACTTGCTCCAATAGCTCCATGTCCTTATTATATTGAGGACACCAAAACTGCACGCAGTGCTGCAAGTGAGGGCTCACGTTTGGGAGCACCAAACTTGACTCTTACAACTGCTTTTGAGCTATGAGTGGTGTGAAAACTGTCATGCATAGTCCTTCCTCCTCCCGAGCAGTGTTGATCACAAGGTTGAACTTGCTTTTCACCACTGCCATGCTAACCCCTTCTTTTCACCTCTGTATAAGAATTGACTGTGATTTTTAGGTGTGTTTTGTGTCAGTCATTTGCATGCACTAAATGTTCACTCCTTTTTCCCCCTGGGTTGAATTATTTTAGTCTTCAGCTACAAAATTAAGGAGCTTTTAGGCTCAAGATCTAACTTCTTTTTTGCTCTTAGAGCTGTACGTGTGCCATCTGCATCCAGATATAACGGCTTAAATAAGAGAAATGGTGTGTTTAGCCCTGTTTTAAGGCAACTTCTGCACCTGCAATAACATTTCAGACCAGAATGGAGAAGCAACGTGTCTGTAGCCTAAATGCATCGGTTAATTTAAGGAACAGCATCACTGCTCTCTAAGCTAGAGTCATCTAGAACTTTCTCTAGGTTTACTGATTGAATTTATAGCACTAAACGCTGCTTTCACTGTAATCCAAACCCTGAGAGAACAGCACAATGTCCATCTATGTTTAGCTCAGGTTTTTTTGCCTCTTCCTTCATTCCTCGGCCATGGTAAGTGGCTTTGGTTTCCCACTTGTTTTGGGAAGAGGTTAAATTGAGTCATTGGACATCTGGACATCTTGCCACCACCGAGTTCCAGCTTGTTGAAGCAAGTGCTTAATTTAGTAAAGCAGGTTAGGACCAGGCACTTCAGTTCC
Source organism: Myiopsitta monachus (assembly GCA_017639245.1). Taxonomy (NCBI): domain Eukaryota; kingdom Metazoa; phylum Chordata; class Aves; order Psittaciformes; family Psittacidae; genus Myiopsitta; species Myiopsitta monachus. The sequence goes on along the minus strand of CM029919.1, from coordinate 96,574,548 downwards.
ACACCTTTTACCCTCTAGTTCTGATTTTAGAGAAATCTCTGCTTTTAGCTCCTTTCTTCATCCCTATTTAAATGGCAGTTGGTTTCTCAGTTCTTATTGTTGCACTTATCTAGCCTGTCTTTACCTGAGGTTACAGACTTCTTGGGTCATCCTCGAAGTCGTCCTGAAGCGCGCTCTTCCGTGCCAGTCATCGTGCTGCTTATAAGCTCCTCTGCTCATAAGTTCCTTAGCAGCTGCCTTAAGTGCCCGCAGCCTGGTTTCCCAGGTCAGTGAAGGCCCTCGCCACCACACCAGCTCCGGTTATTCAGGAAGCATTCCAGGTCCTGCTGAGATGGAAACCTTTCTCTTTGCGCTGTCTTCTCAGCCAGGTATTTCAGACCATGCATTTCCACCACATGCTCTGCTTTTGTCCACCTTAGGAGTCCTTGTTTTCGGCTTCTTTCCCAGAAGACTATATTTGCCTCTAGACCTTGTCTCCTCCTTGTGTTTTCAGTTTCCACACAGACCACAGCTCTATGTTTCTCCCCAGTTTTATGTTATGTTTAGACCTTTAAGCAAGGGTGAGGTCTCTTTGGTTGCAGTTCTGCTTTATGAATAACTAATCGAGCCAGTCTGATCCAATAGCAATCCTCTTCTGGTTTAGTGCGCCCTTAGGAGCAGCCACAAAGTTTGCATTCATTCTTTCTGGTCAAGTGCTTTTGATAAATAGATTAAAACCCCAAAACGCACATGGGATAATGTGGAAGGTTATCAAGTGACTGAAGTCTCTCTTGTTGCTTAATGAAAATGAGATGTGGGGCAGGACCAAGACTAATGGGAACACCGAAGATTCGTTATGAGATATCTTATAGAGGAGAGGCAATGTCAAACCATTCTGCTCAGATTCGCAGCTGGTAAGACTCAACTGGAAGCTATGGACAGAGCTGAATATGCTCACTCCAATAAGCTGAGGGAAACCTGAGGTCTCATGTTATCTTAAGGACTGGATCTGCCTGAATGAATCCATGTGTTTGTCCTCTACGTTTTGCAGTGACCTGGTGGAGTAGCTTAATGTAGGTAATTGAAGAGGTCAAACAGTAATGAATCACAGAACAGCTTGGGTTGAAGGGACCTTAAAGCTCCTCCAGCTCCAACCCCTGCCACGGGCAGGGACACCTTCCACTGGAGCAGCTCCAAGCCCCTGTGTCCAACCTGGCCTTGAGCACTGCCAGACACGGGGCAGCCACAGCTTCTCTGGGCACCCTGGACCAGAGCCTCAGCACCCTCCCACAGAACAGCTTCTGCCTAAGAGCTCATCTCAGTCTGCCCTCTGGCAGTTAAAGCCATTCCCCTGTCCTGTCCCTACATCCCTTGTCCAAAGCCCCTCTCCAGCTTTCCTGCAGCCCCTTTAGGCACTGGAGCTGCTCTCAGGTCTCCCCTTCAGGAGCCTTCTCTTCTCCAGGCTGCCCCAGCCCAGCTCTCTCAGCCTGGCTCCAGAGCAGAGCTGCTCCAGCCCTCGCAGTAGCTCCATGGCCTCCTCTGGCCTCGCTCCAACAGCTGTATGTCCTTCTTATGTTGGGGGCCCTAGAGATCATAAAAGCCGCCTTTCCCTTGCTCGCATCTACCATTGGAAATCATCTCTTTTACAAACCCTCGACTCTGCTACCCCGAGCTCTCTGACAATAAGAGGATGAAGAAGAATAAAGGCTGTATTCAATTTCGATGAAAAGGAGCTTAACTGAACAAAATAACAAGCTAAACTAATTTTTGCCTCATTTTCAATTAAATCCTCTGATAGGATGTTCACAAAAGTTAGTAGTATTGCCTCTCCCATGAGGACAGTATAATCTGAAGGCATAAAAATCTCCCATTCAGTATCACTTTGGTTTGCTTCCTTTACAACAATCTATGCCAAATAAAATTGTCTTCCTTCCTTGACACAAATCAAACCACTTCACCTTCTGAAATACCTGATAACACCATCCGTCCCTTCTTCTGCATGGGCTGGAGGCTTCTCACCTAGCCTGAAAAGTATTCCTTGTCTTTCTCTTCTCTTACCCTTTTCCGGCTGGATAACCGTGACTTCCTCCTTCCTAAACAACTTTCTGAGTCATAGAATCCCAGCCTGGTTTGGGATGGAAGGGATCTTAAAGCTCATCCGGTTCCAACCCCCTGCCATGGGCAGGGACACCTTCCACTGGAGCAGCTTGCTCCAGGCCTGTCTTCTTCCAGATAACAAGTGATAGGATGAGAGGAACCGGCCTCAAGCTGCACCAGGGCAGGTTTAGATGGAGCTGAGGAGCAATTCCTGCCCCAGAGGGTGCTCAGCATTGGAACTGCTGCCCAGGGCAGGGCTGCAGTCACCGTCCCTGCGAGTGCTCACACAGCGTGGAGCCGAGGCCTCAGTGCCATGGGTCAGTGGTGGCCTTGGCAGGGCTGGGGAACGGTTGGACTGAATGAGCTTAAAGGGCTTTTCCCGCCTAAATGCTTCTCCGATCAATGCACTGCGGAATGCACTAATGGAAATTGCAGAAAGGTTTGGAATGATTTCAGTACATAAATGCTGGGAAGTCTGTCTTCAGAGTTTCAGGTGGGTTCTGTTCAATTTGGAGACAGTGGAGGACTACTTCATCTTGCTTTAGTTGGCATTTATTGAAGGGGAGAATAATGAAACACACAGTAAAAGCAGGCATGAGGTGAAACAGTATCAAGAATGTGATTTGAAATGGATGTTCTGTAGGCAAAATTTTGGCACAGAAATTGCTGTTCTAAATATTTGATGGCATTGAGATTGAATCCCAGATTATAAAGAACAAGCCTAAGTGGCCCGTTGGGTCTCATGTAACCTTCCAGCTTTGCTTCCTGTAACGCATGTACTCACTGTATGTGGAAACTGTGTTTTGGCTTTATTCATCAGAAATGTCTTCCATTGCAGTAGATTTGTCTTTGGTGTTCAATGTCAGCTTGTTCTGAGGCCGTGTGAGTTGTGACCTTTGATTTGGTTTCACTGTTGGCTTTTCACAACATGGGACCACACAAAGTTCAGGAGGAGGAGAGTTGTGTTTGTGGAGTCTTTCTTGTTTAGTACAAAACAAGATCCCAGGCTGATAAATGCAATATAAAGTTATCCTGTAACTAAATATCATCTTCTCTACAGAGGTAGCCCTGGCTCTGTGGCATGACTTGTTCTCTTGTTCTCTGTTCCAGAGTCGACAACTGGAATCGGAAACTGGAACGACTGAAGAGCACAGCCTCAACAAGGAGGCTCGGAAATGGGCAACCCGGGTGGCCCGGGAGCATAAAAACATCATCCACAGTCAGCGGGTAGGTTGGGAGAACATTTCTTTACCAATGTGATATCCTGTAGCTCCCCAATGCATGGAAGAGGAGCTGCTGCAAACACTAAGGAGTTCTTTTTGTCTATTATCTCTGCCATTTCATCATAGCCTATCTTGATACGATGCACTCAATCTGCCAGGTCAGTAGCTCCTCACACATTTAGGTTCACACAATCCCAGCCTGGTTTGGGTTGGAAGGGACCTCAAAGCTCATCCAGTTCCAACCCCTGCCACGGGCAGGGACACCTTCCACTGGAGCAGCTCCAAGCCCCTGTGTCCAACCTGGCCTTCAACACTGCCAGGGATGGGGCAGCCACAGCTTCTCTGGGCACCCTGGGCCAGCGCCTCAGCACCCTCCCAGGGAACTGCTTCTGCCTTATCTCCAACCTGAACGTACCCTGTTTACGTTTAAACCCCTTGTCCTATTGCTGCAGTCACTGATGAAGAGTCCCTTTCCGAAACATAAATGCCACTTCCTTGAACACTGAATCCCAGGTTGAAGGGATCTCAGGGATCATCTGGTCCAACCTTTCCACGCAAAGCATGACCTAGACTAGATGTCCCAGCACCCTGTGGAGCCCAGTCGTAACAATGTCCCACACTGAGAAACCACCATTTGCCTGGGGAGGTTATTCCAGTGGCTGCTTGTTCTCATTGGGAAAAACTTGAGCCATTCCTAAAACCACCCAGAAGAATGCACTGAGCAATTAGCAGGACCAGGGAAGGTTGTTTCCATCTTATCTGTCTTCTGCTGAACCTGTGTCACTCCATAGCAGAAAACAGCAGTTGTAGCTCCAGGCAGAGGGTGTTAACAGGGGTGTAACCAAAATATGATGGGAAAAACTCTCCCCAGAGGAAGGAGACAGCATCCTGGATTCTGATCCTAGCTCCTGATTCTCCTTCTCTCCCCCCAAAGACTGTTTAACACAAAATGCATAAACAGTCACAGAACCAGGCACGGATTTGCCTGTAACTGGTGACAGTTTGTGCAGTCACATTTGGTGTTCTACAGTCAATGTACGCATACATGAACCTAAGAAACCTCCAACGTGTCTTCTGTGCTCCAGCAAGTCCTCGTCTGGACACAGCATTCCCACAGATGCAGCAAACCCACTTGGCTCCCCCTCCAACAGGGCTTCCGTTAGCAGCTTCCCTCTCCGTGTTTAAGAAGCTCTTCTTCATCCAGACATGAACCTAGAGCAATTTAAATGTGTAATTATCAACATACAGATGAGTGGATTCATACCGTCACACCATGGTTTCGAGAAGATGCTGACGTGTTCCTCTAAGTGGAATTTCCATGGGAAATACTGTATTTAAATGATATTCTGCCTTGGGTCATCATCTTGTTTTCTGGAATGGACCATCAATGGTCAGCTCAGCATCTAGTCAAACAACGATTTCCCTGACATCTCGTTAATATTTGCCATATAAATGGTTTGCTGGCATTGACTGCATATGGGGTGTGTTTTCTTGTTCCTGACAGACACTTGAAGAGCTGGAATGCCATGGGCCTGTGATGTCTGAGCAAACCCGAGCAGAACTGGAGCAGAAAATAGATGAAGCCAGAGAGAGTATTCGCAAAGCAGAGGTAAGAAGGAAAAGATTTTGGCTTGTTCAGCTTCCTACAGCACAGGATTCATGTTACAGCTCTTTAATTTTATTTAGAATCACAGAATCGCAGTCTGGTTTGGGTTGGAAGGGACCTTAAAGCTCATCCAGCTCCCTGCCACGGGCAGGGACACCTTTCACTGGAGCAGCTCCAAGCCCCTGTGTCCAACCTGGCCTTGAACACTGCCAGCGATGGGGCAGCCACAGCTTCTCTGGGCAAAGGAAACGTCCTTATGCTTATGGAAATGTCAGCTTCTGGCATCAAAAATCGGGGAATTCTAAGATGGGTTTTTTTTCCCTTGATTTTGTACTTCTCAAATCACTGAATCAACTTCATGAAACACTCAGGATTAGAAGAGTGATGTTGAAAACCCTCCTGATGAACAGTGATTAAACTTGCTCACTTTTCTGCTCTTCTGTAAAGGTCAAGAACCTCTGAATTTAGGGGCTTTGTCTTAAATAGAGATAAAATAATCTCAGTTTTCCTGGTTTCCTTCTGCTTGAAGGAGTTGATACCAGAAAAGAGTGATTATATCTCTCACCTCGATGCTTTTTGGCTTCTAGAAGCAACTGCCACATGCTGCTGTGCTTCTGTACTGGTATTTTTTGAGACACACATTGATTTGTAATGTCAATGGGAAAACGTGAAATAACCTTTGAATCTCTTTCTACTTCTACTGTCAGGTACTTTTCAAAAGGCTACAGTGATTTATGAGGCCTGTTTTGGGTTAAAGACTCATGAAGAGATAAACCAGCTTCATCCTTGACTGCTGGTGTTGAGTTGGTAAAACTGAACTGGTTTCATGGGCAGTGAGTCCAAAAACCTATTCTAAGCAGCAGGAACTGAGCTGTTCGTTTTCAGCTGAGTTGCTTAATTAAAACTGTAGAGCAAATGGAATTGTTTCAGGTAAGTGCTTCTCATAGCCCCAGATATGCAGGGTGCCTGATGTAATTAGGAATGTGATTTACAGTTCAAGAGGTTAGAAAATACAGGGTGAAATTACTTCTACTGCTGTGATAAATGTTAGGTGTTCCTTTAAGACAAATCCAGAATATATTCTCTTATAAAAGCACTTTAATAGCCTTTTTGACTATGCTATTTCAAATAGACTCTACTCAGTGTATATAGAGTTAATGATTAAATATGTAAGGACAGAGGGAATGAGAATGAAAGATAAAAGCAGCAGCAGAAAGAAATCAAATCAGGATAAGAAGTTGCAGAGGAGAAGATTTGCACAAAGAATATACTAAGAGTAACAAATGAAATCGGTCTGGACCTTAAGTGATTGCAAGTCTTATGAATGAATGATGAATAGAACCCAATAAATCAATGGAAAATTGAGCAGAGAGATGCCATGTTTCCTGGGGGAGGTGGTGGAGAGGCAAATAGCAGGAGTGATTTTTATTTGTTACATTCTGGAAAGAATCATAGAAACAGCTGGATTGGAAAAGACCTTTAAGATAATCAAGTCCATCGCCATAGGTAGATCTTTGATAGGAGGTGCTGCAATAGTAATGACCAAGAAGGATGTCCACAGCAGAAAATAGGCTTTAGCTCTGTATGCATCATAGAATCCCAGCCTGGTTTATGTTGGAAGAGACCTTAAAGCTCATCCAGTTCTAACCCCTGCCACGGGCAGGGACACCTTCTACTGGAGCAGCTCCAAACCCCTGTGTCCGACCTGGCCTTGAGCACTGCCAGGGATGGGGCAGCCACAGCTTCTCTGGGCACCCTGGGCCAGCGCCTCAGCACCTTCACACGGAAGAGCTTCTGCCTAAGAGCTCATCTCAGTCTCCCCTCTGGCAGCTTAAAGCCATTCCCCTTGGCCTGTCCCTACATCCCTTGTCCAAAGCCCCTCTCCAGCTTTCCTGCAGCCCCTTTAGGCACTGGAGCTGCTCTCAGGTCTCCCCTTCAGGAGCCTTCTCTTCTCCAGGCTGCCCCAGCCCAGCTCTCTCAGCCTGGCTCCAGAGCAGAGCTGCTCCAGCCCTTGCAGCAGCTCCGTGGCCTCTTCTGTAGGTGATTAAACCACTTTGTGACTTTTATATATTGCCATATAAGTTATAATATAGGATTCCTTTTTTGTAAGAGTGGCCTGTAAGTGACTTCTATAAGCTTGTTCCTTGGGGTTAGTAATTTCTTTCAGCTTCACCCCTTCTTTGTCCCTGCTCCTATTTAGTAATTTCAGGGCCATTAATTAGACACGAGGTTTTTGCACACATATAATCTCTAGAAGAATAAACGATGTAAGCTCTGAGCGCAAACATTTTCTTTGGTAATGCAATTATCATTCCTTCCAGTGTGTGAACCCCAAACATTTGCAGCATTCCTGCATATTTAAGTGTGAGTGATTAAGTTGGAATTACTGATGGTTGGGTTGGGGAATGGAATTTGTGCTAAAAGTTACAGTCACTTATTTAGGCTATAGGAGAGCTATGGATTTGCCCTTTCCCTGACCCACTGCGGTGCATTTGGGTCACGGAGCTGCAGCTGCTAAATAAAACAAAGCAAAGAGCCCCCTGGTTAAGTCAGACCTTCAAAGGGGTCCTTCTCATAGTAGCAAGCGGGGGAAGAGGGTGTCTGGAATGCTGGCAGGAGCCAACGATCAGTTGTTGGAAGGACCTGCCTTAGGAATCGTAGAATCACAGACAGGTTTGGGTTGGAAAGGACCTGAAAGCTCATCCAGTTGGAAAGCAAAAAAGAGCCATTTCGTAGACTTCACTTCTTTTTTGAAGGCCTGTTTGATGTATGTCATTTGTAAAGTAAAACAGAAAGAAGTAAGTCCCAAAACATGCGAAGACCCATTTCTTGGATTGACATATGCTGCTGTTACTGTGGATATGGTATCTTGTGGTTGCCTGACACCATCCGTGGTTGCATCTTGCGTGAACAGTGCAAAGTAATTTGCCCTTTAACATCAGTTAGTTCGTTATCACCTTGTCACATTAACTCTTACCATCTCCAAAACACTGTGGGTGCTACTGGGGTTGTAACTGGAAGAGCGGCTTTGTTCTTGTGCCATGTCTAAAGGTATTTAATGATAACACGTGTGTTGTTACAAGAAAGCAAACTACTTCATTGGAAAGGTACCAACGCGGCTTTGCTTGCAACTGCAACAGCTATTAGTTGATGTCATGGAATCGTGGAATCACAGAGTGGTTTGGGTTGGAAGGGACCTTAAAGCTCATCCAGTTCCAACCCCTGCCATGGGGACACCGCCTGCTCTAGTGCAAGGTGTCCCTGCCCAAAACTCACTTGGTCTTAAAGGAAGTGTTAGACTGCAACTGATTGTACCTCTGGCACCAGCAGAGCTCCACAGCTGACTGTGGTTAATGCTGCTCCATAGACTTCAGATCCACAGGAACTGCATCCTTGTCAGAACAGTATTTCACTACCACTATGTCAGAGCTGGATTCTGATGAAGACGAGCATTGAGGGCAGCGGGTGCTTGTTTAAATGAAGGTGGCTCATTTCAAGCACCATCTCTAAAGGAGGTCAACACCTTTGAAATTCAATGAGTTGAGAGCATAAACTGTTGGTGTAGCTCCTTTGCGCGTACTCAGCCAACTCATGTAACTGAACCACAGCTCCTGTATTTTAAGCTTTCATTCTTGAAACAATGGTAAGGAAGAAGGTTCAGTCAATTGGATGGATCCTAATTTGCCATAAAGTAGCTTTTTGTTTCTCCACTGCCTGAATCCCTTTATCTTTAAACCAGGGGAGACAAAAAACTCCTGTCTCCGCTGATCTGTGCGGCAGAAATAAGGGAAAACCAAAGTTGAAGTTGTGTTCCCTGTTTCTATAATCCTTCTTTCAGCCTGCGTCCTGGATCCTGAGGCTGTTACTTGAATTCTTCCTCTCATCTTACTCTGTCTCTATCAAACTAAAGACCCTATTGCTTTGATAGCCCAGTGAGAGTCTCCCAGGCAGTAAAGTTGGTCCCAGAGCTGACATGATTCTTCTCAACGATGATGGGAGATTTCCCATTTGTGCTCACATCTATGCTCAAGGAAGGTCTTGGGGCCTCCACAGCAATTAATCCTATTTCCACTTAATTATAGGGGGATGCATTTTGTCTCCTCATTAGAATATCTACAACTCTCAAGAGACTCTTTGTACCAGATAAGATTTGATTAAGACTCATTACGATGCCGTTTGCTTGGTTTGATGAGTTCAGAAGCTTAGGTCCATTTTTAATTGTAAGAGGAGGGGTGTTTTCTCCCTCCCCTTGTATTTGGCTCTGAATATTAATCCCACTGCTGTGATAACAGTTGTGTTTGCTGGTTGGGCTCCTGTTCTATCTTAGGATGTAATCTATTAATCATGTGCTGCATGTGGTTCTACCTCATCTCAAGTGGACGTAGCTACGTTTCAGCCTGTTACATGTTCTTCAGTTGAACCCTTCAAGAGTGGTATCCTCTGCTCCTAAGCAATGTGAGAAAAGCTAATTCCATATGCTCCATGGCATGGAATAAGGCTGCCAACCCCCAGAAAGTTGACTATGTGAAATGTCACTTGCTGCTATCTATGGCTTTTGCTCTGGAAACATATGCTTGGGAGGGCTGTGCTGGGTAAACAGATTGCCTTCTCCATATGCGAGCTGTTGGAGCCGTTCATCTTTCCGGCTAAGAAGGTTGAGAATAGCCTGGAAAAATGCCACCAAAATCCACAGGTCAGGAATTTTCAACTCTTAAGGTAAAAAGCAGTTTAGTGAGAAGAGAACATTGTTGTGGAGAGGGACATCATCAGCGTCTATGGTATTATGAAGATGTGTAAGTCTGTGTACTTTATCAGCCCTATCCAAACACTGAATCATAGAGGGAAGGCTCCAGAGAGACCGTGGAGCAGCTTCCAGCTCCTAAAGAAGCACTCTAGGCTGGAGATGGGCTTTTTACAAGGGCCTTCTCCAGGCTGCCCCAGCCCAGCTCTCTCAGCCTGGCTCCAGAGCAGAGCTGCTCCAGCCCTCGCAGCAGCTCCATGGCCTCCTCTGGACTCACTCCAACAGCTCCACGTCCCTCTTGTGCTGCTGCCCCAGAGCTGGATCAGGACTGCAGGGGGGCTCTCCCCAGTAGCGCAGCAGAGGGTCAGGATCCCCTCCCTGAGCTGCTGCTCACGCTCTGGGGGTGCAGCCCAGCACATGGGGGGGTTCTGAGCTCAAGCGCACACTGAAGCCGGGTCATGGGGAGCTTCTCCTCCCCCAGCACCCCGAGTCCTTCTCCTCAGGGCTGCTCCATCCAGTTTCCCCCAGCCTGTGTTGGTGCTGGCATTGCCCCGACCCAGGGGCAGGACCTTGCCCTTGGCCTGGTTGGGCTCCATGAGGCTCACACGGTCGCACCTCTCCAGTCTGCCCAGGTGCCTCTGGATCCCATCTCTTCCCTCCAGTGTCAATGCACCACACAGCTCAGTGGCATCAGCAAGCTTGTTGAGGGTTGCTATGAGTTAAATGTTTGACTACATGTATTTCATGTACATTTCATTCTCTGCCTACAGAATTTGGGTACTTTATATTCAGTCCCGTTACCAGTAGTGTGGGAACAACTTCTTAAACCCTAAATGCTTCAGTACAGCTCTTCTCTACCATCCATCTCCTTCCCAACCATCTGCTTTCTTTGTTTAGGAATTTCTGATGTTTCTATATGCTAGAGCTTGGTGAGAGTCAGCCAGGTGGGCTGGAGCTGTACAGGTGGGCTCTTCTCCATGAACAGCTTCACCTCGGCTTTCTTAACCTTGGCATTCACTTTTGAGACACGTTATCTGTGTCAGCGTTTCATTTCCTGTTTGCTTCGCCCCAACAGACTCGTTTGATTTCACTCCATGCGGAATATTTAGCATATAAATTAACTGACTTTGCTCTAATGTGTGTAGAACCTTCCTGCCCATGCTCCTACTTAAAACCCCCACAGAGTGTTGAAAAATGACATTTATTAGCTAATTCCCTCATTGGTGCAGAAAAAGTGTTGGGTTTGGGGATTATCATGGAATCAGAGATTGGTTTGGGTTGAAGGGACCTTAAAGCTCCTCCAGCTCCAACCCCTGCCATGGGCAGGGACACCTTCCACTGGAGCAGCTCCAAGTCCCTGTGTCCAACCTGGCCTTGAGCACTGCAGGGATGGGGCAGCCACAGCTTCTCTGGGCACCCTGGGCCAGCGCCTCAGCACCCTCCCAGGGAAGAGCTTCTGCCTCAGAGCTCATCTCAGTCTCCCCTCGGGCATCTTAAAGCCATTCCCCTTGGCCTGTCCCTACATTCCTTGTCCAAAGCCCCTCTCCAGCTTTCCTGCATCCCCTTCAGGCACTGGAGCTGCTCTCAGGTCTCCCCTTCAGGAGCCTTCTCTTCTCCAGGCTGCCCCAGCCCAGCTCTCCCAGTCTTCTCTTGCTTTGGTCCTGACCTGGTGAGTTCATAGGTTGGTTGGTTCCAGGCTGCTGCAGGACTCACTGCGGTCACAAGCAGCGAACTGAGCTTCCCCTGCAGCCCAGAAGTAAGTGATTTCCTCTTGGCTGTAGAGAAGACAAAGCAAACACAGGTTAGAGCAGAAAGAACATCCTCAGCTGCTGCTTTGTTCTGGCACCGTATGGCCTCGATTCACAGTGCTGCAGTCAAACACTGCACAGCTGCAGTCTCTGCAAGACTCCCGTGCCAAGGCTGAGCTCAAGTCTGTGCCTCAGGCATCAAAGTTTTAGGTGAGCTGTGTTGGATTGCATCTATCTTTTAAATTGGGGTGGGTTTGGCATCGCTGCTCTCCACCCCGAGCATCCACAAGGCAGTGAAAGCTGAATTTCATGGGTTATTTAATGCATCCCTACTGGAATAGCACTGGACTGCGAGTTAAAACCGGTTTGCATGGGGAGGCTTACATTGGCTTCTGAGACATTTTTGGCATTCCAGTGCTTGTTTTTACTGTACTGGTAGTTCCTCCTGTCACGGAGCACATACTTCTGGTCGCCCCAAATTTGAATGATGTTATTTTTCATTAAGAGAATTATTTCACTTTAATACACTTTTAATCTTAAGAAGCTCAGAATTTAAGAATGGTTCTAAATGGAATAAAAAGAATGATAATATCTTCTCAGAAAGATTTGCCAGAACCTTTCCATGTTCCTTTCTTCTTAGGTAAAACAGTTTGCCAAATGAGCCTCTCTGACCCACCTTAATGGTTATGTTCTTGCCACTAGAAAAACACTGCAGTGAAATAATGTATTTCTCAGAAAAGATGGTTTAGGTCTACTTAACAGTCCTAATTTAATGTGGTTTTAATATCTGAACGTGCTTATAAATGTCACCTTTGTCTAAAAGAAGTAATTCTGGGTTCTTTAAGAGAAAAGCTCCCCATGACCTGGCTTCAGTGTGCGCTTGAGCTCAGAACCCCCCCGTGTGCTGGGCTGCACCCCCAGAGTGTGAGCAGCAGCTCAGGGAGGGGATCCTGACCCTCTCCTGTGCTCTGGGGAGACCCCCCCTGCAGTCCTGATCCAGCTCTGGGGCAGCAGCACACGAGGGACGTGGAGCTGCTGGAGAGAGGCCAGAGGAGGCCATGGAGCTGCTGCGAGGGCTGGAGCAGCTCTGCTCTGGAGCCAGGCTGAGAGAGCTGGGCTGGGGCAGCCTGGAGAAGAGAAGGCTCCTGAAGGGGAGACCTGAGAGCAGCTCCAGTGCCTAAAGGGGCTGCAGGAAAGCTGGAGAGGGGCTTTGACCAAGGGATGTAGGGAAAGGACAGGGGAATGGCTTTATGCTGCCAGAGGGGAGACTGAGCTGAGCTCTTAGGCAGAAGCTGTTCCCTGTGAGGGTGCTGAGGCGCTGTCAGGGGGTGCCCAGAGAAGCTGTTGCTGCCCCATCCCTGGCAGTGCTCAAGGCCAGGTTGGACACAGGAGCTTGGAGCTGCTCCAGTGGAAGGTGTCCCTGCCCATGGCAGGGGTTGGGGCTGGAGGAGCTTTAAGGTGTCTTCTGTCCAAACCCGTCTGGGATTCTATGAAGAAATGGGCAGGGGCTGTGGGGTTCAAGTGGCTTTATTGTAGATCCAAAACCAGGTAGCATGCAGCAGGGAGGGATGTACTTTCTGACAGGACACATGTTGGTACTGGTCTTGTTCTGCACCTGGAAAAGTCATGGAAAATCAGCTCTTTTCAGGAAAACCCATTAACCACTGCCCTGAACAGTCGTCAACCAGAACACTGAAGGGGCCACACCAGCTGAGCTTTGCTGGATTTCTGTGTTTGCTTTTTACCCCAACACTTCTATAACTGACTTTAAAAGGCTTGTAATGAGGTGTTTGGGGGGTGTAAAGGAGCCCTTGGTTTCTTATAGGCCCTTTTCTCTCTGGGAACAGAGACCAGCTGTGTAATGTGTTCTTGCTGGGTTTCATTTTCAGGATTTCCAGTGCAGTTGTGCAAGCTGTAGGTCTAAAGCTTTGCATAATGAAGCCTGGAACAGTAAATAAACACAACTATTCCTTCTCCCATGTAGAGCAAACATGGGTATGTGAGAAATAGATAGCAGTATTTATAGCTTTGAAGATATTGGGGTTTTTCCCTTTCATCTGCTATAACCTACTGTCAACTAAGGCAATAGGAGAGCACGAACCACCCGGAACACTGTAAATTCTGTGGGTGGCTGGGGCTTTTTCAATCAGTGTTAAGTCCTTCGCTATGAAATAGGAATGGGTAAATAGGAATTGTAAATAGGAATTTCATGATTAAATAGGAAAATATTTGTCCTACAATGAGACTTAATAGCAATGACATTTGGGCAGCACCCAGGTTTTGGAGCGAGTGCTGAATTCCAGCATTCCTGAGCTTTCGAAACTCAACTGCCTTCCTGGAGATACTTAATCCTGCTGGGAATGTAAGTGCTTACTTGACTTAACACGTTGGACTTGATGATCCTAAAGGTCTTTTCCAACCTAGTTGGTTCTGTGGTCCTATTTGCAAGTCTGTGAGCTTCTGGCAGCAGAGGTCACTCTGTCGGGAAGCGTGGCATGTGGGGCTGCTGGAGTCCATTTGGTTGAGAGGGGAAAATCAATGATTAAAGCCTTATTTAGTTTTTATTTGCAATATATGATGAGGGAGCAAGGCTTTGAGGGCTTGTGCATCCTTTCCTAAGGGTCTTATAGCGCTGGGTGGTTATACATTGTAGTGCAAAGCTGTGATTTGTCCCAGGGTACACCATGTCTCTTCCCATCTCAATGCATCACTTCCTGGCTGCCTTCCCACCTCAGAAATCCATAGACTGGGCAAGCTGGAGTTGGCATTTTTGTGCAAGGTGGGTCCCTCTTGATGAAGTCACGAGTCCATCGCATAAACCTCACCTTGCAAAGGGAAGGCTCTGCCTTGTGCTTGGTTTCACTTAGAGAGAAGCTTCTTAGGTGACATGATGCTGGTGGAAACACCAGTGTTTCCTCTGGGCCATCCCTTGTTTCCATCTTGACATTTTGTTCTGGCATAAGGAAAGCATCAAACTCCAGCTAATTTAGACGTAGTGACAGTTGAATGAAGGGCTTGTAGTTTTAATCATAGAATCATGGAATCCCAGGTGGAAGGAACCTCAAGGATCATTTGGTCCAACCTTTCCAGGCACAGCATGACTTAGACTGGATGCCCAGCACCCTGTGCAGCCCGGTCTTAACAGTTATTCCAGTGTCTGGTTGTTCTCATTGGGAAAAATTTGCCTCTTGTGTCCAGTGGGAATCTCCCCAGCAGTAACTTGTGCCCATCACCCCTCGGCTTTCCTGTGGCACTTCATCTTCTCTGCAGCCCCCTTTAACTGCTGGCACATGGATGAGGCCTCCCTGAGCCTTCTCTTCCCCAGCTGAACAGTCCCAGCTCTCTCAGCCTTTCCTCACTGCTGCCCAGCCCTTGGACCATCTCTGTGGCCCTTCTCTGGCCCCTCTCCAGCCCGGCCACAGCTTTCCTGTACAGCAGGACCAAACCTGAGCACGGTATTCCAGGGGTGGCCTGGCCAGCACCGAACAGAGTGGATTAAATCCATAGGCAGCTGTTCCTACGTGAGAATAAAGTTATACTACTGCCTGGTTGGGGTTTCTTGCATTCTTATAGGTAGGAAGCTGTTAATCCTGGTCTACCAGTAGGATTATTTAGGTTACAATATATATGTATGCTTGTAAATAGCGTTCTACATCTTTCAAGTGCAGGCCTGACCTAACACTGTTAAGTATTTTTATGGCTTGTCTGCAGTGGAATGAAACTCAAAACAGTTGTGGTTTGGAACAAACATTTGTTAGATATTAAGGCTACTATGTGTAAATAGAGGGGGGTAATTCCTTGGATTGGCTTGGTACCTTGGATGAAAAACTCCTGTCTGACCCTTAGCAAGTACAGTCAAGGATCTTGGAGCAGCTTGTTTATTCTAGTTAACAACTTTGTACAAACACCACGCTTTACAACAGAGCACTAACACGAAGTACAAATGTTTATGGCATGTCTGGACTGATGTTTGGTGCTGTTGTGTAACTCAGGCTAATTGGGAATTGCATAATGAGGTAAGACAGGAAAACAACGAGGCTGATCCTGTCCTAGGGAAGGCACATGGAAAGGCCTTGTAATGTAGTATCATGGAGTAGTTTGGGTTAGAAAGGACCTTAAGATCATCCAGTTCCAACCCCCTGCCATGGGCAGGGACACTTCACACTAAACCATGGCACCCAAGGCTCTGTCCAGCCCGGCCTTGAACACCGCCAGCAGTGGAGCATTCACAACTTCCCTGGGCAACCCATTCCAGTGCCTCAGCACCCTCACAGTAGAGAACTTCTTCCTCATATCCAATCTAAACTTCCCCTGTTTCAGTTTGAACCCGTTACCCCATCTCCTGTCACTGCAGTCCCTAATGAAGAGTCCCTCCCCAGCATCCCTATAGGCCCCCTTCAGACACTGGAAGCTGCTCTGAGGTCTCCACGCAGCCTTCTCTTCTCCAGGCTCAACAGCCCCAACTTTCTCATCCTATCTCCATACGGGAGCTGCTCCAGTCCCTGATCATCCTCGTGGCCTCCTCTGGACTTGTTCAAGCAGATATATACATGGAGGCAGCTCAGCTTAGTAAAGTTATAAAGCAGGGAGTTTCTCATTCACAAGCTACAACAAATGATTTGTGTTGAGCTGCATGAAGTCCATCTATGAGAGTTTCAGAAAACAGAAGGATGACGTGTCCACTTGGTGCTGCAGTTGAGTTGGCAGGATCTGCCTTTCAGATGAGAATGCTGATGTGTGGCTCTATCTTTGGCCTTTGTATTCATTTTAAATCAGTGTTTTCTGAATCATGGCTGCAGTACTGTGATGCAGGTAACTGTATTTTACTTATTTTCCTCATTTCCTCAGCTCCATGAACAGTATTTACAGCACATGTAAATCATTCACCTGAAGACCACTTATATGGAGAAGTGGGAACTTCACTTGGCTAAGTGGCTTTGGCTTTTCCCGTGGGAAATACTTCTCAAGCTCATCCATTCCTTGAGTCTCTGTGCCTGATTATGTGGGAGAGTGTGTGCGTGCATCAGTGCCCATAGGGAGGTACCTTTTAAGTGACAAATTCTACTCTAAAAACTTACTGCTTTAACAAGTCACCTATCTTCTAAAGGGAATTAAAAATAATACCTCTCAAAAGTAGTTTTGTTGTTTGAAACAGGTTTAAAGACTTCATTGCAGATAGCTTTAAAATGAAAATAGATCCGTGTGTCAGGGTTTGGCTGAATGAAGGTTACAGTCATTTATTTTCTGACTTATCTTCTGAATAGAAAGATAATATTGAAGTGCAGAAGCATGTCGAAAACAAGGAAAACACCACTATCAGTTCACCTCAGGCAAACTTCTGTATAGAGTAAGGATGTGCGCTGAGAGAGAGAAAAATCTGTGTAACACCAATTGGTGCTTTAATTCATAGTCATAGAATGGCTGCGCTCCAACAGCTCCACGTCCCTCTTGTGCTGCTGCCCCAGACCTGGATCAGGACTGCAGGGGGGGTCTCCCCAGAGCGCAGCAGAGGGGCAGGATCCCCTCCCTGAGCTGCTGCTCATGCTCTGGGGGTGCAGCCCAGCACACGGGGGGGGTCTGAGCTCAAGCGCACACTGAAGCCGGGTCATGGGGAGCTTCTCTTCCCCCAGCACCCCGAGTCCTTCTCCTCAGGGCTCCATCCAGTCTCCCCCAGCCTGTGTTGGTGCTGGGGTTGCCCCGACCCAGGGGAATGACCTTGCCCTTGGCCTGGTTGGGACTCCATGAGGTTCACACGGTCGCACCTCTCCAGGCTGTCCAGGTCCTTCTGGGATCCCATCCCTTCCCTCCACTGTCACTGCACCACACAGCTCAGGTGGCATCAGCGAACGTGCTGAGGGTGCCTGATCCCACTGTCCATGTCACCAACAGAGGTATTGAACAGGATCAGTCCCAACACCAACCCCTGAGGCCACCACTCGTCACTGGTCTCCACTTGGACATCAAGCCGTTGACCACAGCTCTGTGAGTGCAACCGTCCATCCAATTCCTTATCCACAAGTGGTCCGTCCATCAAATCCACTGTACACATATTCCTACATAGTGTACTGTGCTTCAGGCACTTCCCTTCTAATTTCTGCTTAGACCCATGTATCTTTGCTGTGTTTGCTTGGTTTCACGGTGCTATTAACTTGATGGGTCACTGCAGGTAGCAATGCTATAGTAAAGTGCTTCTGATCCCTGCGGAAGGGGCTGGATGGGTGAGAAAGGCCATGAAACTTTCCTACTTGCACTGTAACACGCTAAGAAGGAGCGACACTAAAAGGATACGCAGGGAAAGCTCAAGGGTGGCTCAGTGGGTTCCCGTTGTTGCCTCCATCAGTGACTCACTGAAGGACGAAATCACTTGATTTTTTGTTCCCCTGGTGAGCAAGTGCAAGAGGAGGAGGAGAGGAGGAGGAACAGGATGATGATCATGATGCCAATGGTCATAAATAACCTCCCTTTGATTCCTAGGTTTGTCGCCCACTTCCTTAATTGATCTTTGGGATTCTCCTCTGCTTTGCTTGAAGTCCTGGATTTCTTCATGCTACTCTTGCCCTTCCTCCTCCTTTGGTTGTTAATAATTTGGATCTGGGTGGTGCTTTGCCAGTAAATCAGTGGAAGCCTTGGCTCCAGCACCACAGAAGCATGCCAGGATGGTGAACTGCACCCAGCTGTCAGAAAACCTGCATTTTCATTCCGTTCTAAAGATAAAACTCCTGGAGCTGTTCATTGCAGTGGGATGCTTCAGTTTGGAATTATTATAGTACTCTGTTTTCCATAACAAATGAGCCTCCCGTGCTCTCTGGGAAGTGCTGGTGGAAAAGAGCCACATGTAGGGGGTTGGGGGGTGTGTATCACGTTGGATTTCTTTGTGTATCATAGCCAGTTTAGTCACCAGCTGAAAGAGCATCCAGGGTCTGAAGCCCAGGAGTATCCCTGATTTTAAAAGCACTGTGAAATGCTGGGATTTGTCTGCTTTCTTGCCCTTTGGAAGTGATGTGCGCTAACCAACCACTAGAACATAGGAGTGGAAACGTAGCACGAACTAATAGATGCTATTTTCTTGGAATCATAGAATGATTTGGGTTGGAAGGGACCTTAAAGATCATCCAGTTCCAACTGGTGAAATTGGCTGTGCCTGTGGTTTTACATCTCTAGAAAACCACCCCTGTCTCTTGGCTCACTCCACATTCCTGCAGGCAAGGAAATGAAGAACCAAACTTGCTCCGCATGGAGCAGCTTTGGGAACCACATGAGTAATGTGTGGATCAGGAAATAACGCATTGGAATCATGGCAAGGAGTGAAATGTGATCTGGAGAGAGCTCTGAGTGGTGTGTGTTTGTTTCCTCAGATAATAAAGCTGAAAGCAGAGGCTCGTCTGGACCTGCTGAAGCAGATCGGGGTGTCCGTGGATACGTGGCTGAAGAGTGCCATGAACCAAGTGATGGAGGAACTGGAAAACGAGCGCTGGGCCAGCCTGCCCTCGGTGACCAACAATGGCTCTTCACATCTGGTAGGGCTTCCATCCTCTTAACCTCACCTTGTTTCCATGGGGCTCTTTCCTAATAGCAATTCCTAACAGAATCATAGAATCATAGAATGGTTTGGATTGGAAAGGACCTTAAGCTCATCCAGTTCCAACCCCCTGCCATGGGCAGGGACACCTCACACTAAACCATGGCACCCAAGGCTCTGTCCAACCCGGCCTTGAACACCGCCAGCAGTGGAGCATTCACAACTTCCCTGGGCAACCCATTCCAGTGCCTCACCACCCTTATAGTAAAGAACTTCCTCATATCCAATCTAAACTTCCCCTGTTTCAGTTTGAACCCGTTACCCCATCTCCTGTCACTACAGTCCCTAATGCAGAGTCCCTCCCCAGCATCCCTATAGGCCCCCTTCAGACACTGGAAGCTGCTCTGAGGTCTCCATGCAGCCTTCTCTTCTCCAGGCTCAACAGCCCCAACTTTCTCAGCCTATCTCCATACAGGAGCTGCTCCAGTCCCTGATCATCCTCGTGGCCTCCTCTGGACTTGTTCCAACAATTCCATGTCCTTTTGATGTTGAGTCAAAGTAGTAGAGCACTGTAAGGCTTTACAAAGATGGGTGTCTATATTTCAGTGACACATTCAGAGGAGCAAAACTACAGAAATGTAGTTCGCTATTACAACATTGCATGAATGAGGTATTAAATTGATAGCAGTATAATATTTTGAAGATATAATGTTGAATAGAAACCAAAATTTATCTTAAATCATTAAATCATGGAATGGTTTGGGTTGGAAGGGATCTTAAAGCTCCTCCAGCTCCAACCCCTGCCACGGGCAGGGACACCTTCCACTGGAGCAGCTCCAAGCCCCTGTGTCCAACCTGGCCTTGAGCACTGCCAGGGATGGGGCAGCCACAGCTTCTCTGGGCACCCCCTGGGCCAGCGCCTCAGCACCCTCACATGGAAGGGCTTCTGCCCAAGAGCTCGTCTCAGTCTCCCCTCGGGCAGGATACACCCGTGCTAATACTGGGCTGGTTGTTTGCTCACTGGAGAGGTCTCGCAGCTTCACATGGTTGGAGCATGTCTGAATTTCATGCAAGAAAAACCCAGAGTAAAAGAAAAAGGATCTCTGGTTTCTGTTGCTGAGTTTACTTGAGATGGATTTTTCCAACCTTGGAGAAGTGCCGTAACATTTATTTGCCATCTCCTGAAAAGAATAATGTCTGTGTGCTGCTTTGATGTTTCATTAATGGTTTACGATGTTATCTGAGCTGCTTGGCTGAAAGGCTTTCCTCTTCCAAACGTTTAGAGAACTGTTGATTCTACATCGTCTCCTAAAGAGTCAGTTCAGTAGCGATGGCAGTGAAAGCCATCGAGAGAGCAAAGCCTGGCTTCCAAATTGATTTGGGTATTTGAGATGAAAATTTCATTCATTAAATATCAGCATGATGCTTTGGGAAACAGGACGTCCGTTCCCGTGAGCAGGGCTAGATGTCTCCCCAAAGGATATCATGGAATCATGGAATCCCAGACTGCTTTGGGTTGAAGGGACCTCAAAGCTCCTCCAGCTCCAACCCCTGCCATGGGCAGGGACACCTTCCACTGGAGCAGCTCCAAGTCCCTGTGTCCAACCTGGCCTTGAGCACTGCCAGGGATGGGGCAGCCACAGCTTCTCTGGGCACCCTGGGCCAGCGCCTCAGCACCCTCCCAGGGAAGAGCTTCTGCCTAAGAGCTCATCTCAGTCTCCCCTCTGGCAGTTAAAGCCATTCCCCTGTCCTGTCCCTACAGCCCTTGGCCAAAGCCCCTCTCCAGCTCTCCTGCAGCCCCTTTAGGCACTGAAGCTGCTCTCAGGTCTCCCCTTCAGGAGCCTTCTCTTCTCCAGGCTGCCCCAGCCCAGCTCTCTCAGCCTGGCTCCAGAGCAGAGCCGCTCCAGCCCTCGCAGCAGCTCCATGGCCTCCTCTGGCACTGCCCATACCAACAAAGAGAAGTGAAGCTGCTAAAGGACCTCACGGTGCGTTTATTTTCTCTCATGCCTTCCATGGCCGGCGTTGCTGAGCTGTCACCTTTGGCACTAGAACCAACCCATGTGTTGCTCTTCACCAGTAACCGAGTAAAATACAATTCCTGAAGGTTTGGTCAGTTTGCCTCAAATAAATCGTAACTTTTCTGGGTTTTATACTTCTAATATTTAACTGATATCCAGAGGCTTTTACAAAGGCTTGGGTTTCATGTAGATACTTTCCTGACTGCAGCCTTCATGCGGGGTTAAAACGACTTCATTCATACTTTATCTCCACTTCAGATTAATGTTAGTCTTTGGACACCCAGCATGTATCTGCTGAAGAGCAGGACTTGCAGGGGGAGCAGGGATGTGGGTTTTCTTTACGCTGCAGATGATTTGCTTCCTTTTGCTGACCACCTAAAAGGAACAAAATCCCTATTTCAGCAAGAATGTGGAATCTGCACACACCAATTCCTGCTCATTCCCGTGTTTCTTTGTGCTTTTCTGCTTCTTTAGTGTCTTCTTGGTAACGGTGGCAAACCCATAGAGGGAAAAGGGGGTTTGGGATGTAGATGTGTTATCATCTCTGTCAGCTTTAGGTCAAAGAAGTGAGCGCTGAATGGAGTCTGAGCACATGCTTCCCAAATCCTCTCTTTGCTGGCTTCATGCTGTTGGGATGTTTCTGCAGGGACATTGCACAGAACTCAAACACAGTGACAGTGATGTGCAGGAAGGGTTGTTGTAGGCACTACTCGGTGTAGTCTGTCTGCTTTATTCCCATGGTTAGTGGTATAATAGGCCAGGTTGGACAGAGCCTTGGGTGGCATGCTTTAGTGAGAGGTGTCCCTGCCCATGGCAGGGGGTTGGAACTGGATGAGCTTAAGGTCCTTTCCAGCCCTGACTGTTCTATGCTTCTGTGATAATTAGAGATGAAAGCTGTAGTATGCAGATCCATGCTCCAGTCTTCCCAAATCCCAGAGGAGTCCTTGTACTGAGATTCCTTTCAGATCCTTTCTAGGTGAGGATATGTAACGTAGCTGTGTTTAACAGTGCCTTATTTCCCCTTTCTTCTTGTACTCCACCTCCTTTACTTCCCCTCGTGCATGTTGGAATGTGCCCAGTGCCTTGTTCTCTATCTCATCACACATGCCAAGAGCCAGCCCTGGAGCCAAGCCCTGCGCTAGTCCCTGGTGCGCCAGCAGATGCCACAGAGTGGGAGGCTAAACTCTGAGCCTTATTTTCCCTATTTACACTCATGTACGCTCCTGTGTGCAAGCAAGATGCTGTTGACCTTGGCAGCCAGCTGAGGACAGCAGGAGATGGAATTCTGAGGCCAAAGGCCAGAATTACGCTGCTTGCAATTATTAGGGGAGTCACTGCAGCGTGTCACAAGCAGCAGTTTCACCTCAGCCTTGAAGAGTGAGCAGTGCTCAGAAGCCGGGTACCCACCTCCTGTACGTCGTACCCAGCTTTGCTCTTTGATCCAGTGCTGGCCAGGAGAGTTCGCTCAGCAAAGTTCTCCATGTATTTCCTTTTAAAGAGTGAAAAAGGAGAAAGGAAGGTCAGTGCCTGCGTTACTACAGTCATGTAATGAGCCGAAGGAGTTAATATCCCATTCCCTCTCCAGTGGGCTGATTTTGTGATGGAGTTGTAGATCCACAGACTGGTTTGAGTTGAAGGGACCTTAAAGCTCATCCAGTTCCAACCCCAGTTTCTCTTCTCATTTAGGGATTCCTCAGCCAATGATCTCTTCATTAAGCACTCAACTGCTTTCTGCTTATATTTAGCTTGGAAACCTGGTCCTTTGGTTCCAGGACTTGTGTGGGCAAAAAGCAAGCACGGGAACAACTGTGCATAGTGGTCAAACAAAAACTATTGCCTCCAAAGTGTGGACTGCCCAGGGCTGCTCGGCCAAGGGCTGGAAGAAGATTCATGAACGCATTCTATGATCCCATGATTCTGTGATTTACAAGGAAATAACCATTTGACCTGGAGGAACTGGCTTCTGTTTAGCGGAGTGCTGCTGACAGCTTGACCCCAGCTTGCTGAAGGCATTGAACCTGGTGCTGGAGACCTGCTCACTCCTGGCCAAGGGATCTTCAGCACTGGGAGTGCACACAGAGGATCACAGAATCCCAGACTGGTTTGGGTTGAAGGGACCTCAAAGCTCCTCCAGCTCCAACCCCTGCCACGGGCAGGGACACCTTCCACTGGGGCAGCTCCAAGCCCCTGTGTCCAACCTGGCCTTGAGCACTGCCACTAATGGGGCAGCCACAGCTTCTCTGGGCACCCTGGGCCAGCGCCTCAGCACCCTCACACGGAACAGCTTCTGCCCAAGAGCTCATCTCAGTCTCCCCTCTGGCAGCTTAAAGCCATTCCCCTTGATCTGTCCCTCCATCCCTTGTCCAAAGCCCCTCTCCAGCTTTCCTGCATCCCCTTTAGGCACTGGAGCTGCTCTAAGGTCTCCCTGCAGCAAAAATCATTTGACTCAGCAGCAATTATAGGATCATAGAATCATGTAGGCTGGAAAAGACCTTTAAGTCCATATATATTTATTTATACTTATGATGATCTTGATCTTATATCTATTTTCATACCTTTTTTCATATGTATAATCAAACTATCTCATCACTTTCTACCTGCATTTATTCTTGTCTGTGCTGTTTCATGCCTTCAGTGTAATTGTCTCATGTATTTATTCTGTGCATATGCTGTCTTTCATCACTAATCTGTTGAAAGATGAGTTTTAGGAAACAAGCTGCTTCATTTTCTGTGTCATTGATGCTGTTTTCCCTCTTTGCAAACGATTCTGTTCAGGGAGTTTGAGCAGCCCCCACACTGAAAATGCAAATGCCATTTTCTGCCTCGTGTTAGGAAAGCAGGAACAGATGTTTTCTGAAGGACTCTTTCTAGACATGATACACTCATTTCCATGATGTTTCTTGTGGCTGTCACCCAGATCAGCTCTGGCTGCTGAGACATCGACCATGCACAGCAAAAGGCCGTTAGAAACTGGAGAGGGAAACCTCACATTTGCCATAGTTTCCGCTTGGTTGGGAATACATCAAAGCACAAGGCAGGGCAGTGATGTGCTGTTACAGCAACATCCATCAACACATTCAAGCAGCAACAGATCAAGCTTGAATCATAGAATCAGCTAGGTTGGAAATGAACTTCATGTGCAGCCTTTACCCAGCATTGCCAAGTCCATCACTAAACCATGTCACTAAAGGCCTCGTTGAAAATGTGAGGGGAAAATAATCACCTGAATTACCAGATTTTAGTCTAAAAATTGCAACATTTCAAATGAATCTGCGTTGGGAAATGGTGAGGTTTTGTGCTCTTCCACCCCAGGTCTAGAGGAGCAAAGATGCTGCAGAGCAGAGGTACAGCGTCGCCTGGTTTAGGGAGGCTGCCTTTAGTCTCAGCCTGACTTTGTGTTGATTTATGAGCCCTCCGTGAGGAATGCCAAATTCACTCCCAAATTTAAAGGCATCTCTAAAAGGAAGATGGCAAACCCAAATACCCCTCAGTGTTACCTTTGGTTGGAAGGACTGGCCTGCTTTCACATGAGATCAAGTGTTTATTCAGGATGTCATCCAGGCACGAGGCCAAAGCACAGCTCATCTCACTGCTGCCCCAGCTACGCTTATAGAGACGTGGCTTTTTCCAGTGTCTTCACTTGAGGTTCTGTCCCAACTTGTCCACCTGGTTTATAATCATGCTTTCTCTAAGGACTGTTGTTTCTTGCACCAACCCCCTTGTGCTGAACGCACCAGTGAGAAGCTGATTTTTCAACTCTTTAATTCTTACGTTTGTAACTTCCAAGTATTTCCATTGAGGTTTCACTTCAGACTCCTCCTCACAAGTACATTCATCTTTACTAGCAGAAATTCTCAGTCAGTGACTCCTTTTCCCATTAAACTCTTTGCTGTGCCTCTCAAGTTGCGTCTCCAAAGGATATGAGTCCCTGTTTTTAGCTTATAGGGAATAAATAACTGCCCAGCAGTGCTGTTGGTGCTTCCAAAGTCTTCTCTGGTTCTTTTTAAATCCACAGAGCTTGAATGAGGAAATGGATGTGAGTTAAGCAAAGATGTAATTTGGTGACAGCTCTTGTTCTTTTCTTTCATAGAATCATAGAATAGTCAGGGTTGGAAAGGACCTTAAGCTCACCCAGTTCCAACCCCCTGCCATGGGCAGGGACACCTCACACTAAACCATGGCACCCAAGGCTCTGTCCAACCCGGCCTTGAACACACTGCCAGCGATGGGGCAGCCACAGCTTCTCTGGGCAACCCATTCCAGTGCCTCACCACCCTCACAGTAAAGAACTTCTTCCTCATATCCAATCTAAACTTCCCCTGTTTCAGTTTGAACCCGTTACCCCATCTCCTGTCACTACAGTCCCTAATGAAGAGTCCCTCCCCAGCATCCCTATAGGCCCCCTTCAGACACTGGAAGCTGCTCTGAGGTCTCCACGCAGCCTTCTCTTCTCCAGGCTCAACAGCCCCAACTTTCTCAGCCTGTCTTCATCTTTCCCTGTATTTGCTTTGTTTGATGACTTTCTTCACATTATTTAAGAATCATGTTGAATATTATTTAGTCATTGGGGTTTTTGTCCGGTTTGAATGATCATAAATAGGAAAACCACACTGAAAAATAATGATCAATTCATTTCCATTGTTACTCCCTTCTTATTTGAGGATCTGATGCCAAATTTCATTTGTTCTAACAGGTAAGCGCTGATGCAGAGAAGGAAGAAGGTGAAGAGTTTGAAGACAGCATGGATGTGTTTGATGACAGTAGTTCTAGTCCTTCTGGTACTCTAAGGAATTACCCCCTCACCTGCAAAGTTGTTTATTCATACAAGGTTTGTGAGTCACCTCTTTGTATTGATTTGATCAGAAAACTGAATTGTGCAGCACACATAATAGATGTAACTGTGCCTATGGGACTCTGAGTACAATCACCAGCTCCTCCAGCTCCAACTCCTGCCACGGGCAGGGACACCTTCCGCTAGAGCAGCTTGCTCCAAGCCCCATCTAGTGTCAGCTTTTGACTCAGTAGTTAAATATATCTTACACCTAGTTGCGAATATCTGCAGCAGTAAAATCCATACCATTGTGACACACATTGAAACTACAGTTCAGCACAGTCCTGACGGCTGTTCCCTGTCTGCAGCTTGCAGAGATGTCCCTGCTTGGCTTCAGGGCCACCAGCTGTGTGTCTGCTGTTACAACCTGTTGTCATTCCTATTGCTGACCCAGTGGGGCTGTAGTAGAAATGCTTTCTCAGTGTCAGGCTGCATGACAAAGCTCCTCTTTGTACTGTGATAGTGAAACCACCGTGCATGAGTTAAAGCTTTGCTGACAAACTGCATTCAAGCTGTTTACGTCTGCTAGCACTGCTAGGTCAGTTGTAAATCACACCACTGTGGAGCCAAAGCCAGTGGCAGACGTGGACCTAGAGTACAGAGTAATTGGAGATCCCAAAGTAAATAGGGTTTGACACACTGATGCTGTTCAGGGTGCTTCTGTGTATCCTCCTGAATGAAAAAGGGCCTTGTGAACATCAGTAAATGTATAGAAGAACACTTACAGTATGTTTTAAACTATGCTATGTCATAGAATTTTCAATTCTTGAAAACACAGAAGCTTTAATAAAAGTCTGGATGAGAATGTTCGTTACACTGCCTGGCCTGCACACATTGATCTTCTAATCTTCCTGTAATGCACTTCAGGCTTCTCAGCCAGATGAATTGACCATAGAGGAACATGAGGTATTGGAGGTGATAGAAGATGGAGATATGGAAGACTGGGTAAAGGTATTGGTTTTCTGAGATTGTTTTCTTTTCATAGAGTCATAGTAGAATGGTTTGGGTTGGAAAGGACCTTAAGGCTCAGTTCCCTCCCAGGGAAGAGCTTCTGCCTAAGAGCTCAGCTCAGTCTCCCCTCTGGCAGCATAAAGCCATTCCCCTTGGCCTGTCCCTACATCCCTTGTCCAAAGCCCCTCTCCAGCTTTCCTGCAGCCCCTTTAGGCACTGGAGCTGCTCTCAGGTCTCCCCTTCAGGAGCCTTCTCTTCTCCAGGCTGCCCCAGCCCAGCTCTCTCAGCCTGGCTCCAGAGCAGAGCTGCTCCAGCCCTCGCAGCAGCTCCATGGCCTCCTCTGGCCTCGCTCCAACAGCTCCACGTCCCTCTGGTGCTGCTGCCCCAGAGCTGGATCAGGACTGCAGGGGGGTCTCCCCAGAGCGCAGCAGAGGGTCAGGATCCCCTCCCTGAGCCGCTGCTCACGCTCTGGGGGTGCAGCCCAGCACACGGGGGTGTTCTGGGCTCAAGCACACACCGAAGCTGGGTCATGGGGAGCTTCTCCTCCCCAGCACCCCACGTCCTTCTCCTCAGGGCTGCTCTCAGTAATTTCACTGTTGCTTTCAAAAGTGGAACTCGGGACAGGAGAAATATTTGGAGTCTTTTCAGAGCCATAAGCAAAAGCAGAGAATCTTTTGTGTCCCTCTTTTGCAGGCACGGAATAAAGCAGGTCATGTGGGGTATGTGCCCGAGAAGTACCTGCAGTTCCCAACGTCCAGCAGTCTGCTGAGCATGCTGCAGTCCCTCGCTGCACTGGATAACAGATCACACACCTCAAATAACTCCACTGAGGCTGACTTAGTCTCAGGCACCCTGAATGGAGACTCCAGTGGTAAATATTACCAATAAGAAATGAAACTGTATAACCATGTTCTCAAGGGATTCTGCATGTTGAGTTTGGATGTTGCATATGAGAATTTCTCCTGTTCGACCTGTTTCTGAGTACAACTCTTCTCAGTATTTATCTGCCTCATACCAGACCTGCATAATTTATCTGCCTCTCAGAGCTGAGATAACTAAAATGAAGGAAAACCAAAATCAGTATCCCAACCTGGTTTGTGTTGGAAGGGACCTCAAAGCTCATCCAGCGCCAACCCTCTGCATGGGCTGGGACACCTTCCATTGGAGCAGCTCCAAGCCCCTGTGTCCAACCTGGCCTTGAGCACTGCAGGGATGGGGCAGCCACAGCTTCTCTGGGCACCTGGGACAGCGCCTCAGCACCCTCCCAGGGAAGAGCTTCTGCCTAAGAGCTCATCTCAGTCTCCCCTCTGGCAGCTTAAAGCCATTCCCCTTGGCCTGTCCCTACAGGGCCTTGGCCAAAGTCCCCCTCTGGGTCTCTTGTAGCCCCTTTAGGCACCGGAGCTGCTCTAAGGTCTTCTTGGAGCCAAAATCATTTGATTCAGCAATTACAGAATCGTAGAATGATGTTGCTTGGAAAACACCTTTGAAATCATTAAGTCCAACCTTAAATGTATGTGCAGTATTGGGGGTTTTATGCCTCTGCCAATTATGCTTTTATTCTTCCTCTTCAATCCTTCAGTCTGTTTTGTGAAAGCACTTTATGATTACGAGGGCCAGACAGATGATGAACTGTCCTTTCCGGAAGGAGCCATCATCCGCATCTTGAACAAGGAAAATCAGGATGATGATGGCTTTTGGGAAGGAGAATTCAATGGGCGCGTTGGGGTGTTCCCATCAGTGTTAGTTGAGGAGCTGACAGCCTCAGAAAACGGAGAGACTCAGTGGATTGGAGATATTCAGGTACGTAAAGAGTTGAGGGGTTGGCTTGAACGTGGGGTGTGCGTTTGTTAGGGCGGTTTTGCAATGCTCAAAGATCTGCTG
This sequence comes from Myiopsitta monachus, assembly GCA_017639245.1. Classification (NCBI taxonomy): domain Eukaryota; kingdom Metazoa; phylum Chordata; class Aves; order Psittaciformes; family Psittacidae; genus Myiopsitta; species Myiopsitta monachus. The sequence continues at coordinate 96,545,954 of CM029919.1, read as the reverse complement.
CTTCTGGAGGGGAAAATACCCAAATTGGGACCAGTTTAAGAAAGAAACCCCAGGAATCATTTAAGCAAATTAAATCAGAACCAACTGAAGGAAAAGAATCAAAGCAGAACCGGTATAAAACGAAAAACCCAAACCCTGAGTGCTTCACTTGCAGTTTCTTTCCCAGCCCACTAGTGACCAACTGATGTATTTTAGCAAACGGAATGGATCTGTGGATAAAGGCAAGCATTTGGTAGAAAGGAAATGAAGCCAAGGAGGAAATTCCCAGTCTCCTTCCTGTAATGAATTTACGGCACTGACTGAGACATCAAATGCAAGCTGGCAGAAAGAGAATTGCAGGCTCTCTCAGCCCTCATTTCATGTTTTCATACTGAAATCTGTGCTGTAGCCTCTCCATCTGGAAGGGCAGAATGCCGTCAAACAGTGAATTGCAGTGATTTTTGCCCAAATGGCCGCATTTCGTATTTTATTCTTAATATTAGAAAATCAGACACATTCTCCTCTGTAAGTGGGCTGGAAACTGGGGTTTTGTGTTCCCTACAAAGTAGTTTCTCTGGTATTTTTATTCCTTGGGGCAGACCACGAAAACTTCACTTTTACATGGTATCAATAATAAAACTCATCACCGTAAAGCTTTTGTGTGAGAGGCACACTTGGCCAAGTGGCTTTTCAGCTGACCTTCACAAAGTCTAAATTACCTGGGAGAGGCTGAAAATCTCCGCTCAGTGGCAACCTGTGATTTAAACCCAATGTAATCACTGTTGGATATCTTGGGTTTTCCTCCTCAACCCCCTACCTGACAGCACTTCTGACACGTCGTTTTCCTCCAGATGAAAGCTCTTGTGTACTGATGTGTCAGTTCTAGTGTAGGGATGTGTCAGACACCTGGCTGTGCCTGGGGGGGGGTAGATGAAAGCTGTTGAGGAGTGAGGTTTGCTGCAACAACCCTGTCTCTTCTTCCCAAAGGTATCCCCAACTCCAAAGCCTAATCATGCCCTTCCACCGCTGCCCCTGTACGACCAGCCTCCCACTAGTCCCTACCACAGTCCGGATAAGCGAGGTTCTCAGTACTTCCCCAGATCACCCTCAACTAATGGTAAGAGATTTGGGGATGGCAAAAGGAACAGTTCAACAAGATGCTTCATTTCGAATGTTCCTATTTCATTGGGGGGGGGGGAACGGGACACTTTTTGTGCCACCTGAAGTTAATTCAGTGATATTGAGGGGCTTGGTTTTGATGGGTTGTTCCTTCCCCCTTCAGAAAACAGCTTCAGCTCAGAGTCCCCTGGATTCTCACAGCCTCCACGGATTCCTCCTGAAAGTTCATATGGAAAACTGCGACCTGTGAGTTCAAACCAAATCCTGATGTTTTATTGAGGCTCCAGAGGTATAAAGCCAAGTTTAGGTGAAGCAGGAGGGGTGGGTTCGAAGCAGGAGAGTGACGCAGCACTGCTGATCTGGCTCTCTGTGCTCTGCAGATACAATTACTGTGTATTAAAACGTGTTCTCTCAGATGAAGACTGCAAGGGAAGGTCTGTTCACTCCCCTTTGATTATACCAAAGACGTGTCAGAAGGCTGGAGAACACAAGAGCTCTTTGAGACCAAGTAAACACTAGAACAACACAGAGCTGCACTTGTTTAAACACTTAGTCATTGGGTTTAAAGATGACCTTGAATCTTACCCATCCCCTCCTCTTCATCGAAGCTGCTCTTCTGCTTCTGCCTTTATAGTTGTAATACCTCTGTGTCTCTGCATGAGGCATGGAGATTGTGAAATCTAACCTGTGAGGAAATTACATCTATAGTGAGAGCAAAATAGATGGTAGTCGATAAACTCAGAGTGGCTTTGCAGGCATTGGGGGTTATTTCTGTCCTTGACACATATAATAACCCCTGAACAGAGCTAAAAAAGTGAGTGAATAAATGCCAGAACCATTTAATTATATCATTTGTACAGTTCTCCTCCAGTGTGCCAGCAGACACATCTGCTTGCCAGCAGTTTGTGCTAATGTGTGGACTCCATTGTGTTTAGGGTTGAGTGTACTTCCAGACCCCTTGATTCGAGAGGTTTGGGTGTAAAAGTCTGAATTACAATATCTGTATATTCTGTTTTGTCTTCGCTGCCTCAAAAGAGAGATATTGCTGGAAAAGGAAAGGAAGAATTTAATCACTTTTGGACTTGCAAACTCCATCTCCTAGGATTAGCTTTGAAATCAAGGTTGGGATGGTTTCAAAGGCCTAAATCAAATCATACGCAGTTGTATTTTCCTGGCATCCTCAACGGTTGCACAAAAAGAGCATTTGGAGCTATTCAGAAGTTATATGCTCATTATTGCAGTTAGTCAGCGAGTTACCTTTATCCACAAGGCAGAGGTAGTGCTGCATCGTTTAGCATTTAGCTATTCAATTGAGAAGTTTCACTTTCCCTTGCAAAAAGATGCTGATTCAGCTTTCCCATGTACTAGCTTTATATCTCATGAGTTTCTTGCAATTTACTGTCTATTCAAGATACTACTCCAGTGTCATGACTTAATTGAAAGGATTTCTGTTAGTTTTGCATTTTAAATACGCCTGGTTTGAAAACACTGTGTAGTTTATTATGTTACTGCTCCACAAGTCCTCTTTTCCACAGCAAGTCACTCCAGTGTATTCTGCAATCACGTGCCAAAACTCCTGCCTGCAATGCTGTTAGTACTTAAGATAAGCTCGATCAGGAGCAGTAATAACTTCATTGATGTGGCAGAGTGTAAATATAGCATCAGATTTCAGGTGTGTATCATTCAGGTCAGGGATTGAGTAAATGCGAATAAGCCACTTGGATGCAACAAGACACTGTTGTAGTTTGCAGTCCACGTGAGTTCCAGGCAAGGACATCATCAGATTTCAGCATTTGATGCAAGATCCAAAGTGTGTCCCAGGTTTAGGTACTGAATTATCCATGGGCACATGCAGAGTAAGTGGGATATTTCACTTGGTGTGTTTGCCGTGTTGGGAGTGCTAGTTATCCTGGAGGAAAACCACCTAAGAGTAGTGATAAGTTATAGAGGAGAGCCTTGATGGCTTAACTGGGGATGGCTGGACCTGAATTCACCTGGTTTCTCGCTGTAGTTGTGTTGATCTTCGTATGTAACCTGTACGTTTGCTGCATCTGGAGGTCTGAGCCTAAAAACGCTGGTTTAGTCTGCACAAGCTCTGAAATTCTCTGATAGTTACAGGCTGGTTCTGGCTGTTTCAGGTACGAGCAGCTCCACCACCCCCAACACAGCATCACCGCCGGACCACAGAGAAGATAGAGGACGTGGAAATCACTCTGGTGTAACGATGGGACTAGTTAAGTAGTAGTGCTACAATCAAGACCAAACGTCACATTTGGTCAAATCTCAGTTTTTAGGCACCTTTGCATGATGAAGACTTTGACTAGAACAAGAGATAGGGGGGATTTTATGTGGCAGTGACCTGGTGGACTCCTTCCCGCAGTCATGACTATTTTGTGCCTTTTGATTTTGTTGCTTTGATTTATATACATCATTCTTCCTCTCTTAGCACAAAGCAAGACAGGCCAAACAGCGAGCAGAGGGTTGCCTTGGAGCAGGTTTCTCTCTTGGCTGAAGATGGTCAGTTTTTATATGGAGGCTGAAGAGAAGAGCCTCCTTCGTGCAACTTAGTCATAACGTCCTTCGACCACGTACATTAGTACAGTATATTACTGTTGCCATAGGAATGTGTTAAAAGATTGTCAATTCTTCAAGTAGCATTTACTTGTCTGATTAGGGATTAATCAGATTTGCAGAATGAGAAGAAAGGGAACTGAAATAAGTATAGATAGAGGCTGGCTCCTCTTCAATCCCCTTGCAGAAAGGAAGAAACAGGCAAAGAATCTTCTAGATGAGGCAAACTGATGCAGATCATACATTAATGCACACCTCTTCAATGATGAACAGTTCAACTGTTATGTCCTTTGTATTAATATTTATGCAGTACATTTAGGAATAGAGTATCTAATATGGAGGTGCTGAATTAGCAGCAACATCTTGTTCCATAGCATAAACCAACTGGTAGAAAAGTAAGTGAGATTTTTGTCTAGATCTGGAAATTGAGCTTCTTTTTTTCTTTCCTTAGCAGATTTGGGGGGTTTTGGTTTGGTTTTTTGTTGCCCAAGTGTATTTGGGTCACTCTTCTCCCAGTTATTGCCGTGTACTTTATTATCCATCATTAGCAGTGTATCTTTGGCATCAGAACATCTTAGGAGTTACATTTAGAGTAGCATTAGTTAGTTTTGGCATTGAATGGTCCTACAGCATATTCCCACATGGACACCCATTCATTAGCCAAAGCTAGGGAGCCAGGAGAACCTCTGGCTCCTGTGAAGCCTTCAGGCCACCTTGGTGGCCAAGACCACAGTCTCCAATTGCTCTTATAGGCAAGAAACAGAGAGTAAAAGAACTTCCCAACTAATTCTCAATTGAGAGCTCTGAAAGAGGAACCTTTTTGTTATCGAAATGGTCGGAGGAGAGGGGAAAACTGAAGGAAAAGGGGTTTTCTTTGTGAACTCAATGATTTTCAGCTGTCTCCATCAGATCAAAGCTTCAGCTAAAAGGCATCGTCACAAGGTTGGGTTTTTTCAGCTGTTGTAGGGGTTCTGTTGCTTCTGTGTCTTCATTTTCTTTCCTAAGGCAGTACCTTCTCTACTTTACTAACAAGGGCTATCTTTTGAGGCTGCATTTACAGAAAACAGAGAACAGCCAACCCATCTAACCAGGTTTGATCGTACACTTCGCACATACGTGTCAATCCCAACCCAGGCTGGCTCCCAGACACCCGTGTTTGCCAATCTCCTTTCCCAGTGGGATCTTGAACCGAGAGTGGAGCTGTTTGAAGAAACCCAGTCATGGATCAGTGCTGAAATCAGTGCCTGTCCAATGAAGTCTTTCCCATACGTGTCGTTCTTTTGCACCTCTTGTCCTGTTGATCTGTTTGAGGTCTTTTTATGTGTTTTATCAAACTTATTCTTAAGTTTAAAGAAGAAAAAGAAGTCTTTAAAAAGCAAAAAAGAGGATTTAACTGTTTGCAAACCATTTGGAAAGCTTCACCATGCAGAAGAACAGCTATTGCCATCGTAACGTTCACCTTCGCTTTCTTTGGCCAGTTTTTCTTGCGTCCTTCATCCCTGGACTTTCGAAACAGCAGAAAGTGTTATTTAAAGTCTCTTTTTAGTTGTATTTTAAGATATTTTCTGTAAGAGCTGCTAATTTTATTTAAAAAAGAAAAACAGACAAAAAAAAAGGGAAGAGAAGTTGTACAAAATGCCTCCTTTTTAACTATGATTTCTTCGTACAGGGCATGTATTGGACGTCTCATCGTGTACAGCGTCAGTACACTGAAAGCATAGGTGCAAGATGCTTTCTTTATATTGGCTGTAAAAAGTTTGTATTTATTATGTATAAAAAGTTGAATAATAAAAAAGTGGAAGTAAATCCGTGATGCAGGAGCCGTTATGGAAGGTTTGGGCATCAATCCAAGGGGAAAACCAGGAATTTGGGGATGAAAATGGACATTTTCTCGGCTGTTGCTTCTGTGATGTATGCTTTTACGTAGAAATGAGAATCTTCTGGTCAGAAAAACCCTTCTGCACCGCTTGGAGTGGTCTTTAACCATCCCTTTAAGGTGGTATTTACACGAGGAAGTAAAATGATGCCCCAAATGAAGAGCCTGTAACAAAGCTCCACTTAGCAAAAGAATTGTTCAATTGCCTTGATGCAATTAGGGTAATTGCATAAAGAAAGAGAGGGATTGATGATAACTCTTCAGTGTGATTGTCCTTTAATAGGCTTGATTGGCCTAATTGTGTGAGGAGAATTCCTGCTGCATCCCAAAGCCCTCTAGCATTAGGGTCCCTTTTTGCTCTGGGTTTCCAGGACTGGTTTGGGATGAAGGGACCTTAATGCTCCTCCAGTTCCAACCCCTGCCACGGGCAGGGACACCTTCCACTGGAGCAGCTCCAAGCCCCTGTGTCCAACCTGGCCTTGAGCACTGCCAGACACAGGGCAGCCACAGCTTCTCTGGGCACCCTGGGCCAGCGCCTCAGCACCCTCCCAGGGAAGAGCTTCTGCCTAAGAGCTCATCTCGGTCTCCCCTCTGGCAGTTAAAGCCATTCCCCTGTCCTGTCCCTACAGCCCTTGGCCAAAGCCCCTCTCCAGCTTTCCTGCAGCCCCTTCAGGCACTGGGGCTGCTCTCAGGTCTCCCCTTCAGGAGCCTTCTCTTCTCCAATGGCTCTGCTTCCCAGGTTTTGGAAAGGGAAAATGAGACTGAGAATTTGATGGAAGTGATGGGGGTTTGTGATAAAATTTACTACAGATTAATTGTGCCAGGGTTTCTGTCTCTTTGTTTCATGGGAACACTTGAAGAAACCCAGGCGTGTGGGTGAACTCTCCTTCCCATATAGCACAAGTATCTCTCACTGTTGATAGTAATTCAAAAGGAAAGCAAAACCCCCACCTTCTTCTCCACGTAAGGGCTCTTTTGCTTCTCTGCATATAAAACAGCAGTGGCTACTCTGCAACGCCTGCAAATCCCAGCATGGCAGAGGATATCTCCCTTTATCAGCCCTTCTTTATGCAGAGCTTCCCAGGAAGCCTGGGAGAGGAGCTGCTGCCATGAAAAGAGCCCTTTCTCCCTATGTTTTCTCTGCCCATCTGCCCTGCATAAGACTGATGGGAGGGATGGGGGGAATAACTGCTCCCTCTGTCCTACATCCAGAGGTGAGCTCAGGATACTGAGACCTCAGTTCAAGACACAGAGGGAGGGTGGAGAAAGGGATAAAAGGAAAGGAAACTTCACAGAAATCAGGGATGCAGCACATGAGCCGCTGAAAGACGCGGCTCGGAAGATGCTGACGTGCTTACTATGGCGAGTAGCTCCTACTCCAGGCATTCCCCAGGGGAGGACTGAGGATTACAGATCCGGGAGGAGGATCAGTGTAGCAAGCGTGCCTCTGCATTGCAGGTCATTTCATCCCGTAAGTCAAAGCGCTGCAGTGCTTGGGGCTGGACTGGGGAAGGCAGGGAAGCTCCGTGGTGCCTGGAGTTGGACTGGAACAGACCCCTCTGTTCCCAGCAAGGGGAGGGGGATGCTGGGTTTACTTAAGTACAGGCAGAGGCTGATAGAACACAGCAGCATTTGTGTGTGGAGCCCGTAGGGTCTGTTCCCCACACAAGCTGAACTAAAGCTGCAGCAGGGCAGGCAGCAGGGAGCCAGGCTGCTGCTTAACATGCTGGAATGTGCTTTACATCCCAAGGGAAATCTCCGCCCTTCCCCCCCTCAGAAATACAACCTGGAATCACTGTGTTGAGCAGACCATGATTTAGTTCATATCACAGAGCAGAGCCGGCCAGGGGTGGAATAAAGATGGGCTGAGAAACAAGAAGTTATCTCCATAACCTGGTCCTATGTCTCAAATGTTCAGGATTCCAGAAGCTGTTCCCTGCGAGGGTGCTGAGGCGCTGGCCCAGGGTGCCCAGAGAAGCTGTGGCTGCCCCATCCCTGGCAGTGCTCAAGGCCAGGTTGGACACGGGCTTGGAGCTGCTCCAGTGGAAGGGGTCCCTGCCCGTGGCAGGGGTTGGAGCTGGAGGAGCTTTAAGGCCCCTTCAGCACAAACCAGGCTGGGATTCCATGGTTCTATAATTCTCTGTGCCCCTGCATCCTGCTTACAAGGCAGTGCCAGCATCACCTGAAGATTTCTCTTTATAGAGATAAATCTGTGTCTTATTATGCTGCATAATGAAGCACCCTCTATTGTAGAATCATGGGCAGGGACACCTCACACTAAACCATGGCACCCAAGGCTCTCTCCAACCCGGCCTTGAACACTGCCAGCAGTGGAGCATTCACAACTTCCCTGGGCAACCCATTCCAGTGCCTCACCACCCTCACAGGAAAGAACTTCTTCCTCATATCCAATCTAAACTTCCCCTGTTTCAGTTTGAACCCCTTACCCCACCTCCTGTCACTGCAGTCCCTAATGAAGAGTCCCTCCCCAGCATCCCTATAGCCCCCTTCAGACACTGGAAGCTGCTCTGACGTCTCCACGCAGCCTTCTCTTCTCCAGGCTCAACAGCCCCAACTTTCTCATCCTATCTCCATACAGGAGCTGCTCCAGTCCCTCATCATCCTCGTGGCCTCCTCTGCACTTGTTCCAACAGTTCCATGTCCTTTCTAAGTTGAGGACCCCAGAACTGCACACAGTGCTGCAAGTGAGGTCTCACAGAGCAGAGCAGAGGGGCAGGATCACCTCCCTTGACCTGCTGCTCACGCTCCTTTGGATGCAGCCCAGGATACGGTTGGTTTCTGGGCTCAAGCGCACACTGCAGCCGCCTCATGTTCATGTTCTCATGGACCAACACCCCCACGTCCTTCTCCTTGAGCTGCTCTGAATCTCTTCTCTGCCAACAGAGGAGGGAAATGGCTGTTATCCCAATCCCAAGTTTTTCCCTTTTTTCAGTGATTTTTGGTGTAGAATTTCCTTTCTCCAAAGCAGATTCAGGAGCAGTTGCTCCTGCTCTGGTGTAATTGCATTTGTCTCCTGTAATTGCTTCTCCTTTTTCCATTGTTTATTGAGATTGGAATGGATTTCCAGGTCTGGTCGCATTGGGAACGCTGAGAGCAGCTCCTGTAAATCCCACAGCACAGCCATTTGTCTTCTTTACTCCGCTGAATCCTGCAGGAAGAGCCAACTCCAGCTTCACCTCTGTGTCCTGGGCAAATGACTGCATTCATTCATTCCTCGGACAGCGGGGCCTCCTTCCTGCTTCCCATAGGGAATGGTGGAGAGGTGGGATAGAGTCTGCAGGCACCGAGTGGATAGGAAACAACAACAACCTGGGATTAACTTGCTGAGAAGAATCATAGAACAGTTTGGATTGGAGAGGACCTCAAAGCTCCTCCAGCTCCAACCCCTGCCATGGGCAGGGACACCTTCCACTGGAGCAGCTCCAAGCCCCTGTGTCCAACCCGGCCTTGAGCACTGCAGGGATGGGGCAGCCACAGCTTCTGTGGGTCACAAAGAGTAAACTTGCATAAGGAGGATTGAGAGGCTGCGTGATGACAAATCAGGGTACAGCATTGAAAGTAATGCGTATTCCGTTCTTCATTTCACAGCCTTTGTCGTTGCTTCTTTTTGAGGCAATTTTATTGTATTGCTCTATCTCATGTACAGTAAATGGTTTAAAGGGGCAGGGAAGGGAAGCAACAGTTATTTCTGATACGGTCTTGAGAGCACAAAGAGGAATGGCTTTAAGCTGCCAGAGGGGAGACGGAGATGAGCTCTTAGGCAGAAGCTGTTCCGTGTGAGGGTGCTGAGGCGCTGGCCCAGGGTTCCAGGTAGTCAGAGCAGTGGCTGCTCACAGCACATGCCCGGGCAGCGCAGTGATTCCGGAGGAGGACTCCCCAGAAGCTTCGTTTTGGCAGAGCTTTGGAAGAAAGGCAGAGGGAAGCGTTGGGACTCCCAGGATCTTCAGTGAAAGGATCTGAGCTCTCTTGCGGTGCTTGGGCCGGCAGAGCTGCGTCTGAGCCAGGTAACAGTCACTTGTTCAGGCGTGAGAGTGTCAGGAGGGCTCTGAGACCGCGGTTCAGTGAGAGGGAATCCAGGCGCAGGGCACCTTGTGCTAATCCAGGAGTGCTGTGGCACCGTCAGATGGAGGCTGATCCGGAATAGGCTCCCTCTGCCAGCTCAGATGTGTCCGCAGAGCTTCCAGGGGTTGAGTTCGCTGCCGACAGGATGGGTTTTGGTGTCTGGGGCACTCCAATACATCAAACCGGGTCTTGCACATCCCCTTGCTGGCAGCCTGGTGAAGGAGAGCTGGTGTGAGTCTGTGCTGTGGCTTGTAGCTGGTGCTAGCAGAGAGGAACCAGTGCTGGAGCTGGTTCAGCTTTGTCTTGGTGGACATTAGGCCGGGTCTTGGAATCCCAGAGTGGTTTGGCTTGGATATCTTTGGCAGGGACACCTTCCACTGGAGCAGCTCCATGCCCCTGTGTCCAACCTGGCCTTGAGCACTGCAGGGATGGGGCAGCCACAGCTTCTGTGGGCACCCTGGGCCAGCGCCTCAGCACCCTCCCAGGGAATGTCATGAAAGGCCAGGAGAAAACCGGAACACTTCACCTCCTCCATCCGTTGGGTGGAAGCTTGGGAGGGGACTACCCCAAGCACTCAAGAGCACTGCTGGAAGGTTTCGTCTCCCCATGGATCCGAGGCTCATGAAGCCCCAACTCCCCACACATGCTGCTGTCCCCTTGGGGACTCTTTTCCCCTGGAGCCAGGGACAGGGAATACCGCCACCGCAGGCTGCCTGTGGGGAGCTGGAGGCCAGGGAACAACACAGGGAGATGGAGACCTTTTGTGTATGGAGCCAAGAAGTCCTCGGTGCCTCTTTGGGCTTCCTTGCCCTAATGGGGACTCTCTTTTGGGTGATGGCATCCAAGATTCACAGCTTTGCATCCAGGTTTTCTGAAATAGTGGGGATTTTCTGGCCAGAGTTTCAACTGCAATTTCATTCCAAATGTTAATCATTATAACCATGGATTTTTGATGTGTTGGACTTAGACCAAAACTACCGCGTATGGAGCATCCCCCTGGTGAAAAGCCTGCACAGATCAGGAGCAGGAGCCTGCTGCAATACAGCAGCTGCGTGGTTGTAAGTCTCAAAGTGCTGAATTCTCCCCCTACAGTGACATTCGAGGGATGGGAGCAGAGGAGAGGGGTGGTTGGACCAAGCAATGCGTCGGTAAATCTGCTGTTGTGATCTTTAACCCAGCTCTCCCCTCCTGAACGTCCCTGCACCGCTTGGCTTTCGATTGCTGTTGGCTTCTCAAGGTCTCCCTGCACTGTAAATCACTGCTTCCCTCAAGCGATGCTCCTGCATCCCAGCTCCTGCAGCAGGGAGCCACGCTGGGTGCGAGGAGGCTCAGTGCCAATCCAGTTCGTGTTCCTGGAGAGCAAACCCACATCACATCCATTCTCAGCCTGCCGCAAAGTGTTCTTGAGGTCAGGGTGAATCATTACCCAAGGACACCAAGGGATTGTTCTGGGATAACGAGTGGGATAACTCATGCGCATCCGTCAGGGAAGCGCTGCTGCTTGCCTTGGGAATCATCTGACCGAGCTCAGCCGAGGAGACGACTCATTGATTTCAAGTCCTGAGCAGACATAGGTGGAGGTAATTCTGGGATGTTGGGGGCGTTATTCCAACAGGGACAACAGGGTCAGTAAAGACTTCATGTATTTAATAGCCCCTCAAGACAACTGTGGTGTGTTGCAGCTGGAGTGGGTCATGTAGAGATGGGGTACTGAAAACCAGAGCTTCCTGATGGCAGCCACTTGGTGTGCTTGCTGATTGCTTGGTTTCTAAAGCAAATGGCCCCCACACTGCAAACGCTGCTTTGAGCTCACCCTTCCCTTAAAGATACATAGAAGAGAAGGGGGAAGGAGGTGTTAAGTTTAAGCTCTGCTTTTGCGTTCTGGTCTGGTGTCTTTTTGCTCTCGATGGGGCTCTTACAAGGCTGACTGATGTCCTAGAAGATAACCTTGTGCTCAGGCTAAGGGCCCGTTATCACTGCTGCTCTCCTGCTGCTCCTCGGAGCTGGCGACAAAAGCAAGGACCAGGTTATTGCCAGGCTGCTCACGAGCAGCTCCCCCTGCGCTGCCGCAGCATCGCTCCCCGGCCCGAAGCATCCTGCCCACCTCATCTGGATGAGCCGGGCTTGGAGCTGAGCCTGGCAAAGCACCAGCTACACACATCAGATCAGGATGGGCTCAGCCTGAGACTCAGCTGGTGCTGACCCCTCAGAGAGTGTTTTGCTCCATTAGGCCTCGGGCTGTCCTCCGTGCCGACAGCCATTAGAAGGAAGCACAGGGTGGAGGTCAGCGCTGGATCCCAGCGCTTCCCAGAGGAGCCCTGGGGTTGGATTACAAGTGAGGAGGATGCTGCTTTGAGGCCTTCGTCTCCATTGTCTGCATTGCAAAGCAGTTTGGCTGCCCCTAGCACAAAGAAAGAGGTGACAGAGCTGAAAGCTTCTGAGGGACCAAGAGCCCGGGCACTGAGATCTGCCCTTGTGACTGCTGCAGCTTTAGCAGGTCACTTTGTTGGTACTTGCCTCCAGTTCTCTTCCTGTGTTTCAAGGTGTCATCGTCCCTGATGGATGTCTCCAAAGAGCAGTGCAGTGTCTCAGCGAACATTGCTGATTTCATGTCCCTTTCAGGCCTTGTGTGTTGCTGCTCCCCACCTGGAATCCTTCACCACCATGAATGCTGTCATTCACTGTGTCGCAGTCAGGCTGGGATGAGCTCTGCTGCTCCCTTTTCTTCCTCATCTCCAACCTGAACTTCCCCTGTTTCAGTTTGAGCCCATCAGCCCATGTCCTATCCCTGCAGTCCCTGATGAAGAGCTCCTCTCCAGCATCCCTGTGGCCCCCTTCACACACTGGAAGCTGCTCCTTCTCCAGGCTCAACAGCCCCAGTGTTCTCAGCCTGTCCAAGTATCAACACCATCTGTGCTGTTCCTCACCAGCCACAGCAGCAAAGCCAAACCCATTCCCTGCTCTCTCCCCATACCAAGTGCAATGCTCCCTGTATGCACGCCCACGTCCATCTCACAGGCTCCTGAGCTCCCCGCATCCTCCCGTGTCATGTAACCACAGTGAGCAGCTACACCACGTTGGAGGAGCGCATGGAAGGGCAGGTGATGGCCCTATCTCAGTGCTTCTGATGCAGATGCACCCATAAATCACCAGAAGATGTATTACACAGGGGAAATCAGCCACCTGCCCTCTGCTGCTTTCCCGGAGCTCCAGAGCTGATTAAGCAGCACTGACTTAAGCTGATGGGTTTCAGGTGATGCTACCAAGGGCAAACGGCTCTCTTGGAAGTGCCCATTAAGGTTTCAATTTCCCTGCCTTGCTCAGGGCCATGGTGCTGGGGTGTGAGCTGCTGGAATGAGCTCTGCTAGCAGCCAGTGGCTTCATTAAATAGTAAAGAGCACACCGAGATCCTTATTCCATTTCCTGTTCTTAAAGGAACTATCTATTATTTACTCCTGGGCTTCAAGGCCTTGAAGTGAATCCAAGCAGTGAAGCAAAACCTTCTTTACCGGGAGAGGTGCCCAAAGGGAAGGCTCACAGTGATGGACACGTTTGGGAGCAGCCGTTCAAACACTGCCAGTGATGTATCAGAGCTAATGGAGGTGACGGGGTTCCATGGAGGGACAGATCCTGCTCTGGGGGGTCAGTCCCTGCTCTTGTAATGAATTGGTGATTGCTGCAATTGGTGGCTTAAATCCAGAGAGTTTCTGGTGCAGAACGTGTGCATTTGCCCGTTTTGACATTTAAGGGGGTTCGTGTTCAGGCTTTGTCACTCAAAAGCTGTAACCATGTTCTCACATCACAGAATCAGGAGCATAGAATGGTTTGGGTTGGAAGGGACCTTAAAGCTCCTCCGGGTGCAGCCCCTGCCATGGGCAGGGACACCACGCTAGCCCATGTCATCCAAGACTCTCCTCCTGGAGGTCCCCACGCTCGTTTCCAGGGCCCCAATTCACCCTTAGCATAGACCTGAGCTGTTTCTGCCCCACTTTCAGTCCTCCTCTTGGATTGCTGTAGCTGCGGGGAAGGAGATGGGATTTGCCACCTCTGCCTGCAGCCACAGCGCCCTTTCCCCTCCCATCCCGCAGGATCGTGCCACCTTCCCTCTGCTGCAGCAAGGTTTCCTGGACTTGCTTCCCCATGTTCTTGCCAAGCCAAGAAACAGTAAATCCTCTGTGTGAAGTGTTTGCAAAGGGCCTTTAAACGTGGCCCTGAGTCCTGCTCCTCCCAATGTTTTTCCGCTCCATCCCACCCCGCTCTTACAGCTTCCTCACGCTGCTCCGTGTGGGAAGGGGCTCACCACGCAGGGTTTGGGTTCCCCATGAGGCAATCGGCGCCAAAGGGGCAGGAGATGTTCCTCAGGAGCTTTTCCAAGCTGCTGGATTGTTGGGAATAGCTCGAGGAGGGGATTTATACCAGGCAAGGCAATTCAACTCGAACGGTAGCAGCTGCTGCAACTGCAGCAATGAACTGCAATACTGCAGCCTGTGCCATCAACCTCCCATCAGAGGCAGGCTTTACAAATGCTTGACAACCACTGCTTGCAATCCATCGTATCTCTGCTTGCATTACTTTCCAGGAGCAGTCTCCATTCGGTTGATGCAGTGTCTCTCAGTTGGTCCATCTCTGCCCTGGGTTGCATTTTCCACAGCTGCTTGCTGGGAAAATGCATGAACTCTGCGCTGTGCCTGGGGAAGGCGCTGATGGAGGGGGAGGGATTTGATGGTGTTCCTTGCCTGGGAGCTTGGGATGGGGGGTTGGCTCTTGGGAGGGTGGGACAGGCGGCCTGTCCCTCTGAGGATGGTGATGGTCCGGGTTTGGCACCCCTCACAGGCCATGCAGAGACAGCAGCATCCTGCAGATACAAGGCTGGGAACAGGCGTTAAGCTGCTGTGTCTTGTGCCCTTGTCCTGGATAGGGACAAGTCTGAATGATGGCTCCTCTGGAGCCAGGCTGAGAGAGCTGGGCTGGGGCAGCCTGGAGAAGAGAAGGCTCCTGAAGGGGAGACCTGAGAGCAGCTCCAGTGCCTAAAGGGGCTGCAGGAAAGCTGGAGAGGGGCTTGGGACAAGGGCTGTAGGGACAGGACAGGGGAATGGCTTTAACTGCCAGAGGGGAGACTGAGATGAGCTCTGAGGCAGAAGCTGTTCTGTGTGAGGGTGCTGAGGCGCTGGCCCGGGGTGCCCGGAGAAGCTGTGGCTGCCCGGAAGAGTCTCTGCCCTCGGCTTCTTGTACATGTGATCCCGGTTCCCTCCTGTGCTCCTGGCAGAGCCGTGATGCAGCTCCCAGCCCGCAGCAGGGCCTCAGCTTGGGCTGAATTCCTGCTCCAAGCTCCGTTTCCCATAGCAGACGCTCTCCCCTGGGACCATCCCATTACAGGGGAGCTTCCTCGCTGCTGGGAAATGCGGCCGGGAGCGGTCCGGCATTAAGTCCATTTCTTTTCCCCCTCCTTTATATGATTTGGTTGTTCCTGTAATAGTGATCAGCACCTTTCCGGCTGCTGGGGGCAGCTCTGTCCTAGCAGAGACCATCTGAGTCCTCCACAGCTCTTCCTTCCCATTCCCGTTCCTTAGGCCTGTGGGTGATCTGCTGAGCCCATAGTGGCCCTTGGCATGGCATCACAGATGCAGGAGTCTGCCCTGACAGCACAGGGTTGTGGTACATCATCCTGCTTGGGAATAGCCTTGGGAATCCCATCTCTTGGAGACCGTCAGCCTCAGTCAGAAGATTTATATCCAGACAGATCCCTCGAGCAGCCACCCCTTCCTTTAGGGCCAGCTCCATCTCCTGCTGCCCATAGCTGCAAGGGGAGAAGCCCATCTGCTGTGAAAGCGGTGATTTTAGAGGCAGGAATTACATTCCTCCAACACCCCAGAAAGCTTTTTGGGGAAGGAGCTGCATCCTCAGAGACAGAGCTCAGAGGAGAGGCCATAGTGAGGACTCCATATCAAGTCGTTTGGAGGTAGATGGAGACAAGGTCTGTGCTGAGCCTGTCGAAATCCCCCCGTAGCATGGCCCCAAAGGCTCTCACAGGCAGAGAATCAGAAGGAATGGGATGTTTCCAAACTCCCCGGGTGTATCCAGAGAGGTGATGGGATTTGTCCATTCCTGGGTGGGAACCAACTTTGTATCCCCAAATCCCACGGGTGTCTGAGCTCCAGGGATCGCAGGGATGAAGTTCGCCCTCACCTCCCTCCCTGCCGTGGAATCCAGTTCCCGTCTTGCTCTGTGCGCAGGAGGAAGAGGCTGGATCGGGATGCAGCAGCCCTGTGTCGCTGGGGGTGGCTGCACCGATGCAGCAGGAAAAGACGGGTCCTGTGTTTCTGCCTGTACCAATGTGTCCTGGTGTGGTTTGGACGACCCTCAGGCTGTTCCCTGATGCGTCATTCCCTTGCAGAGCCACCACAGTCCTTAGGTAACGCAGGATCTCCCTTGGGGTTATTTTGCCATGTGAGAACAGCGGCAGCAATGGCAGTTGGGGACATTCCCAGCCAGGACATCTGCTCCTAATGCCCTTTCACTGTTATCCACGGAAAACAGGGTATCCCAAAACCCAGCATTCCTGCAAGCCGGGAAAGCCGCTGCCTTCCCTGGCCCCTTCACTGCAAAGGGCTGCCAGCCCCTCTTGGATGCTCTGAACGGGAGCCAGATTCCCGGGGAGAAAACGCTGGGATGTGGCTTTAATTGAGCCTGTGCAATGGCCTTGGGCTGCCATAAACCATGTTGCTGTCTGGGCAATGAAAGGAGCTGGGGGGAGGCACAACAGCTCCTGATTCCCGAACCTGCTCCAAGCTGGCATTCCCACAGTGAGGAAACCTGCTGCTAACCCCATGGCACCTGCAGTGAGGACACAGGGCTTCCCTGGTGCCACCAAATGCCATGTCAGGGGGTAATATCCCCACTTCTTCGTCTTTGCTGCAGCAATCCCAGGGGGTTTTACATCCACTTGGACCTTGGGAACAAAGGGAACCTCTGGAGTGACAGCCACCCATCAGGGGATTTATGGATAGTGCTGTAGATCCAAGCCTTACTGGGGCCATTGGGATCTGATTTTCCAGACTTGATTTGAGCTCTCCGAGCTGAGGGATACAGGCACAGCACAGCTTTTTTGGATGCTGCCAGTCTCCCCTTCCGCAGGGATGGAGCAGAGAGGAATTCATCCCCTTCTGGCTGCAAACAGCATCTCGGAGCATCACACTGTATCCCTGGGAGCCGCCTGGAGCCGGGGATGGATGGAGCGGAGGGAGGAATCCCACGTTGCTATTTGTGGAAGGGACTGAAATGTTCCCGGCTCCAAAGGCTGCAGTTTGGAGCCCGCTGGCTTAGCTGGGCCATGTCTGGGGAGAGCAGGGACATTCCCGTGCTGCCTAACGCCACCAAGGCCCCTGCTTTGTACCAGAGTGCAGCTTGACCCCAGCTCTGGGTGTCGATGCTGACCCTGAAACGCTGATACAACACATAGTTTCTCCTTAATAGGGCATGGAAAAGGGGATGCACGTCAAGGCCAGGCTTTTTTGCTCATGTTCTGCCTTTCCCCGTCTTTATGTGATCCAGAAATACATTGGTTGAGCCTCTCCTGGGTAAACCTAGCCTAAAAATATGAGATGAACTTGGGCCAGATACTTCCTGCTCTGGAAGTACTGTGGTCTCAGGCTGGAAACCAGCAAACAGAGTGGGGTTTGTGGAGGTCAGAAGGGTCTTTCCTTCAAAATGGTTTGAGATCCTGGTTAATCTGCTCAGATCCCTGCACAGAGACATCCCCAGCTCCTGGCCTGATGGGCTGGTGTTACCCTGGGCTGAGGACCTCAAACACAGATGTCCCCTCACTGTAGTGATAGGAAAAGGGTGATGGGTTTAAACTGAAACAGGGGAGATTTAGGTTGGAACTAAGGCAGAAGCTCTTCCCTGGGAGGGTGCTGAGGCACTGGCCCAGGGTGCCCAGAGAAGCTGTGGCTGCCCCATCCCTGCAGTGCTCAAGGCCAGGTTGGACACAGGGGCTTGGAGCTGCTCCAGTGGAAGGGGTCCCTGCCCGTGGCAGGGGTTGGAACTGGAGGAGCTTTACAGTCCCTTCAACGCAACCATTCCATGATTTTATGATCCACCTCGGCATGGTGCTGGGACCGTGGGTTCTCCAAGTGCCACCACAAACCTCACCATCTCTATGGCCTTTTGAGCACGGTGTGTCTGCCTAGCTCCATCCCCATTCCCATGCCCCTGCCCTCTCCTCGGTGCTCACAGGCTGCAGTGGAGCTGGGCTGGGGCAGGGAAAGAGCAGAGCTTTAAATAACCTCCTCCAGAATATATGTGTTTGTGTTGGACGGTTCCTGGGAGCTCGTTGACAGCCGGGCTGCAGGAACAGCGGGATGGGCCAGGGAAGGGGGGAAGCAGGGAGCTCCTCATAGCCTCTGCTGCCAGGGGAAGCGTGATACTGCACCATGCTGGAGGAAAACGGGAAGCTTTCCTTGGAGATATCTCCTGCTTGGTTTGTGTCTCAGTGATGGGCTGGGGAGAGGTCACACACTGTTGCTGTGTTGGTCAGTCCTATGGTCCATCCAGATGGATTAAGGATGTTTGAGGTACATCCCTGGCCTGTTTGCTTTACTATCTCCTCATAATGTGGCTATTCTACCCCCTTTTCCTATCTGCTTTCCTCCTGGGCGTCCCGAACTTCCACAGCTCTATGCGGCCCGAAGGTCCCAGCTCCTCTGGAAGATGAGGCTCAGCAGGTCCCTCTGAGGGGTGAGTTCAGAAAAGGAGATGAGCAGCAACCTGCAGGCTGAAATGGGGGCACAGAAATTAGGGTGCTTTACACCCAGGTCAGTTTATTGCAAGTATAGACCTAGATGAAGCCTAAGTGGTGATTTCTACAGCGCTGGGAAGGATCAGCACCTATTCCACCATCTGGACATGAGCTGGTTTTGTCTCATCATGCCCAGGGATGCAGATGGAGAAGAGCACCAGGAGCCCACTGCAATGCCTAAGCACGTATTTCTGTTCACACTACTCCAGCCCAGTCTGAGCCCTGGGCCCTCAGGGCTCCTTAAACCCATCCCTGGTCAGCCTGGCTCCAGCCTGGCCACAGCCACAGTCCCTGGGGAAGAGATGGGAAGAGACTGATGGAGTTGCGGCTCCTAATTTTGGCCAAGAGGAAGTTTCCATTGGGAACAGCACTGATGGAGTCCGTGGACAGTAACCGGCACTTGAGGAGCATGGAGATGAAAGGAGAGAGAAGGATGAGGCCACCACTGGGGTTGGTGTGTTTTGGCAGCCCGAGAGGGAAGAAAGGGGGAGCAAAGGATAGCAGGAACAGCAGAAGCTGGAGAGGGAGATGGGGGAGAGGAACAGAGAGCCCTGCTGTGCCCCCTCCCTCTGGGGAGATCTTAGGGAGGTTGAAGTGTGGATGGTGTGGGAATGCCAGGCTTGGATCGGCCCTGAGAGGGGAAGGAGTTGCTTGAGGGAAGGATATAATGGTTGGACTCACTGCAAGTGCAAGAAGAGCATTCAGAGGGGACACTAAATGTGTCTGCTCCATGGGCTGCGCCAGACAGGCTCAGTCTCACCGATGCTCCACCATCCCTCAAATCCTGGACAGATGAATCCCTGGGGCAGAGGGAAGAGGGAGGAGAGGAATGAAGCGAAGCTTTTCCCACCCTGGCAACCGTCTCCACTGACATCTAGTGGCAAAACAAGGTGAAGAGGAAAGCTGGGTCCTCAGGCCCTGCTGCCCCTCCATTTCTCCCATAGGCAATACTGGGGTGGGTGTTTGAAGGAGATGTGTTTTACCAGTGCTGTGCTGGTTATACTGGAATTCCCTGCGTGGTTTGCCTGGCTGCATCTCAGTGAGGCAGCAAAGTGTCGCCGGAAAACGTGAGCCCCAAAACACCATCGTTGGTGTTAATGGGACCCTGGTGGGGTTTAGCCAAATAGTTAGCAGGAGACAAACCTCAGCAGGGGTCTGGATGTGGCCATCCCATTCAGGAGAGAGACTAATGGCAGGATCATGGATTCAGAACTGGTGGTGGAGGTCCCACTGCTCTCTGTTCTTCCGTCAAGGGTTGGGATCAGCTCCGGAGCAGAGGCGTCTTCTCTGCTGCGCTGTTCCCAAAGCAATTCCAATTGCTTCCCAACGTGTTTTTGAGGACCTTCTCTTTGCTCATCAACTCTGCATGGCCTCAGCAGTCCAGCCCAAAACCAAAGGTAATGGCCAGGCCATTAGTGCCACCCATCATCAGTGGCAATGCCTCTTGGTGGGAGATGGTGGCCATCAACCTTCTAATTTCCAGCCGCTGCGGGCCCTTACCTGCAATCTGCTGCTGAGAGCTGCCTACAAACATGCTCCTCAGAAGAAATCTAGTTCAGAATTCCCTTCTGTAGCCAAAAAACCTGAGAATACATAGAATCATAGAATCATAGGATCATAGAATCATAGAATCATAGAATCATAGGATCATAGAATCATAGAGTCGTTAGGGTTGGAAAGGACCTTAAGCTTTTCCAGTTCCAACCCCCTGCCATGGGCAGGGACACCTCACACTAAACCATGGCACCCAAGGCTCTGTCCAACCCAGCCTTGAACACTGCCAGCGATGGAGCATTCACAGCTTCCCTGGACAACCCATTCCAGTGCCTCACCACCCTCACAGGAAAGAACTTCTTCCTCATATCCAATCTAAACTTCCCCTGTTTCAGTTTGAACCCATTACCCCATGTCCTATCACTGCAGTCCCTAATGAAGAGTCCCTCCTCACCATCCCTATAGGCCCCCTTCAGACACTGGAAGCTGCTCTGAGGTCTCCACGCAGCCTTCTCTTCTCCAGGCTCAACAGCCCCAACTTTCTCAGCCTGGCTCCATACAGGAGCTGCTCCAGTCCCTCATCATCCTCGTGGCCTCCTCTGCACTTGTTCCAACAGTTCCATGTCCTTTCTATGTTGAGGACCCCAGAACTGCACACAGTGCTCCAAGTGAGGTCTCACAGAGCAGAGCAGAGGGGCAGGATCACCTCCCTCGACCTGCTGCTCACGCTGCTTTGGATGCAGCCCAGGATACGGTTGGTTTCTGGGCTCCAGCGCACACTGCAGCCGCCTCATGTTCATTTTCTCATGGACCAACACCCCCACGTCCTTCTGCGCAGGGCTGCTCTGAATCTCTTCTCTGCCCAACCTGGAGCTGTGCCTGGGATTGCTCCAACCCAGGTGTAGGACCTTGCACTTGGCATGGTTGAACTTCATCAGGTTGGCATCAGCCCACCTCACAAGCGTGTCAAGGTCCCTCTGGATGCCATTCCTTCCCTCCAGTGTATCAACCGAACCACACAGCTTGGTGTCATCAGCAAACTTGCTGAGGGCGCA
Source organism: Myiopsitta monachus (assembly GCA_017639245.1). Lineage (NCBI taxonomy): Eukaryota > Metazoa > Chordata > Aves > Psittaciformes > Psittacidae > Myiopsitta > Myiopsitta monachus. The sequence continues at coordinate 96,524,980 of CM029919.1, read as the reverse complement.
CTCAATCCCACTGTCCATGTCACCGACAGAGATGTTGAACAGGACCGGTCCCAGCACCGATCCCTGAGGGACCCCACTCGTTCCCGATCTCCAGCTGGACATTGAGCCATTGAGCACAACTCTTTGCGTGCGGCCATGCAGTCAGTTCTATTATCCACCGAGTGGTCCACCTATCAAATTGATGTCTCTCCAATTTAGAGACCAGGATGTTCCTACATACAGCAGGAAAGACCTGTGGTAGCTGTAAGTTTACAGTCACCTCTCCTCCATACTTGCAGTTCACAAGAAGTAGTTGAGAGCTGTTGTTAAGATGTACATAAAGCAGCAGACGAAGGGGGAACAGCGCAGCATCCTCCGGCAGAGCCTCCTGATGATACCCTGCAAATAAGCAACCAGCCTGTCTGTGATTTTCACACTGTTTTCCTCACGGGTGCTTCCTTCTGCTGTGACGGACCGAAAACTAAAGGCTAACCCGACACAAACAGCCTGTCAAGGCTGCTGCTGATCCCCTCACCTCCACCTGGCCTTGAGCTGTGTCCCCGTCATGTCTGAGGTGGCTGCAGTGCTGTGCTCTTGAATATCGGGTATAAAATGAGGTGAATTACAGAGGCATAGGACTGTTTGGGTTGGAAAGGACTTTCAAAGCTCATCTGGCCCAACCCCTGCTCATTGCAGGGACATCTTCAGCTATACCGGGTTGCCCAGAACCACATCCAATGGCCTTGGACGTCTCCAGGGATGGGGCACCCGCCACCTCTCTGGGCAACCTGTGCCAGTGTTTTTCCACCCTCACTGTAAAGCATTGCTTCCTCACATCCAGCCTGAATCTCCCTCTCTTAGTGTAAAACCATCACCCCTTGTCCTATCGCAACAGACTCTTCCCCATCTTTCTTATAGGCCGCTTTTAAGAACTGAAAGGCTGCTCTAAGGTCTCCCCTTGTCCTGTCCCTACATCCCTTGTCCAAAGCCCCTCTCCAGCTTTCCTGCAGCCCCTTCAGGCACTGGAGCTGCTCTCAGGTCTCCCCTTCAGGAGCCTTCTCTTCTCCAGGCTGCCCCAGCCCAGCTCTCTCAGCCTGGCTCCAGAGCAGAGCTGCTGCAGCCCTCGCAGCAGCTCCATGGCCTCCTCCGGGTTCTGGGCTCAAAACACCGCGGATTGCCCCAACCCAGGGGCGGGACGTTGTCTTTAGCCCCGCTGAGCCTCATGAGGTACCGGTCCCAGTACGGACCCCTGAGGGACACCACGTGTCACTGTCGTCCATCCAGACATCGAGCCGTTGACCCCAACCCTCCATCTCTCTCCAGTTTATCACCCTGTGCCCGTTTATACCTGTTTTAGAGGCGTTTTAACGCCGTCTGTGAGCGTTCACAGCTGCCTGATAGAGTCGGACCCCCCCCCCCGGCAGCGATAGGGTTAAACCTCCCCAAGATGGCGGCGTTCCAGCGCATCGTGAGGACTACATTTCCCATCGGTCCCCGCCGGCCAGCCCACGTGGTCCGGGCTGGCCAATGGGGAGCGGCGGAAGGCCGGTATAGCCCGCCCTAAGGGCTCACCGCCTCCTTTCCGCCGGGCGGCGCGGCTCAAGATGGCGGTGCAGATCTCCAAGAAGCGCAAGGTGAGGGCGCCATCCCCGCTCCCCGCGGCTGCCGAGCGCCTCCATAGCGGTGGGGTCGTGTCGGGGGAGCCCGCGGGACTCCCGGGGCCGGGCGGCGGCGTGGGGATGGCGGCGGATGCGGGAGGATGGCGGCGGATGTGGCGCGGAGGCCCCGCGGGGAACATGGCGGCGGCGGGAGGCCTTGCGCGGGTCCCGGTGTGAGGGGCTTCAGCCGTGGTTCCCCACACAACCCTATGGGGAGGTTGCGCAGGGCTCGGGGCTTGTGTGCACAGGGCAGGCAGGCTGGGGTGGTGCTGGGAGCTGAGGCGCTTCCTTGCTTTTCCGTCTTTCATAGTGGGAAGTGTTGGGAGTTAAGTGACACCCGGCGTGTATGGGTCAGAGGAGCCGGGAGAGTGCAGGGCTCTGCCTGTTTTGGAGAGGGAGGGAGGCCTTGGCGCTGTCAGGGTGGAAGCGCGAGCCCTAGCAGAGGGCCCTGTGGGGCTGGTAAAGGGGTGGGATGCCTGTTAGTTCTGTAAGGTTTATACCGAGTCGAAGCACTGTTGCAGGACGTAGCAGGGCGGTGTGATGGCAGCCTTCAGCATGCAGTGTGCCGGTAGCGAGGTGTGCGCCAGGCACTGGGGTAGGTTCCTGCTAGGCTCAGAATCCCAAACTGGTTTGGGTTGAAGGGACCATAAAGCTCATCCAGCCCCTGCCACGGGCAGGGACACCTTCCACTGGAGCAGCTTGCTCCAAGCCCCTGTGTCCAACCTGGCCTTGAACGCTGCCAGGGATGGTTTAGTGTGAGGTGTCTCTGCATATGGCAAGGGGGGGGTGGAACTGGATGATCTTAAGGTCCTTTCCAGCCCTAACTATTCGATGATTCTATGGGGCAGCCACAGCTTCTCTGGGCACCTTGTGCCAGCACCTCAGCACCCTCCCAGGGAAGAAATTCTGCCTTAGATTCAACCTAAATCTCCCCTGTTTCAGTTTGAACCCATCACCCCTTGTCCTATCGCTCCAGTCCCTGATGAAGAGTCCCTCTTCAGCATCCTTGTAGCTCTGTTCAGATATTGGAAGAAGTGACTTGTCTATGGGAACTTCAGGGGAAATGCCTTTATTTATCCCCACTGCTGCCTCCTCTCCATGGTGGGGAGAGGCCTCAGGTCCGCAGGATGATCCCAGGGATGAATTGCTCCCAAACTCTGAATGGGAGGATCTTCTGTTCAGGCTGAGCACTTGAACAGATCTTGACTTGGTCCATTTGGTTTTCAGTTTGTCGCTGACGGCATCTTCAAAGCTGAGCTGAATGAGTTTCTCACTCGTGAACTGGCTGAAGATGGATACTCTGGAGTAGAAGTCCGGGTCACTCCAACCAGGACTGAGATTATCATACTTGCCACCAGGTAATAACTGAGATGCTGCTGTTAACACACGGGTGCTCTGCAAGGCTATAGGTGGTACTGCTGCATGCTGGAGCTTAAAGTAGTGACTATTACAGGAACTACTCGGAAGGGAGATCCTGAAGTGATCTCTAGTGCTGCAGCAGTGTTGCAACCCTGAACTTAGATGCTCAGTCTGGAAGCTCTTTGGGATGGTTACAAGCTCTGACTTGGAGACTTTTCTCAGGCATACTGTCCTTTCCTTCCCAGAACTCAGAATGTCCTGGGAGAGAAGGGCCGCCGCATCCGGGAGCTGACAGCTGTTGTGCAGAAGAGGTTTGGATTCCCTGAGGGAAGTGTTGAGGTAAAACTGTCTCTGTTATAGCAGTATGAATTGGTTGTGCAGTGTCTGGATGGTGTCAGCTGAAAGGGGGTTTGACTTAAAGATAACTCGGATCGTGTTTTACGTGCTGTCACAAATGCTTTGCTGTTTGTGGTGCTTTGAGTGCTGTCACTTTGGCTGGGTTTCTCTGATTTCCCAGCGAGAATGCAGATAAAGCTTTCTAATTTTACCTGTAAATATGTTACAGAATGTTGTCGTCCCAGTATTGAGGTGAGAACTAGTCTAACAGCATAGTGGTTGATGTTTGTGTGTTACCATCACCCTTACTGAATTCAGAATGCTTTTGTCTTTATAAACAAACTGGCTTGGTGCAGAAGTATCTCTGAGATTTGAGTATGATACTGTAATAAAAGACTTTAAAGTGACACCAGACCAGTGACTGGTCTTCTAATGTTTGAAATCTGCCACACTTACTAGTACTTTCCTCTAAAATGGATTAGTGGCAGGGGGAATGTCTTGTCTGGGGTGGTGCTCCCATTTATTCCTGCTGGGCCAGTGTTGCTGGATCACATTATACAATGAACGTTGCTGATTATATCCAGCAACTGCTTAAAAAGACCGCATGGCACAAACCCTCACAGAGCACATCATGATTTGTCAGCTCTAGGAATATCGTGTGCATGAGTGTGAACGTTTGCTTCTTGTGAAGTATCATACGATGGCTCTTGGAGATGTTGGATTAAATACACCTCACTCCCAAAGCTTTCAAAAATCAAACTATTTCTTAAGTTGGTTTTTAAACCTTAAGCAGACTTACGTAATTGAGGTGTTGTAAAAACTGTCCTTGTGATTGTCTGGATACCTCTGTCCCACAATCCCACGTGTTTTCGAGCTGTTTGAAGCAGCAGCTCTTTGACAGTGCTCCATGGAGGTTTAAATAGTCTCCTGACTTGCAGTGGAGTCTCATCAGTGTGTCTCAGCTCTGCCAGGAGTAGGAGAATAGCACCAAAAGATGTGTCGAGTCCAAGGATAAAGCTTCTGCATGTCAGTGTGGAAGGACTAACTGAACTAGATGTAGAGGATGGAGACATAGAGTAGTATGAAGCTCCTGTGTTATAAATTAATAGTATCTTGAAATACAGCCCTGTTTCTGAGTTTACTTCTCTTCCTTTGTAGCTCTATGCAGAGAAGGTGGCCACGAGAGGTCTGTGTGCAATCGCTCAGGCAGAGTCCCTGCGGTACAAGCTTCTGGGAGGCTTAGCAGTGCGTCGGTGAGTGGAGCAGGCTGAGTGCGATGGCACAGTGAGGAAGTGTGCATAAAGCTTGCAGTTACTTATTTGCAAATAAATAAAGGAGGAGTATATATTTGTGAATAAATAGAGGTAGAGGAGTGAAACACAATTTCAAGCCTTCTGGCTGAATTATAGTTCAGGTGACACTTGGCCTTGCTTCTCAGATCCCTTCGGTGATGATAAGATGACGAGTCAGAAGTGGGTGCCTCTTGATGCGGTATCTCTGCAGCATCATGTTCTGTGATGCTGCATGTGGTTCTTCAGCAGGAGCATCCTGTCATCATTGGTTGATTTAGAGGCATTTGTCTGAGAAGGGATGGGGAGCTGCACTCCTGATGTGGCTGTATTGGCTGGCTCAGCTGTGCAGCTTTTCTTGTGTCACTAAAAACACGCTTGTCACTGTTCCCACAACCTTACAAGGACCATAAGTCAGAAGAGCTTTCTTAAGCTGTGTTTGACAGTGCTAAAACAATGTGGAGAGTTTTGCTGCTTTGTGTTGCACTGGCAGAACTTTGAGTGCATGGGTGTGTGTTCAGAAGGGCTTTCTACAAACAAAAGTAGAAGTGCAATTGCCCGTGCTTGAAATGGGGATAAAATAGCTCCGTAGAGCCATTTGGATTTGGCAGAGTGGGAGTCATACAGTGGCTGTTGCTCTCTCCCTGCAGAGCCTGCTATGGTGTCCTCCGCTTCATCATGGAGAGCGGTGCCAAGGGCTGCGAGGTGGTTGTGTCTGGCAAGCTCCGAGGTCAGCGAGCCAAGTCCATGAAGTTTGTGGATGGTTTGATGATCCACAGTGGAGACCCAGTGAACTACTACGTTGACACAGCTGTGCGTCACGTCCTTCTCCGGCAGGGTGAGTGCATGGGATGCAGATCCCTTTTGTAGCTGTGGTGGTTCCTTGTGTTTGGCTTCAGAGCCAGAAGTTCTCAAGTGCTGGTGTCCCATGCCTGCAGGTTGGAGGTTTCACTCTCACCTGTGGGGTGGTAGCTTGCATGGTTTTGATGCACCACTGATGTGGCAGAGCAAGTCAGTTGTGCTCATTGTTCAGACTGCAAAAATCTACTGTTTTCCTGGCCTTTTGCAATTAAACTATTGGTGTGGAGTTTGCATGTGACATCTGAAGTAGAACTTTATTTGCATTTGTGTTTGGAAATGGGAAATGGAGAAGTGGACTTCATCAGACAACAGACTTGTGTATTCATCCCACATCCACTTTTCTAGGTGGGGGGTTTGAATGTTTCCAGTTGAGCACATGGCTTTAGGTTTTTCACATACTCTCACTTGTATCCTGTGGCCACTGAGGTTGGTAGTAAAACAACTTACATGAAACACAGATTGACTGAACTTGAGCTGTTGGCACTTTGAGTTCTGGCTTTCTTGGCTCCTAGGGGTAGGAAGACAGAACATGGGAGCTACAAGACGCACAAGAAAGACAAATGTTAGACGTTTTTCCCCTATAGCTGTGCCCTGGCAAGCCTTCCAAGCTCAGCCAGCCAAACCTCCTTGCACTTGTCCTTCCTTGGTAAAACACCCATGACTTCTGCATCCTAATTTGAGTTGAGTTGCTTAATTGATGTAGGGATAGTAGCATAGACAAAGCTCTTCTCCAGCTTCCCTTCAGTGATGATCCGATGACGAGTCAGAAGGGATGTCCTTGTGTCATTGCAGCCTGTTCAGTGCTATGTTCTGTGGTGCTGTGCTGAGACTGCCTTGGGCAGGATGTCCTATTCATTGGATGATTTTGAGGCATTTGTCTGAGAAGGGATGCAAAAGCCCTCAGTGCAGCTTCCTAGGAAAGTGAGTTATCCCAGGAAGGACAGGGTTTAAACCAGGGTAGGCATGACTTAGGGATAGAGCATGTTTTCATTCTAGTCCCAGACTGAAGTTAGCAAAGGGAGTGAACTGGATCAAGATAAAACATGCTGATGTGAATTCAGAATAATGGGATTTCTAAGAAGCTTTAGCACGTTCAAGGCCAGGTTGGACAGGGCTTGGAGCCACCTGGTCCAGTGGAAGGTGTCCCTGTTTGTGGCAGGGGGTTGGGACTAGACATTCTTAAGGTCCTTTCCATCCCAAGCCATTCTATGATTTGTGTTAATCAGCTGCATCTTAGTGTTGTCAGGGAATGTTTTGGTGCAGAAAGCATGTTTTGTGGGGTTTGTCCCTGCTGAATGGGTGCTTGATATTTTGTATTGTCCTGTCACTCTTTACAGGAGTACTGGGAATCAAAGTAAAGATTATGTTGCCCTGGGACCCAAGTGGAAAGATTGGCCCCAAAAAGCCTCTTCCAGACCATGTCAGCATTGTGGAACCCAAAGAAGAGATCTTGCCCACCACCCCTATTTCAGAGCAGAAAGGTGGCAAACCAGAACAGCCAGCCATGCCTCAGCCGGTTCCCACTGCCTGAAGGGTAAGTGCCTGTGTGTGGTGGGAGGCAGGTTTGGGGAGGATCCATGTGGAAAGGGTGTCATGTCACCCAGAAAAGGCTGTTGTGGAAAAAGGTGCTGCCTTGAACCAGGTAGAGTGTTCGGTTGGACTTGGTTTAGAGTATTGCCCTGGATGAAGAGAACGTGGTTTAAGGCAGGCTGCAAATCAGCTAAGCACACCCTTCAGTGAAGATGAGATGACGAGTCTGAAAGGGAATATCCTTGTGCAAGTGCCCTGTTTTCATGTTGTGTCCTACAGCGTGAATTTGGGGACCGTGGGTCACAATTTGATTGACTTAGAGGCATTTGTCTGAGAAGGGTTCAGTGCCTTTGGTGTTTTCATGTTAAACCACCTGCTGCCAGTGTGCAGTTGACAGCAAAGGGTATCTATCCCGAACTGGATCCCATGGGGGGTATACTTGGAAGCCAGTAACATTGAGCACAATGCTTAGGCTAGTTTTGTGAGTAAATAATGGCAAGTTTGAAACCCTCTCTGAATGAGGGCCTTCTCAGATGGAAATGGATAGCTTGAAATAGTCTTAAGAGCTGCTCTGAGTTGTTCCCAGTGAACATGTGCAGTTTGCTGGCTTTCTCTGAGAGTGGGAGGAAGGAAAGGGCCTAAGGCTGCTTCCAGATTCCTCAGCTGCTGTTGAAAGCAAGGCTGTGGTGGTCTCTGACTGAATGAGGAGCAACTCTTCATTTTAAACCCCTGATGAAGAGTCCCTCTCTGGTGTCCTTATAGGCCCCCTCCAGTATCTGGTGGGAGCCTACAAGGATGCTGGAGAAGGGACTCTTCATCAGGCACTGTAGTGATAGGAAAAGGGGTGATGGGTTCAAACTGGAACAGGGGAGATTTAGGTTAGATATAAGGCAGAAGCTCTTCCCTGTGAGGGTGCTGAGGCGCTGGCACAGGATGCCCAGAGAAGCTGTGGCTGCCCATCCCTGGCAGTGTTGAAGGCCAGGTTGGACACGGGCTTGGAGCAAGCTGCTCTGGTGGAAGGTGTCCCTGCCCGTGACAGGTGGTTGGAGCTGGAGGAGCTTTAAGGTCTTTTCCAACTGCTGTGAGTCTATGAAGCTGACTTTATGTGAACAGGCAGAGTTCAGGGAGTCTGCAGAGCTGTGGGGAAAAGGGGATCGTTGGCTAAAATGCAGGAAGTGAGAGGATTGGAAATCATGGAACAAACACGGAATAGTGTTTGTTCAGTGTTCGGGGTAGGAGAATGGTTATGGGAAATAGCTTGCCAGCATCTCACTCGGTATTCTGTTTTTTGTTGTAGGGTTTGTAACATCTGCAACCAGAAGCTTGACTGTCCTGAAAACATCTCTTAATAAAATCACAAAAGACACTGTTCGTAGAGGTCCTTTATTTATTTTCCAAGATGTATTCCAGGAAAGCCTTGCTCCACCTTTGGTATGGAAGGAATTCTGTTGTATTTCTTCCAGGTTGTGTTACCCTTTTGGAGTGAATTTAGGAGATCCTGATCTAAAAGTGGGGACAAGATGCTGATGTCTGGTAGAGCTGGAGCAGCAGTCTGGTATTCAGAGGGCCATCAATAACATAAACTATAGTAGTGCTGATAACTCTTCACTTCCACGCCAGTCCCTTACTCTGAGGTTTTCAGAAGGGGGAGCTTTTTTAACAGTGTCCAAAGCAATCATAGTACTTTACACCTTTGTGGCTTCAACTGAAAGTGTGAAGTATTACTGTATTCTATGAAATGCTTTTTTCACTTCTGTACATCCATTTATTTCCCTTGGCACTGAAAGGATGTTCAGTGTGTCACTTTCAGGCCTATAGACCACACAGGAACATTACAGCTCCTGTTAGGTTCAAGTAATCTTTGCTGATGGAGATGGGGAGTGAGACAAACTTCTGAGTAGGTGTTTTTACACAGTAGTTGGGGAGATGAAGTAAGTGTACACTCTTGAGTTTCTGACCTGTCCTAAGCTTTGAGATGGAAATAGATTGAAGCAGTTGGGGAAACACTTGTCTTCCTTTGAGGCTTGAGCAGTGTTATTTCTCACTGTATTAATAACTGGCTTTAATAAGCTGTAGGGTGACAATCTGAAGCTGATAATAGATGACAAGGCTACCTAAGTGGTTGAAATGTGTAGTCTGTATGCAGGGATGTGTTTCCACCTGTTCTGTTGCTGTATGAATGTAGCTGTTCCTGTCTGTTGTGGTGAAGCTAAAACCTGTAGCTTAAAGCGGTGAGACTGAGCATTTGGGTAAGTTTCAGGCAGAGATTCTGGTTCTGTCAGCTCCTTTCCCAGTGTGTTTTTCAAACTCCAGTGCAGTAATGGGAAGAGCCTGTTACAACACACCCTTAGAGATCACGTTGTGTGCAAGATCAGGACTTTCTGTCCACATTTGAGAAATTCAGAACCTATTTGCTGCATTGAAAACTACAGATCTGCAGAATGCGTTGCTTGGGAATGGCTTTGACAGCCAGATTGCTGTTTTGGGGAGGCTTCTGGAGGCAACTGGTGTTTCAATGTGACAGTGTCAGGAAGTGCTGTCTGGCAGCAAGCGTGGATATGTGAGCCTCAGCCTGCCTCTTCCCAGCTTCTCTGGCAGGTCTCCTGTCAACCAGTCGTGCTTGCTCAGGGTGCAAGAGAACGTGATTCCAGGTTTCTGTGCACATCTGTCCCTGGAAAGCTTTTAGAAGAAGTTACTCTGTTAAGTGTTAGAGTAAGCAATGCCAACTTCAGATTTTGACTTAGTAAATAGGAACTTGGATTTGGAAAGCAATTCCAAAAGGCAAGATGACAGACCAGTTTTGTCACATAGGAGCAGGAAGTGTGTGAAGCTGGAAGCAATAGAAGAGTGCAAGGATTTGCATGTTGTGTCTAAATTCTGATACATCCCAATATGTGAGGTGATGATCAGCTAGAGGTTTCTCCTGCAGTCCTCCAGGGAGGTCTGGCTCCTGGAGAGTGAGACTCCAACTTAGTCTGATGGTGCTCATCACTGGTAGCATCAAGATGTTCGGTTGCTTGATGCGTAAGACCAAGAGATGTGCAAGCAGTGAGCTTAAGAGTTGGGATTTTGTACTTCTCTTCTTGCTAGATTAATCATGCGAGAAGTTGAGGACACCATCAAGGATTTATTGCTCTGGTGAGGTTCCCCTATGGAGTACTGTGTCCAGCTCTGGGGCAACAACGTAAGAGGGATGTGGAGCTGTTGGGAGTGAGTCCAGAGGCCATGAAGATGCTGCTCTGGAGCCAGGCTGAGAGCTGGGCTGGGGCAGCCTGGAGAAGAGAAGGCTCCTGAAGGGGAGACCTGAGAGCAGCTCCAGTGCCTAAAGGGGCTGCAGGAAAGCTGGAGAGGGGCTTTGGGCAAGGGATGTAGGGCCAGGCCAAGGGGAATGGCTTTAAGCTGCCCGAGGGGAGACTGAGATGAGCTCTTAGGCAGAAGCTGTTCCCTGTGAGGGTGCTGAGGCGCTGTCAGGGGGTGCCCAGAGAAGCTGTGGCTGCCCCATTAGTGGCAGTGTTGAAGGCCAGGTTGGACACAGGGGCTTGGAGCTGCTCCAGTGGAAGGTGTCCCTGCCCGTGGAAGGTGTCCCTGCCCATGGCAGAGGTTGGAACTGGAGGAGCTTTAAGGTGCCTTCCAGCCCAAACCAGTTCATAAGAAAAGTTGACATTCTGATACTATTCATTTCCCTTGATGGACATGTGGTGTATTAGGTGTATTTTTTGTCCCTGATCACTAGATTAAACCAAGTGAATTGGATTTAAGGATGGCAAAGAGCCTCTCCAGGCTTTTTTTGGGAGTGTTTTGTCTCCATCCAAACCCTTCAAGTGATCGAGGCTGCCAGGGCTTCATTGAAAAAGTTTTATTGCAAAATTAGACAACTGTCACTGTGTGGTACAAGAAGAGACAACAAAAGCCATCAGACGCCTGCATCCACATGATGCACATTATTCACAACATCCCACAGTGTGTTCCTGCCTTCCCCACCCCTTTACCCCCCACCCCAATCCTCCAGCATGTGGGTTTCAGTGCGCTGCTTCTCACCAGGTAGCATCTACCATACACCCTGGGCTTTACGCTTAACTGTGCATCTGGGTATATCCTTGTGGATGGCTTCCTACCTCCCAAAAAAGCACCTGGGAATATGAGTTAGGAAGGGGCTTAAGGACAAGAATCTCCCATTCTGGCTGGCTTGGATAGGAATTAAGGCAGATGGTAAGCTTGTGTTAAGCTTCTAAACCTGGAGCATGCATGGCCAGGTCCAACTTGGGGGGCATGAGCTGCTGAATTTTTGATGTAAGGAAGCACCTAATAAGAGAGTTGATGGTTTTAGCTTAATAAATAAGTGGAAATAGTCCTGTTTATGGTCTGAGGAAGTGCAGTACTGGGCTTCTGTGCAGGAACCTGACAGCAAGCACACTGGCAGGGAAATAAAGAGGGACAGAAAAGCAACGCAGTTGTGCTCCTTGTTGGGTTTGAGTTAACTGGCACTTGGATTGTGTGTTTCTCCCAAGCATCTTGTCATGATTTGTTTGCAGTGTCTCTCAGTGCATAGCAACTTCAATGCTCATGGGATCCTATCAGTTACTTCCTGAAGTATTAACCTCTGATATCCCTTGAGAAGATGGGAATAGCCTCCAAGTCTAGGCTGGAGTAGGCTGTGAAACATGCTCTTTACCAGACATAAATAAGATTATAGCTATAAATACATTTGGTTTTCAGCATGCTGTTACCCAGGACAGCCAACAGGGAGCTAGAGTATCATGCAGAGCAGGAGCTTCAGCTAAGGGTCAGGTAATGGCAGCTTTAAAGCTTTGTATGTAAAGAAGTGGAAGTGAAACTCCTCCAGTTCCCTGGGAGATGCCAGCAGTGTCCCTTTGCCTGTAACAGGAGCTGACAGCCACCAGCTCTGCTTGTAACTGGGACAACCTCTGCAGTGGTAACTTTCCCAGCCTCACCTGCTGACGCAGAAGCACCAACAGGAGTGGAGTTCCTCTGTTTGCATGGTACAGGATGTTCAGTTCCAGATGTTGGCTGAAAAGCCCCCTTAGTGATCCCCAGAGGGGTGCAGCAGAGCCTTTTCTGTCATGCAGGAGTGCTGAAGGGACCTACATCTGCTCTTAGGGGTGTCAAAGCTGCTTCTCTGTGAAGTGTAGAGCAAAGCTGCGCTTGGCTTTGCAGTGAATGTTCTAGCTGTGGAGCTGATTGATAGCTTATTGCAGCTGAAGTCATCCAGAGCAGGGCCAGGCAGGACAGAAGGACACAACTCCATGCAGTCTCCATTCTTACATGCTGTCACAGTCCTGCTCAGCTCCCAGGACCATAGAAGAGGCTGGACCTTAGAATTGCCCCTTTGTGCTCTGTTACATACCACCAAAGATAGAAGAGAGAAGCAAGGAGCAACTGCAGAGCAACCTAAGCAGCTCTGGTGTGGTGCCACATAGCAAAGGAGGAGAGAAGCAAGCAAGAGAGTTCAATGTGCAGAAGCACTTGAGATGGAAGCGTGAAGGGCTTATGCCTTTGTAGAGCTGGTGGTAGCAGCAAGGTACTTAGCAGGAGGCTTAACTAATGCAAGGAGGAGGTAGGCATCAGCCTGAATATCGCAGCTGGGATGGTGCACGCCAGTTCCTTTCCACTCCTGGTCACCCTCTTGTGCCAGGCTCCTCTCTGGAGGTGGGTTTGTGCAATAGGTATTTTGGGGTGAGGTAAAGTGTATGCTGGTTTCTCATCACAATGCACCCTGGTCTGAATAGCACCCATAGTTCGAGAAGGATACAAAATAGTGTTTCCCCTTTTTTGAAATCCCCCCACTAAAAAACACACAAACCAAAGCTCTTGGGGATAAAACCAAGCCAACCCAACTACAACTCATCACGCATCTTGTCTCCTTTGGGCCTCACGAGCCTGCCAATGAAGAGGATGGAGTTGGTTTTACTGTCCTTGATCATGAAGATGAAGGGGTGGTCAGCATAGAAGAGCTTGGGGTTCCTCATCTCCTCTCGGCCATAGATGTCAGCGTCGTAGGGGTTCCCTTCCGTGTCCCATTCCAGAGCAGCAGCATGGAAGACATTGGACAGGTAAAGGTCTTTCTTGCCAGAGATCTTTGATAAGTCAGCCTTGGTTTTGTCAATGGCTTCTGTCAGACCCAGATCAGCCAAGTGTTTCTAGGAGGAGAAAAGTGGTCAGAGATGACACAGTGCAATCCATTCAAGCCACAGTTACACCAGCCACTGGATGACAGGCATACAGAACCCATCATCCCACTATCTTCTCTCCCAACCCAAAGAACTCCTAAGTCCCAACTACTTTCTTTAAGGACCTCCTTTACCTGAAGGTCGTGGCTGACTTCCAGAACAACTTTAGGCAGCGAGATGGCCACTGATCTCTTCTTCATCTTGCCAGCCCAGGTCTTCAGCTGCTCCCTGTTCAGCAGCTTCTCAACCCTCTCCAGTGGCTCCACATGGTTTGGCATGATGAAGATCATGCTGGAGAGCTTGTGAGCAAGTGGCATCTCCACCACCTGGAGCTTCTCTGTCTCATCATCGTAGTAATTGTAAAGACCTTGAAATCAGAAGCAGGAAATGGTGAGATGCGGAGCAGAAGCAAAGCTCCCCACAGCCTTGGTGTGAATTCACCCTGGACCAGTAGGGAAGTGAGTCTGAACACTCTTTTGGGAACTGGTCCAGCGTTATTTGAGTTGGCAACAACTCCAGATTGCATCTCATTTGTGTGCTGAGCTGGGATTTACTCCTAACAGCCAAGCACCCAGTAGTAAACATGGATTATCTCTGCTCACAGAGACACTGAGTCAGCAGAACAAGCACATCCAGCTTTGTCCTCTCACACTTAACTACCCATGAGGCAAAACAATGTTGGAAGCAGTTGGTGGAAAACCAAGTAATGGAGCAGAAAGCTTAACTCCTGTTGGCCTTGATGCAGGGAAGGAGGTTTGCAACTCACCTGTACGGTGCATCATGGGGACCCCAACGGTGTAGGAACGGGACACCATGAAGCCACGGTTGTCCACCATCTTATGATGGAACTTCTCATCCCAGTGAGCTACAGGAGGGAGAAATTCAGTGTGTTAAGAACAGGGAATGGGTGGTAGTTGAATGGGTGGTAGTTGCATGCACAGTTCCTTACTACTTGCTCTGAAAGAGAACATGCCTCTAGTGGACATAGGACTTGGGCTGCTCTCTATTACCTACATCAAGAATAGAAGGTAGAACTTACGCTTGAAGAACATGGCATTGACAATGAGGGCTCCGTCAGTTTTCTCCACATCTTTTGTGACCTCTGGGAGTTTCCCATCCGTGGTCTGGGCTGCCCATTCATTAATGGATTTCAGGGCGCTCCTCTTGTCTCGGAAGTTGATCTTGGAGTGCTCGTAGTTGTAGTGTTTCTTGCTGTTCTTCACAAAGTCATCAACAAAGTTGATGGAGGCCGGGCCATACAAGCGGTTCCCAATCTTCCAGGTGACATTCCGGGCTGTGCTGTTGCTCACCTCATTCAGGAGCTCGGATAACCCACTGTGGACATAGTCATCGTTCAGCTTGTCTGCACTGAGCACTGCCTTGGCTTGGGATGCAGTTGTGGCCTTGCCCCCGAGGGACACGAGGCCAAGGGAAGAGGCCACGACCACGGGGGACAGGAGGATGTTCTCCATGTTCTTGTCCTTCGCCATGGCATGGTAGAGGTTGAAGGCGAGCGTTGTGCTGCGGTCAGCCAGTGTCGTTGCCTTGTCGCTCAGCTTCCTGTCCTCTGAGGGCACGGCGGCAGCAAGGCCGCAGAGAGCCAGGACCAGGATAATCCACATGGCTCCAGCAGCACCCGATGCCTCTGAGGACCTGCCGGGCAAGAAGAGCTCACTGTCAACACAGTTCAAGCCCTTCCTGAGTATTCAGAGGCTCTTCCAGTGCAACCCATAGTGACAGCCTGAGCATCTGCATGAACACTTCACTTGGGGCGCAACCATCCCAAGTCCGCACTGGGCTTTCTCCATAGGAACAGTTAATCTAGAAGAGTCCAGGCTGTGCACAGCCCATGCGTTTTGAATGAAAGCTTCATTTTTAAGCAATTTGACTCTGTTATTGTATGTTCATCTGCAGTAAAGGATTTAAAGAGGGTGAGGGAATGAAAGGAACAGGTCTGATATGGTCGTGATAGGACAAGGGGGAATGGCTTTAACCTGCCAGAGGAGAGATTGAGATGAGCTTCCCTTCCCTGTGAGGGTGCTGAGGCGCTGTCCCAGGGTGCCCAGAGAAGCTGTGGCTGCCCCATTAGTGGCAGTGCTGAAGGCCAGGTTGGACACAGGGGCTTGGAGCTGCTCCAGTGGAAGGTGTCCCTGCCCATGACAGGGGCTGGGACTGGATGAGCTTTGAGGTCCCTTCAAGCCAAACCACTCTGTGATTGTCCCAGGAGTAGCGAGTCAAACCTCTGCCCTGGTCAGAAGCTCGAATTGGGACGTTCCTACTGCCCAGGGCCACATAGCACAGTTCGGCCCATCAGTTCAGGCGCTACTGTGGTCAGTGTACAGCAGGGATTGTCCTCTTTGGGGACCTGAGCTTGGTACCCGAAGTACTCAGCTTTCCAGACACTAGATGGAGCACATGAGCTTCCACCAAGCTAAAGCAGCGGGGGGGCCTTGAGAAGATCCAACACTGTATGGTCAGCTCTGTCCCAAAGGGAGGCACTGGGGCAGCTGAAGGAGGTGGACCTCTCCTTTCCCCCAGCAGAGCCGCATCTCAATACGTTCAGGCAGTAGGTAGATGCATCTTATCACAACATACATGCTCTATCCCCGTGAGGGCTCAGAGCTACCAGCTTCATAGAACCATAGAACAAACTCCAGTTTGTGCTGGAAGGGCCCTTAAAGCTCCTCCAGCTTCAACCCCTGCCATGGGCAGGGACACCTTCCACTGGAGCAGCTCCAAGGTCCTGTGTCCAACCTGGCCTTGAGCACTGCCAGGGATGGGGCAGCCACAACTTCCTTGGGAGCCAGTTCCAACCTGAACTTCCCCTGTTTCAGTTTGAACCCGTTACCCTTTATCCTATCCCTACACTCCCTGATGAAGAGTCCCTCCTCAGCATCCCTGTAGCCCCCTTCAGATGCTAGAAGCTGCTCCGAGATCTCCACGCAGCTTCTCTTCTCCAGGCTGAACAGCTCCAAGGTTCTCAGCCTGGCTCCGTACGGGAGCTGCTCCAGGCCCTGAGCATCCTCGTGGCCTCCTCTGGCCTTGCTCCAGTGGGAGCTCCGATAATCTCCAGACTGAGCAGTCCTAAATGCCATGTGTCAAAGCTCTCATGGAGCTCACACTGCTTACCTCCAAGGCTATGACCTGTCCCCAGCCCTTCCCTCCCTCCCGCCTTCACACTGCTCACAGCAAACCTTCCCCACAGCAGCTCCTAAGGGCTTAAATTCCTCCTTCATTCCCAAAGCAAGCCTCTGGGTGACCTTCTCCTCCCACAGGCTGCATCATACCCAAGGCTACGGTGAACTTTCATTCCTTGCTCCTTCCTCCCACCCTGCTCCAAGCTGCTTTCTGCATGCAGGGACAAGAAAGGGCTGTCACGGGGCAGCTTCAGGGTTAAAGGCAACAGAGGAAGCGAAGGGCCCGCTGGGATTACATATGGAAGGAAACACGCACATAGCCTGAAGGGAAGCGAGTGCGCAGTTGCACCAGGGACCCTTTGCCAGAGCAGGGATTATGTATCCCCAGACTTTTATATCCTAAACATCTTTTAGGAGCAAACCTTCTGTTGAAGAGCCATCCCCGCTACCAAAGAGCAGAGATTTGTGCTCAAAACTGCAATTTTTAGGTGCAAAATAAGCACTTAAAAGGTTTTTCTTTGGTCCTTTTTCTTTCTAAGGATCCCTTGGAACTGTTTCCTAGCGAAGCCAACGTTTGCCTTTTTCATTCTGAAAGAAAACAGATACATGGAGTAGTTCCCATAAGGAATGGGCGGCCCACGCCGCTTCCATCCTCAGCTTAAGAAGGGTTCATTACTTCAGAGACCAACCAGAAATGGGTGATGCAGTCCAGTGGCATCGAGAAATGCTGCCCATCCTTGGATTATGGCTGGGATTACTGGTGCATCCATTACCCAGGCTGGAAATAGCGGGAATGCGGGCGAATGCACTGATGATAACACCCCCTCTTGAGTGCGTGCAGCCCAGCCCATGGAGGGGACGCCCTGTGCCAACGTGGCGTTCCGCAGACCTCCTTGGGAGGTCAGGAACTTGCTCCGCTGGGGGGATCTGGAGGTGGCATTGCCCATGACAGCCACCCAGAGGCACAAACCCCTGCGAGGGCCGTTTCACCCAGGACCGAAGTGGAGGAATGCATGCAAGAGAACAAAAGGCCATTCCCATGTCAGCAGAGGGATGGGACAGCGCAAGGCAGGCAAAGGACAGCATGAGTCTTGCAGGAAGGCTGTAGCGAGCTCTCATCATGCGCTGGGCTGGTGCCCAGGGTCCCGGAGGCTCCCAGGCTGAGCTGCAACTGGAGCCGGAGCCGTCCTCCAACCAGGAATGCTCTGGGACCCCTTGGACCAAGTTAGCGCTTCCTTCATCTCTTTCTTCACCTTCCAAAAGCTCCTCCTGGGTGCAAAACCAGGGTGCAGCTTCTGCAGCCCTCTAACAACGTAGCGACGGTGATGGGGGGGATCTTTTAATGCCTTTTCACTAAATACACCCAGTTCGTGGGGCAGCCTGTCCCCTACCCCCCAGCTCCGATACAACCTATCCCCCATGCAATCACACACACACACACCCGCCCTATGGGAGCGGGCAGGACCCCAAAACGATCCCAACCCGCTGCAATCACTGCTTGGCCACATCCCTGCTTGGCATCAGTGCTACCCTAGGGTACCCCTCTTACCTGGGGGCTGGGGCGCTGCCCTGCGCGGCTCCCTGTGCACCTCGCGGTCCCGCGGACGGGGATATATAAGGGGTCGGGAAGAAACTTCTGGAAAGTTGGGAAAAGCCTCTTCAAAAGCGCTCCGGGAGGAAGGGGAGGATCAGATAGAGGATCCCGGCCAAGAGCCAATGGCGGGGAGCTGCGGTGGGAGGGATGGGGGGGCTGCGGGACGCGCGGTCCTTACGCCCGCCCGCTCGGGCGGAGCTGAACGGGGATGGGGGAAGCGTTCCCGAGATAAACCCGTGTTTGTGCGTGAATATGGGGCTGTGTTCCCCGTTATCATCGTCTTGTGGTTGCATCCGAGGGTCCGAGGGCTGGAGCAGCTCTGCTCTGGAGCCAGGCTGAGAGAGCTGGGCTGGGGCAGCCTGGAGAAGAGAAGGCTCCTGAAGGGGAGACCCGAGAGCAGCTCCAGTGCCTGAAGGGGCTGCAGGAAAGCTGCAGAGGGGCTCTGGACAAGGGATGTAGGGACAGGACAGGGGAATGGCTTTAACTGCCAGAGGGGAGACTGAGATGAGCTCTTAGGCAGAAGCTGTTCCGTGTGAGGGTGCTGAGGCGCTGTCAGGGGGTGCCCAGAGAAGCTGTGGCTGCCCCATCCCTGGCAGTGCTCAAGGCCAGGTTGGACACAGGGCTTGGAGCTGCTCCAGTGGAAGGTGTCCCTGCCCGTGGCAGGGGTTGGAGCTGGAGGAGCTTTAAGGTCCCCTCGATCCCAAACCGATCTGGGATCCTACGATTCTATGGCATCCTGCTGCTCCCAGCACCTCCTGAAGCTGGCTGGTTGTTAGCACATGAGGGGGGTGATCTATGCCAGAGCAGTCACAGGCAGCAAATGTGTAACATCTCCATCTGCTTCAAAACGCATCTTCCCGTCTCTCAGATGCTCTCCGGTTTGGTGATGCTGGTACCCAAGAGGACCTGCAGTCACAGAATCAGAATGGTTTGAGTAGGTACCTTCAGAGCTCATCCAATCCAACCCCTTGCAATGAGCAGGGACATCTTCAACTAGCTCTGGTTGCTCAGATGCTTTGCTGTGATCTGATATCCAACTTGCCAGCAGCTGGAGACTTTCCTCATGCTACCGTATCCCCAGAGGCTGGTTTTCCATCCGTCTCTCCATGTGCATTAACATCCACTTCTCCTTTTCCCCATCAGCTGTGCTGATGGATCAGTGAACCTCCTACCCACGACATCTTCCATAGTTCCACATTTCCCCCTGTACTTTAGGCATGAGATGAGCAGGTCACTTATGGTCTGTTCTTCACTGTATCATAACACAGTGGCACAGTCCTCCTGTCTGGCAAATGAGGCAGTTTAGAAAGGCCTTTGGGCAGCAAATCCAGCCCCAAAGTGATGCTGAAGGAGTTAAATGCTCACGCTGCCCAGCGGCAGACTGCCTGGCTGAGAGCTTACAGCAAAGTATGTGCCATGGAGAGTTTCTGTGCTGAGTCACAAGTCCTGAGCACCACTCACATTTAACCCAGGCACATTTTAACCCAGCTGGGATATTTTTAATGGCAGTCTGGGATATAATCTAGATACAGCCCATTAGATAAGCACCATACTCATCGATGGTTATGTTAGCAGGATGCTGCGGCATTGTGTTTAACTGATGTCTGTGTCTTCCCTTGCTTCTAATCATCGTGTAATCTCATTCCCCCTCCCTCATACTTTGGCTCTCCAGGTTTCTCCACTTCCCTTGGAAGACGGGTATCAGCGGGTTACCACCTCTTGTTGCTGTATAGAAAACAGCATCTGATTATGTCTTCTGGCTTGGGATATTCTGTCCTTAAACCTGGGTTCTTGTCTTGCAAGCACCTTGCATCAGGGTCATCTCATCTTTCCACTCTCCATTCTCCTGCACGACTCCAGTCCACTGATTCTAGAAGATGGCATCAAAAAGGGACGTTTTCCTCCTGTCTAAACCATTCACATGATGCCAGGTGAGTAGAGACTCAAACGAGGAGAGGTCTTTAAACAGAGTTTCCCACCAGCTGCAAGAAACCAGCTCCCCAGCACCCAAACAGCAAAGCAGAGTGTGTGTTTCTATGTGTGTTTCTATGCTGGTTTCACTCACAGCACAGTTTGCAGCACTGAGACCTTGATAACAGCCATAGCAGATAACGGGAGGTTTGTTCTGGTCACTGGGTGTTTCATTCTGGCTGGGAGAAAGATTATCCAATCCAACCATTCCCAACAGTCCCACATCCAGCTCTGGGGCAGCAGCACAAGAGGGACGTGGAGCTGCTGGAGCGAGGCCAGAGGAGGCCATGGAGCTGCTGCGAGGGCTGGAGCAGCTCTGCTCTGGAGCCAGGCTGAGAGAGCTGGGCTGGGGCAGCCTGGAGAAGAGAAGGCTCCTGAAGGGGAGACCTGAGAGCAGCTCCAGTGCCTAAAGGGGCTGCAGGAAAGCTGGAGAGGGGCTTTGGACAAGGGATGGAGGGACAGGACAAGGGGAATGTTTCCGGCTGGCATCTTCCCTGGGCATTCTGCATTCAGGCAGGCACCTTATGCTGCAGTCTTTAATGATAATGTGCCTAATGGCCTCAGAGCAGTGATGTTCAGGGATTTGCTTCCATCTGGGAGTGATTCAGTGTGAAGGAGAGGTTAAAGTACCTTAAGCATCCTATTTTTTGTATATTAGTGTATATTTGCAGCAGTCTTCTTGGCTTTGTGTCTGCGCAAATGATCAGAACGTGGCCTCAGGGTTTTAACAGCACATTTGCTGCTTTGTTACTACATTGCCATAGTATAAAAGTGAATTTGCTGATGGCGAACAATCAATACCGGGTGACATCTCACTGTTGTGCCCCAGCGGCAGGGACCAGAGCTGAGGAATGAGAAAAGCTCCTTTAAATTCCAGCGTCAGCTGGTTTTCATTGCCAAGCTCTGCCTTGCTCCACCTTCAAATCCTTCTCTGTAACTACTTCCCATGTAAGATTGCTTTTTCTTCCTAGTGGACAATATAAACTCTTAAGCTTTTACTCTTCATGTCTTCGATGCCTCCCAGCACCAAACTCCTTTGACAAAGGGCTCTATGCTTCAGTCCTTTAAACGGCTTCATCTCAGAACCAGGAATTTGGAGTTGGATAAAAATAGTTGTGTTCAAGCATGAAGATATTGCAGCTTTTGCCCTGATTTTTGAGTGTGCATTCCGATTTCTTCCTTTCTATCACCAAACACCCACACTACTAATTCACCCCCCCCGGGGAACTCAATCCTCAGTGCATTGCCACAGATCAGCCGCAGTGAATCTGCACTGATTTAGATGCAGAAAATGAGTGAATTCCCGCACACCCATCAGCACACAGCTTCATCTGGACCGTAAAGATCTTTTTCCAGGGAAAAAGTGCTGGGAATGGGGCTGATCTGCGTTGTGGGGGGAGATTTTAGTTGCTCTCGAGTGATTTCCAAGTGCAATAGGGCTTTGCAGGCGCTCCCTGCCCCCACAGTGCCACGTCGGAGATCCTCCAGCAATGGGATGCGGGAAGAGGACCGGGAAGGGGGAGCGATGCTGGGAGTTGCCTTCTTCCGTCTCCACCGCTCCTGTAATGAGAGGGGCCCGGCTGCCAAAAGACACATCCCCTGCTCCAGCGCAGCTCCTCCCCTCCAGCCGCTCAGCTCCAAAGCACACTTGTGCATAGGGAAAGGCTTGGATTTCTTTTGTTGTGAGCTATTTCCAGCGTGGTTTTGCTCCCTGGGGAGCTTTTGGGTTCAGGGGGGAGCAGATCTACTGAGCTGTAACATCCTTCAATTTAAATCCCCCCAAAACGTTGTTGGATGGGGCTTGGAGCAAGCTGCGCTAATGGAAGGTGTCCCTGCCCGTGGCAGGGGTTGGAACAGGATGAGCTTTAAGGTCCCTTCCAACCCAAACCATTCCATGATTCTATGATCCGATATCCCTGCACAAACCAGAGCGGGATTTGCAGCCTTGTCGCAGTGCTTGGGCTGGGTGTGTGGGAGCTGCTGGGGTGGAGGGCACTGAGATCTGACCGGTATGGGGTGTCCCACCCCCAGCTCCGTGCCCAGCTGTAAAACATCTGGACGTGCCCTTGTGGTTGTTTGGCTTCTCTTATTTAAAGCATAGAGGGTTACTAATTCACTCGATTATACATGAAAGGAGCAATTTACTTCTCCAGAGACAAACCCTGCAGTCTAACAGGCTCTTTGGACAGAACTCCTTAAATACAAGCTCCAGCAGCATTCCACATTCACCCTTTCCTGTAGGCTGCAGTGACCCAGGACACTGACCCTCGTTTTCATGGAATCCCAGCCTGGTTTGTGTTGGAAGGGACCTTAAAGCTCATCCAGTTCCAACCCTGCCACGCTCAGTGACACTGTCATCTCTTAAGCTGCCAGGAAACAGTGCTGGTGCAGGATTTCTGCTTTCCAGGATCAGACATGGTCTGTGATAGCAATGGAGGCAATTTGTAGAGCAGAAATACTTCGTCCCTTCTTGTACCTCTCAGCTTTAATGGGGCAGGGGACTAAAGCAGTTCACTAGATCCCACCCTTAGGAGCATGAAGCTCTCAGGAGCTCACTTGAAAGCAGATCCCTGGTTTAAAGGACTTTAACCCAGTCCTTTCTCATGCAGTTGCATCCACAGGAGGCAGATGGGATCCAATCTAAAAGGCAAATTAGACTAATTAGTTCCAGGTGGAGATACTAATGGGGATGTACTCCTCATCAGGGACTGCAGTGATAGGCTAAGGGGTGATGGGTTCGAGCTGAAACAGGCGAAGTTCAGGTTGGATATAAGGAAGAAGCTCTTCCCTGTGAGGGTACTGAGGCGCTGGCCCAGGGTGCCCAGAGAAGCTGTGGCTGCCCCATCCCTGGCAGTGCTGCAAGGCCAGGTTGGACACAAGGGCTTGGAGCTGCTCCATGTGGAAGGTGTCCCTGCCCATGGCAGGGGTTGGGACCTGGATGAGCTTTAAGCTCCCTTCCACCAAACCATTCCATTCCATGATCTTCTTACCCTAGTGAGCAGGAATGGACAGTGAAGGTGAACTGGAGGGAGCAGCCTGAGATCCCCTCCCAGAGCCATGTGAAGAGCACAGGAACCAGCCAGCATCATGACTCCAGTCGCAGGTGAGTTCCCAATAGCAGTCAAACACCGTGGCCTCACCTGTAGGCAAATCTGTTGTGTTGGATGAGGGGTTCTCCATCGGGAGCTAGTTCAGACCTTGCCTGGTTCTCTGGGTACCCACATGCAAAGGCTTTGGGGTGGATTCTGCTTCTCTGCTCAGCTCAAGGGCAAGTGCAGGGTTGATGCTTTAATCTTCCCTTTGCAGCATCCTCCTTTGCCACTTGTTCAGCACAAGGCCTCACAGGGTGATGTCTTTGCAGGCAGCGATTCAGGCAGAATCACAGCCCTTTTTTCCCCTTCTGGCTTGCAGCCGTGTCTGAGTCCCAGTTTGGCTGGAGCAGGAAGGGACCAGCTTTGAATAGGCAGCGCACAAAGGATGGCAATGAAGCTGAAAGGCTGAATGTCTCATGGATCCATGCCCTGGCCTGGTCAGGCTGCAGCAGCAGCGAGCCAAACTCATCTCTGCTGTTCCCAGAGCTGGGGATGCTGGTCCATGGCTTTTTGGGAGGTCATAGGGTATGTTTATATATCCTAAAGGTGCAAATTCAGCCTATGGATGCGCAAACCCTCTGCAAAGCACTTTGCTTCTTCATCAGATGTGATGGAGGAGAGTAAGGAGCAGGGAAATGCATTGTGATTGCTCTGGAAAGGGGGAAATTCTCCATCTGTGGTATCCCGCAGGTATGCTGTGATGCACCAACAAGGAAGAAGAGCTTCGGGGAGGCCACAGCTGCAGCTTTGCCACAAGGCACAGAGCAGAGAGACTCCCTTGATCCCAGTTTGTAATCCCGGCTTAATGCTCCCGGGGAGAAGTTCAAAATCCACAGGCTCTCCAGCCAACACGAGGCACAGGGGGGGAATTCCTCTGGTGCTTTCGGGTGGAAAGAATGACATCTGCATGGCCTTGGGGGAGATCCAGGATGGGTGATGGGAGGTTGGATTGCAAACCCCAGCATCCCATATCCCTACAGGAGCTGGGATATGGGGAGAGGAGAAGGGGTCCTTGTGGACAGGCTGTTTGCTGTTTGGTGTCCCCAGCAAAAGAAGGACATGGAGGTGTTGGAGCAAGTCCAGAGGAGGCCATGAGGATGAGCAGGGGCTGGAGCAGCTCCTGTATGGAGCCAGGCTGAGAACATTGGGGCTGTTCAGCCTGGAGAAGAGAAGGCTGCGTGGAGACCTCAGAGCAGCTTCTAGTGTCTGAGGGGGGCTATAGGGATGCTGGGGAGGGACTCTTCATTAGGGACTGTAGTGATAGGACAAGGGGTGATGGGTTCGAACTGAAACGGGAGATTTAGGTTGGACTGTATTCTATGATCAGGCAACAAGCTGGGAGGACCCACATAGCCACTGGGTCCCATGCTCTTTCTACACTGATACAGGAGCTCCGGTTTGGGGTCGTGGCAAACCATGAGGACTCAGTGACTACAAGGAACCTTTCCAGGCTGGCTGGGTGAGCTGCACACTCCTCCCTCCCTCCCTGCTGCCTCACAGTGACTGGGACCATCTGGGTCTATCCAACATGGAACTTAAAGAGAAAGGAAAGTGGTGGCTTTTCCAGCCACGTCATCACTATGAACACCCAGGGTCACCTCAAGGGTAGGCTTGAGAGCAGGGTGAGACCAGGGATGTGGGATGCTGTAGCTTCAGTTTCCCCACTATAAGGAGCTGAGGCAGGCAGCAAGGAATGTCCTATTTGGAGTTGTTAACCCTTTGTTACCAAATATGAGCGAAGAAAGCCCAGGAATGGGAGATTGATCTGCTCAGAGTCATGCATGGAGCGAGGCTGCGAGGGGGAATCTCTGATGTCTCGTTAAAGCTGAGTTTTCATCCTCTGCGATGTTAAAGCTCTTCCTGGCTGCCTGTGAAGCAGCATATGGGGACTTTGAAGGGTTGAGCTCTCTGCCTCTCCTTTAAATTGAGTTGAAGCTGTCGGAGAGCTGAAAGAAGGAACAGAACCACATCCCCTCCCACAGAGCAGCAACGTTTTGGGCTGCTTCTAAGGAAATGGGATGTAAAAGGAAACCATTTCTTCTGACGGAGCAGAAACGCCCCTAAAATGAGCTCCTTTCTTGGAGAGAGATCCTCCTCCAGCCAATCTTCTGCTTCCAGCACAGAGCAGAGCAGGGGCGGGCAGTGGGGTGGGTTCAGTGTGTGCTTATATACATGCGTGTGCACTCATGTGCATTCACACTTGTATGTAGCACCCAAACCACACAGCTGCCTGGCTCACCCATCTTATCGGTGTTCCTTACTGTTGGAAGCCATCCCAAAACTGGGGATGGGATGCGGGAGCTGAATGCAGGACAGGGCTGGGGCTGGAGGGGTTTGCTGTGCTTTGGGCTTTGGATGTGCTGGATGCAGCAGTTCTAAGGGAGGAGGGGAGGGCTGAGTCTGAGCACAGACACGAGGCACTGGGCGCAGGTCCACCAGGAGCAAATGGCATGTGCGTTTCTCATCACCCACCGTGCTGAGGAGGCGTAAGCAAAGGGATGCTGAGGAAGGGGCTTGGCAGCCTCTTTGTCTTTTCTGCTCTCCCAGAAGCAGCAGCAAAGCTGATCAGAAGCATACAATAGGAGAAGGGGCTTCATCCTTCCCAGTGTCCAGGGTTCTCGACTTGCTGATCCAACCACTTCGCTGTGCTGATCTGGTGGGACCAAACCAGTTCTGCGCCTACATCTGGGTCACTGCGCCTTTGGTTGGGATGACACATGGGAGGCAAATGTCACACTGGTCAGGTCCCTTCACGTAGGTCAAAATTGGGTCCAGGACCATAACCCTCATGGTGGTTCAGGATGTGTCCAGTCTCCAAGGCAAGGAGAATGGTTGGTGGTTGGTGGAGAACCATAGAATCATGGAATCCCAGGTTGAAGGGACCTCAAGAGTCATCTGGTCCAACCTTTCCAGGCAAACCATGACCTAGACTGGATGCCCAGCACCCTGTCCAGCCCAATCCTAAGTGTCCAACACTGGGGAGTCACCACTTCCCTGGGGAGACTGTTCCCATGGCCGCTTGTTCTCACTGGGAGAAACTTCCCTCTTGTGTCCAGTGGGAATCTCCCCGGGAGTAACTTGTGCCCATCACCCCTCAGCTTTTCCCTTGTCAAAAGGGAGTCTCCATCTTTATAGCCACCCTTTAACTACTGGTACATAGGGATAAGGTCTCCCTGAGCCTTCCTTTCAAGAGAGGATTGAGCACTGGTGGGGACAGGGATGAGACATGGAGGGTTTCTTTGCTCCCTGTGTCATACTCAATTGAAAGCTCTCCAGTTGAACTTAATTTGGCTTTTCCAAGCTTTCTGGTCCTTTTTAAGCAACTTTAATGCCGCTTCCGATGTCTGATAAGTACATGGAATCGCACGTAGTGTTTCATACGTTCAACCACGTGTTTCTGCAGGTTTGAACTTCCTTTAGCCCGGAATACTGGTTCTGCGTGCAGGACCCTTAGCAGAAAGGGATGACTTTTATACGTTCCCAAGCATCAAAACCCACTTACTGCTCTCAGCCTAAGCACTCCTGCCAGTTCAGATGTGCCAGCAGGGAACCGCAGGGTGCGTTTTCCAGCTCCTGTATGGATTTGCAGTGAAAACTTGGCAGGAAAGAGGTGGAAAGCAGGATTTCTGGAGGAGCCAAGGAGCCCACATGATGCAACCCCGATGCATTCTTGCAGGGCGACGCCTGCTAGTGTCATCTTTACAAGGACCACAGCATCCAGATGTCAAGGGGCTGCATCCATCCACACATTAAGGACTTTTCCAGGGTCAGATATCCGGCCTGCCAGAGCTCCAGGGGTTGTGCTGCCATGGCAGGAGGCCTGGAAAACTGGATGAGCTTTAAGGTCCTTTCCAACCCAAACCATTCTGTGATTCCTATTGCAGAGCACATTCATGCTTCAGGAGGAATTGTGTTCGGTTTAGAAGCAAAAGCCACTCTTAGATTTCCATTTTCCTTCTTTTATAACGCACAGGGAGGAGAGCTGTTAATCATCCAATGAACTCTTCTCTGTTTCCCATTTTGGAATTAACCACAGTGATGATCCCTGTATTGCTAGAACAGAATTTAACCTAGGAAGGGTTTTTCTCCTGATCTTCCCGTACAGGTCTAGCGACTCACTGAAGTCTTAGTTGTGGGCATAGTCAGGCACTCAGGAGATGTCTGTGGCTGTGCTGCTGCAGTAAGAACAGCAAATAAGGATCCTGGAGTGGGAGAAGCTTCATAGCTGTTCAATGGGAGATGGCCACGGTGATGCAGGGCTCAGCATCTGGGAGCTGAGTCACACGAGGGAATATCTGACTCATCACATCTGCAGATGTCCAAGTGTTTGTGATCGGACCGAGGAAGCTGTGAATGCTCCCCTGGCAGTGCTCAAGGCCAGGTTGGACACAGGGGCTTGGAGCTGCTCCAGTGGAAGGTGTCCCCTGCCCAGTGGCAGGGGTTGGAGCTGGAGGAGCTTTAAGGTTCCTTCAACCCAAACCATTCCATGATTCTAAGCATTTGATGAAGTGCAAGGCCGATTGTTCTGGTTTAAGACTTGGGGAAACTGAGGCACAAAGAGCAAGTCGGGGGCAGAACCAGAGCCAGGCATCCTGCACCACTGGTTTGTGCTGCTTTCCCTCTCCTGAATGATGCTGAGCACTTCCTAGGGGTTCATAGAGGCATCTTCTTGCTCCCTGGACAGATAATCTGCCTGGAAGGCTGGTACCCAGGATATTGGCCTGCTCTTTGCCAGCTTGTACTAAGCACCCTGCCATTACCCCAGCTCAAATCTCACCCAACAGAGATGGATCTCATGGCCAGGCAGGCTCTGTGGTCCTCACAACCCCAGAGCAGCCCTCTGTATCCTTGTCTCCTCTCCCAGTTTCTGGCTATTCTGTTACAAGCCCCAAGCAGGAACAGGCTCTTGCTTTATGCCTCTATAGCCCCTTGCACCACAGGACCATGATCAAGGGTCCTTTGGGCATCCTTCTCCAATGGGGATGCCCGCATTTGGCTGTAGCCAAGGCATTATCTGTTTCCCACAGTGGGAGGAGATGCACAAACTGCCTCTCTTTACACCTCCAGCTATGGGGCTGCCCAAAGGCAGTCGGTGCTCTTAGCCCAGCACACAGCATTAAACATCTCTTGTGCAGCACCCAGGGTTTGACAGGCTGGATGAGGCATCGGCGCTGATGGATTTGGGTTTGCACACAAGGTCTCTTGTTCAGCGTGGGGCAGAGGTGTTTGGCGTGGGAGAGGTGGGGTAGGAGGGTTAGATGAATGAGGAGCGTTGTTTCATTCCCTCAGGGAATGTTGGATCTTTACCAGCCATGCAGAGCTTGGATTCAGTCCTTTAAATGGGTTGCACTTCTGGACTGTGTTGGCTTGGACAACAGGACCTGTATCTCTGTGTGCTCGCTCCTGGTTTGGTACCCAGGGGGATGCTGTGGTTAGAAAGACAAGCGTGAATCGAAGCCTTACCGATGCCCTTCTCCTGCATGGATCTGGCTCAGCCCCATCCAGTTGGGATTTATTTCAAGCTCCTTTGCTGCCTGAACATAGCAAAGAAGCAGCAAGGAATGGAAGGCAGCTCCTGAGCTTTGAATAGGTCAGGATTATCAAGGGCTGCAGTTTACTTAAAGGGAAACACTCATATCCTGAACTTCCAAGGCCACCGGTTGGATCTGGCCATACCCAGCTGTGGTTATTGTTGGCTGGTTTCCAATGGCGAAGCCATGCACTGGACACACAGAAGCATGGAGAAACTGTAATTTACACGTTGTATGATATGTAAAGAAGCCAAATTGGCTGCCAGGTGGAGAGAGACAGTTGGGAGATCTCCAGATCCCAAATCCCAGTTTCTGGTCAAGCCCAAAAGTGGTTCCTCACTGGTCTGCAGCAAGACTGATGAGGTTGGCAGGTATTGGATGATGGGTATGGAGGGAGCTGTTTTCTCCTCCTTCCTCTGCAAACCAGGGAGATACCACAGTGCAGTAAGTTTTGGTGGCCCCAGTGGCATCTGTAGGACATCAGGACCCTACACAATGCATGTGGCTTCCAAAACAAAGCATGAGGTGGTTCCTATGTGCCCGTGGTTTAGGCTGCGTGGGACCTCAGAGCAGCCTTCCAGTATCTGAAGGGGTCTATAGGGATGCTGGGGAGGGACTCTTCATGAGGGACTGCAGTGATAGGACAAGGGGTAACGGGTTCAAACTGAAACAGGGGAAGTTTAGATTGGATATGAGGAAGTTCTTTACTATGAGGGTGCTGAGGCACTGGAATGGGTTGCCCAGGGAAGCTGTGAATGCTCCATCACTGGCGGTGTTCAAGGCTGGGTTGGACACAGGGGCTTGGGTGCCATGGTTTAGTGTGAGGTGTCCCTGCCCATGGCAGGGGGTTGGAACTGGATGAGCTTCAGGTCCTTTCCAGCCCAAACCATTCTATGATTCTATGGTGGGAAGAGTGACCTGCTAGAAGTGGAGCTCTATTGATGGAGAGGGAGC
The DNA here is from genome assembly GCA_017639245.1 of Myiopsitta monachus. Taxonomy (NCBI): domain Eukaryota; kingdom Metazoa; phylum Chordata; class Aves; order Psittaciformes; family Psittacidae; genus Myiopsitta; species Myiopsitta monachus. The sequence continues at coordinate 96,495,501 of CM029919.1, read as the reverse complement.
AGCACAAACCCATTGTAACGTTACAGGCACAGCTTTGGGAGAAGTGGAGTTTTTTGTCCCAAGGGTCGTTCCAGGAGAGGTAATTCATTGCTCGTTGAGGACAAATGAAATCAGAAGGGGCAGTTTCCTTGCCAAAAGAGAAATCCACGGCCCTTAATTTGAAGGAAACATTTTGTGTCTGTCTTTGTTTCGTTATTCATTCTTCTGCAGTGAAAAAGGGTTTAATGGAGCCTCCGTGACCGTGTTCCGACAAAGCAGCATAAAACAAATTAAAGAGATGGAAACAAACTGCCCGTTTGTTTTCTCCCCTTCATTTTTCAAGCCCATCCCAACTTCAGGACTATCATCAGCCCCTGTGGCAGTACCTACCCTGGGTCGAAGCAATCCCAGGCACAGCTCCAGGTTGGGCAGAGAAGAGATTCAGAGCAGCCCTGCGCAGAAGGACGTGGGGGTGTTGGTCCATGAGAAAATGAACATGAGGCAGCTGCAGTGTGCGCTTGAGCCCAGATACCAACTGTATCCTGGGCTGCATCCAAAGGAGCGTGAGCAGCAGGTCGAGGGAGGTGATCCTGCCCCTCTGCTCTGCTCTGTGAGACCTCACTTGGAGCACTGTGTGCAGTTCTGGGGTCCTCAACATAGAAAGGACATGGAACTGTTGGAACAAGTGCAGAGGAGGCCACGAGGATGATGAGGGACTGGAGCAGCTCCTGTATGGAGATAGGATGAGAAAGTTGGGGCTGTTGAGCCTGGAGAAGAGAAGGCTGCGTGGAGACCTCAGAGCAGCTTCCAGTGTCTGAAGGGGGCCTATAGGGATGGTGAGGAGGGACTCTTCATTAGGGACTGTAGTGATAGGACATGGGGTAATGGGTTCAAAGTTAAACAGGGGAAGTTTAGATTGGATATGAGGAAGAAGTTCTTCACTGTGAGGGTGGTGAGGCCCTGGAATGGGTTGCCCAGGGAAGCTGTGAATGCTCCATGGCCAGCGGTGTTCAAGGCCAGGTTGGAGAGAGCTTTGTGTGCCATGGCTTAGTGTGAGGTGTCCCTGCCCATGGCAGGGGGTTTGGAACTGTATGATCTTAAGGTCCTTTCCAGCCCAAACCATTCTATGATTCTATGAATTAACTGCTTGACCGTGATTTTCTCCCTAATGCTGACTAGTAGAACAATTGGATCTGCTGGAGGCAAGTTCATACAATGTGGGAGGCATCGTGAATCCACTCTGAGTCACCACCTACCTTTGAATCAAGCAATTCCCTGGGATGAAGCCTGAGATGAGCTCTTGGGCAGAAGCTGTTCCCTGGGAGGGTGCTGAGGCGCTGTCCCAGGGTGCCCAGAGAAGCTGTGGCTGCCCCATCCCTGGCAGTGCTCAAGGCCAGGTTGGACACAGGGGCTTGGAGCTGCTCCAGTGGAAGGTGTCCCTGCCCATGGCAGGGGTTGGAGCTGGAGGAGCTTTAAGGTTGAGCTTTAAGCTCTCTTCAGCCCAAACTATTCCATGATTCTATGGTTCTGTGATCCCAGGATATGTCCTCCTGTAGGACCTCTTTACCTGTGTTTCCCCATTAGCTGGAGAGCCCCAGTGCTCTTGCTTAAGGTAAAGAGACCATTGTGTGCTTTGGTGTCACCCCGGCATCTGTGGACCCACATCATCGCTGTCGTCAGGGGTCAGGTCCATTAAAAGCCTCCCCCAGCCTTGACAGCCCCCAGGCTTCCTCTTGGTCATCCCAGCCCCAATCCCACGCCCTGAGTCCTGCTCTGGGAATACACTTCTGGCTGCGTGTGGCCGCAGCCGACAGCTTCCCATGCTTCAAGTAGTGACATACAGCCCCAAGAAACAGCACGATCCCTGCGCTGCTGTCTCTGAGCTCCCCCTGATCCCTGCTGGAGCTGATGCCTGCACTTGGGAGAACCATTTGCTTTAGGAGGTTGCTCCAGGCTGTGAGTGTCACCATGGGAAAGGCTGCGCCAGGGCAGAAATAGATGGGTTTAAAAATAGCAGAGGCAGAGGAGATGGGCTGGGTGAGACTCAGCAGCCAGCAGAGAGACGGGAGCGCAGAGACCAAGCTGCAGGATTGATTTACATCCCGTTCCTATACGGGGGGTGAGACACCAGCCCTGGGCAGGGCTTTCCCCTCCATACACTCCCCCCATGCCTATGGCACTGCTGCCTCTATCCCAAAGGGTTCGCCGTGGAGCGGTGTCCAAACGCGGCTCCCACCCGACACCCCCATCCTATGGAGCGCCCGCTCCCATCTCCGCGCCCCCCCCGTCCCTGCGTGCGGAGCTCGGGGCTGCAGGGGCAGCGCTGCGGTGGCTGCAGGAGCCGGGAGCCGCTGCCCTGCGCTGGGGGCTCGCAGTGCCCCGTGTCCCGGTCTCGCTGCTCCCCCCACTGCCCGGCTCCAGCACCGCGGCTCCGGCACCGCTGCGGCGCTCTGCGGCCTCCCCCTGCCCCAGCCCGCACCGCTGCGGGGCCGGGGCCTCGGCACCGAACGGGACCGCACAGCCCCTGATGCTGCCGGGATGCGGTGCCTGCGGAGCGCAGCGTGCGGCGGGGTGCGGAGCTCGGAGCATCCATTGGCGCGGAGATGAGCGTCACCTTCCACTCGCTGCGGGAATGATGCTCTTCCAGGTCAGTCCTGCCCGGTGCAAGGGGGAGAGCAAAGCGCCGCGGGGGCCGGGAGGCGGATGGGTTTGATCTTCCTGGTGTAGGAACTGGAGCTCAGGGGCTCATAGGTGTGCACTGATCCCTTCTTGGTCCTGGAATCGCTCTGCAGAGGGGCTGATTGTTCTCATTGGGAAAAGTTTGCCTCTTGTGTCCGTTTGGAACCTCCCCGGGAGTAACGTGTGCCCATCACATCTTTCCCATGGGACTACCTGTCAAACGGGAATCTCCATCTTCTTTGTAACCACTCTTTAACTACTGGCGCATGAGATAAGGTCTCCACGCAGCCTTCCCCTCTCCAGGCTGAACAGCCCCAATTTTCTCCTCCTATCTTCATACGGGAGGTGCTCCAGTCCCTGATCATCCATGGGTCTCCATGAATGAGGGTTACTTCTGCCCAGCATCTAGCAGAAGGGGGCACAGATGCCCGTGATGCCCTGGGGCTCTGCATTCGTCTTCTTTCCCGATTCATCCCGCTACGAAAGACACCGAGCAAAGCGTCATTTAAAATAATGGGATTTATTAGAGTTAACACTAGAAGCAATGACAGTGCAGATCATCCCATGCCCCTTGAGGTGCTCAGGACCCCAAACTGTGCAGCATGAACGGATGTAACGCCAGCATGCAGCGCACCAGATCCTAGATGTCTTTTCAGGTCGGTGCTGCTGTTCTGCGGGAGGGCAGAGAGAGGGAGTCCTTCCCCTTCTCTCCGAAGCAACCGCAGGATCCTCTCCTCTTGAAGAGGGTTCCCAAGACTGCCCAAATCCCAAATACCATGAGAACTCCCTGAACCCTTCTTCTTTTTCCCATGGAGGGAGGAAAAGAAGCAGGAAGCAACTGGGATCTGCAGGAGAACCTTGCAGGAAGAGTGTGAAACAGGAGGGAGTAGGAGCAGCTCTCATCTGACATCATAGAATGGTCACAGAATGGAGCGGACCTTAAAGCTCCTCCAGTTCCAACCCCTGCCACGGGCAGGGACCCCTTCCACTGGAGCAGCTCCAAGCCCCTGTGTCCAACCTGGCCTTGAAGGGACACATATTTCCTTCATCCTTGACCACTACCAAAACCACAGGGCTGGGTCCCTGATGATGCCCCCATGGCAAAGGGTGATGCATTAGGGTCAGACAGCAGGAGCTGCCCAGGAGCCAAAGCACAGTCCATGGGTGAGAGCAAGAACAGCCCCTCTACGGAGCTATGCCAGGGCCAAGAAGGGACCTGTGCACATCCATGAGCTCCTGAGCTCCATTCCTGCACCAGGAAGATCAAACCCATCTGCTGCCCGGCCCCAGCTGCTCTTTGCTCTGCTCTCCTCCTTGCACCGGGCAGGACTGACCGGGAAGAGTATCATTCCCGCAGTGAGTGCTCCACACAAAGGGGATGTCGGGTGGGAGCCGTGTTTGGACACTGCTCCATAGGGAGCCCTTTGGGATTGAGGCAGCAGTGCCATAGGAATGGGGGGAGTGTGTGGAGGGGAAAAGCCCTGCCTAGGGCTGGTGCCTGACCTGCCATATAGGAACAGGGTGTAAATCAATCCTGCAGTGCACTAACTTGGTCTCTATGTTCCCATCTCTCTGTTGGCTGCTGAGTCTCACCCAGCCCATCTCCTCTGTCTCTGCTATTTTTAAATCCATATGTGTTCCCTGTTTTCTCTCTTCCCACCTTTTAACCCTTTTCCATAATCTTTTTGGGTGTAAAAATCATGGTCTGAGCATCTTCTGTGTATCACGATGCGCTTCAAAATTGATGGCTTTGTTGAGAAGAGGGATGTGCTGCCCTCTTCTGCTGTAGCTCTTTGTCACTATGCCATGAAGTGCCAGACCTCCTGCTTCTGCAGCACATCCATGTGTCCTTGAGGGATGTGCCAGGGTGCAGAGCCCAACCTGAACAGCCATCAGTGCCTTTAGCAGGGAATGGGAAGGGCTGGCTTCCTATAAGGCACTAGGAATCAGGAATAAAAAGGCTTGGAGACATCAGAGGGGGCTTGCTTGTGGTCTCCCACCTGGGTCTGATCCAAACCTGCAGTCTCACATCGAACACCAACCAGGAAGGGTTTGGGCTTGTAGGGAAGAGCTTTATTTTCTCTGATCAGTTTGATCTGAACTGGATGGAGCCAGGCTGAGAGCTGGGCTGGGGCAGCCTGGAGAGGAGAAGGCTCCTGAAGGGGAGACCTGAGAGCAGCTCCAGTGCCTGAAGGGGCTGCAGGAAAGCTGCAGAGGGGCTTTGGACAAGGGATGTAGGGACAGGACAGGGGAATGGCTTTAACTGCCCGAGGGGAGACTGAGATGAGCTCTTAGGCAGAAGCTCTTCCCTGGGAGGGTGCTGAGGCGCTGTCCCAGGGTGCCCAGAGAAGCTGTGGCTGCCCCATCCCTGCAGTGTTCAAGGCCAGGTTGGACACAGGGGCTTGGAGCTGCTCCAGTGGAAGGTGTCCCTGCCCATGGCAGGGGTTGGAGCTGGAGGAGCTTTGAGGTCCCTTCAACCCAAACCACTCTGGGATTCTGTGAATGGAGCCCAAACATTTTATAGCATCATAGAATCACAGAAAGGTTTGGGTTGGAAAAGTCCTTGAGATCATCCACTTCCAACCCCCTGCCATGGGTTTCTCAATCCCCATCAAGCCCTGAGCTCTGCAGTGCATGATCTGAGCTGACAGCCCCAGTGGTGTTGGCGCAAATGCCAGGAAGACCTCCTGATTGACCTGGAAAACCCCTTCAGATCTGACATGAATCATTTCATGCTCAGGGAACGCATATCTGAGATGAAACAGCAGCAGCAGCTCCTGCTCACATCCCCTCCTCTCCCGACTCTGCAATTGCTAGAGGTTAGGAAAATCCCTGTGGAGTAACTCAGACCTGCTCTAACAGCCCCTTGCATTGGAATAACCAACTGGAATCATACGTTTGACACTATGTATATCCAGGACAGAGCGCTTCGAGCCTGTCATCATCATTCCAGCTTGTCTATGGTGATTTACACCGTATCTGAGTGCCTATGAGCACATCTCTGGGTACCTCACACTCACCTTCCTTAAGGACACAGTGCTTCCCGCAGGGATCTGTTGCAGGAGGAGGGAATTAAAGGCATATGGTATTCCCTGGCACAGTTCAGCAGCAAGCTGGCTTCCCAGGGAGCAGCAGCTCAGGGACTCACCTTCCAGGGACGATCTGCTTTACCATGAGGTGGCAGCTTGCCCAGGGAAAGCCATTGCTGCTCCCTGCCTTGGAGACAGCTGGGATGTATTCCGGAGCTGGATTCCTGCTTCTGAGCCACAGGGAGGTGGGATATGAGGTTGGGGAGATGCACCAGGGTGTGCTTTCACACTTCAGCATCCCTCCTGCAGCCACTCCAGCGCTGCATCCCCAACCCAACCCACTGAGGCTCTGGCTTCCCAAAGGACCTGAAGCCAGGACATACCCACCCTGCAAGCCCTTTTCCCTCGGGAAGTCTTGTTCCACCCCTAAACCTTATGGCCTTTTGCTTGCAAACGCTTTATTTCCATCCTCTTGGCTCTCCCATCTCTGTCCTATAAATGGAAAGGCTTAGACAGACGCTGCTGCACATTTCGGGCTGTGTGACCACGAGATGCATTGAAGCGAACCCGGTCAGATGATCCATCCCAGCACACTCATTAAAGGAATTATTTTCCACTGACATTCAATCTGTGTCTGCACAGGGGAGGGGGAAGAAAAAGGGTGAGCTGGTACGTGTGGGATAGCTGGTGAATGAAGAGCACAGCAGTCGGTGTCCCAGGAGATGGGGCACGTCTTTGGCATACCTGTATCACTGCCTGGCACACTCCTTACCAGGGCCTGTAGGGACAGGCCAAGGGCAATGGTTTTAACCTGCTCGAGGGGAGATTGAGATGAGCTTCCCTTCCCTGGGAGGGTGCTGAGCGCTGGCCCAGGGTGCCCAGAGAAGCTGTGGCTGCCCCATCCCTGGCAGTGCTCAAGGCCAGGTTGGACACAGGGGCTTGGAGCTGCTCCAGTGGAAGGTGTCCCTGCCCGTGACAGGGATTGGAGGTGGATGTGCTGTAAGGTCCCTTCAACCCAAACCATTCCATGATTCTAAGGCTCTTCCATACAATCCACAGCTTACACTAGAAAGCAAGCCCGGCTGGTCAGGTAGTAGATGCATTCGTGGACTCATTTCCTAGCTGCTTGAGCTCAGAGGTGTTTCAGCCTCTTTTGATTGCCCCAGGTGGATGCTCTTGTTTGGGTTGACTTGACATGTAGTTGCCCCACTGTAATCTGCAGCCTCGAAGTCGATAACTTGCATCAAGAGTATTTCTAAAGGGATGGGGAAATACTGAAGCCCTGCAGAAGTTCACTTGAAATGCCACATGCAATTCCCGCAGCTTGGATCAAGAAAAATCAAGTCAATCTGTAGTGAGTGCTGTTGATGGGTTCTTCAAGACATGGCAGGTTTGGAGAGGGAACATTGATCACTCACTTGCTAAACACCAGGCAAAGATGATGCTGTTGATAGGAAGAAAAGGTCAGTGTTGCCTTGGGATGCTTGTCCTGCACATAGTCCTCCTGCAGTTGGGGACGTGGTCATGTTGGGGAACCTTTGGCTGTTGAGCTGTTTGCAGCCCAGTGAAGATACCCAAACAGGGGGAGGACCAACAAGAGACATGGAAAGAAAATGATGGGGAAGATTGGAAATCAGGAAAATGGAATTTCTGGGGAAAGATGGATTGAAATGGGATTTTTAGCCAGAAGAAACCAAGAGGAAACATAAAATTGCCTTCAAATACATAGAAAAACTGGTACAAAGAGGAAAACAATAAACTTTTCCCTGCCCAGGATGCATAGAAGGAGCTGTTACAGGTTAAATCCTACCAAGTAAGGTCAGGCATTAGGGAAAAATACAAGAATGAAGAGAGAGGAGGCTGGAAAAGGCTTGCACTTCCCATCACTGGAGGTCTTTAAGCACATGGTAGCTATACCCATCCCATAGCTGGGCCTGCCTGAGGCAAGGGATGTCTCAATGGCTTTTTGAGGGCTGTGTGATTCCAAGTGAAAATGATTTGGTTAGTCTAGGGGAACAAAGGATGAGACATCACCATCTCTAAGTGTACAGGGAGTCTGGAGAGGGAAGGTGGAGTATACGCATAGGAGAGGATATAAAGCGACTTTGGGATGGGATGGATGAGCCTCGGTGATGGCTCTGAGCATCCGAAGATCATGAGATCTGAGGATCTTCTTTGCCTCCCAAAGTGGGGAACTGAGGAAACCACCCACTGAGGCAGCTCAGCAGTCTCTGGGTGAGGTTACATGCCCCATGCAACTGAGGGCTGCGCCCAGGTTTCCATACTCCCATTGAGCCCTTAATGAAGCTCAGTGCAAACATCTGATGAAACCATGGAAGGCCCTGAATTTTGTATGGTTTCAGCATAGGATTATGGTTTCAACATAGCTCAGGCTTGCTGTGACAGTGGAAGATGCCTCCTGGAGAGCATATCCCTCAAGCATTAAATCAACCACATCCCAACCAGCACAAGCCATGACTGGGGCTGCAAATATCTGGTCCAGCTCAGACAGGACCATCCTGCTGCAGATGGCTGCTGTATCCCTGCATGTTTGTGACCTCGGTGGTACTTTGCTGCCGGGGAGGTCACATCTGCACTCTCTCCTTCCACCTCCAGCTTTCCAAGATCTCCTTTCGGGTTCTGCACCTGAGGAATCAAGGCTTGCCCCTGAGGCATGGATATACGGGAAGGTGTCCCAGCCCATGGCAGGGGGTTGGAATTGGATGAGCTTTAAGGTCCCTTCCAACCCGAACCAGTCTGTTATTATATGATATGACTCTATCCCATGAGTCATGGGCTGTGGCACTGTGGTCATCCCTGGGTGTCTCCTTCTTGGAGCTGGACCTGTTGGCTATGCACATGCAGCTAATCTGAGCTTGCAGATAGACTTGAGGTCCCTCACCATGACTTACCCGTCAATGGTGACCATCACCAAGACAACGTGCACATGAGATGTTTTTCTCTTGATGACCAGTCCTCCAACCCTCGTGATGGAGCAGCTCTCCCCAGTGCTGCAGGATTTCACCTCTCCTCCTTTCCAAAGCATCCATTTGGCAGCAGGGCAGAAACAGGGACCTTGGAAGCCTCTTGGACACATCCCTGCACTGCTCCTGACATCTGGGGCCAGAGAAGGTCTCTGCTTCTTGGCTACTCTTGACAATTGCCTGTGATTCCTCCTTGTTGCTCTCCTGGGGATGGAGCCGGAGCGCTCCCATGGAGGGGATGGGGTGAGATGGAAATTCCTGCTGGGAATGAGTCACGTTCCACATGCCTGGAAAAAACAACCGCTGGCAACTGCTTCCCATCCTGCTGCAGTGCCGGGAGGGGAGAAGGGCTCACCAGCTCCTTTGGGATCACTTTTTATTTGTTGGCTTGCTTTGTGTTTAATGGGATGCACGGCAGGGCTGAGCATTCACTGGGAGGCTGAGAGGGGCTTTGGACAAGGGCTTGTAGAGACCCAAACCATTATGTGATTAAAGCCCTTGGCCTGGCCCTACAGCCCTTGTCCAAAGCCCCTCTCCAGCTTTCCTGCAGCCCCTTTAGGCACTGGAGCTGCTCTCAGGTCTCCCCTTCAGGAGCCTTCTCTTCTCCAGGCTGCCCCAGCCCAGCTCTCAGCCAGTTTGTGGGGCAGTAGCAGAGCTGGGATCAAATCCCAAATAACTGCCCCATTCCCAGCTAGAAGCCACAAAGCAGAGGGTGAATGTTCTCTTTCACCCACATCCCTTACTCTTCATTTTGCTCCCAGAACAACTGCATAAGTGCCAAACCACAGCACTTTGCAAGATGCAAAACACTTATTTTCCTTCCTATCTTGTAGAAAGGGACAACCCCATTTCATAGACACAGCACCCAAACTGTTTGCTGTCAACCACTGATAGCCAGGCACGAAGGCTTATCTGTGCTGCTGCGCCTTGAAGCATCCTCATGGCCTGGATACAGCACTTGTGGTACCATAGAAGCCAAAACACTCCTGCCTAAACCCTCTGTTTGTCAACCAGACAATACCTGAGATGGTTGAGGCAGAGAGGGAGCAGCATTAAACCAGCTTTGAACATGAGTTTTGGTTCTGTGATGGAGCTGCAGAGCATGATCCGTGCTTAACTTCACCGGGGTGCAGGATTCATGCACCAGGAGGATAATGAACCACCCCCAGGGGCTGAACCTCGGGCTGGAGCTTGAGGAAATCCTGAGAGTTTCTAATCTTTGGCTGCTTTTCTTGAGGAGTTTATTGCTTTAAATAGAAAAGCTTAAACGGGATTGACTCCTACAATCCTTCTGCTCTGGACTAGGCTGTAAGCTTTAGCGGCCAGCGATGGGCATGGGCGCTGCGTCGCATCCATCTGCGAAGGAAAAGCAAGGTTTAGGTGGGCTCGTTTTCCGCTGGTTTGTCTCATCCAACCAATTTTGGACCCAGATTCAGACCCACTCGATGGGTAGCAGCAGCCTCTGAGCCTTGGGAAGCTGGGCAGGGAGAGAGGAGTTATAACTGATGCATAAGGGAAAGGCTTGAACAGGAGCGGAGCCCTTTATGAGACACTAGAGAACCCACAGTGCAGAAAGCCTCTGTGGCCAGCGCCCATCCTGCTTTGACTCAGTTATACCACGTGTCCAGAGCATCCCTCACTCTAAATAGAGTCCAATGTGCTACTGAACCCATGGTGGAAGAAGAATGTTCCAGAGATGCATGTTGAAAGGATGGTTATAGGTGGGTAAAGCTGGAGGCTTCACCTCCAGGTAAGACACTCTGGAGTCCCTAATGGGGTCGTTAGTTCAGAAGAGCTTCATTAACAGAGTAATTCAATGAGGCATGACAGCCAAAGGCAGAAAAAGTCTCTCAGTGTTTAGAAACCACCCTGCTGAAGAAATCACATCCATCCAGCAAGTGCAGGCAGCTCAGTTTGGTGCCGAGCGGGTAACGTGGTAGTTCCACCTGGAGACACATCCCAGCTCCAGGCATCCCCTCTCTGTTGCTGCATGTGTCCGGGCCTCTCTCCAGTCTCTCCTGTTCTGTTTGAAGCCCACGTGAGATGGTGAAGGAGGAAATGGGTGGTGAGGGTGGGTCATGGAAGAGGAGAAGGGTGATGGACACATTGCTGTAGCTGCTCCATAGCCCCAGGCCGTGATGCCACATCACTGAGCAGCAGCAAAGCCAAATGCGATGTAAATAAGACACAGCCATGGCCATGGAGGAACTTGGAACTGGGTACATCCCTTTGACATTGTCCATCTGCCCATACAAGAAGCATGGCAGACACCTGGACTGCAGCCACACAAAGTCATCCTCATCACGGGATCTTTTGGGTGAAATACCTGGGATGCTTTTTAAAGCTTATTTGTTCAGTCTGGAAGGGAACATCTTATTCATCTGCTCTGACTCACATACAAAACAGGTCAGAGAGTGTTGTCCCCCCCCCCCAGCTTGCAATGGCAGGAGGGAATATCTTTTGGTTGATGACCAGTTATCTATCTGGATGACCATCTCCAGAACAGTCCCCCTTTATCCCTGGGGAGGGAACGCAGGTTTCTCCACCATTTCCCAGTAGGATTTGTAGTGGGTGCTCACACACTCAGGAGCTTGGCAGCCTTTTCGGTGGTGCTGTTTGCTGCAGAAAGCACTTATTTTCACCCCTGTATGGAATAATCATCTCCTGATGCCTGTGCTGAGGTCTGAGATTTGGGCAGCCAAGCTCCCAGGCTTCACAAGGATCTGTGCTGCCACCACCCTTTGCACACCCCAAAGCAAGACACCAACGCTGCCACTACCCATCCTCTTCCTCACATCTGTGGATCCTTCCTCCTAAACCTATCCCTTTCCCTTCTCCACAGCCAGAACGTGTTCTGGATGCCATGTCCCCCTGGGTGTTGGTTGATAGTTGGCAACTCACTTGCATGCTGGGCAGCAACTTCCAGACCAAGTCACCTTATCTCTGTACATCCCTGTCCAGAGGGAGAGTCTGAGTATCATAGAATGATGGAATGGTTTGGGTTGGAAGGGAGCTTAAAGCCTCATCCAGACCCAACCCCTGCCATGGGCAGGGACACCTTCCACTGGAGCAGCTCCAAGCCCCTGTGTCCAACCTGGCCTTGAGCACTGCAGGGATGGGGCAGCCACAGCTTCTCTGGGCACCCTGGGCCAGTGCCTCAGCACCCTCCCAGGGAAGAACTTCTGCCTTATATCCAACCTGAACTTCCCCTGTTTCAGTTGACCCCATCACCCCTTGTCCTGTCCCCACACTCCCTGATGAAGAGTCCCTCTCCAGTATCTCTGTAGGCCCCCTTCAGACACTGGAAGCTGCTCTGAGGTCTCCATGCAGCCTTCTCTTCTCCAGGCTGAGCAGCCCCAATGTTCTCAGCCTGGCTCCATACGGGAGCTGTTCCATTCCCTGCTCATCCTCGTGGCCTCCTCTGGACTTGTTCCAACAGCTCCACGTCCTTCTCATGCTGGGGACACCAGAACTGAGTCTTTGCCCTACCCCAGCCTGCCCCAGCTTCCCCACCCTGCTGATGTGTGTGCAGTGCCCTCTGACGTGTCCCCAAGGCACAGGGGAGGATGAAGGGAGCGCTTTCCTACTCCTACCACCCGGTCTTGGATCATGTGAGAAGTCCATCACTGCTGAGAGATCGTGATGAGTCAGCGTTTGCACGTGCTGAATCACTGCAGGGAGGTGCAGAGAGCAGGGGGAGATGCCCAACCTCAGGGGAAGTGTAAATGCCCCAGGGAGATCTCCCTGAAACCAAATTCCTATTGAAAGCCATTGAGCTGTCAAGGGCAGGGCACCACCTTGTAAGGCTGCTTCATGTCCAAGCTCCCGGTGCAGTATCAACTGGGGAGATGGCTGTGAGAGCAGGGAAAACAAAGAGCGTGTCAATAGTAGATGATGAGATCAAATGCACCCTGATGAAGTTTGCCTGATGACTACCAAACTGAGTGGGAAGTGGACACTTGGGAAGGTGGAGCCACCCTGCAGGATGAGCTGGACAGGCTGAAGAATGGGCTGGGAAGGACCTGGTGGAGCTCAGCAAGGACAAGTGTCAGGTTTTGCCCCCTGGGCAAACCCAATCCTGGAGTGCAGCACAGGCTGGGATCTGCCCGGCTGGAGCAGCTCTGGGAAAGGGACCTGAGGGACACCAGCTCCATAGGAGTGAACAGTGAGTGGCTGTGGCAAAGAGACCCAACAGGGTGCTGGGGAACATCAACATGGACATCATCAGCAGAGATAAAGGTGTCATTGTCCCACTCTGCTCGGTGCTGGTCAGGCCGCCCCTGGAATTCTGGGTTCAGTTTGGGTCCTGCTGTACAGAAAACACGTGGATGGGCTGGAGAGGGTCCAGAGAAGGGCCACAAGGATGATCCAAGGGCTGAGCAGCAGTGAGGAAAGGCTGAGAGAGCTGGGACTGTTCAGCTGGGGAAGAGAAGGCTCAGGTCCACAAAGGGGCTTTTGGGGTGTCTTTTACGGATAAGTGATTCCCAGTCCCCCCCGACGCAGTTTGGTTCACTCTGTCTTTCCTAGGTGAAGATCCTGCTGAGCGCGTGTGATGGCTTCAGGCATGGGTTAGCTCAGGGCCTCATCCCTGCTTCTCAAAGCAGGTTTAAGATTAAAAGAGCTGCAGCATGGGCAAGTCCTCCATGCTGGGTACCCTTGCTGACGCCCCCCCAGCACCCTAATACCATCCATCCCTCGATGAACGGCACAGAGTGAACAGGAGGATGCTTTAAATATACATCCCTAAATCACCTTCTCTTGCCAAGCAATTGCTGGCGCAGGGATGCTCCTAACAGCCTGAAGGAGTCCTGGTTATTTCTGTCAACCTCTTGAGTCCCTCTCCCCTTTCTTTCAGCCATAAAATAGGAACAAAATGAGCCCCTAGGTTCAGGAGGGACAGTGGGGGGAGCCTTTCCCATCACAGGTATGGTGGGAGCTCATCCACACCACAGCAGAGCCAGATCTGCCTCCAGAAGACCTTCCCCCTTTCATTCTATCTAGGAGTTAAGCTATTCGGTTCTTCAGATGTGGCTTCCTTTCTCTTCATCCTCTCCTATTCCTGCAAATCAGGCCACAGGCAGGACAAGGCAGCAAGACAGGGGTACAAACCCCAAAGAGCTTTAGGTTGACTTCTGCTCTCATCAAAGTTCAGTGCTCCTTTCAGGCTCCTTGTTATGCCTAAGGTCAGTAATAGAACCAGGTGGTCCCGGTGTTATACTTTCACCTCCATTTCCAGCTTGAATGGGATAAAATTCCAGGTCAGGAAGAGCCGGAAGAGCCGCCCCAGGAGTTTCTGGTCTTAGGGTCTCTGCTAGCATTGCTGTTAACATGAAATGCGTTTACTGTTCTTGCTCAGAGCAGAGGCCACGCGGGGAGTGAGGCCGGAAAAACAAGGGGTCATGATGGAGATGCCTTTTTTGCCTTCACTGAACTCTGCAATAAAAATACATCGCGAGCTTGTTTTGGGATTAACGGGAAAAAATCCATCCTGATGGGAACCATCTGTGGCCGGGAGATGCCGGCTGCTCTCTGCTTCCCACCCGGCACGCAGATGCTGGTATGTGGGGTGTGTTCCTCTCCCAGATATTATTCCTCTCATCCTCATGCTGGTCAAAGGAATCCCAACTATTTAAGGAGGCTTTACTCTCCTTATGAGCCCAGCATTAAGAAGCAGCAGCAGCTCATTACACCTATATAACATAATATTTGCTCTCCTCATTACAACACCGCTGCCCGGCACAGCTTGCTGGTGGCTGCTGGTCCCACAGGGTAAATACTGGAAGCCTCTTTGTTATAACCTTTCCACCCCAGACGTTACCTCATGTTCAAAGCAAATATCTCGTGGCTTTTCCAACCTGTCCTGCAAAGCAGGAGGGGAAATCTGCCCCAAGGAGTGGAGATGTCTTTGCTCTGCAGCTTCCGTGCTGCTGGAAATCATGGAATCATAGAATGGTTTGGGTTGGAAAGGACCTTAAGCTTATCCAGTTCCAACCCCCTGCCATGGACACCTTCCACTAAACCATGGCACCCGAGGCTCTGTCCAGCCCGGCCTTGAACACCAGCAGCGATGGAGCATGAGTATTCACACCATGGTATAGAGAACCACAGTGATTGCTGCGGTGGCTGCTAACCTGATGTGGGGTTTGGGGTGTTTGGCAGTGGAATGGAACTGGTTCTGGGTTGGATGATTCGCAATAGGAGGATAAAGAGGGGTGTTTACAGCATTGGAGATGCTGGAGAGCATTTGGAGCAGGAAAAAGCCTCCTAGACCAGGAAGGACAACTCAAGACCAGAAGGAACTCAGGATGAAACCAACGAAAGACAGGGCAGGTCTGGTCCTGGGAGGGAAGGAGGAGAGGCTGAATGCGTGTCCCTGCTCTCACCATGCTTCCAGCAGGCAAGGAGGCTGAGATGCCTCCTCCCGGGATCAGCTCCTGGCAGGCTGAGCAGGAAGCTGAAAGCGAGACGGGACCAGCAGGTTCTCCATGCTGCCAGTGCTGCGAGCGCCTCTCAGAGAGCAGCTACAGACCTGGCCTGGGATCCACCCCTGCTGACGAGTGAGGTGCTGAGCTGAGCTGGCTGGGCATAAATGGGGCAAAATGAGCACTTTTGGGAGCTTTTACAAACCGGGTTGGAAGAAGGACTTTTGTGGGTGCCTGAATAGCCATGACATCTTCAGTGAGTCCGGGCCTCGCTTCGGAAATGGTTGGGACTCGTTTAAGCAAGTAATGAAAGGACCTCTAGGTCTTGCTTACAGTGGCTTCCTGCTTACCCCTCTAGGACAACTGCTGTGCTGAGAGTGGGGACCCCCGAGGCATTTTGATCTACCAGGATTAAATCTACTGGGCCTGTAGAGACAGGATGAGGGGAATGGCATTAAGCTGCCCGAGGGGAGATGGAGATGAGCTCTTGGGCAGAAGCTGTTCCCTGGGAGGGTGCTGAGGCGCTGTCAGGGGGTGCCCAGAGAAGCTGTGGCTGCCCCATCCCTGCAGTGCTCAAGGCCAGGTTGGACACAGGGGCTTGGAGCTGCTCCAGTGGAAGGCGTCCCTGCCCATGGCAGGGGTTGGAGCTGGAGGAGCTTTAAGGTCCCTTCCAACACAAACCAGCCTGGGATTCTATGACTCAGCTCACATCTCCTCCATGGAGCCCAGCAGGAGATGGCTGGAGAAAAGGATGTTGCTCCTACATCATTATCTCCTTCCCACTGGGGATGGCAGAAAGTGTCCCAGTGTTACAGGCACATCACAGGGGATGAAGGCAAAATGCCTTCCTTCTCTGATGCTAACAAAATCCATCTATAAGACACTGGCTTGTCCCTGCAGCTGGGAGTGCAGCCCATGCTCCCAGCCCTGGAACGCGGGATGCTCTGACACTGCTTTGCCCAACCCTGTTCTAACCACGAGCTGGGAACAGTCATTGCTGCTCTCCTCGGCCCTACCCATCCTTCCTGTCTTGCATCCCTAGGAATTCGGATGGTAATTGCTGAAACTCCCTTGGGTTTCACTCTGCCCTAACACCACAGGACCCCACGGACAAGGAGCCTTGGAGCTAAGTCCTGGCTCAGCCCTTGCCCAACCAGTGCTCCCAGTTCTATGGGACCGTCTTGCTGCTGGTGACCATGAGGAGGTAGCAGGGGTGCTGCCAGCACAGCTTGGGTTGAGGGGGTGCAATCCTTGCTGTGTCCAGGCCTTTTGCCTCCTCCTGCTATTTCACACAAAGCCATAGGCTTTGATTTCATCTCGTGGAGTGCAGACACTGCCTAAGGACTCCAGGCTTGAACACAAAGGTGAACTCGTGTAGTAGCGAGTGTGGCACACCAGCGATGCGAGCAGAGCAGCAATGCAGTGGCAAACGCCGTGTGGCCTCGGTACTTAATGCGGAGCCTGAAATCTCCTGGGAAAAGTATTCCTGGGGCATTGGATGTGGAGCTGTTGGAGCGAGGCCAGAGGAGGCCACGGAGCTGCTGCGAGGGCTGGAGCAGCTCTGCTCTGGAGCCAGGCTGAGAGAGCTGGGCTGGGGCAGCCTGGAGAAGAGAAGGCTCCTGAAGGGGAGACCTGAGAGCAGCTCCAGTGCCTAAAGGGGCTGCAGGAGAGCTGGAGAGGGGCTTTGGACAAGGGCTGTAGGGACAGGACATGGGGAATGGCTTTAACTGCCAGAGGGGAGACTGAGATGAGCTCTGAGGCAGAAGCTGTTCCCTGTGAGGGTGCTGAGGCGCTGTCCCAGGGTGCCCAGAGAAGCTGTGGCTGCCCCATCGCTGGCAGTGCTCAAGGCCAGGTTGGACACAGGGGCTTGGAGCTGCTCCAGTGGAAGTTGTCCCTGCCCGTGGCAGGGGTTGGAGCTGGAGGAGCTTTAAGGCCCCAAACCATTCTGGGCCCCTATGTAACACCATGCACCAGAAATGGAGACTGGTCCTGCTATTCTAGTGCGGCTTTTGGGGGGGATGTTGATGTTTTCAAGTCCACCCAACCTTCAGGCAACATCAGCTCTGACGCTGCCCCCTCCACTCTGCTTGAAATCCTCTCCATGAGCCCAGGCTGCCCAAATGCTGGCGCTGTTCTGCATGGAAGACTCATCTTTCCATGATCTTATGTCAAGGCCCTGATAGGCCAAATAGTGCCCAAAATGCCAATCTTACTTTAGTAGAGGAGTTTGCTTGTGCATAGTTAGTGATGCTGGGACAACTGAAATGAGATGCACACACACACAAGCTGCATTTCACCCGTCAAAAAGCAGTGCACAGATGACACTTATATAAACCTCTGCAACAGCATCATGTAAAGACACATTATATTGTATCAGGAAGAAAATACATTGCCGCTTTATTAGGTGGTGGTGAAGGAATGGATTCACATCGCATTTTGCAGACAATGAGGTTTTGAACTCTGAGGGTTTAATTTCAGCATTGTCCGTGCAAACATGCTCCAGCACAGACAGCTTTATCCAGAGGCTGTGATGGGTCTTTCATTACAGCCTGCGGATAAAGCCCCTGTTATGGGGTCACAGAACAGAGACCTTCAAACCCCGCATCTCCGGGATGGAGATAATCAGAAAACTGATGTTCCCCTTTGCTTTGCTGAATAAGAGAGGCTTTGTTCAGGGATACAGGGATACAGGTCAGGTCCGTGGCACAGCCACTCGCAAGAGATAATATTTCATCTACCTGCAATGAAGCTATGAGAAGAATGTGGCAGGTTCCTCTCGCTCTGCAGGAATGGACAGCTATCACCCAAAGGTGTTGTTTAATATTAACTGGCCCAGCGCACATCTATGAAAGGTTCGATTGTGTGCCTATCTGTGTTTATACAGAAACAGCGTCTCCAAAGTCACGCTAATGTGGCTAAAGCCTTGCACAGGCTGGAGCAGGTGAAAGTTCTCCCTGTATCAGTGATGGTCGTTGTCAATCGAGACAGGTTTCTGTGTTGGCACCAGGAGAATGAGCCTGAAGCCCAGACCTTCCCATGCTGGGGGATGCGGCTGCACAACAAAGGCATCATCAAGAGGCCTCTGATTAATGTTTCAGCTAAGAGAAAAGAAGGGGAAGGCAGGCAGGGAGCAGAAGGGAACAATGCAGCCCTGTTTGCATGGGGAGCAGCTTGTGGCAGCTCATAGAATCACAGAATGCTTTGGGTAGGAAAGGCCCTTAAAGCTCATTCAGTTCCACTCCCCTCCTATGGGCAAGGACACCTTCGTAGACCAGGTTGCTCAAGTGGGAGTTTGCTTTAGGATGGATGCGATGGGAGCTCCTCCAGCAAAACCCACTGTGATTTCAATGCAGGCTTGGCCTTCACACTCACCCTCTCTGCCTCTTTGGGCCAGATGGTATCAGAAGCGTTTTTGGCAGAGCATCTTCTCACAAGGGCAGGGAAATCTTGCTTCACACAATGACAAACAGATTTCTTTCCTTGCTGTTTCAGCCACATTTGTTTAGCAAGTGGACCACATCTAGGATCTAGGAAACCCTCGGAAACACAGTCATTGTGACTCATTAGTTCAGAGACAGCTTTACCTACGTGCCCTCCAGTTCTCACACTACAGCTAAACACAGTCTGGCAGTGGGTGGATAGCTATTCCCACCTACAGCTAAATGCGTGTTTCAAAAGAGGAGTTGCAGGCTTGAAATTGTCTCATTTGCCACCAGTTACGTATTCAGGACTGGATTTTCCTCCCTTAAACCACCTTCATTCAGGGAATCACCAGATAGTGGGGAAGGTGCTGGTTTAATGGCTTTAAAAAAGGGAGGAAAAGCATCCATGGTGATGCCTAGATATTCCCTTCCGGGAGCAAAGAGCTTCAATGTGATCTTAATTCATCTCTTTTCATATACGACATGGTGTATAACCATCTTTGAGTGCTCTGGCTGTGTCCTCCTGAGCCTTGAGCACTGAGGGTGGAATAGCTGGACAAAAGACGTGTCCCATCTGTATAGTCGTTGTCTGCTTGATGCTGGTTTGTGTGGCTAGAGGGGAAGAAAGGAGATGGAAACAGCTCCTTGGTACCAAGAAGATGCACAGATGGGTCTTAGGGAGGCTATGCATTGCACCCAGTGACGAGTGCTGCTGGCTGGGTCAGTGCGCTCAGTCACTGTCCACTAGAGAAGATACCTCCCTTCTTCAAACACCATCGTGTGCACACCAGATGTATTCCCTCTGCTAACAGCACTGTGGCTGTAGTCAGCAGGCATGTGTTTCATGAGTGAGGCCATCTGCAGACCATAGGTGGATGAGGGGTGAGATGCCTGCTCTAGCTCCTGCCCCTCAGCTGAGCTGGGACCCACCAGTTCAGGCTTAAACCCAGATACTGATTTTACTGCTCCACTAATTGAACACAGCCATGAATGTCTCCAGCACTCATAGACCTTTGGTAATGAAGGCTGATGTGAGAGGCAACACGGGATGTTGTACTAATGCATGCCTATTATTTTTCCCCCGTAGCAGACCTGTGTTCATCCTAAGCTTCATAATGAGAGCAGGAGCTGAGGGTTACAGATGGGTTCATTACCTCTCATTGTGTATTTAATGTGGGGAGAAAATGGCAACTAATACAAGGGCAAAAGCTTGGGATACAGGACTGAGACTTGCCTCCAACTTGGCTGTGGGTACCCTTTGTGGCAACGTGCAAACCCTTGTCAGTTGTCTGCACAAGGTCATTCACCACTTTCCACTTCACCTCCATCCAGGAGGCTGTGGATAGACTGATTGGGCCCATGTTTCTCCTTCCAAGCCCCTTGAAGGGCTGTGGTGCCAGTCCAGGCACTGTTAGTATGAGATACTGCCATAGGGCAAGATCCTTTAGGGTTTCCAGAGGGAAAGGAGAGCACAAGGAGCTCTTCACCCTGAGAAATCTTGATGGAGACAGACATCCCTCATCCCTTCTCACTGGACCGTCGTCACCACAAAGACTCCTCCCGGCTCCTCCAGGTCTCATCTTTTGACAACCAACTTCTCCCTTTCCTCCATCCTTACGCTGCCTCTTTGCCCACTGGAAGACAGCCGATGCTTCCTGCAACCCCCTGTTTGGACCTCACCAGCTTTATCCTTACTCTTTTCTACTGAGTTCACAGAGCCACTTGCTGAGGAAGTTCACACTTTGCTCCTGAGGAATCGATCTGGGGGATGGTGGTGGAGAGGCCGCCACGTGGGGAGATGGGGCTGTGACAGCCGAGATGATCAAACCCTGGTTAACCTTTGCTCAGGTGTGCTCCATTTGCCTGTTCAAGGGCTCAACTGCACCTTTCAGATATGACAGAAGAGGAAATGCCTCATGTGACTGACTTGATAATACACCTTAAGTCATATTCTGCCTCTATTTAAGTGAAAGAGCCTATGTTTAACTACTATCCTGCAGCAGAGGAGCACCTATTTTCCAACGAAGACATCAAATGGGGAGAGTTCTCCTTCTGTTTGCCGCTTTCCCCCCTCATTTCTCCTAACCGCTAAAGTAAAATGCTTGTTTGTCTTCTCCACTGACTTTGTTGTTGACTTCCCGCCGCTCCCTCTATGTGAAGATGTGCTCAGGGCTAATTTTGTACTGATGACATGCCACAACGCATTTTGTTCCGACGGTGGGGAAGGGATGCAGGAGCCGACTGTAAATCCCTCTTCCAGACTACGCCAGGACAAAATTAGTCCTTCTTGGTTTTATTCATGACTATATGGACCATCAATATGGTCACAGCTTCTCCCCCGTGCTGGAAGATTCCAGTGCAGTGATTAGAGGAGAATAAGGGTGATTGCAATCTGATTTACCTGCAGCAATAATTCATGCCAGTGACTTTCCAACTACTGAAGTGCATTCATCTCATCTGCTGGAAGGGTTGTGGGGCTGCTGTTTAACCTACCACAGAGCAGGCAAACCAAGCTATTGTGCAAACAGGCTAAGTGCTTCCTGACTTAGTGGACAAACAGTATCTTCATCTCTAGTTGCTGGGTAACATCATTCACATGGGATAGATATAAGGAAGTTCTTCCCTGTGAGGGTGCTGAGGCTCTGGCACAGAGTGCTCATCCCCGGCAGTGTTGAAGGCCAGGTTGGACACAGGGGCTTGGAGCTGCTCCAGTGGAAGGTGTCCCTGCCCATGGCAGGGGTTTGGAAATGGAATGAGCTTTAAGGTCCCTTCGATCCAAACTATTCTGTGATTCTATATTCCTCCTCTATGATCCTCTTCAGGACTCACAAGCCCACCACTGCCCCTGCTGCAAGGATGGATACCTTGCATGGCCTTGTAATGAGCAAAATAAAGGAAGGAGAGGTTGAAATACAGAGGATGTAACAGCAAAATAGCTCTGCAGTGTTCTCCCTGTAAGTGTTATGGTAAAATAATTGTGCCTAAGGGGACGCTTGCAGTCAACACCCTCCTTACACTTATTAGAGGCACAAAGGCCTTGGAGAGTTAGGGGAAGGCACCTTAATGAAAACAGTGGCAGCACAAACACAGGAAGGCACAGCTCTCCCTCCTGTTTGCCCTGCATTCCTGGAGTATTTGCATGGCAAACAATAACATGTCCCTTCCCGCTTCCTTCCCCTTGCCCAGGGCTACCTATGGGGCAGCCGCGATGGGGGTTTGCCTCCCATCAGCCCTGCACAGGCAGACAGGCAGACGCGTCTTGGCTCACTCCCTGCCTGGATAAATTTGGCCTTGCTTTTCTCATGCTTCATTTTCTTCTCCTAAAGAATGGACAGAGGGTATTGCAACCTCCTCCCCACCCCAAGCCTTGCTCAGTGCCCTCCATCCAGATGTGGCAGTGGTTTTCATCACCAATGAATTAGATGTTCCTTGCTCTTCCCCCAAAGCCAGCTATGGGGCGAATCTGTTGTGCTTTCACCATACCCTGGCTTGTTTTCCAGACCTTCCCAACCTGAGCAGAGGAGCTGTGGGTGCCCCGTCCCTGGCAGTGCTCAAGGCCAGGTTGGATACAGGCGCTTGGAGCTGCTCCAGTGGAAGGTGTCCCTACCTGGGTCGGGGGGTGGAACTTTATGAGCTTTCAGGTCCATTCCAACCCAAACGAGTCTGGGATTCTATGAAGTGCAAGAAACCAAGATCCGAACTCCTCTGACATTGGGGAGGAGCAAGATACCCTGTGACACTGGAAAAGATCCATGGATGGGTCATCAGATGGCCTTAGGCAAGTGTTTCTCCAGGGAAGATGTCCCTCCTATGAGCCTGGAAGTAGGAAAAGGAGGTTTCCCCTGCCTACAGAAAGGGTGAAACTCCACTTTTACTTAGAGGAGGGTGATGCTGTGGTCAAGGACTGCTCACCCCCTTCCCTCTGTTTCCACTCCCTGCAGCATCTCCTTCACCATCCCCACACCCCAAATAGCACTGTGCCACCTCCTCTAAGACTCTGCACGTGATGCCCTTTGCATTCCCTCAGTCTCCAGTCTCATATTTCCTTGCCAGAACACAAAAATATTCCCTTCTGGACCGATTTCTCCTTTCCACAAGTGTGTAACGAAACGCTTTCAGGATGTGGTGTGAAATCTGCCTACGCCTGAGACTCGCCCCTGGTTTGAAGCATCAGCGCTGAGCTGGGTCCTAATGGAGCAGCTTAGAAAGTGATCACACACCGGGAATGTCACAGGAGTACAAAGGGGTTTAAGGAGGGTTTTGGAGGTGCATTGAATGTGGCTGGGGATATACAGTGAGGAATGAGCACCGCAGAAATCCCAACTGTGCCAGAGGGAGGTATTTAAAACAGCTTTGAGCATTCAAGGCTCTAAGCAGGATAAGGCGCTTTTAAACCTGAAAACAACATTCCCAATCCAAAATTCCATCTCTTTTCCTAGAAGCTGCCTCAAAATTCCTATGAAATTTCCGTCCATCGGCTGCTCCATGACTTTATTTTGACATAGCACAGCCTTTAGCAGGGGGGATAGACAGTCTGCTCTTCATTCCTCTCCTCACAGCTGCTCGGAGATGGCTTGAAAAGGAAAGCATCCCCATCCCTGCATCCCTGCAGGAGCCTGTGTGGGATTCAACAGGCCAAGTCGAAGAAATATGCTGAAAATGTGCAAACTCTGATCCTTTTTGGAGGCATTTTGCTCAGCAAATGGATGCTAAAAAGCAAATCACTGCCTGACTTCCGTGCTTCTGGAACCTCACGACTTAGGGGCATATTTCCTCCCGGTGCCAGAAGAAGCGGTTTGTTCCTTGCTATTCCCAATGGCCGGACTATTTCTGCTGGAATGAAACGGAGACGATCCCTAGGCAGACACCCAAGCCTGTACAATTTCATCCCTGCTGTTTAAAGTCACAAGGACAGTCACCACTTTGTTATGTGCAGTCAGGCCCATACCCCCCCATACATCCACCTTTAAGCCTGGGGGAAAACCCATCCTGAAGCTCTGCCATGGCCCCCACAAGCAGGCAAGCAACTCAAATGCTCCCATGGGGTGTATTTGCATCAGGGTTTCAGATAATCACAGCTCTGAGGGACTTTGGAGTTTGAAATGCCTGCTGTCAGCAATACTGTAAGGAAAAGCATTTGGCAAACAGTGCCTGCTGCCTGTAAGGCGACCCTGCATCTCTTCTGCTTAGGGATGGGAATCTTTACTTTAGATCAGGCTTTATACATTGACTTTTCAGCTCCAGTCTTTTCCTTCAGGGGAGGTTTTCCTGCTGGTGGATGCAGTTTCTTGGGTTGCTTCTATGTCCCTTAGGAAAAGACAGCGAGCTGGTGGCTTCGTCTGGGTAAGGATGAGCCTGCATCTGTCTTTCCCTTGCTTGTTATTTTGACAGCACATCCCCTCTTTTCCAACCTTCTCAGGGTTGGCTCCATGCGTAGGCCGAAATGGTGGAAAACGGCCAATTTGCATGGAAAAGAAGGGATTTATTGCTCTGAGGTGAGTGTTTTGCCACCTAGCATTAAGAAGGGCAAAAGACTCACATCAAGGATACAGTTCAGTTTTGCCCATGGTGCTGGGTGGCCTCGGATGTCCTTCGTGCCCTGATTCATCAGTGATGTTAGTGTGCAGAAAGCAGGTCCTGAGCATGGTGCAGACACAACAAAACACTCATCCTTGCCCCCAAACTTTCCAAGCTTTCCTTTATTCCATCTTTTCCCCCACCTTCCCCAAGGCCAGGTTGGATGGGGCTTGGAGCAAGCTGCTCTAGTGGAAGGTGTCCCTGCCCATGGCAGGGGGGTGGAACTGGATGAGCTTTAAGGTCCCTTCCAACAGAACCCATCCTACGATTCTATGACTGCGTGAAGCTGCTACAACTCAAGGACCCTGCACCAGGATGGCCACAGTGGATCACGGTCCAGGGTCGCATCCATCCAAGTGGGAACCTCTGCTGTGTAAAACATCCCTCCTAGCGGGCTTTGAGACACAATTGCCTTCGATAGAAGGACCCCCAAAATAGAAATATGAATGATGTGTTTTTCCTTGTGACCACTCTGCTCCCTGCTGCCAAGCAGGGATTTGCTTGTGCCCTGTAAAGAGCAGCCTGGGGTGGACAGAGCCATATATTCACTTGTGGAGGTTTTCCAGGTTAGCATTTTATTTTAGCTACACACTGTGTGCGTGTACGTACACCCTGTGTGTATGTACACCCTGTGTGTGTGTATGTGCACCCTGTGTGTATGTGCACCCTCTGTGTATGTACATCCTATATGTGAATATGTACACCCTGTGTGTATGTATACCCTATGTATGTACATCCTATGTGTGAATATGTACACCGTGTGTGTGCATGTACATGCTGCTCCCCCAGGGGAACAACTTCCAGACATCCCGGTTCAGAGGAGGAAGACGCTGGTGATGTGTGATGAAGGCCAGGTTGGACCCAGGGGCTTGGAGCTGCTCCAGTGGAAGGTGTCCCTGCCCATGGCAGGGGTTGGAGCTGGAGGAGCTTTAAGGTCCCTTCAACCCAAACCAGTCTGGGGTGCTATAAGATGTGTGATGGAGCCGGGGGTTCGCTGCCCTTTTGGGGCTCAGTATATCCAAACCCCACAGTACATTTCCAAGCCCCCCCCCCCCCCCCCCCCCCGGCTTTCCCATCCCTTCAGGGCTCCCAGGGCCGAGCTTTGGGGCAACACCACGACGCGGTTGAGTTACCTCCTTTGGCAGGGATAGCCCCTTACCAGTGCAACCCCCAAACCCCAACCCCCGTGGCTTGGAGGTGTCTGCTCGCCCCCCCGCAGGGACACCCCGGGACGCACGGGCTCCTCTTCGGGTGCAGCCCTCTTCTCTTCCTCCTCCTCCTCTTCCTCCTCCTCCTCCTCCTCCTGCCGCCGCTGTCCGGGGCGGAGCCGCCCGCCCGAGCCCCCGCCCCGCTCCCGGGAGCGGGCGGCAGAGCCGAGCAGAGCCGTGCCGGGCTGCGGGGACGGGGACACGGACGCGGTGGTGCCACCTCCGTCCCTCCCTTCGCTGTCCCTATCCCAGCCCCGCCAACGGGGGGAGCAGCAGAGGGGTCCCCCCGCCCCGATCCCATCCCGCGGCGTAGGGACCTGGAGGCTTTCCCAGCGCCAGCAGGTAAAGGGTTGGACTGGTTGGGGGGAGGAGGGGGGAAGGGGTGGTCTTTGCATCCCGCATCCCCCGTGTCCCCGGGGTGGGGGGGGATGATGCTGAGCCGGGGTGCGTGTATTGTGATGTGCCGGTTTGACCCCCAAAAGGAGCTCTGTTGTCCGAAAAGGTGATTCTTTACCCCAAAAGATGGTTCTTTGCCCTCTGTGCCCCCCAAACCGGCGCCCCCACCGTGTCATGAGTGGCTCCCCCAGCAGGGAGCATCCCAAGCAAAGTTATGATGTGATGGGATGCTACTGTGTTATGAGGGGTGAGTGGGCACCCACCTAAGGACAGGTCTGGCTCCAGGATCCCCCAAGTTTCCAGGGTATGGATCCAGCCACCCCCTTTTTCCCCATTGAGCCCTACTTGTTTTACAGGTAAGGCTTCATTTTTATACATGGCTTCCAAAAGAATGGCATCTGCAGTGTCCCACAGCCCTAGGGCTTTCCACTGGGATTGTCCAGCGCTGTAAAACCCTGAGACAGCAAAATCCCAAAGGAATTTATTGCTCCTTGCCCCACTGCATGAGCACCCTGTCCCTATCCAACGCCCAGACTCTCCTTGCACCCTCTGAGGATGCGATAGGGATGTCCTGGATGGCTTTTAGGGATAAAGCCCCATGTTAAGGCCCCTTATTTCTTCCCAGCACTGAGCAGAGAAGGTGACTATAAAGGGTATTATTTTGTCTCGATGCTTGGCAAAGGAATTGCTCGGAAAAAGGAATGATTCAGGAAAAAGAGGGGGAAGAGACAGAATCAATCTTACTGCTGTTATATAGGAGCTCTCTCCCAAGTCCTGTCTATCCGCTGCTTGGAAAACTGGGCTTTGAGGAGTTGCAGTGGAAATGCGAGCCTTTCCTCTGGAAAAGGTCTGTTGTAGCAATTCCTGCTGTTGGAAGCTGTGAGATTTCACCCCTGGCGAGATGGAAACTGGGATTCTTCAGCCAGGCTAAAACCTGCCTTCGTCAAACTCTCCATGTACTGGGGTTTCAGGGGTGGGTCTGTATTATTGCTGCTAATCGTGTTGGCTTAAGGGCTGTTTTGGGGCTGGGAAGGGATTAGGGGTAGGTAATCGGAATGGTAGCGGCCGTGCTGCATGTGAAACGAAGCAAATATTGAATTATGGTTCTCTTTGCTGGCTCTTTGTCCCTGTATGAAGTGAAATGAGTGTTTGCTCAGTGAGCCCATGTGGATTCTCCTCTCTTAGAAAGTTATGCTCTGCGTGGAGAACGTTAAACCCTATTGCGCTGCTCGGATGCTGTGCTCTTATTGGGGTGCTCCCAGCAGGCAGGACATTTAGACTTGTGTGTTAGGCAGCAAAGTTAGACCAGTGCTTATTCCTAAAGAGCTTTTTTAGGGGTTGGATCACACAGTGATGCAGGATAAATGCCTTTTACCTTTGTTCCTTCATATACACTGCCAGCTTGCACTCGGCAGGTGTGGCTGGGGAAAAGCTGAACTAAATGGATTTCCTGCCTCGCATTTTGCCTCTGTTCACCAGTCATCAGATCGCTACGGGAAGTGGTCCATTAATACATTATACAGCCTGCAACCACCTGAGCAGGGATGCATCCTGAATCCTTGATCCTGCTATTTTAACCTATTTTCCCCCGTCACGATGTCTTCACATCAATATCCCAGCACTATTTAGCTCTGGAATATCTCTCTTTGCTTTAGAAGATGTCAAATATAAGCTCTGCTTTAAGGCAGAGTTAATTCTAGAGTGGGTGTCTCTGTCAAGCTGTACTTTCTCTATCAAATAAGTGTGTTCCTCTCTTCCCTGGGATGAATTCTGTACTTGAATGTGAAGCATGACAACGAGCAGTGCGAATGAAATGAGTTCTGCTTGGATCCATCTATTTGGTGTCAAGTTGTAGGATCGGCGACTGCTGGCTTGGAATTAATGATAAAGGGGTTTGGTTTTGCAAGGCAACAAATTGCTTTCATGAAGCGGGGAGATTATAACAAGATACTGAGCCAGTTGCAGAGGCCAGGGACTATTTGTTGTAGTTTTATCCATAAACTGCCATGGGAATTAGATCCTGCATTAAAACCGCTATAGTTTTTCACACTGTTCAATGCCAAAATCAGTATATTTAGGGGTTTGGTGTGTGTTTTCTTAATGTGTGGGTGACAGCAACAGTTGCAAATGGTCTCCCAGGTCGAGCTGAGGATGCTGGTAGCAGATGGCTCCTTCCCCCCGTTGTTTGCTATGAGGCACTTTGATGCTCACAGGTGGTGGAAGTTAGAGCTGGGTCCCCTTTTAACAGCCACACCTGCAGGGAATATTGTCCTGTAACTCACTTTGGAAGGCTTCCTGAGGGTGAAGATGAAAGGATGTGGTTGTACCTTTGAAATCCTCCTGGCATTGCTGCTGCAGAGCTACGGGCTGGTGTGTGAAGGTGCGGTTATCACTGACATTCAGAGTGTTGTGGTTGGATGGAGATGGGTGCTTAAGGCTCCTCCTGAGAGCAGCTTTCCTACAAACATGGGGTGTAGGAACATGCTTTCCCTGGAGGCTGGCTTGGAACTCCTGTCTCTTGAGAAGATGCATCCAGAAAGGCTCTTGCCCTGCCCACAACTTCTTTAATGAGATGCTTTGCACCTTCTTGATATTGAGATGAAGGAATGGGATCCACCTGGGAGCCACTTGGCTGTGGCCATAAAGAGGCTTTGTTAGGCTGCAGCAGCTGATAATTAAGCATTAAGGAGACCGGGTGGTGGCTGCTTATCCTTGTGCACAACTAAAGTAAGTCCTTTTGGCGTGAGGAGCCTGCTTTGGGCTCTGCTGGTGCCGGTTGTGGGGTGAGTGATGTTTTGGTTTATAGCAGGGTCTTTGCTCTGGGCTGTTTGTGGCTCCAAAACAATCGTTGTATGGAGCTGGGTGTGAAGCTGAGCTCCTTCTGCTCAGGAGAGGGCAGTGTCACACCAATGAGCTGCTTCCTTACCCACGCTGGAATACATGGAGGGGAAACCTTTGCCCGCACAGGGGTCCAAGAGGGTCTTGTAGGGGTGCGGTATTAATGTGTATGTGGGACCCAGGTACCTCATTCATTCTCCATCCCTCCTCGACCCAAATATTCCTCTTCCAGCAATTCTCCCTGATGGTTTTCCCTTACCCTGGGTACACTGCTGGTGTTTGACAGACCTTGGTAGGAATACACCAAGCATGATGCTGGGAAAAGGGATTTAAAAGGCTGTTTATAGCAGTTGCTTTTGCCTGCCAGCCCCTCTATAAACAGTGATTAGGTACAGCTACTTTAATGCATGTCTTGACTTTCCAAAACCAAAACGAAGCTGAACACGGGTGGTTTTGCCTTTGCTGCTTTTCCCTCTTTAGCTCACCACTGTGTTCTCCTCACTTCCTCCCAAATTGCCCACAGATACTGGCAGGACACTGCCTGTGTGTCGGTTAAATAGCTTGTCATTGCTCAATAACCTGAGAGAAAAGCCTGGGTTTTGTATGGAATGAAATGGTGGGGGAAGATTTCTGCCAAGGAGTGGTTTCAGGGTCCAGAGTGCTCCCCAGAAGGGTATTCAGTGCCAACCAGGACCTTCTTGGGTGGTAGATGGGAGTTCTTCCATGCTCGTGTCTATCTCCATGCATTGTGTATTGTCACATACTGAATCCATTACGCATTGTGATTGAGCTCTGCCTCTCTTGCTCTCTTCATCTTTGGGCAGATTCAGCTTTATAAAACTGTGGGGTTTGGTATTTCTTGCACTGATTTACTGTTTTTTGTGGCTCCTGAGCCAGGTATTGCTGATGTGGGCTGCTCTTTCCACTGGATAAAGGGTGGAATGGGGATAGGAGGAAGGCAAAAAGCCCCTTTCTTTGGCTGATGCACAAATCTGGGCTCCCACATCTGTGCAGAGTCCTGCTGGCAGCTGCTCTCCGTCTTGGAAATAGCTTGTCCTGGTTTTACTGTAATTCCTGAGTCATGACAAAACTGAATCCTCCTGTTCCCGAACCACGGCATCTCTGGCTGCTTGGGAGCCAGGGTTTGGGTCCAGGCTGCTGGATCCCAGAGATGTGGAGGTGATGGACTTTATGCTGCTGTTTGCGAAGGCTCAGAAGGATGCGTTTCACTTTCAGATCTACCACGTGGCACCGTGCTCAAGCAGCTTTTATCTTGCACTTTCCCCCCTCCAAGCAAGCTTGCCTTTAATTTTTAATCTTTATTTTCTTTCTGATCTTGCCATTTCTCTTAAACCTCTCTTAAAGCTCTGCTGTAACTTGTACAATCTCTTTATAAATGCCTCATCCCTACGTTTTTGCCTCCCTTCCCCCCTTGCTGAGCTGAAATGAAACTTCTCCCTCCCCCAACCTGAGGTTAGATGCAGTTTTGGGCTCCTATTTACACAGCTTGCTCCGGGGAAGCATCTTGCATCTGACTTCAATAGCACAAGGTGAAGATCAGCATTTCCTTTAGGAGGTATTTTGGGTGTAGCATTTAAAAGGATGTAATGGACTGGCTGTACCCTTCAATGTCCAAGCGTTGTTGTGAGCCACTCTAATAGATTATATCTTGGGCCACTTAACCTCATATTGATGAATCTCTTGAGTTGACAGTCACCTCATCATGAATCAAATTGCCTGAGTCTAAAATCAAGTCAATGGGCCTGTTGCCTGCTGCAGAATTGCAGCAAAGCATATAAAATAGATTACATTTTCAGGCTTGGAGATGGCTACAGCACCATGGGTGCTGGTTGGGAGTTGGTACCCAAAGGTTCTGGGGTGGTGCACTGAGGGCTCTGTGAGGTTGTTGGGGGTAGGTGTAATCCCGGAGCAGGTCATTGAAGAGCTTGGGGAGGATTTGAGGCTTGTGCTTAGGATTCCTTCTCGAATCCTGTGCTCAGCTCTGGGTCCCTCACTACAGGAGAGACATTGAGGTGCTGGAGCGGGGCCAGAGAAGGGAATGGAGCTGGAGCAGGGTCCTGGAGCACAGTGTGATGGGGAAGGGCTGAGGGACCTGGGGGGTTCAGATGGAGAAGAGAAGGCTGAGGGGGGACCTGATGGCTCCCTACAGCTGCCTGAGAGGAGGATGGAGCCAGGAGGGGGCTGCGCTCTGCTCTCAAGGATGCTCCCAAGGGATGGGCCAAGAGGAAGCGGCCTCAAGCTGCACCAGGGCAGGTTTGGATGGAGCTGAGGAACGATTGGTCTAGGAGCTTCCCAGGTCACGCTAACTGGAGGTTCTACTGGTGCCTAAACCCTGTCTCGGAGAGGGATGGGGAGGGCTGAAGCTTGTTTACAGGCATTTACCATGGTGGTGAGGTCACCCTTGGATATTTGGGCGTATTTACTGTTTGCTTTTTATTTAAGAGGTAATTAATGCTTTCCTTGGGATTAAAATACTTGCTGCGTGTCTCAGCTGCTGATGTAGGAAGGAGTCACCCAACCCTTTGACCTTTCTTGGAGACAAAAGAGGCCTTTTGGGGAAGAAGTCTGTGCACAAACCCAGTGTCTTTTCCTTACCCAACTACTCCCTTGTATGAAGAAGCCCCATAAAGAAGTTCCTTGAGGCTGTGATGTTTTGTAGCTGTGGCCTGATACAGCAGTCATTGTTTGCAGGTATTGTGGGGATTTTAGTGTCAATCTACCCACTAATTATTCATGGATCTTGTCAATGAGGCTTTAAACTGCCAGTTAAACCTATTGCAGATGGAAATAGAGCAAACAGGCAGCGCTTGTGGCTTGGGCTGGGCGTCCAGGCAGGAATCCAGCTGAGGGATTCGCTCCATTTCTCTTAAGCTTTTTGGGTTATGTTTTTTCCATCTGTGGCTATTGCTTGAGCGTAGAGATTTGCACTGTAATAATGGCTGGGCAGGCTGTGTAATCTGTGGATGGTCTTGGAGCCCTGGAATCCATCAAGCCAAGAGGTAAGGTGAGACCCGTGGCTTCTCAAAAGGTCTATTTTTAGCCGTGCTCCTGTTGGCATGCAAATGGCGTTTATCATGAAGGACTGCTCTGCACTTCATACCCTGAACCTGGGAGCTGTTTTCCAGCTTTCACACAGATGGCAACATGCCTGCCAAATGTATAGATGTTACTGTCTCGTTTTTGCCTATGCTCACAGTCTGAGTCCTATGAGCTCCGGAACCACTTGCCATGTTGCATTTGATGCTCTGTAGGTATATAGTGGTGGGTGGCTCTTATCTTAGGGGTGGGTTACCCCACTCCTTGAGCTTCAGCATTAGCCTCAAGAATTGCTGGTGCTTGACAGGCTGCAAGCTCCTTGTAGTTGTTCTTGTCTCCTGTTTCTGCTCCTGCCTGAAACCTGGAAGCAGAATGTGTGTTAAAGAAGCAACTAAACTCATTTAGCTCCAAGTTAATCGCTGGAATGCAGAGTGCTTGCAGCCCTCATTAAAAGCCTAATTTAAAGTGCAAGGTTGACAGCTCGGCTGGAGATACTTTCCCTTATCACAAGTGTTTCCTAATCTGACTCCTTTGCATAAGGTTTCTGTGTGCATGGATCTCCAGCCTCTTGCTGTTGGAGAGCTGTGTGTTAAAGGAATGTGGTGTATCTGTGGGTAAGACAGCTGTATATGTTAAAATGTTAATGTGATGGGAATAAGTGGGCCCTGGTGTCTCTTGTGCTGTCAGCAAAGCCTTTGTGCCTCGTCAGGTCATGCTGCTGTGTGGATGCTTGTTGCTGAAACTCAAACTGTGTGGGTTCTCCTTGTACCGCTTTGCTTTGCAAAGGGAAACAAAGCTGCTTGTGGGTTTATAGCAACAGAGATGCTGCCCCTGAGAACTCGGGCAGGAGCGATGCTGCTGAAGGCCAATGGGTGATGAAATGTCCTTCCTTGAGTTGGTACCCTGGGTATAACCCGGCCCATAGCGTTCCTGCAGTGTGCTGTGATTTCAGCTCCGCTCCTGAGCTTGCATGGGTATGGGAATTAACATGGGTAGTGAGGAGCTCAAAACTTACCCTGTGGTTCGCTACACCTCTAGGGCTGGAGAGGAGGCTCTGGATGCAAGAAGGTCTTTGTGCTCTTGGTGCAAACCACTCGTGAAAGCCCCTCTGGGGAGGCATGGGCACCTCTCCTGCTCTCCAGGAGCAGCGCGGAGGCAGAGACCTGGTGCTGTTAACGTGTTCAACACATACAACTTGGAACCTCGAAACCCAAACCTGAATAGCCCACCCAGAGCACCTTGTTTTGGTGATTGGGGTTTAGCATCCACCAGCCCTTTGTTTTCTGTTTTGCTTAAGGCAGAAGTATGTAACTGAAGCAGCTGGAAGCTGTGAGCATTGTCTGAAGCGAGGTTGCAGAATCAGAGTGGTTTGTGTTGGAAGGGAGCTTAAAGCTCATCCAGTTCCAGCCCCTTGCCATGGTTAAAGCCATTCCCCTTGTCCAAAGCCCCTTTCCAGGTTTCCTGTAGCCCCTTTAGGTGCTTGGAGCTGCTGTAAGGTCTCCCTAGAGCCTTCTCTCTCCAGTCCTTAGAATCCAAGCTGCTTGTGTAATAGCCTGGCTGTAGCGAGTGCTGTGTTGGACCCATGAGACAATCATTCTGCTCTCTTGGCTTCTTCCCCCAGCTCAGCCAAAACACTGGCTTTTTCCCTATATCCATGAACTTTGTATCGTGGCTGCGTGTTCCGTGGGGGCACGTATCTGGATGACCTGCTGAAGGTCTGGAGTCCGCTCTGCTCCTTGCGCAGTTTATGGGCTGGATGTAGGGCTGTCCCTGTCTAAGGGCTGTGGAGCCTTCGAGGGTACATGGGGTGATGAACAGGGAGTCCCTGAGGTCATGAGCTTGGTCAACTGGGGTCAGAAGATAACGTGTCCACTTGTATTTGTGCACCTTCCCTTCCAAGGCATTACGTGCTTCTCCCTAGCTCTGCTGATATTTGCAGCAGTGATAAGGGGGGTTCAGAATATACAAGCGTGCTCTGCTGCAGATAAAACTGACTGCTGTGCAAGAGCTGTACCAGCTGAGAGTTTATCAGCATTAAAACCATCAGAAGGCTGGAGCGATGGGGGTGTTTTGGGGCCCTTAGTACGGAAGCATCCACCAGGGAATCGTGCTGGAAGTGCTGCTGCTCCGTAAGTCCCTCCCAAATGTGCTTTTTATAAAGGAAATGGGCAATTTGGGGATTGAGGCTTGTGAATTGGTCAAGCACGTGTCTGAAATGCTTCTGTGCTGTATGATTGTGCATGTAATGAGCCGGGGATGCTTAATGAGGGTAGTAGTTGGTCTCAGTGTGGATTGAAATTGAGGGATCTACCTTCTCGCGTCTATCCAAATTGCTCTTTGCTTGGAGGAAGTTGCATAGAAGCTCTAAGGATCCTATTGAACACTAGTGCAGGGAAGACAATTCTCCTCTTTGATGCTCTTTCAGGGCACTGGCTTTTGGAAGGATGGCAAAACCTATGGGTTGAAAGTGGTAAAGGGTACAGTGGTGTAGATCTGGGCCAAGGATAACCCTGATTTGGAAGGGTGTAATTCCCAGGAGCTCCCGTGTGTTGCCTGAATGCACTGAGATGAATGGGGAGGATGCTCCAGTCAGAGCGTGGGCATGTCTTGTCCCTGTCAAATTGGGGCAGCTGACTCCATGCTTATGGAGACATCTCCATCCTCTTAGGATCTGCAACATGGAGCCTTCTCCAGAGGATAGATGCCCACAGCTGCTCTCTGAGAGTGTGATGAGGGCTTATTGTGCTGAACTCCCCAGGAGAGAGATGTGGTGATACCTGCTTCACAGGAGGGTGGTGTGATCAGAAATTGCCTTTCCTTTTGCCATGAGGAAACTGAATCTCCATGGAATCTCTACGGAATGTAATCTTCAGCCTCTGTAAAGCTCCTTCCCCAGAAGGCATTCAGTGTGGAGGTTGAAACCAGGCAGCCAACAACAAGTCAAGGACCTGGAAAGGGAACCTGTTTCTTTGGCTGCTCCCACCAGAAACTGGAGCCAGGTTGGGAAGGTTTGTTTGCTTCCTTGTTGTTATTCATGACTCCTGCCAGAAGTGTACAGAAAGTCATGGGAGAAGAGGGTCAAACCTGATGTTCATCTGCTTTGGTCATGGCAGGAAGGTCCCTTTAGGTTCTGTCTTCTTACACAAGTGTCCCCTCTGCTGTGAACACAGGACAAATCGGTCCTCATTCTTGCCATGGGTATTAGGCCAAGTGATGGCGTTGCAGGAGGTGGAGGAGGAAGGAGCTGGGATTTGGCAAGAGTGATGCTTGTATAGCATGATATATAGCAGAAACATGCCCACCCTCTGCAAAGCCATGCTCTGGGGTTTAGTCTGGTTGAACCAAGGTTAGCATGAGGAACATCAGCCCTGGTTGTGCTGCAGATAGGCTGAGCTGTTGGAAGAGATGGCTTTTGACAAGAGAGGGAGCAAACACTGGTTGCTGTTATGGGCGGCTGTACACAAGGTCAGTGTGACCGTCTGGTTGCCAAGCTGGGCAGTTGGGTTCACTCTTTCAGCAAACAATTGCTGTTGCTCAGTCGTGTAATCAGCTAATAGGATTAAACACAGCATCCAGTGGTTCAAATTTGGCTTTGTGATAGCAACCTCATCCAAAGAAGCCGGAGTTAAAGTAAGTGGAAATGGGAGTTCCTGGGGTTATCCAATTGCTTCATGTAGCAAAGCCATCTGACTCCTACCGGAATTGAAGCCCAAATGGTTATGTCTGAATTGACTCAAAATGTTGTAAAGCTGGGGAGAAGGAGCATCTATTGGTACCGATTATGGCTCAAACACGTTGTGCTTGAGGCAATGTCTCCTGTGAAGTTTCTCTTGGTTAAATATTGCAGGTGGGAAACACAAACCAGCCTTTTGCATGGAGAAGGTGGTTGCGGTGATTTCAAATCCTCTTTTTACCTCGAGAGCTGTTATCGGGATCTCTGACCCATTTCATGCTGCTTATAAGAAGTTCTCTGCTTCAAGTTGGAAGTAAAATACAGCCGTGGTAGGGCCTGGGGTTGGATGTAGGAGGAATGAAAAATGAGCAAGTGCCAGTAGGAGGCGGCAGCAAGAACAGCTTAAATCCTGTTCCATGTGTGCCATCTCCCCTTTAACCTTTCAGTCTTTGGCATCAGCTCTGGACCTCACCATCATTTATTTGCTCATGTGGGGTTGTTTTGCCAAAGCTTTTATTAGGCTCCAGGAGATGATTGTTGATAAAGGCTTGTGGAGTCCCAAGGGGGACATCTGGGAGAGAGGAAAACTTGTCCGAGTGCTGCTGTTCCATGGGAGTGCCCCAGCTCTTGGTCAAGAACCTGGATGTTGCATCCTCCTTGGACATGTCCCAGCCACTGTTGCCTCCTGGCTGCTTTTCCCTGGCCACCTAAACTTACTGGTAGGGACAGGCCAAGGGGAATGGCTTTAACCTGACAGAGAGGAGACTGAGATGAGCTCTTAGGGCAGAAGCTCTTCCCTGGGAGGGTGCTGAGGCGCTGTCAGGGGATGCCCAGAGAAGCTGTGGCTGCCCCATCCCTGGCAGTGCTCAAGGCCAGGTTGGACACAGGGGCTTGGAGCTGCTCCAGTGGAAGGTGTCCCTGCCCATGGCAGGGGTTGGAACTGGAGGAGCTTTAAGGTCCTTTCAACACAAACCATTCTATGATTACTGCTCTGTTTCAGCATTGCCTGAAGCTGATGAGATGTTCTGCAACCAAACTGGCACTTCTTCCTGACAGATCCCGTGTTTTTGATCCGTATTTTTGATCCGAAAGATATGTGACAAATATCACTTAAACCACTTGTGGCTGTCAGCTCTCCTGAGCCAGCTCTTGGACAGGGGTGTGAATAAACCCCTGTTATGTCTCATGCACCATCAGGTTTAATGCTTGTTAAATGTCAGAGGCTGTGGAGAGAAATCATTGGGCTGAGATGATGTAGCTGGTATTAAAGGAATAAATATAGCTGCGAATGGCTGAGCTTGGCAATAAATTAGGCTGTGGCTGTTCGGTGAGTGGATATATAGGGATTGCTGAGGTGTCTGGATTCCCCAAGGGCTCATTGTCAGGTGGGACACTTGGGAATTTGGCCCCAGTGCTGATCCTTGAGAACACTGTTTATGACTGGTCACTGACTGCTTTCCATTAACCCATGCTGACTGGGCCTGGTCTGCTTAGAGAGTGTTTCGTCTGCCTCTTCATCCTGGCTGGGTGCTCTATAACGGATTCCCACTATGATATCTGCCTTGTTGGCCCTCCCCATGGTTGTTATCCATAGTCACTCAACCCTATCATAGAAAGGTTTGGATTGGAAGGGACCTTAAAGCTCCTCCAGTTCCAACCCCTGCCATGGGCAGGGACACCTTCCACTGGAGCAGCTCCAAGGCCCTGTGTCCAACCTGGCCTTCAACACTGCCAGCAATGGGGCAGCCACAGCTTCTGTGGGCCCCCTGTGCCAGCGCCTCAGCACCCTCCCAGGGAAGAGCTTCTGCCTTATATCTGACCTGAACTTCCCCTGTTTCAGTTTGAACCCGTTACCCCATGTCCTATCCCTCCAGTCCCTGATGAAGAGTCCCCCTCCAGCATCCTTGTAGCCCCCTTCAGACACTGGAAACTGCTCTGATGCCTCTACGCAGCCTTCTCTTCTCCAGGCTGAGCAGCCCCAATGTTCTCATCCTGTTTCCATACGGGAGCTGCTCCAGCCCCTGCTCATCCTCATGGCCTCCTCTGGACTTGCTCCAACAGCTCCATGTCCTTCTTATATTGAGGACCCCAGAACGGCGCACAGTGCTGCAAGTGGGGTCTCACCAGAGCAGAGCAGAGGGGCAGGATCACCTCCTTCAACCATCATTAAGCTGTAGGCAATCAGAAGGCTCTCTAACACACAGGTGTACCCCACTGCCTCTCTTTCCTTGCCTGTCTCTTCTGATGAGTTTATAGCCATCCATGGCTTCATTTCAGTAAACTCAACTTCTCAGGTGCCTGCTCTAACAGGTGGGAATTGAACTCCAGTGACAAGTTCCCATTACTTTTGGGAGGTCAACCTGTGGGAAGGTGACAGCCCCTCCTGCAGAGCAGAGCTACAGCTCACTGTTGGCAGCCCTTCAGATGTAGATGCCTTTTTGGGCGCAGACACATGGCACTCAACCACGCAGCATCCTCTTTTCTGTCTGTTGGGGTGAGATGTTTCAACCAAATCTACCTCAGTATCTGTACCACTGAGCTTGTGATGAAGCTGAGATTTAAAGCCTTCTCTTGCAATCCCTGTTCCCAGATGCACTCTGCAGATATGCTTTCCTCCTCCATTAGGCACAAATATTCTCAAAGAGCTGAGATGGAGAGCTTGGGAGGTGGTTGTAAAACCCTATAGAAGGATCTGGATGCCCTCTGGGGGGATGGAGGGGACATGATGGAGATTCATCTTTGGTGATGAGCTAGAATGGGTAGACTGCAATGCTTGCATGAAGGTGGTGAGACATGCCTGGGAGGTGGTGTAGGCTGAGATCATAGAGTCAACTAGGTCGGGAAAGGCCTTTGCAATCATCAAGTCTGACCATTAGAATGAGAGGGGGTCTGGAAAATGCTGTGTAGGAGCTTTTGCCTGGCTCCAATGTTTTAGTACGTAGTTTTTGTTCCACTATGATGATAACCTCAGTGTAATGTCACTGTTTCACATGAGCAGCTATGCAGATCTGATGGAAAGAATGGAATATATGAGGTGGGACAAGAAAAGGGAATCTGCAATGGGTTTTTTTCTCCTTCCCTTTTCCTTTCTAACAGCTTTTCTCCAGTGCAATAGCCAAATGATGAGCTCTTGATTTGCGATTCACACCCCCCCCCCCAGTGATGGATGGTAGCTAGGTACCATAAACACCTTCAGCTTTGGACACAACCTGCCCAAAATAGCTGGGAGCTCTGGGGGTGCTTGTACTTGGCAAAGGGCTCTGCTCACTTTATCCTGATCGTGCCAATGGGATGAGTTCACGGAGCATCTTTGGAGTCAGCAGGGTGTAAAGGTGGTAATGGGAAAACCTTCCTGACACAGTGACACAGGGACGGTTTCATCTCCTTGTGGGATGCTCATGGTTTGCAGCTGCAAACCATTACCCAAGCTTTTCATTCCAAGTGCTTTTTGGTACCCAGGGATTGGACTGGGAATGTAACAGAGGTCTTCAACCCCAGCAGCTCCCTGCAAAAGCAGCTTGTGATGATTTCGATGTATAGAGGAGGCATCTATCCCAGTAACATCAGCTGGGATGGGAGTAAATTCCCAGTAGTATGGGTCTGATTACAGGGCTTGAGCTATCTTTAGCTGCTTTTCCCCTTGAGAAGCATTTGCACGTGGTGCAGCAGTGTCTGGCAGCTGAACCTGTCTCTGTTTCACCCCCACCAGTGTGGCTTAGAGAGACACTGTGGGTTGCTCTGTGAATACTATGGAAGGAAGGCAGCAGGGAATGTGTTGGCTCCTCGCATGCAATATGGAAACGGCACTTTCCCATGTGGAGGTGGGAATAAGTGGGGGATGTCACTGCATGGGAGGTCTGCTTAGCTCTGGAGGCCCAGCTTTGCGCTGGCGTTCAGAGGCGGATCTTAAGGTTGATGGTAAACTGTAGAGCGTCATTTTCATGATGCTTATTCACGCAAATTCCCAGTGGGGGTGGGAGCAGCACGGGGGTTGCTGTGAATGGTATGACTTGGTTTCTCCAAATACTGTTGGCAGAAGGGTGGCTTTCAGACTAAACCTGGGTCGTTTTAGGACAGCTCCTGAGCTGTGGTGGGATAAAACACAGAACAAAGTGAGAACTGATTTAATCAGTTGAGAGTTTGAGGCTGTTCTGGGCCCTTACCTTGAGCAATTGCTACTGACCTGAAGAGGCTGCTAACCTGGTGAGTATCTCCATAGCACAATACACATTGTTGTAAAATACAATGTGTTGCTGATGGGTGGGATGAGAATGGGAAGTGAGGGGCTGCTGAGGGAATATTCAAAGTCCTCAAAGTACTTGGTCCATCTGGAGCAACCGTATCCTGGGCTGCATCCAAAGGAGCTTGACCAGCAGGTCGAGGGAGGTGATCCTGCCCCTCTGCTCTGCTCTGTGAGACCTCACTTGGAGTATTGTGTGCAGTTCTGGGGTCCTCAACATAGAAAGGACATGGAACTGTTGGAACAAGTGCAGAGGAGGCCACGAGGATGAGCAGGGGCTGGAGCAGCTCCTGTATGGAGATAGGCTGAGAAAGTTGGGGCTGTTGAGCCTGGAGAAGAGAAGGCTGCGTGGAGACCTCAAAGCAGCCTTCCAGTATCTGCAGGGGGGCCTATAGGGATGGTGGGGAGGGACTCTTCATTAGGGACTGCAGTGATAGGACATGGGGTAACGGGTTCAAACTGAAACAGGGGAAGTTTAGATTGGATATGAGGAAGAAGCTCTTCACTGTGAGGGTGGTGAGGCACTGGAATGGGTTGCCCAGGGAAGTTGTGAATGCTCCATCGCTGGCAGTGTTCAAGGCCAGGTTGGAGAGAGCCTTGGGTGCCATGGTTTAGTGTGAGGTGTCCCTGCCCATGGCAGGGGGTTGGAAGTGGATGATCTTAAGGTCCTTTCCAACCCTGACTATTCCATGATTCTAAATAGGGTGAAGAAAGCAAATATTCTCTCAGATGCCATTTTCCAGAGGGTTTCCTTGTTCAGAAGTTGATGTGCTGGCACACAGGGCACAGTAGTGGGATTTGTCTGCTGTGAGATATGGGGAACTTTGTTACTCAGACCTATGGTTTTCTGGCAATATAAGAGCTTGCATTGCTGTTACCTCAGCCCTTTGGACAAGGAGTCCCATGGGAAAGCTGAGTGGTGATAGGCACAACTTACTCCTGGCGAGATTCCTTATGGACACAGGAGGAAAATGTTTCCCATTGAGAATAACCAGACACTGGAATAATCTCCACAGGGAAGTGGTGACTCCCTAGCTTTGGGCACTGTTAAGACTGGGCTGGATAGGGTGGTGGGCGTCTAGTCTGGGTCATGCTGTGCCTGGGAAGGTTGGACCAGATGATATTTGAGATTCATTCCAGCCTGGGTTTCCAGGATTCCATCACTGTACCCTGCGTGTGATGCTGCACAGCTCACAGACCAAAGCCGGTTGACGGGATAGTGGCTACCTGAATGGGGTGGTTGCTGAAAACATGGTTACAGGTGTCAGTGGTTATTCTGGCTTGAAAGAATCCAGTGTGCAACACAACTTCCCATGCAGTTTTTGCCTGGTTGAGTGGGGCTGAGGAAGACGCTGGTGATCATTCCAGTCTTGGTGGCCCTGTTCCTGCCCATTGGCTCCAATGGTGACACCATCAAACTGCATCCTAGGTGTTACTCAGTGCAATGACTCTGCAGTCAGTCACTGGCCTCCCGGTGCCACTTTTGGCAGTGGGGTAACTTGGCTCCACAGCCTTTATTCAGTGCAAACGGATTTGTCACCCAGGAGCTTAATCACGCATAATTGTAGTGTTGAATATCACATTTCTGACTTCCTGCAGGCCTGCTTGCTTGATGTTTGGCTTTCCATCCTCCTCCAGCTCGCTAATGCAGCCTCTCTGCTTTGAAGACCACTGATAGTGCTTTAGTGTTTCTAACAGCACTTCTTTTTGGGTGGAAAAAAGCTGTGTGGTTCGGTTGATACGCTGGAGGGAAGGAATGCCATCCAGAGGGACTTTGACACGCTTGAGAGGTGGGCTGATGCCAACCTGATCGAGTTTAACCATGCCAAGTGCAAGGTCCTACACCTGGGTCAGAGCAATCCCAGGCACAGCTCCAGGTTGGGCAGAGAAGAGATTCAGAGCAGCCCTGCTTAGAAGGACGTGGGGGTGTTGGTCCATGAGAAAATGAACATGAGGCGGCTGCAGTGTGCGCTCGCAGCCCAGAAACCAACCGTATCCTGGGCTGCATCCAAAGGAGCGTGACCAGCAGGTGGAGGGAGGTGATCCTGCCCCTCTGCTCTGCTCTGTGAGACCTCACGTGGAGCACTGTGTGCAGTTCTGGGGTCCTCAACATAGAAAGGACATGGAACTGTTGGAACAAGTGCAGAGGAGGCCACGAGGATGATGAGGGACTGGAGCAGCTCCTGTATGGAGATAGGCTGAGAAAGTTGGGGCTGTTGAGCCTGGAGAAGAGAAGGCTGTGTGGAGACCTTCCAGTATCTGCAGGGGGCTATAGGGATGCTGGGGAGGGACTCTTCATTAGGGACTGTGCTGATAGGACAAGGGGTGATGGGTTCAAACTTGAACAGGGGAAGTTTAGATTGGATATGAGGAAGAAGTTCTTTACTGTGAGGGTGGTGAGGCACTGGAATGGGTTGCCCAGGGAAGCTGTGAATGCTCCATGGCTGGTGGTGTTCAAGGCCAGATTGGACACAGTGGCTTGGGTGCCATGGTTTAGTGTGAGGTGTCCCTGCCCATGGCAGGGGGTTGGAACTGGATGATCTTAAGGTCCTTTCCAACCCTGACTATTCTATGATTTTATGAAAGATCACTGATGCTGTGGATTCTGTTCTCCCACCCTGGATATTAGCTGTGGATGATTGAACTTCCCTCTTTATTGAAATATTTAAGACTCCTACTTACTGACGAGACCCTTAGTAACAAAGGTTAGTGATGGACTTGGTAGTCCTGGGGTAATAGTTGGACTTAATGATCTTAAAGGTCTTTTCCAACCTGATTTTCCAACTTATGGTGCTATGGATCACATTAGACTTGCTGCATGGGTCTGAGCACCTAAATAGCAATAAGATATTGCCTTGCACCCAGCTCATAATAAACCCTGAGCAAATCCAGGCACTGATTTTGGCATCACTCATCTCCCTGCCCCTGGTGTGGGAGAGCTGTGCTGTAGGACAAGAGCAGCAGTCACAGGTACTGAGCAGAGCGACCTCAGAGGAGTCTTTATCTTGGTGGAAACAGATGGAGTTTGACTTTATTTTAATGATGAGACTGGAATAACTCAGTTCTACAGCGGAGGAAGTGGAAAGGTCCAGCGCTGCCACAGCCTGGATGCTGACGAGCAGGAATTGAGCTCAGAGAGAGCTGTGCCTGGCACGTACGTTGATTACTTCCACACTTGAGAAACTTGGCCATCAGGGGAAAAACTGCACATGTCATGTACCGTGTAGGCATCCATTTGGGAATGC
Organism: Myiopsitta monachus; assembly: GCA_017639245.1. Taxonomy (NCBI): domain Eukaryota; kingdom Metazoa; phylum Chordata; class Aves; order Psittaciformes; family Psittacidae; genus Myiopsitta; species Myiopsitta monachus. Next base: position 96,452,752 of record CM029919.1, on the reverse strand, counting down.
GCTAGGCAGGGCATTATAAAGTATCTTCTTGAATGTCTACTCGGTGGCAGATCCCATAGCTGAAGGCTTCCCTTGGAGAAGGGATGTCACAGCTAGTGTGTATGGGTGAGGATCTAAGGGAAAAGAGCCTTAAGAGGTCCTCTCTTCCTCTGTTGCTTGCTCACTATTCATGCGCAGCACTTGGCCAGTTGTCTATTTGGGATTGGGTATGGAGCTGGTATATTTCAGGTGGTTTCTTTGTCTTTTTTCCTCCTGCATAGTTTGGGCTTTCTGCTCGCCATGTATTTTGGACAAGGGGGTTCTGGAGTGCTCAGGCAGTCACTATTTGCTCTATTCAGCCCCTTTGTACCACTTCCTCCACAATTTCCAATCTCTCCCCTTCTTTTCTATGCTTGATGAACAGAGTTTGTTTTGCAGAAGGGTCAGAGCTTGGCTCTTCAGAGCACCATTGCATCCAGCAGTCACTTGGACTCCAGTGGTCTTCAGAGGTCTCAGCTTTGTTCCTAGATTGAAGGATCGCAGTGCTTTGAGTCATGGTTAGATAATGGCAATCCATCCATTTGATTGTATTGTGGCCAAAGAAGCTGCCTGGTACTATTTAATCACAGAATCCCAGGTTGAAGGGACCTCAAGGATCGTCTGGTCCAACTTTTCTAGGCAAAGCATGACCTAGACTGGATGCCCAGCACCATGTTTAGCCCAATCTTAACATTGTCCAACACTGGGGAGTCACCACTTCCCTGGGGAGATTATTCCAGTGTCTGGTTTTTCTCACTGGGAAACATTTCCCTCTTGTTTTCAGTGGGAATCTCCCCAGCAGTAACTTGTGTCCATCATCCCTCGGCTTTCCCGTGGAACTCCTTGTCAAAAGAGTCTTCATCTTCTTTGTAGCCACTATCCCTGGCAGTGTTCAAGGCCAGGTTGGACACAGGGGCTTGGAGGAAGGGGTCCCTGCCCATGGCAGGGGTTGGAGCTGGAGGAGCTTTAAGCTCCTTTCCAACACAAACCAGTCTGGGATTCTATGAAATAAAGGCATGACTTGAAGATTGCTACCACATGTGGCTGGATCTTAACAGCCCTGTAATACATTGCAGCTATTAACTATTATTAAACCCAGGTCTCCAGAATCAGCAAATGTGGGCCTCTCGCAAGCAATAATTAATCTTTAACCCCAGTAATCCTGCTAATGTTTGCCTTTTGCCTTAGAGGAAGGAAATGTGATCCTAATCTTTGGATCAAATGGCATCTGTACTTTCATTGACAAAAGTAAATTTGTAATGTGCTTAATGAAGCCTGGGAAGATGTTTCTGATAATGGGCAGAAAAGATCTGCCTTTATAGAACTTATGCCTCCCAAAGTTATTGTAAGAGTTCCTGTTATGCTTAATAATTGTTTTGTCATCCTTTGAGTTTTTAGAGGAGAAAATACCCTTGGAAAGCAGATGTCAGAGTTGAATTCATAGAATCATCGAATGGTTTGGGTTGGAAAGGACCTTAAGATCACCCAGTTCCAGCCTCCTACCATGGGCAGGGACACCTCACACTAGACTGTGCAACTCAAGACTCAGTCCAACCTGGCCTTGAACACTGCCAGGGATGGGGCAGCCACAGCTTCTCTGGGCACCCTGGGACAGCGCCTCAGCACCATCCCAGGGAAGAGCTTCTTCCTTATCTCCAACCTGAGCTTCCCCTGTTTCAGTCTGAAGCCATCACCCTTTGTCCTATCGCTTCAGTCCCTAATGAAGAGTCCCTCCCCAGCATCCCTGTAGCCCCCTTCAGACACTGGAAGCTGCTCTGAGGTCTCCACGCAGCCTTCTCTTCTCCAGGCTCAACAGCCCCAATGTTCCCAGCCTGTCTCCATATATGCTTCTTCCCTTAACATCTGGGTTCAAAGTGTTCCCTGCATACCAGTCTCTGGCTCTGTGGGAGATGCCAATGAAAAGCTACAGGTCAAAGAAGTAGGGAGTGTTTTGCCTTTCCTTTTCAAACCTTGGTTGTCAGCCTCTATAAACTGAGACCTGGGCAGTGTTTGTGCACATGGGAAGCTGGGTGCTATAATGGGATTCTTAAATTCCTCTAGGAATTACCCTGGTCACAGAACTCTAACTTGGAGCTGTGGTTGTTGGAGAACAGCCTCTCTGGCAGCTCTGTTGCTCCCGGGTTTGGTTTGTGTGTGTGTGTGCTGCAGGAATAGCTTTTAATTACAACTGTCTGTTGGTAACTTGGGTAGAGGTACCTGGATGCTGGAGAGGGACTCTTTATCAGGGACTGTAGCTATAGGTCGAGGGGTGATGGGTTCAGCTGAAACTGGGGAAATTCAGGTTGGAGATAAGGAAGTTCTTTACTCTGAGGGTGCTGAGGGTGCCCAGAGGAGCTGTGGCTGGCCCATCCCTGGCAAGTTTTAAATCCTTACAGGTTTTCTCCAACTTTGTTGATTCCGTGACTTGCTCTGGCAAGATATGGGGTGAAATGAGGGATTATCTAGGAGAAGGTGGTAACGTGCCTTATATCTGGCTGCAGTAAAGAGAAGACCAAAGGGAATATGATTGTTTCCTGGCAGGCTTTTGCACTTCCAGTTTTGGGTTGAAGTCTTGGGGAGCTACAGAAAACAAGAGGAAGGATTTTATCTTCATTTAGAGATAAGGTGACTTAGGTTCGGTTGCAGAACATCTTTCCATTGGTAGTGATGCGCTGGGGCATGGCTGTGGGGCCTCAGCAACACTCCAGGTTTTGAGAGCCACTTGAACAAGCCTCGTGCATGACTGACATTAATCCCCTCTACATAGGTGGGTGACATCTCCATGGTCTCCCCAGCACTGTGCTTCAGACACATCCCTCTCCTTGGTGCCACCAGGACAGCTTAGGTAAGTCCACTCACCCGGTGACTGCTGGCACCTTCTGCAGGCGAGTTGGAATCGAATGATCCTTAACATCCAACCTAAAGCACTCTGTGAAATCTCATGTCCAGAGTGTCTATAGGAACCTGTGAGAAGGTATCGTTAAGGAAGGAGTGGTGCCTGACCTGGTATTGCTGCTGTAGCTTTGAAACACACAGGTATTTGTAGGAGAAAGCTTAAAGATAATGGGGCTTGTGAATGATAAGCAGGCATGGCCGGTTTCGTTTGGGAAGAGCTGTAAAGATGTAGTGTTTCTAGCACTGAAATAGCAGATGGAGAAGGGTGCTTTGAGACTCTTGCACCATTGGAGATCATTTAAAGTCCAAGCATACAAGTGCTTTGCCTCTGCCGGACATCATGGGGGGGTGATTTCTTTAACCATCAGTTAAAGGTTGCCCTGAACTGTGATTTGAGAGGAGTTAGGAATGATCCAGCGTTGTGAAACTGCACTCCTGGCTGCTGGGGCAGGACAGGGCAGTGACCTAAGATCCAACAGTGGGTTATTACACTGTTAGTAGAATCATAGAATAGTTTGGGTTGGAAGAGACCTTCAAAGCTCATCCAGTTCCAACCCCCCTGCAATGAGCAGGGACATCAACTAGAGCAGGTTGTCCAGAACCACATCCCATGGCCTTGAATGTCTCCAGGGATGGTGCATCCTCTCTGGGCAACCTGTGCCAGTGTCTTACCAGTAGTAAAGGACAGGATTGCTTTGGTGGGATTAGCACGAAGTGCTGTGCACAGAAGGCTGCTTTGAGGTTTTGGATGCTTTGAACTTCTATTTGAAGGAGAAGGTGTGGTAAGGTCTTTGCTGAGTGTCAGTAAGAAAAGAAGCCCCAGATATTGCGGTTATTGCGTGGTTGTTATGTACTAATAGGATTTAATTTCTGCAGAGCTTTTGATGAGAACTAAAAAAGTACCTCAAAGGACCCATAGGTATTTTGGGAAAGGCTGAAGTGGAATAAAATTCAGTTGTGATTATGTTGCAGCAGGGAGTTAACTGAGCCGGAGCAATGAGTTCTACCATTGCTAAATAGGATGTGCACAGCCCCGTTTCTCCTGCCTGTGTAGATACCCCTGGGGTCTTCCCTGCTGGGAAGAGGGAGATCTCAATGAAACAGGGAATCGTACAATCATAAAGTAGTTAGGGTCAAAAGGGATCTAAAGATCACCTAGTTCCGGCCCCATGGAGTGGCAAGGAGTGTGTTCGGTGTGCAGGTTTCCCCATGGAAGATCCTGAAAAGCTTGTGGATATCCTGCTGCCTCACATTGGGTTTGAATTCGTGACCCTGCTGAGTTTTGCTCCTATTTCCTCACACCACCAGGGCTCTTGGGAGCTATTGAGCAGTGGAGCAAAAGCCTGACCCCGTTGTCCTGTGGCCTGTTCTGCTGGGGGAGGTGGAATAAGGAGCCGGGTTCAAATTGGAGGGGGGAGCGTGGAAGGTTTCCTTCCTGGGGAAAAGGGCTGGGAATGCAGCTTGGGAAAAACCAAACAAAGCAGCCTCTCTTCCCCTCTGGCTCGGGGGTGTGGTGTTTGTGATGTCAAGGTGGAGCTGAGCCTTCCCAAAGCCTATGTTGTGGGGCTTTTCCTTCTTTATTTGAGGGTTGGGGGGTTACTGTATATGCCTTTCTGTTCAATCTCTCAAACAATGCTGCTTCCTCTTCCTTGGAGCAATTGTTCCCTGTGCGCCCGACTCTCTTCCTTCCCCTTCCTCTCCATCGTGGGAAGCGCTCGCCTGATGATGTGTGGGCTCCGCTTTAGTCTCTGGTTTACTTTCCTTTGTCCTGCTCAGGTCCCTCTTTATTATTGTATAATTGCTGTCTGGATTCTCATCACAGGATCCACAAAAACAGATGTAGAAGTGATAAATGCTCTATCCCTGGCAGTGTTCAAGGCCAGGTTGGACAGTCTTGGGTAGCATGGTCTAGTGTGAAGCATCCCTGCCCGTAGCAAACCTCTACTTCTGGAGTATATCAATTCCATAAACCATCTGCTATACCAAAACCTAGTAGAATTGCCTTGAATTCTATTGATAACAAAGAAATGGAGCTGTTGGAGTGAGTCCAGAGGAGGCCACGGAGCTGCTGCGAGGGCTGGAGCAGCTCTGCTCTGGAGCCAGGCTGAGAGAGCTGGGCTGGGGCAGCCTGGAGAAGAGAAGGCTCCTGAAGGGGAGACCTGAGAGCAGCTCCAGTGCCTGAAGGGGCTGCAGGAAAGCTGCAGAGGGGCTTTGGACAAGGGCTGTAGGGACAGGACAAGGGAATGGCTTTAACTGCCAGAGGGGAGACTGAGCTGAGCTCTTAGGCAGAAGTTCTTCCCTGTGAGGGTGCTGAGGCACTGTCCCAGGGTGCCCAGAGAAGCTGTGGCTGCCCTGTGTCTGGCGGTGTTGAAGGCCAGGTTGGACACGGGCTTGGAGCATCTTGGTCCAGTTGAAGATGTCCCTGCTTATCACTAGGGTGGTTTGACCTGATGAGCTTTAAAGATCCTTTCAACCCAAGCCATTGTTTAATAGAATCATGGTATTGTTTGGGATGGAAAGGTCTTTAAGACCATCAATGAAGATTGCATTTGTTCTCCAAGAATGTTCCCAAGGAAAAGCTGTTGTCGGTCAGGCCTTGACAGAGCAGCATGAGAAGATGCTTATCTCTTCACTGAGACTTCACTGTGGGTGCATTGCTTGACTTGAACCTGAACAATTCAGTGCCATATGCAGAAATAATAAACCCTTGGATATCACAGTCTGAAGGATGCAAATAACCCCCTGATTATGCAGTTACTTTGCTATGACCTAATTCCTTTTCCAAATATCCCCTCAACTCCATGACACAGCAGATAAGAACTTCCAGGTCCTTTCAGCATTTATCAGGAGAGCTTCCTGCAAGGATCTGTTGGTGATTTTTGCTGGGAAGGAAGAGGAAAGGCCGCTGGTGTGACTGTTTCATGATAGGCTTTGGTTTGCTTGGCTCATGGGGTGACCTAGGAAAGGCAAACTGGTGGGGTTTGCCCTCTCCTGTGAGGTAGAAATCACATGGGCTCATTAAGCAACAGCAGTGCTTGATAACGTGTTTGGAGGGATTATATCATGCTTCAGCAGAGCGGGGCATGCAGCCAGGACACATTCATCCTGGTGATAAGGCCAACACCCACTGTAAACACTGTTATTAACAGTCTGAGCCTGTGTGAAATGCTCTAATGGGAAGCTGCCAATAAGCAAGAAGCTTAAAGAAGGCCATGGTGGGTATTTAAAGGCAGTGATAAACTGCCTTGTCTGTTCCCTAGGTTAGATATAAGGAAGCTGTTCCATGTGAGGGTGCTGAGGCGCTGGCCCAGGGTGCCCAGAGAAGCTGTGGCTGCCCCATTGCTGGCAGTGCTCAAGGCCAGGTTGGACACAGGGGCTTGGAGCTGCTCCAGTGGAAGGTGTCCCTGCCCGTGGCAGGGGCTGGAGCTGGAGGAGCTTTAAGGTCCCTTCCAACCCAAACCATTCTATGGGGTAATTTTATGGAGAGAGGTGAACCTAAATCCTTTCAGTTGCAGCTTGTACGCAATGGAATGATATGTTTGTGCGTTAAAGACGTTGGGATGGCGTTGATCTGCCTTTTTGCATGTACATTTTGGAGCTCGATCTTGACCTTGTGTAATTCATGGCTTTGTGTTCTCATTCATCAGTTTGCAGAGCAGCCGCAAAAGCTGCAGCTACAAGGCCCGTTTGGTGCAGAAAACACCACTTCTAGTAAAGGAGAGCCCTGGGGTTGGAGCTTATGAGGAAGCAAGTGGGAAGTGAGAGCACATCTGTAGGTCCCTGCTGGTAATCACCAGTGCAGGGGTGGAGAGGGTGTTGTCATGTCCCTGGAGTACAGAGCTCACGAGCATCTGAAAGCCTTCCGCTTGGCAGAGCTGGAGATGAAGTTATCTGGTGGGGTGGGTGAGTATTCCTCTGTAGGTGATTTAGTCCAGCTCTACTGCAGAAACTCATCTTCATGGGACTGGTTACTGCCGTCGTAATGGTTTTGGATAAGGGTTTCTCTTGGTAAACCTCAGATTAATGCATTGACTTGAACTGGGGGTTTCTGTGGTGGAGGTGTGTACTGCTGGATGCTGTATGGGATTGTGGTCCTCTAAGGAAAATACTTCATGCGTTAACGTGGAGGATGAGGCCAATTCTTCTGGAAGGTGTTAACATCTGGCTTGGATCCTACAGTAGATCTCAATGTTATAACACATGGTGAGGACTGTGATAGGGCTGTAACAAATAATCAGCCACATCTGAGAATTTATCACCAGTTTCTGCTTCCAGTACAGCCCAGAGAGCGAGTCTGGGATGCAGTTACCACTTCAAGGCTCCTACTTTAATGAGGAATGTGAAACTCCAGTTTTCTGGTTTCGGTGGCGTTACTAATGGCTTGGTTGAATTGTTTCTAGATCACTTTGGTCTCAATGATGCCTGACAAACCAATGCAGCTAATGACAAGTGGGGAGGTGTGGGGTGACTTTGCTCATGTAAGAGCCATCAAACCCCAAATATGGCGGAGTGGTGGTGTGGTGTATATGCATTTAACTCTCTATTTCTGGAGTCATCAGTTCCAGTGTTTGTAGAGGATTTTTGGGGTTTGATTTAAAATGATTCTCTTTTAACCTCCTTTTTTCACACACGAGAAGGGGGGGACTAGAAACGCCAAGGCACTAACCAAGGCATTGGGCAGTCCAGGAAAGGTGGAACCTCACCTAAACATGACTAGTTAGTTATCTTTAGAGTAGCAGATGAAAGGTTATAGGGGTGTAAATATGTTGCCTGGTCTTAATGTGACTTTCTGTACGAGTAGAGGACAAGAGACTGGACTTGTCCAGGCCACAGAGATGAGTGCTAAGACTACTGAATGAACTTTAGTAGTTTCCTATCTCTGGTCATGTTCTTTCTCATGCCCCAGGTTGTGGCCAAGCTCAGTGCCAAGCACCCAGGGTTTTAGGAATGGGGAGGAGGTTTTGCTTGTGGGAGATATCAATGGTTGGATGCTGCATGGGTCAGGCTGTAGGGAGGCGAGAGCATCTCTAAGTCTTTCTGGGTCCATGGGAGTGAAAATTACCTCCTAACAGATGTTTTGCCCCCAAAATAGTGGTTTAAATTTATGTTGTAGAAATACTGCAGACTAAATCTAATGCTTGCTCTGGCCAAATTGTTTCTTACTGTCTTCTTTCTCCTTTGGGTGCTTGTCTAACTGGCCGTGGGTACCATGCAACACAGGTGACTTCCCTCCTATGTGCGCAGGAATTGAGGTGGTTGTGTCAAAAAGAATTGGAACCGACGCAGATTCTCCCTGTGACTTCTCTTGTGAGCTGTTAATAAGGCATCTGGTTTTGTTCCTATTTATTTAAAGTATAAAGGGGAAAGAAAGATCTTTTTGTGCCCTTCTCAAAGCACGTGGGGATTAGGAATTGCAAGTAATCCTCTGAAACGATTATTAACTGGGAATTGCTTGATAAATGATGCTGTTTGCTGACTTGACAGATAAGACCCTGAAACAGTGCAGTCTAAGCTGTACCTAAGGATCTGTCCTTGCCATGTCACAGTCACCGCGAGGCTTTCCCTGCATCTGCAGTGGTCAAAAGCCAGATGTATTTTTAGACAGTGTTTAAATAGACATTGTCAGAGCTGTTTAATGCTGTCTCATGGGGACAAGAGTGCTTGCACAGAGGGCTCTGCTATTGTACCAAGAGCTCATTAGGGCATTGTGGGAAGCACAGAGGGGATGCTGATGCAATGGGAACTGGGACAGTGGTGGCTGCAGCACCTGAAGTGCTAATCTTGATGGTGCTGAGCAAAGCTGTTGGGTTGTTCTTCGGTTCCTTATCACTGCTTTTAATGCAATAAAGAACATGGAGCTGTTGGAGCGAGGCCAGAGGAGGCCACGGAGCTGCTGCGAGGGCTGGAGCAGCTCTGCTCTGGAGCCAGGCTGAGAGAGCTGGGCTGGGGCAGCCTGGAGAAGAGAAGGCTCCTGAAGGGGAGACCTGAGAGCAGCTCCAGTGCCTAAAGGGGCTGCAGGAAAGCTGGAGAAGGACAGGCCAAGGGGAATGGCTTTAAGCTGCCAGAGGGGAGACTGAGCTGAGCTCTTAGGCAGAAGCTCTTCCCTGTGAGGGTGCTGAGGCGCTGTCAGGGGGTGCCCAGAGAAGCTGTGGCTGCCCCATCCCTGGCAGTGCTCAAGGCCAGGTTGGACACAGGACCTTGGAGCTGCTCCAGTGGAAGGTGTCCCTGCCCGTGGCAGGGGTTGGAACTGGAGGAGCTTTGAGGTTCCTTCCAACACAAAGCTGTCTGGGATTCTATGGTATAAACTGCTTAGTGAGGAGCTATGCAGGTGCTTGGTTCTGTGCTAGAGAGCCTCGCTGTTTCTTGCATTGACCTGGCCCTGGCCAACCTGGAGTATCTGGGGCTCGAGACACCTCTTGTTTGACTTGCTTTTGGAGGAGGGCTGACATTTCCCTCCTCTTAGGAGGTGATTACATGATGTTTATGGCATCCCTTGCTGGAGGTGGATGGCAGAAGTTGGGGGCAAAGTCCTATAGAGATCAACTTGGGCCCTCTTCTAAGCCCTGCATGTACAGCTCTGCTTTTGTGCAAGGAGTAACCTCACTGCCTCACCCAGAAGTGTCCAAGACAAGCTCCTGTGTAATGTGCAGCAGTCCTTGGATCGCTGGAGCCTGGTTTGGATCAGCATTCATCCATGGAACCTGTATCCACGGATACAGCTGTAGTAGTGTTGTTGTTCTGCAGTGCTGAGCCGCTTCCTTCCTTCCCGGTTCCTCAAAAGAAAACAAGTCAGTTGATGTAGGCGCCAGATACGCTGCTGACTCTGCACAAGTTGTTTGCTCTTCTCCTGTGTCCTTCCTTTCTTCCTTAGCCCAATTGTCCCTGGAGTTTGGGCCCTAGGGAAGGTACTTTTGGAAAGCCTTCAACGCAGAGCGGATCCAGAGGCATAGGAAAGAGCAGAGGAACAATGCTTAATGCTAATACCAGACACACATTTCCAGCCTCCATGCTTGTTGCTTGGATACCTCTTGCAGTAGTTGTATAAAACTTGTATTCCTGTTTAAATACAAGTGGTTTATTTATTATTGCCACAGGTCTTGGTGGAGTTTGCACTTTAAAGTATCTCCCTTGAAGGTCTATAAACATGGTCTCTCCTTGTTGTGTTTTAAGCCCAGCTGGTAACTCAGACCCCCCAGTATCCCATTGTAGAATCATTTAGGTTGGAAAAGCCCATTGAGATCCGTGGTAAGGAGTTTTGCAGGTGAGCTGTTCGGTGGTGATCATTTTGTGTTGGACCTTCCAATCTTGGTAGAACCATGTTGTGAAGAGCCCTGAAGGCTTTTTGCCTCCTTGGGTGAGCTTTGGACTGCTTCATCTGTCTTTTGGTCCCCAGATGGACCATGTGCAAAGGCACCAGCCATAACTTGTTCCTGCAAAAAGCTATGGGTGACCTTTGTGTCATGTCATAGAATGGTTTGGGTTGGAAAGGACCTTAAGATCGTCCAGGTCCAACCCCCTGCCATGAGCAGGGACACTTCACACTGGACTACGGCACCCAAGGCTCTGTCCAACCTGGCCTTGAACACTGCCAGCGATGGGGCAGCCACGGCTTCTCTGGGCCCCCTGTGCCAGCGCCTCAGCACCCTCACAGGGAAGAGCTTCTGTCTAATATCCAACCTGAACTTCCCCTGTTTCGGTTTGAACCCATAAACCCATGTCCCTTGGGATAGGGACTGTGTATGGCATGGATGTGGCTGGTCTGTGCTGCTGCTGCAAGCTCGGCTTCAGCTCCCGTTCAGCCTGACCTTGCTTGTCTGCATCACCCTGTTTAATCCCGTATTCAAATTGGTGTCAAGAGCCTGTGTCTGAGCGGAGATTAGCAGCGGATGAACGAGTCTGCCTGCAAAAGCATGGAGAGAAAATGGAAGGTTTTCCAGAGCTAAAACTGACCCCAGGTTTTTGCTCTGAGCTTTGTACCGGCTACTGAGGAGAGCTGCCTCAAGGGGTATTTAATACAAGGACTCCATCCCGAAGTAAATCACTTCCCTTCACTGCTGCTCCCTCATACTGATGCAGACTGGGTGCCTTTGAGGTGACAGCTATGGGGTGGCCGGGCTGTGTGTGCTGCTCCTGCTGATCCATGCTAATGCTCTGTTTGTAGAGTCCAGCCTGGCTTGCTAATAATAGGCAGCTTTGTGGGAGATAAGCACCAGACTGACCTTATCTGTGCCCATCTCGTTGTGCGTTTGGCCTTAGGGGAGCCTGTTATAGCTTGTGTTTCAGCCCGTGGTGTCCGTGTGTGGAATGAGGAGGGGAAATAAAGGTTTTCAACTATAGGAGGAACATCTGGAAGGGAAGGGCTGCTTAAGGATGCTTAAGGATGGGTATGGCATAGCTGGAAGCACCACTGAAATGTCATGGTGGCTTGTGCTGGCCCACATCCTGTCCCCCTGGGACATTCTCACCCCTTTGGGATGGATGGTGGTCGTGTGACATGTGCTTGATTCTCTGCATCACATTGGGACCTCAATGAAGAAACGGATCTCTGTTTTGGGGCTGTGTTGGCCAAAATGGATAGTAACAAACCCCCTTATCTTTTAGGTTGCTCTGCATCAGAGGCTGCACTGTACAGTCCTGTTCATTTTAAGCTGAAACAAGCTGCTGGTCCTGTGTGTTCTGCGTTGATCCCTGTGGGATGAGGAGTTCCTGTGTTGTACAGGTGAATGGGTAGAGGGACAGGAACTGTTTTGTTGTGCAGAAATGAGATGATTTAGCCTCTATACTACACACTAAACCCTGATGCTTGTAAGCACCATGCATAGGCAGCTCTTTGCCTCCTTTATGGGGAAGAGCATAGCTCAGCATCCAACACTATGCATTTAAAAGGCAATACCCAAATGAGGCTGGTGTTGACTTCTCATTAGCACCACCTCTCTGCACCTGAGGTCATCCGCTCTTCTAAGTGCTTCCAGTGCTCCATGTGCTCACTTTGCTCCATGTGTTCTTCCAGTGTCTGTGCCTTCCGGGTATGAATTTAGCACAAAATGGTGCTTTTCAGGGGGTTCAAAAGCTGCCTATGGAAATACTGGGAAGAAAGCTAATGTGAGGGCAGGCTTTGAGAGATGGGAGAGTGTTCGCCTCTGCTTTTCCTTTGGTGGAAAGGATTGGAATGTGTTTGTAAAGCCGTGTGTTGGTTTTATTAACTAGTAGTCAGACATCTCCTGTGCTGGTGGGATCTACTCGTCTGCTTTCCTAGCTGTCTGGATAAAGAAAATGGGAAGATTACAGCAAGGAAAGGAATTGATGAATATTCATCAGGAATAACCGCTTATTCCCTGATGCATGCGACTTTGTTATCTTGTTGTGCCTCTGCTTATTCTTGGAGCAGCAGAAGGTTACAGCGACACGTATTAAGATGCCAGCCGTTGTGTGTCTTGGGCACAGAGTGGCAGTCCGTGTAGCTGATGCCTTGAGGAGTCCTTTATTGCTAAACGCTGCTGTGACAGCAGTGGTGCCTTTGTGGCAAAGGGAATTTTGGATGTGTTTAAGGATCTTGTTGTGGTGCTTATCACGAGTGAACTGGCTCCTATGGGTGCTCTAGACAGGTGTTGGTCCAGGGATGCCTTGGAAAATATTGGTATGTACACCTCAAGGGATGCTTTAGTCATGGAATCCTGGATTGGTTTGATTGAAGGGACCTTAAAGCTCCTCCAGTTCCACCCCCTGCCATGGGCAGGGACACCTTCCACTGGAGCAGCTTCAAGCCCCATCCAACCTGGCCTTGAGCACTGCCAGGGATGGGGCAGCCACAGCTTCTGTGGGCACCCTGGGCCAGCGCCTCAGCACCCTCCCAGGGAAGAGCTTCTGCCTTATATCTAACCTGAACTTCCCCTGTTTCAGTTTGCACCCTGTTACCCCATGTCCTATCACTACAGTCCCTGATGAAGGGTCCCTCTCCACATCCTTGTAGCCCCCTTCAGACCCTGGAAGCTGCTCTGAGGTCTCCACGCAGTTTCTCTTCTCCAGGCTCAACAGCCCCAATGTTCTCAGCCTGGCTCCATAAAGGAGCTGCTCCAGTCCCTCATCATCCTCGTGGCCTTCTCTGGCCTTGCTCCCACAGCTCCATGTCCTTCTGATGTTGGGGAGCCCAGAACGGCGCACAGTGCTGCGCGTGGGGTCTCCATAGAGCAAAGCAGAGGAGCAGTCCTGGTCTATTACTTATTGTAGGAGCGCTGTGAGCTGTTAGCATCAAAGATGTGTTTTTACCCCGTGAATGCAAAACTGGGGCTGGAAATGGAGTGGTGTCACTCTTGATGTCCGAGACTGGGAGGAGGATGGTATGAAGGGACTGCAGTGGCTTCAGAAGAGGCAGCCCATGCGTGTACCTAAGTTGTACGGCCGCCTGGCTCCCCGGAGCACCTCCTGAGCTGTAAATGCCTGACGTCAAGTGTGGGGTCAGGCGAGGGCACTGTTTACATCCTGTAATTAACATCTGTGCAGTTAATTACCGGGGCTGGCAGACCTGGAGACGCTGGATGTGGTTGGATCCCTGTCCCAGGGATGACAGGAGGCTAATAACAAAGATGTGTTGACTTGGACTGTCTGTGCGAATGCCGCCTCCTCCTCCCCCATTTCCAACGTATGTTTGCAGTGTATAAATCACCGTCTTTATAAATCGGTGCTTTGACTTTAATTTCTTCCTCCTCTTTGGCCTCTTGGAAAGAAGGTTTCTGCAACGCTGTGGTTTTTCTTTATAGTACATGGACCTTGGGGGCAGATTAAGGCAAATTTAGAGGTAGAGCCTTGAACACAGCATCTCTGTGCAAGATGGTGCTTGGTGGGACATCAGAGCTGTTCACAGGAAGCCAAGCTGAGACCTTGGGAGGTTGCACAAGCATTTCTTTGACTCTTGTGGACTTGAGGATCTTAATTACTGTTCAGTGCAGCTCAAAATCTAATATTGGGCAGGTAACTGTGTTTTGAAATGCATTTAATAGCTTGCTGGTGTGATTAAACTTGCAAAGCAGGAAGTGTTTGTGATGGATTGATTCCCCCCTGCCACTGTCTCTTGTTTAGTGAATGCCATTAAGGCTGCAAAATAGAACGTTGGCCCTGCTTCACTTAATTCAAATTAAGCGTTCAGAGGATGCAGTTATTGTACGTTGCAGAAGGATGGAAGGAAGCAAATGGTGATGACGACTTGAGATCTGCTCTTCCATTATGCGCACTACAGAATGTAGACCTAAGATATGCCTGGGCTCCCTCAATCCTGTGTGAATCGCAGACACTATTAAATGCCACTGGCTGCTCTTAGCAGCTGGGTCTGCCTTTGCTGTGAGAATGACTTTGCTGATATGAAGATTTAAACCCTATTTGTGTGCTTTCTCCTTTTGATTGATCGCTATTAACTCTCCCTGGAGGTGAAGAGAAATCGATACATTCTCTTTCATCTCTAAGCTGTGTATTAAGACTTTAATTCTGAGTCTAAAAAGAGGTGGTGAGGAACAAAATACAGCTTTTCTAGCAATATAGCAGTGATCTTGTTTAAACCAGAGGCAGTTAAGACTCCTAAACCAAATAGGTCTGTAAGAGTAGAGATATAATGAATGAACCCATATCCAAAAAAAGCCAGGGAGCTAATTTATACCCTTATCTCATTAAAAATGCTAATGGAAGGGTTGACATGCCCTCATGTCCCACAGTGGTGAAGGGGAAGCAGGTTCTAGTCCAGAAGCTATGCGGTAGGACAGTGTTGAAGCCGCTCACGAGTCCTGCTTGTAAGGGTGTATGTGACTCTTGCCCCTGAAGGTGGTACAGAGCATCTCTGGAGCAGGGTATTGGTAGCTTGTGGTGTGAGGTTTTGGGATGATGCCCCAAAGGCAGCCCGTGTGCATTAGTGCGTGAGCCCATATATATTCAATGCATCAATGAAAGTTTTCTGGAAGAGGTCAGGAGAGAATCCCAGCTCAGTTATGGAGAACTGGGAGATGAGGAAGGATGACCAAGAACTTATTTCCCAGCTAACTAGTTGCATTGTCAGCATGACATTGTTGGAAGAGAATCCAGGGGTGATATGAAAGAAGGAACAAGTGTCCAGCCTTTTGGGACAGACTGTGATGGGCTCATAGCTCTAATTTCCACCTACCGTTCCCCTTTTGAGCCTGATGGGTGGCTGTTGGGATATTCTGACCTCCCCAGTCGGAAGTCCACAGCAGTCCTGAGAATTTCTGCCTTCAGTAAAAGCTTTGCCTTCATTTAGGAGGAAAAGCTTGGGGACACCAGTAGAGCAAAGTGACCCAGGCTACCAGCAGTGCTTCTTTCAGTAGGCAGCACAGCTTGTATGTTGGATTTCCTGTGCCTTTCCTAGAATTGCCATGTTCCTCAAAGGATGAAGGATGGAGAAACAGGGTCAGCATGAACCCTGCCTGCTCCCTGGTTGGTTTGTCTGTTGTGTTCCTGCAGTAGCTATTGCTGCTACAAGAAAGAAAGCCCCTTTAAGTTAAGGTACATTTCTACCACTTTGCAGCATAGAAGACTACACTACCTCTGCTGGGCCCTCTGCAAGCACATGGGGAAAGGCCGTTCTTCCTCACAAACAGCCTGCAAGTGATCTGCTGAAGGCTGGGACTGGGTCCAGGAGCTGATGCGAAGCTGTGCTGAGGGCTGATAAAGGTGGAAAGTGGTGCAGGAGAGATCCTGCCTAATTTTCCTGCTGCCCGTCATGTCTTTCACAAACACAGTGCAGTGTCAGAGATGAGAATTGGGTTCCTTGACCAGTTCCTGTTGATACATGATCAGGAATGTCTCTATTTCTTATCCCTGTGGATCTCCCCACATCTCGTTGGAAATGGAGGCATCGGCACATATTTATTTCTTTTGATTGTCTGCTTTTTGACTTGCCACACTAAGACTTGGGCAAACTGCTTCATTTCTTAAGTGTTCTCCTGTCCTCCATGTGGTATCTGCCATGTCCAAACCACATTCCTTTTTATCCACAAGTTGGGTGTCTTAAATTCCTCCAAACTAAAGATTATCAATGTTAAATGTCTGTATTGCCCAACAGATCTCTATGGTAGCACCATGCTGAACATCTCTGCTTCAGATGTGTCCATGTAGCGCTGGATTCCTTCCAGGGTGAACTACTTAGACCCTGATTAAAGCATCTCATCAGCTGCATTGACTTGCTCAGGTCTGGCTTGAGACCTTGCTGCGTGGATGTGAAAGCAGAGGCAGCAGTGTCCTGCCAGCAGCCTTGAAGGACCTGCCAAACCCTTGTATCCTTGTGAAGAACAGCCAACAGCAGCCAGCAAACCTGATGGGACTTGGCTGGTTAGGTTACATGGCCAAATGGGTTTGGCAGGTGGATGGCAGGGCAGTAATGATGCTGGGGACAAACACTTTTGACTGTTGAAGTATTCCCAAGCTCCCTGTCCCTGTGCTATTGGTTCAGATGAGGGCAGACCTTGGGAGCTCTTCTAAATGTCCTCTTGCTACCTAAACCCAAAGCAATGGGGGCAGAATGTGCTTGGGGACTGCATCCTGGAGCCGAGAGCTCTCTGGCTCTTGGTTTGAGTAGAAATGCTGTTGCTGGACCAAGCAAGAGGCTCGTATGGGTTGTGAGAGGAGGACAACACAGGTTCGAAAGCCTCTTGCACATCCCAGGTACCTGTCAAAACCCATGGCCTCTTTACAGACTGCTTTTGGTGGGGAACATGAAGTGGTCCCAGCTTTTTCTTCTGTGGGGTGAGAGTGGGAGGTATTTGTAAGCTGCATCCCATGAAGCTAAAGAAAGCTGTTCTGCTTGGTGTGCTTAACTGAAACACAGCCAAATATCCCTGCCTGCAGCCCTACAGGAAAGAGATGGGCAAGTGAATTATCCAGGTGGTGGTTGAATATTCCAGTCCTTGGGGAAGAGGCCAGAGAGAAATGATGTGCCAGAGACTGGCAGGTTGTGCTTTAGGTGCTCTCGTAGGTGGTGAGGAGCAGGATAACTCTCCAGCAGACAGGATGCTTGGGAGGCTGGAAGGACCCCAAATACCATGTCTGTGATTCTTGTTCATTTAAGCATCTGAATTACACCAGAGATGCCTCCAGAGCCCAGGGTAGCAGCATCTATTAACGAGGGATGAGAGCTCTAAGGACTTGTGCTGATTCACCTGCTGTCCTTCAGGCTGAAACCAATCTTTCCTTAATCAATGCTGATGAACAGACTCTTTCTTCACATCGGAGTTATCTGATTCCTCATAAGTGGTTTCCTTCCTCTGTTCTCTTGTAACACAATTCCTGAACAACCTTTAAATCTGAACTGCATCTTTCTGCTCAATGCTCCCATGATGCGGATAATCTTCCTCTAGTTTATAGCCCTTCGCCCCCAAGTATTTATGTGCATATAAACAGAGGAGCAACAAATCTGACTTGCCACTGCAGGCCTCTGTGACCATTTCAAACATAGACTTGGCTTAGCTCTGGGTTCTCTCTTCCTCTTAGCTGCACGGCTGTCTTTCCACGTCATAAATTCCCAGCATTTATTGGTCTTTTGACATATAGGTTTCCTGAGGGAAAGGCAGGAGATTGGCTGAACAAAGCCTTCTCTGATCAGAGTTTGCAGTAGGCTTTGGTCAGAAGCTGTGATTGCTGGCCAGCACAAGCAAGGGTTTTACAGCTCTGTCTGTAACCATATTTATGCCAAGCAGGAGGTTTGGGAGATGCCGAATAATAAATCTCAGACTGTATTGTGAAGAGATTAATGTGCATAAAATATGATAGTAGAATATATAGATTTATAATATATGATAGTATAATATATGATTCAGCTTGAAAGAACTTATCGGAAACCAGTGCAGCTCTGGGGAGGCATTACTGGAGGCAGTTCTAGAATCCCAGACTGGTTCGGGTTGAAGGGATCTTAAAGCTCATCCAATTCCAGCCCTCTGCCACAGGCAGGGACACCTTCCACTAGAGCAGGCTGCTCCAAGCCCGCATCCAACCTGCCTTTTAGGCTGCTGTGATGTGGGACTGTCAATGCCTCTCATGTTCCCATTGCTTGGAATCTGGGAGCATCTTTAACCCCCTGTAGGCACCACATATGTTTGTGCTAGCACTGCAAATATGCTGAAACTTGGAGCTGTCGGAGAACTGCAACTCTCAGTGCTTCTCTGCTTGTCCCAAGTTCTTTCCAGCTGGCTGCGATAAGCAGGAACATCCAATAACCTGCACCCAAGCATTGCTCTAGCAGCGCCAGATATGGACTCATTGGCAAAAGCCATCATGTGCCCTGTGTGTTTAAGATGGGGCTGTATAAAATGAGCTGGACTTCTGATTGATGTAAGATTGCAAGCTTTTGCTTCCTGGTTGCATTTATTCTGTACTACCTTGTGCTGAAAGAGCTTGGTGCTTTAATGAGTATAATTTACACTAACACATCTCAGACTCCTCTAACCTACGCTGATGGTCCATCAGCTCACGTCTGTGTGAGATCTGATGATTTTCTTTCATCTGAAAGGTGTTCTCTCATAGAAAGGTACATGGAATAACCTGCGAGGAAGACTTCTCATGACTCATTAAAGGTTCTGCTCAGTGTATTTGCAGGTGCATAGGAAACTTGGACCTTCTGAGATGGAAAGGCTGTAGGGTGGGTCTTGCATAAATGCCTGCTGCTTCCTCTTAGCCCAGTTACTGCAACCAGAGGTAGACTTGGGTGCAAAGTGGCTGAAGGTGAGTGACTTCCCTGCAGACTGGACTTGCAGAAGACCAGTAGCTCTTGGGTAGGTAGCCCAGCATGAAGACCTGATTTGAGAGCTTTGTCTTGCAGTAGTAAGAGTGAGAAAGTTCCTCCAGTGGGGAAGTTGCTGAATTAAACTCTTCCTGTTCTGACTCTCTGCTCCTCTCCTGGCTTTTCCTTGCATCATTGGCCTGTTACACTGGGAGAGCAAATGGCTTTCACATGGATCTTAGTCAGAGAAGACACTGCTGTCTATGGGCGTCCAGTTGGCATAGTCAAGCCAATGTGTTTACCACCCCAATGGCTTTGTCTCTGTCCCTCTTCCCATCTTGAAGACTGGTTTTAAGAGGCTTTATGAAGGCATCCATCCTACCTGGAAGATGCTGCTCTTCCCCATCCTGCCTGAAGCAGATCTAAGGCAGGTGCTGGCAGAGGAATCCAGTGGGAAATACTACTAGTATTAGAGCTGAATCCAGGTCCTTCAGAGACCCGGACTCCATCTTCTTGTAGTCTACATTGCCTGGGCAGAAGGACGATGGTCCCTGCAGATAGCAGCCTGTGTCTGGAAGAGGCATCACTGCAGAGGTTTTGGCAGGGCTCCTGCTCATCTGTGCCTGCAGAGCAGCAATAGCAGCTGCCTCGTGCCCTTTCCCAGCCAGGAGGGAGAAGTAGGTCAGAATTTGCATTCTCTGCCTGGTTTCTCTGCATAACTTCCACACTTTTGTCTTTTTAGGTCCTCTTTTGAAACGAGCTGTTCCTGTACGTGCTTGTTCATTGAGCTCCCCTGAATCAGAGGGCAAAGACTTAGATTCAGATGTATAATTGAGCTTTAATGTATAATTGGGCTTTAATGTCTGTCTTTCCTCCAAGAGCACTTCTGGGAGACTCTGAAGGGCTGATTCCAGCATGTAAAGATCTGAAATAAATGCTTAGGGCAGTGTCTTCATTTCTGGCTGTTGTATTGCCTGGATCAGGATTTAAATGTCCTCCTGTAGCTCTTTTTGCGTGACAAGAGCAAGTAATTGAGATGAAATCATCCGTGCTGCAAATGTGATGGTGAGATTTGCTTTTCAGCACTTCTGTGTGTTTTAGTGCTGGTTTGCAACATCCTGATGGTGGGAGGAATAAAGATGGAGTGCAGCAGGATTGTGGCAACCAGAGGAGCACCTGAAGTGCAGCAGGGCAGTCAAAGGGCCATTTTGTTGTGGCTTTGTGCAATGAGAGAGAGCTTTGTTGCAACAACGCTTTGAAATAACAGGCGTGCTTGGTCTGATGGTGATGGGGCATCTAGTGCAGAGGCTGGGACAGGAGAGGGGTTAGCTTGTGGGCTGCATGGTGGGGAGCATCCTGGAGTGAAAACTGGGGCTGTTGAGCATGGAGAAGATGCATGGAGTCCTCAGAGTGGCTTCCAGTGCCTGAAGGGAGCTACAAGGATGCTGGAGAGGGACTCTTCCTCACAGGGTGTAGGGATAGGACAAGGGCTGATGGGTTCAAACTGAAATGGGAGATTTAAGGCAGAGATACGGCAGAAGCTCTTCTCTGGGATGGTGCTGAGGCGCTGGCCCAGGGTGCCCAGAGAAGCTGTGGCTGCCCCATCGCTGGCAGTGTTGAAGGCCAGGTTGGACACAGGGGCTTGGAGCCTGCTCCAGTGGAAGGTGTCCCTGACCGTGGCAGGGGTTGGAACTGGAGGAGCTTTAAGGTCCCTTCCAGCACAAACCAGGCTGGAATTTTTCAATAATCTGCTGAAAAAGAAGAATGGAATGTGTTGAAATTGGGTGGAGTTTTTTCATCGGGAAAGGTTTCAACCTACAGTGGAAAGGAAAAGCTGCTGCATGATTCTGGTCTCTATTCATCTGTGTAGGTGTTTTATGCCCTGGACTTCTGTGGTTATAGTCTCTAGAGGCCTGGTTAGCTTTTTGTCAGTGTGAAATAAAGCAGCTTGTGCGGCCTGAGGTCAGATGTATGGGTGAAAGTGATAGAAACGATATTAATGCAACAGAATTGTTTCAATGGATTTTCATTATAAGTAGGGATAATACTTCACTGAGACTTTAGCTTTGCATCTTTTGGAGCATGCATAGACAGCTAGCCAAAAAATAACTCAAGGAAGCTTCAGGGTGGTTTACCTGCTGTATCTGCTTTATGCAAGTGAAGTTGCCACCTGAATCTGTCTGGGGCTTGTGCAAATAGCAGCCGATGTCAAGTCTGTTCCTATTTGTGCCCCCCTTTGCTAATGTTCTGCTGCCAAGAAGTGTCAGCAGCTTGGAGATGTTTCTGCACAGGAGCAACCTTTTGGGAGTTAAGCTTCTCTCCATCCTGCCTTGCTGTTTGATCTCTCTCCTTGAGGCTTTTGCATGTCCAAGGCTTGGTAGGAGGAAAGCTGCTTAAATATGAATACAAGATAGAGTCTGAGTCTTTTTAAAGGGTTGGAAGAGCTTAATTTGAGAGTAGGTTTGGGGATTGCAATGACTGCAATGAATGCACCTTTGATTTCTTTGTTCCCACTCATACCTGCTATCCAGCCTGCCGTTTGCCTTAATCCATACGGATGTCCTATTGTTCCCTCCGGGTATTAGGTTTTTGATTGCGCTGTTGTCTTTTAAAAGCAGTGTGTCTACATGCTGGGAACTGCTATTCAGTGTCGTGTGGCATGTGGGTGTATGAAGGATCATCTGGGGAGGAGAGGTGTTGCAGAAAGGAGTTATTGTCTTCTGCTTGGAATATCCCCAGAGGCGAAACACATCCTGCACGTGTGCGTGCATGAACGCAGCTAATCCTGCCCACTTGGGTCGCTCATCCATCCTGATTTATATGGAGTTTCAAGGAAACTTGGTTTTGAGGCCATAATATGCCGCCTCCATCATGTATTCCTGTTTCCAGCAAACAAAGGTGAGATCATGTGTTGGTTTTGCAACAGTGGGATGTAGCTGTAGACTCTAGATGATGCTGTGGTCAAGTAAGAGTGCTGCAAAGGTCTTATTAGCCTTTGCTCAACATCCTTGTGTCTATAAGGATCTTTTTCTCTCCATGTTATGTTGCATCAGACCAATTCACCACCAGTTGTGGTCCACAGTTCTGGTGTACCCCAACACCAGAAGGACATGGAGCTGTGGGAACAAGGCCAGAGGAGGCCATGAGGATGATGAGGGGCTGGAGCACCTTCCGTATGGAGCCAGGCTGAGAACATTGGGGCTGTTCAGCCTGGAGAAGAGAAGGCTGTGTGGAGACCTCAGAGCAGCTTCCAGTGTCTGAAGGGGGCTACAAGGATGTGGAGAGAGACTCTTCATCAGGGACTGCAGTGATAGATGTGGAGAGAGACTCTTCATCAGGGACTGCAGTGATAGATTTAGGTCAGATGTAAGGAAGTTCTTCCCTGTGAGGGTGCTGAGGACGCTGGCACAGGGTGCCCATGGAAGCTGTGGCTGCCCCATCCCTGGCAGTGCTCAAGGCCAGGTTGGACACAGGGGCTTGGAGCTGCTCCAGTGGAAGGTGTCCCTGCCTGTGGCAGGGGTTGGAACTGGATGAGCTTTAAGGTCCCTTCAACCCAAACCACTTTGTGATTCTAAATGAACCAGTATTATTCTGCGCTAAATTTCTCACTTCACTCTGTTCAGCTGCTGATGCACAAGTGATATTTGTACATTTAATCAATACCACACAGATTGCTGCAAAGAATGACTGATGAATCTGCATTAATCTGCCATCCTTTGGCAGGTCTGGAATCTCTTCTCCATGTTGCATGGATAATGACGGGCGAAATGTTTGAGCTGTTGTGTAGGTGAAGTCTTGGCCACCTCCTGTTTCTAGTTTTGCAGCAGGTTTCCACATTGTGTTAGTTTAAACCATCTTGTGAGAGAATTTCAAGGCTCTACAAGATTAAAAGATTCAGTGAGTTTCTTCTGCCTCCAGGACCTGATTTAGCAGGAAATCGATGATGAGCTTTGGCTTTGTTGGGCTGTCTTGTTTGTAAGTAGGCGGATGATGAATGGATCCCATTTCAGCTCCTTCTAGGTAATAACTGCCCCTGGAAATCCTTTTAGCTAATAAACTGCATTATAAATTAAAGCAAATCTTTAGGACTGTCATAATACAAAGATGGAGACCATCATGAATACAGCTTATGGCTGCCAAGCTAAACACAAAGAACTTGGTAGCGAGAAGCTATTCCGGAGAGTGCTTGTTCCATAAAGGAGGAGAAAAGCTGCTGACAGCTCCTGTCTTTGAGAAACAAGTGCTGCAGCCCCCATAACAGAGGGTCTTCATTACAAAGCATGAATGTGCAGTTAAAATACAGCAAATCTCAGCCTTCTTGCCAAGGTTATTGAGTGTTCGCTTAAAAGCTCTCATTTTCTTGTGCTTCCCATGAGCGTTGCGCTGGGGATGTGGCAGGAGAGTTACCTGTCATAGCAGTGACAAAACTGAATGCAGTAGAGCTGGTAGGGGAGAAGGATGATGTATTTTACTCTTGAAACGAAATGCAAGTGTGTTTGTTTAAATGGCATTGTTGAAGCTGGAAAGGTCTGGTGGGTGTTTGCACTGGATGTCCTGGAGCGGATTCTGTACCTGCTTTTTAGGTCTATGGTGAAGTGGTCAGCTTTAGTAGATGGGTTTTATTTGGCTCTTCAACAAGGACAAGCCAAGGGGGAATGGCTTTAACATGCCAGAGGGTATTTTCACATTTTCTGTGAGAGCCCTATTGTGTTGCTATGGGATGGATGTGTCTTGATGTCATTCTTCGCTATAGAAGAAGTCTCTTTGGACAGGCAAAACAAGCCACAGGGAGTTCACTTGTGATAACATGACAAGCAAAGCTTTTGCTTTCTTCTGAGCAAGCCGGGAGATCCTATTGCTCTGCATCTTGTCTAGTTCCTCAAGTCTCTGAACAAGTGGTAAGGAGCTGGGGAAGCTGATGGGAAAGCTGTTGGCACAGGGTTGGGGTTTATTAACTAAGGGTCATAGCAACTCTTTTGAGTTACAGAAGAAAGCAAAGCTGTTTCCCTGTATGAAGTACTGTCTGAAATATGGCGTGTTCCCCTCTGTGCTTCTTGCCTTAACAGGGTGGTATGAGCTTAGTGGCACCACCACTGAGTTTGTTCCTATCTACAAGTGAGCAGTCTTCTGTTTTGGGAACTTCCATAGATAAATGTGGAGGCAATGACTCAAGGCGTGGGGAGACTAAGTCAGTGTTGTGAGCTTTAAACACATCCTATGGCATCCAGCTGTGTTTTGACCTCTGCTGCAATAGCGGGGGAGTTGGATTAAGTTGGCCTTAATCCAATGCACAGCAGGGAATTGCCTGTGCAGTGACTTTATAATGGCCCTCAAGCAGCTTGTTTTGAGTTGGCTGGATGTAAGGCTGCTTTTACCCTGGCTTTGGTCTGCAGGCAGCAGAGTAGTGTTGAGTTGTACTCGTTATCCTGAAGCTGGGTGTCATCTAGCTGTGCTGGCTGTGGAGCTCTTATAGCCGTGACAGGCAGGATTATGTCCTCACAGAATGGTTTGTGTAGGAAGGGACCTTAAAGCTCATCCAGTTCCATAGTCCCTGCTACGGGCAGGGACACCTTCCACTAGAGCAGCTTGCTCTTGCCGCATGGCTGAATTGTTTTATGCGAAACTTAATGACTTTCTATGGAGCTTAAGAGCTTGAGAAGCAACTTCCCTGGAGCCCTATTGGGAAAGATCCCATGCTAGGGAAAGGTGCTGCTTACTGAGCACCTGTTTACCAAAGAACTGGCTCTACTCCTCTCAACCGTGTCTAAAATGTGTCTATATCTGTGATCATTTTGTGTCTATATCTGTGATCATTTTGTGTCTATATCTGTGATCATTTTGTGTCTATATCTGTGATCATTTTGTGTCTATATCTGTGATCATTTTGGTGCTTGGCCTCCAGGCATGATGTTTGGCTTGTCAAATTTGCAGATCTCTTTTAGTAAAGAGCCTGAGTTTTCATCTGCAGGTTTGAAAAACAACAGCTTTGACATGTCAGTTAAGGAGAAAACCCAAGGGCTTTTCAGCGCCTATGTTTAAATGTCTACTGTGAGCTCAAGGAGAGATTGAAGAGAAATCACAATTACATCCCCATAAAAACTGAGCAACCTGTTGCAGAGAGAGCTCTTGAGCTTGGGTGTGCTGAGCAAGCTGCTTATGCTGGGTTCAAACCCACTGTCCGAAATGGCAACCATACTTCTGCAGCATAGGGAACAAAACCTTATTAAGCTGATAAAAGAAACGTGAACAGCCCATTGAAAGACAGAGCTAGACGTGACACAGGGTTGCCTCCGTGTTCTCACTCGAGAGGGATGCTGTGAAGCCAAACAGATTGAGGACCGCAGCGTAGGTGGCATGTGAAGAAGGCACTTGCGTAACGTCACCGGAATAGAAACGGATGTGTGATGCTCTGCTCTTATCCCTGGTGCTGGAAGCAGGTGGTATCAGCTGTTGGCAAAAATAGGGGAAGGTTTTAACAGGCTTTGGTCAATCAATCCTAAAGGGAATGGATAGAGGAGGAAACATAGAGCTCTTGAAGGCTTGGTAGAACATTGAACAGCAAACAAATCGAGACTGCTTGAAATTCAGGTTGATTGTATGAGATATTAGTAAGATCTAGGGCTTGGAGCAACCTGCTTTAGTGGAAGGTGTCCCTGCCCGTGGCAGGGGGTTGGAACTAAACGAGCTTCAAGGTTCCTTCCAACACAAATCATTCTGTGATTGGGACAGTGTGTTTTCTATGATGCTCTGAGGGCTGGAGGAGCTCTGCTCTGGGGCCAGGCTGAGAGAGCTGGGCTGGGGCAGCCTGGAGAAGAGAAGGCTCCTGAAGGGGAGACCTGAGAGCAGCTCCAGGTGCCTAAAGGGGCTGCAGGAAAGCTGGAGAGGGGCTTTGGACAAGGGATGTAGGGACAGGGACAGGGGAATGGCTTTAAGCTGCCCGAGGGGAGACTGAGATGAGCTCTTAGGCAGAAGCTCTTCCGTGTGAGGATGCTGAGAAGTGAGGTGCTGTGAGGTTCCCAGAGAAGCTGTGGCTGCCCCATCCCTGGCAGTGTTGAAGGCCAGGTTGGACACAGGGGCTTGGAGCTGCTCCAGTGGAAGGTGTCCCTGCCCATGGCAGGAGGTTGGAACTGGATGAGCTTTAAGGTCCCTTCCACACAAAGCAGTCTGGGATTCTAGCCCAATGAAAGGCTTTCCAAGCTGAAGGAAAAGGACTTTCTGAAGTCTCACAGGCTACTCAACAGCTTTCAACTGCTGTGCTTCTAAGGGCTAAACAGGCATTCCTGGAAAGCAGCGTGATCCAAACCCCCAACTTGCTGGAATATCTGAAATTGCTTAGGAAGTTAAAAGTTAATAGCCAGGCTTAAAGAGGGAGAAAATAGGTTATTTACAGCCGCTTGGCCAGCACTGCCAGCTGAGGGGTTTGTGCTGGGAAGGACATTTCCAGAGCAGCCACACTCTTTTGGAGCTCATATGTTGGCTGTAAACCTCAGGCTGTTTTACAACGTGGTGAAGCGCTTGGTTTCTTTAATTGGAAGCATTCCTTTAGAAAGAGAGGAAAAAGGGAAGAATACTCCATTCTCCTGAGCCCTATTTCCAAGTCACTTCCGAACACAGTGTCACCTTTCCCCAGGTCCTTGGGATGTGCTCTCCATAGCCAGGAGGCAGAGACACCACTCCAAAACTTCCTTCCTGTATGGAGGATGCCTTGGCATGGATCTGTGAAAGGAATGCAGCACCTCCAGGTTTTCAGGTTCTGGAAAGCTGGTTTTTTTTTTGTCACCTTGGCTAATCAGCAGTGGTTTGTTCTATCTGCTTCCTGTGTTTTCTTGTACTTGGAGGTGGCAGGTAGACCTGATATCACGCATCTTACTGTTCCCAACTGAATGTGCTCATAACTGATCTGCAGTCTGTACTGCTGAGCACTCTGCCCTGCTAAAAGCCTGTAGGGTTTTTTTTTCACTGCTGCCGTGTCACAAAGCTGCTTAAGAAAAATTAACTTTCAGCCTCTCTTTTTTCCTGAGGCCTCTTCCTAGAAAGCTGAGTGTTTTACGGGAAAGGGAAGGGAAACACTGGTGCTGTTTCATCCTGGCGTCTGGGCTCCTGTGAGGCCTGTGCTCAGCTGCTCCAGATGTTTGGATAAGCCGCTCTGGGCTGGAAGCAATGCCCACAAATTGCATAGCTATGTATTAATAGACCCCTTGGGGTCTTTCCTCAAGAGCATGACCTCTATAGCATTAGGCTATAGGATTATATTCGGTGACCTAAATGAGCATTAGTGCTTTGAGGCATGCCCAATGGAGGACTTTGAGCCAGCATCTCCAGACCCACCCAGGCTCATTGTGACCTGGCCACAAGTTTGCTTTGAATATTTTAGCCTGACTGATATCAGTCACCAGATGGATGTGAATAAGGAAGGGGAAAGATGTAGCAATGGCTGTAAGGATGGACAGTGGTGCTCAACATTTCATAGAATGGTCTGCATTCGGAAGAAGATTAAAGCCCATCCAGCTCCAACCCCTGCCATGGGCAGGGACACCTTCCACTGGAGCAGCTCCAAGTCCCTGTGTCCAGCCTGGCTTTGAACACTGCCAGGGATGGGGCAGCCATAGTTTCTCTGAGCATCCTGTGCCAGCACTTCAGCACCCTCACAATAAAGAGCTTCTTCCTTGTCTCCAACCTGAGCTTCCCCTGTTTCAGTTTGAACCCATCACTCCTTGTCCTATCACTCCAGTCCCTAATGAAGAGTCCCTCTCCAGCATCCTTATAGCCCCCTTCAGATACTGGAAGGCTGGTTCAGATATTGGAAGGCTGACAGCACAAGTTACAGAATACCCCTCCTCTTTATGGTTTACTACCTAACTCCTGTTTATGTTTGAGTAGAGTTTCACTGGAGGCTGGGTGGAGGGAAGGTGGCTACAGATGTGACTGTTTCACTCTAATGATGGTTTTCTTCAGGGGGTGCTGGGATGGAGTGGGTTAATGCTTGTATTAAAAGTCCTCTAAAATGATTGAAAGCACTTGGACAAATAGGTCTTGGATTTGCATCACTAAATGAGTTTATGATTCCCTCGTGACTGGTCCCTTTTATAAGGAAAACAAGGTAGTAGCTGATGTAACTGGCAGATGGAGTGGTTTTGTTTTGATTAGAACAGGACTGGGTTTGAAATGACTGTGAATCCTCTGTTAACTGTGGGAGTCGACCTATGGAGGGGCAGTTTCCTTCCTGCCTTTGCCCTCTCCCCTTCCCTTGACGTACCACTTCTGATGTCAGTCACAATGACCTTGACCAGGGTTTTGAGATGCTCTTTGGAAGTCAAGGAGCATTTTAGACTTGCAACCACTTGCCAAGTCAATTGGGAAAATTCCCTTCTCCTGGAAGATTTACGCTGTTGCAAAGAGTGTAAAATCCCTTCATCTTTATTCATGTTGAACTGAAGATCAACACCACGTTGTGAAAGAATACACGCATCAGCAGTCAAGACAAGTATTTACCTGGTGTTGAGTAACTGTGTGATGGGGTGGTTGTAACCTGTCTCTTGTTACCAGCTTTCTTCCCTCAGATGCAGTTTTCATTCACTGCTCAGTGCCTAGGTTGAGCTTGTAAACCCTCTGGGAGGGAAACTCTCCTGTCTGTCTCTCTGCATTGAACAGACAGATTTATCCAGAACTGGAAAGAATTCAGTAATACCTGGAAGGAGGCTTTAGGAACGTGAGACAAATCTGTGTTGTATTGAGCATCTTTGTAACAGAAGAGGGGGTAAACTGGATGTGTTAGCCTTTCCTCGGTCAGAAGTCAAAGTATTTGCGGTGCAATAGGGATAGAAGAAGGGAGGGGGGTTGTGTATGTAGCGTTCCTTTTGTTTCCAGTGTTTTTCAAGCGATCAGAAAGCTGCAGTGAAGGTGATGAAATGGAAACAGCCAGTTGTGTGTGTCTGCCCTGACAGACAGCTCGTGAGAAGGGGATTATCTTCTCAGACTGGAATAGCTGTGGGGGGTAACATGTTAAATTTGGAATCACTTTATGGGAAGGGCTTCCAGGATGTGCTGTGGCTGCTTGCTTGAAAACAAACAGATGTTCGTGTCATTGTGGAACTGAGGCTCCTGTGGTGGGTGGCACTTGATATTTCATTTATTCTTAGACCCGTAGGGTTGTCTGGGTGGGAGGGGACCTCAGGAAGACTCTGCTCCATCTCACCCTGCTCGAAGCAGTCAGCACTGAGCTCAGATCAGCTTTCTCAGAGCTTTGTCTTGAAAACCTCCAAGGGTGGACTCTGTGCAACCTTTCAGAGATGCTTCCAGCATTGAGAGCCTTCATGAGTCACAAGTGGTGCCTTCACGTTTGGGAGATATGGTGCATGTGTCCTCCATGAACCTTTTAAGCTGTTTTCAGAGCTCAGTATCGCATCTGGGGTTTGTAGAACCACAGAGTGGTTTGGGTTGAAGGGACCTCAAAGCTCCTCCAGTTCCAGCCCCTGCAACGGGCAGGGACACCTTCCACTGGAGCAGCTCCAAGCCCCTGTGTCCAACCTGGCCTTGAGCACTGCAGGGATGGGGCAGCCACAGCTTCTGTGGGCACCCTGGGCCAGCACCTCAGCACCCTCA
Organism: Myiopsitta monachus; assembly: GCA_017639245.1. Lineage (NCBI taxonomy): Eukaryota > Metazoa > Chordata > Aves > Psittaciformes > Psittacidae > Myiopsitta > Myiopsitta monachus. Next base: position 96,423,525 of record CM029919.1, on the reverse strand, counting down.
CAGGGAACAGCTTCTGCCTAAGAGCTCATCTCAGTCTCTCCTCTGGCAGCTTAAAGCCATTCCCCTTGGCCTGTCCCTACAGCCCTTGGCCAAAGCCCCTCTCCAGCTTTCTTGTTAGCCCCCTTTAGGTACTTCCATCTCCTAACGCAGGCCATCTTTACTTGTTGAACTCTCCTGGGCTTCTTCAGTTAGCTCATAGCTTTTGAGAGTGCTCTATCCAGAAGGGAATACCTATAATGTCTTCCCAATGTCAGATAATCTGTTTTGATTGCTCCGAATCAGTCCAGTTGCAGTGAGAAGGAAACAAAGCACCAGAGTCAGAATATCTCCAAAATCAGGGAGACAGAATTGACTTCTTGTTCTTTCGCATCACCAGATCCTTCTGACTATCTTCTTTTTGATTACTTTGGCCACAGCACATCCAGTGTGCTTATAGTGGCAAGGAGTTTACTGTGTGATTAGAGTCTTATCAAATGAATTTATGCATTCTTAATGTAGGAAGCCAAAACAGTGTCTGGCTTGTAGAACAAGGGAGCCACAGAGCAGCCGCTAACCCTTGTGGAGCAGTGAATATTTGCTTTAGAAACAGAAGGAGGAATGACATCTTGGAAGGTGCAGAGGTCTTGTGCATGTGGGTGCTGTTGTGGATGTGATCAGTGAGGGTACTTTAGCGCTGCATGCTGCTGGCTGTGCGCAGAATAGGAGGTAGCAGCAAGGATGTGAAAGCAAGTTTGCTCCTTCATTCATTTGGCTTAAGAGCAATTCTTATTGAAGAATGGTTTCTTCTTGCAGCCGCATGGAAGGAATCAATCATAGGAAATAAAGAGCTTGTAATCCATTTAACTAGGACTTTCCACCTCTCATTAAGCCAGAGACAGTCATGCTTAATTCTCTGGATAGCGGTTGCACGGCAGATGTGCAGGGTATTGATTGTAAAATGAGGCTTGCTGGTTGTGTTTTCCCCCTCTTACTGTTTCAATTAGCATGTGCAGGGGGTGTGGAGCATTGTGCTCGTTCTCAGATGAGTGTTATTGGTGTGGTTCGTTCAGGTCTCCCTTTCTTGCCGGCACGAGCCGAGTTTACAGCAGTGAAGCAGGGAGCGTGTCTTGGGGAGAGCAAACAAGTCCTCTGCAGCAATGCGTTGGACAGGTTTCTGCTTTAGCTGCTAATGCCTTCCAGAGAGGACTAAAACTGCCCCTTGGGGGGGGAGGGGGGCAGCTAATAGAATTCATGTGTGGTTACAGTGAACTCTTCAGGGGTGTGCGTAGGAAAAGGTCAATCAGGGAGGTGGAGGGAAGCTTGTCTGTAAAGGAAACTGCTTGTCAGGGTGTGCATGTTGAAACCCAGCTCTGTTTCCACTTCATTCCTCAGCGAAACCACATGCTAAAAATGCATCAGGCTTGAGGTAAACTTCTGTTTTGCAGCCTGGTGACGGAGTCTGTGGGGAGGAGAAATATTATGCTGTCCTTTTAATTTCTTACACATCTTTCAATTACATGTGTGTTGGAGCCCCTTCAGTGTTCTTCAGCATCTAGCTGTGCTTTCCTACGTCTTGTTGTCTTCTTCCACTGATGGCTTTTCCTTTCTTCTCCCGCCGTGGCTGTCTCTGTGCTCATCCCTGCTGATGTGGCTTCATCACCCAAACCATGCCAGCATCACAGTGCGTTCTCCTTCAAGATGATCTTTAGGCTACAGCGGCTGAACAGGAGGTCTCAGTCCAGACACAGCTCCTCTACCCTTCCAGTTCCTCCCAGGTGTATTTGGTGCTTTTCTGCACGTCTCCCTGGTTTTGTGGGTCAGATGCCTTCTCTTCCATGTCTAGTGACAAGATCAGCAGCCACTCCTGGTGCTGTGTCCTTATGTTGTCTCACCCCAGCTTTTAACTGTTGAGCTCCTGTGTTCTTATCATAGAATTATCACAAACTGGTTTGGGTTGAAGAGAACTTCAAGCTCATTCAGTTCCAACCCACTGCCACGGATAGGGACATCTGCCACTAGACCAGGTCGCTCACCTCCCATTAGGTCATGAGCTCCTTGGGGATAGAGTGAGATGGAAATGAGCTAAGCAAAGCGTGCTGGTCTGAACGTTTCTGGCATGCTGTGACTCCATCAGGCATGGTGCCAAGGCAATGCTCACCACTGCTCCAAAGGGCTGTGCTGGGATGATTTAGAGTCAGCTGCGTGTCTTCCTCCTTGGCTTCGCTGATCATTCAGGACCAGACATGTACTGGAGCCACTGCGCCTGGGGAAGTCAGAGGCACTTAAGATAGTGCCTAGTAAAAACCCTCTGCACCCAGCCTATTTCTGTCATTGGTGTTGGCTGGAACCCAGAGGTTCCTCCCTGTGGTCTCTCCACCGGTTACCGGCAGTGGCATAAACAGTTGGCTGTTGTAACATGGAAACTCCCTACTGCTGCCCTCCCTCTTCCCAAATATCACCCTCCCTGCTGTCTGGAATGCTGCTTGAATGCAGGGAATCCTTAGCAGAGTGACTGGCATCTCCCGTGGTTGATTTAGATTAGGGTTTCAGAGTCCTTGTTTTGAGCAGCACTGGGATGTCCTCATCACTTTAAGGCATCAGCACCTCCTGGTGCCTGAGTGAACTTTTCAATGTGTCAATGTGGTCTCCAAGCTTTCTTCTTCTCTTTTTTTCCTTCCTACATTCCCCTCCTGCCCCCATTCTCTGGGAACTCCATTCCAGCTTTGCTTACAACTGGATTCATCATCATTCCATTGCTGCAACTGTAAATGTTTCTGTGCCTGCTGAACGCAAGCCTGTCTTGCCTGGTGTTTGCTGGCCTTTCTTGTCAAGCACAAGAGATGCTCTCCTGTGGCACTGGAACAGGCTGCCCAAGGAAGTTGTGAACGCTCCATCCCTGGTAGCGTTCAAGGCTGGGTTGGGAGCCTTGGGTGATATAGTTTAGTGTGAGGTGTCCCTGCCCGTGGCAGGGGGTTGGAACTGGATGGTCTTAAGGTCCTTTGTAACCCAAGCTATTCTATGGGTACTCAAACTTGGGCGTCCCCTATGGCATAGATCAGAGATGGAAGCAGACTTTTGCAGATCCACCAGTTACCCCGAGGTGCAATCAACTCTATCCATGCCCCTTAATGCATTTTTCTAGCTTCTTTTGGGCACTGTGGACTGCCACAACCATCTGTCTCTGTAGCAGTTAATAGCTGGCTTTCTCTTCCAGGAAGAGCAGGTTTTACACCTCTTGAGCTGCTTAAAACTCCTCTTTGCTACTTCTAAAAGCCAAGAGCCTCATTGGACTTGCAGATGTGAGCGATTCATGAGTTGTTGCCCATCTCTTCACCAGCCCCCAGAAGGTCAAACCTCCCTTCATACTGGGGTTGCCAGGAAGTCTTTGGTGGAGGGGACCAAAAGTATCCCTGTGTTTCCTCTTAATGAAAAGCCTTCATTTTCCATCTGTGTTTTGCCTCCTTCTTCCAGTAACTTCAGGAACTTTGTTTGTGGGTTCACCTGATTCTTTAAGCTGTTATTTGCATTTAAGTATAGTGGAGGTGTGAGATAGGGCTCACAAGGCTTGTTAAAAGTAAGAAGTAGCATAGAGGAGATGAGCCAAACAAGGCAAAAGGGAAGCTGTGTGTTTGAGGTCTCTCTTGGTGAGCCACAGAGGTTTATTGCACAAGAACCGCTCCTACAGCAGGAAAAGCTTTGAGCACAGTTTGTGTTTGGCCACTTGGAGCTAACCGTGAGGCTGAGGTTGGGAAGATGGTCTCTTCTGCAGCATTATCCTGCTTTCAGAGCTGTTGTGTTTCAGGAAATCAACCATTAAGCTCCAAAGCAAACAACGTGGACTCCTTAGACTTTTCCAGCTAGGAAAGCCTGGGAGATGTTGGACATCTTATCATCCATTATTTCCTAGTCCCAGGTGACTTTAGCCTCCATTGAGCAGAAATCTTTGGTCTGCTTTACTACTTGTTTCTGTGATTCTAGGGCTCTCTAGACAAGCCAGCATCCCAGGTAAGAGCATGTGGAGTATCCTCATGGCTTTTCTATCTACGTCCCCCTTTCTGCTGGCTTTCTCATTTCTGGGCATGAAGTGGAACTCATTTCAGCTGGTTGCCCTGATTTCCAGTCAACAGGCAGTTGCACGTGTTTGTCAGTGCTCATTTGTTATCTGCTGGGTCTTCATTTCTGAATATCTCTCTAGGAAGGTATGAACTGGTCGTGAACTGGATTTTGTGCCTTCTCCATCTCTAGAGGTCTGCCAAGACAAAGGAAGTAGCTTGGTTGTCTTCTCGGACATCACATCTGGCACATGGGGTTATGGCAGAACCTTGTTCCTGCTGTCTTTTGAGGATGTACAGATGCAAGCTGTTTAGATAGAAATGGAACTAAATGGGGAATGCTCTTACTAAGTTTGCAACGTCATCTCCTTGAGGGCATGCTGGTGGGAAAGGTGTGCTGTGATGTGCAAGTGCAGGTACAACCTGAAGTTAGGCAACGTGTGACCAACACCACTGCCATCACAAACAAAAATGGAGCGAGCACGTTAGTAGTAATACTAAGATCTGTGTAATGGGTACTTGTTGCTTCCCTGCATCAGGGGAGGAAAGAACCTTTCTCTTCTCAACGGCTTTGACTGTCACAGGTGTTAAAGAGGAGAGATTTAGGTTGGATCTAAGGAAGAAGCTCTTCCCTGTGAGGGTGCTGAGTCACTGGCAAAGGTTGACCAAAGTGGTAAGTGCCCCATCCTTGGCAGTGTTCAAGACCAGGTTGGACACAGGGGCTTGGAGCTGCTCCAGTGGAAGGTGTCCCTGCCCATGGCAGGGGTTGGAGCTGGAGGAGCTTTAAGCTCCCTTCTAACCCAAACCATTCCATTATTCTGTGCTGGGTTTTCAGAGCTGTATCGAGGCCTTGACTTGCGAGCTTTTACAGCAAAAGCAGAGATTGCATTTGGTTATGGCTTGTACAGGTTTTCCTGGTGTCCTGTTCTGCTTTTCAACCCTTCCAAAATGCTGGGCAGCCAATACACCCCTTAGCCTGTGGAAAATGTTAAGGAGCCAGATTGCAGAGGGTGTTAGTATGTACTGTGCTTATTTATTTAGGGAGATTAAAGTCTAAGTTTCCCTTTTGTAATCCCTTTGAAGTGTTTATCTTTTTGAAGGCTGAATTTCCATCAACTGGAAGCGTACAACCCCTCAAACTACACTGTGCCCTAGTTTCAAAGCATTCAATGGAAGAAAGAGAACTTGAAGAGCAATAAACAACAGGGCAGACCCATAGGGGCTACAGTATTTGGGTCATCACTTGCCGCTTTGTGAATCAAAGTGGCTCTGCAGGCTGTCTCCCTGGATTAGGGTGTAGTCATAGGGTTTTGGCAACAACAGGCATCAGGGTGAAAGTGATGCTCCCCTTTGGAGGTGATAGATCAAGACATGGCTTGTAAAAGTAACTTACTTTTTTACTTTATTAATGTCCCATTATTTTGTCACTGGGGCAGCAGCACTTGGCCTTTAGGACAAGGGTGTTTTGCCAATGTGTGCTTTCCTGCCTCAATTCTCAGCCAAAAGGCTCCACTTATGTATTATATATATACTTCCAGTGCCTAAAGGAGCTACAAGAAACCTGGAGAGGGGCTTTGGGCAAGGGATGTAGGGACAGGCCAAGGGGAATGGCTTTAAACTGCCAGAGGGGAGACTGAGATGAGCTCTTAGGCAGAAGCTCTTCCCTGGGAGGGTGCTGAGGCGCTGTCCCAGGGTGCCCAGAGAAGCTGTGGCTGCCCTGTGTCTGGCAGTGTTGAAGGCCAGATTGGACACAGGGACTTGGAGCTGCTGCAGTGGAAGGTGTCCCTGCCTGTGGCAGGGGTTGGAGCTGGAGGAGCTTTGAGGTCCTTTCCCACCCATTCCATGATTCTGTATGCACACAGCAAGGAACGCTTTGCTGCAGCTCATATCTGTTGTCTGTTTGCCAGACAGTGGCAATTTGCATTTTAACCCATCTTCAGCTTTTATTTGTGCAGAGACTCTTCAGTGTTATCAGTGTAAACCTGAATGTTTGTAGCCTGGAAAAGTGGGTGGGAGACCTCTAACCCAACTCAGATTCCAGAGTGGGAAAATAACAAGGTATTGGAAAGAATAACCCCAATGAGAGAATGACCCTGTTGGGTCATCCAGAGGTATTCAGTGATCAAGGGGGTCATTACTTGGGCACCTTCCACCACTGAAATGCATCATCTCGGTAATGAGGCTGTTTATGGCTTTGGGGTGTTCTCAGACCATTCCTGCCTTGAAATGAAATCTTCATCTTGGAAGTTGAGATGTTCTGGGTTTGGGCCAAGAAACTGTGGAAAGTACTGCTCAGTGTGTGAGTGTGCATTTAGATTTCCTCCTGTGGGAATGGCTGGAGCAAACATCCCTCTGTAAGAGCTGTTCTGTTATTAAACAGATGGGAACATTGTCCCTCTTCCATTTTCATCTTCCAAGTCAGGGAAGATGAAATTGCATTACTTGGGATGAGCTCAGTGTATTAAAGATTATGAGAACCGTGAAGAGTCCATGAAAGTCACGAGAGTTTTACATCAGTTCCTTCTAATACTTTAAATCACTTCAGCTCTGGCAATAAAGGATCCTTGTAGTTCTTTTCTGTGTGTAGAACCAGAGGGTTTGCTCTGGAAGCGCTTAATTTCTATTGCTTAGAAAGTACTTAAGGAAAATCAGGATTTTCCAGTATAATTAATGAAACAATTGACAAGAAGGCTTACAAGAACACCAGAAGGGATAATGGGTTAGCAGTGATGTTCTCACCTAACGGGTATAGGTAATTATTTGCTTAACAAGGTTTGAAGCAGAACTAGCTTGATGGAAGATTTAATAGGGATGGAGATCTAGAAGTTGTACAGAGATGCCCGAGAGTGATCCCATGAGTCACCACTGGGAGGAAAAAGACTTCTTTTAATGTGGAAATCAGCAGGATTTGTCAAAGCTCTGTTTAAATGGCTTAGCTAAAAAAGAGAAATCTCAAACAGCCCCAGGGGCTCTATTTGCATTGCAAGTGGGGTAAGTTGCCTTGGGCCTGGCTTTACGGGGTAGCCTTGGTTTTGTGTGCCTGCTGCTGCAATGGCGTTTGGCCTCTCTAAATACCGGGGTTGCACACGTGATGGCATTTCTGTTATCTGCCTCATTCTTCCCACAAATATACCTCTCTGAAACCATGAGAGCCCCCTTATGGAAAGCCAAAGCTTTCCATTTGGTGGGTCTTTCCAGTCATGTCTTGATAGATGGAGATGTGGGAAGACCATGAATGTCCCTCGCATATCAATGGATGGAGATGTAGGAGACCAGAGGTGTCCTCCACATCTCAATGGATGGAGATGTAGGGGGTGTCTTCCTCTTCCCAAGTGCTTGGGTTTGCACATTCCAGCATCTCCATAGACTTCAGAAACCAAAGCATCCTTGGCTATGTTTTGGTGCTTTCTTGGATGTGCTGATCTAGTTTAGCAGTAGTTTGCAGGCTCAAATAAGAAGTTATGTGCTTATTGTACTGAACCAATGAGGGTATCTGGGAGATGGCTGGAGGCAGCAGGTCAAGGTATGGCAGGCAGGAGCCTGTAGCTCTCCTAGTCTCCTTCCAGCTTCTCCAAACCATGCTGACCAAACCAAGTGGGTATTCAGAATAGTGCTGTGGATAGTGTCACTGGATGTGCCTTACTTGCTTGTCTCTGGGCTATTAAAAGACTTGTCCCAAGATCCTGGGTGAGCTCAGTGTGGCCTGCGTGAAACTGGGTTGATAGGAATAAAACCCCAGCGGGATGGCTTGGACTGTACCAAGCCTTATGGAAGGGTTGGATGCTTTTAAATGTGCTGTTCCATGGCTTCATTCACATTATTCACTCGATACGCTTCAGAACTTGCGTGGTTTTTCTTCCCTTTGCTTAAAATGATAACATTGAGGTGGCTTAACAGTGGTCCTGATTGCTCTGTTCCCTCTCCACTCCTGGTTTGAAGCATTGCTCTAAGGCTACAGGGCTGGAGGAGTTAACCCAGACAAAACCCAACATTTTTTAGGCCAAATCTCCCCAGAGAGCTTCCCTTTTAAATCTGCAACTTGAATTCCCTCCTCTCTTTCTCTCTGATCCTCTTTGGAAAGGAATAACCTGTCACGGGCTGTAAGGGATACCTACAGCCCAGTATCTCAGGAATGCAGCGTGTGCTAATTAGACATCCTGGAGCCTTCAGAAAATGCTGCCACTGTATTTGCAGATGGTTTCTATTCTGCTCCTCCTCTTTAGGCCAAACTATCTGGCAAGCTCAGTTATTCAGCTCGGAGAAGTTTGTAGCCATTGGCGGATGATGCATCTTTGAAGCCAAGGTTGATTGCTTGCGTGGGTTTGTGTTTTATCCCTCCCCTCCCTTCTGGTGCGTGGTGCTGAATGTGAATAATTAATGTGTGTTGTCTTGCTTCCTGTTTTCATTTCTGTATGTAATGCTAACCAGCAGAGGCCTGAATCATTCATAGCCTGCTCTCTCCACCTCAAAGCTGTAGATGTTATGGGAACAGTGTTACTAAGGTGGTACAAGCTTTCTGCTTCTCACCATTAAATCCATTTCTGGAAGCAGGAGAAGTAAGTATTCAGTCCAGCATCTTGGCCACGCAAGGATCTCTAGGCAGATGGTATCAGTGGGGTTTCTCTCGAGCAGCATCTTGCCTTGCTGTGCTTCAGTCTCTTCCTGCATCTCCTGTTACTACTCAGGTGTCTGTGCGAGTGGTGGGGAGGATGGGTGCTGTGTGTGCGTTCCTTTCTGTTGTGGGCTTCTATGCATCTGCTTTATGATCTTCATGGGGAAGAGGGAATGATTTTAGGCTTCCAGGTTGTGGCTCCTGCAATTCAACTGCATCTTAGGAATGTTACGGATTTTGGCGGTCATGTCGGATTTCTTCTCTTTGTGCTTTTCCTGACTGCTTGTGTGTCTCCAGGTGTCTGGACTTGCTCATGGAGAGCAGCCTGAATCTAGGGGTTCCCTTAGCATCTGCCTGTGTTGGGGTTCAGTGAGAGGAACCAGGGTGGGAGCTTCACTTGTTAGCTTATGGAGCCTTCTCAGCTCTGTTTTCCCTTGGTTGATTTCAGTGGTTTAGTTGTTTCAAGCTGCTCTTAAAACTTTCCACTAGTGCCTTCTTATGATCATGCTGGTGGGAGGTGTGCTTTTGGTTTGGTTGCCCTTCTGTACTGAGGACACGTATGTCCCTCCTTAATGCCGCTAGGAGTTTGGGAGATGCTGGATTAGATGCTGCTGCGGCAGGTTGGTAGATGCTGTTCAGAACTGGACAACAGGCTCAACGTTTTGCCTCGACCCTGGCTGTTGGTATTCCTGGTAGGATTCACCTTCAGGGTGAAGGGTTAATTGCTGGTCCCTCTCCATTCTGAAGTGCACTTACACCTTATTAAAGCAGTGCTGTTTGAAAAGGCTTTGGTGCCTCCCCTATCTCTGGTTGTGCAGCCAAGTTCATGCCTTTAGCTGACAGCTTTGGATATGCAGTTGTGAGAGGGACGTTGGTATCTTGAACAAGTTGAATTAGGGATCCTGGTGATAGCCCTAAGATGAGAACTCTCTTCATGTACCTCCCACCTTGTGGTGTTTGCCCAAACTCACCCTATTCCCTTCCCAGCCTTACAAGTGGCCTCCTGTAAGTTGTGCTGTGAGGTTTCAGCAAGGGACTGAAGTGCTTGAGCATCAACTTTGTTAATGGGATGATGGATCCGTAACACAGGTTATAGTATATCTGAATGGCAGCCTCTGCTCCAGGCTCCTGCCACTTCAGATGAATTGGACTTCTGTTTGGAAAGTCAGGGTTTGCCAGCTTTGACACCCTGTATGCATGTGGCTGGTGTACAGGATTGCTTCTCCAGGTGCCTGGACAATAGCTAAGGCCTTCCCAGAAGAACTGAGTGATAAAATGCTGGAGTGTGCTACTTGTGTTTGAGTTTGCAAGGCAATTCTTGTAGGCTAACAAATAAAGTACATGGTCAAAGCTTTTACGCGTAGAAGTGGTCTGTCTGCCCTCTTGCCTTGCGTGAAGAGGTGGAAATCAGGAGAGATGCCGTCTTTTGGAGTTTAATTCGTGAAGAATTGCTTGTAATGCCTGTAGCTTGCTAGCTTTTCAGGTTGGTAATATGGGGCTTGACACTGCAGCTGTTAATAGGCTCTGAATAACTTCTGCATCATGCTTACATCCTGGACATCACTTGCTCCTTAGGATCTTCAAGGCAGAGATTATGGCTTTGTCCAAGACCCTTAAATAGCATTGAACTTTGCGTGTCCTCAGTGTTTCTGACCTATTCCGATAGTTGTTTCTGCCTGCAGTGTGCTGCTGGCACACGGGGGAGGCAACCCAGGAAGCTGATCTCTTGGGACAATCTCGAAGCACACGCAAGCTGAAGATAGGAGGCAACTTGTGCAGTGACTAATGCTGAGCTTTATAAATAGCATGAGAAGGGATGAACTGCAGGCAGGGAGATGTCCTCAAGCATTAGGCCATGGAGGTGGTACAGCAGCGCTTAGGGGCAGATGAGCTGGGAGAGCATGGGGTGATGTGATCAGCAAACAGCTCTTGCTTCAGACTGGATGTGTTTGTGGCTCTGTCCTGTGTGTTCTCCCTGAGGGGATGAACAAAGCCATGTGGGGATCTGGATCAGCAATGAGCTGATATGCAAGTCCTGTGCACCTCATGTCCTCTGCCTGGGTCAATGCCCCGAGCAGCACCAAGAGCATTATAGAGAGGCTTACTGAAAGGACAAAGCAATATTCTGTGTGTTTGTGTTGGAGGGAAGCAGCGGACCTAAGGGTTGTGGGCTTTGTATCTACAGCAACTAACTAGCAAGATCTGTCTGCCTTGAGGATGCTGAGTCCTGATTAAAGCAAGTCAGGACAGGGCTGTCCTAGGCTGTCAGCATGAAGCACTGAGCGTAAATGGATACAAAGAAGGACAGAAGCTGGAAGGGTTGAGTTGTCTGTGTCCTCACTGGCATTTCTGGACTCTGCCACAGTGATTGCAATGCCCGCAGCATCCCCTTATACATTGGCTGTAATGAAAAGTATGGTCAACCCCATTCTTGGGTGCTTCTTCCCATGGGATATGGCTGCCCCATCCCTGGCAGTGCTCAAGGCCAGGTTGGACACAGAGGCTTGGAGCTGCTCCAGTGGAAGGTGTCCCTGCTCGTGGCAGGGGTTGGAAGTGGATGAGCATTAAGATCCCTTCCAACCAATTCCATGATTCTATGACATGGCAATGACAGGCTTAGGTGGCCAGGTTACCTCATGCTTTGCTGATGGAGTGAGGGTGCTGTTACTCACAGCTTTTTGTAAGACCCTCACACTGGGAGTGTTGTATATTAAGGAAATGAAGTGTTTCCCCTAGAGAGGGTGCAATTGCCTTACTGCCCACAGATCATGAATGCTCTGGAAAGGAAGCCAAGCACTTTTCTAGCTCAACTGCTGTTGAACATCACTCACAGCGCACTGACTATCCCCACCACAGCTGTGGGTGTACTCGTGTGCACCAGGAACCTGTGGAAAACCCCTGGTAGGAGTAAAGGACAGCCAAGAACTGCGTGACGCCATCGGACAGGCAAACATTTGCTTTAAGGTTGCCATCCCTGTACACTGCCTCTATGAATTAGTAAGAGCACACAACTACTTGGTCTGTTCTTGATATGGATCTCACCAGAGACAAAAGCAAGCACCTAAATATATACATATTTGTATATAAAAAGCCTTGTGACGCACAAAGCCTGTAATTGATGGAGCCAAGTACTTTCCCTTGAAACAGTGATAGAATCACAGAATCAACCAGGTTGGAAAAGCCCTTTAAGCTCATCCACTCCAACCATTCCCAGCACTGCCAAGGCCACCACTGACCCATGGCACTGAGGCCTCGGCTCCACGGTGTGTGAACGCTCCCAGGGACAGTGACTGCAGCCCTGCCCTGGGCAGCAGTTCCAATGCTGAGCACCCTCTGGGGCAGGAATTGTTCCTCAGCTCCATCTAACCCTGCCCTGGTGCAGCTCGAGGCCGGTTCCTCTTGGCCCATCCCTTGTTCCTTGGGAGCAGAGCGCAGCCCCCTCCTGGCTCCATCCTCCTCTCAGGCAGTTGTAGGGAGCCATTAGGTCCCCCCTCAGCCTTCTCTTCTCCATCTGAACCCCCCAGGTCCCTCAGCCCTTCCCCATCACACTGTGCTCCAGGCCCTGCTCCAGCTCCATTGCCCTTCTCTGGCCCCGCTCCAGCACCTCAATGTCTCTCCTGTAGTGAGGGCCCAGAGCTGAGCACAGGATCCGAGGTGCACCCTCCCCAGTGCCCAGCTGCAGGGGCACAAGTCCCTGCCCTGGCCCTGCTGCCGCACTGGTGCTGATCCAGGCCAGGATGCTGGGGGCTGCCTGGCTGCCTGGGCACAACCTGCTCGTGTTCAGCCCCATCAGTCAGCACCCCCAGGTCCTTTTCCATGAGCAGTTTCCAGCCTCAGTTCCCCAAGCCTGGAGCATTGCAGGGGGTTGGTGTGACCCAGCACTGAGCCTTGTTGAACCTCATCTGATTGGCCTTGTCCCATTGATCCAGCCCACCCAGATGCCTCTTTGAAGCCTTCATACCCCCCAGAAGACCAACAGTCTTACCCAACTTGGTGTTCTCTGCAAATTTACTGGTGCTTCCACACATGGCAAAAAGAGCACTTGCATTGGAGTCAGCTTGGTCCTCTGGGAGGAAATGTTGTGTAGTGGTGAGGGGATCTTTCTCCAGGGTGATGGCTGCATCCAGCTCTGCATCCCTGTGAGTGCTTGTTTGAGATGCGTGTGAAGGGAGAAGGGAACATCTGCCTTTTCCAGTGCGCACAGGAGTGCGAGTTCATCACTGGGACTGTTCTGCAGGCCTCGTAGGATGCTCAAGATAAACTGATTCAGCTGGGCTGGGTTTCAGCTTTGCAGAAGTCTCTGAATCCATTTTCAGGTTGCGCTTGCAGGAGCTCTGGTTCTTTATGTTTCAATCCCTCATAAAAATCTAATCATTTGGGCTGCAAATGTTCAGGCTACTGCTCTTGTCTTTTCCCACCGATACCTCCTGTGAATCCATTTCCTTTCACTGCTGCGGGAGAAACTGCGCAAGGAAATAAAACTTGGAAACTAAGGCTGAGAACGTTGGGGCTGTTGAGCCTGGAGAAGAGAAGGCTGCGTGGAGACCTCAGAGCAGCTTCCAGTGTCTGAAGGGAGCTACAGGGATGCTGCAGGAGGGACTCTTCATCAGGGACTGGAGTGACTAGGACATGGGGTGGTGGGTTCAAACTGAAACAGGGGAAGCTCAGGTTGGATGTAAGGCAGAAGCTCTTCCCTGGGAGGGTGCTGAGGCACTGGCCCAGGGTGCCCAGAGAAGCTGTGGCTGCCCCATCCCTGGCAGTGCTCAAGGTTAGGTTGTGCGGTGTCTAAGGTGACATGATTTAGTGTGGGGTGTCCCTGCCCATGGCAGGAGGTTGGAACTGGGTGATCCTAAGGTCCTTTCCAACCCAAACCAGTCTATGAGTCTGTGATTGTCATCTTGTTGAGTAACAAACCAGAGATGGTGACAGGGCTGGCAATAGATGTGATGATCGTTCAATAGCCATAGGCCATGGTTAATTATTAAATTGCTTTTTAATGCATTGAAATATTACTTTAGCATCTTAAATCTCCTCCTTCTTTCCCCCCTTTTATTTTCTCCTCTTGCAGGGTGCTCCCAGGACCTGATGGATTTCTGATACCCCGCTCCTGAGGGGCTGGAAGGAGCATGGTTAAACACCAGCCTCTGCAGTACTACGAGCCTCAGCTATGTTTGTCCTGTCTGACCGGGATCTACGGCTGCCGCTGGAAACGGTACCAGCGGTCACATGATGACACCACCAAGGTGGGTAGTTGAGGTTGACCATGTCGCCTCTTCCTGCTGACTTTGGGTTGTGGATGGGTTTCAGTCTTGGTTGAAGGTTGTGGATATTTGATGGCTTGTTGGCTTGTACAGACCATGGAAGTCACTGGCTAAATGGATGGAGGTCTATGAGAGACCAGCACCATGTGGTTGATGATGGGCATGGCTAACTGGTCATGGTGATCAAAAAGATTGAGTGGTGTGGTTACACTTTGTCCATGTTTTCCTTTTGGTACTGGAAGAGACTTCTGTTTGGCTTCTATCTTACTGATGTGCTTGCAGTTTCTTTGAGTATGTAGGACCTGCATTTTTGCAATGCCTCTAGCTGCATGTGAAAATGAGTTTTATAAGTAAAGTAAGGCAGAAAGAGGTGAGAACTAGCTAGGGATAAATGGGGGAGATGTTAGAGGCTGGCTCTTTCTCCCCTAGGTAAACGCAGTTTTTATGAGCTTTGGCAGAGGGAATTTGGACAGCGGGGCTGGACTTGTGCCTTCCCTCTTGTTTGAGGCTGTGAGATGGGTTTTCATAAGACCTGATGCATTTATAGGAAGAGGCATGAACAATATTCTGTCAAAGCTGCCCTGTTACATCTTCTGGGTAATGGTTGTGTTTTACTGTTCTTCTGTGTTCTCTTGTTCATATAATCATGAAATGGTTTGGGTTGGAAGGGACCTTAAAGCTCATCCAGCTCCAACTCCCTGCCCTGGGCAAGGACACCTTCCTTTAAAGCAGGTTGCTCCAAGCCCCATCCAACCTGGCCTTGAACACTTACACCCTTATCTGTTTTGTTCTTATTTAGTGTGCTTATTACTTAAAGAAGGAAAAAAAAAAAGCCCCAAGGCCAAAACTTAGCTCATTTCTTCTTGCAATGCTTCCAGAGATCCCTTCATTGATTTTGAGGGTTAGTTTTGCTCCAGTGACAGCTTCTCTGCTTTGTTTTTAAGCCTATAACCAGAGATCTTCCTGTCTGCGGAGTGCTTTTCCTCTGGGAAAGAGGCTGTTAAGGAGAAAACACTTCTATGCAGCAGATCCCATGCCAGGAACGCTCCTGGTTCTGAATTGCATCAATTGTTGGTGGCGCAGCTTGGCTGGGAGCTCCCGTGTGGATTGAGGAGTCATGGCTTGTGTTTGTGCAGCATAAAACAGGTTTCCTTTTGCAAAGTAGCAGTGTTTGTGCTGGTTTTCCTCTGCTTCCAGTCTGGTCAGCTCAGTCTGTGTCCACTTCGGAGCCAGAGGAAGTTTCCTTTGAGCAGACACCCGGGTACAGCCGTAATAGAGGGAATAAATGGGTTGTAAAGACTTTGTCAGGAAAACAGTGGGGCAGATGTCTTAGCATCTGTGCCTGTGCTAACTTCACTATTCAAAATGCCCAATCCAATATGCCTTATGAACCAGAACACTGTACTCCTTAGATAAAAATCCATAGTAAAATGACCATTTACTTAGTGTTTCAGTAACCGCTGCCTCCGTTTGCACTGATTTCTTTCACCAGTGCAGCCTTCCAGTTCTGCTTAGAATTCCAATTGTTTTTCTAGTGCTAAAAAGGAATTTATGTGTTTAAAGGTGCCTGATCTAGGCTTAAAAATATGTGTAGTCTCCGAGTTTGTCTATTTAAGGCCATGAGGCCTCAATGTCCACTTTGTTGAGCAGAGAAATGGAGATAAAAGCTGTTTACAGGAGCAAGAGAAGTCTATAATTAGCTCCAAGCTGTGCAAAATCAAGGTATGAAGAATCTCTTCCCGTCTTGCTGTCAATAAAGTCCCTTGCAGGTGTTGGTGCTGGAATGAGTGATTCTAGCACTGTATTTGGAGGGGGAAGATGCAAATGAAAGCTAATTGTCCTCTGGACACATCTATTTGCATGTGCTTGAGTACTGCAGAGCATGGGTGTGAACTCAAGAGTATGTGTAAGATGAGTGAGAGACCTTTTTCTTTAATTATTTTCAATTTCTTATATTTTACATTTCAAATTTACTTTTTTATTAAATTACCTTGAAATTCTTTAGGTTTTTATTTTATTGATTTTGAGTTTTAATTTTTGATTATTTCTTAATTCATTTTGTTGCAAAATTGTCCCTGGCTGTTTGAGCAAGCAGGTAACGTCTATGGGCTGCCAGTCAGTACTTGGCATCCCTTTGCCTCTCTGGTGGGAGAGAGTTTGATGGTATCACTCATTCAGGACCACTTGTCCTGCAAACTCCAATCTCTGCTATTGAGTGAAGCTCTGAAGCATTGATGGACATACCCCAACATACAGGGTACTCCCAGTATTGGTGTTTAGTGATCTCTGCTCTGCATCAGAGGACTTCTGGAATGTGTGAGAGCACTTGCGAAGATCCCAAGGTAGTGGATGGATATAGGAAGTTTAATGTATGCTAATTGTCTTCAGCTGATATAGATCCACCACAGCACTTGGGTATGTCTTTGAAGGATAGAAGAGGAAAATACCATTCTATAAATTAGGTGCCTATCTGCTTTACACAAAGGCAGTGGTGTGTAGATAATACCTATTGTATTGCCTTGTATCTGACCTTACAGTAACTCCACCGCTGCAAGCCAGGAGTAGAGGCAATTGTGTTATGATATATTGCAGGGGGTTGAAACTTGATGATCTTAAGGTCCCTCCCAACCCAAACCTCTCCGTGAGTCTATGAATAAGGCATGTACGTGTTATGTTTCTACAGTTTAATTATCAGGGAACATGGCATGCATTCAAAGAGCAGCTTTTTAAGCGTAGGCCATAGCATGGCTGTTATCTTTCTTTTTAAAAGTTCAAACTTTCTAGAATAAAAGGCTTTCCCCTAAATTTGGGTTTTGAGCCAACTTTGCATCCTTGAAACCTTCTGTATGTGAATGCTTGTTTTCTCAATTGTGCTGGAGCTCAACAGCCAGTTTTAATGATTCCTTTCCTTTCACCCCAAATAAATGCAGGTCAGGCTTGCTATTAGACATGAAAATTTCCATGACAATGAGAATTGTAATTGTAAACTTGAGCTCTAAGTGTTTTCAGGAGGATGCTTGCTAGGATTGTAATTATCTTTGGCTTTCCTCTCTCCCTCTGAGAATGAAAGAGGGGGCTGAAGGCACCCAACCTACACTCTTGGTCTCCTCTTTACATTTAGAGAGCTGCAGAATTCCTTTGTCTGTTGTGTGCCTTCAGCTTTAACGGCAAGAATCCCGTGTTTTTTTAATCTTTAATGTGGTTTATTTGGGTTTATTATGTTTTAATGAAAGGCATATAAAAAAAGAAGTGGTCTTGCTGAGGTTCAAGCCATTATAATCTCCGTATCTGGTATGAGGAAGCAATTCCTGGTTTAACTACAGTTATTCAACCAAAGAAGTTCTTACAAAATCAGTGCATCATCTTAAGGGAGCCTTATTGCCCTGAACACAAACTGAGGAACAATAAGCTTTGGCATGTAGTTGCCATATGTGCCGTTAATGGTCTGGATGAAGTTCAGGTGGCAGCTTCCAAGGTATCTCCCAGATCCTGTTGATGGATTGGCAGCAATTAAAGCACAGCACTGCTAATTGCAGTGTATGAACACAGTGCTCTGCACACAGTTTGCGTGCCTCACCCTGAATGAACTGCTGCTGGGGATTACAACACCACAAGTGCTCTTGCCCCCAGGGTAGAGTCTAGGGCTGGCTGCAGCCTCCTATAGAATCCATCCAGAGATGCTGCAGGATCAGGAGCCACGTGGGAGATGTTAATGGGTTGCATTATATAAGCATGAAGCTGAATCTATCAACTAGTCCTTATTGCAGGGGGGTTTCTTTTATTGCTTTCCAAACCATGTTGTCTGTACACAGTAAATATCCCACCTGGGAAATCAGCCTGGGTGGGAGTGGGGAAAGAGATGTTGTACAGAAGAAAATTGCAATGATGTTTTTTCTCTATCCATCTCTATCTATTGGCTCTCTGGCTGTTGGGTTTTTGCAGTTACTGTGTATTGAAAACTCTTGGGATCTTTATCTTATTCAGCTCCCTTCCATATAGGATAAAATACTATCACCATTTACCAAGGACTTGGCTTCTCTGCTTAGCGAAAGGCATGGCTCTGCTGTGCTTCCCAGCATGAACCCTTCTGAGATATAGGTTGAGGCAGGCAAAATGTACCTGGGATCTCTTTTTGTCTCCCCCACTTCCTTTGGAAGCTTTCTATCTTTACAAAAGTACCTTTTTCCTCCCTAAAATTGCCAAGAATAGGCCAGGATAGGTGCCTCCTTTGGTTTACATATGGTAGGAAGGGCCACCATCACCTGGGAATGAACCCAGAATAATAGAGTCAACCAGGTTGGAAAAGACCTTTAAGATCAAGTCCAACCTTTAACCCAGCACTGCCAAGGCTGCCACTAACCCATGGCACTGAGGGCCTCGTCTACATGGTGTGGAACACTTCTAAGGATGGTGATTCCACCACTTTCTGGGAAGAGAATTGGCAGGTTTGGATCCCAGATGACTGAAGGTACTGGAGTAGGGAGGGTGTCTCACTACATGGGGGATGCCCTGCCTCGACCTGCTGGCCACGCTCCTTTCGATGCTCCAATGTTAATAAGTGGAGCTGCTGCTGGTGACATACAAAAGCCTGTGATCAACGCAACCTCCCATATTTATCTTGCAGCGTGTGAAGTGGCATAGACTCAGAGAATAGTTAGGGTTGAAAAGGACCTTAAGATCATTCAGTTCCAACCCCCGTCTATCACCTTGTTTTCTCCCTATGACTGGGTTAACTGAGGTGCAGAAATCAAGCTGTTGAGATGACTTGGTGGTGGCCACCACTGACGAGTTTGGAATCCCAGGAGTCATCCTAACACTGATGCTTCTTCTTGGCGCTTGTGAATGCACTTAGAGGTTTCCTGATGGCACTGTCTCTTGACCATGGGTTTAGCAGTGAGGAGCTAGGAACAGTATCTCATGTGGCACTGTGGCCAATGCCACCAGGAATTGCATCTGACTTGGTGGGTTTCAGTTGTGTTTGTGCAGCTTTAACTTGTCTGCCTGCTTATTCGTGCCCTGAGTAATATTATAAGCAGCCCCTGGGCAGGGCTGACCTTTCTATAGGTGATTGAGTAGCTCCCACAGCAATAGCCCACAGAGTTTCTAATGCTTTGTCATTGCTACCTTATCCAGAACCTTTGAAGCAATCCATGTGCAAGCTCCCTGTGATAAACGGCCAGACCAGCCCCCCTTAGACACACAAAGGTGCCTTGTGGCTTTTCCAGTATCATGGGTCTCCAGGGTTTTATTCCGATTGTGGCATTTCCTTGCCTAGAGCTGCCAGATGTGCTCCCTCCAACTGCTTTTCTTTATGCATTTTACTAGTCATCTGGGTGAAAAACTGTATCCCTGGAGCCCATCATCCTGCCTCCTGTTTGCTCTTGCGCCCTTACAGGGGGATCTAACAAATGCTGCTTTTCCTGTTCTCCTTGAACCAACCGTGTGCATTGTGTTGCCCTAAAGTGGAATTGGGGAAGGTGAGCTCTGTTACTGATGTCAGTAGGTTGCTTGCCTAAAGAAACCTACTTACTTGCAGCACTGTGTGCAGTTCTGGTGTCCTCAACATAAGAAGCACATGGAGCTGTTGGAGCAAGTCCAGGGGAGGCCACGAGGATGAGCAGGGGCTGCAGCACCTCCCAGATGGAGCCAGGCTGAGAACATTGGGACTGTTCAGCCTGGGGAAGAGAAGACTGTGTGGAGATGTCAGAGCAGCTTCCAGTGTCTGAAGGGGACTACAAGGATGCTGGAGAGGGACTCTTCATCAGGGACTGTAGGGATGGGTTCAAACTGAAACAGGGCAGTTCAGGTTGGAGATAAGGAAGAAGCTCTTTACTGTGAGGGTGCGGAGGCGCTGGCCCAGGGTGCCCAGAGAAGCTGTGGCTGCCCCATCCCTGGCAGTGTTCAAAGCCAGGCTGGACACAGGGGCTTGGAGCAAGCTGCTCTAGTGTGAGGCCATTGAAGCTCCGAATTCAGAATAGCAAACCAAAAGAAGATTGTAGGGATGGATCTTTACCACCCCCAGTTTCATCTTAGGTCCCAGTGAAAACCAACCTTGAATTAACATCTTAAACCATGCCTGAATAAATGGTGTCTGTAGCCTGTGTAGGCAAGTAGATCTGATGGCCAGGTGCTGACTGCGCAGGAAAAAGCAGCTTTGGGCTACTGAGGAGGGGATGGGGGAAGAAAAGCAGAATGACACCTAAAATTTGGAGAAGGATATAGGGATAAGTGGGACCTTCAGACCCTTTAAAGATCCCCAGACAAGCCAGGACAAAGCTGGCCTTGTCCTGTTAGTCATATCTTAGAAATGTCCATGTTTCATTTGTCTTTATTCCAGCAGCAGCAGCCGCCGGAGGAGGTGGCTCTTGTATTCCCCACCACCCTCCTCCCTTTATCTTTGGTTTCCAGGCAGAAGTATAGGCTGCCTATGCTTCCCAGGAAACCCATTGCATGTTATCAGGGGGTGCAGACAAGCCTTTCCTAGAGAGTATTTGGGAAGAGATGACTTCAACCTTGCTGTGCTCAGCCTGGGGAAGAAGAAAGGCTGAGAGCAGATAAGGTGGGTGTCTTGAAGCTGTTGAAGATAAGCATTGCTCTAGGAAGGAACTAAAGGCTCAGATAGCTGGCTCTGAGGGCACTGGCTTCTGATCCATTGCTGGAGTGAGCTTGTGGAGAGGGAGAGGGCTCAGAGCTTGGTGGTTTCCAGGGGTGGCTGAAGGAAGAGATGGGAAGCTGCAGCCTGCTGCATTGTGCTCTCTGCTGGGAAAGCTGAGCTGAGGCTTGGAAGCTGTGGCTGTTGCCAAATCAGCACCCAAAAATGACCTCAGGTGCTCTGCTTTATGTGGAGATACGTTCACCTTGATTTAGGTTTTTCTCTCTGTATTCCTTCTTGGATGTTTATGACTATGGAAGTGTTTCTATGATGATTTTAGTACCTGGAGAAGAAAAAGCTTGATGGATCTATTGCCTCCTGTCTCTTAGTCCGTTGACCAGCTACAGATGTGTTTAAGTCAGAAGATGCTTCAGCTATGCATATATCCATCCCTCTGCCACCTCTTACTACTAGACAAGTGGTGGACCAGAGAAGTTAAAGCAATCTGATGCAAACCCAGTGAGGAGTAGAGCTACCTCTAGTCTCTGCTCACAATACTGGTGCTGGGTTGCAGAGGGTGATGACACTGGTATAACTGGTACATGATAAATGTTGGAGGTAGTGTTATGGCATGTGTCTGCTGCTGTTGAGATATCAAAACATGTTCTTTTATGGCATGTTGTGATCACAGCAAATAGATGGGGACTACTGGAACATTGCTGTATTTCTACAGCAATGCCCAGAGCCAGATGCATCCGTCCTTTTTGCAGGCAGCATCATTTAAGCATCAGTGGTGCTCACTTAGCAGGAAATATTGGAGAGCTGCTGTAATGGAGATTAAAAACCAAATTACCCCTTATGTTTTAAATCAATGTTTGATGCAGATGCCCTGGTTGCCATGTGGTATAAGAGGTGAAGGCAGTGGCTTTGTTATGGCCTATGGGGCAGTTGAAGTTGCTCACTGGAAAGCAGCAGCATCATTGGAGTTGCTGCACCGCTATTGCTCTTCTGGAAATGGTGTTTTTACATCATCCGTCTCCTAATCCTGTGTTTAAATAAATGCAAGTTGTCTGAACTGGATAGATACAGAAGGGGAGATGGGGAGAATGTGTAATACTTGTAATGCCTGCCTTTAAAGTATCTACTGCTGCTCATGTAGCTACAAGCCAGCATAAATAAGATATCAAACCCTTCCCAATGGATTGGGCATTTGCTGTTAAAATTTACTCCCTTCAAGTAGAACGTGAATGATTTGAGATGGACCATCTGGTTATAAGCACCACATGGGCTTGAGCTGAGGCTTCTGATGGCTTTTTTAGGTCCTTTTGTGAAAAGGCAAATGAGGAGCTGTGATCCATCGACATAATGGATTGCAGTGCTGTGATATGTGTATTAGTTCACTTTATAGTGAATTACTCTTGTAATTCCCACTTGGCAAGAGCTGTTCAATGACCTGAGCAGATGATCTAAGCCACGTTGGTGTGATTTATCTGTGTGACTATAGGCTTTGGAGGCGGACTTCATTCCTAATCCCCAGACAGCCAAAGGTCACTGGTCACAGAAATTGCTTGCTTTGCTGAAAACCGCTATTAAAGGATGGGTTAATTTGCCCTTTTCTATGCAGTTTTGATTTGTTAATGTTCGGAACCACAGTACTGGGTTTTCTTAATGGAAAGAGGTTCCTTCAAGTGCGTTTGATTTAAGGTTGGGCACTAAGGCATTGGATGCTGCTTGTTGGATGTGATCAGTGATGCAGAGCTGAATCCCGTGAATGAATGCGTCTGATTTGTAGGAGTGATGGGCTGAGTGCAGGAAAATCCAATCATTGGATTTTAAATCAATATATTGATTTATGTTCTTTTCAATTTTCCTCCATTGAAAGCAGAACTACCCTGTTTCCAGGGCTTGCTTTACACATCACTTAAACATCCTTTCCATTCGCCTTTGAGCCCTTCGTTTTGCACGGGGGCTGTGAGACGACCCAGGGTGAATGATTGTGGAGGGGAAGGTGTTAGAGATGCTTGTAGCTGCATGTGTCAGCTGAGCCAGGGAGGAAGTGCATTTGCTGTGCATGGTGCCATCAAAACAGACTTTGCAAGGAGTGTTACTGGGTCTCTCTGGGAGTGTTTTGGTCTCCTATGAGAGGAGCAAGACCTCTCATAGGCTGGGCAGGAGTCCCATGGTAGGCTGGCAAGGGGCAGAGAGGTGTGTTAGCCTCAGAAACTGGGCTTAACCTGCAGGGAACTTGCTTGCATTGAGACCCACATCTTCAGGCAGCTCTAGGAAGGTTAGGATGGACCTGCCACAGGGTGATGCTGAAGCCATTGCCTACTTGGATGAGCATTTAGAAGACCATTTCTGGTCACCTCTAGGTCCTACCATGGAGGTACAAGCTCGGAAAGCTGGTGTGTTCATGACTGCTTGACCAAAAGGTCAGCCTTATAAATTACACCCTATTCAATAAATACAATTTCAGCCTTATTGGGTTTGGTTTGTGTTTTTCTCCAAAGCCATTATTCAATATGGGCAGCCATTGACTGCAGGTATTGTGGCCTCCATAAATCCCTACTTGCTCCATGTGAAAGACATTTCCTACTTCATTAACGCTTGTTTGAAAGATGGGAAATCCCAAGTGCTTGAAACCCCAGGAAATGCATAGTGTTTGATAACTGAGCTGCCTGATGCAGGGTAAGGATGTTCGACTAATGCTATATCCTTTAGCTTAGTCCTGATG
Source organism: Myiopsitta monachus (assembly GCA_017639245.1). NCBI lineage: Eukaryota > Metazoa > Chordata > Aves > Psittaciformes > Psittacidae > Myiopsitta > Myiopsitta monachus. The sequence goes on along the minus strand of CM029919.1, from coordinate 96,400,295 downwards.
TAGGCAAAATGCCTGTAGGGAGGGAGTCTGCAGAACCCATTAGTTGTGCCTGGGTTAGGATTAGGGGCTCAGACTGGGTGATTAACGTGCCCTGTGATTTATAATGCTTTAGAGGTGTCAAAGGCTTTTACTGCAGAGCATCTGCAAAATGTGTTTCAGGCTATAGATATCCAGCATTGAGCTGAAGCTGGGGAAAATGGGGGAGGCAGGGAAACATGGAAAAAGAGGGAGAAAAGGGGGATCTTGGGGTATGGTCCATTAGATTCAGCCCTGTGCTTTGTGAACAAGAGCTGGTGGCTCCATTAGTTTTTCCCAGGACTTTTTCCTGGACATATGGGTGCAGCAATGTCCTTCCAGTGTAAAGACAGTGGTGCAACCACTGTTCTAAAGCCAACATCTTGAGAGATGCTGGGTGAGATGAGACTTGGATGCTCAATCAACTACTGGCTTAACCCATCGCCCCATGTGGTAGAGCCTTTCCAGGTTGTCCCCATGAGTCCCCTTGTACTGTTTTTGGCTGGGATAGAGTTAATTTTCTGTCATAGTAGCTGGTACAGGGCTATGTGTACAGTTCTGGGGTCCTCAACATAAGGAGGACATGGAGCTGTTGGAGCAAGTCCAGAGGAGGCCACGAGGATGAACAGGGGCTGGAGCAGCTCCCATGTGGAGCCAGGCTGAGAACATTGGGGCTGTTCAGCCTGGAGAAGAGAAACTGCATGGAGACCTCAGAGCAGCTTCCAGTGTCTGAAGGGGGCTGCAGGGATGCTGGGGAGGGACTCTTCATCAGGGACTGTAGTGATAGGACAAGGGGTGGTGGGTTCAAACTGAAACAGGGGAAGTTCAGGTTGGAGGTAAGGCAGAAGTTCTTTATTGTGAGGGTGCTGAGGCACTGGCACAGGGTGCCTGGAGAAGTTGTGAATGCTCCATCCCTGGCAGTGTTCAAGGCCAGGTTGGACAGAGCCTTGGGTGGCATGGTTTAATGTGTGATGTGTGATGGGTTTGGAACTGGATGATCTTAAGGTCCTTTCCAACCCAAACGGTTCTATGATTCTATGTTTTGGGTTTGTGACCAAACCAATGTTAATAAAAAAAAGATGTTTTAGGTGAAGAATTATTACAAAGCATCAAGGTAGAATATTTACCGAATTCCTTCTAAAAATGGGGAGAAATGAGGTTGTTTTTCTGCTTGCTTTCCAAAACAAATATTTTCCCTTTCTCCTGTGTAGTTGGTGTTAGCACTGGAGTTAGATTTTCTCTATTGAATTGTATAAATCCTGTTACAAAAGAGGCAATGGGAACCTGTACTCTTGCCAGTGTACACTTCATTGTTGGTTGCTGCGCTAGCACAAATGAATTCAGTGTGTTGCTGTTTACTTAGATATTTAGTCTCTTCCCATGTCTAGAGCCATAAGAGTGTGAAGTTTGAAGACAGCAGATGACAGAAGTGAAATATTAATGTCATGAACATTTGACTTGTCTGTTCTGGTGTCTGAAGCCCTCTAATCTCAACAAAGACAGTGAAAAATGGTACAGTCATAGAATCCCAGACTGGTTTGTGTTGGAAGGGACCTTAAAGCTCATTCAGTTCCAACCCCTGCCGTGAGCAGGGACACCTTCCACTGGAGCAGCTCCAAGCCCCTGGGTCCAACCTGGCCTTGAACACTGCCAGTGATGGGGCAGCCACTGCTTCTTTGGGCAGCCCTTTCTTTATGGAAATTGATCAGTGATGATCATGGCTCCAAAATGACCACCCAAATTAAGTGGATGAGAAGGAAACCTGGCACCAATGGGAGTTAATGACTGCAATGGAGGATATAAGAAGGAGCAGGATGAGCTTGTGATGGTGCTCCTTTGCTAAGTGTGTGCAGAGGGAATTTACTCAAGCAACAGTCCGAGTAGACATGGTCTCCTGCCTTCCCCAGCCTGCGTCCTATCACTTGGGACACATCCTCCTTCTCCATTTCACTACTGTTTGGCCCCATCCCAGCTCCCAGCCAGCTGTTCCCACCAAAACTGTGAATGGCTGAGAAGCAGCGTGTGAGATGTTGATGGAAACTAAAAGGCTGTGTTCCCACAGGGCCCTGCCTGGGGACTGCTGATGAGCTGTGCTTTGCAAACAGCCTCCCTTGGTGTCCTCTCTATTTTCAGCACGGGGTTAGATATTTATAAGAACAATTTAGACTTGGCACCACTTTAGTGTTAGTTTTAAGTGGCTGTGAATAGCAGCCTCCAGGGAAGGGGAAAAAGAAAGTGAAGATACCTCTGTGATTAAGAGGTTGAGCTTCCTGCAAAGCCATGATTGGAGCATGGATGATCCAAGACAATGGTGTCCTTCAGCTATAGCCCTTCTTGGAGCTGTATATTGGTTTCCAGGGGAGAGATGTGTGAGTGGGTTTGAGTGCTCCATGAGGGTGCGGGTACTTTGCCAGCAGAAGAAAAGATACAGCGATGGAGAGCTCAGTTCTTGCCAGATGTGATGGGTGGGAGATGCTCCTTTGCAGATGATGGGATATATAGGTTGCTAGCTGATATAAGCATTGCTGCTGTGGGGAAACAGAGCAAGCTTAGGGTGGGAAGGCTTCAGAATAGTGATGGGCTGCCAAAAGCTGGGGAGAAGAGCATGCTTTGGGGGGTGAAAAGGGAGAATTAGTGGGAGAAGGTGAGGCTTGATGTGGGGGAGATGCTTCCATATCCTTTATCACCTGGGAGAAACCTGCCTAAGTGTCTGCTGTGCTAAAAAGCTTTTTGGAAGCTCTGTGCAACTCTATGAGCGTGCTCGAGTGAGGTATTGAAGCATGTGCTGCAGGCTGCAGAACAGCACAGATTTGTGCCTGCCTGGTGCTTATTTCTACTGATTTCTCTGCCCCAAGATGTGTTGTCCTTCAACCTCATCCCTTTGTTATTGGATTAATGCAGGATTGAGAAAAAGACTTGAGAAGAGTAAATTTTCAGTGAATTACTGTTAAATGAGCAGTTGATTTTAGCAGCTGCTGCCATCCTATGTGCTTCTGGAAGGGGAGAAATGTCAATGTAATGGGGAGGAGAAGGCCTACAGCAATACCTTCTTCTCTTCCATCTCTTTCGTGGAAGTCCTGTCTCTGTGCTGCTGGTAACTGACTTAGAGGTGCTGCAAACAGCTTCAAGCTCCTTTGCAGAACGTGGTGGTTTACATGTGGGAAGGTCCTTTGGCTGAAAATGGCAGGGAAAAACCAAGTCCTTTTGCAGGACTGTAGAATTGTGATTGATGGAGCAATGCAATTAGCCTTGCTTGGGAATCTTGGTGGAAGCGGTAGGTTTTGGGGCCCTTAAGCTCCTATAGGTGTTGGAAATGAGCATCTGAAAAGAGGGCAGTGTATTGTACCCATATGAGAGAGCTTGCAGTGAGATTTCTCTTCTGTCTGGTTTCTAGCCCGTGAGCATAAACCCAGCTAGCAAGGGGTGGATATGCGCTCATTCATGCCAAATGCTATACCCAAATAACCACAGGATTTTCCTCCTCTTGTCCAACACAAGCACTGGTCTATCTCAGTGCTTTCTGGCTTAGACCAGAAGTTGCATCCTGGATTTAAGAAATCTCATGATGAAAGATCTTTTTTCTCAAACTCCCTGTTTTTGGCAACTTTTTTGGACGGTTACACTGAAAATTCCTCATGTGCTGCTTTCTTCTAAGCTTATTTTGATTTATTTTTGTTGTTAAACTGAATCTCTTGGCAGTCGAGCATGCAGGCTATTTGTGGGCTGTAGCTCTAAACGAGGTGCATCTTGCCATGTCTAAAGATGATGAGTGGCATCTGCAGCCTGCTACAGAAGTGGATGTATTAAGGTTTAACTTGTAGGTTCTGGTGCTATGTTCTCGTTTGGTCCTCAATGGTCTTGATGCTATTATGCATAACAGGATAGTCTTATACTATGTTAGACCTGCTGTTTTGGAGAGTGGATTGTGCTATTTTGAATTGCCACATATTCTCTGTGGCCTTAGGAAATACCACAGGGGTGGTTTCAAGTCTGCAGAATCCATCTTTAATCGCACTGATGGACATAATTTGGCTTGTACGGGACCTAACAACTTGCAAAAGTGGAATACTTGGATCTATTTCTGGTTTTACTGCAGGCAATATTGAGGGTTCTTCATCTCCAAAGCCATCACATGCCTTTCTGGAAAGTCTGCCTAGAAGCCATGTGTAGCTGTAGCACAGTATTAAAGTGGGTGACATGCAGTGGCCTTTCGTGTACAGAAGTAGAGCTAGATGACTTAATGGTCCCTTTGGTTTTTGAACCAAATGTTGCATGCGTTTCATTTAATGATATAAAAAGCTTCTAAATTGAGGGCAGAGGTTACATTGCCAAGTACATTGCAGCTGCTCATCCTCATTTGGATGGGGAAGCTGCTGGAAGTCCTGGAACAGAAAGGCTTGGAAGCAGAAATGCAGAATAATATCTTTTAATACAGATATTCGCATTCAATGGTTCTATTCTGGGAGTCAGGCCAAGTTTCTAAGTAGGGGAATTGCACATAGCTCCAGGTCCTGCCCTTCACCCCAACAGCATCCCACAACAGGTACCGCCTGAGATTGATTTCCTTGCTGGAGTTTCCAATCCATTTATTAATAACTCAAATGAGCTGTTTCAGGCACGTGGTTTGGTTTGCATTAAAGGGGGCAGGAGCCATGTTTCCCTATGGGGCAGTTGCTCTTTGGAGTTTGTAAGCAAATCTCATTGAATTAAGAAAGCCACCACGAACTGAAACTCTGCAGCTTTCTTGCAGTGCGTGTGTGGAATTGAATCTGATGGTTGTGGCTGTGCCTTCCTCTTCACCAGGAAAAGGCTGTAGCAGCTCAGCAGGTGTGTTTTGTACATGTGCTTATTGCAAGCAGTTGTGGTTGCCCCATCCCTGGCAGTGTTCAAGGCCAAGTTGGACACAGGGGCTTGAAGCAAGCTGCTCTGGTGGAAGGTGTCCCTGCCTGTGGCAGGGGTTGGAATTGGATGGACTTTATGGTCCCTTCCAACACAAACCACTCTGGGATTCTATGAAGCTGGAAAACTCACAGGAAGGACTTGGGATCACAAATGGGTTATGGTGATGTTTTGGGAGTTGTTCTTTCAAGCTGCTTTGATGGAGGTTGAGCGAACACCCAGAATGGCTGCCACACCAGCTCTGCCTCCTCACCTGTGCTCTTGATTGTGTGTGTGTGTGCACATGTGAAATCCTGTTATTAAGTGTTACTAACATCAGATCTCAGCTGTAGTTGCTGCAACCGCATTCCCGCTGGGCTTTGCTAGCAAACCAGGATGCCAGTGTTGTGCAATGCTGTTGGCTGCCTCTTTTCTGAGGTGCCATCTGCAATTCAATTCTCAGCCTGATAAATACATTAGTGAGGTGAGGAGAGGAAACATTGCCGTGCAAATGTGACTAATGATGTTAAATCCTTGGCCTGTAGAAAGGTCCTTCGCATAGTCCTGCAAACAAGATTTGAGCTGGTTATACCATCGTGGAGCACAGACAGATCTCTGCCTTGGCTTGCTAATGTGATGTAAAAGCCCAAGAACCCCATGGATGTCTGAGTTACACCTTGTTTGGTGCTTGGGTGTCCCTGCTTGTTGCAGGGGGGGTGCATTAGAGGACCTTTGAAGGTCCTTTCCAGCCCAAACCATTCTATGATTGTGTGTCTTGTGGTATGCGCAGGTTTCCAACGCTTTCAGAAGCATTGTTGGGGTGTGAGTAGAATGAGGTTCTGCACCATGACCACGTGGAAGGTTTGGTTTCTGGTAGGTGCCTCTGCAGCATTCAGTGGTTAGTGGAGAACAACATGAAGATATGTGGAGATTTGGCCTTCCTGGCCTCCAGCACAAGGCATTTCAGTAATCTCCCAGCTTAGAATCATAGAATGGTTTGGGTCAGAAAGGACCTTAAGATCACCCAGTTCCAACACCCTGCCGTGGACAGGGATGCTTTGCAGTAGATCATGTCAAAGAATCACAGAATCATAAAATCATAGAATAGTTTGGGTTGGAAAGGACCTTAAGCTCATCCAGTTCCAACCCCCTGCCAGGGCAGGGACACCTCACACTAAACCATGGCACCCAAGGCTATGTCCAACCTGGCCTTGAACACCGCCAGCGATGGTGCATTCCCAACTTCCTTGGGCAACCCATTCCAGTGCCTCACCACCCTCACAGTAGAGAATTTCTTCCTCATATCCAATCTGAACTTCCCCTGTTTCAGTTTGAACCCATTACCCCTTGTCCTATCACTACCGTCCCTCATGAAGAGTCCCTCGCCAGCGTCCCTATAGGCACCCTTCAGATATTGGAAGGCTGCTATGAGGTTGCCCAAGGCTCTGTCCAACCTGGCCTTGAACACTGCCTGTATTGTTTTAGAGATGACTTGGCTGCCTGTGGGACCTGGGTGGAGACCCAGACTACTTCAACACTGAGGTGTTTGACTTGGATTCCTGCAATGCTTGTGTCTTTATGAATTGGGAACCTCTGTGCTGCTAATGTGCTGCCTTTATTAGCAAAATCAATGAACAAAGGTGAAAAATATAATGAGTATTCTTCATTGTTGGCTGTGAAGTTGATCTACAATTTCTGTCTGCCTTCATTGTCTTCTCAGGTGCTGGAACAGGCTGCCCAAGGGTGTTGTGAATGCCCCATTCCTGGCAGTGCTCAAGGACAGGTTGGATGGGGCTTGGAGTAAGCTGCTCCAGTGGAAGGTGTCCCTGCCCGTGGCAGGGGGTTGGAACTGGATGAGCTTTAAGGTCCCTTCAACCCAAACCATTCTATGAGTCTGTCTGCAAAAGGGACCTTGAATTTAGAGCTTTTTGATTAGTTTCAACCTTTTTCTCCAGATTGTTCCCAGAAGAACTACTGCTGTGTTCCACAGTGTGATTTTAAGGCTATAAGTGGCAGCTGGAGATGCACAAAGAGAAGCTGCGCTTATGGGTGGCTAGAGGTTTTAAGGGGTTTATTTGGTGGCTGGTCCTTGTAGCACATCTCATCCTTGAAAATCAGTCTTTTGCTTTGTGCCATCTCTGCAGTGAGCTGTTAAAGGAGAAGAACTGATGAACTGGTCTGGACCCATCATTTGTCATGTTCTCCTTGATGTGTAGGTTTGAGCCTTTATTTGGCAGTAGGCTTATTTGCAGATGATGTCAGCCAGCACTTGAGAGTCAACTGACTTCAGTGCAGTCAAAAGAGGCCCTTTTTCAGGGACAATTATGGAAAAGAAAAATGAAACAAGTGAGGCCTTGTTTGAGATCTTCTAAACTTGAAGCATTCCAACTCTTAGAAGTTGAGTCAACTTCCTTGTGTGCTTTGCTGAGGTCTCGGTGGCCAGTTGTGAAGCTGAAGTTTACTTTTGGGTGACAAAACCGAATTACCATGAATTATGGCTTGGAAGTTTGCTTGTATCACTTTATACAACCAAAGTTGTGCCCTGCTCTAAGGAGAGTAGCTCTTCCCTCCCTACCCATCAGTTGGGTGTCTGAGGTTGCTGGGATCGTGCTGAGAGAGCCAGCTCTTGACTTGAGGGTGATGTGACTGGAAGATGCCTAGTGACTTTAACCTCACCTTATGCATAAGTCGTCTTTCTGGGCTGAAATTCCAACAGTGATGGAAAACTCAACCATTTAATGGGATCAAATCAATTGGGTGCTTAGCAAAAGGGAGAGGAGATAGACCCAGCTTCTTTTCCAATCCATTGCAGGAGAAACCAGCCCTTCTCTTGGTCCCAGGTGCTTGTTTCACCCTATGACTGCAGTTTCGTTCTTGCTAGCTGCTGTCTCTGCGTGCTTTACATTTTTTAATGTAGCTGTGCTGGTCTTCCTGGAGAAACAAACCACCTCCTGCTTCCTCTAACTCAGAACACGTTGCTGTGCCTTGCTTTAGGGTTTGCTTAGTTTGTAACCACCTAAACCACAGATCTTGAGCAAACCTCACTGCTGCGAGCTGTGCCTTATTGTCTTGGGGCTTTCCTTTCCCAGTAAGGTCAAAACCTGAAGTTGATTTGTGTGGGGTGATGTAGCTTTTAGCTGAGTGATATCTGGAAAGGATATTTCATTGCTTCTCTTCTTGAGGTTGATGTGAGTCTGTGTGTGTTTGCAAGAGCTACCAACAATGTGCCCAGGTCTGAACAAGCTCTTCTGCTGCGATGCTCTGCAGCCATCAGGGGTTCCTGCTTCTTCAGCAGGAAATGAGTGATAAATGGCAAAACACGAAGTGGAACTTGCCTGGATGCTTCTGTGTTATTCTCCAGTGTGTTTTATCTCTGCTTAAAGTATGGCACTGCGGCAGATACAAGGCCTTGAATAAGCTATTGTGCGATGAGCGAATTCCAGCACTTGAATTATTCCCATGATGGCGAATTGAATTTTTATTATTTTTCCTAACATTTAGCTCTTGAGAGGTAAAAATATTAAATCCTTAAATCCTTCAAGGAAAACTTCTGCTTCCTCTGCACACAGATGCTGGCTTTGGATAACTCAGCTGCTTCTGCAGCTTGTGACTTCATTTGGTTTCCCTTTGGCAGTGCACTGAACCCCTTTAAATCTTTTACAGGGAAAAGTAGGTAAATCCCTTCCATATGTCAAGCATTACAAACAGATATGATTTCCTTGACTTGCACAAAGTGTCCTGTTGTCTGGCAGATACAGAAACAAGTGCACCCTTGTTTCTGGGAAGCCAAGCTCTAACCTCATGCTGGTAGGTCTGACATGTCACTGTCCACTGTTTCAGATAGCCTCTGTTCAAATTAGCTGGGTATGTAGAGGCTGGGGAGAACCCATATCTTATTGATTTTCCCCTTAAAAGAGAGGCTTCAGTTTTTCCCTGCTCTAAATCTTTCTTATTATAGTCCTTCAGGTCACTGGGTTGCTGCCAAAGGATAGGGGAGAAAGCATTTTGCCTATTAGCCTGCTCAATAGCTTTTGTTAACAGATGTGTCTTTGCCCTCTGGATCTCATCACATGGGATAAATTGTATTCAATACTGTGTATTGATGGGGCAATGTCTCATCGTGCAAAGTGCAAGCACATAGGACTTGCCAACTGGGTCAGACAAAAGGTCGTCTTGCTCAGCATCCTGTCTCTGCAAGGGCCCAGCAATGGGTGTTTGGGAGGAGCAAGAGATCATCCTGTTTGTGCTCTGTGCTCCCTTCTCTCTCCTGTTTTCTTGCAAGCCATAGTTGAATGATAAACCCAGCATCACTCCTTGAGGCTGCCTGTGCTCATCAGGAGTGACCTTCTGCCAACAGCTTGCTCCAGAAATGCTGTAAAACAGAAAATGGCTTGTGACATGAAAAATGAACATTGGATCATTTTGAAGGTTTCCTGGGGCACTGGAAGTTGGCTTAGGAGTCTTTGAGTGAAGACCTCCTGGAAAACTGGAAGACGGCTGAATTGGGGTCTTTGTTAGTGGATGTGTTTCTGCTCATAGGGCTTGCCAAGGGACTGGGGTGTTACTTTCCAGCCTGTTATCTCTTCCTTAATGACAAGCCATAAAAAACAGATCAGGCAGGTGAGGGAGAGTTCAGGCCTCTTCTGCTGGTGAAACAGGCTTTCAGAGTAACTGGAAAGGGGTGCAAGCATCTGTCACAACCCACTGGTCCCTTTAGGGATGCTGTGCAGTGATGAGTACAGGGGATGAGACATGAAACTTGGGCATCTTCCACTTCCTGGTACAGTGGGTGGTCAATTCAGCCAAGAGGAAGACAACAGCAAGACAAACAGGGCCTTGTGTGGGAAGGAGAAATGGGAGTGGGAGTTTTAAGGGGGTTATAAGCAGTGTTCAACAAAAATTCTGATTAAAGATCAGAATTGAGATCCATTGACCTAAAAAAGCCAAACCAACCAAAAAACCTCCTAACAACCAAACCCCCCCCCGGAATACAGCAAGAGAGGGGCTGAAGTTTGAGTGCAGGTGATGGGAAATTCACTTGGTTAATTTGTGTCCTTAGCAAGGAAGTTTTCTATTTGACAGCTCTGTGAACTAATAGATCACAAAAGGATGAAGGAGCTACAGGCCATCCACATAGAGCTGAGCGTCAGCCTTGGACTGCGTAGTCCTTAACATAACTTCTGTAACCAAGGTGTGGGCAGTTGGCCAAGGGGGTATGGATTGCGTGGTGGTACGTTTGATAGGGGGATGAGTGCTGGTCTGAGGTTTCACTCCCTCCTTCCTTTTGTGGCTCTCTTTTTGCTCCTTTATAGCAGTTTTTACCTATATGGCTGGCTTGAACTTCCAGTTCTTTTTCTTGTGCTCATGAGATTGCTCTTCTTTTCTACGTGCTTGCTGTCCTGATGCATTAAGACTTGTAAAACTTCAAGGCAAAGCCTGGGGAAGAGGAAAGGGCGGATGAAGGGCAGGGAAATAAAACAGCAGAGGATGGATGTGACTGTGTGATCCAATAGTTGGCTGCACTTTTTGACTTTAATTATCTGATGTCCATCAACTTGCCTGGAAAGTGAGTGGAAAAACCCTTCCAATTGAATAGATATTGCTTGACCATATCTTAAAACTGATAAACCCCACCATGTTTCCTATTGAGATTGTTTTGTGTGGACACACAGACTTCTTCAGATAATAAAATGGTATTAAGGTGATCTTTGAGTACGCTCCGTCTGAGGACTGGAGAATCAGACAAGTGATTGGAGACGGTCCCATGGATCTCCTTCAACATATTGTATTTTCACATTAGTCTCAGGGTAGGATATTGTTCTACTGCTCTGAGCCTTCCTGTACTGTACAGCTCAGACGGAGCTTACACAGGAGTAGAATCAGGTTCAGGATTATCTCCTCTTGGCTGTTTTTTTGCTGGATTTCTGCTATTAGTAGTTTTTAGCTCTGCTCAGAGGCACCACACTCAAATATCATCTTCATAATGCTTCTAGGGAGCACGTACCTTATTGAGTCTGAACTTGTGGATGAAGTGCTTTTTCTTCCAACTTCTGGTTCACATGTGGCTCAGTCTGATCTTTGCATCTTCTTTGCTCAGAAGCATGAACTGGGCACCCAAATTGCAGGTGACCTCATCTAAATCAGTGCAGTTCACATCCAGCCTATACCCAAGCTGTAAGCTGCTCAGGAGTGGTTTGACTTTGTGCTCTAAGAGAGATTGTGTAGATAAAAAGGATAAGGTTGTCGGTGCTGTAATGTGCAAATTATGTGTAATAAACCTAAAATGCTTATTTCATGACGGATTTGCCCAGCTGGTTGAGATTTTGGGTCTGGATCAGTTCTCCTTTTGACCTGTGTTCTGCACCCACATTTGTCCATACCCAAAGGATATAATGCTCTGAAGTCCTGAGACTATATAGTCTAGATAATCTTAAGGTCCTTTCCAACCTTAACTGTTCTATGATTCTATGATTTTTCCCATGTTTTATAAGTATAGGGGAAGGCTGCTGTTGCATCCATCCTGATTCCTTAGGGATGCCGCAACAGGTCAGTTGTCTTGAGGGGAAAGTGTCATGAGACAGTGGGAGAGGTTGACTCCAGGGCATGACCAATGCAGAGGCACCAAGAGCTTCTGAGTATTTATAGGTCTGTTTTCAATGGAAATGCTGGTTAATAACAGCAACGGCTTGGATCATGCAGGAGAATTTGGTAACTGAATAGCTCCCAAGAGGCTGATAGCATAAACACATTTAGAAGCAGAGAGATGAGCGGTGTCTGCTGGCCTGGGTCATCTTTGTAATGATTGGCATGAAAAACATCACAGGGCACCATCAAGTGTGTGATGTGGGGAGTTTGACTCCTCCAAGAGTGACCAGCCCATTTCTTCCTTGCAGTAAAAATTCCTCCCAGAATCACAGACTTGGTTATTCATCTTTTTCCTCTTTAATCTCTGTTTCTGATTCTGGAATCCAACTCTGGGTCTCAGCAGTATCCCTTTAAAACTTCCAGCTGACCTGGGAAATAGCAATTGCACTTTCGTTCCCCATCTTCCTTGGCTGGAAGAGGGCTTTGCTCTGTAATTCAGTGGGTATTCTCACTGGGTTCAATTTCATCAGTTCCTCACCGAGAGCCTCCAACTGTTTCCATAATAACTCACAATGTTTATGGGCAGCAGATAAAGCTGTGAAAGGTTTTCTGTGCATATATACGAACCCTCAAGCAGAGATCTGGGAGGAATTTTATATCTTCAGTCATTGAAGTTAGAGCCAGAGGAAGAAGTTATCTATTTGGCATCTCACTTGCAGCACTGTGTGCAGTTCTGGTGTACTCAACATAAGAAGCACATGGAGCTGTTGGAACAAGTCCAGTGGAGGCCACGAGGATGAGCAGCGGCTGGAGCAGCTCCTGTGTGGAGCCAGGATGAGAACATTGGGGCTGTTGAGCCTGGAGAAGAGAAGGCTGCGTGGAGACCTCAGAGCAGCTTCCAGTATCTGAAGGGGGCTACAAGGATGCTGGAGAGGGACTCTTCATCAGGGACTGTAGGGATAGGACAAGGGGTGATGGGTTCAAACTGAAACAGGGGCAGTTCAGGTTGGAGGTAAGGCAGAAGTTCTTTATTGTGAGGGTTCTGAGGTGCTGGCAGAGGGTGCCCAGAGAAGCTGGGGCTGCCCCATCCCTGGCAGTGTTCAAGGCCGGGTTGGACACGGGGGCTTGGAGCTGCTCCAGTGGAAGGTGTCCCTGCCCATGGCAGGGTTTGGAGCTGGATGAGCTTTAAGCTCCCTTCCAACCCAACCCATTCTGTGATTTGTGATCAACCAGCCCACGCACTGGACTGTCACCACTTGTTGGGTAATGCTAAGCCAAGCAATTGCATTTGGTGGTTCCTTTCAACTCAAGATCCTTATTTGACTTTCTGGTTGGGTTCGGATGTTTGTGTATGCTTTGTGCAGTATTTATTATCCAGGCCATTGCCTGATCAGGAGCTTATTTCTGCTGGGGAATTTGATGTTATTCGAGTGATACTGAGATACCAACTCCATCGCTGCTTCCTCTCCCCAGTGCATTACAGATGGGCAGAAAAATAATCATCATCAAAGTAATTTACATAGCTTGGTTTCTCTGATGGAGCCTGAGGTGAGGAATTACTTGGCTTTAGAGTGGATTTATGAATGTAAAATACAAACACATCTGGCTCATCAGCTTTCCAAAACCAATGTGTCCTGCAAAGTTTGATCAGGTTCCTTTACACCATCAGAGCGGTGGTGATGGTGAGCTCATTATTGGGCTAAAGATGTGCCCTTCGTATCAGAAACCTCTCTCTTCTGCCTGAATGTGTATAAAGAAGTGGGGGTATTCAGAAACTAAATGGATTGCTATGAAGCAAAACCACCCAGGAGCTTTTGTAATGAGCTTATTCCTGGTTGGGGAAGCCATAGCACCATCAGGAGCTGCTGCTCTTTATTCATGCTTCTGATCTCTCTTTTTAAATGACGTTAAATAATGATGTGTTTGCTTTGATGGCTATCAAAAACCTTACCTGGTTTGCCGAGAACATCCCTATCCCAGACTGCAAGGTGTTTCTTTACCTGAAACCTTGAGCCTCCTCCGTAAGCTGATCATTCTTCATGGCATGGGGAGCTCCTTGTTTTATGCAGGAGCTTACCTAGCTGAGATGTGGAATATTGATGGTGGAGCTCATAAACCATGGTTCCATGAATTTCATTTTGTGTGATGAATAGAATTCATTGAGGGATAGAATCTGCTTTGTCCTGAGGTTGGGTTTCTTTTGTAATCTTATCTAAGAACCTCGACTGTGTTTGGGATTCTTGCCTTCATATTCTGTCATTTCTGTTTTGTGGGTTTCTTATTGTAATAAAAGCCCTGAATGATGGATATGATGGAGCCTGGGGTCTGGCCCTTGTCTTGCCAGTCTTTCAAGGTATAAATGTACTATTTCTTCTTTATCTGCTGATGGGGAGCACTGGCCTGATATCAATGAAGTGATGTTCAACACTTTCAGTGCTCTGCAGATCTAACTGTGTAAGTGCTGAGGTGGTGGTGAGCTGGTGAATGTCTGCATGTACAATTGCTTGGGGAATAAATGCTGCAGTGGCCAAAAAGATGTGCTTTTGTATGTATTGCATGTATTCCGTCCCTGGAAGCGTTCACACACAGTGTAGATGAGGCCCTCAATGCCATGGGTTAGTGGTGGCCTTGGCAGTGCTGGGCAGTGGTTGGACTTTATGGTCTTATAGATCTTTTCCAACCTGGTTGTTTCTGTGATTGTATGAATTGAAGTCGTAACTGGCTGTGTTCTCCACCTATGGTGAGGCTGGAAAACGTGTTAGGGGTGCATATAACCTGTCTAACCCTCAGTAGGCAGGTTATATGTGCTATTCAACACCTAAGAAATCAACACCTATTGATTTCTTTTGGCTTTTCTAGTATCTGAAATAGAATGTATCTCACTGAATATGTGCATATGTGCAAGTTTATTAGGATTCCTTCTGCTTCCTCATGTAGCATGTGGCCAAATAAACTTCTTCCTCTTGGGTTCTTGTAATGAAAGTGTTCAGCACCCTCCTGGCATAGAAAAGTGAATAGATGTGGATACAGGGCAGCAGGGAGAAGTGATATATTCTCTTTCTGAACATGACAGTAATGCAGTGATGCTGCAAAGGCTCTTCAAAGGCTGTTGGAGAATAGAGTGGCTGCAGGAGGATACTGTGTAAATGCACTTATGTGTGACATACAGGATACAGTGTACTAAAGGGCTGTGGTGTGTCCTGGAGCAACTTTCCAGGCCTGATGTATTCACACTGAGACCAAATGTCCTTTGGGGAGATGCTGTGTTTGAATTGCTGCATTGCTTTCCTCGGATAGAGGGATCAGTGGATAAATATCTCTGTGGAGCAGCCTGGCTAAATCAGTTAAAGCTATCTGTGATTCCATTTTCCCTTTCCTGGAAGCTTCTGCAGAATTCAAGGAAGCACTTTTTCCTGCTCTAGGAAACAAAGCTTTCCCATGCTAAGCTTGTTCCTTAAAAGCAGATTGGTGTGAGAGCATCTCAGCAGTTACAGCTGGGGAAGAGTGATGAAGAAGGAACCATTTCCCTCCCTTTTCTCCCCATCTTCTAAATTGATTGAAGCATAAGTGGCTTTCTTTGTCTACCCTGGCTTTGCCAGGTAAGGAGTTGGATTGGGAGCTCTGCCTAAGGACAAGGTGTCTGGTGCATGGGCCGCACCAAGCTCACAGCTTGGTTTATGGCCGATGTTCCCTGGAGGCAAATGCATCTTGTGACTCGCTTGCAAACCTGCACCAGCCTTGGAGAACAGGATGCTCCAATTACATTTATTGTCTCTTTGGCAAAGCACAAGCTCTTGGGTCTGAATTAGAGTCCTTGATTGTGAGAGCCTGTCCTCATTAACATTGCCATTGCAAATGTGTGGTGGTTGGTTGCTGGAGCAGGGTCTAGGAAGGAGGAAAGCGCTGGCTGAGGCTCCTTGCAGTTGTCTTGGTTCAAATCTCCCTTTTGCTGAGGGTTTTTAGCCAGTTTGCATCCATTTAGCATGTTTCTCCTTCAATTTTGCTCCTAGTGTTGCATCCTCCTTGTGTTTCAGCAATTTCAGTGTGAAACGAATAGGGAGATGTTCTTTTGTAGTCCTGGACCACTGCTAAAGGGATTAGTGTGCTGGAAGACTCATCTATCCTGGTGCTAGGTGTGTTTTAGTCCTTGGCTGTATTGGTCTGTCAGGGTGTTTTAAGACAGCTGGAGCTAAACAATTCTATTTCACAACAGGGTTAAGGCTCAGGATTGCTCTCCATCCTCTCTGTCTAGGTGTGATTCATGAGATAATTCACTGCCTGTGCTCCCAAATTGTCTTCCTTATCAATTACCACTTGTTTTCCAGCCTGTCATTACATGAGTTGGAAGCTGGGCTTCCCCAGCGGAATGTGTTTGCCTCCGAGGCTGCCAACAGTGATGGATGGGTTCACCTCGAGTCCCATGCGGGCTAGAAATACTCCTGCTGCTTCCTTTAAAATGATGCTGGGCAAGCATAATAAACGTGATGGATGGTGGCAATCTGTCACTGCAGGTATTAGGGTGACAATGTGAATTGCTGGTTGTTTTTCTATGACCTTTCAGTGTTCATTTTTCTGTGCATGAGATGCTCTTGGACCCGTTCTGTTGTCAGGGTTACCTGACTCTCACCCCTTCTGCTTATTGAGGGCCATCTTATAAAGCACTATAGGACATCTTTGGAGATGAAGACCTCTCTTCTTCTCCTCCCTTCGCTCCCTCTGACTTGTCTGCAAATCGGGATAGTCATCTTGCCTGTAAGATGCTGTTCTTAAGGGTGTTGCTTTATCTTTGCTTTGTAAATGACTCCCATCAGCAACACTAGAGGGTGAATCATGGAAGCATCTACTGGTATTTGCACATTAACTGGTTTATGAGCAGTCAGTGCTGAGAGTGCATTATGAGAAGCCAGCACTCCACTTTTTATTAGTCCAGGGCCTTTGTGGCTTGAAAACAAATTAAATTTGAGATTCTCAACACTTGCAAACAACGTTTAAAGCTATTAGAGAGTCAGAGGAGGCTGAAATGACTGCGAAAGCCCCCATTATATACCTTACCACTGATTGAAGTGGTTTCAGAGGTGCCTTGTAATGTTGAGTGTAAGGGCTTAATAAAGCAAACAAAAAGCAGTGATAGGCTATAATGGGTTTTGAAGTAACTTCTGGGCTTTCCTTCTTCCTGCCATGTGAGGAAAGGCTGAGAGAGCTGGGACTGTTCAGCCTGGAGAAGAGAAGCCTCAGGGAGACCTCATCCATGTGCCAGTGTTTAAAAGGTGGCTACAAAGGTGATGGATGACTCATTTTTACAAGGAGTCCCATGGAAAAGACGAGGGGTGATGGGCACAAGTTACTGCTGGGGAGGTTCCCACTGGACACAAGAGGCAAATTTTTCCCAATGAGAACAAGCAGCCATTGGAATAATCTCCCCAGGGAAGTGACTCCTCAGCATTGGACACTGTTAAGATTGGGCTGGACAGGGTGCTGAGCATCCAGTCTAGGTCATGCTGTGCCTGGAAAGGTTGGAGCAGATGATCCTTGAGGTCCCTTCAACCTGGGATTCTATGATTCTGCAGAGGTCTGCAGTGAAGTTTGGGGCTGCAGTGTTATTGGTAGGGTGAATGTGGTGCAGGAGAAAAGGTGTCCAGCCCCATTGCTGATGGTCAGTGATACCTTCTGCAGGGATGGCTGTGGATGAGGGGACATTGTCTCTGCTGGGAACAACCCATTGGAAGCCTACACCACTACTTCTCCTGCCTTCTTCCCTGCTCTGTTTTTCTCCCTCTTTCTGTGCTCTCTTCTTACTTTCATCTTTTCTTGCTTACAAGGAGGGAAATAGCCAAAATCTCTCTCCTAAGACCTGCAAGGTGAGTAACATCAGACTGCTCAAACGCAGACCCTTTAACTCCGCTACCTCATTTGCACTAGAGCTGCTGGGGACAATGAGTTCTTGTTCTCTTCTACCTGATGATGCTGATTTTCAGGCACCGCCAAACTAAGAGTGTTTTTCCTCTGCTTTGAGCTCTATGAAGAAAAGCACTTTGACATCGATGGCTCTTCTCCCAAACAGGCAAAGTGCTATTCATGTTTTCCTATTTTATGTTTTAAGTGTATGAGCAACTTCTTCAGGCCCAGCTTACTCAGATGCTGCTGTCAATAGGTGTTAAAACTGGGAGGAAAGTCCTGAAGAAGATAGATTACATAGGTTGTCATTGTTTCTTCTGTCTATGTTTGTGTGTCCTCTTTGGAGCAGATTAAAACCGATCTGAGCTCTGCAGTTCCAGCTTTCCCTCTCCACTGACCTGCAGTGCCCCATGTATCCCTTTCTCCATGGTGAAGGGAGATGCTGAGAAGAATATTAAAACCTCCTGTGTCAGAAACCAAAGGAAAGACAAGATACAGCAAATACTGCTTGAGGAACACAAGTGAATTGAAGTGCTTAATATGGTGTTAGACTTCTGTAGATATTAAGCATCCTGAGCTCTTGCACAAATGGAGCTGCAGGGCACAGAGAGTGGGTTGTTCCTGCTGAGGGCTGTGCTGTTGCAGTGAATGTAGGGCTGGCTTTGGCCAGCTGTATATTTGAAAGGGTCAGGGGTAGCTGTGCCAAACTGGGGCTCTTTCATGCCCTGTGACAGCAATGAGTCCAGCTGTTGTATTATAAATATTATAGTGGATGTTATAGAGTGGATATTGCCACCCCCATCGCTTCCAGGCCTGTCTGTGCAGCTGCTGTTTGTGCCCAGGTTTAATTATAGCAGTGATATCTAAAGATGAGCACGTCCCTCTTTGTGATACCACCCCCAATCAGCGCCCACAGAGGAAATTCCCCATTTTCCTCCTGCTAAATGTGTGACTGTCAATTGAGAACTGTGTTTGCTTTCCACATAGGGGAGCAGTGAGAGCGAACCAGTCCATCGCTGCGTGCTGGGAGGTCAAGGACACGGGATGTCCAATGTCATCTTTTGGGTGTTTGGCACATTCGAATGGCTGCGCTTCCCAAAAGAGCCTTGGAGATTTCAAAGGGGATGGGGGGGAGTGAGGTCTGTATGCTGAAATGCTTGTATGGGGAATAAAAAGCTTGTAAAACCAAGGCTGTCCACTCAGCAGAATGGAGTATCAAGTTCATATTACAGATGGCAGTTGGACCTTTTAAAATCAGCTCTTCTCCCTGAAGAAATGCGTGAGATACAGAGAGCAGTGACAAAACAATGTGTTTAAGGAAACATCCTTGGAAAAGGAGGGGGATTTGGGATCAGGAGAGGACTCTAAATGTGGAGCTGAAAGGGGAAATTTGCAAGTAATGGTCTTCAAAATCATGTCTCTCCTGTTGATGGAGGAGGCCTTTGACATGCTGTGATCGGCAGATGCCTTAAAAGCCACCCAGATACCTGTGGAAGTAAGTTTCTAGGTGAGAAATTGGTATCTTTTGAAGGATGGGAATGATGATGCCTTTTTAATGGAGGCTTTGATCTTGGCAGGTTCCTCTGATACCTGCTACAAGCTTCCAGCTGGTTTACAGGCTGCTAGGACTGTTCAGAGGGTTATGAGAGGTGTTTGGTTTGAGGCTGCCTCCAGTACCTACAGTCTTTGGTACCATATGGCTGTTCTGGAACATATATAGAGGAATCGTAGTGTATTGCCTGTTCCTTGGCTATCTGAGGTGTGTGTCCCTGGCCAAGGGAGGAATCTGGGGCCACGTGTGTGGATGGAGAGCCCAGGGGCTGGCTCAGCATAGGAAAATAGGAGCATTGCACAATGTCCCTCCTCTCGCTGGAGTTAGCTGGGAATTGTTCACCTCCTTTATAAAGGAAGAAGCTAGTGGCTGCCCCATCCCTGCAGTGCTACAAGGCCAGGTTGGACACAGGGGCTTGGAGCTGCTCCAGTGGAAGGTGTCCCTGCCCATGGCAGGGGTTGGGACTGGAGGAGCTTTAAGGTCCCTTCCAGACATGGGGCTGGATGGTCAATGGTTCTTGTCCTATTCTGTCCTAGGATAACATGGTCTTTGCATGCAGCTGTGCAAAATGTATCTCCTGGGCTGGTGCACAATAACATCTGGGTAAAAGCTGTGTTCTTTTCCTCCTTTATGTGAATAGGAATAGAGTGTTGTCCCAGCCCGCAATGGCTGGGTTCAAAATTCCAGGCTTAAATAAGCTCTATTCTGTGCTGATCTCTACATCCCGGCCCTGCCTATTTCATGTCTTCTGCCAAACAGGCTTATGCTCAGTAACGTGTTGTCTGACCTATGTTTTAGTAGCTTAAAGGTGTGTTTTGTCTGGAAAAGGGCCAATGAGCATCAGTGAAAATGCTGCTGTTGTTAGCTGTGCACTGTGCTGGCTGGTGGGTCTGGTCCTTAGCTCCTGATTTGTCACTACTCTCGTCATCAAAGAGTGTGGTGATGTACCTCAATGCTTGTCTGTACATTCAGCCTGCCCCTATTTTAGCTGTAAGGGGATTTCTTCCTCCTTCCTTCCTCTTTCTTTACCAAGCTTCTCCTTTTCTGTAGTGTCTATGCTCTGGGAGGAAACATGAACGAGATGTAGAAGAGGCCTTTGCAGACCAGCAGCTTTTCTCATCTGATGTGTGGCCAAGGCTGTTATAAGTGCAGCTTTCACCCCCTTTGTTGGCGTTTGCTCTGCTTTTCCCATGGTTGATGGGTCTAGTGTCACCCTTTGAGTGCACAGGAGCAGATCTGCCAGGTCTGCAGGATGTATTTAAGATAAAAGGCTCCCAATGAACCATTTTTGCCTTTATGGTTTCATGAAGGCAAAAATCTTGCAGCATATACAGAATTTGCTTCTTCCTGTGTATTGACTCATTCTTGACTCATTCAAGAGGGACTTCTGTGTTCTGCCTAGCTGATGGACTGCAGTGTTTTAATGTAACAGGACTGGTTTGGGGTGGGCGGTGAGCAGTGTCTAGCAATGTGAATGCTGTCTTGTGTATTGTGTGAAGAAGGCAGGGGACACAGATCCTGGTGCTTTCTACCACTTTTTGGCTTTTCTCTATATATAGACACATCTCCCTCTCATGATATAAGACTTCAGCTGTCTCAGCTGAGTTGTAAGTATTAGTGCTATAAGTAGCTTATTGCTCCATAAAGACCTTGCTGTATTGTCCTTTGTTGGATATCACTGATGCATGCTGGAAAGGTGACGGGGGCAAGTTTGGGGTCATGCATGGGCCGTCTTCTCTAAAGACAAGACAGTAATAAGTTATTTTTTGGATGAGTTGAGCAGTGATGGGTGATTTGACCCCTCAAAGTCCAACTGTAGGATCATTTGGCTGAAGAGAATTGGTGTGCATATGAGGTTGCAGGTTGTGCTCCTGCGTTGTCTGGGTTCAGGCTTGGTTGGCCATGCCAATAGCCTCTCCTATAAGGCATAGGATGTACCCTAGACACCAGATTGGACACTGGGGAACGTGTTTCTCACTCTAGCATAGAATCATAGAATATCTAGAGTTGGAAGAGACCCATAAGGATCATTGAGTCCAACTCCCTGTTCCTCGCAGGACTGTGTAACACTTAAATGGCACTAGATTACACTTATTTCAAGGATTAGATCCTCGTACTCCAAGGACACTGGGGCATTCCCAGGTGTCTGAAATTGCGTCCTAATTTAAGGTAACCCACAGATCATCATGGCTTCAGGAGGATGTTAGGATGCCTGCTTGCTTCTGAAAAGTAGATTGCTTCTTATATAGACTTGGATGATGGTTTCACTTCCCATGCAGTGGAAGCAGTTCACACTTTTCCCACTTCTGTGCTATGGGGTAAAACTTGGAAGAGATACTATGAAAGCTGCATTAATAAACAGCTTTAAGGAAGAATCCCAGCTCTTATTTAGGACTTCTGGGTTTTTTCTTGCTTCCCTCTTCCAGTTGTCTATGAAGAAAGAAGTAATCTTTGAGCCTAACTTCATAAAACGTCTATTGCAATTTCTTAGTCAGATATAGGCAAATGGGTTCCAAGTGGTAGGGGAAAATGCCAGAAGTCTGAAGGCCAGGTCTCGGTGTCAAACATAAGAGCCAAGTAGCCTAAATTTACTGGGATTTTAATTTTCTATTGGCCAAATCGCAGTTGAACTGCTTCTTTTATATAGCTTATCTTAATGGGTTACCAGCTGCAGGCATCAGCTAGAGAGGCACCTATCAGATTGGGCTGACAAATGCCATGTTGCACACTGGGACTAGATGTCTTAAAGAGATGATGATAACCAGAGGTGTGTTTAAAACCACAAGTGCAAATGAACCTCCCTTCAGTTGGTGCCATGTGTTTGATGGAAACACTTGTGCAGAGCCTGCCTGGATGCTAAGCCAAGTTGGTGTGGTCCAAATATGCAGAGAGGAGCAAAGACACCTTCAGAAACAAAGGTGACCCTGAATAAAAGCAGTGCCCTTGACTTATGCACCCAGGTGCTGGAGCTGGTGAGTGGATTGGCACGGGATCAGCTGGGTGCATCCTGCTGGCGCACATGGATTAAGATGCACTTAAAATAATCAGGCATCCTTCAGAGGCAGGGCAGTAAATAGTTGCAAAGACTAATTAAATCATTTCCTATCTGATGGAGACCAAAATCCTTTCTATTTTGAAGTATTGATCATGGTAGTTTAACAAATGCATGAAGGCAGCTGAGGTAAATGTACCTATAACTGCAATCACTGCGCTGCATTTTAGTCTCCAATAATGCTGCTTTATACTCTGATGGATCAAAATTGAGTACATTAGGTAAAGTCCAGATACAGCTTGCAAGCCTCTTACCATTGGATATAGCTGCTCAAAAAATAGAATCATAGAATAGATAAGGTTGGAAAGGACCTTAAGCTCATACAGTTCCAACCCCCCTGCCACGGGCAGGGACACCTCACACTAAACCATGGCACCAAGGCTCTGTCCAACCTAATGGGAAATGGATCCTTGTGTTGCACTGGCATTGTGTCGCTCTTCCCACTAGGTCTTGGTTAGAGTGGAAAAATGCAGCTAAATCTCCCAAAATACTTCAATTTTTGAGAATTGGTGGAGGGAAACAATGGATGTTTAGACAAGAATTCATCGTGATAAAGTAGCTGTGTGTTATTCTGGCCTCTTGATTATGAAATAGTGGTCATTCTGGCAGCTCTGGAGAAGTAAAATAACATCTCAAGTTCGGAGAAGAGAATACAAAGTGTGAAAGACAATTTTCTGTGGGGCTCTAGGAAGTATCTGCTTTGAAAAAGGAACTTGGGAACCTGGAGTTTTGTTTTCCAACCCTACATCTCAGTGTGGAGATTTGGGTTTTATTTGCAGAATTATTATTCCTAAAATCAGAACTTGCCTTTTTGGATGAATTTGCATAGATTTGAGAGGATGAGCCGATGCCCATCCTCCCAAAGAGCATCGTATATAGAGAAGAGGTCATAGAATCATAGAACAGGCAGGGTTGGAAAGGACCTTAAGCTCATCCAGTTCCAACCCCCTGCCATGGGCAGGGACACCTCACACTAAACCATGGCACCCAAGGCTCTGTCCAACCCGGCCTTGAACACCGCCAGCAATGGAGCATTCACAACTTCCCTGGGCAACCCATTCCAGTGCCTCACCACCATCACAGTAAAGCATTTCTCCCTTATATCCAATCTAAACTTCCCCTGTTTCAGTCTTAGTAATTAATGTATTACCGTCTTGAGCTTTGTTTAAACACCTTTGTCTATGATAATAGTGCTGGCCTGAAATAGGATTATGGATTGTTTTTCTTGCCTTCCTGGAATTTTGCTTAAGGAGGATTTTAGCTCTATTATTAAGCCCTATTTACTATGTAAGGACACTAACATCGATGATGAAAGCTTGTGAAATAATTCATGTGCTGCTTGTGTGTTTGGCTGCCTCTTTAGATTTGTTCAAGCTTTCTACAGTAGATTTGTTTCCGTATAATTTGGTGGCAGGAGGGTTGTATACATATGAATCTAATTACTTGCAGTGGTAGGGAAGGAGTCCTCCATTGCTGCGTGCTCTGTCATTCCTATCTGCAGGACTGCAGCTATTTATCCTCCTTGGGGTTCTGTTGCAGTCCGATTCCAGATGTCAGAATTTGCTGGAGTTTAAAAATGATCTTAATTTACTCAGAGGTCCAGAGAGGGCGTTGGGATTGATTTGCTGTCTGTGAATAGACGCTTCCGTGGGCTGTAAGCTTGAAGGGCAGCTTCTGGCCCACTCTGTCTTTTCAAAGGCTTGGTGAACATTGAAAACCAAGGTATCCAGATCAGTCTCTTCTAGAAAATGTTGTTAATCCTGTAGAAACATTGGGAAGGCTGTGGGGAAAACAGAACATATTGGTTATCTACTGTGAATGCTCCGTCCCTGGCAGTGTTCAAGGCCAGGTTGGATGGGGCTTGAAGCAAGCTGCTCTAGTGGCAGTTGTCCCTGCCCTGTGGCAGGGGTTGGAACTGGATGAGCTTTAAGGTCCCTTCAACCCAAACCATTCCATGATTCTCTGATCTTGATGCAACTGCTTGTGCCTATAAAATGTACGAACTGCTGCCATCCGAGAGCCAAACAAGGGCAGGTACCTCTTAATAGGCTTGATGAGAGAGTAAATGTTTCTAATAGCTTTCAGGGCTCACAAGCAGTATTGTGCCTTTGTGAGCAAAGAGGTGTTCAAGGTGTTAAACTTGGAAGTTTTCAGGAGTCCACCTCTTGTATCCCTGTTCCCGAGTTGCCGGTAGGGGCAAAAATCAAATACAGATGCAGAGGAGGTCTGCTTGGCTTTTGCATGAAGTTGCTATTTAGGATTCCTCTGGAAAAGCTTTCCTGGCACTGGTTTTTAGGGAAAATGGGCAGTATTTGTATTACTCAGTTGTACCATTTACCTGTGTTCCCTTCATCTCGTGGAGTTATTGCTTTTTACTTAGCGCCAAATCTGGGTTTGCTCTTCTTACTGCGCTCGTTAAGCGAAAGTAGTCTTTATGGCTGGGAATGAATCCTTGTACTTCATGGTCCTCCCTGTTTGTGGATGAGGAGGAACAAAGTGCAGAGGGATCAGGTTGTACGGAATCCATCCTTGTACGATGCGATGCCTTTTTGGGTATGAGGAGGAGAAACAAAGTGCAAGGGGATCAGGTTGTATTTTAGGAGGTTTGCTGGGCTTCCTTCCTTCAGGCACAACCTTTGTCTTGGCTGTTGAGCATTATTTCTTCATGGGTGGAAGCAAGCATGACCTCCCTTCACATCCCTGCGAAACAGGGGAAGAGGAGGATAGGATCTTCTGCAGAAAGCGTGGAGCTCATACATCCAGGACTTAACGCATGTTCCAAGCAAAAGATCATCAAGGTATTGCTCCTGGCCGTTCTGCTGTGCTGGAGATCACTGTTCAGTGTGTTATTAGTGTGCTGGTTTTCCTTATCCTCACTTGGTGTGCAGAGATGATCAATACAGTCATTTTCAAGATGCTTTTATTACTTATTGGCTGCTATTTGAACCTTGATCCAGGTTTATAGATTCCTTTGCCCTTTCTGTGACTTCTCCTGTCAGGGATCTGATGATGGTTCATCCTTGGGAAAGGCTCAATTGCTTTCATAGAATATGTTATGCTAAACCACCTATGTCTGAAGAGTACAAACCTGCTGGAGCAGGTACGCATGGTGATGGGAGAATAGATCAACTGAAGTCCTGGGGGGGGGAGCTTATAAAAGGTGGAGAGCTGGCCAGGTTATGCACTAAACAAGCAGTTACTATCCTTCCAGTGTCTTCCGTGACAGGGCCAATT
Organism: Myiopsitta monachus; assembly: GCA_017639245.1. Taxonomy (NCBI): domain Eukaryota; kingdom Metazoa; phylum Chordata; class Aves; order Psittaciformes; family Psittacidae; genus Myiopsitta; species Myiopsitta monachus. The sequence continues at coordinate 96,375,084 of CM029919.1, read as the reverse complement.
GTATGAGGTTCAACAAGGCTCAGTGCTGTGTCCTGCACTTGGATCACAACAGCCCCATGTACTCCTCCAGGCTTGAGGAGTTGTGGCTGGAAACTGCTCATGGAACAGGACCTGGGGGTGCTGATTGATGGAGCTGAACATGAGCAGGTTGTGCCCAGGCAGCCAGGAAGCCCCCAGTATCCTGGCCTGGATCAGCAGCAAGACCAGGGCAGTGATTGTGCCCCTGCACTGGGCACTGGTGAGGCCGCACCTTGGATCCTGGGTTCAGCACTGGGCCCCTCACTACAAGAGAGGCATCGAGGTGCTGGAGCGGGGCCAGAGAAGGGAATGGAGCTGGAGCAGGGCCTGGAGCACAGTGTGATGGGGAAGGGCTGAGGGACCTGGGGGGTTCAGATGGAGAAGAGAAGGCTGAGGGGGGACATGATGGCTCCCTACAACTAATTGTAATACACATCTTTTAAAGTAAAACTAAAAGCAAATCCTTGATGTAATAAACAATAAAGGAAAGGAGGTGCCATTGTCACTGTATATGACATTGTGAGAATTATACTTCCAAAGCAGAGTTTTAATTTGTACCTTGCTAGAGTTGTTGACTTTAATTTCGAATCCCATAAACCTATTTAATAGCTGCTCAAGGCAGGTGGGTATGTTATTTTCTAGACCTAATGATTTAGAAAGCTTTTAGTAAGCTCAATAACATCATTAGTGCAATTGCTTTTATGGGCTGGTCTATCCCTTTTGGACTACCTTATTTGTTCCCAGTGTGCTGCTGTCTTCTGAATGTATTGCCACAACCTGAGAATAGCTTGTCTGCTTTCACTCGATGGGGGGAAACGAGCCTGTCTATCTGGTGATATGGCTGGCTTTCCAACATCTTTGTGCTGGAGAGAGGTGGCTCTTAGGAATAGGTGTGAGATGACAATGATGAAAGGGATGCTGTGTACTCTTCAGTGTCGGCTGATTTCCGCCTTGATCTGTAGCTTTCATGCATCCTTTTACTGTGTAAGTTGGCTGGCAGAGCAGAGCTTCCTTTGAGGCCCTTAAATGCTTTCTGGGAAGTAGTTTGGTGAAGAAACTCTTGGAACTTTTTGCTCTGAGGACAGGAGTTCTTATGCTCCGTAGGGAGCGCAGCCAAAGCTTTTAGTCACCCAGACCACATAGCAATACTATGAGGGTGTGGAGATGATGCTTGTGCTATTCACAGTCCAACATAGTGAAGATGTGTTTGAGGAATAAAGTCCTTGAATGATCTGAAATCCAGAGAAGGATGGGGCTAGATTGTCTGACCATTGATATAGGAAGGGATGAACCTTGCTCTAAAGTCATGTCTTGTCACTTTTAAAGGTGCCTGGGAATACTTAGCCCTTGCAAACAAGCTTTCTGCAAAGCATCTGGGTGAGCTTCGCTGATTCCAGGTCCATAGCTGGTGTAGAAATGGAGTTCTGCTCTTTATAGAGGCTGCTATGCCCCAAATCCAAGATCTGTCCCTCCTTTATTAGCAAGAGTTTAGTGACTAACCTAGGACACCAACCAAGCAATGGTTGGTTGAGGTATAGACATAGCGGTGTCTACTGAAAAGGTGAAGATGAAGTACTTGGAAGAAGACTTCCTAATCCATCTAAGGGATGCTCCACCTCAGCTGGAAGAGTTCACATTTAACTCTGAGCCTTGACCTCCCTGCATAGGATGGTGGAGTAGTGAGGTGCTTAACTCTTTACTCCACCATTCCATAGGCAGGGGGTAGGAACTGGATGAGCTTTAAGGTCCTTTCCAACCCACACCACTCTGGGATTCTGTTGTGCAATTCTGACATGTTTATTTTAGGGTCTTCCTTGCATGGCCCCAGGCAGCTGCTGCATCTGCCTGTTTCCTACATACGCATCTGCTGTGTGAAATGGCAGTCACTGGGGAGCACTGTGTGCTAATAACTCAGTTTTGCAGACAGTGTTAAGCATATCAAGAAGAAAAAGATTTGGCCACAAGAATAGATCTGCCAGTTCCTCTGAAGGGACAAATTGTTCACTGGAAACCTTCTAGTGCAGCCTACCAGTATCTAAAGGGGGCTATAAGGATGCTGGAGAGGGACTCTTCATCAGGGACTGGTGTGATAGGACATGGGGTGGTGGGTTCAAACTGAAACAGGGGAAGTTCAGGTTGGATCTGAGGAAGAAGTTCTTTACTGTGAGGGTGGTGAGGCCCTGGCACAGGATGCCCAGAGAAGTGGTAAATGCTCCGTCCCTGGCAGTGTTCAAGGCCAGGCTGGTTAGAGCCTTGTGTGGCATGGTTTAGTGTGAGGTGTCCCTGCCCATGGCAGGGGTTGGAACTGGATGAGCTTAAGGTCCTTTTGAACCCAAACCATTTTATGATTCTATAGTGCAGACAATTTGCAAGGAGAGAGCTTCAGTCTGTCTAATGAGCATGACCCAAACTTCTGGACAGGAGCTGGAAGACCACCACCAGCAAGGAGAGCGCGCTGTTTTCCCAGCCATTAAAATGGTTACTGGATAAATCCAGTGAATAGTCCATTAACACTGTGCATAATCGGATACAAAATTGGTCTGGGCTCGTTCTGTTCCTAAAACTGAATTAACCCCTGGGCTTTGGCTGAGAGGTGAGGGGATTTGGCTCATTATTTCCCATTCATTTGGTTCATAGTTTCCCATTCAAGCAACCTATGCCTCTGGGTATTTCAAAGCAGAAAGGGACCTTTCCATTCCCTTGTTGCATTTTTCAGGCATGGATGTGTCAAGCCAAAGGGAGATGTTGTACTCCAAGGTGTACCCAAGAACATGATATGAAACATATAAAGGGCCAGAAAGCTTGATCTGCTCATTTTAATGGTCCAGCGTCTGTTACAGTGGAGTCTTGGCTAAACTGGTTAAGTACCCATCTCTGGCCACAGTTCTTTTCCTGGGAATACCAGCATCCGTATGCAGTTCTCCCTATAGCTTCCTAATTTGAGGTTTGGCTGTTTGTGTGGGTCACATTCCACCTTTTCCTGTCTCACCTCCTGCAATCTCAACTGCAAATTAGGTTGAGCTGTGGTCACAGCCTGCTTCCAGGCTGCTGCCATGTGATTTACTAGCAGTGATTTATTAACACTACTTGTTATTCAGTTTTGTATGGCATAGTGCAATCATTTCCTTGGGTGGGACTTCTGTAGGCATCCTTGGCTGGAGAAATTAGTTCTGATTTTGTTTCTTTAATGAATTAACCGTAGACAGAAAAGCTCATCAAAGATCAAAGATTCATGCCCTTTTGCTGGTGGAAATGATGTTTCTAATGCCGGGCAGGAACCGGCTGCATCATTTTATCCTTCATGTTGCTCCCAGGGCTACTGGCCACAGCCATCAAATGCTTTGGGAAATGAGCCCTGTGATATGAGGCAAGTAACTGAATACTCAGCTGTCTTTTAGGCGTGGGTTGATGGTGCTGGCAGTGCTTGGACTTTCAGCATCTAATGGAGGTCATTTGAGGCTAGGATGTCGAGGGAGATGATGGAAGAGCCTTTGCTTGAATAATTCAGGCAAAATCTGAATGAAGATTGGCGGCTAATAATCCTGTGTTACTGGAGATCACAGTCCATGTGCATGTGATTGCTGTGCCCAAGGAGATAGGGCTTGGGGCCATCTTGCTTCAGCGACCAAAGCTCACCCTTCAATCTGCCTTTGTTTTTTGTTTGTCATGCGTTTCCTAATGAAACATAACCAGTTTGATATTAAATGTGATGAGAAGATTGCATGCCTTTGAGTCAGGAGATACTGTTTGAACTTAGCTCTGGAGCTATTGCCTTTCCTTTTACTAGCCTCTTTTGGTGGTTGCAGCATGTTTGGCACTGGAGTAAGTCCAAGGCAAGTCTCTTGAGCTTGTAGACTTAAACAGCTAATGCACGTCCTACCTCCGAGCTTCCTTGTCTGTTTTTAGATAGGAAGGAACAAGGAAGTCCTTATGCATCTCTTAGCAGATTGGAAACATTAATAACCTGACTGCTGGAGAGTGAATTTTATCACTTCTATTAAAGAAATCGGAAATGTGGCTTCGCATGTGCTATATTTAGAGGTTCCATCAGTCCCACTAACATGGGAGCTGAGGTGCCACAGATAATCCTGATATTTCCTGTGACAAAGAAACCTGGATTGTTTGGATGGGCATCCTGCAGGCAGTTGACAACCTCGTGTTTGGCTGGGGGTTGGTAAATCAGGCTTTACTTTTCCATTACCCTACTCTTTGTGTAGGCAATGTTGACTGTATTGCCGGTATGAACAATAAGTAGATGTCTTACACCTGACATGCCTTGATATAAATAGTTGTAATTAAGAACCATGACTGCTAGTAGCTATTAGCTGAAGTATCACGCATACTTTCCACACCGACTATTTCTTGCTGGAAGAACTTGGATGCTCTGAGCTGCACTGAAGACCGCAGGGCCTCAAAAAGCCCAGCTAACAAATAAAGCCAAAATCCATGGCCTATTGTAGAGCATTCATCACCCAAAGCATCTACTTCAACAATACAATCTTCTACATAGGGGTTTTGACCTCAAAGCCCACAGAGATGACAGTGTGTGCTCACAGCCCAGAAAGCCAGCTGTATAGTGGGCTGTATCAAAAGCAGTGTGAGCTGCAGGCTCTGGTGAGACCCCACTTCTGGTGTTGTGTACCCTTCTGGTGTCCCCAGCATAAGAAGGGCATGGAGCTGTTGGAGCAAGTCCAGAGGAGGCCATGAGGATGATCAGGAGCTGGAGCAGCTCCCGTATGGAGACAGGCTGAGAACATTGATGCTGATGAGCCTGGAGAAGAGAAGCTGCATGGAGGCCTCAGAGCAGCTTCCAGTGTCTGAAGGGGGCTACAAGGATGCTGGAGAGGGTCTCTTCATCAGGGACTGTAGCTGATAGGACAAGGAGTGATGGGTTCAAACTGAAACAGAGGAAGTTCAGGTTGGAGATAAGGCAGAAGTTCTTATTGTGAGGGTGCTGAGGCGCTGGCACAGGGTGACTGGGGAAGCTGTGAATGCTCCATCGCTGGCGGTGTTCAAGGCCAGGTTGGACAGAGCCTTGGGTGCCATGGTTTAGAGTGTGATGTCCCTGCCCATGGCAGAAGGTTGGAACTGGATGATCTTAAGGTCCTTTCCAACCCAAACCATTCTGTCATTCTATGCCTTTTGAGTGACTCTGCAGATAACTTTCCTGCTGCAGGTTTTCTTACACAGGGAATTATAATTTTACAGGAAAGAGGGAGAGAAATGCTTTGGAAAAGTTTATTGGGGTAGGCAAATATTAAATGAAAATCCAATTTTATTTCTCTTTGCCATGCATTTATCTCCTCTTGTTATTTCTTCAAGTCCAAGATATTTGTCATGGGCTGAACAGAGTAGGGGGAGAAGAAACTGCTTCTGATGGTGATGTGGTCAGCAGCCCTTAGAGCATCTTGAGTGTCTGCCAAGACTCCCATCCACGGTGTAACAAGAAATTGATTGAAGAGCTGCTTTTAATATCCTGAAGGGGAAAATCTGCCTGTAGCAACCTGGATGACCAAGCTGCTGGATGCTTGGCCTCTTTGCAAGGCTTCCTTTTGAGGAAGGTACCTTGAAGGGTATACATGTACTGAGCTGTTAATGCCTGGATGGGGTTTCGCCACTTTGCTTATTATCTGCCACTCCTGGATCTGGACAAGGGGATCAAGTGCTTCCTCAGTATGTTTGCAGATGACACCAAGTTGGGTGGGAGTGTTGATGTGCTGCACGGGTAGGAGGCTTGGACTTGATGATCTGAAAGGTCTTTCCAACCTAGTTGATTCTAAGATTCTGTGTCCAGTTAAGACATGAAAATAGATCAGTGCCATACATGTAACAGCCCATGGGGAAACTTTATTCCCATTAATCATTATGGGAGGCTCTAATTGAAAGACCAGCCAGATAAATTGCCTGGTAGAGCTTTCTAGAAGATGAGAGAGAAGATAGTATACCAGGATCTGAGCTGCAGGGTTGGGATGTTGCTGTGATGTCCTCTCCTTTTCCCCCCTGTTGTTTGTATAGCTTCATGGGCTTGGGTTTTCCCACATCGCTGATTCACTGCAAGGAGCTAAATTATGGGGAAAGCACCATTCCCTACCTGTCTGGATCATCCATGAATTGCAGGTTAGGTTTATGGGTTGCAACATGATGCCTAGTTGATGATAAACCAATATAAAGGGGAAATAATTTATCTCCTTTCCCACCTCATTCTGTGCAAGGACAAGGCAGCACATCCACAGAACATTAGCATGCAAAGCCCTGCAGTCCCTGCCTCTGCAATTGCACCCTTTATCCCTTAGCTGCAAAGATCAGTATTTACACCCAAGGAGGCCACTCCTGCTCTTACTGAGCTGTTTGTCATACTCTGGTGCTCTTGGCATTTAGGGTCCTCTATAAATGATCTTGTTTTTATGCCAATAAAAGCTACTTTGTGAGCTCCAAAGTGGGATGGTTGAGGAAGTGAGTAATGAATATACGTGTATCGATATAAAAGTTCTCGGGGAATGTTAAATGTGTGCCAGGTTTGGGAAGAGCTCAAACTCTGCTGTTATTTACAGAATCGTAGAATGATTTGGGTTGGAAAGGACCTTAAGATCATCCAGTACCAACGACCTGCCATGGGCAGGGACATCTCAAAGTCGACCATGTCTCCCAGTGTCAAAGACAGACATTCCTTTGCTCCATGAGAAAGCTGGTGAAGGATCATTGAATGCAGACTTTATACATTGAGGTACAATGAGGTTTGTGCCTAATTTGGGGCTCCAAGCAAATAACTCCCTGAGTTGCTTCCACAGCAGGAGAGGGGTTGTGTATGGTTTTGATCAGGAGTACCTTTTGGGATGGTATTGTTGACACTGTGGGCAGTGCCTGTCATGATCTATTCCTGTGCTTGGAAACTATTTATTAGCATGTATCCTAGATGTGAAGCCAAAAGCCATCCTGTTTGTCATCTATAAAATCCCAGGTTGCAAAACAGTGATGCTTTGGGAATTCTTTCCTTGCATACTTCCCCAAGCTGTTTTTCCCATGCGTGGTATCTCTCTCACCCATCCATATCCTGGCCCAAACTGGCTTTGTCTGCAGCTTGATAAATACCAATGTTGTCAGAGACAGTGTGAAAGCAGGCTGCTCATGAAATATGTCCCATATCATAGAATGGTTTGGGCTGGAAGGAGCCTTAAAGCACTATCCAGTTCCAACGCCATGCCACGGGCAGGGATGCCTTCCACTAGAGCAGCTCCAAGCCCCTGTGTCCAACCTGGCCTTCAACACTGCCAGGGATGGGGCAGCCACAGCTTCTCTGGGCACCCTGTGCCAGCGCCTCAGCACCCATGTCATGTAGGAGAGCTGCAAGATTGGCACATGGTGTATTTTACAACCAGTGAGTGGTGAACCAGGAGAAATCTTCAGCTTTGGTTCTCTGGGTTGTTTTCAGTGCGAGCAGATTTGAACATCCAGGAAATGTGCTCTTCAGATCAGCTCCCTGAAGGAGAAAGGAAAGCCAGGCTGGCTGTGATGCTGCTTTGAAAACCCTCGCAACTACAGCAAGCTACAGAAACAGTGGCAATGGCAGACTTGCTATTTCTGTACCACCTTCCATTGGAGGAATTGAAATGCTTTAATCAATGTGCAGCTCTTGATGAGAGGGATAATTATTCCCTCTTTTACAGAGCTGAGAATGAGAGATTCAAATGCCTTTTCTGAAGCTGCAAACTATTTTATGGCAAGGAAACGAACTGAGCTTTCTCTCTGAAGAGCATCCTCCCAGTGTGCCTTGGTGGTTGTCTCCAGGGCCAGAAATGTTAAGTTTGACTTGGAATGATTTCTGGAATGGTTAATCAGGAATGTCCCTCCTCTGGGGGCTCTGTCTCTTATCTCACTCGTGATGTCCCCTCCTTGTGGCTTGTCTTTGTGCTTTTGCAGCCATTGGTCATGCAGTAAATTGGTAAAATCAGATTTAATTGGGCATTCCCGTTATTTGGGCATTTAACAGCTCACGTGCTGACCTACCATTGGAAAACACCAGGAAACAAAGCAGTTACAATGCTTTTTCAGCACGTTCATAAAGCAATCAGGCTCTCGTTCTGGCATGAAACAGGATGGACATGACTGACTTATCTGCAAGTTGCCTGCTTGCATTTTAGTCATGGTGATGGGTACTGAAAGCAAAGAGCTGTATGGGGATCTCTTGGCTTTCCTCTAGACAAGTGTGGCAGGGTTGTTCTTATATGATTCCACTTGGCTGTGCCTGAGTTCTGAGCATCACAGCAAATGCCTATTTGCAACAAATGTGATGTGTGATTTGTCAGGGATGCTGGAAAGCAGGAAAGGGACCTTGTGTAAGTCAGATCTTCAGGTTTTTTGCTGTAACTTTTATTAGCCAGTAATTTTTACTTCCTGTCGTTATCATTTCTGTGCCTTCCAGATATAGTGGTTTCTGAACATCAGAAGCATTTAGGTACCTACTGCGTTATGGCTTTCCTTGGTCGTGGAGTCCAGCTGACCCATCAGGCTGCACAGCTGGATAGGCAGCCCTTGCAAATGCCTTTTTAAGCTGTCATTGCTTGTCATTTGAGACACTGATAGAGAAAGAAACCTATGTGGATTTCCACAGTGGGGAATTGTTCCGGTTTGCCTTTTGGTACCACTTTTGCTGATGCTCTGAGCTTGGTTTTCTCCCTCTGTATCTGCTGGTGTGGACATGGGCTCTGCAAATGGAGCAGATGACCACTGTGAGAGTGATGGTCCTAAAAATGATCACTATGAGGGTGCTGAGGCACTGGCACAGGGTGCCCAGAGAAGCTGTGGCTGCCCCATCCCTGGCAGTGCTCAAGGCCAGGTTGGACAGAGGGGCTTGGAGCTGCTCCAGTGGAAGGTGTCCCTGCCCGTGGCAGGATTGGGGCTGGATGAGCTTTAAGGTCCTTTCCAGCCCCAGCCATTCTGTGATTCAAAGGTGGAGGGACCTCACTGATATCAAGAATGCCAACCTTTGCCTCTTTTACTTTATGGATTTTCTTCCAGCACTGGCTGGTGATGTTATCACCTTCTCAACTAGCAAAGAGATCCTTAAAGAGGGGTGTTCGTGCCAAACATCATGACAAAGTAGCAGGTTTAGATCTTGGTTTGCAGACACTTGCTGCTAAGGGTAAGATACAGGAGAAATAAACTGTCCAAGGAATAAGCTTAGTGGCCATTTCTTCTCCTAGTCCAATCTGTTGCCCTTGAATCTGTTTGATGTCTGTTGCAGAGTATTTGGGATAGGACTTTGCTCTGAACCAGCACATTGTACAACAGAATTCCTGTAAACGCTCCTGAAACACATTCTCTTTAAATAGGGATAAATATTCAGTATTTATGTTATCCACCATTCTTCCCAATGAAAACCATGCTTATTGAACTCATAACTACCAAACAGAAAAGAGCTGGAGGCACATCAGAACCTGAGTCTAGACTGATCTGATCAAACTGCAAAAGCAGTCTGGGTCAGCAAAGATAAATGCAGAGCTATTTCTGGTGTTGAGTGATCTGTTGAGATGAGGGTGGTTGGACTTGGTTGGAGGTGTCTGGGGTTTTAATGACTGCAGCCTTTCTAGGGCCTGGTATAGGACCCATCTAGCCAAATGGCTCATTTCTAACCAGGGCCAGAAGCAAACCGGTAGGAAAAGACCTTCCAAAACCCCCAGGATGGGCACAGAATGATCCCCATCCTGGTAATCCATGTTTCTGATACTTCTTGAGTAAGAGGTGGTACTGAGGCCATTGTATGTAGTGGTCTTCATTGTCTCTATTCTCAGTTAACTTACTTGGTCCTTTTTATTATGACACCTGCTTTCATTCAGCCTATTTTTAATCTTAAACCCCATTGCCTCAGGATATTGGTGCTTTAATTAATAAGTGAATCATAAGCTGAATAAGCAATTCAACTGCATCATATGCCTGTAAAAAGGGCTATCATGAGGTTGGGATGTGTTAGCAGGAATAACGTCCTCAGGAGACATTGAGGATGCAGTCCTGCTGCTTGATGCTGATGAGAGCTCAGCAGGGATGCTGTGCCCAGCAAGGTGCTCACTTCAAGTGGAGCTTGGGCCTCATCCAGTTGGGCTGTGTAGAATTGATAGGCTGTATTAGTTTGTTTTTCCTAGATGAGGCTCATCAGTAGAGACTGAAAGAGCTGGTTCTATTTAGACTAGAAAAGATAGCTCCTCCCCTTGGCTTCCATATAGGCAGAACATTCGGTAAAGAGGAAAGGGATAGTGCATCATTAGCATCAGTAATAGGTTTGTAATACTTGAATCCTTCCATTAGTATGGCCAGAAGCCCTGGATATGGTGTTTGGGAAGGATCCAGTAGATTAAAACCACATTGTCAGGGGCTGTGGAAGAAGAGTAAATCATGCTGTGGGGGGCAGATTGGGGGAACCCCTATTGCTCTGTCCTTTTTTCCCATGAATCGGAGGCTCCCTAAGGGATTTCTGTTCACCTCTGGGCTGAATGAATGAGGGAGGATATAATTGCAGGAGGCAGAGCTGGTCCAGGACATTACTATTCCTGCAGGGAGTCCCTTGGGTCCATTAGTAGCCACAAACAGCCCTGGCTGCAGCTGTGAACTGCCTCTGGAATGGCGCAGGAATTCCCATTGTAGCGCCATCAGGAGTTGCCAGTGTTGTTTTTGTGATGAATAAAGCTGCTGGGAGGCAGTTAGACGTTGTTTCTGTTCAGTGAGGTACATCTAGAGGGAAACTGGTCCTCTGTGAAGGATAAGGGGGGAAGGAGGGACAGGCAAGTACGTGTTACCCCTTGGTTTGGATACCTCCATCCCTTTGCTTGCAAGCAAAACTGCCCCATTGCTGCTCAGCTCTGCAAGGCTGCAAGCTCTGAATCCCGGAGGGAATTGGTGGTCCTGCTCGACTCTCCTTTGTGGTGGTGTTTTTGGAGGCTGGGAAGTGTTTTACCAAGAGTAATAATGTTATCTGTAGAGGTCTGGCTCTCTCTGTTACATCTGTTATCTACAGTTCCATGACGGCAGCCCCGCAGGAACACATATTTCAGTAATATGGTCCCCGCCACGTTCTTTGACCTGCAGAATTGAATTGTAAATGGAGCATGTCACAGCTCAGCAGCCTCATTCATGGCCTTCTCTAACAAGGTGTGCAGCAAGCTGTCAGCTGATTCTTTGCAATAATCAAATGAGATTGGTCTAAGATATGCAATGACTTACTTCAGGAGGCACCTGCTTAGCTTTTGAAGCCTCAGCAGCCACAATGGCAGGTGTGTTTATTCTTCTTTCTTCAGACCCATTGTATGCTAGACCCGATTTCTTCCTTTTTCTTCCCATTTATTTATTTATTGGCAGATGCAGATGTGTTTATTGACAGATATAAGGAGTTCTTCCCTGTGAGGGTGGTGAGGCCCTGGTACAGGGTGCCCAAGGAAGTGGGAAATGCTCCATCCATTGCGGTGTTCAAGTCCAGGTTGGACAGAGCCTTGGGTGCCATGGTGTGGTGGCCCTGTCCGTGACAGGGGGATTGGAACTGGATACAGAAGACGGAAAGGAACTAGTCCTTTCCAACCCTAATTATTCTATGATTCTATGCCTCTTCTACAAGACCACAGTGTGTTACTGAGGAATGCTGCATCAGCCAAATCCTTTGCAGTGTTTATGAAGTGGCCAAACTGGCTCAAATCAGTCGTATTGAGAGATATTTCCTTCCAGTCAGTCCATCTCCTGCTTGGAGAAGGCTGTACTAAATGGAAATAAGGTCCCATAGAATCATACAATGGTTTGGGTTTGAAAGGGCCTTAAGATCACCCAGTTCCAACCCCCCTGCCATGGGCAGGGATACCTCGCACTAGACTGTGTCACCCAATGCTCTGTCCTATCTTGCCTTGAACACTGCAGGGATGGAGCATTTACCTCTTCTTTGGGCAACCTGTGCTAGCACCTCCGTACCTCATGAGCTTTGAAGTACGAAGCAATGACAAGGAGAAGAGGAAAAGCTGAGGGTGCGTTCAAGTGGAGTTCTGCACCAGATGTTCGTTGTCTTGGTTGTTAGATGGAGAGATAATGAAGCCTTTGAAGGATACAAAGTCCTATGAGAGCTGACTGATGCAGCAGGAATTAGTGTAGGAATTGTAATGCAGGCGCCTTGCTTCTGTTCCTGATGTATGTAAGGGCTGGTAGGTCAACATCTGCCATTCAAGGATATTGATTTTCTCACTTAAATGCTTTAAATCCTTGGAGTGCAAAGTACTTTCCCTTTGTTACATCTCTTTGCAAAACAAGTTTCTGCCATTAGGTGTACTTTTGGCAGTGAAGCCAATTACATCCTGGGCTGTAATAGTGACAGCGGCTGGAGAGATGTGGGTTTTCCTTTTTATTGACATTGAGAGACCACATCTGAGTCTGGTTTGGGGCTCCATAAAGCCAATGCAGGCAACAACAAACAAGTGGGGCCAACTGGGATGTATGAGGAGAGGCTGAGAGCTGGGAATGTGCACCAGGAGAAGGAAAGGGGAAGATCTTGCTGCTCTATGGAACTATCTGAGGGATGGCTGTAGAGCAGATGATGACTCTTGGCAAGAGGCAATGGGCATAAGCTCCATCAAGAGAAATTCCTGTTAGTCAGAAAGTTTCTCCCCATGAGGGTGGCCAAACCCTGGAGCAGAACCAAGGGGAAAGTGGGTGTTTCCACCCTTGGAGACGTTCAGACCTTGGAGGGACATTGCCCTCAGCAACCCAAGCTGGCTTTGCTTTGAGTGGGAGTTTAGAGCAGAGCCTGCCAAAGGCTTTAAGCACCTCTAAATGTCTATTGGGGTTTGCATTTCAGCTTTGACACTGACCAGATACCTTCCACTGGAGCAGGGTGCTCCAAGCCCCTGTAGCCAACCTGGCCTTGAACACTGCCAGGGATGGAGCAGCCACAGCTTCTCTGGGCACCCTGTGCCAGCGCCTCAGCACCTTCACAGTAAAGAACTTCCTTATATCCAACCTGAACTTCCCCTGTTTCAGTTTGAACCCATCACCCCTTGTTCTATCACTGCAGTCCTTGATGAAGAGTCCATCCTTATAGCCCCCTTCAGACCGTGGAAGCTGCTCTGAGGTCTCCATGCAGCCTTTTCTTCTCCAGACTCAACAGCCCCAATGTTCTCAGCCTGGCTCCATACGGGAGCTGCTCCAGTCCCCTGCTCATCCTCATGGCCTCCTCTGGACTTGCTCCAACAGCTCCATGTCCTTCTTATGTTGAGGACCCCAGAACTGCACACAGTTCCAGGTGATATTCTTGTTTATCCTCAGTTCCTGGTCCTAAGGGGGGCAGCTGGGAGCTGCAGTTGTCTTTCATCTTCAGAGTTGATTTAATAACTTGCTTGAAGGTGATGTTCTCTTGTTTGTTTGAATGAAGTCCAATTGGGTAATCTGGAAATGAGGAATCATGCCATCATTTTTCCTTTTGTATTCACTGGATAAACGTTAGCTTGTCTCCTTTCTCCTCTAAGCTAATGCTGACAAATGCCTGCAGGGAATGGAGTCTTGAAAATGTCAGAAGAGTGTAGTGAAGACTCCTTGGTAAACTCTTCATTGTATCCGGGAGTTAGACAGCCTGAAAACACACTTGAGTAATGGTGGCGCTCAGTTTGAGTCCAGCTCTTGTATTTGCTCTTGGGGTAAAGAGCAGTTATTTAGGACTATGTGGCCTTGCTCCTTTGACAAAATCCATTCATTTCCTAAGGCAGGTGCTCAGCCTGGTGGGTATTTAGGGACTCGAGGATGTGCGCACTGCAGGGAGATAAAAGAGCTTTTCTGCCTTGCTGCAGTTGAAGTTTTGGATGTCTCTGTGTGAATGCTGTCTGAATTAAAGCCTTCAGCATGCAGATTTACAGTGTCTTAGGGGAAAAGGATAAATACGTTGTGGCAGGGAGATGGAGATGAGATTCATCCACAACAGTGGCTTAGCTGCCCTGGTTAATACAGCTTAGCTCTTCTGAAAGCTCTGCATTTTATCTGGTAGGTCCTTCAAGAGATGAAGGCTTGAATTGAAAAGGAGTGATGGGAGAAGTGTTTAGGTATGTAATGATGGGGCCAAGGACAGACGAGAGGGATTCAGGGGGGCCTCGCTGTAGCCCAAGAGGAAGCCAGTGGGCATCTCTACATCTGATCTGTATGGAGCTATGGAGGTACTAATGTAACTTGGCTGAAGTTACCGCTTGCTCTAGTGGTTTTGCTGTAACTCTGATTTGCTCCGGGATGGTATTCTTAAATAATATGGGTATCCTTGCCCGTACACATATGGCTATGTCACTTCCTGTGGTGGGGGGATTGGAACTGGATGAGTTTTAAGGTCCCTTCCAACCCAAACCGCTCTCTGATTCTGTGATCCTTAGGCCATAGGATGATATCCTTAGGTAAGCGGATCTGACCAGGGTGTATCAAATCAGCCAGGCAGTTTTGAATAGCTGTTGTCTAGAGATTCTAGTTGTGGCAGGGCAGAAGTGATGCAGAGTGGTGTTTTTCAGCTATGCATGTGACCTGTGTGGGGACCTGAAAACTGAAGCCAACAGAGCATGCACCCAGCATTGAGTTGTGTGCAAATAAAAACCAAATGAGATTGGCGGCAAGGATTATGATAGGATTCAGTTTGAGAGGCTGAGGTCTGTCCTGTCACTTGCCTCTGTCCTCAACATCGGATCGTAGAATCAACCCGGTTGGAAAAGCCCTTTAAGCTCATCCAATCCAACCGTTCCCAGCACTCCCAAGGCCACCACTGACCCATGGCACTGAGGCCTCGTCTCCACGGTGTGTGAGCATTCACAGGGACGGTGACTGCAGCACTGCCCTGAGCGGCAGTTCCAATGCTGAGCACCCTCTGGGGAAGGAACTGTTCCTAATCTCCAGTCTAACATGTCACATCACCCCTCCAGACTTCTCTGTTATCCCTTTTGACTTTTCCATGCTGCCCAGTTTGCAGCTTCATTTGTTCCAGTCCCATGGCTGAATGGGTGGAATTGATTTCTTCGTGTGTAATTATGGTCAGATATATGTGCTGTTGCTCTCCATCTGCCTGTGAGCATCCTAACCAATGTACTGCCAGCTTTTGCAAGGGCTTAGCCTCTCTCCTGTTTCCTCTGACCAGAAATTCCAACAGCCTCAAGTTGAGATGCCCTTTAGCAAGAAATTGCTTTAAAATATTGTATTTCCTATAAAAGGCTTCTGTTTCTTTCACGACTGGAATTTTCTGACAAGAAAAATGGGGGAGGGAGGGGAGATATTGTCAAAAAGCTTCTTCCTGCCCAAGCTTGATTTTTATTTACTTAATTAATTATTTTTAATGAACAGGAGGGTTACTGTGTTCAGCAGGCAGAGAATGGGTAGGGGTCGCCATGAAGACTGAAAGCCGTGGATTCCTGGAGGCACTTTGACTTGAACAAGAGCCCTCTTCATGTGGGATGAATGACAATTCCTAAATCCAATCTGTCCTTCCAATTGCTCCTTTATTTCTAGCTGGGGAGCACAAGCTATGCTTGGGAGTGGTTCTCCAGGAGGCACATTGGCCAACTTACGTGCCATGCTGCGGTCCTGGCTTGAATGGTTGTACTTGCAGAGATGCTGGAGAGAGCAGAGTGGAAGTTGATGTTGTTTAACACCCCTTGTACACCAAGGTACTGTGAAAATCATCTCCGGTCATGGGGGCTGGAGGTGGGACATATTTCTATTAATGTTGACGGCAAGAGACCCATGGGGCTGGATGGTGAGGAGATATTCACACTATCTAGTGGAAGGTGTTGAAAGTGAGAAGATGGTTTCAGAGGCTCTTTATATAGCCAGAAAGAGGAGCAGCTTCCTCCAGAGCAAATTTAGATCATGAAATCAAAACCTTTGTTTGGAGCAAACCTCTGGTTGAATGCACATGGAGACCACTATAGCCTTAGATATATGTGTAGATAATATTCTTGGCCAGGGTAGCTATGGATAAATGCAATTCCTGTTTTTAACAGTGTGGAGTGATTTCCTTCTGTGTTTTTTCAGTAACTACTTCTAAGAAATAGGCTTAATGTCTCTGATCTCAGAAACCTCAGACCAGAACACAGATCCCATCAGCAGGTGAAACGGAGAACCAGTTTTAACTTGTTAGGTTGGATTATTCTGCCCAATTTTGATTGTAATTCAGTGTTAATGTGGAGAAGTGAGTCAGATGGTTTTATTGCTCTGTTTTACACTGACTTGTTCTGAGCATGGGGCTGTAGAGCGCTCAGGTTTTGGATTTGGAAAGCCGATTGGTTTAAGAGGTTGTAAGTATAGGTGTTTGAAAGGAGGAATCCCAGACTGGTTTGGGTTGAAGGGAGCTTCCAACCCCTGCCACGGGCGCGGACACCTTCTACTAGAGCAGCTTGCTCCAAGCCCCTGTGTCCAGTGTGGCCTTGAGCACTGCCAGGGATGGGGCAGCCACAGCTTCTCTGGGCACCCTGGGGCAGCGCCTCAGCACCCTCCCAGGGAAGAACCTCTGCCTCAGAGCTCATCTCAGTCTCCCCTCTGGCAGTTAAAGCCATTCCCCTGTCCTGTCCCTACATCCGTTGCCCAAAGCCCCTCTCCAGCTTTCCTGCAGCCCCTTTAGGCACTGGAGCTGCTCTCAGGTCTCCCCTTCAGGAGCCTTCTCTTCTCCAGGCTGCCCCAGCCCAGCTCTCTCAGCCTGAAGAAGAGGATCTCTGAACAGTTCTGGCAGAATAAACCTTGGTTCTGCTCGAAGTAGCAATGAGACAAGGAGGGAGTCCAGTCTACCAATAACATCTAATGCTAATCCTGGTACCCCATAAAATAGAAGTTAACAGAGTTGAGGAAAACAGAATTAAAGGGAACTTGGTTTCTCCACTGTTCTGAAATAATGAATCAAACAATAAAAGATGTCTTGGTGCAAAGCCAGAGTGCAGGGAAGAGAGCTGGAGTTTTTCTATTGATTTCAGTGGCTCATCTGATCCTTTGCCCTTCAGCCTCCCCGCTGTCACGCTGCCTTTCTGGTTGGTAGCAAATGCTACCTGTCTTTCCTGTCTTTGCTCTTCAAATGAAGGTTGGGTCTTCACACAGTGGTCTGTGGTGAAAAGCTTTTTTTCCCCCCTTGCTTTGTGGTTGAGGGTTTTTGGCTTCTCTTTGTAAATGTTAGTGATGTTTCATGATTTAAGGCCCTGTGGGCTAAGGAAGCTTTGAGTCTGAAGGGAATCAATAGTTGTGTGTTTTGCTCTTTCTCTTCTTTTTAACTGTTTGAGTTAAAAACTGTCAAAGTTCAAGTTCCTCTTTCGAAGAACTGTCTTCTGTTGCTGAAAGACCAAGGTACCCATAATCACAGAATGCCAGAGTGATTTGGGTTGGAAAGGACCTTAAGATCATCCACTTCCAACCCCCTGCCACAGGCAGGGACACCTCACACTAGACTCTGTTGCCCAAGGCTCCATCCAACCTGGCCTTGAACACTGACAGGGATGGAGCACTCACAGCTTCCCTGGGCACCCTGGGCCAGCGCCTCAGCACCCTCACAGGGAAGAGCTTCTGCCTTATATCCAACCTGAACTTCCCCTGTTCCAGCTTGAGCCCATCACCCCTTGTCCTATCATTCCAGTCCCTAATGAAGAGTCCCTCCCCAGCATCCCTATAGGCCCCCTTTAGACACTGGCAGCTGCTCTGTGGTCTCCACACAGCCTTCTCTTCTCCAGGCTGAACAGCCCCAGTGTTCTCATCCTGTCTCCATACGGGGGTGCTCCAGTCCCCTGCTCATCCTTGTGGCCTCCTCTGAACTTGCTCCAACAGCTCCATGTCTTTCTTATGTTGGGGACCCCAGAGCTGCACACAGTGCTTCAAGGTGTGTGTGGGGGCTCACAAGAACCCATAAAGGAAACTCAGATTGTGAATGCAGGTTTGTTCTTGTATTCTTTTAAGCCCCTTATGCTCTCTGGAGGACTTTTACTGAGGCATTGTGAAAAAGATCATGGTACCCCACTTGCTCCACTCATCCAACTTAAACTTCTTCTACAAAGCGGTAGGTTGTTGCCTCTGGCTGGTCTCAGTGGTGGCTTAGTGTGAAGTTGTTCATGTTTTCTGGCTTTTAGCCTTTAAAGGATAATGTATTTTAATCAGGAAAAGAAATCTGCTTTTTTCATGCATCTCCATTTCCAATCAAGCACATCCTCACCCTTATATTTAAGGCCCTTGGGGCGATATTTTGCTTGCTGTGGTTTCAGCTGCTTTGGGGACCCAGTGCCACAGAGGGTTTGATGTGAACGTTGGCACTATCCTCACAGTTGGATGGGAATCAAAAGGGGGACTGTAAACCCCATCTGTTTCCATCTGTGGGCTGCCATGATTAGCTCTACTGGTATAAACTGGAGTGTGCTTGCAGCAACATTGCAGCACTGGCATTTGATTTCCTTCCTCAGAAAGCTTCTAGGGATGTATGAGTTGGAAAGGACCCAACTTCACCCACGTTGATTGATTGCTGGAGCGTTGTTTGCTCTGAGCTAATCTGGGTAGGAACGGAGCTCTAATCCATCCAGTGCTGGCATTTCCTCTCACCCATTCACTGTTCAAAGCAGGCTTCTCTCTTTCCAGTTCACTTTGAAACTCAACATTGTTTATGGGTGCCAGAGAGGATGCTGGAGGCAGTGAGTTTGCTTTAGTGGGATCTTGCAGTCGTATCCCAAGGCCAGAAGGTGTAGATGCATCTCAAGGATGCAAATCCTGCTGTTAGCTTGGGATGAGCTGACAGATCTCAGCAACTACTACAGGTGGAGGAGGGCATTTCAGGACTAGGGTTGACTGGGGTGACTCCAGCAATATCTATGAGGCAAAAGGTTTATGCTCTGCTTCACCCATCTGTAGGCTACCAGGAAATCAGCTGGCTCCAGCCTTGGCTTGAATGGAGCAGACCTTGAGCCAACAGTGCTCTGCCCCTTCTGAAGATGCAGCCTTCTCCTTCAGCTGGCTGCAAAGAAAGATTAAGGGGGCAGCTTAGCTCATTGACCAGCATTACAGTGGCCTTTGGGAATATATATGTTAGGAAATAAGTGATTTAATGTGGTCTCACATGTTGTATCCTTTCGTTTGGCCTCCATGCTCCAGACAGGGCTTGGGACATACTGATAGACCCATCTTAATTATAACAATGTTTAAACCTCATGAACAGGGACATGTGTGAATGTAGTGATAGCCACTTCTGATCAATGGTGTCTCACCCTGGGCAGTCTTGATTTTAAGATCTTAAATGTTCTTTCTCAGTTCTAAGTTTACATCCTGATGCTGTGCTGATCTGCTTTTTGGGAAGATAATGGGCAATTTGGTGATCTACAGGCTTGATAAGGATTAAAGTATATCACCAAATGGATGTGGTTCTGGCTTCTTTAGAATGGCACAGTGCCGAGTTGAGTTCACCCCATAATTCAGCAGGGAATGGCTGGGGCAGGCAAACGTGCATTAGCTCTGCATGTGGCTGGTTTTGGCAGAGGTTTTAGAGGAGGTTCTCTAAAGGAACCTATTTAAAAGGATGGATTTGTTGGTTAAAGAACTTCCTTGGTTTACAAATGCTATTGTACAAAGAGATATCGACCTGTCAGTGTTCAAAGGCAAGGTTGGACAGGGCTTGGAGCAACCTGGTCTAGCAGAAGGTGTCCCTACCCATGGCAGGGGTTGATATTGGATGAGCTTTAAGGTCCCTTCCAACACAAGCCATGCTGTGATTCTATGAAATAGTCCTTGTAGATGGTAATGTGCATGAACTCCATAATCCCTCCTACAGATCCTACAGGAAAGAAAATACTCCTCCTGAGCCTCTCTGCTCTCCTGCCACCAGCACCAGGTTGTAAATAATGCTGTGACCTCCATCTGGGTTGGGGAGTTGCAGCTAAAGAGGCTGGTGCAGACGTCAGTTAACCAAAGCTAATCCCCAGATAGGAAAATCTCTTCCATGCTCCGTGATGAGACTTTTGTGGCTGTTTCAAACAGGTCAGATTAAAATTTACAGGACAAGAGCAGGTAAAATGCATGAGCCAACATCACAACGAGTCACAGACTGGGTCATTGTATGGTAAATTCCTTTAATTTGGGGTTTTTTTTGCCATTATCCCTTACTTTGCGAATTGGTTATGCTCCCGCCTGACACAGGTGGGGATTGGGAATGCACAAAAGTGGTGGAGAATGTGGATGAAATGCTGATTCTTTTTAATTCTTACTTTTTAAGCATTCTGTGGTGTTAATGACTCAAGAAATCACTGACAAACTGAAAGCTGGCAACATGTCTCAGTCTTCATTTGCTTCCTTTTGGGGCTCTTCTCATTGTGTCTGTAGATAATCTTGGAATGAGAAATCATATTCCATTGCTAGAAGTGGCCCCACAACAGACCTGAGGTCACAAGCGCAGTGGTACACGTCAGATGCCTGGTTTTGATATCTCTTCTGCAGCACAAAAACCTTCAACTTATGCCTGGTCCTTTTAAATATTCTCACTTCAAGATCACTTTTCTTACTTTAATTGATATTCTCTCCATCCTTTGGGCTATGGCCATCTCATTGGGTGTGCTCTGCACTCTTTCTGAGGTTAACTGAGTGCTTGGTACATGTCCTCTCTAGACATTTAGCTGAAGGAAAAAGGTGACTCTTCATTTATTGTTTTTCCTTTAACGTCAAATGTTGATAAAATGAGGTTAACACCATTTCATGTCATTCTGCAAGACATGGCTGCATCTTCATTAGCAAGTGGTATGGGCCAAGAGAAAGAGGTCTGTGGAAGGATACCGTTGGTGCTGAAATCCTGATGTCCATGGTCCAAACATTTTGAAGGAGGCGATGTAGTCATTTCGGATTAGCTCCAATCTGGACTGAGTGCCCATTGGTAGTTGAGGTACATTGAGTTCACTCCTGGAGCACATCTTCTGGTTTTGCTTCACCCAAAGCCCTTTAGTGGTGTGAACCAGAGTATAGAAAAGAGGACAAAACATTAAGCTGCTTCCAAAATGCATCCTGATAGGAATGAAGGTGCTAATACCCATACTTGGTCAGGTTCTTTTGCATGACAATACTGAGTGCAGTGTGAGCTGAGCATGTTTAAGCTGAATGCAAGTAATTGGTGACTAGTGAGCACGTTCATCGTATCCTGGTGTGGAAAGGGATAAACTGAAAGAGAAGGAGGGAAGGTTTTCTAGAACTGCCAAAATGTCAGTGCTGACATTCCTACAAAATCTCATGGAGCTGAATATGGATGTCTTCTGCAAGCACCTTCAAACCTTCTAGTGGTTCTGCTTGAGCTTCCATAGGTGAAGTGGCACC
The DNA here is from genome assembly GCA_017639245.1 of Myiopsitta monachus. Classification (NCBI taxonomy): domain Eukaryota; kingdom Metazoa; phylum Chordata; class Aves; order Psittaciformes; family Psittacidae; genus Myiopsitta; species Myiopsitta monachus. The sequence goes on along the minus strand of CM029919.1, from coordinate 96,353,775 downwards.
ATTTCCTCCTCCTCCTTGAAGCTGTGATTGATTGATCAGGATGACTTCATTTTTAGCAGTAGAGGCTCAAAGCTGTTGCACGGTGCAGATTTCACCTTGCTCTAAAGCATGTGGGAGCTTGCGAAGTAGGGGCCTGTAAAGCTCTTCTGATGGGAGGTGGTTGGAGGGAGGTTGTACAAGAGCCAGGCCACATCCAATATGTTGTGTACATAGGTCAGGTTGATGAAGGTTCAGATTTGGGCTCAGTCTGTGCTGAAGAGCATCAGTGGTGCTGGGAAGATGTTCCCTGTTCTTGACCTCACTAAAGTATTCCAAACCTTAAAGAATTGGACTGGGTTTACACAAAATCAGCCAGGCAAATGTATCTGGCAAGTGCAGCATCAAGGACAGACCTAAAATAGCTTTTGGAGAGCTTTGACACAAGCTCTGCTACTTGCATGTAAATGAAGGAGAAAACACACAAAAAAGAGATATACGAAACATAAAGGCCAAACATGTTCTGAAATGTTTTCCCTTGGCTTATCAGATCATTGTTATCCAGTGCATGGAAGCTGGCCAAGCTTATCCCATAATGACCTTTAAAAAGCTGGAGGATTACTATGTTTTATATAGCACTATTGGTCCAGCATTTGAGGTGCTTTAAACCTCACTTGCCTTGCAAACCTGTCCAGTTAACTGTTTCAGCAGTGTTGCTTGATACTGTGCAAGGTGTTAGACCCACATGGGAAGGAAAAAACCACCTAACAATAGGAGAAAGTAAGGTTTGAAAGCTTGGAGAACCATAGACTGGAAGGCGCCAGTAGGAAATAGTCATAGTCTGCTGAAAGGTTTAGGAATTGCTTCTTCCTGGGGAATTTTGGTGGGATGGAGTGAAGTTGTGAGTCATTTTATGTTTGGGTGCTTATATAATATAGATGTTCCATGGGTGGATTTTAATCTGGAACTCCTGGGTTGGGAAGGGCTGGCTTGGCTGTGCAAGTTGTTGGTTTGGAGGACGTTCATCATGGAGAGATGTTGCAGCCTTGCCGTTGGATTTGGGACTGGCGAAAGATAGCATTGGGTATGGAGGTAACATAGATGCTGTAGATGGCATCCTGCTACCAAAGGTGGGGTGTTCTGGGGGAAACTCCCCTTTCCAAGCACAGTGCTTTCCTTCCAGGAGGTCACTTATAGAATCGTAACATCCCAGACTGGTTTAGTTTGGAAGGGACCTTAAAGCTCATCCAGTTCCAACCCCCTGCCACAGGCAGGGACAGCTTCCACTGGAGCAGCTCCAAGCCCCTGTGTCCAACCTGGCCTTCAACACTTCTCTGGGCACCCTGGGCCAGCGCCTCAGCACCCTCACTGGGAAGAGCTTCTGCCTTATCTCCAACCTGAACTTCCCCTGTTTCAGTTTGAACCCATCACCCCTTGTCCTATCACTCCAGTCCCTGATGAAGAGTCCCTCTCCAGCATCCCTGTAGCCCTCTTCAGACACTGGAAGCTGCTCTGAGGTCTCCACGCAGCCTTCTCTTCTCCAGGCTGAACAGCCCCAATGTTCTCAGCCCGGCTCCATATGGGAGCTGCTCCAGCCCCTGCTCATCCTCGTGGCCTCCTCTGAACTTGCTCCAACAGCTCCATGTCTTTCTTATATTGAGGACCCCAGAACTGCACACAGTGCTGCCAGTGGGGTCTCACCACAGCAGAGTAGATGGGTAGAATCATCTCCTGTGACCTGCTGGTCACATGTGAGCATAGGTACAGATCTATGGATGAGGTGGAGAGAGTATAGTTTTTGCAATTATGGCAGAGCAGTTTGGCCATGTGGTTTTGAATGCATTCAATTGTTGTCCTGTACAGTTCCCATTTTACCTCCTTCTGGTCCCTTTTGTCCCATTTACCTGGAACACGAAGACCCTCATGAGACTTAATCACCTGCTGGTATGGAGGTTTGATAGAAGTTGGCTTATAAACTTGAGCTGAGTTGAAAAATGTTTTAACCTCAACCCCAGCCAAGAATTGGGAATTTCTAGCAGAAAACATCACTTTTGGCACTGTAAAAATGAAGTAATTCCAACCCTTTTCATTGCTTTCTTTTTTCTCTTGGCACTTCTTATAAAAAGGAGCATCCAAGGAAGAGCTGTATCACAAGATTGGTATCCAGAGTGATGCATGATGGAAAACAGTCAATATACGGTTAAGCAAATAGCTTCAGCCCTTAAGATGGAGAAGGAAGGCAAAGACTAGTAGTATTTCATATATCACCAAAGCAGTGTTTGTATTGGTTACGTTGTTCTGCACAATTGAAAAGCCATGAGAGTAGAGAAAGGGCATTTTCAGAAGAGATTAATGTTGTGCTCAGGGTCTGGAAGGAAATTATAGTAGTGGAGTTACTCATTCACTCTGTCGGTTTTCATCCCTTCTTGTTCGTTCTGGGAAGAGAAGCTTCATATTTTCCATAAAGAGTGTATTCCAGGGTTTTTTTCCAATCAGACTGGATGCTGGTTGGAAATAGAAACATGTGTGAACTATTGGATGCCTGCAGAGTAAAACCAATGAGGAGAATGTGGAAATGGGGCTGGTTAGGGACAGTAGGCAACGCCTGTTCTCTTCATGGATGTCCTTGTGTTTTGGCATTTCACTCATGCTTTTGGATTAGGACACTGGCCACATGCTTTGGGGGTTTATTGTGTTTCCTTCTGTGTGTGTAGAGTATTATTCGGAACATTCATCAAAGCTGAATGGTGGTGTAAATCTCCATTAACCACTGCTGGTGTGGTCTCTCCTCCTGGAAAACTCTTGTATATGTGGTGTTGGTGGGAATAAATAAATGTTGTGGATGGGTGGTTGGCTTTGCAGGATCCGAGTGCCCTAGGGAAAGGAATAAAGAAGGGTTTGTGTGTGTGTACAGTAGCAGCATCCATAACATGCTGTGTAGACTTTGCCATTTGATAACTACTCAGTCAGTTTAGGCTGGGAGTAAGATGTCAAGTTGCACCTCTCGCATGTGAATGGAAAAGTTAATTCAACAATTGCCTAAAAAATACCCCAAATCCAAACAAGCAAAAGACCCCAGCTCTGTATCCAAAGTGTTCCCTCATTCCACATGCCTAAAGAGCTGGAGAAATGCTGAACCAGTGCTACATAACATGGATCTACATAATGGACCTCTCTGCCTAGGGCTGGGGACCAGCGTGGCATCTTCCACCTCCCCCAGGGAAAAAAGGTCCCAAATCTACCCTTGGAAATATCCAGTTAACTCCATCAAATCTCCACAGCCTCTAGATGGAATGTTGGACAATATGGGAGCACTAACCCTGAAATGGGCCAATATTAATGCTGTCTTCTCTTTCTATCCACAGTGGGAGCGCCTCTGGTTCCTCATCCTCACCTCATCCTTCTTCCTGACCCTGGTTTGGTTTTACTTCTGGTGGGAAGTTCACAATGACTACAATGAAATCAACTGGTGAGTAGAGCTTCCCCATTGCAGAGGTGGAAGCTCTTAAGAATTTTGGCTGCTATGAGACCCCTTTAAGAGGTGTTTGACATTGTCTTGGATACAGTTGAGTCTTTCAGGTGGAGTTGTTAATGACAGTGAGGTAAGAAGTGAGTCTGCAGGAGAGCACCTGTTGCTGTCTTCACTGATAGAATCATAGAATGGTTTGGATTGGAAGGGACCTTAAAGCTCATCCAGTTCCACCCCGTGCCATGGGCAGGGACACCTTTCACTGGAGCAGCTCCAAGCCCCTGTGTCCACCCTGGCCTTGAGTACTGCCAGGGATGGGGCAGCCACAGCTTCTCTGGGCACCCTGGGCCAGTGCCTCAGCACCCTCACAGGGAAGAGCTTCTTCCTTATCTCCACCCTGAACTTCCCCTGTTTCAGTTTGAACCCATCACCCCTTGTCCTATCACTACAGTCCCTAATGAAGAGTCCCTCTCCAGCATCCCTATAGGCCTCCTTTAGATACCTGGAAGCTGCTCTGAGGTCTCCATGCAGCTTCTCTTCTTCAGGCTCAGCAGCCCCAATGTTCTCATCCTATTTCCATACGGGAGCTGCTCCAGCCCCTGATCATCCTCGTGGCCTCCTCTGGACTTGCTCCAACAGCTCCATGTCCTTCTGATGTTCAAGACATCAGAACTGTACAGATGTAATGTGTGTGTCCTATTGTCTGCCTTCAAAAATAGATGCAATGTGTCCTCACTGTCTCCATTGTGTGCCTTTAATGGAGTTTGGGGTAGGTGTTCTCCCATAAGAAACCCAAGTTGGGGCTGGAATCATGTAGAAGCATTTGGTTGTGTTCAGTTTTTGTTTCTCTGGTTGGCTGTTTTGGGAAGTGCCGAAGCAATTTGGCTGCAACTTTCTGCAGAATATAAATGACAAAAGCTCAGCCTGAAGCAGACATGGGTGTGGAAAACTTGGCAACATTGGAAGGAACTGAAAATGAGCTTTCCAGAGGGATGTGCTGGGGAATTCGGGTGTTACCAGCTCCCTCCAGTGCTGGAAATGATCCTCCTTTTCACTGTCTCAGCAGCATCTTAAAGCACTTTGACAGTAACTTGGGCTCTCTTCTAACCAGACTGCCTTGACATCATCCTCTTGTGGACGATAACATGTAAACTGGTTTACACGGCCGTGGGTAGCTGAGCCCTTAAATACATCACGTGCTTTGGATACTGATGTGGGAGGGAGGGTGTTCACCAACATAATGACGTGAGCTGGCTCCTCCTAGGAATGTGGTTTTCCTCTTTGCTCAGACCCACGCTCCTAGAACTGAAGCCATCACCATTCTTCTTGGTTATTTGTAATAATAGAAGGAAAAAAACCTTCTTTTAAAAGGTATTTTGTATCTCCTTTCTCTTCCGGTTTGTACCTTCAATAAAGATGTGACTGCTTCTAATTGGCTCCAGTGCAAAGCCAAAACTGTCTGAGCTAGAAGTTGAGAGAGGGCTAAATAAAATCATGGAGGGATGAAGCAAAGCTCTGGGAATGCTGTGAATGGGCATTGCAGCTGCAGTGCTGCAAAGGTTTGGGTTCCCAAATACTCATACTGGAAAAGGAGATGTGCAGGGCTGCTCTGGGTGCAGGAGGTATTTGGGCTTTGAAATCATAGAATCCCAGACTGCTTGGGTTGGAAGGGACCTTAAAGCTCCTCCAGCTCCAGCCCTCTGCCACGGGCAGGGACACCTTCCACTGGAGCAGCTCCAAGCCCCTGTGTCCAACCTGGCCTTGAGCACTGTCAGGGATGGGGCAAGCCACAGCTTCTCTGGGTACCCTGGGCCAGCGCCTCAGCACCCTCTCAGGGAAGAACTTGTGCCCTATCTTGTTTTGGTAGTTCTCCATTGGAACCTTTCCACATCGTTCCTGAACTGGGAGGCCAGTTTCTTAACCCAGCTATGCCAGAGGAGACTTCAGAGGTAGCAGAAACTTACAATTGAACACAGCAATCACTGCCTGTGATTCAGGCAGCAGGTTTGGAGTCCAACAGTGGATGCACCTATCTCTATAAAACCAATTTGGCCTAATTAAACTGTGGCAGTGATAGGATTTACCTACATAAAGATGGAGATTTGGCCTTCCAACTTAAAAAGACTTAAGGGAATATTCTGCAATTGAAATGGGCTTTAGAAAGACAAGGAAAATTATAGCCTGGCGTGTATTGCTGCAGGCTTTAACCTTTCCCTGTGAAGCTGAACATGCAAAGAGGTTCTTGTGGCTCTGAAATTTAGGTAAATATCTTCTTTTTTTTAATTCATTGCCTCACCTTTTTGATGTCTACATTTAATTGCTTTATACTTCAGCTCTCCAGTGTGCAAGTGATGTACCGCAACGGGAAGCTCAGCATGGATTGATTAATGGAGGATGTGGGAGATGCTGCATTTGGGAACCTGGCTGTGTTCCCTCTGGAGCAGGACTACAAATACAACTCTCTGTAGCAAATACTTTGTTCCTTAGTCATGGAGAAGGCTCAGTGTGCTTCATAACTGCCATGGAAACAGCGTTTTAAAACAGTCATTTGCACATCAAGTGAAGGCCTGACACAACAGAGGGCCACTTGAAGGGACATCAGAGCAAAAACTTAAATGTACTGAAGCTGAGCGAAGGAAGCTTTCAGTGGGTGTCATAAGCAAAGACTTCACAGGAGCCCTCTTCTCTTTCTTCCCTCTTTTTTAGTTATAGCACATCTGAATCCCTCCAGATCCTTTTTGTTATCACTCTTTGAGTCCTTAAGCAGAACCTGGATGATGGCCATGTTTGGACCCAAGGATTTGTTCTGTAGATGCTATGTGAGAGCATTACTTCCAGACAGAATAGATGGAGCAGTTGCCAGGCCAGAGTTTGTGGCTGATGAATGATGGTGGATTTGAGTAGTGGGGTGGAGGCTGAGTCTTCAATATGCTCACACACAGCATTTAGTCTGCTGTAACCAAAGAAAGGCAATGAAAAACCTGGGTGCTCACCTTGGTCTGCTCATTGGATGAAGCTGATGAGTGGGGTTGAGGAAGGCCAGTGGGACCTGAGCCCCACATTTTCTGTGAGGGTGCTGATGGCACTGTCCCAGGGTGCCCAGAGAAGCTGTGGCTGCCCCATCCCTGGCAGTGTTGAAGGCCAGGTTGGACACAGGGGCTTGGAGCTGCTCCAGTGGAAGGTGTCCCTGCCCATGGCAGGGGTTGGAACTTGATGAGCTTTAAGGTCCCTTCTAATCCAAACCAGTCCTGCTGCGTCATCCACCCTGTAACCATCCTGTCCTTGCTGTACCAGAGGATGAGCATGGAGATGAAGTTAACCCCAATCCAAGTCAACCCAGTGTTGTTTTCTCTAAAAATCCAGTGGAAAGAGTTTAACCCAGGTCAGGTTTGAACTCTTACAAGTTGCAATAAAGGTTCTTGGGTTTGGCTGCCTCTCTCCTGGTGTGGTGGGACTTCGGTGTCCTTCTGCATTTCTGGCCAGGGAAGGTAGTTGGCAGAGTCTGTCTTGCATCTTGCTGTGGCTTTGCTGTAATCTGCTTTAATGTCTTTTTAATCCAACTCCAGGACAGTTTTACTGGGAAGTGTATTGCTATTTAAATGCAGATTTGACATTTGAGACCCAATGCTAGGCACAAAGGACAGTGTTACTGCTGATACCTGGTGCTCCTGTTCATAAAGCTTTTACTGCCCGTTGGCTTCAAGGAAATGATGAGAGGCAGGATGCTGAGCTGAACCTGCCTTCTGAATATGGGGTTGGGAAACCTGGTAACTGAGAGTGGGGAGGATAAACAGAGGAGAGGAGGGAAGAAAAACCACCTTCAGCAGGAGAATGAAGCCTCTTTCTTTGCCTGTGGGTTGGAGAGGTGGTGGGGGAAGAGCCCTGCCATCCCAAAAGCTAAGGTGGGGAGTGAACGTGGGTTTCTCTGTTCCTAGAGCAGTGCTGTGAGCAGTACGCTATAGGAAAAGCATTTGGCTTCTGTGTTTTTCTGCTGGCAAGCTTTGAGGTGGCGACTGTTCTTACATGTGTGCAGGGAAATTGGGGAACTCACTGGTAAGGGATGGCCTAGAGAGGAACCAAAGAAGCTGTTTTGGAGATATGTGCTTTGAAGATATACATGTAGGATGTCATCGATGCTTCGGTATTGCTTTAACTCTGCCTAAGTTCCTGCTCTGACTCTCCAGTGCATCAGGACATGGCTGCTACCTCTTGCCAAGGTTGGACCACAAAGCCATTGAATGGTCCATCTCTTACTTAAAGCTTTAAGGATAAACACAAGGACCAGGAGAAGGGGACCCACTGAGCCGAAAACCCCCACAAGCATCCTTCAGGTTGGGCAGATGAACCCTTTTGATCAGTTCAAAATGTGACCTCCCTACAGCTGCCTGAGAGGAGGATGGAGCCAGGAGGGGGCTGAGCTCTGCTCCCAAGGAACAAGGGATGGGCCAAGAGGAACCGGCCTCAAGCTGCACCAGGGCAGGCTTTAGATGGAGCTGAGGAACAATTCCTGCCCCAGAGGGTGCTCAGCATTGGTACTGCTGCCCAAGACAGGGCTGCAGTCACCGTCCCTGTGAGTGCTCACACAGCGTGGAGCCGAGGCCTCAGTGCTGTGGGTCAGTGGTGGCCTCGGCAGTGCTGGGAATGGTTGGAGTGGGTGAGCTTAAAGGGCTTTTCCAACCTCATAAGTTCTGTGAAGAAGATGCATTTTCTCTATCCAGCCCCATTTGGGTAAAACCTGAGCCCAATTCCTGACACTCTCCGCTCTTGCAGGATTGGACCTTCTCTACAGCCCACTGGAATAAGAAACACCATCTCCAATAAGTCCAAGAGGCCCAATTTCTTCCATCACTTTGTCCCTCCACAAGGAATTTTCACCTTGAGGATGCAGCACAGCTTTGCACAGCAATAGTATCTTTCCTCCCCCGCCCTTGCCACCGTCTCTATATTGTTTTTATTAGTCTAAAAGCACAAGGGACAGTGTTTGATATATTGTTTAGGCCATGCATGGGGGTATTTTTCCTCTTGTTTATAGGGAATATTTGTGGGAAAAATCAAGCCCTGATACTATATGGGGGTTTCAGTTGTTGTGTTATGGTAGTTCCCTTTTACCAACACATCCTCGTTGCTGTGTTTTGACAGATTTGTCCAATTCCTCTTTGCAGAGTTAATTTACCATGAAGAATCAAAGCACAAACCCTGGCTTTTATTTCAGAGCAACTTAAGCTTTTTGCTGCCTATTTCTCCTCTGTAGAGTGAGAACAAAAAGACCCATTTTCTAAAGGTTTCCCTAACCCTGGTGATGTTGCTGTGGTGTTGGATCTCTTCTTAACCTGTCCTTCACACTTCTCTTTCAGGTTTTTATATAACCGAATGGGATATTGGAGTGACTGGTCCATTCCAATACTTGTGACAACTGCTGCTGGCTTCACGTACGTTACGGTGTTATTGGTGAGTAGAAGGAAATGTCATTTCCTAAGAGGATTGGGCCTTTGAACATGAACTTCTCAGTCCAATTCTAACGTGAGCAATTTTCCTTTCAGAAGTGATTTCTCTTCCTCTTTGTGTTGCCTAAAATCAATGGAAAGTGAAAAATACACTCTTTGACCTCAGATGTATCAGGGTCTCTGTCTTGCTCCTGATCCAGTGATGCAGTTGGGCTGAGGAGAAATACAGCTCTTGTTCCCTTTAGTATGGTCCAGTTTCCACTCTGGTGTCTGCCAGTCACAAGTGCAAATTGTTTCCCCTCATCCCTTCATTCCCCTCATCCCCACATCCAGAGGGTGCTGGGACCGCCAAGGTGATGTCCATTCAGGTAGCATCCTGGTACCTCATCCCATACAGGCACTGATCTTCAAGGTGATGTCCATTCAAGTACCGTGCTGGTACCTGGCCCCATTCAGGCACTGCTCCCTGCAGTACCAGGAGCTATGGACCCATGGACCAGCATCCCAAATCCCTGCCTCTTGGAGGTCTAAGTCTTCTCCTCCACATCCTTGGTTTTGTAAAGGGTCTGTTTGTGCAACTGAGCTAGATGGTGTCTCCTGGACCATCCTCATGCCAGCTCTGCTTTCTGTCCTGGCCTGTTTGGTTATGTTTATGGATGGTGATATGTTCCTACATGCTCAAAGCCTTAAAGGTTGTGATGTGCCAATGTCTAACTCTTAATTTCTTTCTCCCAGATACTAGCACTATGTCACATAGCTGTGGGACAGCAAATGAACCTGCACTGGCTTCACAAGGTAAGTGGGCTCTTCTCAGCTTGGAAGTGAGTGGGATCTCTATAAAACAGGAGTCTCGGGAGAATGTGGCGCTCACGGTCATGGTCTTGAGAAGAGCATATATCGTATATGTCTTTGGTTCAGGTGTCCTCATCTCAGAGAAAATTGCACAGTTGGATCCATCAGAGCCTGGGGACAAAGACTTTGGTGAAGTGTTGACAGAGGGCTGCTTTTGGAGATGGAGACACACTGAGTCATTAGGTCAGCCTGACCTTAGTCTCAGTGTGGTTCTCCATTATGAACCTCTTTGGTCCTCCTTTCTGTGCTGAACTCAGCTCTGGAAGAGAGGCTGACCAGATGTGAAGCTATTGAGGATGTGCTTGGAGGAACTGAGTGGAAAAGCCTTGGGAGAAGAAGTAGGTGTTAAAACAGGGGGTGTGCACTGTGCAGGTTGTGGTTTGGTGGAACCCAAGGAGGTCCTGAGTTGTGTGGAAAGCAGCTTGAAAAGCATTGCTGTGAGGTGTCCCTGCCCATGGCAGGGGGTTGAAACTGGATGATGTTAAGGTTCTCTCCAACCCAAACCATTCTCTGATGCAGATCTGGTGCTGGGAGCACAGAAGGGGAGAGGAAGGGTATGTAGCAAGCTGCAGGGAGACACAGTGCCAAAGAAAACAGCTTGGCAGCATTCCATTGTAACTGACAATCTGCTATAAGAGGTAATTAATGGACCAGTCCTGAATGTGCTGATTACACAGCTCCTCCTGAAACTGCTTGTTCTGCACGTGACAAGGTCTTGCGGGATCAGAGCCTGAACAGATGTACCAGCTCTATCCGGTACACAGGGACAGGGAGAGCACAGACATCCCCACCCTCTCCTTTCTTTTGCCTGGCAACAATAGGAATTATGCTTCCTCAGGAGGAGGGGATGCAAAGAGGGAGCAGGGACTGTCTGGAGAAGAAATTGCCGGTTCTTGAGCCTAACATATGTTTCCTCACTGGGAGAAATGGTATTTTTCAGACACGCTCCAGGTGGCGGGTGGGTTTGGATGAGTAAGTCCCGAAGAGCAATGTGTTGGTGGAGATCAGTTAGTTCTTGCCTACGGAAACCCACCTTTCCTTCCCTTCTTCCAAATAAGTCCACTTTCATCACAGCTCTCTCTTCGCTTCCCCACACTTCCCTCTGCTTTCTAAGGAGGTTGAGATGAGAAACTGGAATAAGTTAATATTCTTCCCTGCAACCATGCTGAATTACCTTCAAATATAGAATAAAGCCTGTGGGAAAGGCTGCTATGTGCAAACCACACAATTCCTTCCAGTTTTCTCCCGTAATCCTGCAAAAAAAGAGCTGAGGATTGTAAACCAAGTTGGAGAAGCATGAGCAAAAATAAGAAGCAAATAGGAGCTGATGGGAGGAGGAAATGATGGAATGAAGACACTTCTGTGCCTCACAGGGCAGTGACATCAAGTAGAAGTAGGGCTGTGCTGACAAAATCTGGTAGACAAAGTCTTCTGTTGCTGCTGAATTTGGAGTTCTGCTTTGGAGGGGACATAAAATGGGCTAAAAGCAGATTCAATACAGGTTGTGTGCTGGTGCTTATGATCTGGCATCTCCATGGCTGCCTCTGGACTCACTCCAACCACTCCACATCCCTCCTGTGCTATTGCCCCAGAGCTGGATCAGGACTGCAGGAGGGGTCCTCATGAGTGGAGGAGGAGAATAGGGTCAGAAATGTGGTTTGAATGCAGCCTCTTAGCTTGGGGATCCTCTCCTTCCCATTTGAGACAAAGGGAGGGGGTAAAAAAAAATACAAAATGAAATATATAAGCCTTTAGAATCAATTTTAAGTAATGTTAAGTTTGATGACTTTGTAAAAGTAGTAATGGAAAATTACTGAGATGCATGATATACAGAGAAAAATATAGAGTACAGCCTAGAGAACATGCTGAGAATCCTTGTATAAGATAAACTGCTGTAGTTGATGTAGTTTAGGCCTTTACGACCTTAGTACAAAATGAGTGTAAGAAAAACAGGCTAGAAGGACAGGATGTAAAGATAGGGAGTATCTGGAAAGGCAGGGGCTCAGGAGAGGCTGCAGTTAAACTAACTGATAAGCAGGAGGATGGGATGATTGTCTGTGGTGCTAACGAACCGATTAAGCTGGTATAAGCATCTACTGCGCGTGCTTCAAAGGCTGCCAGCAGTGATGAAGATTGTTGGAAGAAGTAAACGACCCTCAGAGACCACCACCACGTTTTTGTATGCACGCGGAGGAACTTTCTGGAAAATGAGATAATCCATACGTAGCCTCATGAATATGGATGTATGCTCCGTAGCTATGTAAGGACTGCTTGTGTAGCAATAGGTGGACATGCATTAGGAGGAGCTATCCCGTGTCTCCCGGCGCCTGCAATAAAGAATACCTGCTTGTCAACTAGAAAACTTTGTTGGCAAGTTTGTTCCTGGAGTTTTCTCCGAATCACATTGCAGCTGATCTCTTGGGCCCTTCTGCTGCCCCATGTGCTTTGTTCACATTCCCCAGAAGCTGGAGGCCTGAGGGTGAGCTACTGCTGTCCTTTGGATACCTCTTGTGCTGTTGGCAAGTCTGTTTATGGGCACTTAGGAAAGGAACAGCAGGTATGAACTGATGCTAAACTAGAAAGATAATTCCTATCCTCGTGTACAAAAGTGATTTCTGTAAGTGTCAGGGATGAGGAGGGGTTATTTGCTTGCCAAAGGTATTAACTCAATCTGGAATTGACGTAGAGATGTCCTATGCATCCTAGATGATCAGTTCATTGCTGTGTGTCAGTCAGCCTGTTCTGCTCGTCTCCCACACAGATTTGGGATCTAGACACTACATGAGACAGAGAGGCATAGAGCAGCAGCATCCTTTGAATCCAGCAGGCGTGTGGAACAGCAGAGACTGAGATACCAGACGATGAACTGTTTCTTGATAGGCAGCCCAGATTTTAGGCCTTTACAGCTGGAGTTATTTCGATGGCAGCTCTTGACAGTTTGAACTTTTTACCTTCAAAATGGAGATGACTTTCTTTTTGACTGCTTTGCTCAGACTCTGAGTGCTTCCATGTGGAAGGAGAGCGAGGGCTGATGGACTGGGTCTTGGTTTGCCATCTCAGTTCAGCCACTGTCTCGTCCATCACCTCTTCTTAAGCCACAATACCTATTGCAACTGCTCTGTCAACGTGGCTTGGATGCTGTCTACACAGGTGCAGGTGAAGCCACATCCACGCGCAAAGTTGTGCTTGAACCATCTCTAGATGATTGCTTAGTGATGGAGATGCACAGCCTTGCTTAACGCATAAGCTCACCCTTCGCTGATGTTCAGTGTTCGTTGTGTTGGGGCTGTTCAAGCTTTATGTCTGAACAGAAGTGTTGGGCAGTCAAGTTGAGCAATGTTCACCAACCTCCCATTGCGCTGGTGCATCAAGGCTGGCTGTAGCAGGGGCAAGATTGCCCAGCAGAACCCAATATCTATTTAAGCTGGGTTTGATCCAGCTTGTTGACAAAGGAAATCACCTGATCTTTCCATGCTACTGGCCAAAGTAAGAGATCATCCATGAAATGTGTCCTCCTGGGGCTGTTCAGCCCAGTGTTCTATCTCCAGTGGTGGAAAAGGGGAGGTTATGCTGGGAGAGCACACAAGCTTGACCTCTTTCCTTGTGGGTCTTAAGGCTAGTTGGTTTTAGACCTTTTATAATGGTCTAAAAAATAGATTTTATTTTACTGTTATATTTACTATTTATTTACTATTTTATTATCTGATAATGATAGGCTACAGGATGTGTAAATACTCTCATTTGTTGCAGATTGGCCTGGTGACAACCTTGATAACTACCGTGGTGACCATGTCATCGATAGCACAGCTGTGGGATGACGAATGGGAGATGGTATTTATATCACTGCAAGTAAGTTATCTGCAAGGGCGCTTCTCTAAGTGCAGAGAGGGGCCGCATGCCACTTTCTACTGTATAGAACCCTTTGGGCCGCATGCCACTTTCTACTGTATAGAACCCTTTCTTGATGTTTGTCACTTCCAATACTGAAGTCTTGGCAAGTGAGAAAAGTGGCAGCAAAACTCCCAAGGAGTCCTCAAGGCCACTATCCCTTTGTCTCCATCTCCTGGGCTCATAAACTCAAACCAGGGCTTGGCTGCAGACTTTGAGGTGGAAAATACTGAGTGTGACTCATAGCTGCAGGAGGGAGAGGGCAATTCCTCCCCTTGTTTTGGCTAGCAGGGCTTGGGATGTTAGTGTCCAGCCTGGAGCATTATGCTCATCCCAGGCCCATGGGAGGAGTACTCTGGGTTTGTTTTCACATTGCACAGAAGTTTATATATACATCTAAAAATGAAGGCAACTGCTGTGTTCTTACCCTGTGGGGTGGGGAAGAACAGCGCTGACATGAGTGACTAATGCTTCTGAGAAGTGCTTCCCTTCCTTGGTTGGCTTTTGTTATTGAGTTTAAGATTTAGGCAAGCAATTGGAGAACAGAAGCATGACTCAGAGGATGCTTCTCAAGCTTTCTCTCATGGTGATACAATGTGATGATACGCAATATAGTGTGTTCATAGAATGGTTTGGGTTGAAGGGACCTTAAAGCTCATCCAGTTCCAACCCCATGCCATGGGCAGGGGCAGCTTCCACTAGAGCAGCTTGCTCCAAGATCTGCCTAAGAAGACCTTTGTTACTGCCCCAGCCCAGCTCTCTCAGCCTGGCTCCAGAGCAGACCTGCTCCAGGCCTCACAGCATCTCTCTGGCCTCCTCTGAACTCACTCCAGCAGCTCCATGTCTCTTCCTGCTTTGACTTCTAGGCAACCTGATCTAGATGAAGATATCTCTGCTTATTGCAGGGGGGTTGGACGGGTGAGCTTTGAAAGTCACTTTCAACCCAAACCATTCTATGATTCTTAGAGGCTTGAGTACTAAAGGCAAAGGTAGGATTTGGAAGAAGAGATATCCAAAGCAGATGCAGGAACCTAATGTAGGAATGGTGCAGCATCCAACTGGAAACGGGGTGGTCTGGTTCCCTGTGGAGCCTGAGAGATCAGTGGATTTCTAAGATGATGTTGTGTTTGCAATACTTTCTCTTCGTCTCCTGTTCTTGTGTCCTGCAGGCCACAGCCCCTTTCTTGCATATAGGAGCACTTGCAGCAGTCACAGCCCTGTCGTGGTTGATAGCGGGGCAGTTTGCACGGACGGAGAAAGCCAGTGAGTACCACTCCTGTCCCTGCATGGTGGTCAGGGGCTGGTGGGGCATTGGGAGTATGTTGGGCCTGCTCCTTGGGAGCAGCACTGGTTCCTTCCCAGGGCTCAGCATCCTATACCTCAGCCAAGATGGGGAGGTGGATGCTCTGCTAGAGTAATCTGCGTGATACTGGAGTGGTGCATCTGGTCTGGGAATAGAACCATGGAATGGTTTGGGTTGAGGGGACCTTAAACCTCATCCAGGTTCCAGCCCCCTGCCACAGGCAGGGATGCTTTCCACTACAGCAGGTTGCTCCAAGCTCCATCCAGTCTGGCCTTGAACGCTGCCAGGGATGGAGTGCTCACAACTTCCTTGGAATGCACCCAGATCCCATGGCTGTCAGTTTGTAGTCAGAAGCACACCTGGGCTGGAGACAAAAGGGCTATTTTAAATGAAGTGAATTAAAGCATTGAGATTTCTATCAGTTTGCTTTAGAAAATATAAATGCAACCTCTGCAGCTGACATGCAGTATTCTATGTCATAAGCACCTCTTCTTCCCCTGGCTTCTTGTTCACCTGCATTTCTGGCTTTTGGAAGTCTTGACGGACTTGTTGCTTGTGGTACGGTAGCACCCAGAGGGCTCAGTAGAGATCTGGTCACCCGATGGTTAGGTGCTTCCTTAAATGCATGTGAAGACATGGCCAAAGGTCTAAGGGAGCAGAGCGGTGACGGTCACACTGAACCCAGCTCATCTCGTTGATGGTTCTCTCCACTGAAGCTCCTCTGTGCATCTCTCCTGTCCCACCCCATTGCCAGGGGCTTTCCCAAGCCCCAGCTGCTCCTCCAGGTTTTCATGTGAAATAACTTGATCCTCTGTGCCCTCAGAAGTGTTTTTCTTCAGGGCATCCATGGATCTTCCCAGACATTAGTGCCAGCTCCGGAACAATGCATTTGAATGGGTTTTTAACCCCCAGTAAAAAACAAGCCCTGGAAGTATTTGGCAGCACTTGAGAGAGACTTCCAAGAAGTGGGAGTGAAGAATGAGGAAACAGTGTCTGAAGATGGAAGGATTTTGCTCACCAGAGAGGCCTTTTAAGCATGAACTGCTCTGCTTTGATTTATAGATATGCCAATAAAGTTGTACCCAGTTCTTCTTAAGTATGGCTTAGCATGTAATTAGGCTGCCAGTTGAGGGAGGATTTGTGGTTATGCCTACAGCAGAGATTGCATGTGCTCCTGAATTCTTTATGCTTTTTAACTAAGCCAGGAAGCTGTTTTCCTTCTCTTCTTCTGCTCCTGGCTTTGTGGGTTTTGTTTTATAAGGAAACCATTTGATCTTGAAGTCATTTTGGGGTCATTTTATTTGTGAAGCGCATCTTACCTGGAGGAGCTCACAGGCTTTTTGGTGCAGGTACACCTGATGTGGTGGTGTTAAAAATGGAAGGGAAGAACTGAAATCCCTGTGAGAACGCACAGTCACTTGTAATGGGAAAATGCAATTTCATTCACTAACAGCAATCCTCCGGAAATAGCTGGTGCAGCTGCATTGGTGCAAGTCTGTTCTTGCATCAAGTCTCATTTCTTTGGCGCATGTGACAGTCATGAGCAACCATCTTCTTTTCTGAGCAAATTCATCTGTTTTGTTTTAATTTACATTCATTCCCCCTATGCTGCTTTATCCTGAACCTGGAGAATAGATGCTTTAAAAGTCTTTTCAAAGATAGTATGCACTGGAATGGGTTGCCCAGGGAAGTTGTGAATGCTCTGCCCCTGGCAGTGTTCAAGGCCGGGTTGGACAGAGCCTTGAGTGCCATGGTTTAGTGGGAGGTGTCCCTGCCCATGGCAGGCGGTTGAAATTGGATGATCTTAAGGTTAAGGTCTTTTCCACCCCAAACCAGTCTATGATTCTATGACTGTAGCTTGTTTTCAAAAGCGTGCTTCTAAGGTTGGATAGAAAGCATTGTACTCAAAGCAGCCCTTGGAGCCTTGAATAGCAAATGTGAGTGTGAGAAACCTGCTTTTCTAAGAGCCCAAACTATGTTGGAATGGTCACGAGAGGCAGGAGGAGTGGGGAAGGAGGGCTTGTATCTAAATATTGGGGTTGTCATGTCGTAGAGAGTGGGAGATTTATCTGCCCTGCTTGCTTGGTGCTCACCAAGAGAGCTTTTACCATACAAACCATCAAATTGTATGTGTGTTGCTTGTATTTCATGCATGTATTTCATTCTGGGTTTTTTTCTGTGGATGGTCTCAGTTGCCACATATGTGTGGCTGGGTGAGTCTTCAGCTCCATTTTAATCATACAATCCCAGACGGCTTTGAGTTGAAGGGACCTTAAAGCCCATCCAGTTCCAACCCTCTGCCATGGGCAGGGACACCTTCCACTAGAGCAGGTTGCTCAAAGGCCCTGTCCAACTTGGTTATTTTAACATGGCCCATGCTGGGGCATCCTTTCCTCGTGGGTGCAGTCCAATGATCACAATTCTTGGAAGCCCATGTATTTCACGTGGTGCTTGCCTTTAGTCTGAATCTGAGCCAGGCTGGATGGGGCTTGGAGCAACCTGCTCTGGTGGAAGGTGTCCCTGCCCATGGCAAGGGATTGGAACTCGATGAGCTTTAAGATTCCTTCCAACCCAAACTATTTTATGATTCTATGAGCTGTTTAATCCCTAAATTTCTGTACTAGGATGGAAGGAACCAGGGTTTTTGCACAGCTGAGATTTGCTGACAAATAGGTTGATTCTTTTCCAAACCTGGTTGGTGCATGGTGTTCTTGGGGTGAGAAGGAATTGGGTCAGGAATACATCCTGTGTCCATCTGGACGTTTTGATGCTAGTAGAGCACAACTCCAGGGTGCTGTGCCTTTATGGTGCAGGACACAGCATGAGCTCACTTAGCACGATGCCATTCAGTTCCTTGAGTGCTCTGTGGGTGATTGACATCTCTTACTAGTCGCTAGTGTTACTTCCTGGCTTGTAGGAACATGTTTGCATGAGGCTATTAGGTGGTAGAAGCAAAAAGCAGCTTATTTATGGACGAAACCAGATCAGTTGTGGTCAGAACCAGACTTGGGCTGCTCTGTGCTTCCCTTTTAAAACCCCACCTTCTCCATCATGTGCCCATTGCAAATATTTGTTTTAAAGGATATTTTGGAGGTTTTCCCTCAAGTTCTGAAGCCTGAATGAATTTTCAAAATAAGTCATAATTATTAAAATAAGAATTGAAGTATTTTGCTTTAATATCTGTGGTTTCAAGAGACTCCAAATAGCTCAGGAGTTCAAAGGTGCCTGTTGTTCTTTATTAGGAACACACATCTGTTGGGTACAAGGGTGTCTCTGTTGCACTGTCAGCACCTTTGAGAGATTCCCAGAGACTTTGGACCTTGTGGGAAGTCACTGGTAGCTGGAAACAGGAGGCAGAGCTGTTCCTCTAGCCCCAAGCATTCCCGCTGATACCCTCTTTGCTGCATTTGCTGGTGCTGTAATACAGTTTCTTGTGGAGCCCCTGGGTAGAGCAGCACCATCACAACCCAAGGGTTTATTTAAACTATCCAATTTATTCAGTAAATTGTTATTGAAAAAGAAACTCATTTCTGCTGCCACAGATCTTAATGCAGAAGCAGTTAAAGTGGCTCTACCTTGCCTGAAATGGGTGGTGTTGGTGAACCACCAGTGTAGACACACGTGGTGTAAACGCAAGTGATAAATGCACCAACATGATGCCATGGCTTATTTATAGGTAAGTTTATCCGGTGCTCTATTTCTGCTGTCAGGAAGGGCAAAGCTTGGTGCTGTTCCACCCAAAGGGCTGGAAATCAGCAGTGTTTTGGGCTACACTGCAGGAACCATGGGAGGGGGCTTGGAACTGGACGATTTTAAGGTCCTTTCCAACCCAAACCATTCCATGATTCTATGACTTTAAGCAATTCGCTTGTTTCTCCAATACAAAACGAAATGAAAACCTCCCCCAGGACTTGATGAGCAAAAAGATCTCTTCTGTGGAGGAAGATGAAGGTGTATTGACTTAGCTCCTATGGTGTGAGAAGGTCAGCACCAAGGTTTTCACAAGCTCTTTCTCTCTCTTTCCATCTCAGCTTCTCAGATGCTGATGTTCACGGCATACCTCGCAGTTGTAGTTGCACTTTACCTCGTCCCCCTCACCATCTCGTCCCCTTGCATAATGGAGAAGAAGGCTCTGGGACCAAAGCCAGCCATCATAGGTCACCGCGGAGCACCAATGGTGAGTAGTCTGATATTAGTACTTGTTGTCTGGTTCTACCATCCTTTACACAGGCAGAACTGGATCTGATGGTCTCCAGACTGCTCTCCAGAGAATATATATGACAAATACAACTTTGAGATCCCCTCCTGGCTAGGATTACTGTGGTGGCAATTCAGTGCGTGAACCCAGAGTCAAATCACACCCCAGATGGTCCAGATGCCTTTCAAACAAAAGGACAATCGTTGCTTTGCTAAGGGTGGTTTGTACCATTGCATCTTTCTGGCTGCTGGTTCTGCTGGTTTTTGCTCTCCATGCTTGGCCCTTGAGCTGCAGCAGGAGAAGTTCGTGTTATTCCTTATTACTTTAGAGCTTGAGGGCTCAGTCTCCATGTCCTTTGCAGGACCTCACCAGCTGTGGTTAAACTCAGCTCCCAGCAAGGTGCCTTGATTATGTGGCAATGTGCAATAAGAAACAAACAAGCTGTGCTTGACCCTACGTGACTGCATGATGCTCTTGCATTGCAGATCATCCTGAGACAGCGTGAGGCCATGAAACATTCCTGTCATCTGCCCCTGGGTAGGGCTTGAAATTGTAATCATAGAGTTCTTCTCTGAAGTTTATGGACATGTCCAGGATAAACATGGAGTGTATTGGCTTGAGTGAAGCTGTCTGTAGAGTTTGAGTCTCTAGTTTGGGTGCTTCTGTACTGAGGTGTGTTGAATGGTTGCACCTCTATCTCCTTCTGCTGGTTGATTGCCTTCAGACAAGACAGCAGACTGTAGAGTAGGCAAATGTACTTTATTTTTATATATATATATATATATATATATAAAGAAGGCATCTAACTAACTTTTTTGCTGACATTCAAAGCAACAAAAACATCTGTATAGACTGTCAGAAGCTATTTGTCATGTTGGAACGTTCTCGAGCTCCTCTCCAAGCTTAAGAGTGTGTGCAGAGTTTGATAGGAGACATAAATACCTATCACAAGTATATTAGTTCTCTTTAATGGTTTCTTTCTTTAAGCAGTCCCTTGAAATCCCAGCTTAATTTGTGTCACTCTTTACTACATTGCCTCTGGGTGATGGAATGGAGTTCTGGGCATGGTAAAAGGGTTTTCCACGTTCTGTACCAACCATGAGGGCCAGAAGCAGCCAAGTGAGAACCTGGGGTCTGCATGCTTCCTGTGTGTTAGGAAGTCGCAAAAGCTGTTAGATGAGCTCTTAGGCAGAAGCTCTTCCCTGTGAGGGTGCTGAGGCACTGGCCCAGGGTGCCCAGAGAAGCTGTGGCTGCCCCATCCCTGGCAGTGCTCAAGGCCAGGTTGGACAGAGGGGCTTGGAGCTGCTCCAGTGGAAGGTGTCCCTGCCTGTGGCCGGGGTTGGAATTGGATGAGCTGAAGGTCCCTTCCGATCCAAACCAGTCTGGGATTCTATGGTTCCAGTGGGGTTTCCAGGTTTGTGTGCCCCTCATAGCCTTCTAAAGAAGGAATTCTTCTGCTGTTCAGTTTCTATCTTCCAGCTAGTTTACATAAACCTTATCTGGAGTTAGACTCCCAGCAGAGTCTGGCCCTTTGTTTTGCTTCATGTTCTTCGGAGGCAGCAAGCACTCCTTGCAGGATGGAACAAACCTGTCTGGGAAGATGCTGCCTGCGTGTCAGGGTACTGAGTAGCAAAGGCTGATCAAGAGCAGGTGTGGAGAACAGTCAGTGCTGTATGTGGAACTGTGTCACTCATCAGGGTGCTGAACCTCCCATTCCCTTCACCATTCCCAATGTACAGAGGTGGTTGTCCATTAGCAGCACATGGTTTGCTCTGATGCCCACAACAAACAAGGTTGGAGACTACCAAGTCTAGTTCCAACCTCCAAGCAATAGTTCGCATGTCCCATGGTGAGTTGCCAATGGGTTTATCCAACTGCTTTGCCTTTGCTGTATGTGTGGTGAGTGCCCTTGAATGGCAAAGCTGAGGTGGGATGAGAGAGATAAAGCCTGAAGAGAGATGGTCAAAGCTTCCTTCTACTACCATCTATGCTCAGCTCTTCACTATAGCAAATATCAGCTTGAGTTTGAAGAGCTCCATCTACAGGATAATTCCTCAGGTGGTACTAAGTCATACTTGCTTGGAAACTAGTGATTTTCAAGCCTTGCCAGAAAGCATTTCTGCTCATTCAGTCTTGTTTCACAGAGCTGCTTGCTTTGCTTTTGCTGTTGAGCCCAACTGTATGTAGATTGTGTTTGGAGGAATGGAGCCAAGTCAAGCTGGAGAGGAGGAAATAGCCTAGAGAAGAGTCTGGAGTCTGGGATGTAGGACACAGACATCCTCCCTTGGGCAATGTCTAGATCAAGTCTGCAGCACCTGGGAGTTTGGGGCCTGAGGTGAAGTTAGATCTGGTGGGATTGGAGAGGACCTTGACACGCTTGTGAGGTGGGCTGATGCCAACCTGATGAAGTTTAACCATGCCAAGTGCAAGGTCCTACACGTGGGTCGGAGCAATCCCAGGCACAGCTCCAGGTTGGGCAGAGAAGAGATTCAGAGCAGCCCAAGGAGAAGGACTTGAGGGTGTTGGTGGATGAGAAAATGAACATGAGGCGGCTGCAGTGTGCGCTTGAGCCCAGAAACCAACCGTATCCTGGGCTGCATCCAAAGCAGCGTGAGCAGCAGGTCGAGGGAGGTGATCCTGCCCCTCTGCTCTGCTCTGTGAGACCTCACTTGGACCACTGTGTGCAGTTCTGGTGTCCTCAGCATCAAAAGGACATGGAACTGTTGGAACAAGTGCAGAGGAGGCCACGAGGATGATGAGGGACTGGAGCAGCTCCTGTATGGAGATAGGATGAGAAAGTTGGGGCTGTTGAGCCTGGAGAAGAGAAGGCTGCGTGGAGACCTCAGAGCAGCTTCCAGTATCTGAAGGCGGCTATAGGGATGCTGGGAAGGGACTCTTCATTAGGGACTGTAGTGGGAGGACAAGGGGTAACGGGTTCAAACTTAAACAGAGGAAGTTTGGGTATAAGGAAGTTCTTCACTGTGAGGGTGGTGAGGCACTGGAATGGGTTGCCCAGGGAAGCTGTGAATGCTCCATCGCTGGTGGTGTTCAAGGTCGGGTTGGACATAGCCTTGGGTGGCATGGTTTAGTGTGAGGTGTCCCTGCCCATGGCAGGGGGTTGGAACTGGATGAGCTTAAGGTCCTTTCCAACCCTGACTATTCTATGATTCTATGATAAAAAGTAATGCAGCATTTGCCTTCAAATCTCCTGAAGCAAGGCAAATGTGCTTTGCTGTGCAGACAGATGTGCTCTGATCGAGCCTGATAGCTGGTTGCTTCACCCATCTGGCAGGACTGGGTCCATAATAGAATCATAGAATGGTTTGGATTGGAAGGGGTTTTATGTTGCATTTGTACGTCTAATATTCTTGAACTAGAAAGACAAGTACAGCTGAGTGCTCTTCTGACAAAAGCCAGCGAAGGAGATCTATGGCATGTCTGAAGATGCTTGCTGTCCTGAAATAAAGGGGTTTTGGGTACATGGTGTATGGTACATGAGGCAAGAAGTGGTGAAATGGAATTTCCCAGGAAAGCTATATGCTCTACCTGGGGGACAGTGATCCATCAGTGCATGCAGCCTGCTCCTCAAACAGGGGCAAAGATATTCCTCTGTGCTCCTCTCTGCTTTCCTCCATGCATGCACATACCCTGTCTCTCTTCTCTTGTCCCTTTAGGGTATTTAAGAGCAGCATTCATGGTGTCTGTGAATGCAACTCAACTGCTGTTCTTGTTCTGTGGAGGAAAGAAGTGCGGAACAGAGGCCATATGGCTCATAGAATTTGTCTTGGAACACTGGAGGAGGGAAAATGCTCTTGCATTCTAAGTAGCAAGAGAAAATCAGAACCTGGCATCTGTACCCAGATGAAGTGTGTCTCTGTGGTACAAGAGAGCTGCTGGTCCCACACTGGCTGACACTTTGTTGTAGCAGTACTGCTCCTCCAAGCCACATCCCTTCGTTATCATCCTGTTTCCCCCTCCCCAGCTTTAATTCTCTGTTAGACTCTTCTGCTTGACTCCTCCTACCTTCCCTTGCCTAAATGTCATCCAGTCCTAGCCACCTTTTGCTATGCTTAATGTCCATTGCCAGCAGGGTGCCAGCTGAAAACCCTTTCTCCTAGCAGGTGCTCAGTTAATCATCAGTTTCTTTTCAAAGGCTCTTTTAAAATGAATTATTCATCCTCCATATCCATTTCTGCCCTTTTGGACTCCCATGAGGAGAGCATTAAGGTTGTAGCAGGAATGTGCTTGGAATTGTGGGCTCCATCCGTCGCTTGGTGTGTGTTGGTTGGAAAGGGTCTTGTCCTGATGGGTACAGCAATCATCTGACACCCTAAAACATGAAATGTATATTTTGCACATTAGTATGTTAACATTTTTGGGTGATTTCATAAGCAGGTATCTGTTGTCTTTGGTCTTCCATCTTTTCTTGTTCTTCTTCCAGATATCTAATTCCATTTTGTCTCCAATGACAAATAGACTTGCCTGTGTTCTCCCTGTGCTGGACAAATATTGTCCTTTTGCTGAGAATAAGCCAAAACCACGGGTAGAAGGTAAAAGCCAGGACCAAATCTGAGATGGGAATGAGGAACTGTCATTTGCCTTTTAAAGTGTTCTCCCAAGTGTCTTTCTTCACATGGTGCTTCAGATTGAGGCATGTTGGTTTTGCTTTTGAGATCTGGAGAAGGTGATGTCCATAGTGTTGATTCCTACTTGCTTTTAGGTTGTTAGTCCTATATACATTCCATATAAGAATCATTAGGCTCATCATGATGACCTTTGATTTCAAATGGCAGGTAAATCGCCCAAAGGAGTAATGATAGCAAGGACTTAGTAGAGCAAAAGCTGCATCTGCCTCCTTGGAAACCATGAAGTGTGGAAACTCACATCCCATTACTGGGACCAAAAAGGCGGTGGTTGGTCCAAAATCAATCAGGAAACCTGTGGAAACCATTCAGACATGTCAGAGGCAAGAACAACTCTTAATTTCAGAGCTGGAGGCTACAAAGAGCATCACAATGAACTCTTTTGGCAAACCACATGTACAGCTGGGTTTTGGCATGTCTTAAGAGCGACTGATGCGGTGCTAATGCTGTTGAGCTCCTTCCTGCTTGGCAGATGATGCCTATCTCTTTGCTGAGCACGGACACTATGCTGGGAGGAGCATTTTCAGCCATGCTGACTCATTGGCTTTGCACAATTCCAGAGTGGAAAAGTACCCATTTCAACGGGACAAAGTAGTGTTGGTGGGAAGCCAGCGTTTAATTGCGCTTAATGTTGCCTGTTGGGTTATTGCATGGGAATATTTTGTCCTCAACAGGGAGCGTGTCCTGCTGTTCCTGGGGAGAATTCCAGCAAATATGGCCTTGCACATGTGGAGATCATAGAATCCCAGGCTGGTTTATGTTGGAAGGGACCTCAAAGCTCATGCCGTTCCAACCCCTGCCACGGTCAGGGACACCTTCCACTGGAGCAGCTCCAAGCCCCTGTGTCCAACCTGGCCTTGAGCACTGCCAGCGATGGGGCAGCCACAGCTTCTCTGGGCACCCTGGGACAGCACCTCAGCACCCTCACAGGGAAGAGCTTCTGCCTAAGAGCTCATCTCAGTCCTCCCCTCTGGCAGCTTAAAGCCATTCCCCTGTCCTGTCCCTGTCCCTCCATCCCTTGTCCAAAGCCCCTCTCCAGGTGTCCTGCAGCCCCTTCAGGCACGGGAGCTGCTCTAAGGTCTGCCCTTAAGGAGCCTTCTCTTCTCCAGGCAAACTTCTTTCAGCTTAGGGGCTTTTTTGACACCTGAACCAAAGCCTCCAATATATGTTGGTGTTCTCACAGAGATGCCTTTTTGTCATCTTGTGGTGCCAACTATCCATAGAAACAGTAATGAAGACTTCTGGTTCAGACTGTGGCTCATTGAAGAGCTTTCTATTGATGAAGACTGCTGATTTTTTTCCATCATTTGAGGGGGGATTTTCTTGATGGCTTTGAGGGCCTTTATTTCATCTTATTTTGGGTGCCAAACTTTGCCACCACCTCTTTGGGGTGGCTTTGTTTAAGGGCTCTGAAGTGCTTTGGTTTGTCCATCTTGTGTTGCTGACATCAAGATGCATTTGCTTTGCTGTACATCTTGTGCACAACCACCTATTAAAAATATGGCCAGTTAACCTGTCTGTTGGTCTAATCGATAGTAACAGTCACAATTAGCATCTCCTGTACAGACCTGGAGAAAGGCTTGTGTTCATTGACATACAACTACGTAAGGTCAGGAAGTCTTTCATTAAATCAAACTGCGGCTTTTTGTGTGTGCAGTACAACAATAATATGTTATCTCCTGTATGTAGGTATATCTGAAGGTGGCTACAAGGCTGCTGGAGAGGGACTCTTCATCAGGGACTGCTGTGATAGGACAAGGGGTGATGGGTTCAAACTGAAACAGGGAAGTTCAGGTTGGAGATAAGGAAGAAGCTCTTCCCTGTGAGGGTGCTGAGTCACTGGCAAAGGTTGACCAAAGTGGTAAGTGCCCCATCCTTGGCAGTGCTCAAGGACCAGGTTGGACACAGGGGCTTGGAGCTGCTCCAGTGGAAGGTGTTCCCTGCCCGTGGCAGGGGTTGGAACTGGATGAGCTTACGGTCCTTTCCAACCCTAATCCATTCTATGATTAAATCCATAATAGATTTCTGCTTATGAATTTATCCTGCTGCCCAAGCAGTCCTTTTTCATTTTCTCTCTTTGTGTTGTGCTCGTCACTTCCTTTTGGTCTAGTCGAGCTGTTCCCAGAAATGGCAGAGGAGGATTTCCTCTAAAATACCTTGGATTCCTGGGGATTAAAGACATATTTCATTTTCTGTTTTAAACAGTATTGTTATTGCCTCATAGTGACCTGATGTGATGGGACGCTAATGCTGAAATCCAACATCCTGGCAGATCCCACTCCATACAGGGAACTTCCAAAGGGTGTCTTTTATGGAAGGAAAATTCAATTTTCCAGGTATTACCTTGTGTTATCAGTCCAGTTATTGTCTCATGAGGAGAGTGAGACTGGGAAGGAGAGATAAAGAGCATGAAAGCGCTGAAAATGATGCTCATGTTTACAGAAAGATGAGAAAATATCTTTAAAGCCTGTTGATGGAGCAAACAGCAAATCCTATAGTACAGCTCAGTGCACAATGCAGGGGAATGAATTCGGTTCTCCTATGCAAGCTTCTTCAGTTAGCATCCCCAACGTGCAAATGATGCACTGATTTGTGATTGTGGTTTCTGAAGGCCTGGCTAATTAAAGGAGAAACACAGTGTAGTGATGTCCACCTCCTGGCAAGGCTACACTGCCCTGACTAGCCTGCTGCTATAATCTTCATTATGGAAGGTCCAAAGCTCTCGACTCCATTTGAACGCACTTGCAGTCGGCTTCTAAGCATAAAAACAGTCAGAATGAGTTAATTCATGGGTAGTTCTCTAGGAATCACTGGCTGTGTCTCTGTGAGCAGGAAGAAATAGAATCAGAGTAGTTAGGGTTGGAAAGGACCTTAAGATCATCCAGTTCCAACCCCCTGCTATGGCCATTGACACCTCCCACTAAACCATGGCACCCAAGGCTCTGTCCAACCCAGCCTTGAACACCACCAGCGATGGAGCATTCACAGCTTCCCTGGGCAACCCATTCCAGTGCCTCACCACCCTTACAGCAAATGAAAGCAACCTGTTTTTTGCAAGGGGTGAGCCTATCAAACCAAGTGCAAACAGCTTCTAGAAACCCTGCAGCAGGGTCTGTCTGGCTTTCAGTGGGTGTTAGTGTGGTGTATATAGGGCAGAGGCTTTGGGGTGAAATCCTTGCATTGTGTCCCAGGGCTTCCTTCAGTTCAACGCGGGGTTTCTTAAGAAGCTGGTTGTGTCCAGTGGCACTGCACTGATGCAAACCCGGGTTTAGGTTTTAGACACTAGAGTGTATCGTATCAAGGAGGAAACCTATAAAACAAACTGGAGGGAGCCAGAGAGTAATATAAGCAGAAAAATTATGCATTCATTTATAGCTATTGCAGTTTTGATGTGAAGCCCTTTAACAAAAGCTTAACACTCAGCAAGTAATTCCTGTGCCAGCAACTGTCCCACTTGGCTGCATCTCTACTTAAAACATGCTGATTTGGGGCTTTACTCCCTCTTTCTTGGAGGGAAACAGGCTGGGATGATGGAAATACATCTCAGATTTTCCCTTTTCACAATAGATTCATATTGCAGGGGATATGAACCCCTGGCACAGAGAAATCCTGCCTCCAAAGTAGTGCCAGGAGAGCCTCTGGGAATAGGGACAGGGTTAAAACTGCTTTCCTTGCTTTCTGCTTGACCTTTGCTGGGTTACTCACTCATTGGTGAGTGGCTTGTTCAGTCCCCTCAAGGCTAGGATTGACCAAGAGGCTTGGAAACCAGGGAGGGCAGCTTTCTGCATTGCTGATGGACTCATTTGGAGATGCTAGTATTTATATCAGGGTAAGTGGCTCTGGCCAGGTTAGGAGCTCACCCACCACATGCTCACAAGAAGATGACGTCTTTGCCTGCGAGGCTTATATATATATAATCTACTTTTCAAAAGCTTCTGACACACGGGGAATCAGACTGCCAGGTTATAGCATTGTGGTGTTACGGAGACCGCCCAGCACACATAGGGCATGGTGTTATGGAGAGCACTTCTGCTGACATCCATGCTGTTTGCTGATTCAGAGCAGGTGGAGATGTTCATCCATCCTGTGATGCTCTTCACTTCTAGTGGCTTTGTGATGAAGATGAGCGGGTCATATGTGGAGGTTTGCAGTTCAAGTGTGATGTCTTAACTATCAATACATGATCAGTACTGTGTTATCAGAAATGGTTATAGATATGTACTGAAAGTTTATGCAATTCCTAATGGAAGTTTTATACATATGATCCTAAAGTGGGAAAAAAGGAAACTTCAAGTACAATATAAACATGTTATATGTTTTTTATATAGGCAGCTTTCCAATCCTAAAGGGGCTCCAGGAAACCTGGAGAGGGGCTTTGGACAAGGGCCTGCAGGGACAGGCCAAGGGGAATGGCTTTAAGCTGCCAGAGGGGAGACTGAGATGAGCTCTTAGGCAGAAGCTGTTCCCTGTGAGGGTGCTGAGGCGCTGTCCCAGGGTGCCCAGAGAAGCTGTGGCTGCCCCATTCATGGCAGTGCTTCAAGGCCAGGTTGGACACAGGGGCTTGGAGCTGCTCCAGTGGAAGGTGTCCCTGCCCGTGGCAGGGGTTGGAACTGGAGGAGCTTTAAGGTTCCTTCCAAACCAGTCTGGAATTCTATGATGTTACAGCTTCAAAGTGTGTATCTCTATAGAACAGTTTCAAATGTTTCCTCTGCACAGCTGCATTTTCAACCTGGGTCTGGCCAGAGCTTTGTAGGTTTATTTATCTTTCATTTGGGGTTATATTCCTGGGATGGAATAGATGTGCCTCATATCTGAGCAACCACACACAGCCCTAAATGGGATCCGGTTAAGTTTCACCCTTACTGAAGAGTGAAGCTTGGTCTGCAAGCTCTGTAGGGGCTAGACATGAGGCAGGAGTGGAATGTTCCACTCCTGGGGCTGAGATCACTTTAACTCCATGGGGTTAAGCTCAGTAGCAAGTAACTTGAGTGCTGAGGATGGATGGGACTGCCATAGTGCACTGAGTTTTAAAACTCAGTGAGTATCTCAGTTTTTATCTCACTGCAGCCTATATTATAGCGTTACGTGCATGAACATCACTACTATAGAATCATATAATCAACTAGGCTGGAAAAGACCTGTAAGATCATCAAATCACTGTAAAGAAATGGTGCTCAGGCATTGGAACTGCTGCCCAGGGCAGGGCTGGAGTCACCGTCCCTGCGAGCTGTTCACACACCGTGGAGACGAGGCCTCAGTGCCATGGGGTCAATGGTGGCCTTGGCAGTGCTGGGCAATGGCTGGACTGGATGAGCTTAATGAAGGTGTTTTCCAACCTGGCTGATTCTATTATACTATGGACTTGTGTTGCACCTACCCAGCATCTTCCTGACAGGGTGATGGTCTTGTGTTGCCCTTCGGTTTCTCTAGCTCAGTTATCTATTGTTTAAAGACTACTCACTTTATTTCCCTGTGATTGCTGCAGTCTCTGTTAGCAAACATTGAGCATTACCCTATGGAGAGGGCATCACCTTGCCATGTTATCCCGAGGAAACCTGAGCTACTTGAGAGGGGAAACTCAAGATGCTGAAAGCAACCCAAGGAGATAGAGCAAATCGGATGGGATCTTCAGATCTTTGTGGCTGCTGCTCCCTGCTGACAGCTCTGAGCATCGTGCAGATGCTGCAATGAGCTCTTTTAGCCCGACCTTGCGTGACCCAGCACTGGGGTGTACCAGTGTGTGTGATGGGGGTGTTGACTGTCTTCACCTAGACAAGCCAGGCTTTGATGGGGAGCCTTTTTGGGAAGATAACGTGCCTCTGTGTTGCCTTGGAGCAAACAGAAATGATCCAATATTGATGGTGGCTTGAGCCAGAGGAATTGAGGGGAGAGATACCAGAGCTATGCGGAGGTTGTTGCTGACATTTGGTCTGATGATTGTACCCTAAAGCTTTGCTGACCCAAGCACTGAAGGTGATCGGCTTATGAAGAGCAAGTGGTTTTTGGAGACACCTTAAACTCTTGAGCAGGTTTTTATTGTGCATCTTTCAGGGTGTATTTAGGCCTTAGTTTTAATTATTCCTCTTCCCAACCCCGTCAAAGTCATGGCTTGTGAATGCTTCTTGTGTCTTGATGGGAACCTCCTGATGCTGGTGGGGCAGAGATGGGTGGAAAATGGGGTTAGAAGTGCCCTAAACCTGAGAACAAATTGGAAACCAGGAAAGTTTTAAAACTAGCTTTATTTTGATGTGCTTGTGTCTCAGTGCAGAAACCTGGCCAGTTCTTCTCTCCATAGTTGTGGTGGCTCATATCTGGTGTGCCTGGTATTGGCTTATGGCTATTCTGGGGCTAGCTACTGTATTGGTTTGTAGAAAACCAAAGTGTTCGTGTTCACGCTTTTAAACAAACCCAAATCTTGTTACCAGTCTGCTCCATTCCACAGGATGAAATATGAGCTAAGTTCTGAGTCCTCATCCACGATAGCCATAGGGATACATTTTCAAGGCTTAAAGTTATTTTTCTAGTTGCTAAACTAACTAGAACATTGCTTATTAGAGAAATGATCTGATTTTGAGACTCAGCAATAGATGACTTGATTGAATGAGTAGACATGGGAACAAAATGTGCGACAGAACCTTTGTTGCAGTTGCTCTTTATGGTATGGATAATACTCTGGTTTATGGCTTTCTTCTTGCTATGATGGTATTGTAATCACTGTTTACGTAGAAGAGTAGGAGAGTGAAGACCTGTTAAAGTATTTCAATAGCTCTAGATATAACCCATGGATAGAGAACTGGCATCACATTAACAACCACTTCATGGGGATCTCCAGCAAACCACTGTTTGGGAACCATGCTGGTGAGCAAATCTCTCATACACTAATATTGCCCCAGAACCTTGAGCTAGTGGGTTTCTGGTATTGCAGGTCATAATAGCTCTGCATTGGACTCTATGTGTGAGAAGACCATCAGTGGAGTTAAGTGCACTGGTCATCTTCAGACTTCAGTCAGATGCAATCCTGCCTGGGGGATGCTGGTGCTCCAGTGTAACTGGCTGCTATGGAGTCTGCAAACCAAGATTGTCTTGGCTCCCTAATATTTCTAAATCTTCCTCTCAGCATCCCCTACTTCATAAACTCTCCACTGACTATCAGTCTCTCATTGTGTTTTATTTCCCCCCATAGCTGGCGCCAGAAAACACTCTGATGTCCTTCCAGAAGGCAGTGGAGCAGAAGATGTATGGAGTCCAAGCTGATGTCGTACTGAGGTAAGCCAGTGCGCTCTTTGGTCTGAGACTGTCAGTGGACAGCCCAATCCATGCAGATGGGTCTTTGCTATCTGGTGTGTGTCTGGTTGCTACTGCTTTTTCCTGCTGAAAGGGGCTCTCATGGTGAACACCTCTGAGAAGTCCTAGCTGTGTCTCCAGTTGTAATGCACTGAGGATACTAATGGTTTCCTTGAGACGATGGTTGAAGGTGAAGTTGTCCAGGTGGAAGAACCTGGATACCTTTGTCATGAAACTCATCTTCGTTTGCAGGAAGACAAGGCCAATTTAGTGAGATTTAGAGAGGGTTATTTCAAGATCTGTTCTTTGTTCCAGGAGTTTGATAGTTCTTTAATACTCTCATTCCTTTTCTAAGCTGTGTTTTTTGCATGAATTACATAGATGCTGCAAGAGGGCATAAGTGGCACGAAGGGAGCTGTAATGCCTTATCCTGGTAAACATTGAATCTCAGACTGGTTTGGGTTGGAAATGCCCTTAAGATTATCCAGTTTCAACCCCTTGCCATGGGCAGGGAAGCCTCACATTAAGCCATGTTGGCCAAGGCTCTGTCCAAGCTGGCCTTGAACACTGCCAGGGATGGAGCATTCACCCCTTCTTTGGGCACCCTGTTCCCAGCACCTCACCACCCTCACAGTAAAGAACTTCTTCCTTATATCCAACTGGAACTTCCCCTGTTTCAGTTTGAACCCATCACGCCTTGATCCCTCAGTTTCTCTCAGTTCCAGTTATAAATACAAGAAAGACTCAAGACTCAAAGCTCCTATTTTTCCCTGACTTCTTTAGAGGTTGGTGTTGATGGAAAGATCTTTTTGCCAGGCGGAAGATGGACTCCTGAAGGTTAAATGTTATGGGGCTTATTTTTACCTTTGTATAATTGAGAACAAAAACTAAAGCAATTTCTTCCCACTTGGGAGTGGAAGGTCACTGTGGAAGGATGAAGTGTGAACTGGGATGTATGTGATACAATTCCTGTTCTTTCCAAAGTTAGTTCATTAACAGCTGTGAAGGGACAACTGCTTGACTGTCCAGACAGGCGCTCACGTGGCTGAATCAGTTGCCTCCATTAGCACAGGCCAAGGAGAAAAGTGGACTTTTGGGAGGAGGAGAGCTGGAAAAGTTCCAAGAGCTTTCCCTGTTGCCACTCATCAGCTAACCCAGAGGAGCACTCCAAGCATCCATAGCTTAATGCCCTTGATGGCCCAGTTATCTGAGGCACTCTCAAGGTGAACTCTATAAAAACAGGACTCCATTGACCTTCAGACCAAAAAGTGAGCTATCTGTACAGCTAGCAGCAGCTTTGGGAATGGTTTGTGGCACAGGACCTCCTTATCCCATTGAAAGATTCTCTTTGTGCCTGTGTCTGGATGGATCCAGGATACCCCACCTGGGATGCCTCCATGTCCTTGTAGGCATATATTTGCCATGAGTGAGCCGCTTGGACACGCGCTCAGACCCATCACATTCTGCTCCTTACCCATTACAGACCCTAAACTGGGTGGCCCTGGTTATAAAGCCAACTTTGCTTCAAGCAGCAGCACAGTATCCCTGTGTGTTCCTCTCATTCTCTACCTCATCTCACTCTCTTGTTCTAAAGCTCTGATTTCTGTCTCTGAAGTCCTTTTAGCAAATCCGTGCCTGTAATAGGTTGTGGTTAGACTTGAGTAGTGCTGAGTGACTCTGCAAAGGGAAGGATTAGAAAGGAAGAGAGCAAATGTGAAGTGCCCCCATAGGTTTTCCATGCTGTGGTTAAGGCTTAACAGTATCTGACGATGCTCTGCGATGAGATGTTAAGACTTGAGCTTCTATCTCCCTTAAACACTCCACACTTTTAATTCTGCAGTTGCTTAGCTTACTTTCTTCTTTTTAGCTGTATTTATTAAACCCCCTTGTGATTGCAGCAGCGCAGTGTGCTGCTGAGCATGGTATTGCTGTGTCAGCATGGTGCTTTGGGTTGGGGAAGGAAGTAGTTGGCACAGTGCATGCTAGAAATAGCAAACAAAGATGCCAGTGACCTTTGCGATGAGGGACTTCTGCAGGCAATGGTGAAGCAGAGGCAGCATTTGCTCCATCATCTTAAGGTATGTTCTGTTTTCCCTCTGGCTCTGGGGGTGAGTGCTGTGCCTTGGCTCCTCATTCAGGTGGGGTTTGTGTTTGAACCTCATCTCATTTCCAGACCTTATCTGAGTCTCCCATGATGAAGATGAGCTCCTTGCTTAGGTCATTGTAATCAGGCTGGCTTTATCTTGATTTCTGAGTGCAGACAACAGTCCCCTGCCCTGGATAGAAACCATCACTGCCCTGTGTGATGTTATCACGGATTCAGTCACAGAAAATGGAGTGGAAGAAAGCTTAAAGAACTCTTTTGGCTTCCCAGAACCATTTTTAAGCCATCTGCACGGACATGCATTTGGCTCTTTACTTCCATCTGAGAGGTGGGATTTCTTTCAGATGTATGGACTTGTGTGAGCATGGCTGCTTCCTGAAACCCATTTTCAATTGGGAATAGGCAATTTCAGAACAATTTTGGTAGCTTGGAACCCTTGCATCTTGCTGAAAGCCTGTCACCACTTTGTTCTATAGTCTGAGAGCCTCTGAAATCTTTTTCATCATCTACTATTAGCAATTTGGGGATAGTTCGGGTGTGTGTCTGTGCAAACAGGGTATGGAAAACCTCTGATATTGGGAGCTGCAGACCCTGCAGGAAGCTTTGGTTTGTGTGAGTGTTCAGAGTGGATGTTCTTGTCCAAGCTACTAGAGTGTGGTAGCCATCTAGAGATGGATGGGGTCTGTCAATGTATGAATGACTGCAAACACCTCGCAGGTATCTAAGAGACTTTTCTCTCTGAGTGCATCAATGGATATTGAGGCTGCTGAGGATGTGTTAAGCTGTTTGAGGTCTTCACAATGATTTTGATGTGAAGCTGTGCAAGAAGCTGGAGTCGGAACAGGCATCCATCTAGTGCTGTGTACATGGTTGTGTCTTCTGACCTTGTAATAGGGCCTTCTGCCTGTCTTTGCAGCTATGATGGAGTGCCATTTCTGATGCATGACAAGACACTCAGGAGGACAACTAACGTGGAGGAACTGTTTCCAGAGCGGGCCTACGAGCACTCCTCCATGTTCAACTGGACTGACCTGGAAAAGCTCAATGCTGGAGAGTGGTTCCTACGGGTGCGTACGGTGATGGGGAGGGTGTCCTGGAGCCAAGCATCATAGAATCCCTGACTGGTTTGGGATGGAAGGGACCTCAAAGCTCAGGGGTTGGAACTGGATGAGCTTTAAGGTCCTTTCCAGCCCAAACCAGTCTGTGATTGTGGTACACTCATGCAAGCTTGAACATGGCTTGCTGAGGCATTGCTGCAGGTACTGGTTTTCCATGCCTGCTTGGGTTCTTGCTTGGTGGAAGTCTGAATCTACCGTGGCTTCATTGCCATTCTGATCTGAGCTGATCTGGAGGTGTGATGGGGATGTCTATATGGTACTTTGCACAGAAACTTGCACATGTGGTTGTGGGAATGCAGGGAAACTGCTCCTTGCCAAATGAGAAGAGCCAAAATACCATCTGGAAGGGTACTTCTTGGGGTGTGCTTTGAAGTTGATGTTCCTTAATGTCCTTAAGTCAGGAACCCATCTCTTCTAACAGCCCTTAGCTTCTCTCTGGTCACTTGATGATTGTGAACATGGTGTGAGGAAGTACAGTTTTAGTTCACTACCATGGAAAATGACATTACTTGCCCTATAGCTCTGCTCTTCCTCTGGAAATGGGGTGACCTCTCCAGCACACCTGGCTTTCAGTAAGGATCTGTCACCTCCCCTTGGGTAGGGAAACTACTTGAAACACAGAGAAACACTTGAGCAAGCTGCAATATCATCACCAAGAGTAGCTGTCCACGTGCCCCAATGTTGGCAAGGTGGTCTTCACCTGTATTGGGGTAGTGTGGAGTTCATGACACTAAGACTGGGATGTGCTTTGCTTTCAGAACGACCCTTTCTGGACAGCTGGGTCTCTCTCAAGGTCTGACTACTTGGAAGCTGCCAACCAGTCGGTCTGCAAGCTGGCAGATATGCTGGAGGTGATCAAGGACAACACATCGCTCATCCTGAACTTCCAGAACTTGCCATCAGCTCATCCCTACTACAGCACTTACATCAACGTCACCCTGGAAACCATCCTGGCATCGGGAATTAGGCAGCAGGCTGTGAGTTCTGGGAGGCTGGGAATGGTCCCAAAATTGCCCTCCTTATGGGTTTCCCTGAATTCTTGGGTGTCTTCACTTGGGTGTCTTCACTTGGGTGTCTTCACTTGGGTGTCTTCACTTGGGTGTCTTCACTTGGGTGTCTTCACTTGGGTGTCTTCACTTGGGTGTCTTCACTTGGGTATCAAATCTGGTGTGATCCATTTTGGAGACTTAATTGGAAATGCCACCCAGTGCTAGGAAGTCATGCTGGAACAGACTGTGACTCCAGGCTGATGGCCCTAGAGGCTGGGGTTACCATGGACCTCTGAAAGCTACCCAAGGGAACTGCTGATGCAGCAGTATGCCCTGGTAGTGAGAAGTCTTGATAGCGGGTTGTACGAATGTTAGTATAGCTGGTAGACAGAGGGAAGTGATTATTCCCCTTACTCAACAATCATGTGTTCAATGTGGGGCTCACTAATACATGGCAGATAAACTGGGGTGAGACCTGCAGAGACCACCAACCTGGTTTGAGGGCTGGACAAGTGCTGAGGGAACCGAATCTCTTCATCCTGGAAAAGATAAGACTTTGAAGAGCTGCTGTTAGGTCTCTCCAACACCAGCAAGGAGGTTGTTGAGAAGCTGGAACGAAGCTCTTCACTGAGCTGCGTGTCAGGATGGGAGGCAGTGGTCATAAACTGGAATGGGAGGTGTTCCTGCTGCATATAAGGGAATGAGTTTTCCCTGTGAGGCCAGGCAAGGGTTGAGGGGGGGCCCAAAAGACCCAACTAGACATTAGCTGGATAGTAGGAAGATGTTCTTCAGTGTGAGGGTGCTGATGTGCTGGCCCAGGGTGCCCAGAGAAGCTGTGGCTGCCCCATCCCTGGCAGTGCTCAAGGCCAGGTTGGACATAGGGGCTTGGAGCTGCTCCAGTGGAAGGTGTCCCTGCCCGTGGCAGGGGTTGGAGCTGGATGAGCTTTACGGTTCCTTCAACCCAACCCATTCTATGATGACTGCCGCTAGATTATTAAGCGAACAATGCAGTGCTCAGTGATTCTGCAGAGGTCATCTGTTTGGGCCCAGCCTCTGCATGGCACAAGCTGTAGAATCATTGAATAGTCAGGGTTGGAAAGGACCTTAAGATCATCCAGTTCCAAACCCCCTGCCATGGGCAGGGGCACCTCACACTAAACCATGGCACCCAAGGCTCTGTCCAACCTGGCCCTGAACACCAACACTGCTCAGCTTGGTTCTTGCATCCACTTTGCATCCATCAGCTGAGCGTGTGAGCAGTAATTCACTTGATACACTTTCAAAGCATGGTATGAACTTAGAGAAATCCTTGCACTGGGCTGCAATAGACATAGACCCTGATAATAGAGGGTGAATAAAACTAGTTGTATCCATGCGGTTATGAAAGGTTTCTCTTGTGCATCCTGTCTACACTGTTGATTTTAGCCTTTTGTCCTTGGTTCTCTTTATGCCCTGAAATGGACAGAAAAAACAGGATTTAAGGATGCACCATGTCTCCTCATGAGCTGTTGGTGTAATCCCTTCATACCTCAACCCTTTTTACCTCTGAGTTTTGCACATCCTTTTGTGCTCAAGAATAAACCTGAAATGCGTTTGATTAAAGATGTGGGGGCTGTAATTGTCTCCTACACCATTTGTCTGACAAATGAGGCAGTCCCCCTGTGATTTAGCTTCTGGCTTGGTGTAAACTGACTGTCTTCAACGCTGCCTCATGTGAAGAGCTTTGCGAACCACCTCTACCATGCTCTGTGTTGCAGGTGATGTGGCTGCCGGACACGGAGAGGCAGCTGGTCAGACACATAGCACCGGGTTTCCAGCAGACTTCTGGCCTCAAGCTGGATGCAGAGCGCATGAGAGAGAAGGGCATCGTCAAGCTCAACCTGCGTTACACCAAGGTCACGAACGAGGATGTCAGGTACAGCCCTCTGGTGGGATAGCCCCTGTGCTCCACAGTGGGTGCTCCCAGCTCTGAGCATCCTCTTGCATCCCTGGCCCAGCAGCATCTTCTCTGCTCATCTCAGGCTGTTTTATCTGCACAGAGGTATCTTTTCAAATGGATTTGCTGTTGAAAGCTTGAGCTGTGCAAGCTCGGCCCTGCCCATCACCTAGAATGCTCCCAGGAGCTGATTCTAATTCATTATACGATGATGCTGTTTGAAATAAAACATAGGAATTGTCTGGTTCTTATTACACTGTCAGCTTAGGGGAAAAGTGAAGGCTTTTCACACCAAGTACCTCCAAGTGCTGTTTCATCCTCATTAGCTCCTGACCTTTGCTTCTCTTCATCTGCTCTAGAGTTACTATCACAGCATCTTGATTAGTCCAAAGTCTGGGGATGCTTTCAGGAATTTCTTATTGCAGGTTATCCATCCATTTCATTAATGTCCTGTGGCATCTATTGGGACTGCTTCAGTCTCCTCTTTAATGAGATTGGCACATTGTGGGGTTCCTCCAAACATCTCCAAAGGAGCTGGTTTATTTGGGAGTATGTTTGGGCTGGAAGTAGGGAAAAGCTGAGCCTACAGCTGTTTGAGAGCGTGGTCCTATTTAATGTAATCCAATAGTGTTTTCCATGGCTGCCGGCAGTCAGGCTAGCTTCTCACCCTTAGAGTCAGTCACGTATGTTACCTGCAGGATAATGCCTGCTGGTTTTCCCCTGTCTCACAGAGGGGACCATATTGAGGTGCTGGAGTGGGGCCCAAGAAGGGCAATGGAGCTGATGCACAAGTGTGATGGGGAAGGGCTGAGGGACCTGGGGGGTTCAGATGGAGAAGAGAAGGCTCAGGGGGGACCTGATGGCTCCCTACAAGTGCCTGAGAGGAGGATGGAGCCAGGAGGGGGCTGCGCTCTGCTCCCAAGGACCAAGGGATGGGCCAAGAGGAACCGGCCTCAAGCTGCACCAGGGCGGGGTTAGATGGAGCTGAGGAACAATTCCTGCCCCAAAGGGTGCTCAGCATTGGAACTGCTGCCCAGGGCAGGGCTGCAGTCACCGTCCCTGCGAGTGCTCACACCATGGAGATGAGGCCTCAGTGCCATGGGTCAGTGGTGGCCTTGGCAGTGCTGGGAACGGTTGGACTGGATGAGCTTAAAGGGCTTTTCCAACCTGGTTGTTTCTATGATTCTGAAGGCCTTGTGGTGCCCATCAGTGTTGCTGCAGTCCTGCAGCACAAACCAGAGTGAGCTCAACAAGCCCTGGCTTAACACAGCTCTTTCAATCCCTCAGAAATCAGCCTCTGGATGTAACATTGCTACAACCACCCTTGAGCATCCCCTAGCCTTTGGAGCAACTTGATCATATTGTGGGCATTGAGATGTCCACATCTTGTACAGTGCCCTTCCACCGTCAAAGTGCTTTGCTGATATTAAATTGCAAGGATTAATCTCTGTGCTGCCCATGTGAAGGAGATTAGTGATGCTGCTTCTTCACAGAGAAGGAGACAGTAATTAATGCAAATTGTATGTGTACAAGGAGTCCACTGTCAGTGCTTGGTTTGCTGCTGACAGCTCCTGTACTGTAGCTTGGGGCTTTAGCTGCTTGGAAAATGACCTCAGGAAGCTGGAAACTCTGCAACTGTCCCCAAAGCAAGGGCATGGAAACAGTAGGAATTGATGTTGGAAACACATCTGTCAGTTTTTAATTAAGCAAATTGCCAATGAAGTGTTACAGGTATCTGAGCCGGATGTGGATTTTACGTCAACATGATGCAGCACTTGGTATGCAAACACGCTGGTCCATCATTCCTAAGGAAGTACCTGATGGTTTGTGGCTTGGGTTGGAGAGCATCCAAGTGGTGAAGAAACCTCTCAAGTTCAAACTGTTTGCTTGCGATGCCCTTGGGTTGCTTATAGAGTCATAGAATAGTTTGGGTTGGAAAGGACCTTAAGCTCATCCAGTTCCAACCCCCTGCCATGGGCAGGGACACCTCACACTAAACCATGGCACCCAAGCCACTGTGTCCAACCTGGCCTTGAACACCGCCAGCCATGGAGCATTCACAAGCTTCCCTGGGCAACCCATTCCAGTGCCTCACCACCCTCACAGTAAAGAACTTCCTCATATCCAATCTAAACTTCCCCCTGTTTCAGTTTGAACCCATTACCCCATGTCCTATCACTGCAGTCCCTAATGAAGAGTCCCTCCCCAGCATCCCTATAGCCTCCTTCAGATACTGGAAGCTGCTCTGAGGTCTCCACGCAGCCTTCTCTTCTCCAGGCTGAACAGACCCAACTTTCTCATCCTATCTCATACAGGAGCTGCTCCAGTCCCTGATCATCCTCATGGCCTCCTCTGCACTTGTTCCAACAGTTCCATGTCCTTTCTATGTTGAGGACCCCAGAACTGCACACAATACTCCAAGTGAGGTCTCACAGAGCAGAGCAGAGGGGCAGGATCACCTCCCTTGACCTGCTGGTCATGCTCCTTTTCATGCAGGCCAGGATACGGTTGGCTTTCACTCTATGAAGTGAATCTGCGCTGTTATAAACCTATTCTATGCAATTCAAACCCAATAAATCTGTGATAATAGCAGCAGCTGATAGCAACAGCTCTATCTTAGAGATGAATTTCTGATGTTTGCTGGGGGACTCACGTCTCACCATTGTCTGTCTCCTGGCAGGGACTACACCATGGCAAACCTGAGTGTGAATCTGTACACTGTGAATGAGCCCTGGCTGTACTCCATCCTGTGGTGTGCTGGTGTCCAATCGGTCACCTCCGACAGCTCCCACATCCTTCGCAAGGTGCCTTTTCCCACCTGGCTGATGGTAAGAATGATGGGATGCAGTAGGGGGGTGTAGAGGTGGTCATTGACTGCTGCAGCCACATCTCCATTAGGTTTGTTCAGAAAGGTTTGGTTGGGTTCAATGTGCTTTTGTGCTTGAATATTCCCCCTTTGTACTGCTTGAACCCCAAGGTGGTAACAGGTCGTGCTCCTCTTCCACGATCCTTTCCATCAGATGGCCTCATACAGGGTTTGGGTGGGATTCTTGGAGATTGCGTTGCATGCCCCATTTAACCCACATGATTTTTCCATTTGCTCCTGACGGACAAGCATCTTTCCAGATGTGCTGAGCAGCTGTTAGAGCTGCAGCAGAATCTGACGTAGTGGTGAACCAGAAAACCTTGGCCAGGCTGCAAAACTAGCTTTCTTACCTGGTTTTAATACCAAACGAGGCCAAGTCTTACCTCTGGCTATCCCACTGCTGGCCAAGGAACAACCAGGGGCCAGAGGCCCATCACAAAGCCAGTAAATGCTCTGAAAACACCCCTAGCACTTTGGATGCTGAACCAAAACAACTGTTCATGTTGGACCGGAGAGAGAATGATGGAATAGTTTGATCAAAGCATTTCCAAAACAAGAGCTCAGCTGCAGGGGAGTAAGTGTGTGTGATGGAGGAGATATTTTCTGCTGACAGATCCTATCAGGGGTAGGACACGAGGCTGCTCTGGCAAATCTGCTTGGGAAAGAGGAGAATAAGATGAGCATAAGGATGATTTAATGTTGATGAGCTATGCACATCATCAGCTGGAGCGAGGATCTTCATCTATGCATGATGTTCAGCTTAACCTACTGCTTGTGTCTGACTCCACAAACTCACGCTGGTGTGTGCTGAAGCTGGAGATCGGAAATGGTTTTATGAAGACTGAATCTGTTGGCAGCAGAGATTATAATAATCTGAATTGTGCTGCTGCAAACATCTGTTCTCCACTGCAGCTGGCAGCCTCATTGGTGATGCTTGGAGCCCTCTCTAAGGGTTTTCCCATCTGCTGGATTTCCAGCTCATCCCTCGGCTGCAAGTGCACACTCTTACATCACCAGCAGCATAAAGATCCCTTGATTTCCTGCATATTGAAGTGCCTGGGTGCTGTAATCTAGCCAACTTTGCCATCGGAACCACTTCCATACAGGACATGGTGTGGGAGCTGGAGCAGAGCATTGCTCCTGCCAGGCTTTGTATGCCCAGCGCTCTCAGGGGCTTTGTTGGGCTTTATCACCAGCTGAACATTGGAAAGCTGTTCCGCTTCACTCACCCAGGGGCTATTTGCAATGGCAGAAATAGCATTTAACTTGTGTTGCAGTTAAACCAAAAGGAAAATTGAAGCAAAAGTGTCTCTCTTCCCTCTATTCTTGATGGATAACTGCTGGCAAGAAGAGAGCGTCAAACATGGCATAGAGGAGGGCTTTGTAAAGCTTGAGCTGGGGTTCAGCCCCAGCCTGATGCTCTTAAAGCAAGTACGCAGCATGGGATGCCCTCTAAGAGTCTCTCAGAGCTGGGGTTTGAGTTCTCTCTGCCCAGTTACACTGAGTTGATGAAGGGTTTGATGGGCTGCAAGGGTATTACAGTAGTAGGACTTATCTTGGGTAAAGCTTATAAAACCCTGACAGGTAATCCCCCTCGAACGGCCTTGTTTAAAGAAGAGGAAGTGCAGGAGAAATAGAACAGTTTCCAGAGCAGTCTCGCTTTGGATGGAACAGGACAAGTTGCCTCCTCGATAGATGTTTGCTGACCCGTGCTCCCTCTGCAGGACCAGGGAGGCATCTGCTCACTGGGCACTCGCGATAGCGATGTGTGTGGGGTGAATGCCTTTGGAAAAATGTGGTTTTCCTCTTTTGATTACCTTGAAATTCCATTGTTAGCCACTTATAAAACCTTCATTTGGTACCAAAACCTTCCGGCTTTGAGATTTCTGCAGGACGTTAAAACGTATACATGGAATACCTCTAATCAGATGTTGGAGTCTGCCCAGCAAATTCATGTCTACCTATTGCTTGGGGTATGTCATGGGAAACCCAACTTCAGCCCCGCAGGAAAACCTGCTGTTTGGGTTCTTGAGTTGTGAAATACCAATGGTTGCGTAAATGAAAGATGTGGACGAGTAGATTTTGTTCTTACTTAAACCTCAGGAGCTTTCCTTCAGAATAGTTCTGATGGCACTTTCCTGCCTGGAAAATGTCAGGAGACAGCGGGTTTGTGTCTGCTCATCTTAACAGATCCAGTAAATGTAACATTTAATGTCACCCTTCTGTAATTCAGCTGGAAAATACAAGTATTAAGTCTCCATCAGCAGCACTGGCTAATTAACCCATTGTCATGCTAATTCCATGGTACACTTCCACAGGACAAATTGAGACACAGAAAGATACGCTGAGGGGGGAAAAAGCCCCACACTGGTCTCTGCTGAGAGACAGACATAGAGGAGTTGATGGCTCCCAACTGGTTTATCCATATCACACTGCCGCTGTGTGAATTCATCTTTATGCATTATGTATTCTGTGTCGGTACTGAAATACGACTGTGTGCTTTAGTGCTGGTGGTGGCAGTTATGATGGATCTGTCAGCAAACTTTTCCTGGCTGGGACTAGTTCAGGTTTGGGATAGGAGAAATTCATTAGCATCACTCTCATGATACCGCATCATTACCATCACCCGTGTGCTGGGTGCACCCCAGAGCGTGAGCAGCAGCTCAGGGAGGGCATTCTGCCCCTCTGCTGTGCTCTGGGGAGACCCCCCCCTGCAGTCCTGATCCAGCTCTGGGGCAGCAGCACAAGAGGGACGTGGAGCTGTTGGAGAGAGGCCAGAGGAGGCCATGGAGCTGCTGCGAGGGCTGAAGCAGCTCTGCTCTGGAGCCAGGCTGAGAGAGCTGGGCTGGGGCAGCCTGGAGAAGAGAAGGCTCCTGAAGGGGAGACCTGAGAGCAGCTCCAGTGCCTGAAGGGGCTGCAGGAAAGCTGGAGAGGGGCTTTGGCCAAGGGATGTAGGGACAGGCCAAGGGGAATGGCTTTAAGCTGCCAGAGGGGAGACTGAGATGAACTCTTAGGCAGAAGCTCATCACTGAGAGAGTGCTCAGGCATCGAAACTTCTGCCCAGGGCAGTGCTGGAGTCACCGTCCCTGCAAGTGCCAACACACCATGGAGACGAGGCCTCAGTGCCATGGGTCAGTGGTGGCCTTGGCAGTGCTGGGGAGTGGTTGGACGGGATGAGCTTAAAGGGCTTTTCCAACCTGGTTGGTTCTGTGATTCAGTGTGCAACGTCTGTGTGTATCTGTGTTTTCCCACAGACTTCAATTTCCCAGCAGCATCTTACCCTCACCTCAAGCAGCAGCTGAGATAGAAACTTTCAGCTCTCCAAGATCTCTAAGGAAATGTCAGCACATGAAAGGAGGGAGCGTTTAAAATTGTTCCTGTTTGTGGTTTTTCCTGATAACATCATTTTCAGATGAAGGCATTTTAGAAATGTCATAAACACTTTGATTTATGTGCAACTCCTGCAGCTCTTTCTGCCCTGGTCATAACTTTGCCATTGTGTGGTCTGTCTCTGATTGAACAAACCAGAAGGTTCAAGTTCTGCCTCTGTTCTTTGTCTTCCAGCCTCCAGACGAGTACCGCCTAATCTGGATCACATCTGATCTCATTTCATTTATCATAATTGTAGGAGTTTTTATATTCCAGAAGTAAGTAGCATTGTTACAGCTCGATTGCCGGGTTATTTGTGACATGTGCTTTTGTTCAGAGCATGGGGTGGAGGTGGGAGAGAGGAGCAGCATGCTCCAAAGGTGCTTGGATTGCAACAGCAGGGAAACTCTTTGTTATAACCCCCTACAGTGACTGCAGATGGTAATTCCACTTCTGAGATGTGGCATTGAATTGGATGTAGTTGCTACTTTGTGAGAAGAGAGAGATCTTAAGGTAGTTGTGATAGGTACTTTGCTTTACTCATAAATGCTTGTGGGAGAGAAACGAAATGCTTTAGGGTAATAGACGCTGAGGAAGAGATTAAAATGTTTTAAAGGAAGAGTCATGGAATCATAGAATGGTTTGGGTTGGGAAGGACCTTAAGGTCATCCAGTTCCAACCTCCTGCCACAGGGAAGTATGCCTCACCCTAGACCATGTTGCCCGAAGGCTCTGTCCAACCTGACCTTGAACACTGCCAGGGATGGAGCATTTGCCACTTCTCTGGGCACCCTATGCCAGCAGCTCAGTACCCTCAGAGGGAAAAGCTTCTTCCTTATCTCCAACCTGAACTTCCCTGTTTCAGTTTGAGCCCATCACCCCTTGTCCTATCGATACAGTCCCTGATGAAGAGGTGATGTTCTGAGATTCCACCATTATAGTCTTCAATTTTCTGAAATCAGTTTCTTCCTGCTTGGATGAAGAAATACAAATATGATTTAGCAAATCAAGTCAGTTGCTTAGTTTGATGCCTAGAGAAAGTCTCTCCATTTTCCCTAGAAAAGGGACAGCAAGGATTTGATGAGGGCGTTGGAGAAGCCTCTGTGTCAGCCAGGGTCCCTGAAAACAAGCGTGGAGTATAAAGCCTAGAGGCAGAACAAGTTCAGACCCTGATAAATCAGCAGGAGGTAAATCAACTTCTTAATGACAGAGGTGGCAAAGCTGCTCTCCTCCTGATTGCACTGGAGGAATCCGCAGTGTCCTACCACTGATGTGCCTTTTCTCCTAGGAGGCATTTTAGCTGTCAGTGGTGACAGGGTAATAACCCTCCCTGGGAAGAAGTGTGAGCTCAGAGACTACAGCCTCTGTCACTCTGAAATTGCATCCCTTATTCCCCTGGCTCTATAATCTCATCTGCTTTGGCACGCACAAACGACTGTCCTGAAGACATCAAGGGACCTACGCTTCCCTTCTGTCTTGAGATCCAAAATGCCTTCATGTTAGGAGCAGCAGTTTAATTTACTCCAGCCTCCTGAGCT
The DNA here is from genome assembly GCA_017639245.1 of Myiopsitta monachus. Classification (NCBI taxonomy): domain Eukaryota; kingdom Metazoa; phylum Chordata; class Aves; order Psittaciformes; family Psittacidae; genus Myiopsitta; species Myiopsitta monachus. Next base: position 96,308,799 of record CM029919.1, on the reverse strand, counting down.
AGTGATTTTGCTGTCACAGTTGTCCCAGATCATCTGCTCTCAGCAATCTCTTTTCTTCCCTGGGTACATAATTACCCAGGTATTTTTGCTGTGCTACAGCAGGCTATTGCTCCTGCCGCCACCTTCTATGAGTTTGACTTCAGGCCGCATGTTGGATCTGTTTATAATGGTGTCAAAATGCAGAGTCCCTTGCTGGTAGACCTGTGCCCAGCAGGTCCCCAGTTGCAGCGTGCTGACAGAGTGAGCATCAGATTCATAACTCAGATTAGATTGGGTTTCCCAGCAGCTAATGAAACCACTGACCAAAATGAGATTAAAGTTTTCCTGAGTGGTCTTCTGGCCCATTAAACTTCTCCAGAAGTTCACTGTGGCTGTGTTGTCTGGAAGCTTCCTCCACTCCCTTAAATACATCAGTCGGTTTAATAAGAGATGTCCCTGTTCTTTAGACCCTAGTATTTCTCTGCCAGATGCATAAATGTAGGGAGGAGTCTGGAGGCAGGGAATGACCTCTGCAGAGCAGGATTTGAGGGCCAAGTTGACATTGGAGCCATTTCCATCACCTCCCATAGTCAGTTTTAGAAGGGTTTCCTGAAGGGGACCCAGGAGAGCACAGCTGAAGGAATTAACCATTCCTCATGAATTGGAGCCATAGGTGTCAGAGCACAGTGAAATGGTGCATGCTCAGAGGGAGCAGTCACAGCTCTATGGACTTTGCAATAGTTGGTCTCTTCCTATCTATACGTATATAATTTCTTCCAGTTTGGAAGAGGTTTGGTGGAGTAGGGTAAGGAAGGAAAGCATTATTGCAGGATTTCTCTTCCACCTTCAGTGTGAGAGAAGTGAGAAGAGCTGGAAACCACCACCAGCTTTCCTCAGGGTCCATCAGAATGGAGCACTCTGCTCCCAGCCTCTGGACCTCACATGGAAAGGCAGTTGTTCAGAGAGGTCTGGCCGTGTCCATCATAGCGGGGCTGAATGTTGGCTTTTGGATCTCTCCCTTAGGACAGCTCATAGAATGAATCACAGACTGGTTTGGGTTGGAAGGGATCTTAAAGCTCATCTAGCTCCAACCCCTGCCATGGGCAGGAACACCTTCCATTAGAGCAGGTTGCTCTAAGCCCCATCCAACCTGACCTTGAAACTCTTGAGGGTTGGATTAGATGACCTTTGAAAGGTCCCTTCCAACCCAAACTATTCTATGGATTCACCCTCAAGTATGTAGGAGGAAGGAAGGAGAAACTCTTGCTTTTCCAAGAGGCTTGTGCAGGGCAGACCCATTTCCATGCCATTGCAGTTTCTCCACCACATGAAAGCATTTGTAGCAATATTGAGGATATATCAAAACCAAATCACGGAGAGTTGCCCAACTACTACCTGCTGATGTGATTCAGCTCCGGGATATGGGGTTTGGCATTTGGCCTTAAGTGTTGTGGTTTCTTGTTTTGTTCTGTTATTCCAAGTCAATTTTGGGGCAAACCAGAGCTGCTTCCTTCATGCAAGGATGGAGGGGGTGGGTGAGAACAGAGCCACCGCTTCGATGTGCTCGTCCTTTCTCCTACGCATGGCTTGGCTCTCCTCTGTAGCCATGGGTAGGGATTGCTCCTGCTCTTCTGCTTCAGCCCAGGCGACAGGATCGTGGCAGCCTCTCCGGAGGGGGAATGCCAACTGTGATGACTTCTAACTGATCTCTTTTTGCCTCTTTGCCTTGGTTATTTTCTTACTGCTCTGACTGTTGTGCATGTTCCTCCTCTTTCTCTCTCTGCTGCATTCTGGCATCTCACAGCTATCACATGATCAGGTAATTCTGGTGCTTTCCTCCTCTTTCTGTTTTCCATTCAACCTTCCTTCCTCTCTTTCTTTCTCCCTCTTTTCTATGGCTTCACTGCAGATGGACGCAGCTTTTCACGATGCTTTCAAACATCTACCTTCACATGGGGGACCATAAGTGTCTGAACATTGCATAGCCCATAGCCATGAAGCTGGTGATGTTTTGAAGGCAGTCTGACCCTGATGCAATGATCTAAGTTGCTGCCTTTTAAAACAGCCCTATTCTGAGGTCCTGCAGCATGTTATGATTGAGAAAATCCCATTGGATGTAATGCTTTCTCCATGGAAATAATCCCATGCAAAATATCCCCTTCCTTCCTGCATTTACCAGTGGGTTTTGGCACCAATCTCTTCTAAATTGGCCATTTCCAAAGAAAATAATAGAACTTGTTCAGTGTATAAAGTAGCACTTCTCTAGCCCTGGGAATGAATTGATAAGGCTAATAGCTGGAAGGGTTTGGCTCATCAACTGCTGCACTTGGAACTTGGGATCTTTGAGTCTCTTTCAACTTACACCACCATGAAACTGGAAATTCAGTGTGAAAATAAATAAGAAAAGGAAGAGAATGAGCCTGGGATGGTGGATTTGGAAGTGTCATCAATTGGAAAACCAGATTTCTCCTTGCATTGGCTGTTTTCTCACCTGATGTTTGATTTCTCTCCTTCCCTTGGAGGGAAGTGCTGTCACTTTCCTGCAGTAAAGCCTTCACTGTGTCCGTACTGGGACCAAACTCTTTATGTGTTTCCTTCTCCATTCCTTCCGCTGTGTGCCATGGGGTTGGATTCCTGAGGACTTGGCTTCTCCCTATCTGTGCTTATGTGCCCCTTTCCCTTTGCCCACCCATTGCCGCAGGGGTTGGGGTTGGCCATCTGCATTGCCTGCTCCATGAGGTTCCTTGGACTCAGCATTATGTCCTCAAAGCATCTCCTCAAAGCAGGACCTGGCTATGGGGCTGAGCTGAGCCCTTCTGTGGGTGCAGGGAGGTTGGGTGTTTTCCCCTTTTCTCCTCCTCTTTGCTCCCTGGCTTGTGGATAAGGAGAAGACAGGCATGGAAGAGTTGGGCAGGCTTTAGGCAAGAGCACTGCAGGATGGGGACTCTGATTGCGGCTGGCTTGGCTCTTTGCTCGCTCCATCTTATCACCTTGGTACCAAACAACCCCATTTTCTTCCCTTTCCCACCCCATTTAGCATCTCCCCTCCAAAGCAAGGGTCCAGCCGTGGCCCTAACACAGTGTGTGCTGTCTCTGTGTTGTTGTCCCAGTATTTTTTAGTCTGTTCCCACCCCGTGTCCGTCTGGTCCGCTTTGACGCCAACCTCCCAGAACAAGACCTACCTGCTGTCTGTCTGGCCTTTTTGCACGCTGCTGTCCTAAACGTGGTCGATCACAACAGAGCCCAAGGGGGTAGGAGAGGTGCTGTTTTCTCTTAAACAAGCTTTCTTGGAGACCCAAAGGCTACTGAGCATAGCAGAGGGTATTTCATATGGTGTTGATTGGAGTTGCGTTGTGGTTAAATGTACTGGTGGCTCTTCTAAGATGGTATTTTGAACTACCATGGGGTTACCCTCTCCTGGCTTGGTCAATCAGAGCAATGCACCCCCATGAGACGTCGTTGGTCCCTTGTATGTATTTAACTGCCCTGGGTCTCACTGCAGCCACCATGGGAGAGGGAGAGCAGGAGGAGAAGAAAGCCCTTGGGCCCTGCACCCCTTTGAGGCTGGGCTGTCTGAGCCTCAAAACGCCCATGTCCTCCATGGGGCATCTAGGACCTGTGGGCAGGAGATCATCATGCCTTTGGGCTATGCGACCCAGCCTGATGCTGAAAGCCCTGACGTGGTGGGCAAGGAAAAGACTCGTACCAATTATAGTTTAAGGAAGGTCTTATCCTGTGAGGTCCTATGCACTTGCAACCATGTTGACCTTAGGGGGGATCTACCTGCATGGGACACCAAGGGCAAAAATGGTCTTCCAGAGTGGCTCAATTTAGATGATGACAACAGAAGACAAATATTGGGGTGTTATTTTTAGCTATACTTTAATGTCTTTGCCTCCTTCCTCTGTGTTGCTTCTGTCTGTGGGTCTGTCACTTGTGTTGTGTTGCCATCCCACCCCTTTTCTCTGTAGCAGAGCATCCACCTTCATCTGTACCCCACTCAAAGCCTGATGGCACAGCGTCACCCGTGGGATTTGGGAAAGGGATGGAAACCCCATGGAATTGACACTAGCGAAAGTGCAGAACCTCTTTTGTGGCTGTTGCTTTGTCAGGCTGATGCTGTGGATCCAAGCTGGAGATGAGTGGGGTTTCTCAAACCCTCTGCTCCTGGGGGCTGGAGAGGGAGTTAGGACTATAAGGGAGGGTGGTTGTGACCCGTTAAAATAAACAGTTTGACAAATCGCCTCCTTTTATGTGGGGAAGCCACTAGATGGTGCCAGAAGATCAGAAACCCCATAAACCGCCTTAAATCCCTGCTGTTTCTTCATCAAACCCCCTCATAGCATCCCTGGCTGTGGCCAGGAGAATGGGATTTACTTGAAAGCCTTCCTCGGTGGAAGCGGGATGAATTGGTGGGGTGTGGGCTATGAAAGCCTGGCTTAAACAGCATCCCTTTGCAATAGGATCTTGGGAATGGCTGCGCTGGGCCCACCAAGCCCTGTTCTTTCTCCCTTATTGCAGCAGCTTACACTCCTGAGGGTCTGAAGCTGAGGATCTGCTACAGGGGTGCTCTCAGGGTGAAAAACAGCTTTAAAGGCAAAATGCCCCTTAAATTTGCTCCCATTTCATGTCGCTGTCAGTAACATTCTTTATACACGTTCAGTAATGAGAATAAGTCTGGCTAATTTTAAGTCAAGCCAAGTTCCCACCAGCCTCATATTGTTCATGTGCCAGAAACTTTTGGTGGTGCTGAGTTTCATCAGGGCTTAAAAAGTGGAAGGTTTGCATAGCAACATTGAAGTAAAGGCCTAACATTTGGGAAGGGAAGAACACTGGGAGAAATTGCATTTAAAGGCACTGTATGTGACCAGCTCCCTGCATTGGGACTGCTTGAACTTCCCTGCAGAGCAGCTCATGATAGTGTCTCTGATGTATCTCAGGTTTGAGACCTTAACTTGCCTTTGAGCTCTCTTCTGCATGGAATGGTTTGGGTTGGAAAGGACTTTAAGATCATCCAGTTCCAATCCCTTGCCGTGGTCATGTCACTCAGTGAGGAAAAGGTTATGGTTTCTTGGTTTGGTGCCTTGTTCTCTTCCTGTTTTCCAGCCCTGAGTCAAAATAGCCCTCCCTCCCTTGGGCGGATGGATAGATGATGTGATAGGGGTTTGGGGCATCTGCAGTCCTTGGTGGAATTAGGGTGCTCAAGGAGGTTAAAGATGACCTGCTTGTATGTCTATACCCCTCTGAGATAGCATCCTCATCTCTAAACATCCTCCTGCCATGCAGGGTTGTGTAGGTGCAAGGGAGCAAGGGGTCTGGGGGACTTGTTGGTCTCTACGTCGGTGGCCACTTGCGCTGAGGATGCTCCTGTGGTTGGGGGGACCGGTCTCTGATATCCCCCTCTTGTCTTGCAGGTGGCGCTTCGGAAGCATCAGGACCTACAACCCAGAGCAGATCATGCTCAGCGCTGCTGTCCGCAGGTCCAGCCGGGACGTCAAGATCATGAAGGAGAAGCTGATCTTCTCGGGTATGGATGGGGCAGGTCAGAGCCCTTTGCTCCATCACTCAGCTGACACCCTGCTCTCTGCTGGTGGAGGAGGTGGACTTGATATGGGTGTCATCTCCTGCTGGTGGGTCAGGGGGACTGGACTGATCCTGCTGCACTGAACCACATGTGGGATATGGTCATGGCCATTCCAAACTAGTTCAGGTCTGAGCAGTGATTTGCTCGGAAATCCTGCATTTTACTTTCCAAGTTATGCCATGCAGCTCTTACAATCTTGCAAGGTCTGAAATCAGAATCAACCAGGCTGGAAAAGACCTTTAAAGATCATCAAATCCAGCCTTAACCCCAGCACTGTCAAGGCCACCATTAGCCCGTGTCACTACGGGCCTCATCTACGTGGCTTTTGAACACTTCTAGGGACGATGATTCCACCACTTCCTTGGGAAGTCTGCTCCAGTGCCTGACCACCCTTTTGGTAAAGAAAATGTAGAGGTAGGCTCCAGTTTGGAGGCAGACCCTGTTCAGAACTGGTTTTAAATGGGTGCAGTGTAATTATGCCTGGGGTTAAGTCTCTGTAGCATCAGATGGATCCCATGTGCTGGAATAGCATCGCTGCTCAGTGCCTCAGTTTCCCCACCAGTGGGGTACCTCCTGGTGGTGCTCACTTGGTAACCTGGTGGGGTTTGCATCTCTCTGACCATGTCCCTGCTTTCTCATTGCCTCCCCAGAGATCAACAGCGGCGTGGAGACCACGGACGAGCTGTCTCTCTGCTCCGAGAACGGCTACGCCAACGAGATGCTCACCCCCACGGACCACCGGGCCACCAAGCTACGGATGAACTGAGGCGCTCCGGTCCAGCCCTTGGCACGTGGCATCCCCTGCGCTCACTCCGGCAGCGAGAGCCGTGCTCTCCTGCTTGCTGCGGGATGGGAACCTGTGAGGAACTGCTGGTTGAGCAGAGACCCCTTCCCATACCCCATCCCTCGCTGCTCCACCTCTCTGGTTGTGAGGTTGGGGGGCTCCTTTTTGTAAATATGTAGAAAATCCGGACAATTTTGTGTCTCTCTTTTGGGTTTTTGAGTGTAAGTTTTCCAGGGCATGAGTGGAAATTCCGTGTTCATTAAATCCTCCACCTTGAATCTTGGCCTGACAGCCTAAATCCTCTTGGGGGGGCTCTGAGAAACCCACGTTGGACGTGTCTCTCCTTTCTCCCCCTTGCCCAGCTCCATTCCTTCCCTTGGTGCAGTGACTGTGTAGCTGAATGTTGTGATGTTCTTGTGAAGTGTCGTTTTGTTATGGGTTTTCTCTTGATTTCCTTCCCTTTCCCCCTTTCCTGGGCAATGAAGTTTTAGCTCTAATGCAACAAGAGGCTGTTTGGAAGAGAGAAGTTCTCCTGGGAGAGGAGATAGCACTCAGAGCCAGGGAAAGGGTTGCACTGGCTCAGTCACTTGGGCACCTTCTCCTTATCCCATCCTCCTTTCCCCAAAGCCTGGATTCTCAGTGATGGCTTGCAATAAGCAATGCCATGGGCACCATCACCACTCAGATCTGGCTAAAGTGCCTGCCACTCCAAGTGGCATCTGCGGTTGCTCCTTGTTTCCCTGTCCTTGCACCCACATAGGAATAGGAGGTGATGGTGCAGTGCGAGCTTCCCCTTCTCCAGGCCAGGGAGAGGCCCATGGGTGAAGGAGCTGTATATAGTTTGGAAGCTGAAGGAGCCCCAGAGTATAACTTATTCCTGCAAGGAGACCTTTCCTCCTTGCTTTACAAGCAGGATCTTTAGAGCTGCATGTTCTTGTCCTCCAAAGGAGCGATGGTCTTGCAGCAGATGCTGATAGGCTCAGGAAGGTGAGAGCTCTCATCAGCGCATTTCCAACACAAAAGGCTTTAAACCAAAATCCTAAACTAGAAGATAAAAGCTTAGAAACCAAGTAAATGACAACTGAATTTTATCCCCTCCCTGAAACAGCTCAAGGGCCGCTTCAGCTCTTGGAGACCCACAAGTCCTTACGGAGAAGAGCCTGTTTTTGGGTCGCTTTGCTGTTCACACAAGGCCAGTTCCCAAGGCAGCTGAAACCAGCCGGAAGGCTGCTGGAGCTGTGAATGGGTCTTGGCTCAGTCCCCATGGCCTTTTGGTCTTGGGTTGCTTCCTTCCTCGCTGGATCTTGGTCGAAGCAACGTGAGAAATCCCATTGAGGTCGAGCTTCCTTTGAAGCTTGGCGTGCTCTGCCTTGAAAGCAATGGGACCATCAAAGCCGCTCACCATGGAGGGAATGGGAGCTGAGCCTTCGGGTGCTGGCCAAGCTGGGAGAAGTCACCTTGCAGAGGGGAAAGGTGGTCTTGGGGATGCTGATGTGCATCATGTTTGGTACCCAAAACATGCTTGGAAGGAGCAAGAATAAGCCACAATAAAGCAGCTTTGAGCAGTTTTGGCAGCACTGAACTGCTCTACCTTAAGCTGTACTTGAGCAGCATTTTGAAATCCCAGTCTTGGCCTTAGTGTGTAATTGAGGGCAAAAGTGGCCAACTTATCTGTGTAAAAGAAAAATACCCCTATATGTAATGGATTAATATGGATTGTGATGCTTCAGTAAGCAGTGCAAATCAAGACTTCAATTCTCTTGCGTCTCCTCTGGGTTTACATGAATGTAAGTGGAGTAAGACCCTGGTCCACGCTCTTACTTGCCCCGAATACCTTCCTTCTCTATGGTACTCTGAAAACCAGTGTGGTTTTCTTCTGCAGAACTGCAAGGTTTTGGTGGCTTTGAAGGTGTTTGAGAACAAAGCTGCTTCTCCCTTTAATGTGGTGCTGTCTGAAACATTCCCAGGTGGATTGTCATTGCCAAGCTGAGAGATGTTCAGTCTCAGCATCTGTTGATGATCACCTGCATGTTCTGTTTTCATCCTTGGAGATGACAGTTATTGAGAAGTGCTTCAAAGCTTGGAAGTGTTAAAAGCAATCCAACAAGGAGTTAAATTCACTGTTTTCTTTCCTTTTTCTAAGGACAAGACCCAAACCTCATGCGCGATGCACTGACCGTTGCCATTATCATCCCCGGTGTTTGCTACCTTTTCTTTTTTAACAAAAAAGAATGATACTTTTGGGATGAAAATAGAGCTAGACCAAAATAAACTCTGCGATGCTCTGTGAAATAAACTGTCAGTATTCCCCTGCCAGCCTGTGGTGATGTTTTGTGTTCTGGGATCGCTTGTAACATGGTGATGCTTTGATCTTCATCCTGTTGGATCTGCCTTATGAGACCTTCATAAAGGTCCGGCCAGAGGGGAGAGGTGGAGATGCATTGTGAGTGGTACAGTTACATTGCATCTCTTCCTGATGGCACAGAGCTGAGTGGTGCAGTTAACATGCATGAGGAGCGGGATACCATCCAGATGGACCTGGACAAGCTTCAGAAATGGGTCCACAAGAACCTCATGAGGTTCAACAAGGCCAAGTGCAGGGTCCTGCACCTGGCAAATCCTGGTATCCACGCAGGCTGTGGGATGAAGGAATTGAGAGCAGCCTGAGGAGAAGGACTTCGGGGTGCTTGGGTGAGGAGAAGCTCCCCATGACCCGGCTTCAGTGTGCGCTTGAGCCCAGAACCCCCCTGTGCGGGGCTGCACCCCCAGAGTGTGAGCAGCGGCTCAGGGAGGGGATCCTGACCCTCTGCTGCGCTCTGGGGAGACCCCCCCTGCAGTCCTGATCCAGCTCTGGGGCAGCAGCACAAGAGGGACATGGAGCTGCTGGAGCGAGGCCAGAGGAGGCCATGGAGCTGCTGCGAGGGCTGGAGCAGCTCTGCTCTGGAGCCAGGCTGAGAGAGCTGGGCTGGGGCAGCCTGGAGAAGAGAAGGCTCCTGAAGGGGAGACCTGAGAGCAGCTCCAGTGCCTGAAGGGGCTGCAGGAAAGCTGGAGAGGGGCTTTGGCCAAGGGCTGTAGGGACAGGACAAGGGGAATGGCTTTAACTGCCAGAGGGGAGACTGAGATGAGCTCTTGGGCAGAAGCTGTTCTGTGTGAGGGTGCTGAGGCGCTGTCGCAGGGTGCCCAGAGAAGCTGTGGCTGCCCCATCGCTGGCAGTGCTCAAGGCCAGGTTGGACACAGGGGCTTGGAGCTGCTCCAGTGGAAGGTGTCCCTGCCCATGGCAGGGGTTGGAGCTGGAGGAGCTTTAAGGTCCCTTCAACCCAAGCTGTTCTGTGATTCTCCGGTTCTCTCCCATCCCGGTTCTTTAAGGTGGTAACTGTAAAGCAGTCATGTAGAGAGGAGACAACTGCAGACCTGAGCTGTGAACAGTAAACATAGAACAACTTTTCAGTATCTGTGGCCACATGGGGACAATGATGCGCCCACAGAACCCATCAGGCAGCGGTTTTAAACCAAAAAATGGTTTATAATGGGAAGCAATTTATTTCTAACACACGTTATGTAAGTCATGGCCCCAGGGTGCAGTGAGATCCACAAACCATAAGCAAGTTCATGGAGCGATAAATGGCTCATACGTCCATTAGCACGTATTAAACACAGGAGTCCGGATGCATGGTCCTGCTTGGGAATTCCCTGAGCAGTTCTTTGCTAAGCATGGGTATTAAGGGAACTTTTGCTCTCTTTGGCTTGTTCTTTCCCCAGGATCTGCTCCCAGCTGCATGGAGAGGATGCTTTGGGTGAGAAGGGGATCATGTCTGGGTCAGTGTGGAGTTGTTCTTTGTTAAGCATCTGTTTTCTCCAGCCCCTCAATGGCTGCATTTGACTGATAGGCTTGGATTTGCCTTAATCCCTTTCAGCTATCTCCCTGGTTGGTGATAGATACTCAGTAGCGTGTCAGGAATTTGACTGACTTTGGGGCTATCATTTGAGTGTTGCATATAAAAGTGCCCTAGGGGAAGGGGTAGAGCTCCTGATATCGACACTATTGAATAATCCCTAACTGGGGGCTGTGGTTGCTGTACCCTAGGGAAAGATACCGAGAAGTTGAAAGGATGGAAATGAGAGGCAAGTAAGCTGTGTCTGCTACTCAAATAAAGGAGCTGAGGATTGGTTGCTGGCTTAAGGCCCACATGGCTTGGGACAGCCAACATTGTGCTGTTTAACTCTTTTTGTTCCTTTCTAAACCTGCCCTTATTTATAAGAGCTTAGTGGTACAGCTGGGATAGCTCTTGTGCTGTCTGGGCACCTTTCCAGCCCTTTACATTTGGCAGTTGCAGTGCTGGGCTCTGGGAGGTGATGCTGATGTGACCATGCCCTGGGCATACACAGACATCTGCCATCAGGAGGATCTTATGAATATATATATATCTTATGGATATCTTATCCATAGGAAGAGAGGCTGAGAACATTGGGGCTGTTGAGCCTGGAGAAGAGAAGGCTACGTGGAGACCTCAGAGCAGCTTCCAGGGTCTGAAGGGGGCTACAGGGATGCTGGGGAGGGACTCTTCATCAGGGATTGGAGCGATGGGATGAGGGGTGATGGGTTCAAACTGGAACAGGGGAAGTTCAGGTTGGAGATAAGGCAGAAGCTGTTCCCTGTGAGGGTGCTGAGGTGCTGGCCCAGGGTGCCCAGAGAAGCTGTGGCTGCCCCATCCCTGGCAGTGTTGAAGGCCAGGTTGGACACAGGGGCTTGGAGCAGGCTGCTCTAGCAGAAGGTGTCCCTGCTCGTGGCAGGGGTTGGAACTGGATGAGCTTTAAGGTCCTTTCCAGCCCAAACCATTCTATTTCTGTTCTAATGATTCTATGATTCTATCTCTGCTAAAGCCTTGGTATGACGCAGTGGGTAGGAGCTTTCGAAGTTCAAATGCAGTGTGAAAAGCCCAGTCATGATGTGAGCAGCAGCATGAGGCTGGAGGCAGGTTCCTCTCCTGGCCTCTCGGTTCAAGCAATCTCTTCTTGGCTGAAGCTCCTGACCAGGTTTCAACCTCAGTGTGAGTATTAACTGCAGGTGAAATAGGAAACTAAGTTGGGCTTTTCCATCCTCTTATACCTCTTCCTTCTGGACCCTGTTTCTGTTGTAGTTACTTCTCTGTCCTTACTCATCTACTTGGCTCTCCTGCTTCACTATCTGCTCCAGGAGGCTGGTGCCTGCCTTTCACTTCTGCTGCCCAGCTGATGGTGAGAAGAGGGTCTCCTGACTCTCTCCATGACAAGGTGGAGCCTTGGATGGGGGTGCCAGAAGTGCACAGACAGCTGTCCTGGATAGGATGTGTTTCCTTCTCTTGGGCATGTGCTGGGGAGGTACAGACCACAGTGTGATCATCTCTATCAAGATGTTTCCATAGCTTCCTTTACTTGATTTACCCTAAGCTCTATTCTACATCTCCTCTTATCCTTGGCATTCTCTTTTCCCTGTTTTCTCTTCAGCTTAGCCGCATCCTTCTTCTTCCTATTGCTTTCTCCTCATACATGCACACTCTGCTCCTTCGGGCAGCTTCGGTCCCGCATTCCCACGGAGCCTTCCCCAGCAGATGCCTGGTGTTCCTGGTGTTACGTACTTGCAATTCCCATTTTGCATCCTTTTAGTTCTCATGGCCTTGTGCCTATTTGCTTCTATGTGCCAGGGGCTGAGGTTTTTTAATGTGAAGAGAGGATTTTAGAGTCCTAATTCACTGCAAGATCACTGCTTCTGGTGCCTGCATCTACCTTGAGAGAAGACCCAAAGCACTGGGAGGAAAGGAGAGGTTGAGCCCTGCCGCTGTATAAGGTACCCTTCCTCTGATGTTGGCCAGCATCCCTTTCATCCTTTTATCCCTCCAATGTCCTGCACCTATGGGGGTATTCAATGCTTTTTGTTTCATGTCAGAAGGCCACAAATGTGGGTTTTAGCACAGCCTTTGCGCAGTGACAACCACTTTGGGCACACATGGGGATATCCAGGGCCAACTGCAGTGCAACCTGGCTGTAGAAATCTTCTCCGTAAGCAGCTTGGTATGGCCACGGGGATATCTGCACCCTGCAAAACCCTCTTATTGTGGTTTGTGTGTTTGCAGCTCTTAGTAGGTGGTTCCCCCCACCCTTGGGGTGTAGACACTGCTCAAAGCTGGGGTTGGTAGCCCATGCTTTACGGCTGCAAGGAGATGACAGCTTTGCAACCTTGCTGAAGAGATTCCACCCCTCTGAACACCTTTTTGTTGTGCCCCACAGGGCAGGATCAGTGCTGTGCTGCCCCACTGAGTCCTCGTCATCTCTATCTCCATCCGAGCACAGACATGGTCGCAGTGCCAGCTCTATCAGGGTGGAAGGTGCTAAGAACAAATGCCCCATTCCTCCCAGCTCTCTGCACAGGCTGGGAAACCAGAGTCCCTTCCAGGTTGCCAGTGATTCATATGCAAATGCGGGGAGCAAGCAGGGTGCCAGCTTGTGCCCTGCATCCCAGTGATGGGAGAAGAGCAGAAAGGAGCCAGCAAGCAAATGTGATGGTGGTGCCCTGCAGAAAAGTGACTTCAGTGGGGTGACAACATGCAGGGGCTGGTTCTTGTTAGTATTTCTCTCCTATCTAGTGAGAAATAGCCCAAATTGTTCCAAGTGATGCTGGGCAGGAGACGGAAGGCTGGCTGCATCACGTTAGAGCTGACAACCTTCAGTGCAAGGGTTACTGCATGGAGCGTCCCCAGGGCTGCTTTGATCCCTGCTATGGGCACTTCAAAATGGGATGGAGTTAGAGGGCAGGGTGCAGAAAACCACATGGGACCAACTTCCCCTTCTGCTCTCATCATCCTCAAGGACCTAATTATGCCACATTAATGAGGGGCACTGCAGCTCCTCCCTGAGCCGCTCAGTTGCTGCTCCAGGAGCCTTTTTGCTCATAGAGCCATATTTTATCATCTTTAGTGTGGTTTCCAAGTGAGACGGAGCCTCTATCCAATGAATCGCTCCACCTGGACCTCAATGTGCTCTCCAGATGGCTCAGCCCCTCTTAAGCTGCCCTGGTGTGATGTATTTTCCCTGCGCTGGGATGGGTTTTCCCTGCATCCTGGCTCCTCCCTGCTTGGCTGTTACTGACAGATGCATGGCTAATGCCCTGTAGCTCTCTGGCATGTCATTCAGGAGAAACAAAAGCAGATTTCCCCCCCCCCCAGCTCTCAGCAGTGAGGATAAAGGGGATGCTTCTGTGCTTCCCCTGCAGAAGGGCTCAGTGTGCTTTGCAGAGGGAACCTGGTTCTGTTCAGAGACCTAATGTGAATGGGAGTGCTCCGAGGGTGAAGTTGAGTCTTCACTTGGTCCCACCTGGAGAACACAACTTGTGAGCAAGGTAATGTTGGACTTCTTGCACTGGGGAGGCTTGCAAAGTGTATGTATATGTATACATATATATGTGTGTGCGTGTGTGTGAGTAATGCAGGGATTGATTCTGTGTGTTACTTGGATGGAGAGGGTGTCCTAAAGAGGAGTATGGGTGATGGTGAAGGGGTAAACCCACTCTTTCTTTGGCATTGGCATCATCTCTCTCACGGGTAGGCTGGAGGGATGTGAGCTGGGGAAAGGCATTTGGATTAACTGGGGAGGGAAGATGGGAATGTCTCCTTGTAAACTTAAGCTGCTTCTTCCCAGCATGGAGCTATGTGCAACCGAATGGATCGGAATGTGTGTGGATCAGGGAGAGAAGTGGGGAAAGTGAGGATAACAGTGTTTGTTTCTTTCCTGGTTGGAGCTGCATGTGTTAGGAAATGTGGAGTCCATCCCACTCTTTGCAAAGACATCTCTAGAGTCCTACCTTTGCTGTAACGTCTCTAAAGCACTTTGATCCAACCAACAGCTGGTCCCTTCTTTACGCAGGCCTGGCCATCCGTCAGCAGAGTTTGGGATGTTTAGAGCCTTCACCCACTCCCATGGGATTCCTTAGATACCTCATTAGGGCTTGTCACGCTGCTTCACTGCTCTTTAGGTCTCTGCAGCATCCCCATAGCACGGGCGGAGGTGTTTTCCCGCTGCTGGGGGATCCTGGAGGTGCAAGAGATATGGTGGCGTGAAGATCCTCGGGACGAGGCTTGGCTGTTCCACACACAGCCACGAGGTGTCCTCTGGAGCCAATCCGAGCATCTTCGGGATCTGTGATCAGATGCGAGGACTCAATGGGGAAGGCGGGTGTAGGGAAAGAGATGAAGGGGTAGAGTCAAGAGAGGGGGTTTGACTCATGAGAACTTCAGTGTAATCCTCCTCAAGGGCTGCGCTGCCTGCCTTCCTGCAGGGGAGTCCATGAACACCACAAAGCCATTGATGTCCAGCACCTTGTCACCCCACTGGGGACAGAGGCTCGTGAGATGCTCCAGAGCCTGGCTTAAGAGGTCCTTAAGAGCAGAGCCTGAGCACCCCCCCAAATGGCTCTTTGCTGTTACACAGCCTCAGAAAAGCAATCCAAACCCTACATGGCCATGGTAGAAGCTGTGATCAGGTGTGCTCTGATGGTCCTCACTGGCACCCCACTTAATGAGTGCTGCTGACTCTGTCATGCTTTTAGAACACGAGCTGTGGCACTGCTGTGCTCCTTCAACATAAATAAATGCTAGAGCACCTCCCATATGGAGACAGGCTGAGAACACTGGAGCTGTTCAGCCTGGAGAAGAGAAGGCTGTGTGGAGACCTCAGAGCAGCTTCCAGTGTCTGCAGGGGCCTACAGGGATGCTGGAGAGGGACTCTTCATCAGGGACTGTAGGGATAGGGCAAGGGGTGATGGGTTCGAGCTGAAACAGGGGAAGTTCAGGTTGGAGATAACAAGAAGCTCTTCCCTGTGAGGGTGGCGAGGCACTGGAACAGGTTGCTCAGAGAAGTGGTAAATGCTCCATTCCTGTCAGTGTTCAAGGCCAGCCTGGATGGGGCTTGGAGCAAGCTACTGAGTGGAAGGTGTCCCTGCCCGTGGCAGGGGTTGAAACTGGATGAACTTTAAGGTCGCTTCCAACACAAACCAGTTTGGGACTCCTGTGTTGAGCATCATAGAATCATGGAATGGTTTGGGTTGAAGGTATCTTAAAGCTCTTCCAGTTCCAACCACCTGCCACAGGCAGGGACACCTTCCACTGGAGCAAGTTATTCAAACCCCATCCAACCTTTTATTGGATCGGGTTGACCTGACATCTCAGTCAGGTGTTTTAATAGTGCCCTGTTCTTGTGTCTCCTTTGCTGCTTCCCCATCAGGATGCATCGAATGATGAAAGAAGAATCAAGTTTCAGGACAAGCAGCCTGGAGAAAGTGACGCGGGACCCGAGCAAAGAAAAGCTGCACATGAAGCTCTGCAGTGGGTCCTGCCATGCCGAGCAGATCCTCCAGACACTCAACTCCTACAGGCAGAGCGGCATCTTCACCGACGTGGTGCTATTAATTGACGGACAAGAGTTCCCCTGTCACCGTGCCACTTTGTCAGCCAACAGCACCTACTTCAGGGCCATGTTCGGTGGCAACCTCAAGGAAGGCCACCAGGATATCATTAATATCCAGAAGATATCTGCTTCCACTATGTCTCTCCTTCTTGATTATATGTATGGGGGAAACATCATCATTCAGGAGGACAATGTCGAAAGCATCTTGGAACTGTCTGACCTGCTGCAGATCTCCAAGCTCAGAGATGCCTGTGTCACCTTCCTCGAAGGCCAGCTTCACCCATGCAATTGCTTGGGCATTATGAAGTTTGCTGATTCATTCTCCATTGCTTCTCTGACAGAGAAGAGCAAGAGGTTCATGCTGGAGTGTTTTGTGGAGGTGTCGTGCCATGAGGAGTTCCTGGAGATGGATGTCAAGGAGCTGGTTGAGTATCTGTCTGATGAGGAGCTGGTGGTCCCCAAGGAGGAAGTGGTCTTTGAGGCAGTCATGCGCTGGGTACGGCATGATGTGCCTGCCAGGAAGGGAGCCTTGAAGGACCTCCTTGAGCATGTACGTCTGCCCCTGCTCAACCCCACCTACTTCCTGGAGAAGGTGGAAATGGATGGGCTCATCCAGGACTCTAAGGAGTGCATTCCTTTACTGCATGAGGCCCGCAAGTACTACATCCTGGGGAACGAGGTCAGCTCGGTGCGATCAAGACCCAGAAGGTAAAACTCAGCATCATCATCCCTAAACCAGCATGGCCTCAGCTGATGGATCTTAAAGTCTGAGTGGGGTTCTTGGGTTGTGTTATCGTATTTTTCCTCTGATTGCATCTTGTTTGGTCTCCCTGCTTCCAAAATGAAGGCATTGGAGATGTTTGCCTGACTCTAAGGATTCCTATGAATTATAATAATGCATGTGACACTTCTTGGGGAGCAAGAAGTGTTCTAGTTACACTGCTCTGGGTGTGCAATGATGTTCTCCAGGTATCTGTTCAGATTATGGGCAGGAAGGGGTGTTTTTAGCTCTTGATCTGCTACCACCAATGGGTAGAGCACTGGGTTGGGACCTGTTTTCCATTCTCAGCTCTCCTCTTACTTCACCTCTTTTGGTTTCTCTCCCACCTTCTCCATGCTGGAGGAATGCTCGGACCACGTCAGTCCTCCTGGCTATCAGCATGGTGCCTTGCTCAAAGCCATTGCTGCAGGGTCAGGAATTAACGTCCAGGGATCAAAAGCAGTTACTGTCCTAGATGTTCCCAAACTATTGTTCTTTGCATTGATTTATTGATGAGCAGCAAGAAGATAAAGAGATGCTGATCCAGGCAGCTGCCAGGGTAAAGTGGAGGAGGCAGAGAAAAAGTGATTTCTAGCATTGGGTGTGTGTAGGAAACTGTGCCTTCTGGTGACTGTTTAGTTTGGACTTGACTGGCGACATTTTAGGTCTCCGTTGTTTCTTCATGGTGCTGCAGGTTCCTTATGGTGTGCTTGGTAAGAGTGCTGATGGACATCTCTGCTCTGGGGTGGGTTGTCATATCAAACCAAGTTGGTTTGTGATGCTTCCTATGCTTTTCCAGAGGATACCCATGACCACAGGGCTGCAGTGCCAGGTCCTTGTGCTCTCCTACTCTTCAGCCCAAGGAGCGCAGTTTTTATGTCACTCAGTGAAGCATCCTGGGCAGAAGGATGGAGGCTGCCCCAGTGCACCTCAGAAGTCCCAACCTGGCATTTAGATCGTGTTTCTGTCAGGTGGAAAAGGAGGTTTAACACATGTTCCTTGTGTCTGATACCAGAACAAGCTCCAGCCCAGGTTGGATGGGGCTCGGAGCAAGCTGCTCTAGTGGAAGGTGTCCCTGCCCACGGCAGGGGGTTGGAACTGGATGAGCCTTAAGGTCCCTCCCAACACAAACCAGTCTGGGATTCTATTATATTCAGAACTGCTCAACAGGGTCTGTGCATCCTTAAGGATGCAAACAGCTAAAACCCCCTGTGGCTAAATCCTGCCCCTCAGCATCCACATTTTACCTCCCTCCTTTCACAGCTTTAGTCTCAAGGGAATTGCCTCAACCTTCACAAACCAGGGCAGAGCTGGGGATTGATCCAAGTCTTTCAAATCCTCTCTCACCCTCTTCCTTCCTCTCCCTCCTCTCCTGCAGAACCATTCCTCTCTTGCCACCTACTACTTGGCAGGATTTCCCTTCCCCTCATGTCTGCCTTCTCTGCTCGCTGCTGTTAGAGCTGAGGAGAGATTAAGATTTCTCTGTGGGCAGAGAGCTTGCTCAGGCAGGATGCCAGGAATGGCTTTCCATGCCTGTGGCTGTGCCTTGAGGATTACTAGGTTGGATTCTGCTGGAAGGGGGAGGGTGAGTGGCAGGAGGCAATCTCATGAGGGCCTTTTAAAGCTCATTCCCATTTTCTTTCCCTATGCAGTTTGGACCTCTTCCTACCTAAGCCTTTGGGAGGTACCTTTGATTTCATCATGCAGATAAAAGGGAAGATGCAGTGGTGAAATGATTTGCCCAGAAAATCAGTAGTTGATACAGGAGAGGATCTTGCTCTATCTGTGCTGCCCGTGTCCTGGATAGGATGGGAGGGATGATGGAAGATCTGGTCCAGAAGCTTACCCATGCTTTTCGTGGTCTAGGTTCATGGAGCTGTCAGAAGTCATCATCGTCATTGGGGGCTGTGATAAGAAAGGGCTTCTGAAGCTGCCCTTCACAGACCTCTACCACCCAAAAAGCAGGCAGTGGACAGCCCTCTCCAGCGTGCCTGGCTACACCAAGTCAGAGTTTGCTGCCTGCACACTGAAGAATGATGTTTACATATCAGGTGAGACACCCTGGACCAAACGGTCCTTTCCTGGTTGCACCTTTGCTTGGACAGCTACTCCTTAGGTGTATTCAGTAGGACTCATTCGTATGCATCTGAGTTTGGAGCAAAGCCACTTCTTGATGAAGTTTATCCTTAAGTGGTTTGGGTTATACCCAAAGGAGCAATATCACTTCTGAGTTGGAGGATGGCAGTATGAACAAAACCTTTCCCTCCTGTTGGGGATCTATCAGAAGTGTTTAGCCATGGAATGAGCTGGTTTTGGTGTGTGCCATCAAGACAGAGCTTCCTAAAATATCAGTCTCCTGCCTCAGTTAAGTATAATGTCTATCAGATGAGATCTATATAAAGGATGGAACAGTATAACAAATGCCTTGAAGTCCATAAAGTATCTCCCTTTGGAAGCCGAGTTTACATGGCCATAACCCAACAACCATATTCTGGCCCAAGTTGTTCGATTGCATGGAGGACTTACACGATATTGTGGCGTAGTGAGGTGATGGAGCTCTCCTTGGGATCACACCAACCCTCTGTCCCTCTGTTTTCAGGAGGACACATCAGCAGCAATGATGTCTGGGTGCTGAGCTCCCACTTGAACGTCTGGATCAAGGTTGCTTGTCTACAGAAAGGCCGATGGAGACACAAAATGGCAACTCTTCAAGGAAAGGTAAGCGGTGGCCTGAATCTGGGGAGAAGCCACACGGAGCACCCCAACTTCTCCTGCTGCCCAGTACAATGAGAAACTGTCATTGTGTGTTTGTCTTCTGGGTCATCTAGAGTTGGATTTAGAATCATACAATCATAGAATCATAGAACAGTCAGGGTTGGAAAGGACCTTAAGATTATCCAGTTCCAATCCCCTGCCATGGGCAGGGACACCTCACACTAAACCATGGCACCCAAGGCTCTCTCCAACCTGGCCTTGAACACCGCCAGTGATGGAGCATTCACAACTGCCCTGGGCAGCCCATTCCAGTGCCTCACCACCCTCACAGTAAAGAACTTCTGCCTTATATCCAATCTAAACTTCCCCTGTTTCAGTTTGAGCCCATTACCCCTTGTCCTATCACTACAGTCCCTAATGAAGAGTCCCTCCTCAGCATCCCTATAGCCCCCTTCAGATACTGGAAGCTGCTCTGAGGTCTCCACGCAGCCTTCTCTTCTCCAGGCTGAACAGACCCAACTTTCTCAGCCTATCTCCATAAGGGAGGTGCTCCAGTCCCTCATCATCCTCGTGGCCCTCCTCTGCACTTGTTCCAACAGTTCTATGTCCTTTCTGTGTTGAGGACCCCAGAACTGCACACAGTGCTCCAAGTGAGGTCTCACAGAGCAGAGCAGAGGGGCAGGATCACCTCCCTCGACCTGCTGCTCACGCTCCTTTGGATGCAGCCCAGGATACGGTTGGTTTCTGGGCTCAAGCGCACACTGCAGCCGCCTCATGTTCATTTTCTCATGGGCCAACACCCCCACGTCCTTCTGCGCAGGGCTGCTCTGAATCTCTTCTCTGCCCAACCTGGAGCTGTGCCTGGGATTGCTCCGACACAGGTGTAGGACCTTGCACTTGGCATGGTTAAACTTCATCAGGTTGGCATCAGCCCACCTCTCAAGCGTGTCAAAGTCCCTCTGGATGCCATTCCTTCCCTCCAGCGTATCAACCGAACCACACAGCTTGGTGCCATCGGCAAACTTGCTGAGGGCGCACTCGATCCCACTGTCCATGTCACTGATGATTTGATGGGAGGACAACTAGAACATAATGAAGATGTCACTCTGTGTGTGCTGTCACCTGATGTAGCCACAAAGGAAGTTGTAGCATTAGTACCTATCGTGGTGCAAGACTTCTACAGATAGCTGTGTTAAGTCTTTGGGTGAAAGCTATACACTTTGGGGTAATTCATAGAATCATAGAATGGTTTGGGTTGGAGAGAACCTTTAAAGGTCATTTAATCCAACCCCAAGGTTTTACCATGGCTCAATGTCCATCGTTCTGGCCAAGTCCTGGTCTCTCCTCCCGTACACCATGACAGCAAAGCCCCATCGGTGAGTCCAGGAGTTTCTAATCCGCTTGCTTTGCTCCTCTTGTGGCAGATCTACGCTGTGGGAGGCTTTGATGGCTTTTACCGCCTCTCCAGCCTGGAGTGCTACGACCCCTTCTCCAACACTTGGTCAACCTTGCCCCCGCTGCCTCAGGCTGTGAGCTCAGCGGCTGTGGTCTCCTGCCTCAATAAGCTCTATGTGCTAGGAGGTGCTGTGGATGACACCGCTAACACTGACAAGGTATTGCGGGGGCATCAAGGATGGATGGGGACATGAAAAAGAAGGTTTGTCAGGGAATGTGGAGGGAATGGGGTTGTCCTTGACCCACAAGGGCACCTTTTTTGGAAGAGTAATGAAGTCTCCCTTACAATAAGATGTGAAGTCATGTATTTAAATGGAAGCCAATGAGACTTATGGACCAGAGAGGAAAGGTGTCAGGAATTAGAGTATATTAGGCACGGTTTCAGTATAGCCTGGTCAGCCCTGAGTCACCATAGAACAAACCTCCAACAGTGTGAACATCCATTCAGATAAGCAGCAACAATAGTACCTTCCTGGAGGAGACCTCTGCAAGCCAAACATGATGTTTCTGGTCTCCTGAGCTTCAGGAAGAGCCATCAGTGCCTCTCAGCTCCATCTCTGAACACTTCACCATGCGCAGTCTGGGTTGAGAACAGCCACTCTGGGGGCTTATATTTGTCTGGGAGACTTGAATGCAAGAAGCAATGCTAGAACCCCTCATCCGTTTGCTCTCTGGGAGGTGAAGCTCCCATCCATGTTTCTGTCCCTATGCCCTGTTGTTCTAGTGAATAGCAGCTTCATGCAAGCAGGGAGATGTGGTAAATCCATGCTCCCATAGCTGTGTTTCTCCTCCCAGGTCCAGTGTTACGACCCAGAGGACAACAAGTGGACGCTCTTGTCTCCCACTCCTTTCTACCAGAGGTGCATCAGCGCTGTCTGCTTGGACAACATCATTTATGTTGTGGGTGGGCTCCTCAGTAAAATCTTCAGCTATGACCCAAGGAAAGACAGCTGGAGAGAAGTGGCCACCCTCCCTGGGCCTCTGGTAAGGAAGAAGATCAGGAAAGAAGCTCTAAGCCTTCCCTCTCTATACACAACTGCAGTCATTTGGGCTTTACGGAGATTGAAGGCAAGGAAAATACATGATGGATTTGGCTCTGAGCATGTGAATGTGCAGAGCAATTCAAACATATTTGAATATGTATCCATGATGTATTCACCATCAGTGTCCATACTGCTTGGAGGAGGTCTCTTCCATGGCAAACCCAAGTTTTCTTGCTGAGGCTTTGTCTGAACTAGCTATTAATTCTAGATGAGTGTATCAGTAGGGTAAAACTATTGGTGTTGAGGACCATGCTATGTGTTTCAGGGTGAAGGTTATACTGGCTCTAGCCTGGTCCATGGACTGAACACACACTCATGGTGGCTGTATATCTTGTTTTAGTGTCATCATGGTTGGCACTAAACATGGATCTCCAAGGCCATGCTGCAATATGAACTGTGGCACAGTGAAGAGCACTAATGAGGTGCACCCTTTTAAGTGGCTTAGACGTGGAGGTGATGGATGGTTGTCTGGGGTTTTGCTGTGCTTGTGAGTCTGTGCTGCTCCTGGGGGGCTGCCAGAAACAGCAGTGGTCCCATCACTGTCTAGAGGCATGTCAAATACCTGAACCCTAATTGAAACAGTAGGATTGCAGCACCCCAAGAGCCAAACATCACTTATGCTACCCCCTTCCTGTTCCCCTTCTCCTTCCTCTTCTCCTTCCTTTTCCCTCTTCTGGGCAGGTGAGATTTGAGCCCATTGCAATTACTTAACCCCATCACCTAAAGCTTGAGGCTTACTCCTTATCTCTAGGGCTTTCCTTCTGCTTTCCAGGAGAGCTGTGGCCTGACGGTGTGTGGAGGGAAGATCTACATCCTGGGTGGCCGGGATGAGAATGGGGAAGGCACGGACAAGGCATTCACTTTCGATCCGGTGACAGGCAGCGTGGAGCAGCAGCCGCCGCTGCAGCGCTGTACTAGCTACCACGGCTGTGTGACCATCCTGCAGCACACCAACAGATGACCACAGGGCTTCAACTGCGTCCACTTCCCACCCAGAGCTTCCCCTTGAGACAGTGGCCATGCAGCATGTGGACAGACCCCTCATTTTTGTATGGGGAAGGGCAATAGAAGCCACTGAAGATTCTCCAGCCAGCCCCTGGTGATGGCCTGATGATACCAATGGCTTTGATGCTGATCTAGATGAGAAGATGAAAAGGTGCTGGGCTGTGTGAAGCTGCATTTAAGACCTTGCCACAGCAGGATTCAAGCATCCTTGCAGCCCCTGGGACTGCTGAATTTGACCTTTTCTTAGGTTTTTGTGGCTATAGGTGACAGTTTTCCTTTACATCAGCAGCAGAGGCTCACAGCCCTACAAGGACATGTAATTGCTGCTTTCTGATGCCCAAGACTGTTGCAGTAACAAATTATAGTTACTGGATCCAATCCTTTAGCTAAAGCTATCAGGTATTTATCTCTGTAGAACCCTGGTCCAAACCATGATGGCAATCTAAATGGCCATTAATGTCCATGAGGAATTAGACCCATTACAGCGGAAAGCTGAGATTGAGACTTCAATACTGATATTCCAAGAAAATCTCTGCACTGAGTCCCCAAAAGCCTGGTTAAACAGTCCAAGCTCTGACTTCATTCTGCATGTGCTGTATAAGGGTCTATTCTCTTAAGGCCTAGATTTCTGTCTCTTTTCGTATGTGTTTTGTGGTTGCGTTGCTGTCTCACTGTGTGTTTGTCATTGAGAGGACAAGTGAGTGATGTAGCCAAAAGTTCCTTCTTCAGAAAGCAGAAGCAGGGGGAATATTAACATGCAGGAATGAAGACCTGAAGCATGGTAGCCACAGAATTGCATTTGGCTCATTTTGGCTCTGCACTGTGCTAGTAAGTATTAAAATGAACTCAACACTTAACAGATTTGATACAGAATCCCTTGGAGCCAGAGCGTGCAGCTCATTTGGAGGGTGAGTTTTCAATTCCACACACTGTGTTGCTCCAAGGCAGTTGGTCTCAGGTCTAGAAATGATCCTGAGTACATCTGGTTAGGTAGAATAACCATAGATTTCAGTGTCATTGTAGAGTGGGGTCTCTTAAACTCCGATTACTTGTACATTGTGGGGTGTACCCCTTATAGCAGGCTGCTGCCTGGCTGCTGGCTTCTCTGCACCTTCCTTTCCTCACCCCAATGATGCCTTCTTCCAGAAGTAGGGGAAATGACTTTGTCCACTGGTCCAGATGCTCCCCTTTCAGGGCCATTTAGTTGTCTTAAATCAGGTTTTGACTGTTTCCCCCATATAGCTGGTTTCTATGAGGTCCTCTTTAGTGCTTCTGTCAACTCTGAGAAGTTCACCTCTTCTTCATAATGACATGAGGCTTACCTGTACAACATAGCAAACAGAAGTCTCTACTGAAGAACCAGAACTGGTTGTACTAGGACACACTGATCTTTTCTCTTTAGGAAGTGTATGTTCTTCTATTGCTGAAGAGGCAAGCACAGTGTTTCACTGCATAAAATGTGCCTTATGCTCTTCATAGTCACATCTAAGAAGTCTCAGGGCTATCAGAGTCATTCTGATCGTCAAGGTGCACTATTTGGATGCTTTCAGCCTCAAATTCTCCTTAAGGCCTTTGCATGTGGGTTAGCCCTTTTATCAGATCATGAGCAGCATAATGTGTTCTTTAAGCAATACGAAGGAGAATCAGTGCTCATATAGGTTATTCCCATGAAGGCAGAAAAGGAAATTCATGCTGGTAAAAGGCAATTTTACTGCAATCAAATTGCATCCACAGTGGGGTGTTTAATGGAATGGAGATGTGGAAGAAACTGTCAGCTTTCCTTCAGCTGGTTAAATTGGCACAAAAGAAAGCACAAGCGCATCCACCTATGCTGTGATAGCCCTCAGGGCCAAAGGCCTCTATTCTTCTATAGCCTGACCTCCTGAGGGATACAGCTCACCTTTCCTCTGCGTTTTTGCCTCTCCTACTGTTCCCCTGTGCCTTAAGCAATTCACTGCTTTGGTATGGGCACCCTGTCAAAGTGTGTGGCTTGGGACCCCCTATCGCCACCTTGACCCGTGATTCATATTGTAGAATGTTTTGTGTTGGAAGGGACCTTAAAGCTCCTCCAGTTCCAACCCCTGCCATGCGCAGGGACACTTTCCACTCGAGCAGGTTGCTCCAAGCCCTGTGTCCAACCTGGCCTTCAACACTGACAGGGATGGGGCACTTACCACTTTGATCAACCTGCGCCAGTGCCTCAGCACCCTCACAGTAAAGAACTTCTGCCTTATATCCAATCTAAACTTGCCCTGTTTCAGTTTGAACCCATTACTTCTTGTCCTGTCCCTGCAGTCCCTAAGGAAGAGTCCCTCCCCCCCATCCCTATAGGCCCCCTTCAGACCCTGGAAGCTGCTCTGAGGTCTCCATGCAGCTTCTCTTCTCCAGGCTCAACAGCCCCAATGTTCTCAGCCTGGCTCCATACAGGAGCTGCTCCAGCCCCTGCTCATCCTCGTGGCCTCTCCTGCACTTGCTCCAACAGCTCCACGTCCTTCTGATGCTGAGGACCCCAGAACTGCACACAGTGCTGCAAGTGAGGTCTCACCAGAAAAGGGAAGAACCTTGGATCATTCCACTCAGCCGAGGGATAGGCAAACTCTTGCTCCTATTTTGGCATGATAGAAAGAGTATTTCCAGAGAAAATGAGAAGTGATTTGTCTTGGCTGATTCTTGCTTTCCTTGTGACAGAAGTACACAAATCATGAACTTATCTGCCCCTGCAATCTGCTTCTGTATGAGACAGCATTCCTCAGACCACATGTAAAGCACCTCCTTGCTGTGTTTACAGCAATGCACATTCTTGCTGTGGGTGCTTTGTATAGCAAAAGATGTAGAAGAAAGTAGTGATCATCTGCAAAGCATGTGCAGAAGTTCCAGCTTTGTGTATTTAAGCTTCTAAAAACAAAATAAATGACTCCTTTTGCACTCCAAAGCAGTGACTGTCGATCACTTCCAAACAGCATTTAAACCTTGCCTTCCTCTCCCCATTCCTTTGGGTTTTCCTGCTGCCTGTCTCAGCAGTTGTGTTGTTTTGGGTACGTTTGCATTTTGAATGGGAGCCAGAGGGAAGAAAAAGCTTTCTGTGCACAAATCACATGGATGGCGTAGACAGCAAGATCCTCAGGGGCTGATAACATTTATCCATGACAGACAAACTAGAAGAGTTATGAATAACCTGGCAGACAGGGCTGCTGTGGAAAACAAGCTGAAACGCTTCATAGGCTTTGCTGCCTCGTAAAGAAATGCCTTTTTCGTGATGGCAAAGGAGATGTCATGCAACAGGGCAAGAAATAAATGCCACCCAGAGCTAAAGGAGGGTCCTGTGAAGCGGCGTCCAGAGGGGGCTTGGTGGATACAGTGGAGAAACAACTAAAGCAGTTTTAAGTGTGACACTTGCAAGAGGTGCGATACTGGGAGGCGTGAGCAAATGGGTGGTGCAGAGGATTGCACTGGGTCACTGCTGTTGTTGAAGTGGAGAAGGGACCATGGGATCAGATCATAGAATCATAGAATGGTTTTTGTTGGAAGAGACCTTAAAGCTCATCCAGTTCCAACCCCTGCCATGGGCAGGGACACCTTCCACTGGAGCAGCTTGCTCCAAGCCCCATTCAACCTGTCCTTGAACACGGCCACATCTGCTTGCTGGAGCATGTGAGGACTGGGAGGAGCAGAGCAGAGCCATAAGAACTGTTAAGGAGTGGGGTTACATCATGCTCAACCTGTGATATTTAGCAGAAAGAAGGCACAGCCACATTTGATACCGTGTCATGACCATGAGTGTCATGACCGTGAGTACCTTCACAGGCACTGCTGGGCTGTTTAGCTCCCCAGCAAGCAAAATCCGATCATGGGAAGAGCAAGTCATGTAAATCTAAATAGGTGCTTGTATGCTTGAAGTGAGGTTCCTAAGCTTCAGCTTTCAGCCATTGGGAAGCTCAGTGGACTCCAAAAAGATAGAATCTGGAGCTTCCTCCAAGGTCACTATGGAAAAGGGATCCCTCTAAAGAACAAGTCGAGGCCTTTGCTTTAGATATGTCTCTTGGAGCAGAATGGACTGGAGAGAGACCTTAATGACTCCTTTGAAGTATCTACCTTTAGTTGGAAAGGCTTCCTTTAGGATGAAGCCTCTTTCGTACCCTGCAAGTCCTTTCCATCAAGGCTAGAGGCATTTTTGAAGGAGATGTTTTAGTTCTACTCAAATGAACACACTCTTGGGAATGGTGAGAAACGAAGCACTTGTCTTAAATAATTTTATCACATTTTTTTTATAATTTTGTGTTAATTTTAGCATTTGTCTTAAAGGAAGTTTGAGCCTGCTGTTGTGTGGAGTGAAACCATCTGCCTCCAGCTCGGGTCTGCTGAGGCACCATGGAGCAGCCTCTATCTAGTATGTGCTTTGGCAGGAGGTGCAAGCCATCAGTGCTTCACTCTGGGCACCTTAGGGAGCTTTTCTCACCACCCAGTTCTCTCTACATAGTGCAGGCTGAGATAGCTGCATTCAATCAGGAGGCTTACTCCGGGCTTACTCATTGGAGATAACAACAGTTCCACACTGTTTTGCCATGGACTGGCTTGGGCTAAGCCCACCAGTGACTTCCACAGACCCAGATGGAGACCAGTTTTAAGACCACCATTGACTTGCCATCTACTTGGTCCTAGAAACTATTTCATCCTCTCACTCATGCTGTGTTTTCACCTCTCTTAACCCCAACCTTCCTTCTCTAGTTTTATCTTCTCACATGCAGGCTTGACCTCCAGAGATACATCCCTTGCCCCATGCCATCCCCCTGGCCTGTGCTGTTTCATCTATTCCTTTTCCTTCTTGCCCAACCACTTCAATCCCGATGCATGTGCTGTCTCTAATGAATCTATTTACTCATATGGTAATCGTTTTTACTGCATAGAGCTGAAAAAACGCCTTCCCAACGTGAATGTGGCAGCACATCACTATTCTCCGGCCCCTGGAGATGCTGAAGCTGTCTTTGCATTTAGCTGTCCAGCTGGCAGGAGATGATAGCGTCTTGGGGCAGGAGCAGGGATTCAAGTCCCATCTGAAAGGATGAGGTAGTGCTGATTAGCTCAGATTAAGGGTCATATCAGCCAGCTGGGAACTGCTGAGCAGAGATAACAGCAGCTTCAGTGGCTGTCTCTCTGGCTTTAAATATCCCTGCAAGAAGGAATGGCAGGGGGGAACTGTGTCAGATTTATTGTGACCAGATTTATTTCCTATTAAATGCAAATAATGGTAGGACCAGCAGGGTCCATCAGACCCAGACCTGGCATCAAATTCCCACTTCATGTGGAATAAGATGTTTGTAATGTTAAGAATTGAATCCTTCTTTTAGGACTCATACACGCGCTACAGCTGTTCATGGGAGTGAGCCCTGGTTTGTGTGTATAGACTCAACAGGGGTTGTCCAGCTGTAGGGCTTCGTGTGTCGGTTCTCAAACGCTTCATCTCAGACGTGCAATTGAGAGGTGGTGCGATTGCACCTGGGTGAGCTTGTGTCTGAATGCAAGGAGAGCATTTCAGGGATGGTGACTCCACCACTGCCCTGGTGCAGCTTGAGGCCGGTTCCTCTTGGCCCATCCCTTGTTCCTTGGGAGCAGAGCACAGCCCCCTCCTGGCTCCATCCTCCTCTCAGGCAGTTGTAGGGAGCAATAAAGCCCCCTCTGAGCCTTCTCTTCTCCAGACTGACTCCCCCCATGGCCCTGAGATGCTCCAACTTAACCCAAAACCCCACTACAGAACAGAAGGGGTGGTTGGAGTTGAGGTTGTCCCTAAAGACCGCACTGGGCAGGTAGGCAGAGGTGTAACATCTCTGAGAAAGGTAATTCTTGTCCCACAGAGCCAGCTAAGGGTACTCACTGCTCTGCATGGGAAGGTTGCTTGGGATCCCATCCAGCCTAGGCTTGGCAAACACTGGCCATTGACAGTCTGTGCTGGGTCTCTCTGTTCGGTTCCCATTAATCTCTGCAGAAAGGGGTTTCAGAGGCACGCCTGGGCTGCAGCCAAAAGCCTTTGTGCCCCTGCTTTGGTGACAGAGCCTGCTTGCAACGAGCTGCCAAGACACCAAAGGAGGCTGAAAGCCTGTGTGCAACAAGCCCCCACCAGCAGCAGGAAGCAGCGGCTGCTCTGCATGGAGGAGCCACCACTGCTCCAGAAGGTTATTCCATCCACGTTAAGCTGCTTGGGCAGCTCTGTTATCCGTGCAGGGCAGGGATGCTCAAAGGAGACGCAGGAGCTGCATGCAAAGGCTGAAGAGGGGGGGAAAACCCAGGATGTGGAGCTAAATGAAGGTAATTCTTTGTGGTAAAGTGCAATGAGGTGTATAAGGGCTAAACTGTGGTTGCTTCAGCAATGAAGTAGGTCTGCCTAGCACTACAAGTGGCTTCCACTGTCAAAATGCGCTTTGCTCCTTTTAATACTCCTGTGGGGTAGGGAAATACCCCAGGCAGAGGTGGTATTGGAAGCATAAAAGACAGGTGAAGACCCAGCTCTACAAAGCTCTTAGGTGCCCTGAAGTATTTTGCCAGTCACTAAGGCCAGATAAAGGCCACAGTGGCTTGCTCAAGGACTCAGGTGGGAAGCAGAGATGCGACAAGAATCTCCCCACCTGAGTTAAGGTACTTTATAGAGGTACTGGTATGAAAACCCCACAGTCAATAAAGAGATCTGGATCACTTTCTGGTCACACTTTTGTCTTTTCACTGAATGTAAAAGTGTGAGTATCAGATAGGGTGATGATTTAGAATTTCTCTGCTGCTTACAGCTGCATCCATCAGGGTCTGTAGTGATAGGGCAAGGGGTGATGGGTTCAAACTGAAACAGGAGAAGTTCAGGTTGGAGATAAGGCAGAAGCTCTCCCCTGGGAGGGTGCTGAGGCACTGTCCCAGGGTGCCCAGAGAAGCTGTGGCTGCCCCATCCCTGGCAGTGCTCAAGGCCAGGTTGGACACAGGGCCTTGGAGCTGCTCCAGTGGAAGGTGTCCCTGCCATGTGGCAGGGGTTGGAACTGGATGAGCTTTAGGGTCATTTCCAACACAAACCAGTCTGAGGCTCCATGATTCCAAATCTGATGTTCAGTGTTACTACATTTGACCATCTATCCTGCTCCTAGGAATCATTTCTCTTCATAGGCAGGACCATATTTAGTACATCATTGCACACATACATAGATTAAAGCTGCTTTGAAAATTGGATGCCGTACACTTTGGGCCCATCCCCTTAGACCTGGAAGAACAGAAATCTGCAATACATGATCTGGGTATATTGTAAAGTCTATGGCTTGAGCCCAAGCAAACCAGGCTGCATCATATTCAGCTCTAAGTAAAAAACATCAACCAAGAGAAGTTTCTCATAGCAAAACTACATATTCGCTATTTCACCCCCTTTCTTTCCTTTTAGGAAGACTATTTCCAGGCCAGGTTGGATGGAGCCTTGGATGACATGGTCTAGTGTGAGTCATCCCTGCCCATGGCAGGGGGCTGGTACTGGATGAGCTTTAAGTTCCCTTCCAACCCAAACTATTCTATGATCCTATGATAACTGAGACCCTTTTAAGTAAGAAGCCAGGGTTGAACCGAGAACCTGGAAAGAAACATAAAACAAGCAAAGCAAAGCCAACTTTCTCAGGGGAAGAGGTTTTCTCCTCCTTCCATTCCCGTCAGTGCACTCCAGAGCCCCAGTTTCAAGAAGAAACTAGAAGTACTAGAGGAGATTTATGCTTTTGGGAGGCACTGTGCTCATTCCTTCCCTTTTCCTCTAATTAAGGCATTCCAGGAGTTATTACTGGAGGTGTTAGCAATGGTATCAAAGCTCTTCATAGCGACTAACTCAACCCCCTCAACAACACTTAAGGCCTAATGTAGAATATAGGAAAGTTATTAAAAGGCCTTTTACTGACTCTTTTTTTCATGATAACACAAGAGGGAAGCAGAAAAAAACCTGTCAATGTACATAGATAGATTCATATTCAGATCATGCCACAGTAGATGATGGGGACAGTACAGTGAGCCCTTGGGGTTGCCTTAACCCCTCTGCACCAGGCCCATCAATCATGCCAAAATAGGCACCCACTGCCCCACATCTATAATGCTTTTAATGTCTCAGTGCCCCTCTTTCAGTGGAATTTGCCCAACTTCCATGCAATGAGAGTATGGTACTGCCAAAGTAGGAAATACCTTATCTCCCATTGAACCTGACCGGGTATAGGTGCCCAAGGGATTGTTGTTCTGCTTTGTTTGCTCAGGGTTGCTCAGCAAGTCAGTGGCAGAACATGGATTTCAATGCACATCTCCCATAGTCTGTGCCAGGGCTTGTGCAGTCTCAATTCTTTCAGCTCCTGCAGTCTGCTACTTGCATTCAAACACGAGCTTGCCTGGTTACAATCCCTCACGCTCTCTGCAATGCCTTGGAAAAGGAGAACGGAAATGGGCTTTGCATGACTCCAATGCAAAACCACAGCCTGGCTGGGGGAGCTGGAAAAGACAGCACTAAACAGACAAAGGCATTTTAGCTTTAGAAAGAGAAATGTGGTGGTTGAAAGTGGTAAATAAACCAGCCAGAAGTGGTTTAAAGACAGTAAATAAGGAATATTTGGTCATTTTCATAATGCACAAACTAGAGGTCATGTAATTGAATCGCCTGGGTTGAAGCTACAGACATACTTGGTGATCTTAAAGGTCTCTTCCAACCTAGTTGATTCTAGGATTCTATGCTGAAGTAGATGTTTCCCTTCATGTCATCAACGTGAAGCTGCTGCCACAAGACACTGAATGTCAAAACTTCACATGGGCTCAGTAAAGCAAATGGACAAAGTTCATGAAAGGAGAATTCTATAGGGAGCATTAACACCAAGATACCATTTCCAGCTCAAGAAACCCATGAGCTGCAAACTGCTGGGGAATATACAGTGAAAGCTCTGGGAGACCCCCCCTGCAGTCCTGATCCAGCTCTGGGGCAGCAGCTGCAAGAGGGACGTGGAGCTGTTGGAGCGAGGCCAGAGGAGGCCATGGAGCTGCTGCGAGGGCTGGAGCAGCTCTGCTCTGGAGCCAGGCTGAGAGAGCTGTGCTGGGGCAGCCTGGAGAAGAGAAGGCTCCTGAAGGGGAGACCTGAGAGCAGCTCCAGTGCCTAAAGGGGCTGCAGGAAAGCTGGAGAGGGGCTTGGGCCAAGGGCTGTAGGGACAGGACAGGGGAATGGCTTTAACTGCCTGAGGGGAGACTGAGATGAGCTCTTAGGCAGAAGCTGCTTCCTGTGAGGGTGCTGAGGCACTGTCCCAGGGTGCCCAGAGAAGCTGTGGCTGCCCCATTAGTGGCAGTGCTCAAGGCCAGGTTGGACACAGGGGCTTGGAGCTGCTGCAGTGGAAGGTGTCTCTGCCCAGTGGCAGGGGTTGGAACTGGATGAGCTTTAAGGTCCCTTCAACCCAAAGCAGTCTGGGATTCTGGTATTCTGTATCTACCTGCACCTTCTAATCACCTTGAAATACTGCACTAGGAAGGTGTTTAACCTGAGCCCAAATAGTTGGTTTTGTGCTCTGGAGGCTGAGATTTCCAAGGGCCCATGTAACTGCTGCTCCAGAGACACAGAGCAGCCTTTGTTTCAGCTGTTGAGCAGCACCAACCTTCACTCTACATGCAATATGACTTACTGTAATGTCCTGCTGGGCTGGGCTGAATTTGCCTCGAAGAGATGATTTACCCTTAAACAGCTTTTCTGCCAGAGATAGAGGGATGGGGGCTGTACAACTGAGATATAAATCAGTTGTCTCCACTGTGCCCCTCAGGCAGATGAAGTGAGGGGAGTGATCCTGCTTATGGCCCTTTGATTAGAATGCAGCATAAGCAACACAGATTTATTCAGGCCAGGGGAATACTGAGCAGCTGATCACATGCTAAATATTAATGCCCAGCTGGGGGATTCCTCGGAATGATGTTTTTCCACCCTCTGTAATGAAGCTGGCAGCAGACGCTCTCCAGAGCTCATTAATGGAGTGGGAACCGTGTCTATAAATTCAGACTCACACGGGAAGAGGATGGGGCTGGATTTGCTTTGGCTGCAGATGAGGGTTTTGGTAGTGGAAAAGAAGCTTTTCCAGCTCTGAACCGGTAAGACTATCCCCCTTGCTCTGTGACCAAGGTGCCTTGGCTAGAAACACTTTGCTTTCTAATAGGGGGGTAGAGAGGAGAGCTGATGGATTTGACTGCATGTCAACAGAAGATGAAACAGATAACTGGAGGCTCAGGGCATTCCTTCCCTCTTTCCCTGTTGTCTGCTCAGTCCCCAGTACCAGTCCTTGATGCAGTGTTTCTGTTTCCAAAAGGAATGCCCTCTCCATCAACCTGGGATGATGATGACCTCCGAGAGAAGCACTGATGTTGCCTTGGTCAGCATCCAATCACCCTTCTTAGACAGACGGGAATGTGATCAGCACACAGTGTATTATATGAAACACCTTTCTATAGGGCTTTCATACAACCTCACTCCTTTCCTGGAGTGGTTTTGACCTCAGCCTGTTCCCCCCTGATGGGAGACAATAGATCGTGGCTTGTCTTTGGTTTAGCTGTTGGCACATGGGTGTGCTTAAACCTGGCTGCGTTATAATCAGTTGTAGTAACAGCATAGCACCTTAGGAACTGCTCTGTCCAGGGCTGACTCTTTCAAGAGGCCTCAGCCCATCTACTGAGATGCTGGCAGAGGCCAGAGGATGTCTTTGTCTCAGCAGAGGTGGGTTTGGAAGAGAATTAGCGGAAGGGTTTGGCCAAGCTCCATCCTTGAAGGTTTTCAAGTCACAATTGGATAAATCCTTCAATCCAAACCCCAGGGCTGCGAGCAGGAGGCTGCACCAAAGGTCCCTTCCAGCCTCCATTGACTATGATCCTAAGGGTCAGCCATTGGAGTTTGTCAGAAGAAGCTATTAAACAACAGGAAGAGCATCTCTCCTGCCCCAGGTAATGTAAATGTGCAAAAGGAGTCTATCCATCCACTGCAGACCAAGGAGTGACCTACAGATGCAACTTGGGGTTAAAATGCCCCCAAATACATATGGATCCCATGCTGGAATTCCCACTTTCTATCCTTTGTTCTGCTGCTATTAGTCACGCTGCCTCAACACGTTCCACACCAATGCA
Source organism: Myiopsitta monachus (assembly GCA_017639245.1). Taxonomy (NCBI): domain Eukaryota; kingdom Metazoa; phylum Chordata; class Aves; order Psittaciformes; family Psittacidae; genus Myiopsitta; species Myiopsitta monachus. Next base: position 96,274,912 of record CM029919.1, on the reverse strand, counting down.
GATGCATTTTCACTTCTTTTAAAGGCCTTTCTTCTACAGGAGGTTTAATCTTCCTCCACCTCCATGTATCCATGTCCCCAGCCTTTATCCACCCCGATAATTGCATAGATACTATGGAGAAATGTTGCTTCCATAAAGACCAGCAAGATCAAAATGGAAATGCAGGAATCTCAGCATGATATTTAGTTGTCCATCAGCTGATACACATGGAAAGTGTCAGAAGACGTGATTGATGGGCTGAGCATTACCCAGCCATGTACAGTCAGAGGCAACAGCCTGGGGACTGCTCTTTAGGTGAGACCAGTCCCCAAATAGCTGCTAAATAAAGGCACATGCAAGTAAACAAGAGAATTCCCGATGTGTGTATTCCAGATGAGAAGGAATAGATGTATTTATGCCTTCCTTTGTTGGTCTTTAACCAATTTATTCCAAGAAATACAGAGTGAGTGAGGAAAATGAAGGGAATAATAAGACGGGAATGAAGCTACCCCACTGGGAATCCACCCAAACAGACGGATCTCCTACCGTATGAATATCTGATTGTGTTTCTTGCAGGGAACGAGGAGGGAAGAAGCAGGAATAGCAGCAGATCAATACCTGGCACCAAGCATGGTGGCACCAGCAGTATCTGGGGGGTTTGATCGCGGTTTGGTTTATATGACACCAGGCCTGTTGATAACAGACAGGATACACATGTCTCAATGGGGAAAAAGGATCTTTGTGCAGGAGTTTAGCTGGGTTCATTAGAAGAGATGTGAACTAGATTTGAAGGGGGAAAGGGATAAACCCATGCTTAATAGAGATAAGCCTGGGGACAGCATGCCAATGCCTGATGGTGTGCTGGTGAGGTCTTTTGATCTGCTGTCTCAGTGGAGGTGGGGGATGGAGATCCATGCAGCAGCAAAGGTGCAGGGTTGTTATGTATTAAACACCAAAGAACTGCCTGAGAATGGTCACATAGGAATTAGGGTTTCTCCTTCCAAAAAGGTGGTGGGATCAATGGCTCAACTAAAGTGCATCTACATGGATGCAGGCAGCAAGGGCAATGAACAGGAGGAGCTGGAAGCCATTGAGCAGCAGGAAAACTGATGCGGTTGCCAAAGGGATCTGGACAAGCTGGATCAGTGGGCTGAGGCTAATGGGATGAGGTTCACCGAGGCCTGGTGCTGGGTCCTGCACTTAGGTCACAACAACCCCATGCAATGCTTCAGGCTTGGGGAACTGAGGCTGGAAACTGCTCATGGAAGCGAACTGGGGGTGCTGATTGATGGGGCTGAACACGAGCAGGTTGTGCCCAGGCAGCCAGGAAGCCCCCAGCATCCTGGCCTGGATCAGCACCAGTGCGGCAGCAGGGCCAGGGCAGGGATTGTGCCCCTGTGCTGGGCACTGGGGAGGGTGCACCTCGGATCCTGTGCTCAGCTCTGGGCCCTCACTACAGGAGAGACATTGAGGTGCTGGAGCGGGGCCAGAGAAGGGCACTGGAGCTGGAGCAGGGCCTGGAACACAGTGTGATGGGGAAGGGCTGAGGGACCTGGGGGTTCAGATGGAGAAGAGAAGGCTCAGGGGGGACCTGATGGCTCCCTACAACTGCCTGAGAGGAGGATGGAGCCAGGAGGGGGCTGCGCTCTGCTCCCAAGGACCAAGGGATGGGCCAAGAGGAACCGGCCTCAAGCTGCACCAGGGCAGGGTTAGATGGAGCTGAGGAACAATTCCTGCCCCAAAGGGTGCTCAGCATTGGAACTGCTGCCCAGGGCAGGGCTGCAGTCACTGTCCCTGGGAGTGCTCACACACCGTGGAGCCGAGGCCTCAGTGCCATGGGTCAGTGGTGGCCTCGGCAGTGCTGGGAATGGTTAAAGTGGATGAGCTTAAAGGGCTTTTCCAACCTGGTTGCTTCCATGATTCTGTGATTCTATGACAGTCACTTGTGTCCAAGCAGGAAAAGAGAAAAGCTGTTCAACACAAATCTTGCCCCTCTTAAAGAATAGCAGTTAAAGGAGAAAGCCCCCACAATTATAATACAGAAGTGTTCAAGGAAGAGCAAAAGCATGCCAGAAAATTGCATTTTTATGAGTCACTTGCAGGCAGCAGCAGTTTACTTGCCAGGGCACATCTGTTTGCACCCATCCTGATCTGCCAACAGCGCTGGTCTTAGCTCGGGTACAGTTGCCACTGCGCAAACAGATGCTTATTTGGATGGCCCTAACTCCATCCTGTGCCTGACTTTACCCTCTTCTCCTTAAGGAGAAAATCATTATTATGCAGAAGTCACCCTGGGAGCAACTCTGGAATTCTGCACATCCCCCCAGCACACAGCATGGATTTTTTCTTCCTCTCTCTCAGCAATTACTATCAGTTGTCTAAGTCAGGTAATGAGCTTGCCATCTGATGCATCCTCAGTACATTGTTTCACAGTGCCCTTGGGAGTCAATGTAGGGTTTATGTGTGTGTGCATATAAATCATAGAATCATAGAATGGTTTGGGTTGGAAAGGACCTTAAGCTCATCCAGTTCCAACCCCCTGCCATGGGCAGGGACACCTCACACTAAACCATGTCATCCAAGGCTCTCTCCAACCTGGCCTTGAACACCGCCAGCGATGGAGCATTCACAACTTCCCTGGGCAACCCATTCCAGTGCCTCAGCACCCTTACAGGAAAGAACATTCGTCCTCATATCCAATCTAACTTCCCCTGTTTCAGTCTGAACCCGTTACCCCATGTCCTATCACTACAATCCCTAATGAAGAGTCCCTCCCCAGCATACTTATAGCCCCCCTAAGTATATATAGATTTTGCTGTTGCTTTTGACCTATGTTTTTATTGGACAAGACCAAAGACAGGCCTTAAAAAGTGTAAAAAATGGTCTTAATGAAAGAGCATTTCGTTTTTCAGGGAGATGGAAATATTTTGCAGTTTTTTTCATGCAAATATTTTATTAATCAATTCATAATTCAATCCAAAGTAATTTGCCTTAAAATTTTGAAAACACTACTTCCAGCTCTAATAACCAAATGTGATAGTCTGATTTCATTGGAAGCTTCCCCTTCCTCTTCCCCTTCCCCTTCCTCTTCCGCTTCCTCTTTTCCTTCTCCTTCCTCTTCCCCTTCCTCTTCCCCTTCCCCTTTCTCTTCCCTTTCCTCTTCCCTTTCTCCTTCTGTCTTTCCTGGCCAGCAAGCCTGAATTTGGCGTAATTGCAAGGTACACTTGCCATGTCCAATGATCAATACTTGGGAGCCACCACCTTGCTCCACTCACTGCCCACCGGACCAAGAAGCCTATTCCCAGCCTATTTCCTAGCCAGAAGCGCCATCTGCTGCAAGATCAACACTTCTCCAGCCAAAAAGTCCCACGTTTTCTTCGACCCCATCAGGTTTGGAAAACGCTGGGAAAGGAGAAGGTGTTTTCCTGTCCCCTGGATGAAAAGGGGACTCAGGACCTGGCTATGAGGCACCTCTGCAAAATAACCTTCGCTTCAAGGGAACAGCCTGGAGAAGAGAAGGCTCCTGAAGGGGACACCTCACAGCAGCTCCAGTGCCTAAAGGGGTCCAGGAAAGCTTTGGACAAGGGCCTGTAGGGACAGGTGAAGGGGAATGGCTTTTCCCTGCCCGAGGGGAGACTGAGATGAGCTCTTAGGCACAAGTTCTTCCCTGTGAGGGTGCTGAGGCGCTGGCACAGGGTACCCAGAGAAGCTGTGGCTGCCCCATCCCTGGCAGTGCTCAAGGCCAGGTTGGACACAGGGGCTTGGAGCTGCTCCAGTGGAAGGGGTCTCTGCCCATGGCAGGGGTTGGAGCTGGAGGAGCTTTAAGGCCCCTTCCAACCCAAAGCAATCTGGGATCCTATGACAATCTTCCCCGGGCTCATGGATCATGGCTGCTCCTGCTGGAGCTATTGTCCCTATTAATATTTTCCAATGGTTCATCCTTTTTTCCTCCCCTTTTTTCCCATGTGCAATCAGTTAATTGCTCTCTTCTTCATTACAAGCCTTCTGGGGCAGGAACCCAGGTACTATGCCGTCTGTGGGAGGAGTATATACGACCACCTAGCACAACTGGACATTAGCAGAACTCTTGCCTATGCCTGAGTCTGTTAAATGCTCTGCTGGCACACATAATAGTCTACATTTCATAGCCATTGAATGGACATTTATGAAGGTGGGAGGGACCCTCAGTCCCAGACCCCCCATAACCTGCAGTTCAACGTGCACTCACTTTTGGGGCTATATCTTTTGGTGTTCTAGCTAAACCTGGTCTCATAAGGACAGTTTGCAAGACTGAAAACCCATCTCAGTGTTCTTCCAACGCAGTGTGGCCAAGACACCTCATCCTTCTTGCAGTGTTGATGCTCACCAGTGGGTGTCATCTCAGAACCACCAGTCCTGGACTTTATAGCTGTACCCAGGTTGCATTTCAGCCCACTCCTGCTGTGCTATCCAGTAGGATTTTCTCAACCTGGAAAGGGTATTGTCCTCTTCTCCCTGTCCATACATAAGATTACAAGTGCAGGCAAAGCGACTGCAGTCTGGGTTTGCACAGTAGGAAGCATGGGGATGAGTTCTGGCTTAGCTGCCACTGTCTGGGGCTCTGGTTGGATCAGTAGCAGTCAACAGCAAGACAACATGGCCCATGCACATATCAGCTTTTACTCTTCTTCTCTTTGCAGCCCCCTCTTTTATCCCTGCCCTGCAGCTCTGGGTCCTGCTGGACCTGGGTGCTGCTTCCAGAGGGAAGGAGCTAGCACCATATGGCTTTGCAAATGCAGAACAATGGGGTTTGGGTACATGAAGAAGAGAAGATAGGATTCTTTAGGTCCAGCATATCTAAATGTAGTGAGGAGATGGGTAAAACATGCAGGGGAGAAGGCTCTGGGACCACCTTATTGCAGCCTTTCAGTACCTGAAAGGGGCTTACAAGAATGATAAGGAGAGACATCTAGTAGGGCCTGTAGTGATGGGGTAAGGAGCAATGGTTTTAAACTACAAGAGAGGAGATTCAGATGAGCTCTTAGGCAGAAGCTGTTCCCTGTGAGGGTGCTGAGGCGCTGGCCCAGGGTGCCCAGAGAAGCTGTGGCTGCCCCATTAGTGGCAGTGTTGAAGGCCAGGTTGGACACAGGGCCTTGGAGCTGCTCCAGTGGAAGGGGTCCCTGCCCATGGCAGGGGTTGGAACTGGATGAGTTCTGGGCTCTGTAGTGCATTTTATGACCTTGAGCAGACAAATCTGGAGTTGAATTACATCCCTGCTTTGCAGCACGTATGGGTGCAATGACATCATGGATGTGCCACAGGGAGGAGGAGTCAGAGCTGGAGTTTGATTACAGACCAAGATTCCTTCCCCAAACCAATTCAAGCTCACCTCTGGTCACAACTGTCTAAAGGAACATGGGGAATCAGGGTGGCTTATAGGCTCCTTAGAGAAGCACTGAGACTTAGCATCCAGCTCCACTACAAACCATCCACCTCTCTTTAGCTAAAGCCCTTAGCATCTCTGTTGATGGGTCCCCACCTTCAAAATGGATACTGCCAAAACACCACATAGGCACCTTGTGAAGGAGAAGCCATCTATTGCTTAACAGAGTTTCTTTCCAGGAAAACCCTCAATTTTGCTTAGGAGAGGGGTTTTAGAGGGATAAATCCCCTAAGGATTGAGACAGGACAGGTTGCACACTGGGGAGGCATCTCAGGACATGGCATCTGCTTCTCAGTTTGTTTTCAGCAGCATCCCACTGCCTTAGGAAGCAGCTCCAACAGCATCCCACAGTCACTCGCCATGGAAACAGCAGAGCCAGTCCCAGCAGCAGGCGGGTTAAGCCGTGTGTGATGCTCATACACAGCCGCGGGTGAACAGGTTTGGAAATGACAATGGAGGTGAGTTGCTGGGCAGGTTGGGGCTGTAGCTGTCAGGTTGCTGTTTCTGATAAGGACCAGATGGTTGGAAACCTCTAAATACATACACAATTCCTCCTTTTTTCATATTCCTGAGAAAAATGGGCTGGGATGAGGACACAGTAAAATACAGTTGTTTGTAACCACACACAGCTCACAACGTCAGCCCAACCATGATCATTCTTGAAAGTGGTCTCAGTGCTTTCCCGCTCCTCAAGCAGCCAAGTATCATATCTGTGATGAGAGCTTTGTTTTGAATACTTCTTTGATCCTCTGGCTTTGAAGGAGAGCCCCAATGGGGCTCTGACCCACAGCAGATCACAGATCACCCAGAACCATCCCTTAAACAGAGAAGATGCTCTGAGCACCTCTTCCTAGAAATGGTGATAAGAAATAGAGTCCTTCAGGAAGATGAACTTGTGGAACACCTCTGTGTCTCCAAGTGTTACTGCAAAACACTAGGCCAGCCCAAGGGTGTCTATGTTTAGGAGCCTTAGACAAATGAATCTCCTTGACTTGCTGTTTTCCTTCCCCTTCCTTCTCTTATTCCATAACATTAAATGGTACCCCAGATCTCCTGGATTTTGTAATGAGGATTTATGGGGATGTTGGCACCATAGGAAGGCTGAGCCCTTTGTCCCTGTGTCTGTTGTGTCTGAGGGCCCATCCATCCCCACGATGGGACACTTTTTGCCTTGTCCTCTTTTCCAGCCATGCCAATGACAGAGCATGCTCTGGGCAAGCACTAAACCATGCAGCTGGGTTGGGTGAAGAGCAGGTCCTTGTTTTGTATAGGGTAAAATGCAGTGGGGATCCCTTCTGGTTGGGGGACAAAGCTGCACTATGGTCTTTCCCTTGTGTTGGCCCAGGCTCCAGCTCAGACCATGTTTGGGTTAACTCCAGCAGATCTTTGTCTCATAAAGACCCAAAGCTGTAGATCATGGGCACTGATTCACCTCCCCATCCACAGCAAAGCTCAGCAGCCACCAAACCCACGAGTACAGCAAAGGTGATGCCCAGGTCCCTCCTCCAGTAACTGAGATGCCCTGGAACGACATGGTGGATCTGGCAAGGAAGCAAAGCACATGTTGGTCCCTTGCAGCCAAGAGGTGATTCCTGGAGCAAATATAGGACCTAAATTGGCAGCAGGGTGTTAGACCAATAGCTTTTTTTTCACAAGGACGCCGGGGGGTCTCAGCTTATCCTGCTCAGTGCTGTGCCAGTGTGGCTGTCCCCAACCCCTCACTAGAGATAAAGAAGGGGTTGTGGTGTCCTCAGAAGCTTCCCCAAGCCATCAGGAAGGAAGGGATTTACTTCATCCATGTATTATTTCACAATGATAAGGTGAAGGCACCTGCATTAAGCCTTTGCATCCCTCACCCCTCAATTACACTTCAACTGATTGACTCTTCTCTGCTTTTTCCTTTCTAAAGCATTGCCATTAATGGGCAAGAGGCTGATTGCAATTCACATTAATTCACTTGGCTGGGGCAGAGAGTAGAATGAACATCATCTGAGCTAGATTCACTCCCCCTAGAGATCCTTCTCCCCCTTCCTCCCCTCCTTTTGCCATCTGCTTATGACGAGGGCTCTCTGCTCTCCTCCCATCCACCAGCACGCATCCATCCATCTCCATCAGCTCAGCTAGGCGTGCAGAGCATGGTGCATAATGAGCTCTCTGCTCTAATTGGCTCTGTGCATAGTGGTTGGAAGGGGCTTTGGCCAAGAGCCTGTAGGGACAGGACAGGGGAATGGCTTTAAGCTGCCAGAGGGGAGACTGAGATGAGCTCTTAGGCAGAAGCTCTTCCCTGGGAGGGTGCTGAGGCACTGGCCCAGGGTGCCCAGAGAAGCTGTGGCTGCCCCATTAGTGGCAGTGTTGAAGGCCAGGTTGGACACAGGGGCTTGGAGCTGCTCCAGTGGAAGGTGTCTCTGCCCGTGGCAGGGGTTGGAACTGCATGATCTGTAAGCTCCCTTCAACCCAAACCAGGCTGGGATTCTGTGATTACCACCTGCTTCACGGTGGATCTGATTGTTATCCCTTCATCTAATGGTTGCTCTCCCTCTTTCTTCAAGCTCCCTACCTTCTCCTGCGTATATATTTCTTATGGAGTGCTAAATACAGAATAAGGGAGAAGATTATGGTTAAGAGGTTGTAGTTAGGGCATGAGCAACATGTGAAGTACCAAACACATAATGGGTATGGCTGAGAACATCAGCATGGCCTAGGGAATTAGAAGCATGTTTTGAGAATAGGCAGGGGGAGACAGAGAGATTAAAAGGCTCCTTCCTTGTGGCTACTATACCACAAGTATGTCAAGAGATGGAAGAGCCCAAAGGGGAGGCTGGGGCTGGTGGCTTCCAATGTAGAGGCAACAGCAAGGACATCTGCATCCCTTATGGCATACGGGTGGCTCTGTTCCACCAAGGCTCTGCAGAGCCGAGGCTTTCCAGCCCATCCCCAGGCTTTTCCTGGGGCAGTGCCTGCAGAAGTCAGGAGCACTGGGCAGAAACCAAGCCATATCTCTGCTGGTTTTCATACAGACAATGGGAAAATAGAGCCAGTGAGTTGCTGGGATGTCCAAGGATGCATGGGAGAACACATGGCCTCCTCCTTGCACCATGGGCATGTGTGCAGTTTTGGGGCTATCTCTGCACGGGGGCCACCAGATCCCTGCATTACATGTTTTTAACGTACCTTGGAGCTTACACAAGCTCTTTGAATTCTACCAGGTCACAAGCACAGGCATCTCATCTGTGAAAATGAGCTTAGAGAGAAAAAAGGGAACAGACCGTGGCCTCCAACACCAATTTAACCAAGTTCATGCCACATTTCAGGTACAGATTGCTCTTAGTTTTACTGAGATGGGGCAGATAAGTGCCTGGACTGATGCTTTGGTTTCAAATCCATCCTGGAATCCTGAAGCAACCGAGGGGGATTCCCTTTGAGGAGGAGAAGTTTGTGAGCAGCTGTTTGGTACGGGGGGTATGTTGAGGAATGACAGATGGACTGACAGACGGGAAAGACACTAACAGCATGTTTTCATCGTGTTTGCTTTAACTTTGTTTGTTACACTTCTTGTTGCCTGTGTATTTATTGTGGAGAAGCAATAGTTCTCTCCTCAGATGGGGTTGCATTCTCTGCAAGCAAACTGGGGTAAAGCAAAGGAGGGTTTGGCTTTTCATGCTGCGATTCGGTCCTGCTGTAATAGACCTGGAGATGCTGCTAAGAGCAGACCAAAGAGTGAGGTGCTGAGGAGGTGATGAGGGGGCTCTGAATGCACAGAGGAAGTCTGCTGAATGGGCTTTGTTGTGCAGGGACATACTGCAACCCCCAGACCTCGTGGGATCACTGGAAGAGCTGGAAGGGACATCAGAAGAACAGCCAACCACCTCCTCCTGGTACAGTGAACACTGTGCCAGATGTGTGGTTTTGTGGTATCATTACAGTGCCTGAAGTGGTTCTGTGGAGGGAATGACCATAGCTAAAAGGGGCTACAAGAAACCTGGAGAGGGGCTTTGGACAAGGGATGTAGGGACAGGCCAAGGGGAATGGCTTTAACTGCCAGAGGGGAGATTGAGATGAGCTCTTAGGCAGAAGCTGTTCCCTGGGAGGGTGCTGAGGCGCTGTCCCAGGGTGCCCAGAGAAGCTGTGGCTGCCCCATTAGTGGCAGTGCTCAAGGCCAGGTTGGACACAGGGGCTTGGAGCTGCTCCAGTGGAAGGTGTCCCTGCCCGTGGCAGGGGTTGGAGCTGAATGAGCTTTAAGCTCCCTTCAACCCACACCAGGCTGGGATTCTGTGATGATTGCCAAAGTCTTTACATGGAGTTTCCACTACAGCCATGAGGAGGTCATCAAAACTCGCTATCCTTCAGCTTATCCACTTCAGCAGGGCTGGCCCCAGGCTGTTCTGTATCTAATAATACCAAAAGGATCCCTGTTCTTACCTCACATCCCTGAAAAACCACTTCATCAGAATGTGGCATGCTTTGGGAGCTGTTAATTTTTGAGTTGTATCCTGCCATCTGGTTCACTTTCCCCACTGACTTGTGCAGAGCAAAACAAGGCCACCCTTGTTTGAGCACCTTGACTCCACTTTCCAGCCTGTGGATATACGTTTCTCCATGGTTTTCCCTGAAAAGCCTCCTGATTTCTGCATCCATAAATTGTGGCTGATATCTTAGCCTGGTCCCTTACTAATACGGTCTGAAATATGCCTTGTGTCTGCTCCACCAGTCAGCCCGGAGGTCCAGTGCATGTGCTGGTTTGACACATCACCTCTTTTCCTGGCTTCCGTGATTGTTTTTCCATAGTGATTGGCTTCCATAAAAGCCATTTCCAGTTTCCCCATACAGAAAATGGGAATATGAAGAGCTCTCACTCTTGGAATATTACCCAGTCCTTCACCTCCTGTGCAGACATTCAGTATTATGTCTCTGGGGTGAAGACCATGTTGAGGTGAAGTTACAGGATTAGAAAGCAAAGAGAATGGTGCAATCCTGACATCCCAAATAATTATGGGTTGTCAGCTCTGGGATGACCAGCTCAGGAGATCCATTGGTGTTTGAGGCTGGGTGAGAAGAACCACAGCAAAGGTCTGCTCTTAGGAGAGGACCACATGTATGACCAGAGATGTCCAAGCAGGTCCTTTGTTCTAGGAAGTGTCTTTTTACTTATGGTAGGTGTTCATGGTTTTGAGGCCATCTGGAGAACCTTCACGTGTCCCCCAGGGCTTTTATGAGCCAGCTGCAAGCAGAACAGCTGGAACATGGGAAAACCCTTTCTGAGGACACTCAAAAGGTAGTTGCCCAAAGAAGTTGCGAATGCTTCATCCCTGGCAGCGTTAAAGGCCAGGTTGGACAGAGCCTTGGGTGATATGGTCTAGTGTGAGGCATCCCTGCCCATGACAGGGGATTGGAACTGGGTGATCTTAAAGTCCTTTCCAACCCAAACCATTCTGTCATTCTATGCCTAGGGCTAGCCCTAAGGGATGGAGTGGACGTTGCATGATAACACACTTGGCTTCTGCTCATTTCCCTGCCCATCTATAACAAGCAGCTCACTGTTAATCACATTTGATCATCTGTTAAAATGGACAATTCCGCTAAAACCCACACCTACAACCCAGAGATTTGGTCCCTGAGGATTCTGATCCAGCTGTGCTCCAGGTACGCTGGTCCTTAGGGCATTAGGATTGTGACTCATTTCCTTTTGATTGCTGTGATTCACTAATATCTGTGGTCCGAGATCTGCCTGCTCTTGTGTCCAGGTTTCCTTTTTGCTTCCCTGCAGCCCTGTTTTCAATCTGACTCCAGCTCAGCAGGAAAAAAATCAAATCTGACGAGCTGGCAAATGGCTTCAACTCAATTAAAGCCATGATTTATGTGGTGCTTCTGCTACCTCAAGAAAGGCCATCTATTTTCCTGGTATTAAGGGGAAATTACTTTGATCTTATGAGGAAGCCAAGTTCTAGTTACTGTTATTGCATATTTCTATTAGCAAAGCTCTCTGCAGTCAGATTTGTCTTCTCCTTTGCTTAAAGAGACGGAAGCACTGGGATGTTCAGGCCTTGACACAAAGTTTGGTGCTCCCTGACCCCACAGTGTTTTCATACACTCGCCTACCTTCAATGCTGCAGGAGCTGTGTGTTGCTCCCCTGCAAACCTGCTATTTATTTATTGCCTTTAACCCTTTAGCTGAGATTTCCAGGAGCTTTAATTGTCTTTATTTTTGAGTTTCGGCCTGTTTCACCCATCTCTGAGGAAGAGATTGTCTTACAGATGCTGTCTCAATGCCTACAGCTCCAATCACCATCTCTTTAGCTGCTTTCCTCTCCCTTGCACACCAAGATATCAATGTGCACCTAAATCTCAGTGCTCAGATCTCACAGCTGAAATCTCTGCTCTTCACAGAATCATGTACTGGTTCGGGTTGAAGGGACCTTGAAGCTCATCCAGTTCCAAACCCCTGCCACGGGCAGGGAAAAACCATGGGAGACGGGCTAAATTTGGGGCAAACCCACAAGATTTGCTCCACACATTTTGCTCAGTGGGAAAATTCGGCTGCTAAATTCTTCCAAGATGCCGCCTTTGAAGGGCACGTCCCACTCACCTCGTGATTCCATGTGCGTGGCTCATTCCCCACTGGATGTAACAACCAAAGCCCTGGGGCACTTCATGGCACTGATTCCATCTCTTACCTCTTCACCCCTCTTTTAACTCCTCCCCATGACAATGAGACTGGATGGAAGAAGATGCTTTGTCCATTTAAAGGTCACGTATGAGTAGGGCATTAGAGATTTCCAGACACCTACAGAGCATCCAAGCAACATGAAATACACTGCACTTTGTACCTGCTGTTTGGCAGTCAATGAAGGATTGTGTATGAATGTGGGAGGAATCAGCAGAATACTCTTCCTTTGCAGAAATCAGTTTATTTCTCTAGAAAAGCACAATTTTACAATGATGACTATAAAAACATAGCTAAAAATTCAATCATAAAGATAACTGGTACAATTCCACATCAGCTTCCAGACACTGATGGTACTCGGGTCCAGTCTTTGATGATGTCTCTAGATCTTCAGCAGTGGGGTTGTATTAATGCACAATACACTTGGTTTCTGCTCTGTGAAACACCTTCTCACGGCTCTATAGCTCATGAGTGGTCCATGAACCACAGGTCAACACTGAATCAGTGCAGCAGAGCCTGCGCTTTACCACATGGGCCACTTCTGGTCAGATCTGTTCATTTCTGGGGGTAATTTCTTTGTTGATGTCTCAGAACAGAGCCATAAATCACCTCCAAATGCTATTAAAGAGATCTGACATCTTCACAAGGCCTTTTGCGAGCTGAGTGCTTGCAGCCTTAATGACTGAAATGGTCATTGCTTTTACAGCCAGGATTTCCGTTCCCTTTGAAGGAGACTAAAATTCAGCCTAGGAATTGCTTCTCCTGACGCCACAAACAGAAGGTGGAGGGGAAGCCTTGGCCCAGCAGAGGCTGAGTGAAAACCTAATACCTAAATCTTTCCAGAGGACGCATGTTTATTATATGAGAGAGCACTGTGGGATTTGCCTGGTAGCAGTGGAGCAGGGATACCCAAAAAGGGATACCTCTGGGAAACCCCAGGTTGGTGGGAGCTGATGGTGACCAGTTGGTGCATCCAGCATCTTACAAGCATTAAACCATGGAGTAAATAGAGTAACGAAGTGACCAGCAGGTCGAGGGAGGTGATCCTGCCCCTCTACTCTGCTCTCGTGAGACCTCGCTTGGGGTATTGTGTGCAGTTCTGGGGTCCTCAACCTGAAAAGGACATGGAACTGTTGGAACAAGTCCAGAGGAGGCCACGAGGATGATCAGGGACTGGAGCAGCTCCAGAATGAAGACAGGCTGAGAACATTGGGGCTGTTGAGCCTGGAGAAGAGAAGGCTGCGTGGAGACCTCAGAGCAGCTTCCAGTATCTGAAGGGGGCTATAGGGATGCTGGGGAGGGACTCTTCATCAGGGACTGGAGTGATAGGACATGGGGTAACGGGTTCAAACTGAAACAGGGGAAGTTCAGGGTGGAGATAAGAAAGAAGCTCTTCCCTGTGAGGGTGCTGAGGCGCTGGCCCAGGGTGCCCAGAGAAGCTGTGGCTGCCCCATCCCTGGCAGTGCTCAAGGCCAGGTTGGACACAGGGGCTTGGAGCAAACTGCTCCAGTGGAAGGTGTCCCTGCCCATGGCAGGGGTTGGAGCTGGAGAAGCTTTATGGTCCTTTCCAACCCAAACCATTCTATGATTCTATGATTCTAAATGAACAATGGTTGCCAGCACACACCCTGCAAATCCCCAACAGCTACAAACCCGGGGTAAAACCCGATCACGCTGAGCACTTCCCCCAAAAGCCTGTATTTACAAGGTTTTCCTCTTTACAGACACAGCCTAGAGTGCCCCTGCCCATTCCGAATGGCAACTCACATAACAAATCCTCTGTTTTGATTGTGCACCATATGGCCTTTCCATCCCCATTCCCTGACACAAATCTGTTCAGATTGTCTCAGCTGCTCGAGTATTTGGTCATTTGTGCTGGCACAACCACCTAATTGTCCCTCTTTGTCACGGCTCTTCGGGCCGGGATTGGGTCTTGTCAGCAGCATTGAGTGAATTTATACATCAGAGCATCTGTCCGAGGCTGGAGGGAGAAGAGTGCCAGATGGGGGATGGACAGATGTTTGCTCATCCCTAAACCCATGATTGGCTGTCAAACTAAGTCGCAATTCATTCACATTACAGTATCCCAGCTCCATCCGAGCTGGGAATATAGGGAGGCAAACAGAAAGCTCTGGCCTCTAACAAATCCTGCCAACCCCCATCAGGCAATTCACCTCAGCGGCTTTAGCAATTGAAACTGCAGCTATTTTATATGGGTTTTAACAAAGAAAGAGCCTATTTCTTGACTGTGCAATGCTCTCTTTTGATCATCTGCACAGCTCCTCTCAAAGGGCCACTTCTTTCCTACAGTTTTCCACATGGTTAATTTAAATCACAGTATTTCTCTGAAAGCAGCCATGCAGGAACACTGATTGGAGGTACAGCACCTGCCAGTGAACCCCCCCCCCCCCCCAGGCTGATACCGGCTGGGCCTGCCCTCTATTTACCCAAATTAAATGGAAGCAAGTTAATATTCCTCACCCCTAGACAGTCATCAGCTTCCAATCGGTAATTCATCTTCACCGTCTGTTTCAGGGAGCACAAAAGGGAAAGACCATTAACTCTCATTTCATAAACTCTATTGGTGGGTTCTTACCAGCTCTGTGAGCTCACATGGGTATGGCTTTCTCTGAGCTTCACACAACTGTGATCTGCACCATTTAATTAATCATTCTTCACACAAAAGACTGAGAGGACTTAAGAAATCACTTGGACCTCGACATGAGCACCTCCCACATGGAGCCAGGCTGAGAACATTGGGGCTGTTGAGCCTGGAGAAGAGAAGCTGCATGGAGACCTCAGAGCAGCTTCCAGTGTCTGAAGGGGGCTACAAGGATGCTGGAGAGGGATTCTTCATGGGGACTGTAGGGATAGGACGAGGGGTGATGGGTTCAAACCGAAACAGGGGAAGTTCAGGTTGGAGATAAGAAAGAAGCTCTTCCCTGGGAGGGTGCTGAGGCGCTGGCCCAGGGTGCCCAGAGAAGCTGTGGCTGCCCCATCCCTGGCAGTGCTCAAGGCCAGGTTGGACACAGGGGCTTGGAGCTGCTCCAGTGGAAGGTGTCCCTGCCAATGGCAGGGGTTGGAACTGGATGAGCTTTAAGGTCCCTTCCAACACAAACCAGGCTGGGTTTCTATGATTCTGTGGATGGATGGACGTTAGGTTGTGATAAACCCAGGGCAAATCCCACTGCACACTTCTGCAGCTTCTTGGGTCCTTAATGTCTCTTCCCTCCCAGCCTCCCTAAACCTCCTATCTCCTCTCCAGTCCTGCCCTCTGAAAGGCACGAGCAGTTCTGCTGTGATTAAACCAGCCTGGTCCAGTGAACTGGAAGAAGAAAGGTACCAGCGCTGGCAGAGGGCAACAGTGGGGTCTGTGCACGTGAAGCATCTCCATTAGGGATTGAGCTGTTCTCCAGAGCCTCCTGCGTGGCTGGGAGGGATGAGTGGTGGGTAGAATGGCTTTATAATGTAGACATCCCCCAGCTACTGCATGGCACATCTACTCCACCCCCGCTCCACAGCCCCAGCCTTCAACAATAGCAATGCTCAATGAATTGCAAGTGCTCTGTGTGCAAACATCCACGTTTGGAGCACAGAAGAGGCTTGCAAATGCTTCTGCACCAAAGACGCGTGCAAATTGGTGCCAGAGAAATGAATGTGCTCATTTGGGAAGCCACGTTCAAGCTTTCTCCTATAGGGCTGAGTGGTAGATACCTTTACCAGAGGTTAATAAATCGTGGAAATGAATAGATTGCGTGACCTAATAGCTCCTCTTTCATTTTGAGTTCTATGGTTTTAGAGGCTGTTTAATGGCTTTCAATAATAAACAACAGCTCTCCAAATGGAAAAGAAATTCTTAAGCAAAATATAGATGAAAACCATTGGCATGATTCAGAGAGGGGGAAAAAAAGAGAGGAGAAAGAGAAAGTGAGCTTGTTCTCTCTATTTTTCCTCCCCAGAAACAGCTACTTTCTACTGCATATCCAAAATGGGTTCACATTTATGCTGGACTCAGTAACCTGAATGAGGAACTGATTGCACCCATCAGTATGGATCTGAGAGGTTTCAAGGCTGCATGGTCCTGTGTGCACAGTGCTGGGCTCTGTAAAGGTGCTTTGGGGATGACTTTGGGTGCCCCTGAACTCTGTTTTGGGTAGAAAAAAATGGGGATTTGGATGCTGGAGTGGTTCCCTTTCCTGAATGGTGTGAGTTGCTGTGACCCAAAGGGTGTCCTGAGCATTCATAGAACCACAGACTGGTTTGGGTTGAAGGGAACTTAAAGCTCATCCAGTTCCAACCCCTGCCACAGGCAGGGACACCTTCCACTGGAGCAGCTCCAAGCCCCTGTGTCCAACCTGACCTTCAACACTGCCACTAATGGGGCAGCCACAGCTTCTCTGGGCACCCTGGGACAGTGCCTCAGCACCCTCACAAGGGAACAGCTTCTGCCTAAGAGCTCATCTCAGTCTCCCCTTCAGGCAGTTAAAGACATTCCCCTGTCCTGGCCCTACAGCCCTTGTCCAAAGCCCCTCTCCAGGTTCCCTGCAGCCCCTTTAGGCACTGGAGCTGCTCTCAGGTCTCCCCTTCAGGAGCCTTCTCTTCTCCAGGCTGAGCTGTCATCTTTGTGTCAGTCACCCAACTGTGCCTGCAGCTCATGGGTATGGTACACAAGGAACAAAGCAGGGTCAAGGTGAGCAAAGCTGTCCCTTATAAATACATACATATACATATGTATTTATGTATATACATACACATAAATATACAAGGACATATCCATCATCCACATCCCAGCTTTTCCCCGCAGGAAGAGCCACTGGCTGTCTCTTGCTTCCAGGTGGGAACTGAAAGGGAGGAAAGAGTTAAGAGCTGAGCATTTGATGCAGCAGATCATCCGCCTGCTGTGAATCAGTGAAACCTTCATCTCCATTCATCACAGCCAGAACAGCCTGTGTCTGTCTGCCTCCAGCAGCAACAGCCAACGGGCTGAGCAGCCCGTTCTGCTCCACAGACAGGCTGGGTGCCTCTTCTGCTGGCTTCATGCTCTCATTTCTATCAATAATTGCAGGGTCTGTCTCTGTCTTGTTCTTGTCTCAACACTGAAGTGTCATTTAGAGACCTTGTTTCCTAAAGAAGGATGGATGAGATGGCCTCCACAAAAGGCTCATGGGACAAGGGACCTCTGAACACCTTCAGCCCAGCTTTAGAGCAGGATTAGCCCCAATCCAAGGCCAGCAGTGGGCATGTCTTAGTCTTGCCATGCTTCTTGGTCACAGTGCCAAGAGCAATAAGGTGGCATGGTCATCTTATCGCTCCCTACAACTGCCTGAGAGGAGGATGGAGCCAGGAGGGGGCTGCGCTCTGCTCCCAAGGACCAAGGGATGGGCCAAGAGGAACCGGCCTCAAGCTGCACCAGGGCAGGGTTAGATGGAGCTGAGGAACCATTCCTGCCCCAGAGCGTGCTCAGCATTGGTACTGCTGCCCAGGGCAGGGCTGCAGTCACCGTCCCTGCGAGTGTTCACACACCATGGAGCTGAGGCCTCAGTGCCATGGGTCAGTGGTGGGTTCTATGGTTTTCACCCATCTCAGACTGATGCATGTAACTACCTACACTTCCTAAGGAGAAATACAGGCTCTTCCAATGATAAATATAAACCTCCCATGTCTCTGCTTTTACACTGCCCACTTTCCACCAGCCATATTCCTTAAGTTCACCCCTTCTTCCTCTCCCAGTTGAAAAGAAGACAAACACACGCCATCCATTTGCGTAAGCTGATAGGGACAGTGAGCTGGTAGAGTCAAGGGACAGGGACAATATTGCCACCAAAGACTTCATGCGGTGGGACCAAGTCTTAAAGTAAGCTCAAAGCTTGTTTTCTACCATAGGAACCTGCATCGCTTTGGGAGAGTGTATAGGACACATACCTGAGTTTTGGACTTGATGATCCTTTTAGGTCCCTTCCCATTGAGGTACTCGATGATTCCCTGATCCACGGCAGGGAAAACAGAGCAGACAGAGCTGTTTGTCAGCACCATAGAATCATAGAATAGTCAGGGTTGGAAAGGACCTTAAGATCATCCAGTTCCAACCCCCTGCCATGGGCAGGGACACCTCACACTAAACCATGGCACCCAAGGCTCTGTCCAACCTGGCCTTGAACACCACCAGCGATGGAGCATTCACAGCTTCCCTGGGCAACCCATTCCAGAGCCTCACCACCCTCACAGTAAAGAGCTTCTTCTTCATATCCAATCTAAACTTCCCCTGTTTCAGTTTGAACCCGTTACCCCTTGTCCTATCACTACAGTACCTAATGAAAGTCCCTCCCCACCATCCCTATAGGCCCCCTTCAGACACTGGAGCTGCTCTGAGGTCTCCACGCAGCCTTCTCTTCTCCAGGCTCAACAGCCCCAACTTTCTCAGCCTATCTCCATACAGGAGGTGCTCCAGTCCCTGATCATCCTCGTGGCCTCCTCTGCAATTGTTCCAACAGTTCTGCATCCATTTTATGTTGAGGACACCAGAACTACGTGATGGGGGCTGATGCTGCTGCCTGATTGCTGCAGCTGCAGGCAGTGATTTTTGTCATCACTGTAAATGCAATCTTGTCACAGTCTCCAGCGGCCAATGCTGTGCTTTTCTCATGGATAACTCTGAATAATTATCAGTCTTGAACACTGATTAATCCTCATAACAACATCTCACAACAGGGAGGAACAAAGGAATAATATCTGCTGTATATATGTGACAACTGAAGCAAAAAGATCCAGTAACACTGTCAAGACAAGGCAGAAAATGAATGGCAAAATAAGGAATAGATTTAGGGGTTTTCTGGTTTCCAGGTCAGACTTTGCATCGTATTTATGGCACTGGTGTTTCTTCAGAGTTAGAAAGAAAAAAGTACATTAATATGGGAGAAACAGAACTTCAAGAAGCAGTGGGTTTAAGCTGCAACAGTGGAAGCTGGATATGAATGAATAACGAGTCCTGCTTCTACCATGATGCTCATACCTACCAGACAATCACTGCTATTATCACTGCCCTGTGCAGTGCACTTAACAGAAAACCAGCTCAATGTTTGCAGCCTGGGAGCTGTGGTTGTGTAGTTCCATAAACACACATTCATCATTCTTCCTGAGGAAATACAAGCAAGGAATAGTTCATCAGAAATGAGCTGCACAGAGGAAAATCAATTATGTTCTCCTGAGCTGCTTTATTTAATCTAAGAAGATTTATATATTCACATGGTAAACTATGAGGAACCAGGTAAAAAAGAATCGTCCCTTTCATGTTTACCTCTATGCAAAATTACTCCTTTGTGGTTTTCTCCTAGGGGCAAATATCGCTGCTTACATTGGTTTCAAAGTGTGATTACAGAGAAAAGCTTAAAGAGGTGGCTGGAAAATAAAGGATGAAAACACAGAAAATAATCCAACATCAGCTTTCATTTAATTGTTTTTAATTGTGCACTCTGGGTGCGTGAGATGAGATGTTTAAATATTTAGGGGTTTAGTGCTTTGAAATAAGAGAGGGACTCTTCATCAGGGCCTGTAGGGACAGATCAAGGGGAATGGCTTTAACTGCCAGAGAGGAGGCTGAGATGAGCTCTGAGGCAGAAGCTCTTCCCTGTGAGGGTGCTGAGGCGCTGTCCCACGGTGCCCAGAGAAGCTGTGGCTGCCCCATCCCTGGCAGTGTTCAAGGCCAGGTTGGACACAGGGTCTTGGAGCTGCTCCAGTGGAAGGTGTCCCTGCCCGTGGCAGGGTTGGAGCTGGAGGAGCTTTAAGGTCCCTTCAACACAAACGTATCTGGGATTCTATGGTTCTAGGACCTTCCTGAGGGGTGAGCTCCAGCTTCCAAGCCTGGATCCAAAGCTACATTATTTCATTGGTTGGGATCTAGCAGTTGGGTTTTGCTGAATGTCAGGAAGGGACAAGCTGCAACTTTTGGATCCTTGGTTTGATAGCCCCAGATCTTTTGCTGTGTTAAGCCATCCACATTCCAAACAATAGCATCCTCTCAGTTATGAGCTTTCTCCTTCCACTGAAACTTATATCTGATCTTGTACCAAAACACCATTTGGGGATAGGACCTTCCAGCCCATCTCTGTTCCATTACCTCAACATGGAAAAGCCATTTCGGGCTGGTGATTTTATTATCCATCATTGATGATGGGGGATAAATTATTAAAGCAGACTCATAAAAAATGAAAGCCATTTTACACAGAGAAGGAGTCCTGACAATAACCTAGATATGTCACAGAAGCTGATTGCCACCAAATGGGAAACCTGCCCCTTGCCAGAGCACAGGGGGGTAAACTATGAAAGATGCATGAGATAGAAGGAGAAATGAAGTTACTGAAGTGACAGAGTGGGAGATAAACACATCAAGGTAAAGGAAACAAAGGAGCAAAGCCAACGGAGGGAAAGGGGAGTGAATAGAGGTTAAATAATTCAGGTCAGGAAGAGCCTTGAAGGAAAAAGGGAGCATAAGTCATCTAAGGATCCCTGGCGAGCGAAGCAGCCAAACCCAATGTGTTACTCACAGCATCAAAAAGAGCTGTTGGATGCCATTTGGACAGGCCTTGGCTGGTGTAAATGAGTAAGGAATCAAACCATTTGGGGTATTTACACCCTTCTGAGAAGCTGTGGCTTCCCCATCCCTGGAAGTGTTCAATGCCAGGTTGGATGGGGCTTGAAGCAATCTGGTCTAGTGGAAGGTGTCCCTTCCCAAGGTCGGGACTGGATGAGCTTTAAAGCCCCTTCCAATGCAAACCAGTCTGGGATTCTATGATAAGTAGCCCATAAATCAGAAGGGTAAATCCAACAGACGCAGAAGTTTTGGCCACTTTACACTATGGATGCTGTTGGCCTCAAATCCTGTTCTGTGCTGGTCCTTGATGGATCAGTCCTGGAGCTCTCCCTCTCCACCAAGCTCCTTCAGTCACTGCTTTATTAAATGGAGATAACCCATCAGATATGGGGTTTTGCTGCATTAATCCATGCCCACCATGATCCCACTGGTGGGCAAACATCTCCCGTGAACTCTATAGATTACTTCAGCCCTAGGCAATGCTTTTCCTTGAAAATCCGATATGCTTCTCAAAGACCAGGACCTACAAAGGATGAAATCCAGTCTGAAACCCTCTCCTGAACACCCTACTCTTTTCTAGCACTGCTGCTCCTCTTCTCCAAGGGATAGATCCTTCCTGGACCAGTTTTATTACCCAGCTCTTGGAAAGAGGGAAGCAGAAAACTTTGCCTCCTGCCTCCAAATCCCGCCATTACGTTTAATTCCTGATCTGGAAATATTCCTTTTCTTTCTTTGCTCTAATATCTGGTCTCTTGTGTTCTCCTATTTTAACCTTAGCTTTGTTTGCTTGGGGGGATTCCCCTCTCTCCCTCAGCCTTACAGCTGTACCGCTGCTGATACAGAGCACACCCAAGGCCATAAGGATGTACCAAGCACGCTACTGGTAGAGGAAGTCATGCAGGATTCAGCTGCACTGATTTAAGCTTCCTGGTGGGAGGATAATTCCTGTTAATCACTTCTACTACACTAATACCTCAGGATAAGCACAAGATGAGCAGAACAGAATAAGCGAAACTCCCAGGCACAAATGCTTTGCAAACTAAAAAGAGAAGCATGGTAGGAAATTATATACAGTACAATGGGTGGGCAATACAACAGTGACTCGATTAACTTTGAGAGTGGGAGGTACAAGAAAGCTGGAGAGGGGCTTTGGCCAAGGGCCTGTAGGGACAGACCAAGGGGAATGGCTTTAAGCTGCCAGAGGGGAGACTGAGATGAGCTCTGAGGCAGAAGCTCTTCCCTGTGAGGGTGCTGAGGCGCTGGCCCAGGGTGCCCAGAGAAGCTGTGGCTGCCCCATCGCTGGCAGTGCTCAAGGCCAGGTTGGACACAGGGGCTTGGAGCTGCTCCAGTGGAAGGTGTCCCTGCCCGTGGCAGGGGTTGGAGCTGGAGGAGCTTTAGGATAATTTCCAACCCAAACCGGTCTGAGATCCTATGATTCCATGAAAATGAAAACGTTGAGGGGAGAAGCGGAGATGCTGAATGAAATCAGAACGCTGCAGTTCTATATGCAATTAAATAGGAATCTTTTCTTTCTTGGTCTGAAATATCATTCCCAGTTTGGTGGGAAAATATGTGGTTATTTATGAGCTGCACAAATGTTCTCTAAACTTCTTCTACCTCAATTTGGGTCAACATTTGGTGGTTTCAAAACCCATCTCTGTGAAATTTCACCTTCCTGCTTCAGGCACATTCCCTCTCAGTTCCCACTGGTGAAAGGCAAGCTGGTGGCTGCTTGTTCCTGCTCTCACCTTGTGCTGAGCTGCTTCAGAAAGCTAAAGAGGCAGAAGTGTCTGTATTTTGGTGCATGTTAGGGTTGGCTTTTCTGCCCTCCCTGAAGATCAGCTACTGATGGCAGAACAAGCCTTTTTCCTCATGTTTTCCACCATGGATATCTGGGTTACCACAAATAACGGCATATCGACAAGATCCTGGGCTGTCTGCACCTATGGTGGCTTTTTCCTGTGGGTGCTTCTGATATAGACACAAGTGATGGGCCCTGAGACATCAGAGAGCAATAGATGCTCTCTGATAGCACATCAGCAGCTTCATGGATCTGGACCAAAATCTCCTGCCGGCCACCAACGTCTGGCACTGGAGCTTTAGACTGGGCTCCTCTCTAATAATGGTGCAATCATTGTAATTATACACAAAATCAAAGTTAATTACTTAATTACGTGTAATAAGGACCCTTCAGCTACTGAGTGAGACACGCACTTGGTGTAATTACTCAGAGCCATGTAATCTACTTGCCTTTGTACTGAATACTCCATTAGTTACTATTCACATCTCTTCGGAGGTGCTTTGCAATGGTTCAGCGATTGGATTTACTCTAATTTTCCCTTGGCTTGCACAAACTGACAGCAAATATTCCTCTGTATTTGATCCCTTTAACAAGGTTCTTTCCAACCTTCCTCTTGCCAAAGAGAACTCAGTGCAATTGGAACATCATAGAATGGTTTGGGTTGGAAAGGACCTTAAGATCATACAGTTCCACCCCCCTGCCATGGGCAGGGACACCTCGCACTAGACCACGTCACCCAAGGCTCTGGAGCTTGAGGCAATTTGAGGTTCCTGCTTTGCCTTCAAGGTCCTCTGGATGGGTCCCTGTGTTTTGTCCCACGTCTGTACAGCATGGGATTTTGGCCATCATAGGGTGCCTTAGCAATGGAGTGATGGGACAAGGGGTAATGGTTTAAACAGGGGAAGTTCAGGTTAGATATAAGGAAGAAGTGTATTTTTATATTAAATAGGATTGTATAAGAATATATAGAATATATATATATGCTCCATACCCGGCAGTGTTCAAGGCCAGGTTGGACACAGGGGCTTGGAGCAACCTGCTCTAATGAAAGGTGTCCCTGCCCATGGCAGGGGTTGAAACTGGATGATCTTAAGGTCCTTTCCACTCAAACCATTCTATTACCCTATGATGCTATGGTTTTTCCCCTGAGAGATGCATCTGCTGGGATTTCCACTGACACACTTCTGCCCACTGCTGTCTGTATTGCATTGAGAAATGCAGGTCCTTCACCGTCAGCTGCCTCTGCTCTGGGCTACAGAGTTTCTCCTCTATTCTCCTCAATTGCTGCATTTAATGAGCCAGCCCAGGACGTCTCTGCATGAAGCTGGAGGAAGGCCAACCTCTGTATCAGATGCACCAGAACAGCAGAGGACAGAAGGTCAGGGAGGGCTCCTACATAGACAACAAAGCTCGACTCTGTGGCTGTAATAAAGAATAGTACCAGGGAACAAGAACACGAGTACAGTCATCCCAAAAGACCATGGACAGAGCTGTGGCAACAAGACCGACTTCTCAAGTGGCCACCAGGACAGACACACAGTGCACTTGCAGACACATCCACTTGAAGCCACACTAAGAAAGGACAGAGATAAAGGGCAGCTGAGAGGTGAGGTATTATTTATTCTAAGCAGTGATTGTTACCACACAGTACAGGCAAAGAAAGGGGTTTATAGTACAAGAGAGACAGGACACAAGACAGAGACTTGGGGAGGATGGGGAGGAGAAGGTCCCTGGCAGAGATGGGGGGTTAGGATGATGCTGAGGGGGAGAGGTGGGAGAAAGGAAAGGGTTGGAGAAGTTGGGATGGACATGGGAAAGCCAGCAGGGAAGATGGTGAATGATTCAGAAGGCAATAGAATGTATAGCACCGTGGTGGGTGGATGGGGTTTGAGGGGGCACTGAGGACAGCATGGGGAGGAGCCAATGGGGACAGAAAAGCCTGGTCAGCAATAGAGAGTGGAGGGAGCAGGGCAATGGGGACAAGGACATCCACTGCCCTGCGACTCCAAAGCACTGTTTCATTGAAGCTGTCTTGCTGGTTCATGTCCCTGATGTTAAATCTCTTGGCTTCAAAGGCGGCCACGGCTGAACTGGTCCTCACTTGGGTACTAACTCCTGAACCAGGCCAAGGAGCAGGTCAATGCCCCGGGATACTCTAAGGATTTCTCTACCTTGACCGTTGTGTACTGGCACCACCAAGTGCTCCTGGGTGCTGTTAACTGATGAGGGCAGACCCATCTTCCACAGCCATGGTGTGGTGAGATCCCCTCCACCATGTACCATGCAGGGTGCTTCTCACCCTGTGCTGTGACCCAGCTCCCCAGACCTCTCTCAGAACCAGGCAGGGAATGCAGGTCTATGGATCCCCAAGAAGACTTGGGAAGACCCAGCTTTGCTTGGGAGCTTGAGGTTGATGAATGTCTCAGGCTAGGTTGGGGTGGGAGGTGGGCAGATGACAAGAGAGGTTCAGAAACATTCCCCCCTTTCCATCTCTCATGCTGATGAACTGCCAATGTTAAGGGTTATCATTCCTCTGTGCTAAGAGCTGTCACTGCTCCTCATCCATAATTTTCTGGTGGCTGGTCCTTGCTGTTGGTGTCCGTGGAGCAGACTCCCCGCAGGGAAAGCTGGTGGTTCAGAAAGCATAAAGATGCCTTCAATCCATTAGCAGGCTTTTCTTTAACTCTTGGGCTCCCTTCTCCTCCGCATGGTTAGGGACCATGGTTAGGGACCTCCATAATCGTGGTTAGGGAACTGCAAGGCACCCTGCAATAGAAATGAACACTATTTACAAGCGAACCCATAGTTCATGGTAAATCACCATCCTGAAGTACTCAGAGCTGTTACCTTTCATCACAGACCCAGTGGCATTCCTGAAGCTCATGTGAATAAGCTAAATGGAAGTGGAATGTCAAATCTCCAACTGGATCAAACTTACCATGACACTGCTGGAAGCAGAGGGAGCTGAAGCCCATGATGTTACATGTTGGAACATCACATGTTCCATGTTGGAACATC
The DNA here is from genome assembly GCA_017639245.1 of Myiopsitta monachus. Taxonomy (NCBI): domain Eukaryota; kingdom Metazoa; phylum Chordata; class Aves; order Psittaciformes; family Psittacidae; genus Myiopsitta; species Myiopsitta monachus. The sequence goes on along the minus strand of CM029919.1, from coordinate 96,249,444 downwards.
ACAGTTATTTCCAGCTGTGCAAAAGACACTGCTCTTAGTGCTGAAAATGCCCATGTCATCATGTTCATATGGCGTACTTCTTCTTCCTATAGGCTCCTCTTCTGTGTTTGCTCTTGCTGCTGGGGATGGTGGTTATTCCTTGGGTGCTGGGAGGTACCAGCTACGACAGAGACATCTTAAAAAGTCCCTTTTTCTCCTGCACTGGCACATCCCTAAATAAACCCTAAATCCAAAGGGTACTGCGGCACAAGAAGCAGCACTTGTATCAGGGCTGACATGTCAGCTGATGGAGTATCAGCACTCACCTGACCTGGCTTTACCAGTCAGGGATGCGATAATGATAACTGAGGCTTCCAAAGGAAGCTCAGAGGTTTGGAAGTGGCAAAACTGGTAAATGTGAGTCCTGTGGCCAAGCCACCTCAGCTCCCACCTGATGCAGGGAATAAGATGGAGAACGTCATAGAATCGTAGAATAGAATCATGGAATCAACCAGGATGGAAAAGCCCTTTAAGCTCATCCACTCCAACCATTCCCAGCACTGCCAAGGCCACCACTGACCCATGGCACTGAGGCCTCGGCTCCACGTGGTGTGGGCACTCGCAGGGACGATGACTGCAGCCCTGCCCTGGGCAGCAGTTCCAATGCTGAGCACCCTCTGGGGCAGGAATTGTTCCTCAGCTCCATCTAACCCTGCCCTGGTGCAGCTTGAGGCCGGTTCCTCTTGGCCCATGCCTTGGTCCTTGGGAGCAGAGCGCAGCCCCCTCCTGGCTCCATCCTCCTCTCAGGCACTTGTAGGGAGCCATCAGGTCCCCCCTCAGCCTTCTCTCCTCCATCAGGCAAGAACCTCTTCATCCACCCATGCCCAAGGCTCCCGGGTTGTGTTGCTGAAGCCCTCAGAGCTCGATGTATTCAAAAACCACTGATCAAAATCAGGATCTCCTCATGGGCTGCTCACACTGTGCAGCCAAAGCAACACCTCAAAGTTGCACCGAGATGCTCTGTTATCACGAGTTTGAGATGCAGACTTGACTCTTTACGTTCAGCACACCAGTATTTTCTCTCCTCTCCTTGTCTCCTCACCCAGACACCAACACTGACAATCAGGAGCCAGCACCTCCACACTAAACGCTGTTATGAGACAAAGCATTTCATGTTTAGTAACCCACCTCCAGTGCTTTGCATGGATATGATACTCACAACAGCCCCTGGAATTAGGTGAGCAGCACCAGTTACTATAAAGGAGTCAGGAGCAGCAGGTTCAGACAGTGATGATTAAAGCCTGCGGGATCCAGGTCCCTATGCCTGTCACCAGGTCCCATCCTTCCCCTTTGGGTGTTTAGGCTTCGTGATGCTGAGCAACCTCAGAGAGCAACAGGGAAGCAAAGGCATGTTCTCCAGCTCTGAGTGCGGGCAGCTGGATCACCCATTCATGCTGAAAAGACCTTTGTGTCATGGGAAGAAACATTGTTGGCCAACCTGGATTGTCACAGATAAGCCCCATCAAGGACCCGTCTATTAAAAATGAACATTTTCTCCAATATCAAGTTGTGGAGGGGTGAAATGATAAATCCCTGCACCTACAACTCAGCTGAAACACCTTAAGCATCATATAGTGACGTGTGATCATTGAATGGATGGGAGCTGGTAGGAAGAGGAGAGGGAAGGTAGGGAGGTACAGCAGGACATGAGGAAGCAGCACTTGTCATCACCATGTAGCCAGAGGTGGAATAAATCTAGGAAGTGATATGTAAACCAGGCAGGGATGAGAAATAACACTCAGAAATGGTGAGGCAGAAAAGGGTTGGTGCTCCATGGAATCAACAGAGCTGTATTGGAGGAGAGGCTTCAAAATACAAGCCCAATGCAGAGAGCTCTCCCCAAGGCTGGTGGGGATGTTATTGGAATGTCCATTAGAAGAGAAAATCATGACTGAAAATAAGCATTACAGGGTAATTAAAACAGAGATTAAGCTAAGATCAGGGCTCACCATTTAAAAGGAAATTACACCCTCAGCCCTGCTGTCTTCTCCACCATCATTTCTCCACATAGCCTCCATCTTCATTAACACATTCATTAGCCTCCACCTTCATTAATAGAAAATCAGTGCTTTGCACTTCCACAGTCACTGTCAAGCACCCTGACAGTGCTCAACCCAAAAGCTTGCCACCTCCTTTCAATGATTTATAGCCCTTTGATCCCTCTTATTGGGCCTTTCAGGTGGTTTGGGACCAAGCAAGTTGGGAAAGAGTGATTAAGTAACCTCATCCACATCCCCTCCCTCCAGCTCTTCATAGAATCATAGAACAGTTAGGGTTGGAAAGGACCTTAAGATCATTCAGTTCCAACATTGGGCTTATCTTCTGCTCGCTGACCTGAAACACGGACACAAGGTCCTCATGTCCACCTATGAGATGCAGGAGCATCCTGCATGCAGAGCACTCACCCTCTGTTCATGACACCTGTAGACAGAGGATATAAAAGCAAACTCTGCTCCATCCACATGGCTTCATGTCCATCTTCACCTTTGCAAACACTCGCCTCTCAGGCTAGCCTGGGGTGAGCAGCCATCTAAAGGACTGAGGTTTGACAGCTCAGTTGTCCCTATGGCAGGCAGGGAAGTGGTGGCTTTAAGCATCACAAACCTGATCACAGTTGGAAGGGTGCTTCTTATGGAGAAAACAAGCTCGAGGAGGTGGTTATTCGTCTTTAGCATTTATTTATCATAGGAAAAAAAAGACCCTTTGAGCAAGCAAAGATCACAAGCACATCACAATCCATTGGCTATACATTAATCCGTGTGTGTGTGAGTGTGTCTGTGTGTCACTCTCATCAGAACAGCAAGGATGGAAAGAAAAGAGCACCACGGGGGAGGTGTGTGTGCTTAAACACGTTACAAGAGACACGTTGGCGATACGCAACCAAACCCAGGCCACAAAAGATTAATTAGACGCTTCTGATCTGCCTCCTAGAGGCAAGAGGTTGTGGAATTGATGGGAGCCATAACAGTGGCTGCGTTGCGAATGAAGAAGCAGGTGATCGGTGTGCGAAGCAGTCAGGAAACAGGAGCATCAGTCAGCAAATAGCACCATTTTGCAGAAAGGAGAAACAGTGAAATACAGTGAAAATGCAAAAGCAAGCAGTAGACAGCATAGGAACGGTCACAGGGTAAAAAGCAAACCATTTCTTCCGTTCTTTTTACAAGGAAAGCAAAACGTATTACAGATCAGCAATGAAACAGAATCAGCATCGTGGTAGCTGAACACAGAACAGCAGAGCACTCTTTCCCAATGGGATCGACAAGCTCAGAGTCCAAAGTGAACTTGAAACAGCAGGGATTTGGTCTCCTTTCTGATAAACCTGAGTGGATGGGTATAAAGTCTGTGGCAGATAAGAGCAATGCAGGATTTCACCCCGAGGCTTGGCTCTGCGGCAGTTCCTGGCATTCGATGCAACTGCTAAACTGTGCTTGGATGTGTGCTGAGCACTTGGTGTACATGGAGCAAAGGCCAGGATTTATATCCCTATGCTGTTGCTGTCTGAGAGGGCCCTACCAGCCTCCTAGGCTCTTTCTGCAAATTGAAAGCTTCCAAGGATCATTCATCCCACTCAAAGAGAGGTGTCCAAAATAGGCAGCTCAACGGCCCTTGGAAGTTCCTTCACTAAAGATGGAATTCAGACCACTTTATACCTAGCTTTGTAGTGAGATGCCACCAAAACTTCCATGTATTAAGGACACATAAGGCCATATTCTGAGCACCCACTGTGCATGTTTCATTCCAAGACAGTGATGGATGCTCTTCATTGGGAAGAAGCAATCCTGAAGCCCTGGATGAGGAGCAGTTGATCCAAAGGCATGGAGATGCTTGGATTAGGTGGTCTGTCTGAGCATCTTAATCAGAGAATCATCATCATAGAATGATTTGTGTTGGAAGGAATCTCAAAGCTCATCCAGTTCCAACCCCCTGCCATGGGCAGGTACACCTTCCACTAGATAAGGTTACTCCAAGCCCCATGCAACCTGGCCTTGAACACCGAATGATGTTCCTTGGGCAAAATTTGGTTACCCTTGAAGTCAAGGGCTAAACTCCCATTGACTTCAAGGTGAAGTGGTGGCAAGTGTGGTGTCTCTTTCAATGTGAAACCTAGGGCCAAAAAACCCAATAGGGAGAATTATTTGGCATGGTGTCTCCTTAAGTGCAGTGAGATCAGTGTGTTGGGCTATTGGTATCTGTCTACATGCCTTCCTGACACGTTCTGCCTGCTGTGACACGTCATCTTCACGCTGTTTCTATATCCTGTGACATGAAAGGACGTTACTGAGGAGTGTGAAGATGCATGAAGCATCTAAATGCCAAGGAATCACACCAAGTCTTGGAAGCTCAGGCTTCTCTGGCACTTGTCCCTTGTGCGATGGGGTAGGAAGAGCACTCAGCTCAGCCACAAGCCTTTCATTGAGCTGCTCCGGGTGCAGAGCTGAGCTTTGCTGCAGGGGCTTCTGAGCACTCAGAAAAGCAATGGTCAATATGGACAGGTCAGCGTCTCCATGGAGCATGCACATCCAAGAGAAAATGCACTACATTGGCAAAGAGTTCCACAGTTTTACTTCCTGGAGGATTTCCCTGGTTTCCTCCTAAACATCGGAGGTTTTTAATATATATATTTCTAGATATGAATATATATTTTTCCACATACACAACCTGACTAGCTCATAGCACACAGTTCTAACACAGCTAAGCTCGGAAATACACCACGGAATTCAGAACACTACACTTACTTTATACTCAAAGGTTTAGGCCGTTAGCGCAAGGCAAACAGGACACATCACACAACACACTGAACTTGGCATTTATTCATTACTAAGGCCAGCAAATGTCACTATCTGTGTACCACAGAGCTTTCCTCCTCTTTGGAAACTTCCTCACAGCCTCATAGTCCACTAGTCCTTTATGCTTCCGAAAGAACCAATTCTAATGGGGTGAGACACCAAAAATGGGACTGCTCACCCTCATGGCCCATCACTTTCTGTTAGTTTCACATCTCTGCAATACCTTAGCAGAAAGACTTCCCTCATTCGAACTCCTCTACAACAACACAGTTCTGATACTTTACTCCTTCACCACCATCCTCCTACCCTAATTCCCATCTCTCTCTTCCTTATTCCCAATTGTCTGTTCTCTGAAAGCTTCCAGCTGGGCTGTATGTTAGGATAGAAATATTGGGCTGCATAAATGAAGAACCCTTCATCATCACTTGCAGCTACTCCGCTAAAGGAGACTTCAACACCTCAGTTTGGTGGGACCAAGACTGATCCATAGGTATTTAGGTCCCAATCCAGAAGTTAGGCACATAAATTTGGTTTGGGACCATACCTCTTCCAGTTCCCACTGATGCAACAACCCAGGCTCTGGGGGATGCAATGCCAGCCTGTTGGCCCAGTTCATACTCATTGACAAATGGTCCCACTGTTTTGACAGCTTCCAAACTGGTCTTGTTGGGCATGGGGATTTCCTAGAGGAAGAGCACAGTAAATAGGACTGAAACCCTGAGATCTTGCCTGGAGGGAGTCTAGGGATCCCAGCAACTCGTTTATGGCCCTCTTAGGATGCTCACAAGCCAACATGAACTCCAACAGATGATAGAGTCAACACAACGGGCGCTGACAGCTCTTTGCCTACCTTCTTGACTCATTTCTTCCTACCCTTTGAACGGTCACCTCTGCAAACGAAACCTCTTTCTGAAACCTAGCTCTGTCTACTGGCACCCCAGAAGTGAAGAAAGCAGACCAAGATTCAAACCAAACCAGGAATAACTAAAAAGATCCATAACCTAGGGGAAGCAATAGGGAAGAACAGCCTGCTGATAACCTAGCCTGACCTGCCACGTGCTTGGGAAGTCTTCACTGCTCTCTGTGCCTTTCCTCTGCTCCCTTTTTGTTTAAATCAAGGACTTCAAGAGGTGTTGATGGGTGAAGCTGCCTTCATGCAGCTAGACCTACCCCCAGCTACTCTGGAGGTGGGGGTTGGCCCTTTATCTGCGCTGGATCTCCTTTCCTGTTGCTTCTTGGAGCAAAAGTCCCACCAGTGTCACCAGGGGAAGTCACTCTTGGCCACACCACTAGTGAATCTAGATTGGTAGATTCTAGTGGATCCACAGCACCATGAATGAACCTCTGATCTTCTCTCTGCCTCCAAAATCTTCCACCTGCTGACACCAGTGAGAGGTGACCGAATAAAGGCCAACCCCAAAAGGACCTCATGGGATGACAGCACAGCCCCTCCGTGGCTCAACAGGCACTTCCACACCATCAAAGCATTGAAGGACCAAGCCAAGGCTGGACACAACCATGGCTGATCCATCACCTTCATCTCCTATGACCCCGCCTGTGCATTCCCACGTCCCTCACTCTGTGCAGAGCCGTGTTGTGCAGGCAAAGCAGAACAACCTGACCTCAGAAACAAGGATTCCCTAATCCTCCTTGGAAATAAAACAGAACAGCTTCTAATACAATCAGAACAGAAAGCAGATTAGAAGCCTCTAATTAATTTTGTGGCCTTTATTTAATCAAAGAAAGGAAAAAATAAAGGGGGGGGGGAAGAAAGAAAGGAAAAGAAACTAAAATGAGAAAGAAAGGAAAGTGCAGTGACATTTACTCTTTTGCCTCAGCCAGTTTATTGTTCATCTCTTTGCTTTTCTCCTTGTCCTCTGGCTTTGCTGTGTTGGAGGTCTCGGCGCTCTTTTTCTTGGCAGCCCGGCCAGATGCAATCTGCTTGTCTTTGGCCTTTTTCAGGGGTTTATGGCTTGTTGTGGTCTTTTTTGGTTTGGAAGGCTTTACGCTAGGCTTTTCCACCTGCATGGAGGGCGACACGCAAAACGACAACAAAGAGATGGAGAGACAGAGAGACACAAGGACAGGTGGAAAACAAGATTGAGATCAGAAATAGCATGAAAATCACTTATTTCCTCAACTATGCCTTGTTACAAAGGGAGGGGAAGAGCTGGGGGCATGCCAAGTTGCAAATGGCCAACTGCTTTCGGGATGTGGATGCCCTGAAGGCACAATGCCCCTGGAGCCAGCAAAGCGCATTGCATCCACATCAGGACACAGCAGGAGAGGGAAAATCATCAGTCATTTTATCCATTCATAGAATCACAAAAGCATGGACTGGTTTGAGTTGGAAAGGACCTTAAGCTCATCCAGTTCCAACCCCCTGCCGTGGGCAGGGACACTTCACACTAGATCATGTCACCCAAGGCTCTGTCCAACCTGGCCTTGAACACTGCCAGGGATGGAGCATTCACCACTTCTTTGGGCCCCCTGTGCCAGTGCCTCAGCACCCTCATAGTAAAGAACTTCTCCCTTGTATCTAACCTGAACTTCCCTGTTTCAGTTTGAACCCGTTACCCCTTGTCCTATCACTACAGTCCCTTTCTCTGACTTCAGGAGGGGCTTTGCAAGCCCACAGGGGATTGTCCCTGTCTGGATTCGAAGCAGAGAAATGATGCTCAGGACAAAGAGGCTGCTACAGACCCCCACCTCTCTTTCGGGACTCGATTCCTCATGTTTGTCCCTTAATAAATGCCACAACGGAGTAAAATTACTTGGGGGTAGCTGGGGTGCAGGACACTGATTGGCACTTGAGCCAAGTCCACAGCAGTGCCTAGCATCAACAGGTTTCTACAGGCTCCAAAGGAGGGAGGACAGCTTCAAAATTAAGGAGGAACAGAAGCATTCAGCTCCTCTATGCTGACCCTGGCATCCTTCTGACACCTCGCAAAGATAAACACTTAGGGAAGGACTAACAGCCCTGGGTTTAAACCTGCACAGACTGACTCCTTTTATATGCAGATCCTCCACCGTTCCTAGGAAATAAGGCTGGAACATATTTTAGCTCAGGCCCTTTGTCGTCAATCTGATCAAAGCCAAAAGCATTTACTGTCAAAATCTGTGCTCTGAATTAATTCCAGATGGAGATCTGGCTCTTCGCATGTTGTTCCTCGGATAAAGTGTAATGTGGGGTGCCCACAGTCTTGGAGGGAGAAAGAGAAAGCTGTCTAGAAAACCACCTGAGAAATGACAATGCAGAAACCTACTCTCTTCTTTACAGTTTGACACAGTGCACTTCCATCTTCAACGTGCGTTAACCTGTACTAGAGCCCAGAGAAACCCAGGCTGGTTTGGGTTGGAAGGGACCTTAAAGCTCCTCCAGTTCCAACCCCTGCCATGGGCAGGGACACCTTCCACTGCAGCAGCTCCAAGCCCCTGTGTCCAACCTGGCCTTCAACACTGCCAGGGATGGGGCAGCCACAGCTTCTCTGGGCACCCTGGGACAGCGCCTCAGCACAGTCACAGGGAAGAGCTTCTGCCTAAGAGCTCATCTCAGTCTCCCTTCTTGCAGCTTAAAGCCATTCCCCTTGGCCTGTCCCTACATCCCTTGGCCAAAGCCCCTCTCCAGATCTCCTGCAGCCCCTTTAGGCACTGGAGCTGCTCTCAGGTCTCCCCTTCAGGAGCCTTCTCTTCTCCAGGCTGCCCCAGCCCAGCTCTCTCAGCCTGGCTCCAGAGCAGAGCTGCTCCAGCCCTCGCAGCAGCTCCATGGCCTCCTCTGGCCTCTCTCCAACAGCTCCACATCCCTCTTGTGCTGCTGCCCCAGCGCTGGATCAGGACTGCAGGGGGGGTCTCCCCAGAGAGCAGCAGAGGGTCAGGATCCCCTCCCTGAGCTGCTGCTCACGCTCTGGGGGTGCAGCCCAGCACACGAGGGGGTTCTGGTCTGCCTGTGCACGTTGCTGGCTCATATTCAGTTTTCCATCCACCACCATCTCCCTGGTGGATCCTCAGATGCACCCACTGGTTGGAAATGAAGATGCCACACAAGTGGAGTGACAACAAGCAGCGTTCACACCAGCTTTACTCTATTGGACAGTGATGCAGTGATGGCCCTGGGTCCCTTCCACCACGTCTCTCACCTTTGGAGGTTCCTTATAGGGCTCACTGTAGAGAGTGCGTATCCTTCGGCGTTCCAGGTATTTGTTATCAGCTGGAGCAGGCTTACTGGTTTCCCCCTTGAACTGAGCGCTGTAACTGGTTTCATGGGTCATTTTCTCCTCTGGTGGCTTGTACTGGGGCTTCGCTTTGATAGCTTTCACAGGCTTGATGTCTACCCAGGGTCTGAACTCGTTTCTGAGGATCAAAAGAGAAAGAGGTTCAGGAGTTAAGCCAACAGGAGAGTAGCAGAATGTGGGAATGGCATCCCCCATTGCTCAACAAGGAAGAGCTTTTGCCTCCATGCACTCAGGTTTAAGAAACTGGCTCCCAACAGCTCATTTTTTACTTCATCCACAACCCATTGACACATCAGAAGTTCAAATGAAATTGGGACTGTTAAATCAGCCAGCGCTGGGCACCAGACAACCTGCCTGTTGTGTGACAATGGCCAAGTGCCCTCTATAAATCTAGGCTCAGACGTGACTGAGATGCTCTTTTGAAAACCTAGATGCTTTTTTGTCTCTACAGCTTCACCTCTGCACTGCAGTTACCTACAACCAGCTCCTGACTCTTGCAATTAGGTTGGAAGAGAACAATTGGAAGGAATATCAACATTCATCTTCTGCAGCTCAACACAGGACACATCTCTCATCAACCTTCCCTGAAGGCAAGAGAGCTGGGTGAATCAGAAATGGAAGGAACCAGGATTCCTTTACCCATGCCTTTAAATAGTGAATGGCATCATTCTGCCTATATTACGCACAACAATTTTGTTAATGCCATGAAGGAACAGTCTAAGATAAAACTGCCTTACCTGTAAACTCCAGCAGAGCAGAGAATTCAGTATATCAGGTATTTGAGCTCTGGTTTCTCTTTATTATTGAGTTAATGAAAAAGTAACATCCACTTTCATCTCTTTTGGACAGAGCTGCAACTTTATGGAGTTAAAAAAAACCAAAGACATCTCAAAGGTTTTCAGCATCTGGACACATTCTGGTTCCCATTCACAGACCCCTTCTCTTGCATTTTGTAGTTCTTCCCCCCAAACCACCGACTTCTTACCAGTTCTGAAGCAAACCATTCTGTTTTCTCCCTAGGGATTGCCATTCACCCTAGAACGGGGAAGGAGAAACCCCAGGGGTGTTGCTACCTTGAACAGGTTGTGCTCAGACATGGTCCCAGGCAGTGTTTAGATCCTTAAAGACTCCAATGCAAGCCAGTGTCTGTCCTCACAGTGGTGATCCAAGCCCTCCTCAAAGGGCTGAATTCCCATTGAAAATCAAAGCCCTTCTCTTAATTTTGGGACCTCTGAAGCAATGGGACCTTGAAGTTGCAGACCCTCGTCCCTCCTGCCCCATTCCATCAACCCCTTTGGGTTGTGCTGTTCATTCTCAGCCTGGTTTCTGAGGGAAATGACCTCTGTATGAGGGTACTGCCAGTCAATCCCTTCCCATAATAGCTTTGAACATCTTAATCAACTTCTATCAAATTGGACAAACGCATATGGAGATATTCAGGTCTTACTGATAAGAAGATAAGCAGTTGGACTGAGTCCAGGGGCTCAGAAAAGCTTCACATGGAGACTCACCCTTCATTCGTCATCAGAGCACCCTCTTAGATGGGGAGGCTGCAGAAGTTCATTTGTTGTCCTCAAGGACCAGCAATAACCGATCCCTTCATGTGCAGGATCAGGGCAGCTCCCTGCTCATCCAGTGCCACATTACCCATTCACATGGGTGTTAAAGACCTTTCCCTTCCAAAATAACTGCTGCTTGCAACAGTCTCCTGGGTGTTTCTCCTCCTGAGACACTTACGTTAAGGCCTCACCACATCTGCAGGGTGTCTGTATCCTTGTGGTTGTCAATATGGAGTCAGTGGGGCTTGGAGAGACCTTCCCTGTGGCAGAGATGGGTGACTGCTTTATGATGAGCTGAATGCCTCTTTGGGCCCTGTTATCTGATAAGATGTTCACTGATGGGAATACAAACATCTAGCACACGTGAAGACACTCACACATATATCCCTCATTGTAGGTATCCCAATCTATGAGCCAAATCCCATCTCCAACTCTCCATTCTTCCTTCATACTGACTCTACCTACATCTACTTTGTATTTTCACTGCATTTCTTCATTTCTCCCCCTTCTTTTACTATTCAGCCCTTCTTGGACTTGGATAACACTGTCTAATCCCAGGGATACTGCCTGTTTGAAGGATGCTATCCTTTATCCTTCATGAAACTGTTGTACTGAACAAGCAATACACGAATGGGCTCATTTGTGTCCCCTTCTTTCCTGTTCAGTGAATGTCTCCCACTTGCCTCTGCAGTCCATTGTTAAAACACCCCTCCTGCATGAAGGGATGAGAGAAAGGAAGAGGAAACATCTTTAAGGAACTGAATTAAAGAGTGGAATACCTCATTGACTAAATCAAAGTTCATTCTAAGTTACTCAGAAGATAAGAGGCTCCTTCCTAGGCTCCACAACCACAAAATAAACTATGTATTTCCAACTGCTTTCCAAAAGGCAAGAAAATCATGCACTAATTCTCTTTGCTCATGTCTGTCTGTCACTCAGGTTCCTTTCTAGTAACTTCTGAACCCATTAGCTATTCTCTATTGTATCTGTAGCAGAGGTACAAATCTCAAAGGTGAGAACCACAACCTTTCCTCAAAATCAGTGAGCGGGCACTCACATCATGCAATGGAGCTGGGCTGTTGATGCAATAACCGGTCTCGCTTGACTATTAATGAGCACAAATTCCTCTGCTTCTCTCCATCCTTGCTTTGCTGCTCTTATTGCAGATACAAGAGTTCTGTGACTACTCAGGTCCACTGTACTTTGGCAACAGGGCCCTTGACTACTTTGTGCCCCCCAGGATGAGCCTGGCTTTGCAGGCAAAGCATAGACTAACAGCCATTCATAGGTGGACCCATGCTGCTGTGGCTGTCCCATCCCTAGCAGTGGTTAAGGCCAGGCTGGATGGGGCTTGGAGCAAGCTGCTCTAGTGGAAGGTGTCCCTGCCCGTGGCAGGGCGGTGAAACTGGATGGGTTTTAAGCTCCCTTCCAAGACAAACCAGTCTGGGATTCTATTCTAAACCCCTTTCAGGCACATACACATTTCACATCACATGTTAAACATTATCCAGTTCCAACCCCTTGCCATGGGCTATCTGCTATCCAGAGCAATGGAAGGAGGAGAGAAACTCAAACCATTTACTCCATCTATGTCTGGTGCAGTAGCTGATCTTAGTGCCTGGTTTTGATTGCCAGTCAGCACATAAGCTGCAGAAGTGCTACTAGAATAGACACAGCCTGTTCTGTGCTGGTTGTGTCCGTGCCCAGAAACTCAACTTGCCATGGTTAAATAACACAAAAGTACTAATTCCTAAACCTCTCATCTCCACCACAGATGAGTGAAGGAAAAGAGCCCTTTGGGAACTGCCCTTGGAATGTGTCAGCTCCTAAACACAGCCCAATTGCTTGGAAAAGCACTAGTTACCCTGAGCCACAGTGTAGGCAAGAGTGCGCTAGCACCTTCACAGCCTGGATCCCCACATCTGAGTGCCAGGCACACTGAGTTTACTAATGTAAAGTGGGAATGAGGAGGCAGGTGCCCTCCTTGAGGTCTGCACCAATATGGACTGTAGGGATGAGGGGGAAGCCCCGGGAAGGTGACCTAAATCCCCCTTCCAGATCTGGTGAATGCCCATCAAATGTCTATCTCCTGCTTTGGAGAAAGGCCCTGCAGTTCTGAGACCTCCCTTATTTCAAGGCTGAGACAGCTGTGCTTGTTCAGCCTGGAGAAGACTCCAAGGAGACCTTATTGTAGCCTTTCAGTTCATAAAAGAGGGCTATAAGAAACACGGGGAGAGACTTTTTAGCAGGGTCTGTTGTGACAGGATGAGGGGTGATGGGTTTACACTAAAAGAGGGAGATTCAGGCTGGATGTGAGGAAGGAATTGTTTACAATGAGGGTGGTAAAACACTGGCACAGGTTTCCCAGAGAGGTGATGGATGCCACATCCCTGGAGACATTGAAGGCCAGGCTGGATGTGGTTCTGGGCAACATGATCTAGTTGAAGATGTCCCTGCTCAATGCAGGGGGTTGGAACTGGATGAGCTATGGAGGTCCCTTCCAGCCCAAATCATTCTATGATTCTACAATTACCCTTTAACATCCCAAGGCCAACTTGCAGGGAAGGCGCTCAAAAATTACAAATTCTGGCTGCAATCGGAAATAAGCCCTGAAAATCTTATTTTCCCCCTGTTTTGAGAACAACAGCTAATATAATATAATATAATATAATATAATATAATATAATATAATATAATATAATATGGTATATAAAATTAGCTCTGAATGTATTTCAGGAGCTTGTCAGACCCCATCCTAAAAGAGCTTGGCCTCAAAGCTCACCTAAAACCTAAGCAAAAGCCTTTGCTCACACTGCAAAGATGAGTCATGAGCACGGACTAGAACCAGTATGGATGTACCCAACAGGCAGAGCTTAGGCCTTCTCTTTAATTCTTTATCTAAGGGATTTTCACTGCTCTTCATTTTGCTGAGGAAGACATTAAGAATTGCTATCTTGGCACGAAACACAGGGCTTGAACTGAAATAGCAGCAAATCTCCTCATTTTCTGCCTACCTCTGGTCCCAGCCTTACAAAGAATAATTAGAATCCATCATGAACCCAGCACTGACCTGAAATGAAAATTGAAATGAAACTCAGCAAAAAGGAGTCTATGAGGCATAAGATGACCTTTTGTAAGCCCAACAGGGAAAATATACAGTGAAGATAAAGGGATTTTAGTCATCTATAGACCTCCATAGGGCTGCAGAGGATGGGGCAGATGCCTTGCAAACGAACAGGGGGAAGATCATCTTATTATCATCTTATATATCTCTTCATCAGGGACTGTAGCGATAGGACAAGGTGTGATGGGTTCAAACTGAAACAGGGGAAGTTCAGGTTGGAGATAAGGAAGAAGTTCTTCCTTGTGAGGGTGCTGAGGCACTGGAATGGGTTGCCCAGGGAAGTGGTGAATGCTCCATCCCTGGCAGTGTTCAAGGCCAGGCTGGACAGAGCCTTGGGTGGCATGGTTTAGTGTGAGGTGTCCCTGCGCATGGCAGGGGGTTGGAATTGGATGATCTTAAGGTCTTTTCCAACCCAAACCATTCTATGATTCTATGACAGTAGCCTCAGGAGGTGGTGGCCTGATCCACATTCATTAAAGCCAAGAGCTGCTTTCTACATGCATCAGTGGATACCATACACAGCTCCTGCACAGGGCTTCATCCGCCCTGGTTGTTTAATTGCATGTTCTCCTTGGCTGAAGATTGCTAAAGGTGGAAGGTGACCTGAACACCCTCTCCTCCACCACAGCCACCTGACATGGGATTGATGTGAGCTCCAGGCTATGGCATGCCACCATCTCTGGAGATGCTCACCAGCACTTCTGTAGGCACTGATTGCCTTCATCTACTGGTGCCAGAGGAAAGCCAAGAGGGGGAAGGAACAGGAGACAGGGCCTGGTCTTCTACCTACTTTGATGACTTTAAGGAGAGCTTATGTTTGTTCAGAATCAGCATAGGATGTTAAATGCATTCTGCTGACAGCAGTGGTACAGGCTCTGAGCCCAACTCCCTCATCCCAATGTGCATGTCTGAGTGGTGCAAAAAAGGGAGACCAGGAGCTTCACGAAGGAGTCCTGCACAGAAGGAATATTTCCAGCTTAATCTGGAAAATTATGGCTTAACTTGCAATTCAAACTATTCAGATTTTTCACTGGGGGAGAAAAAGGCTTTACAGAATGTTTGGTCTGAAATGTTTCATTCATTCTAAAATTGCTGCTTCTGACAGCCTGACATGTTACTGCAACACAGAATCAATAGAATCCCACACTGATTTGGGTTGGAAGGGACTTTAAGGCTCATCCAGTTCCAACCCCATGCCATGGGCAGGGACACCTTCCACTAGAGCAGCTTGCTCCAAGCCCCGTCCAACCTGGCCTTGCTATACCCCTGCACCCCAAGACACCGGGTTCAACCACTTCATCCCACAGAACAATAGAATAGTTTGGATTGGAAGTGATCTTCAGAGATCATCCAGTTCCAACCCCCCTGCAATGAGCAGGAGCATCTTCAACTAGATCAGGTTGCCCAGAATCGCATCTCAACCCAGCCCTCTTTGGTTAAAAGGTCAATTCCAACCAACTCCTATTGCAATCTTCTCAATACATATTTGCCACCACAAGAGAAAAAGAAGCACTTTCTTATTGTCTGCTGCATCAAGTATTCTGTCTCTAACTCCTACGTGGATGCTTAATGACAGCTTTATCCTCCAGTGCCCATGCTATTATCTTGTACACAATAATTTACTGTAAGTCTGCACTATGAATGGTATAATGAAGCTCCTGGTGCCCAAGATTATTTTGTTCCCCAACATTAAGAATCAACCTCTAAGCCATGCACACACACACACATATATATACATACACAGAACAAGTCAGTTTGGACAAAGCCAACATCTAATTGTGTGCAAAGACTATAACAATGCCATATATTAACGCCTGGATTTGAAACCTGGACAATGCACAAAGGAGTAAGTATGAGCAGGATGAGAGGGATCAGTATGTGTGGATATCCCTGGTTACAGCCCATCACATACAGCACTGGCATAGGAGAGGAGGAAAGTGCTGAGCCTTCAGCAAGGCGACTTTAGCACTGGCTGCAGCAAGCTATGAGAAAGGTATGATTAATGCACTGAAAAGGATGAAGTCAACTCACTTGGCAGAGCAGAACCATGCTGTGCTCCATTTATTAAAGTTGCTTGAATCAGCAGCCCACAAATCATGGGTTTGCATTGCCTGAGGACCATGGAGCACGGCCTTCCAAGGAGGCAGAGTTATCCCACATGCTGTCACACCTCAAATGTCATAAATACATGACTGAAGGTGATGCTGAACACTGCAGAGAGCCAAAGAGCTGAAAAAGCAAGATAGCAGTGGGAGAGCAGCCCCAAGAGCAACAGCCCTGCCACTGCTCATGTCTCAGCACAGAGGAGTAGGAGAGTTGAGGACCATCCGTGCTTCATCCCTGGCAGTGTCAAGGCCAGGGTGCACAGAGCCTTGGGTGACATGGTCTAGTGTGAGGTGCCCCTGCCCATGGCAGGGGGTTGGAACTGGATGATCTTAATTATGATTCAATGAATATCCAGCCACTGGGATACTGAGCAGCATGGAAAGGTCCATGTATGACAAGAAAGGGTGAGCTAAATCCCCACACTCAGACTAGGTGGAAAATCCGGGCACCTTTGCCATACAAAGTCCACTTTGTGGATCTCCGGGTGAAGACCAGACTCCCCTTCTGCCCAATGCAAAAGCTGTATGTGGATCCCTGGAAGTACTCGAGGCCAGGCTGGATGGGGCTTGGAGCAAGCTGTTCTAGTGGAAGGTGTGCCTGCTCATGGCAGGGGGTTGGAACTGGATGAGCTTTCAGCTCCCTTCAACCCAAACCAGTCTGATTCTATGAATCCATGGGAAGAGGGGAATCTGGTGCAGCAAGAAGTGCTGCCTAAGGCTGCGGAAAATGAAGGTTTTTAGGTGAATGAAGCAATTGCGTGTCACAAACTCACAGTGTGATCAGACCAGCAGCAGCAGGGTGGGAAGGGAACATAAAAGCATCACCTCTCATCAATGGCAGGCCAGACGGTTATAGAACTGAAGAGCTGCTGCCCAAGCAGATGAAGGACAGCACATCTCACTGACCTGCTCTGCTTTACAACAGCTCTGATCCAAACTGCTCCATTCACATTGCTGGGGGGGTGTTCATGAAGACCATTCACCCTTGTAGTGCTGGGCAGAGCCCTGACATTCCTGGAAGCTGGTGGAACTCATGGCCAGCTCGTGTTCCTTGGGATGTTTTAGTGATGCTGCAGTTCAGCTGCATTGGAACTGCAAGGTTTGCCTTTGAGGCAAATGATGGAGATGGGTGGTGCTGGGGGATAACAGGTAAGATTTTGCCTTAATGTGGTCAATGATCATCCAAATCAGGGATGCAGAAGGATGGGTCTCCAAGAAGGAAGGTCAGGCTATAGCTGTTTGACATGACATAGCTTTTCTGTTGCAGCAATGTTATTTGACTGGCTGTATTTTCTCCTCCTTTCAGGGAATCATCACTTCCCTTCTTCCTGTGCTTCTAATGCAGTTCATAATCAACGTGGCTCTTTGCTTTCATTTCTAGTCTGTGTGACAGTGTAATTGCTCATCCTGGCACAGGAGGAGGAATAGATGCAGCAGTAAAGGAGGTAAAGGAGGAAGATGGTGACGTTTAAATAGCAGCTATTGTTTCGCCACCGTGTTACTGACTTTGGGAGACATCTGCTCCTTGCTGTAGTAGTTACTAAATGACTATATCTGAATATCCTCCCTATGCTGATTGGGCACCAGCTGTCCTGAAACTTCATTGTACACACGAAAAACGAAGGAGTGAGTTAGTCACAGTGAGTTTCAGTTAATACATGAAAGCAATTCTGCTGTGGGCTTTAATAAGAGACCTAGTAACCTGATTTCAAAAGGTTTCTATGTCTGAAATGGCAACAAAGCGAATGCTAGGAAATCGCGGATCAGGATCCCCATGACCATTCACGGCGGAAGCATTGAGGAACAAATATGTTGACTGTTAAGTAGAAGAGCAGGAAACCCAGCCCCAGGGCAAAGTTAGTGCCCAGATATGTGGTATTCACGTTTCCCCTTGCAACGTGCTCCTGAAAACCCAATGCAAAGAAGCTCCTGAATCACAGCATCATAGAATCATAGAATAGTTAGGGTTGGAAAGGAGCTTAAGATCATCCAGTTCCAAACCCCCCACTTCTTTTCACAAGGGCATCACCAGCAGAGACAAAGGTGTCATTGTCCCACTCTGCTCGGTGCTGGCCAGGCCACCCCTGGAATACTGTGCTCAGGTTTGGTCCTGCTGTACAAGAAAGATGTGTCCGGGCTGGAGAGGGGCCAGAGAGGGTCACAAAGATGGTCCAAGGGCTGGGCAGCAGTGAGGAAAGGCTGAGAGAGCTGGGACTGTTCAGCTGGGGAAGAGAAGGCTCAGGGAGACCTCATCCATGTGCCAGGAGTTAAAGGGGGGGTGCAGAGAAGATGGAGACTCCCTTTGGACAATGAGTCCATGGGAAAGCCAAGGGGTGATGGGCACAAGGTACTGCTGGGGAGATTCCCACTGGACACAGGAGGAAAACTTTTCCCAGTGAGAACAAGCAGCCACTGGAATAATCTCCCCAGGGAAGTGGTGACTCCCCAGTGTTAGGCACTGTTAAGATTGGGCTGCACAGGGTGCTGGGCATCCACTCTAGGTCATGCTGTGCCTGGAAAGGTTGGAGCAGATGATCCCTGATGCCCCTTCAACCTGGGATTCTGGGATTCTATGATTCTATGGTTTCTTGCATACATACTGCCCACGCAAGTGAATACATGATTTAACCCCATTGGCTCCTAGCAGCATCCCCCCTCCACCTTCAATGACCCTGCACAGCTGATGGAGATACTGATGCAAGGTCACAGCCTCAATGGCTGCTCACACCAATGGATATGTCTCCCAGATGCCTACAGGATAGAGAAGCCTGCAGCTCACCTTAGAGACCCAACAATGAGGATGGCCTCTTATTTCCTGTTAGACCAGTGAAACCAGGGTATTGTAACAACCAGGTATCTCCCAAGTGACCTTACACGTCAACAGCTCAGCCAAAATATTGCCTGAGAAAGCAAAGCACACACATATGCTCAGGCTCCAGAGACACCCGAGTTTATCCTATTGTGGTACACAAAGTAAACCATAGAAAATAGCATACAACCAAATATCTTTATATATATATATGTATATGCATATGCTTTGGATGCATCTTATTTTCAGAAAAGGAAAGATAATTCAAATCCACAACAGTTTACACATCACAAGGCCTGTCGGTGAGTGGCATTCCCCCTGCACACAGCTCTGTGCTTTCCCATGGATGGGTGCAGCTATTTCTTACGAGAGCCACTCTCTCAGAATCCATCAGCTGGGTACCAGCTCCAGCAGGATGAACAGTTCACCACAAACAGCTTCATGCGCTGCGTTTCTACTGTACCCCAAGAGTAACAACCACACAGCCTCCAATAACGCAATACAGAACACGGATGAATATGGATTAACCCACATTTAGTCCCATCACCTCTGCTGTGCCTTTGTGTGTGTATTTGAGCTCGTGCTATTTCCTTACAAGATTTCTTATACATAATGAAGCCGAAGTATTCTTTTAGCATACAAAAGTGACAAAGCAGTTGCTGGCTTTGACAGTGGGCTGAATCCTGCTTTCCATTATACACCTTCCCATGCAATGCACCCATTGAATGCTTCTTTAGTCAAAGAAACATTAATTTAGTCAAAATTAAGAGGCTGCAATGTTTTTCTAACTGAAAGGACCACAACAGAGCTGGGTGGGAACTAAGGAGATGAAAGCAGAGAGCATGGATTATAAGATAAAGGATTACTGAGCAATGAAAGGTGGAGTCGGATTTTCCGCTTTACCCTTAATACTGTCCTATTTCAAGGGCTGCAGAATCAAGACACAGATTTGATTTGTGCAGTGGATGGAAAAGTGCAGAGAATCCTGCTCCAAATCTATGGAGAATTACTGGGGAGGAAATGACACTGAAATTGAACTGGGTGCTGCGGGAAGGATGCTTCAAAAGCACCATGGACTAAACTGGGCTGAGTTGATGGGCACAGAGTTTCGGGGGAGAACTGGGAGGTAGAAAGGCTTCTTTGGGAAGAGGACAAAGCTTAATACGCCCATACATCCTTATAGGAAACCATAAAACACACAAGCGACATGGCTGTAACAGAAGCAGAATGAGGTCCATTAAAGTGCATTGCTAACAGTATGATACTCAAATCCATGCTGCTTCCAGTTAGCCCATCTTCCTTTAGAAGCTATCCCGGCCTGCAGGAGGCACAAAAATAGATTGAATTGTTGGGAATTATAAAAACAGCATAGGAAACTCTCTCCATTTCCCCATCCGATCTCTGTGAGCTTGGGAAAGGATCAGCATCACTTGTGCATCCTTAACAGTGTAATGGGGAATGCTGACTCTGGCTCCCCCACAACTGGAGTGATCCCATGGTACTGAATCAGTAAATCCTGGGCCTATCAAAGCTGTCTCGAGGGAGACTGAGAAAGAGACAGCACAAGGCAGTGGAGCAGATGGCTGCATTGTGAAATCTCCTTCTAATTAGGTAAAATGGGGACTGATGGGAGTGAATGCAGCAATTACTGGTCACTGCTGGTACCATGCTGCCTACACGAAAGCCATCATGGAATAAAGGAGGATAAGGAGAATCTGTCAGAAAGCTTTGTATGGGCAATAGTGAGAAAGCAGGTTCTGGAAGGTTACTTTATGATTAATTGGTTGTTTTCCAGGGGTTTCTCCAATGCTTTTAAGGAGTGGAAAGCCCTGAAAGCAAAACACAGACCAAATGGGCTGTGGCTTTACCACAAAGGTGCTCGTGTTCAGAGGCTTCACAGTGCGTTCGATCCAAACCATCACCCCAAGCACACTGAAATGAGCAGGAAAACACACCTTGCACTCAGCCCTGTGCTACCAAGGCTGTGCTCTGCTCCAAAAGAGAGGTGTGAAGCTGAAAGAAGCCCCAAAAGTGAGGAATCTGCAACAGAAAGGCACGGCACGTGGCAATAAGCAGCTTGCAAAGGGGGAGGATTTACTCCCTTTGGAGGAGAAAGCTGAGTAGAGACGTGGTTTTCTGTTTCCAGATGCAAGCAGCCTGTGTGTAACATGCTCTGAGGGACCTCAAACCAAGAAGAGATGAAAGAGAACCCCAGGGTATGTGCATGGCTGCTTGGGCCAGCAAAGGAGATTTAGAAATGCTGTGTGCAGGCAACAAAGCCTGAAGAGCTGAGACCATTCCCACTTTCAGGAACATCTTGCATTGATGTGGTTTTGGAAGCCAATAGGATGTTGCCATCCAGGGGTCTGATGTCCTGGGGTCTTTTGGTACCTCTAGAGCATCACGAGGAGGTTGCAAAAGGACCGCTGGCTTTGACACAGCACTGCACGGATGTCCACGGGTCCAGAGATGCGCAATGTAGAGGAAAACGTGGCCATAAGCAGCCCTACAAATACATCTGATCATGGAAACCCACTTCCCAAGCAGGATATTGTTAATGCACGACTGAAGAAAAGCATCCCTCCACTGCACAATCACTGCAAGCATCTGCAAGCACAAGGTTGCAATCGCAGCCCTACCTGCAAGCACAGGGCTGCAATCACAGCCCTACCTGCAAGCACAGGACTGCAATCACAGCCCTACCTGCAAGCACAGGGCTGCAATCACAGCCCTACCTGCAAGCACAGGGTTGCAATCGCAGCCCTACCTGCAAGCACAGGGTTGCAATCGCAGCCCTACCTGCAAGCACAGGGTTGCAATCACAGCCCTACCTGCAAGCACAGGGTTGCAATCGCAGCCCTACCTGCAAGCACAGGGTTGCAATCACAGCCCTACCTGCAAGCACAGGGTTGCAATCGCAGCCCTACCTGCAAGCACAGGGCTGCAATCACAGCCCTACCTGCAAGCACAGGGCTGCAATCACAGCCCTACCTGCAAGCACAGGGCTGCAATCGCAGCCCTACCTGCAAGCACACGGTTGCAATCACAGCCCTACCTGCAAGCACAGGACTGCAATCACAGCCCTACCTGCAAGCACAGGACTGCAATCACAGCCCTACCTGCAAGCACAGGGCTGCAATCACAGCCCTATCTGCCAAACCCCAACCTCAGCTGCCAGCACACAGAAATGCGCTCTGCAATCCCTTTCCTAAAGCCAAACCAAAAGCTCCCAGGCAATAAATCAGGGGCCTGGAAATTAAAAGCACTCCTTTTATAAGTGTCCTGCAAAGCACTGAAAGGGGGATTTGTTAGATTTGTTATTACTAAGCACTTTTGTGTGCAGAGCAAACCTCTACAGCCTCCCTGAGCCATGTGTATCTAGCGGGGAAGTAATATGTATTTAGAAAGGAGACAATCTGCAAACACTTCTTCTTTTGGAGCTGTTCCAAGCTTAATGAAGAAAGAAGGCATGCTAGGGACAAATGTATTAAGGTATTTAATTGAGAGAGATGAGAGAAGGAGGCACTGCGCTTGTCTCCCAGGCATAGCATGTTTTAAGCACACTCCTAGATGGGTATTTATTGCAGCTGACAGAGCAGAAAGGCTCAGGAAAAGCATTCCTTCCCCTCCCATCAATAATTCAACCCTTGTAGCAGTTCATAAAATGTTTATATTAAGTAATAATTAAATACGGGGTTACAAAAAGAATAACTCACATTCCAGCCAAGAGGAAAATCAACCCGAAGGAGGGTGGGGAAAATGACTGCCTTGAAGCTGGCATGTTGGGCTTCGCCTGCTGAGAGCAAAGCTAAAGCAGGGAAAAGGGGCTGCGCTCAGTGCTCTGTCGAATCAAATCCTGATCCTGCCCCAATGACAGGGCTCTCTCCATCAGTATCCACATGGAACCTGCTCTCGTGTCCATGCATGCTCTCCCCATGCCACAGTTTTCAGCCAGGCAGGGCAGGGTCAGCAGTCCTGTATTAACCTCTGGCATCAAGCAGCGATGCTGCTTTTGATTCCAAATCACCAGCTACGTTGGACTTGTTGGAGCAAGTCCAGGAGGCCATGGAGCTGCTGCGAGGGCTGGAGCAGCTCTGCTCTGGAGCCAGGCTGAGAGAGCTGGGCTGGGGCAGCCTGGAGAAGAGAAGGCTCCTGAAGGGGAGACCTGAGAGCAGCTCCAGTGCCTAAAGGGGCTGCAGGAAAGCTGCAGAGGGGCTCTGGACAAGGGGTGTAGGGACAGGACAGGGGAATGGCTTTAAGCTGCCAGAGGGGAGACTGAGATGAGCTCTTAGGCAGAAGCTATTCCCTGTGAGGGTGCTGAGGCACTGTCCCAGGGTGCCCAGAGAAGCTGTGGCTGCCCCATCCCTGGCAGTGCTCAAGGCCAGGTTGGACACAGGGGCTTGGAGCTGCTCCAGTGGAAGGTGTCCCTGCCCATGGCAGGGGTTGGAGCTGGAGGAGCTTTAAGGTCTCTTCAACCCAAACCAAGCTGTGGTTCTATGTTAGGAGGCTTTGAGCCCACTAAAAGGTTATTGGGTCTCAGTCACAACGCCACACAAGGTCCAACATGGGATAAGACTCCAAGAGCTGGACCCCAACAAGGGATAAAGGACCAGGAGCACAGTGGGGAGGAGAGGGGGTAGCAGGGTAATGATTGAAGATCAGAAGCCATCAAGATGATATAAATCAAATATCATCCCAGATACACCCAGGCACCTTTTATTAAAACTGTAATTGCTCGATCCAACCTCTGCCCTGGGGAGCATAAAGAAAAGCGGCAGCACCAAGGTCATTGCAGGCAGAAAATCAATGCAGGGAATGAATGGTAATGACTTTTTTTATCCCCTTACTGTGGAGAACTCCTGCTGCCATCTCCAGAGATGCACAGATCCCTCGGATCTGCTCCAACAAAGCACTTTGTACCATTTTAGCTTGCACCATCCAAGTCTTGCTCCTCTTGACTGTGACTACAGCAGCTCCGAGCATCCCAATGGACCATTAGATCTCATACATGCAAAGACAATTATCCATTTCTCCATGTCATTCTGTCCTCTATCCAAAACCATTCAATACCTCCCAGCTTCCTGCAACGACCGCATCTCCTGCACTGCCAACCTCTCTAACGGGCGTCCTCAGGACTGTCTCTGCTCCGTAGATCAAAGGCAAAACCTGAATAACAGTCTACCTAAGGCTTTACTAACATGGAAGGATGTCACATCTTACATGTCCCATTCCTCTCGGCACATTACTTGCCCAAAAGTACTTTTCTAATGGGTTTGTTGATAATTTTTACTTGAAAGGAACTAACATTGCTGACATGTGATTTATGCTTCACTGCAGAATTGCTCCTGCACCAGCTGCTCCCATCTGCACCGGGACTGCTGATGATTCCTACCTCTATGTCATACTCTCTCCTCAGCTCTCCTGAACTGCTGCTTCTTTGTTTCAGGCTGTTCCTCCAATATCTCAAGCTCCCTTTGGATTCAGGTTCCAGCATCCAGAAGGATTTAGCCAGACACAAATGGAAGACTCTGCACAAGATTACATGGATGAAATACGGCGCTGTACAGGCACTCAGAGGGGTGGTCCTAAAGCCGCTTACAAACCTCTTACCTGCAGTAAGGTTTCAGTTCCAACCATAAGATAAAGCACTGCTGTACATTTAAATTGCCTATGGGGTCTTTAAGGCAGGTTGCAACCTGTACAGAAGGGATGAAACAGCTTCTTCTCTGTGCTGTGAGCTTGAGCAGGCCTGCTCTAGTGGAAGGTGTCTCTGCACATGGCAGGGGGTGGAACTGAAGCTTTAAGGTCCCTTTAACACAAACCATACCATGATTCTTCCTTCATAGGTAAAAGCCCCTGGCAGCACTATGGCATTGCAGCAGTGTCGGACCAGGTTGCTCCAAGCACCACAACTTTCAATGACAGCATCTCCCCACTCTCTGCATGATGATGCTTCCGAAAGCCATCCCATCTCCCCAGAGGGGACACGTGGTTTTCCTCCTGTCCTCCCTTCCCCAGGCTGCTTGCCAACACATCCCTCTCCAGGCATCCTCTATGCAAGTTGCCATAGCTACTGGCCAACACTACAACAACCTTATGAGGAACGGCGGAGGGAATTGGGGTTGTTTAGTCTGAAGAAGGCTCAGGAGGGAACTTATCACTCCCTACAACTGCCTGAGAGGAGGATGGAGCCAGGAGGGGGCTGCGCTCTGCTCCCAAGGATGCTCCCAAGGGATGGGCCAAGAGGAACCGGCCTCAAGCTGCACCAGGGCAGGGTTAGATGGAGCTGAGGAACAATTCCTGCCCCAAAGGGTGCTCAGCATTGGAACTGCTGCCCAGGGCAGGGCTGCAGTCACCGTCCCTGCGAGTGCTCACACACCGTGGAGACGAGGCCTCAGTGCCATGGGTCAGTGGTGGCCATGGCAGTGCTGGGAATGGTTGGAGTGGATGAGCTTAAAGGGCTTTTCCAACCTGGTTCATTCTGTGATTCTAAGCTCTGCTGCTTGGCTGAGACTGCTGTGTTCGTCCCCTGGATGTGCAGGGTACCTGGTGGGAGGCTCTCACCCAGCCACAGCACATCAGCCCCATGCAAACCCAACCCAGGAATTTCCATACCTTCATAGGGTGTTGCAGAGGCAACCTCCAATCCCCCCTTTCTTTCCCATCTCAGACCCTTTGCACATCCATTTCATACGCAGACAATGAGAGTGTAAAGCATGGCCATAGCCCTGATCCACAACCCAGCATGCTGGCCTCCGAAACTCCACCAAAGTGGAAAAATCAGAGCTTTGAAGCCAATTCCCCCCTTTGTTTTAAGACCTTCACCAATAGTTTGTTCCATTGCAGTGACAGCAAAGTGTGACCTAGCCTGCAAGAGTTTGCAAGGTATCGAGCATCATTTCAACCTCCCATTGGGTCTCAGGTTGAAGGAGCTCCATAGTCAAATTGGAGAGGAGATGGGAAAGGGACCCCCTTTGCAGTGAAATGGCACCTGCAGCTTCTCCTTGAACATCTCAGCCAATAAACCAACCATTACTGCCCAAACCTGGGAATGGGATCAGTCAGGGTTCACATCCCAGCCTGGTTTTCCAGCCCATTGGAGTGCGACGCACTGATTTCTTTCTGGCCAAGTTGCCGGCCCAAGAGCTGATGCACAGCCTCCTTCAAGGTGAAAGGCAAAGTGAAATGCAGGAGGAAGCCTGAGGCTCAGAAACAGGGCTGATCCTGAAGAACATCCCTCTCTTAGGTCTGATAACCCCTCCTCTTCCCATTCACCCAGCATCCAGACACAACACTGAGGCTTCTTTACTGCAACCCTCCAGCCTAACCAGCCCCAACCTTCCCAAAGCCAAGTTTTTAGCTGGTCTGCCTGGATTTATGGAAAGCCCAAACTGTCCAGCTCCCCATAAATGTGTGCTTTCAGAGGTGTCTGCTCATCTTTGCTTTGGAAGAAACAGACCGCATTCCCTACTTTGGGAGATGACCTCTCTTCCCCTCCGTCTATGTGGCCACGGTATCTTCTGTAGATGGTTTAATGGGCAGGAATCAGGGGAAAAAGGGCAGAGTGAAGGAAAATATTAACTAACTCATCTAATAACTCATTTCACATAATCATAATAAAGATCAACTGGACCTTACACACAGGAATCCCACAAGGAGAATATTGTCCGTATCTGGCACAAGGGGAGCAAGACTGGGATGAGTGTGAAGGAGATCTGAGATATCTACACCAGGGCATGAGTTTTTAATCCTATGGGAAGGCAGGGATTCCTGCAAGAGGACACGCTGATCCTGAAGGGCTTTGGGGAGGGAAAGGAGATTGGATCTGGGCTTTAGGCTGGGTTAGTGCCAACACTGTCACTCTTGGGAATCAGAATCCCAGACTGGTTTGGGATGGAAGGGACCTTAAAGCTCACCCAATTCCAACCCCCTGCCATGAGCAGGGACACCTTCCATTAGAGCAGCTTGCTCCAAGCCCTGTCCAACCTGGCCTTGAGCCCTTCCAGGGAATAGTGCTATTGGACAACCTTGCCACTTGCAATTAATATACAGCTCCACTCCAGAAGATCACTGTTTTCTTTAAACACCATTTTCTATCCCCTTTCTGAGCCAGATAAAGCAGCAAAACCCTTGCACAGCCCCACACACCTCCGTGCCTTTTAAAGAACAAGGAAAGCAGCAGCCAAGCAACGCTAACAGAGCACCAGCGACCTTGCAAAGTATTTCAGCAAGGAATCTGGCTGCTTCCCAAGCAGGCACCTGCAAGGCTGGGCGGATAAACACCGTGCAAGAGCTAATTGAGATGAGGAGGATGTTGCCATGCAGGAGGAAGCTGCCTGCAGTCAGTGGGAGTCCTGTGGATGGATGCGGAGCTGCCAGGAGGCAGCCCACAGCTCCCAACAGCCTGGCTTTCCTTGCCTGTTCAGTGGAGGTGGTACAAGTGATGCTGAAATGGTTCATTTATGGCTCTGTGGTGGTATTTTTAGAGTTAAAACCAGCTGAATGCAAAGCTTGGTGTTAAGCAACCAGGCAGCAGCCGAACCTCAGGGTTTTACAAATCTGCTGGCAGCAAGGAGATGCTTTCATGATCATAAACCAATAAAGATCCCTGATGGGGATATTACTTTGTGCTCCTGAACTGCAGCCTGAAAGAGAGACTCTGGCGAACCCCTGCAGATGGGGATGCTGGGTCCTCGAGCGGTACCCCAATTCCAGCCCCTCCCTGCATCATCACCACGCCTTGCACCACGCAGCCACGCATCCCAGGATGTGAAGCGGGAATATCTGCTCTCCAGCACAGCAGAGCAGTGTAAAGTGCTTCATGAAACAAGCTGCTCCCCCAGGACCACTGGGTGAATTCTCCATTTCAAGGTAGGTTTGTGCAGTGGGATGCCCAAGGGCTGTGTCCTCATCTACAGGTAGATCTACTGGTGTCATAGGGGCTGCAGTGGCACTGAAGCCAGCCCCCTGCCTTCCTGCAATGAGGTCCATTATTTCACATCACCTACTCTACTAATTTTTGCATTATTATTACAATTACTATTTTATTCTATTATTATATATTATTTTATTATAATTACTGGTTATTATTACTATAATTACTGTAACTACTACTATAACAGCTTCCCCACCTTCCCAGCACCATCCCCCCTGTTTCATGCTCAATAGCCCAGCTCACAGCCAGGCCCCCAAAGCAGCAGGACTCTCTCCATACACATACAGCGTTTGCAACGTGCTGCAGGGTCCCTTCAGATGGAGGCACCGCTGGAGCAAAAGGAGTTTATTAATAGAAGGCAAAATGCATTTGCTATATAACAACCGTGATGTTCAACTTGGGGAGAAGACATAGGATCATAGAATAGTTGGGTTTGAAAAGGACAGTTGGAGGTTAAAAGCAGTAACTTGCTGAACAACCCATTTTATGCAGATATGTGTATGTATATATATATTATAGCAGCCCTTATTGCAGTCTTCCAATAACTAAAGGGGCTCCAGGAAACCTGGAGAGGGGCTTCGGATAAGGGCCTGTAGGGACAGGACAAGGAGAATGGCTTTAAGCTGCCAGAGGGGAGACTGAGATGAGCTCTTAGGCAGAAGCTGTTCCCTGGGAGGGTGCTGAGGCGCTGGCCCAGGGTGCCCAGAGAAGCTGTGGCTGCCCCATCGCTGGCAGTGCTCAAGGCCAGGTTGGACACAGGGGCTTGGAGCTGCTCCAGTGGAAGGTGTCCCTGCCCGTGGCAGGGGTTGGAGCTGGAGGAGCTTTAAGGTCCCTTCCAACCCAAACCAGTCTGGGATTCTGTGATTCTATCATACATACATATATGATACATATGATATATATACTATATATGATATATATCATATATATATGACAGAATCATATTTATGTCCTTTTATATGAATCTATAAAGGACATCAGAAATATATCCAGAATGCAAAGCTATAAATAATGTGAAATACAACTTCCATCCTATAAATATTCCTCTAAAACTCCCTTTCCCCTCCTGGCTGGTGATGCTCCTGCTAACAGGAAAGCATCCATGCCCTTGCCCCGATGTGACTTAGCTGAAGATACCAGCATTAGTGCTGTGAATACATTCAGCTAAGAGCAAAGAGAAGCAAGACTGATGTAGGATAGAGTGCAGAAGTACTTAGAAAGTGAAGGCTTGTTCAGGCAGCGGGAGACAGGAAAAGCAAAGGTCATGCTCTAAATGTGAGAAAAGGCAAATTTACAATGGCTGTTGGTGATTTGTTTGGCAAAGGAAGGACAGTGCAAGTCCTGTTGTCTGAATTAGCTGATCCCTCTCCTCTTTATTTATTGTTTGGTACAGCAAGAGCTTGAAGTCACCACATTAAAGTGGAGTCTGACCTACAGCATCTCCTCTGGCATCCAGGAGAAGCTGCGATCCCAACAGGCACAGCAGTATCCAGAAGGGGAGAAGAAGAGATGTTTGACATGTCCTTTGATAGGATAAGAGACTTAGCAGACAAAAGCAATGTGAAAATCCATCTGCTTTCAGTAAAGCATTTAATACAGAGCCACGTGGGACATTATTAATTAAACCAGTGAACACAAACATCAGCAGAACAGGAAACTGGGCAGGGGAGATGACATGGATGAGGGCTGGAAGGCTGAGCTGCAGCCTGGAAGGAGGTTAGCAGTGCTTACCATTTTTAAGGTTGACTTTGGCACAAATAAGTAGGGCAACGTCCTGATGACACGTTGCTGGCAGCGCCAATACGGAGGAGGAGCAGGGATATCACAGAGGAAGAAAGGGATTGACCTTGATGCCATGGGATGAAAATTATTAGTATTAAATTCTAGGCTTGGTATTAATCACCAGGATTTTTTGCTATGGGATGGGAGCTCCAAGGCTGTAACCACCTAAGGAGGACAATGACATGGAGGTTCTGATTATCAAAGGGTGAGGGATTCATAAAGCACCTGTGATGCCCAAACGTGACATGAGTGTCTCAGCAGAAATGGGGACCTCATTTCCAAAGAGCAATAGCCTGCATCTGTGTGAGAAACAGTGATTTAGTCTAGGAAAGCTGGAGAGAAATGGTTGATCCAGGGGGTGAAAAAGAAGACCAAACCACTTTGCCTTGCTAGCTACAGAGCCAAAGGATGTGGATGCTGGACTTGGAGACACTGAGCAGTGACCTCGAGATAGGAGAAGTGCACTGAGTATCAACAAAAGACCAAACCATAACTCATCCACTGACTCAGACTGAATATGAGATGATGGCTGCAAACCACCAGAGGCTAAGGACTTGATACACCCTTCCAACTGGCACCATGGAACTGAAAATTCCCTATTTCCAAGACAGAGCCTCAGGTGTTACTCATAGAGACTAAATAACAAACTGGACTTACTGGTTCAGATGGTCCCATCCAGTCTTGTGCCTAAAGGCCTCTGCTGAGGTAACACAGCAGAGCAGGAGCAGAGGAAAAACTGCTCAAGTACATTGACTCCATCACCTGAATGCCACCTCCATCTCTTCCTCCTGTTCAGCCCTATCCTGAGCACATAGAATCATGGAATAGTTTGGGTTGGAAAGGACCTTAAGATCATCCAGTTCCAACCCCCTGCCATGGGCAGGGACACCTCACACTAAACCATGGCACCCAAGGCTCTGTCCAACCCGGCCTTGAACACTGCCAGCAATGGAGCATTCACAACTTCCCTGGGCAACCCATTCCAGTGCCTCACCACCCTTACAGGAAAGAACTTCCTCCTTATATACAATCTAAACTTCCCCTGTTTCAGTTTGAACCCCTTACCCCATGTCCTATCACTGCAGTCCCTAATGAAGAGTCCCTCCCCAGCATCCCTATAGACCCTCTTCAGATACTGGAAGGCTGCTCTGAAGTCTCCAGCACGTACACAGCCCAGCTCCAGCTTGCAGACAGTTGAAGCAGCAAATTGAGTGTTGCCTACACTGCTGAGCAGTCAACTCAACCCCCAGTTGACTTTTGGGGCTGGATATTGTTCACCTTAAAGTGACTGCAGCCAATATGCAGTCAAATACTGCAACTTGGAGATACTACCGAGCAGTCGGAGTACAACTACTCCAACTTGGAGATATTGACAGCCTTTCCCAGCCTGGCGGACTATATCCAGAGAAGATCAAGATGCAGATGAGGGCAGGATAGGTGCCTGTCTGCAAACACCCCCATCCTCTTCATGCCTTAGTAAATACAAGGCTTTTCTCCACACATGGTTATCACATACTCATACGACTGGTCCCTGCGGTATCAGCAGACATAGTGTCTCCTCCTGCTGCTAAAGGTAGGTATCAAGTAACTGCTGAGCCAGAGCTCAGCCAAAGCCACCAAACAGCTCTTTGAACAGCCCTTTCTGGGTGGAAGAAAACATCCTGCCCCTTCCCTTCCAGCTGAGAGCAGAACTGGATCCATTTGCCTACATGGGTCACTTCAATGACACTCTCACCCAAACTGGGAGTTTGGGGCTGAAACACTGGGAAATGGTATCTACCCAGGAATGTTCTCTGGTACTGAAGTATGGGATACCCTTCACTCACACTATTAGAGTCCTTTAGCTCCCTAATCAAGGTGGTTGCACCCATACTGCTTGGTGGGATAAGTTCCTGGCTCATACCCGTTCCCAAACTCAGCTTGGGAAGTGGGCTAGGGACTGTTTGAACAACTGAAGAGTGTAGATGGCCATGTTCCCATGCCCAGGAATGCGTCCTGACCCGTTTCATTCACTAATACGGACCTATGGATCTGACTGGAAATTTCAGGAGGCATTGGAAAAATCCCTACCAAATCTGACACAACTGCCAGCATAAGCAGCGTTCCAAGTATCGCACCAAGATGGGACATGTCCTCCATTGGAGATCTGCAGGAATAGGTTAGATAATATCAACCTGGTCTGGTGTAGACATATGATTCCCTTCCCCAGAAATGGGATGTGGATCACAGGAATTCCTTCCATCCCTATATTTTCAGTTATAATGGTGGAGAATGAACTCCCTGCCCTCCCGTAGCTTGCTCCAGCCTTCCTCTATAGACATCCCTCCCTACATTCACTCCTCTGTATCTCAGGAAACCACATAGCAAGTCCCCAGCACTGACTCATTCATCGCTATAGCTACTACAAGTTCTCATTTGCTCCACATCTTTAGTACCTCCAGGGCTTGAGATGAATGACAAGAACATTAACAACAGGCAACTAATGCTAGAGGCAGGCCCAAGTTTTCCATTGAAGCCTTTCTTGGTTTGTTTCCTCTGGTAGGAAAGGAGATTGGTGGGGAAAAATAATTGCTTTGGTTAAAAGAAAGCCCATAAAAGACCTTTTTTTTTGGGTGAAGAACATGGAATCTTGGCTTTGCAATATTACTTCTCGGGGGAAATTCATCACCTCCCTACTCACTTTGACACTGCAAAGGGGGTGAAGTTCCCCCTTTCCCTTGTAGATCTTTTTTCTTCAGGGAATAACATAACAAAAGGAGAAGAGTGCAAGACAAAGAAGGAGGAAGGGAAAAAACCACCCAGAAAACACTTAATTTTTTCCATCATTTTCAAAGAAAAATGGGAAATATTCATTCCTTCTTGCATTCTTTGCCACTTCCAGCAGCGAATGCCACTGTCCATTCTATCATGGATTCCCCCTGGTCCCAGACCCTCAGGATGGCTTCATTCCCCCTCCATCCTTGGGTGCAACAGGGAGAAGAGCTCTGCCCATCCCTTCCAGGAGGTCAATCCCAATCACTTGGGAACTGGGGTCACCAGGGCCCCCTCTGTGCCCAGATAAAACCCTCAATGACGCCATCAGATCCTCCTATGGGACATCAGAGAACTGAACAAGAAAAGGCTTCATCCAGCAGCAACAGCTTTCCAAGGAGCTGCAAAACCCCTCGGTTGGGTCCTGAGCCTTATCTAGAGGTCAGGTCAGCCACATAGACCCAGTGTTCCGACTGAACTTCATCATTACTTAGTCGGCAGGTCACCACGAGAAGCAGGACTGCACAGAAGATAGGGGTGAAGAGAGGCGCAACCTGCCCCATAGCACTGCTTGAGCAGCACGTGCTTTAGGAAGGGAAACTGAGGCAGGAAGCACCTTGGTGCTGGAACCTGCATCACACCAAAGCACACCCAGTCACAACGGTGGCTTCCAGAACCTCGACCCCAAAAGAACAACAACAAACAGGAGAATGATGCCCCAGAGCTTCAGCCTGACTCCAACCCTGACATATTGTGCGGGCTCAGGTAGGTCAGGCAGCACCTCTGGTGCTGAGGCGCTGGCCCAGGGTGCCCAGGGAAGCTGTGGCTGCCCCATCCCTGGCAGTGCTCAAGGCCAGGTTGGACAGAGCCTTGAGTGACACAGAAACATTCCATGATATAAAGAGAATGGAAAAGGGGATCCCTCCCTTTTGCATGGATTTCCCTGATGACCTTGGGCTCGGTGATTGCTCTATCCCAATCTCTGTTCCCTCACCTGGAAATAATACTCATGGGGATAAAGGACTTCTAAAACCATTACTGGTGTGCTCTTTGGTTTCACCAAGGAATTGCTTCCCAGCCTTGGAGCATCACATTACACTGATGTGCAGTGGTAACAAAGGACTGTAAGGAAATCCCCCCCATCTCTTCTGTTGGGGCTTCTTCATCCATGCAAAACCCAGTGAAGGCAATGGAGGACAAGCCCCATATGAGCCATAGAATCAGAGTGCTTTGGTTTGAAGGGTCCTTAAAGCTCATCCAGTTCCAACCCCTGCCACGGGCAGGGACACCTTCCACTGGAGCAGGGTGCTCCGAGCCCCTGTGTCCAACCTGGCCTTCAACACTGCCACGGATGGGGTATTTACGCTGAATGAAACCACTTCTTAAGAGCTCATCTCAGTCTCTCCTCTGGCAGTTAAAGCCATTCCGCTTGGCCTGTCCCTGCAGGCCCTTGGCCAAAGCCCCTCTCCAGGTTTCCTATAGGACCCTCCAAGTATTGGAGCCATCCTACATCACAAGGAGATGATTTTGGCTGCTGTTTAGCTTCAAAGGTTGCCCACATAAGCCACAGAGTCTCCCATCCTTGGAGATGTTGGAAATCCATCCAGAAGGGACTCCTGTGCGCAGCGAGGTTCTTGATAGTAGTAAGGATTTGGAGAATGTGGCTTTCAAGAAGAACCCAAACAACAAACAGCACTTAAAAGATGCCTCATTCGAACAGAAAACGAGAACAATTAAGCACAACATCACTTGTACGTTAATGAAGAGGCGCTCATGCTCCAGGGCTGAGCATCAGAGCAAACACTTCTCCTGCAATATGCTGCAAGGAAGAACAAGTGGGAGAGCAGATGAGCACCCAAAGGGGAGCCTCAAGGGTGTCCTGACCACCAAGGGACAACACACGGAGGGCTGAGTCCTTCTTAGATTCAAGATCTGAGCTGACCCAACCCCTTTGCTTGGGAACAGCGGCCATACGAATAGACTGGAGTAGGTTGGAGGGATGGGAAGGTGAGAAATCCATGCTTAAATCCACAAGGAAATAAGTGTAATTATCCCTTGCACCAGTATAAGAGAGCAACACAACAGCTCTGCAGCTCTAGGACAGCTTTCTGCTCTAATCCTGCCATCACCAGCCCTGAGCCCACACCTTACAAGGTGACAAGAAGCTGAGATGCCAATGAAAGGACTGTGTGTCACTGCTGGAAAAGCCTTTCCTTACACCTTCTATCCCTGAAAAAGACAGATCCCGAAAATCCCTGGCTGCTTTCTCACATCCCTGTCACCACCATCACACCTGGGTGCACCTGAGCCCGCAGCAGCACTCGCATCCCCAGCAAAAGCCAGAACTGATGCCAAAAGGCAGCAAGAAAAGGGCAAAATCTCCATTTAAACCATTTCCCAGCCAGCAGGAACCATGTCCAGTGGGACAGAGGAGTCAAATCCCAGCTTCATTTTAAATCCATAAGGATTTACTACCTGTTTGAGGGCAGGGTGTCACCTCTACATCTCCCTAGGGAAGAAAATAAACCATTCCAAGGCATAAAAAACCCCCTTTGGCATTCACATGGAAGCGGGAAGTAAAGGCTGTGATTCCACTTTTGTCACCACAAACCCCAGCTCTGCTCTCTGCCACCTCCACGGCAGCGGTGGGATCTGCCAAGGAAAGCTCTGGAAAACACAATCACTGCAAACCCTCCTCACACACGTACGTGCAGAGCAGTCCCCCCTTACCCCCCCCCCCCCCCCCCGGCTCCCATCACTTTTGTTTTGCATTCCCGACACATCCAACCCCTTCAGAAACAACAGCATCTCCCAGCGAGGAGTTTCCCTCTCCGAATCCCAAACAGGGTCTTGTCCTGGGGTGATGTAAGGACACCCCCGGATGGGGATGATGGGGGGGGGGGGGGCAGAGGGATGTGCCACCTCCTGCCGCGCTGCATTAAACATGGCAGCATCCGAAGGCTGCCCCACCCAAGCGGCCTAGGACGTGTGTCAACCGCATCCCGCTGCATCCCTGGGATGCTTTGTCTCGGGAATAACACCAGCCTGGGGGGATGCGTGGGACCATCCCATGTGTGGGGCACCCCACTCGTGTGTGGGACCCCTATCTGCCTGTGGGACCCCTGGGATGCAGGGATGCTGGTCCCAAGGACCCTCGGGATGCAGAGATACTGGTCCTTGGGACACCTGGGATGCAGGTCCTTGGGACCCCCTGGATGCAGGCATACTAGTCCTTGGGACCCTTGAGTTGCTGGTCCAAGGACCCTCAGGATGCAGGGATGCTGGCCCCTGGGACCCCCTGGATGCAGGGATGCTGGTCCTTGGAACCCTCGGGATGCAGGGATGCTGGTCCTTGAGACCCTTGGGATGCAGTAATGCTGGCCCTTGGGATGCTAGTCCTTCAGATCAGCCACCCCACAACAGCCAGAGATACACTTGGAAAGGACCAGGTTGACTTGCACACCCCAGTGAGGTGACCCAAACCTCTCCTGCTGAAAGCCAAGCTGGGGGGTGCATCTGAATTTTGGGATATGAGAGGGATGGGTGATGGGGAACCTGCTAAAGCCCACCCACCACAAAGAACCCATGTATTCACTACCTGAATAGCAAATAGCACAGCACACACCACCGACACCCAGGGAGGTGGGGAATCTTAAGGACATCCCCTGGGTGGGAGACGCGCAAACCCCCCAAAACAGCGTTTGTAAACTGCACTCACCCAGCTCCCAAGGTGGGATGGCCCTGCTGGAGGTGGGCAAGGGGGACTGAAGAAGTAACGGGGATGAGGATGGGGATAAGGACGGAGACGGGGATCAGGATGGGCATAAGGATGGGGGTCTCACCTGTATGACGAGCTGACCCCCGCCGCCACCTCCTCCTTGATCTGCCTGTTGAGGGCATCAGCAGCCGCCCTGCCCCTGCCCACCTCCGTCTCCTCCACCTTCTTCCGAGCCTTGTCCCTGCCATCCCCGGCCCGCACCGCCTTGGGATGCTCATCCTCCGCTTCGCCATCCTCCTCCTTCTTCTCGGCGCCGGGCAGCACCTTCCTCCGCTTCTCCTGAGCCGGTTTCTCTGGGGACCCACGGTCCAGGGCGAGCACGGGGGAAGGTCCCGGTTTAGGGATCCAGGGATGATCTCCCCGCTTAGGAATGGGCCAAGCGCGGAAATCCTTCTGGTACTGCGTCTCCTTCTCGAAGGGCGTATCCGAGGGCTGGTACTCGCTCTTGGGCTTGCAGCTCGGCTCCGGCCGCTGCACCTTCCACGGCTTGTAGTCGTGCCGCATCACCGAGTCAGCCGGGGGGGACCCGTGAGGGGCCGGGCCGGGCCGAGCCGCACCGGGGGCCGCTTCCCCACCAGCAGCACCGGCACCGGCACCTCCAGCCGCCGCCTCAGCGCCGGGCTGGGTGTCGATGGGGGCAGCGGGGACGGGGCGCGCCGCGGGGTGCTCGGTGGCCTCCGAGTACTTGGTGAAGACGAGCGGGACGGCGATGTCCGCCTTGTCCAGCTGGCTCCAGAAGCGGGCGATGCAGCAGGCGCGGCTGATGCAGGGCCACGCCATGGCGGCCCCGCGCCGCCGCCTCCCCGCACGGCAGCCGAGAACCGGGACCGGGATCCGGGACCGGGATGAGGGATGCGGGATGCGGGATGCAGGGATGCAGGGGAGACGAGACACGGCACGCACGGGGCACGCCCGCGACGTAACGGGAGAGGGGCGGGGCTTAACCGGAGTGGGCGGGGCTTGTGTGGGGAGGGGAGCGCGGAGGTGAACACGTGTGTGCGTGCGTGTGCGGGGCGTGTTTGTGTGTGTGTGTATGTGCAAGGCGTGTTCATGCACACGTGCGTGTGCGTACACGTGTGCAAGGCACGCACGCCGGTGAGACGCACATGCACATGTGAGCGCGGTCGCATGGCTGCACACACATGTTCAAGGCATGCACACGCACATGCACAAGCACACACCTGCACGCACACATGTATGCATGAACACGTGCACAGTCTCACATACGTGTAAGACACGCCCTTGCGCGCACACACACATGCACAAGCACACACCTGCATGCACACGTGCAAGACATGCCCATGCATGCATGAACACATGCAGTCACACATGCATGTAAGACACACCCATGTATGTACACCCACATATGCATGCACACACAGCTGCATGCATGCTTACAAGGCACATTCATGCTTGTGTGCACACACGCTAACGTGCACATGCACATCTATATGTACACATGTATTCACAATCACACACCTGCTCGCACACAGGCGAAACATGCCCATGCACATATGTGCAGTGTCACACACCTGCATATACATGTTCAAGACACACACATACATGCATGCACACACATGCACAGTTACACCCCTGCACACACATGAGATGCACCCATGAATGCATGAACACATGCACAATCACACAGTGACACATGTAAAACATGCACACGTATGCACACATGTATATATACACATACATGTGTGAAACACACCATGCGATATGTGAACAGTAGCACACTAAGGCACAAACACATGCAAAGCACCCATGAATGAATGCTGACACACACATATACACATGCAAGACATGCCCATGCATGCAAGCACAGTACACACACATCCACCCACATGCAATGTGCACACACATGTACAATTGCGTAGATGTACCAATCTGCACACAGATATATACACACATGCACATACATGGATGCACACATGCAGACCTACACACATGGACACATGTAGGCAACATGTACACATGCACACTTTGCATGCATACACATGCAGTGTGTGTACATTGTTGTGCATACATGCATGCATACATACCTGCACAAATATGCATGTACATGGTCACACACATACCTGCACACAGATATGCGGTACCCATGCAGACATATGTGAACATACACACATGCACATATGTGCACAGCACACATACATGCATGCACACTGGCATCTGCACATACATGTGCATACACATGAATGCAAAAACATACGCAAGACACATCTGTGCAAACATCTACACACATACATGTACACATGAACACACATGTGTACTCACAGAGGGCACACACCACACATGCATGCATACACACTTGCACATACACATGTACATACGCAAACACACAAACTCATATTCACACATGTATGCACTTACAGAAGTGTACACATGCATTCACACTCGCACACACCTGCACACAGATATGCGCATATATGTATGTACACACATCCGTGTACATGCAAACACATGCACACTCACACCTGTACACACATGCACAAATGCATGCACATGGACAACCATGCATGCACGCATGCAAGAACACACGTTGTCATGGGTTCAACTGCGCGCCCTTAGCTGCACATGCATTCACATGAACACACATGTAGATGGACACACACAGAATCATAGAAACACAGACGTGTTTGGGTTAGAAGCTCATCTGCCATGCACAGACATACATAGCTATTTGCACACATACATGTGCACAGACACATACACAGGCACAAATATGTACCCCTATGCCGGCAGACACAGACCCAGGCACCCCAAAGCACACACGCATGCACAAACGCACATGGACACCTTTAGTGAGCAGTTCAGTGTCACTCTGCTGAACTCATTTCCTCTCCCTATCGGGTTTCTACGGATAACGCCACGCGCGTGTTTTAGGGATAAAGCCACGCACATGCCATCATTTGGTTTATTGTTAATAGTTTATTATTCTATTTTCCTGTTTTCCCCCATTTCACATTTTAACAGATATTTTTATCACCCTTTTTGATAAGAAAAACCATGGATGAAGCTGCTCCAGGAGGTTTTGCGGCATCGAGAGCCTCCTCACTGCAGACCTGGATGGAGTTAGAAGCTGCGGAACGGGAGATCAATTGCTGAGTGTTGATATCGGGTGATACATGAGCCTGACGTTTGCTCACTTTCAGGAATTGGCTATGGAATCGTCAAGTGAAATCCATCAGTTCCCATCAGCGAAATTGATTCGCTGGCTGCAAACCTCCAAGAGAGGATGGGAAGGGCACGAATGCAAATGTTTAAATAAGCACTATGGTGGAAAGCAGGAAGAGATTCCTCCTTTTCCAGGTTCTTCTGGGAAAAGGCTATAGCTGAGCATGATGCTGCATGGAGAAGGGTCTGGAGCCTGAGAAATGGCTGAGGGACCTGGGGGGTTCAGATGGAGAAGAGAAGGCTGAGGGGGGACCTGATGGCTCCCTACAAGTGCCTGAGAGGAGGATGGAGCCAGGAGGGGGCTGCGCTCTGCTCCCAAGGATGCTCCCAAGGGCATGGGCCAAGAGGAACCGGCCTCAAGCTGCATCAGGGCAGGGTTAGATGGAGCTGAGGAACAATTCCTGCCCCAGAGGGTGCTCAGCATTGGAACTGCTGCCCAGGGCAGTGCTGCAGTCACCGTCCCTGCGAGTGCTCATACAGCGTGGAGCTGAGGCCTCAGTGCCATGGGTCAGTGGTGGCCTTGGCAATGCTGGGAATGGTCGGAGTGGATGAGCTTAAAGGGCTTTTCCAACCTGGCTGATTCCATGATTCCATGGTGGGACACTGGTCTTGGCCAAGGACATGGGATGTCGCTCATATCAGACTGTACCATCCTGAAGTACAGCCCTGCCTGAAAGGTTCATGATGCCGAGGGCACCATGGTGGGGTGCAAGCCAAAGCCAGCCCCGTATTTCACAGCCCCCAAAATCACCATTGGCTTTGGGGAGACTCCAGGCAGTGGTTCCATGACGCATCTGTGCCGGGGTCTGGAATAGCTCCAAGCATCCCTCATGCAATGACAACCAGGATGCTGCAGGAGTTGATTAACAGGGGACCTGGTGAATCCCTCTGACATCCTCAGCTGAAAGCCAGGATGCTCTGCAGTCAAATCTAAACCGCTGGAGACCATCCTGAGGCAGGTGTAATGGTCTCTCCTGCATTTCATGGCAGCATGAAGAGCACGCTCACCAGCTAAGCAATGAGAACTGATGCTGATACTGTTAGAGCTTGCCCAGATTTATGTCTTTCTCCGCTCGATCTTGGATAGCAAGAGGGATCAGCTTGTTTTCGCAGACCACCAACTGACATCTCATCATATGCTATCATTACATGTTCTCCCCCTTGTCCTATATACATGTAACCACCAATTGTAGTAGGAAATACTGCTATGGTCTTGTAGGAACCGAGTGGCAAATCTCAGTGCAAGACCCTGCAGGAGGTGAAGGTGGCTTGGAGCAACCTGGTCTAGTGGAAGTTGTCCCTACCCATGGTAGAGGGTTGGAACTGGATAAGCTTTAAGGTCCCTTCCAACCCAAACCAGTCTGGGATTCTATGGTTCTATGATACTATGAATGACTGAAAGGCTTTAGGGGGAAAAAAGTGGGTTATCTATAATTAGAAGAGAGGAACAGTGGTTTTGAGAGAGCTTATAACTCTTCCGCTGGGGCATCAAGTCCCATAGGGTCTACATGTGGTGGGACTTCAACAAGGAGCCACAACCAGCTTCCTCTGGCAAGGAAAGCAGGACAGCTATGCCTTGTCCTGGCTTCCTGTACATGCCATTGCCTTGCTCCTTACATGTGTCCCTTCAGGTCCTCTGTGTTAGGCTTTCTTAGCCCCTATCCTGGAGCACGGCCAGGTCTCCATGTGCATCCTGCCCCACTCATGAAGTCTCATGGGCACATCCCACTGTGCTGCATTGCAAAGCTCAGTGACTTGCGGAAGCCAAGAGCTGGGTGACTCAGGGCTTTATGGGTTCCTCCTTGTACTCAGAGATGGACATTGATCCATTGGTCCAAAGGCCAGTGATAAAGGGATTACAGAGAGCGATCTATTGAGGGATTAAAGGCACTTAATGTTCCAGGCTAAATGCAAGCAAAAGAAATTGGATAAATGACTATAAATAGCTGCAAAGGGGAAAGCCAAGGAGGATGGAGTTGGAGCTACAGCAGGGGCCACGTGTATGTGAGCGGATGT
Source organism: Myiopsitta monachus (assembly GCA_017639245.1). NCBI lineage: Eukaryota > Metazoa > Chordata > Aves > Psittaciformes > Psittacidae > Myiopsitta > Myiopsitta monachus. Next base: position 96,208,347 of record CM029919.1, on the reverse strand, counting down.
TAGGAAATAAGGAGAAATGGTGAGAAAATTACAAATAATGAGGTTTAAAAGCCATGGAGGTGAGAATAAGCAATGGGGGTAAATTAAACGGCAGCAAAGTGTCCCAGGAGGTGCTAACATGGAATTGTAGGGATTACTAGTGATCATGGCTGGTCCCAGGGGTCCCTTCCATCCCTGCAATCACAGCTCAGTGATGACCTACTGGACACTGTTAAGATTGGGCTGCACAGGGTGCTGGGCCGTATAGTCTAGGACATGCTTCGCCTAGAAAGGTTGGAGCAGATGATCCTTGCGGTCCCTTCCAACCTGGGATTCCAGGATTCTGTGATCTGTCTCTGATGCTGCCATGGGGACCATCCACCCTCACCCTATCCACAACTGAAACCCAAGTAGGCGAAGAGAACAAGAGGAGGAGAATGTAAGTGGCCAGAGAAACATGTGGCTATGGGAGAAGCTGGATGGGCCTTTTGGTGGATAGGTCCTACCATGGAGAGGTTCGTCTAAGTGAGGTTTTCTCCACTGTTATCATTGCTGTCAAGCTGCAAATCATCACCCGTGTCCAGACAGGGACTTGCTGAAAATTACACAGAAAGCCTGGGAACAAATCCTTATCTTCTCACTTCCCAGTAGAAACCCCTTCTCATCCCGTATAATCACTTCCCCCAGAGCAGGGAAGATGGGAATTGGGGTATTACAAGGACACATGTAATATAAAGGTTATACCATTGCACTGGCTCTTTTCTAGGACATTCTGAAGTGTGGTGGTCCCCACAGACACAGAAGATGACTCTTCACCTCTCCATTTCCAGCCCAGACCCATATGAAGTCACTGTAAAGCTAAACTGAAGTCTCTGTAAAACTAAACTCCTTCTTCCTGTTTTGACCTGATGGGTTTACGCTTGTCTGTTCCATGATAAGAAGGTTGGTTTTGGGGTTTGCTTCTATTGCCTTCCAGTCCTCTAAGATGATCCTATGACTACTGAGTTGTGAAGAACGTTCCAACAGCAGAAACACTCTTTAGTAGGGATGGGGTTGATGGAGATGAGAGCAGGACCTATCTGCAAAGCGGTGCCAGAGCTGATGGCACCTTTTTTGACTATCACCTACATCTGCAGCTCCCCAGCCACCATTTTGGCAGTGACAGGAGGAGAAAGCAAGAGGAAAGGAGCAGAGCAGGACCAATGTGACTGGCAAAGGCCTTCAGAGATGGGTCCCTGCAGAGAAACGAGTATCTGAGGCTTGGCTGTTGTCTGAGGTGCTAAACTGGGCCAGAGCTCCCAGAGCTCAGGTGTGGACCATTTACACTAGAATAAACCAGAAGAGCTCCCTGGCAAGGCTTGGGACCAACCAGGACTTCAGGATGGAAAACACCTTGAAACATCACCTCTGGACCACGGATGTCCCATCCTTGGACACACCATGAACCCCTCCTGACATGGTTTAGTGTGAGGTGTCCCTGCCCATGGCAGGGGGTTGGAACTGGGTGATCTTAAGGTCCTTTCCAACCCAAACCAGTCTGTGATTCTATGATTCTATGTCTGTACTGGAGGTTGCACAGGTCAGGAAGAGGAAGAGCTCTGGTCCTGCAGATCACCCCACAGCACTGCTGGTGGTTTCTCATAGGAAACATCTCATCTCCAAGCAACAGAGCTGAAAGAGTTAAAAGCCTCTTTGCTTTCAGAGCAGAGGGGTCCTGACATTTGCAGCAGAACATAAAGGATGGGGAGAGGTTCGAGCCAAACCTAAGCCACTTTCAGCTCAGTTAAAGCAATCGGTGCCTTTAGGAAGAGAGCCGTTGGGGTTGCACCAGAGCCCTGTTGTTTGCAGTGACTCCAGAAATGAAGCCTCGCAGATGTAAATCCCTCATATCCTGACAAAAACAAGGGGTTATTTTCCACCTAACACCTCTGCTTTGCTTTTGCCAAGGGTTGCGTTCCGTTTTGTTCCGTAATTCCCGGTGGTGGGGAGCTTGGGGGTTTGAAATGCCCCTTGGCCCAGTGAATGATGCCTTTGCATGTGTGACGCTGCTCTAGCAGCGGGCTGGCTCATTGTTCAGTTCAGCCTGTTAGCAGCGTTATGCTGTATCCTGGTTACCACCACTTGGTTTTCCCAAGGCCTCGCGCAAGATGGTTTCTGCGTTTACCTGAGCCGTTTCCCTGTTCCATGAGGATTCTTTCCCCCCAGATTTCTGAATTACAGGTTTTCCATTCAGTAAATCCCAGCTCTTTGTACGCGCTTCGGCTGAGGCTCAGATTGCATTTGGAGGCAGTATTCCCTTCCTCATGCACCACATAAACATGTGCATGGATGCTTGTCTGCCCCATCCATTCATTCTTCCATCCATGTCTTGTCAGAGGCGTGACATTGCTCTTGTATCCCTGCCCTCAGTGAAACCCCTTTGTGTTGTTTCCCTGCCTCCTTGGCTGAGATTGAAATCAGTGCACCCCCTATCACTTGCAAATACACTTGAACTGCCCATGCTTGTCCCTTCCTGCCCTGCACAGGGTGGTTTGTAGGGGGATGGGGGAAATAAAGCCTGGTTCACATACACAGATCATAGAATCCCAGACTGGTTTGGGTTGGAAGGGACCTTAAAGCTCCTTCCATTCCAGCTGCCTGCCACGGGCAGGGACACCTTCCACCAGAGCAGCTCCAAGCCCCTGTGTCCAACCTGGCCTTGAGCACTGCCAGGGATGGGGCAGCCACAGCTTCTCTGGGCACCCTGGGCCAGCGCCTCAGCACCCTCCCAGGGAAGAGCTTCTGTCCTTATATTCAACCTGAACTTCCCCTGTTTCAGTTTGAACCCATCACCCCTCATCCTATCCCCACAGTCCCTCATGAAGAGTCCCTCTCCAGCATCCTTGCAGCCCCCTTCAGACACTGGCAGCTGCTCTGAGGTCTCCATGCAGCTTCTCTTCTCCAGGCTCAACAGCCCCAAGTGTTCTCAGCCTGGCTCCATAGTGGGAGCTGTTTCAGCCCCTGATCATCCTCATGGCCTCCTCTGGACTCACTCCAAACGCTTCATCCTCTCCATGAACATCCAAATATTGATGAATTTGGACATTTGAAGGCAAAATTGGGTCCAGAAAGGATCTTATTTCCCATGTTTGGATGGTAAAGCAGGAGCTCCTCACCATCTAACCCCATGCTGAGCCACACTGGCATAAAGCAGGTTACACCTCCCAGCAGCCTCCTTCTCTTCCCCATACGGGAGGGTGGCTGCAGGCAGCCACCACCACCAGCACTGTACGTTGCCCAATCCCCTCTCCTGTAAGGCTGGGTAAATATTGACTTTGCACTTTGCATCCACCAATTGTGGAGCTTCCTTCTCCTCCTGAGACGCAGGTGCAGAGCCCAAGATGAAGATTGAGTTTGCTCCTCTCTCCGTGCCACTGCGGAGGAGGCTTCAGACGGCATCGGTGGTTCAGTGGGTCTTCAGCTTCCTAGCCCTAGGTAAGAGAAACCTTCTCCTCTGAGGAGCCAGAATAGCTTTACCCCAACTCCTCCTCTTCCCGGCCCCAGGTGCATATGGGTACAAAGGTCTGGAATGGAAGGGAAGTGGCATTAAAGGCATCTTCTGGGAGCCTGCAGTGAATCCCAGGCCATGTTAGGACAAGGGATTAGGAGCAGACATTGCACTTACACATCTCTGTTTGTCTCGCTGTATGAAGAGGAGGATGGGAAGCTTGTTCTCATTGAGTTGGTTATTTTTTGCCCCCCTTTTCTGGGTTGTTTTGTTCTTTCTGAGCACGGTGGCACTAAGGAAGTGCATGGGAACACCTACGTGCCGTACACAGCACCTAAACCATGTAATTTCAGCTTCTCCAGCTCTGTAAGTTCAGTTTTCCTGGTCTAAAGCGCTGCCCTGCTCAGGGTCTGTCCTCAGGAATGGCATTCCCAGGCTTGAGGGTGGGACAATGGGGGGAGCACGGAGGACTCTGCTTTGCAACCCTGGGAACAGACGCTTTGCTTTATATGCATATCCCTGCTCACCCCAAAAGGGAATTCTTGCAGGGGAACCAAGCAGGCTGGGGAAGAGACACATTAGCAAACTGGGACCCAGACAAACTACTGTGAGGAAGGCATCAGGTGCTGATGGAAAGGAGAGAGAGAGAGTTTTGGATAGGATGCACTGGGAAAGAAGGAGATGGGAGATCCAGAGATAAGCTATGGGAGTGCAGTCTGAGGCCATTTACAGCCCACCAGGAGCCCAGCTGGAAGGTGACATCCCAGAGTTTCCCATTGTCATGTAAATCCTTAATCTCAGATGGGATCTGTGTGAGGCTTTTGCTTTACTGTGGCATGAGAGGTTTTGGATATCCCAATAATCAGAGGCAGCAGATCTTTGTCTATGCATGGGTCCAAATCAATACCTGCAAAGAGGCATAGGCTCTGCTTCAGAGCCTTGATAAGGTTCTGTGACGGCTCCATCCAAAGTCTGCTACAGATGTGCAGCTGAATGGTCAGCTTTGCACCAGCATCTGATGGACTGGAGCACTGGGCCGCACTGGTCCTGATGGCATGGGTGTTTGAATGCTTCATGGCACAGGTTTAGCCCATGCTAAGTAATGCTTTCCAAACTATATGTGATTCTATGTTGGCACACTTTGGGCAATGGCAGAGGGCAGGGACTATTGCCGGTACCTGGGATGGAAGAGAGTTAGCAACATGGACATAACTGGGCAGTGCTCTTCACCCACTGGGTCAGCAAGACATAGAACCCCAGGCTGGTTTGGGTTGAAGGGACCTTAAAGCTCCTCCAGTTCCAACCCCTGCCACGGGCAGGGACACCTTCCACTGGAGCAGCTCCAAGCCCCTGTGTCCAACCTGGCCTTGAGCACTGCCAGGGATGGGGCAGCCACAGCTTCTCTGGGCACCCTGGGCCAGCGCCTCAGCACCCTCCAACGGAAGAACTTCCTATGGCTCTGCTGAGTTGCTTTGGAGAGGCAGAACCAGAGTGTCCCCTTGGGCTGCTCTGGGACAACGCAGGCAGCATCCCTCTCTTAGATGGAGAGGAAACCCAGCCTTGCAGCAGTGGCACAGCCAGCTGAGCTGCCCCAAAGGAGTTATGGCATGGCAGAGTGCAGGGCAGTTGGTGTCATCCTGGACTTGCATTATAGACCCTGGGGCTCTTCTAGTGCAGAACTGATCCCAGATGTACTCAACCCGCTGGAGAACACCTTGCAGTTGGAGACATGGGCGCTGTTAACAGCGCAGGTGACATCAGGCCAAAGCCATGCAGCCTTGGATCCCACCCTCCATACTGGGACGTTCTGGGGTGCTCTGAAGCTCCCTCTCTGTCCCTGCACCCAAATCTCCTTCCATGGTGCCTGGATGGGATGCAGTAGAGATGTGGCCGCAGTGTTAACAAGGGATACAGCAAAACATCCCCATTCCCAACACAGATGCAGCTGGGCCTTCCAGAGCTTTTACAGTGCTTTCCAGCAAAACAACTTGTACTTCAGGTTTTTCCCTTCTTGGTGTTGCAAACAAGCTGCCACTCGAGTTTTCAGTCATGGAAATCGCTTCTGAGCCAGCAGAAATACAGGAAAGGATCAGGAGGGAGGAATGGAAAGGTAACACGGAGATGCTCGAAACACAGGCTCTGCCTCCTGCAGGGAAATGCAGCTTGCTGTGAATGAGGATGTGACCCAAACCCACAGCTCCTCCATGGCTGCACTTCCAGACTTTGCTATCTATCTCTGGAACGGTTTTACTTTGATTTTGGGTGGGTTTTGTGATGCTGAAGCCAAAGCAGTTAAGAAATGCCATCAGAAAGGCATTAGAGATGCAATAACCAAACCCTACTGTGCGATTCCAGCTGGTTTGATCCATTTCACTAAGTTTCTTTAAGCCTGGAGCTTTTCACCCAAAAGCTCCCACTTTAACAACAGTAAAAGCTCGATCCTATGGGATACCCTTAATGCCATCCCATGAGCTGCCAAACCCCATGTTATAACCCTCAGGCACAGAGATCAGACCTTCCTTGGACAGGATTTGGCCTCTGGCTTCTCCTTTATCCTCATACAGGCTCGTGGCATCTGCTGCTAGAAAAGGGCTCCTGAAAGCACACATTTGAGTGGAGGCAGAGCTCTGCACAGCCCTTTGGCTGCGGATCCAGCAGCACTGCTTGCAGGCTGCTGTTGCTATGGTTGTGCTAACGCAGCCCCTGAGAAGCCAAGCGCAGAGCAAGGGGCTCATTCATTATCCACAGGGTGCTGGATGACTGGAGCAGCTTGACCCCGGTGCTGGCAGGGAGCAGCAGCTCACAACAGGCCACAGGCATTGTCCCTGCAGCTGGTTTTCCTGAGGATGCTCCTGGTAGAGGGCACGGAGACAAAAGGAGATGCTCGCTTCAGGTGCTGGCAGCTGATGGGAGGAGCGTGCACGGTGAAAGGATGGGATGCAGGGCATGGAGTGGGGACCACAGTGCCTTCCCACTGCGGGATCCTAGTGCTGACCAGTGCCCCCTCCTAATGCAGTGGAGCCAGGCTTCTAGCACCTAAAGGATTCCAGCGTCTAAAGGGATCCACAACAAAGCTGGAGAGGGACTTTGGACAAGGGGAATAGGGATAGGCCAAGAGGAATGGCTTTAAGCTGCCAGAGGGGAGACTGAGATGAGCTCTAAGGCAGAAGCTCTTCCCTGGGAGGGTGCTGAGGCGCTGGCACAGGGTGCCCAGAGAAGCTGTGGCTGCCCCATCCCTGGCAGTGCTCAAGGCCAGGTTGGACGCAGGGCTTGGAGCTGCTCCAGTGGAAGGTGTCCCTGCCTGTGGCAGGGGTTGGGACTGGATGAGCTTTAAGGCCCCTTCCAACCCAAAGCAGTCTGGATTCTATGATCAATTAATCTGCAAGGCACCAAGACCAGCAGGCAATGCTGAAACTTCCCACACTGCTTCCCTTTGCCTCTCATTCCTGGTCTCCATGGACTTGGGCAAGAGCATCCAGCCAGACGCACCAAGCAGGAACATTAGCGTGCAGCTGAACCCCTGCAGGCAAACCCAGTGCAGAGGCAGGAGACCTGTTCATGTCACCTCTGCAGAGCCAGTGTACAGCACCCAGCCTTTGGACCCTCTCAATCAGCAGGGCTGGCTCAAAGGGCACAGGGTGCCAGCGCGAGACAGGCCCCGTGAAGGCTGAGTGTAGTCCGTAGCCTGGGACAGCCTCTGTGCAGGCTGTCACTGTCAGGGCTAGGCACTGGGGACCTCAGCGATGTGTATCATGGAAACCCTCCTGACAAGTGCAATAAGGACCTGAATCACTCTGGGGCTGCTGTGATGCCAAAAAAGCTCTCTCCACAGGCTGCTGTTTTCCCTGTTTCAGGCTGAATGAGCAGTGCTGGGTTAGCAGCAATGCTGGGCCCAGCAGCATTTGAGTGGGACATGAATCCTGTTTGGATTTGGCCAGGGAAGTCCTCCACGTGCTTTGTAGCCCGTGGCTCACTTGGAGCTCATGGCATATACATAAAATCCCAGAATCCCAGACTGATTTGGGATGAAGGGACCTTAAGGCCCATCCAGTTCCAGCCCCTGCCACAGGCAGGGACACCTTCCACTGGAGCAGCTCCAAGCCCCTGTGTCCAACCTGGCCTTCAACACTTCCCATGGCAGGGAGTTGGAACTGGATGATCTTTAGGTCCTTTCCAACCCAAACCATTCCATGATTCTATGATTAAGGGGGCAGAAAAAAGGAAGGTAGACACTATACTGATGCTATGGCTGAATTCCGAAGGTTTTTCTCCCTCCTTTCCCTTAGAGAATACTGCAAAGGCAGAGAGGCAGAGCCATGTCTATAATCACATCTCATTGCCATTTGTGTGCCTGATATTCCCATCCTCACCAAAGAACTTGTTCCCTTGACCAAACTGGGGTTGGAGCTGGGTGATCTTTAGAATCCCTTCCAACCCAAAGTACTCCATGATACTAAGCTGGAGCATTTGCCTGGCTCTGCAGGGCCCTGGCAGCTGATGGGCTTCAAGGATGGCCTTGTAAAGAACGACTTGCAGACTTCCCCCATTCCCACCCTGACACAGGCTGCCATCCCTTCCAGTGTCATTTCCGAGATCCAACAGCCCTTTGTGGGCACACAGGCTGGGCTCTGCCCCCGGGGGGGGGATGTCTGCTGAGGTTCCCTGGCCAGGAGCCTAATGCCGTGCTCAAGATATCCCTTAAAGTGCTTGCCTGGCAGCCAGCCCACGAAATGACGAGTTGTGTGCAGGAAAGGAGATGCTGAGGGAATGTGGCTCTCATCCAGGCAGCTCTGAATGGTCCCCAGCCATGGAGAGACAGGCAAGAAACCCTCCTTATTCCTCATTTGCCTCTTGGGGTTACACTCAAAGGGAAGAATGCAACAATCATGGAGAACATAGAATCATGGAATGGTTTGGGTTGGAAGGGACCTTAAAGCTCATCCAGTCCCAACCCTTGCCATGGGCAGGGACACCTTCCACTGGAGCAGCTCCAAGCCCCTGTGTCCAACCTGGCCTTGAGCACTGCCAGGGATGGGGCAGCCACAGCTTCTCTGGGCACCCTGGGCCAGCGCCTCAGCACCCTCATGGTAAAGAACTTCTTCCTTATCTCCAACCTCAACTTCCCCTGTTCCAGTTTGAACCCATCGCCCCTTATCCTATCACTGCAGTCCCTCTGCAGCACCCTTGTAGTGTTTTATAAGCATAGAAAGCAAAATAAACTGAATATTGAGTGAAGGTCTCTTTGTGCAAATTCTGCCCTGAAATAAGACGAAAGCTGAATTATGAATGAATAGAGGGAGAACTGAATAACTCTATCATTGCAAGATAAAGCCTCATTTGGATGATAAGCGCTACATTCTGCAGAGCGCTCTTTGAGCTCTGCATGGTACAAAAAGAGGGAATAGCGTATTGGCCACTTTCGCATCAGATCTGATGACCCAGCTCCCATGTGCAGTAAAACTGCAGCCTCTGTGTCGTTCCTCAAGCAGAGTTCATGCCTCATGTGGACCCTGGAGCTTGGTTTCACGCTCTGGGCTGTTTTCCTCACAACTTATAACGATGGTGTCTGCGGCATTTGAAAGGAGTACACCAGATATGAGCAGTGATTTGTCCTGGCCTGGAAGGTGCACTGTGGGTTGGACTTGTTCTGTTGCACAGGGTGCTGAGGTGCTGGCCCAGGGTGCCCAGAGCAGCTGTGGCTGCCCCATCCCTGGCAGTGCTCAAGGCCAGGTTGGACACAGGGCCTTGGAGCTGCTCCAGTGGAAGGTGTCCCTGCCCATGGCAGGGGTTGGGGCTGGATGAGCTTTAAGGTCCCTTCCATTCAAAACCAGTCTGGGATTCTATGTTCCCCATGATCACGCAGGGGTTTTAGAAAGGGGCAGGGATTTATTTTTGCATGCAAAGCTTTGGGATAAGGGGGACTTGTCACCAAAACCAAGGCTAAAAAACAGACCCAATAATTAATCCTAAGTAAACAGGAGGTACAAGGATGTGTTACGTGAGAGCATCATATACCTTTTCCCCCATAGGCCTGAGCTGAGATGAACTGGAGAGGGCAGGAGTCAGGTGGCTTCCAAAGATGACAATCCAGGTCTCAGAGGATGAGGGCATGGATGCACCTACCTGAACTGGAAGCTGAACAGGGCATCTCCATCCTCACATCCTTCAGCACTGAGTTCTGGATCTGTGATGAAGACCCAGAGAAGAACATTACATGTAACCCAACACACATGATGTAACCCATGAGCTGGGGAAGGCAAAGGACTTGGATCAATGGGGTATTTTAGTCTCCCCCTTCCCCAGACAGCACCAGGTCTTCCAGAGGAGCAGCTGGAGAGGACACAGCTCTTCCCAGGCACTTCTTAGGGTATCTGCTTTACGAAGTAGGCATTGGGTGGCCAGCAGCAATTCCCAATCACTGCAGACTTTGGTGGGATTTGATGTACCAAAGGATTCCTGTTTGCACTCACTTTTCTTCTCTTGTTCCCCTGCCAAAACAGGGCATGAAGGAGACGAAAGGTGGAGGGAAAAGCTGAGCAGTGACTGGAAGCAGCTCAGGAAAGTCTTTAATGGCTTGGGAAGGTCCCAAATCATTAATGTCTTAAAGAATGAAATAAATCATTCTTCTAAAATCAGTGATGACACAGAACTGAAAAGGCTGAAAATCCTCTACAGGCCAGGATTAGAGCCGAGAGTGAACCCAAGGAGTGGAGGAAAAGGTCCAAAATCAATAAGAAATAACTCAATAAAGAGTAAAATCTTATATGTGAGCAGATAAGACATTAAAAATCAGGACAATTAAGATGGTGACTCATTAGCTCAGGACAAAGCTGCTGGGGACTGTATGGACAGGGCACAGCGCCCTGTTCTGCTGCCACTGCAAGATGCCGGGTGCCATCAGGGTTTATTAACAGGAAGTTTGGGGTAAAACAAGGACATTGCCATTGCAGGGAGCAGTCTGGCTCCAGAGAAAAGCCAGACAGCAAAGGGATAGAGCTCTGATCCGCAAGGAAAAGTGAGGTTCTTGTGGGGAAAGGAAGACATGGTGGGCTTTGAGAAATAGGTGGTTGCTGCAAGGATGGTGCTTGGTGCCTCTCCAGAGTATAGATAGGAAAGAAACCTTCTCTGCATCGGAGATGAGGTTCACACTGATAAAGTAATCCAGCAGCAAGCCCAGTGATGGGCTCCGTCCCAGCGCCAGAGTCCCTCCAAGTGCATCATCAGAGAGTGACTCTTCATCAGGGGCTGGATTGATAGGACGAGGGGTGATGGGTTCAAACTGAAACAGGGGAAGTTCAGGTTGGATGTAAGGCAGAAGCTCTTCCCTGTGAGGGTGCTGAGGCGCTGTCCCAGGGTGCCCAGAGAAGCTGTGGCTGCCCCATCCCTGGCAGTACTCAAGGCCAGGTTGGACACAGGGGCTTGGAGCTGCTCCAGTGGAAGGTGTCCCTGCCCGTGGCAGGGGTTGGGTCTGGATGAGCTTTAAGCTCCCTTCCAACCCAAACCAGTCTGGGATTCAATGATCATTCCCAAAGCCCACCTGATCCAACTGCCACCTCACCACTGGCTTTTCCCTCAGCACAGTGCTGCATAGCTGCCTTCATCGCCCTCTTATTCACCCGTTTTTGGCTGCTCTGTGTCCTCTATGCCGCGTGGTGGCTCAAAGACTGGGAGAAACCCAGCAAGGGTGGGAGGCGGATCCACGCCGTCCGGAACAGCGTCGTCTGGAGGTACATGAGGGACTATTTCCCCATCACGGTAAGTGCTGCTGATTCCATAAGCACTGATTCCATAAGGACCACCTTTGTCCTTGGTGTTTGGGGGCAGTTTGGGGCAAGGACTTCTGGCATGAGATTCTGGGAGGTCAGTGTTGAAGGGCCATCTATGCATCATTTTCTATCCAGTATCTGAAGAGGGCTAGAAGGATGCTGGAGAGGGGCTCTTCATCAGGGGACTGGAGCAATAGGACAAGGGGTGATGGGTTCAAACTGAAACAGGGAAACTTCAGCTTGGAGATAGGAGGGAAGCTCTTTACTGTGAGGGTGGTGAGGCACTGGAATGAGTTGCCCAAGGAAGCTGTGAATGCTCCATCCTTGGTGGTGTTCAAGGCCAGGCTGGACAGAGCCTTGGGTGGCACAGGTCTAGTGGAAAGTGTCCCTGCCCATGGCAAGGAGTTGGAACTGGATGAGCTTTAAGGACCTTTCCAGCCCAAACCATTCTGCAATGCTATGATTCTATGATTCTATCATCTTCCCAGATCCCAGATTACTGCAACACCCAGTATAAAAGAAGACCACTATTTTCACAATCACATCCCTTAATTGTCTGCCATCGAATTTCTTTGCTCTTTGCATGGCAGAAAGTGATGCTGAGGACCTTCTGTGGGTTATATATGGCAAATCTCTGAGATTAACTTTAAATATGATTTGAGGAATGGCTGAGGGACCTGGGGGGTTCAGTCTGGAGGAGAGAAGGCTCCGGGGGGACCTGATGGCTCCCTACAACTGCCTGAGAGGAGGATGGAGCCAGGAGGGGGCTGCGCTCTGCTCCCAAGGACCAAGGGATGGGCCAAGAGGAACCGGCCTCAAGCTGCACCAGGGCAGGGTTAGATGGAGCTGAGGAACAATTCCTGCCCCAGAGGGTGCTCAGCATTGGAACTGCTGCCCAGGGCAGGGCTGCAGTCACTGTCCCTGCGAGTGCTCACACCAGCGTGGAGCTGAGGCCTCAGTGCCATGGGTCAGTGGTGGCCTTGGCAGTGCTGGGAATGGTTGGAGTGGATGAGCTTAAAGGGCTTTTCCAAGCTGGTTAATTCCATAATTCTACGATTAAAGAGCTTCTGGATGATCTTCAAAGCGAGGCCCCCAAATTGTGTATCGTAACCTTATGGGAAGGAATGGGAACACATCCCAGAAAAGCTTGTGAGGAGTTTTGTCATAAGGGACAGGTTATATTTTATGACATTTAATAGGAAACACAAAATGGGTTCCTAATAAATTATTCTGAAGCTTGCCTTAGAAGACGCTAGAATCCATGAGCTATTTACGTGGCTGTAATGATTATATGCAATATAGAGTCTGTAAATTATTCCTGGCCATAAGCTGCTGCTTGGGCAGTGTCCAACCAACCTCTCTGCTAAATCTTGGCTGCCCCCTCAGCCCAACAACAATTTTTCTCCCATCCCTCTGTAAGGACATGGAAACCCCTTCTGAACTCCTGTGGTGCAGTGTCTGTCTATCCTGCTTTTCCTGGGTGCAGGACCATAAGACCAGAAGACCTTTACCGGTAAGACCAATAGAGGGAGCGTGGCTACTGTGTTTGAAGGCTGGGAAGGTTCCCTGGAGCCTTTCTTATGGCTGGTATAGAAGAAGCCAGAGGAGGCTGCACAGAAAGACATCAGAAACAAAACTATAATGACAAGAGTATTATAAGCAAGCAGTCGCATAATGCTATTTCCCAAAGGCAGTTTCTCAGTCTTCTGCACTTTCTAAGCCAGAATATGAGGGACTGGAGCACCTTCTGTATAAAGATAGGCTGAGAAAGTTGGGGCTGTTGAGCCTGGAGAAGAGAAGGCTGCGTGGAGACCTCAGAGCAGCTTCCAGTGTCTGCAGGGGGCTATAGGGATGCTGGGGTGGGACTCTTCATTAGGGACTGCAGTGATAGGACATGGGGTGATGGGTTCAAACTGAAACAGGGGAAGTTTAGATTGGATATGAGGAAGAAGCCCTTTACTGTGAGGGTGCTGAGGCACTGGAATGGGTTTCCCAGGGAAGCTGTGAATGCTCCATCGCTGGCGGTGTTCAAGGCCAGGTTGGACAGAGCCTTGTGTGCCAGTGGTTTAGTGGGAGATGTCCCTGCCCATGGCGGCAGATTGGAACTGTATGATCTTCAGGTCCTTTCCAACCCAAACCATTCTATGATTGTATGATTTAGCAGCCCTTTCTGAATGCATTTGCCACTGTATCATTGAAAAACTTTTGGCATCCCCAGCATCCTGCAGCAAGGAGTTCCCCGGATGAACCACACAATGTGATGACCTCCCTGCTCCCTGCTTGTTTCACTGGAAACTCCCTGGTTAGCCCATGCAAATCCTGCCCCACATACCCAGGCCATTCCTGGTTTTATACACTGTTATATCCCACATGTGCCAGTTTTTTTCCCAGTTAAAACCCCAAACGTGTTTGCTTCCTTGCATGGAAAGGATTTCATTTCCTGCCACTGAATATGAGCTGATTTGTGCCTAGCGGAGTGGAAGTTAAGTGTTTGAAATACTGCTTTATCCGTCCTGTACACTGCTGTCATGGGGAACTAAACTGAGCTTTTAGTCTGAGCATGCACACCAGACCTCTCCTTTAGAATCAGACTCCCAGAATGGTTTGGGTTGGAAGGGACCTTCAAGCTCATCCAGTTCCAACCCCCTGCCACAGGCAGGGACACCTTCCACTGGAGCAGCTCCAAGCCCCTGTGTCCAACCTGGCCTTGAGCACTGCCAGGGATGGGGCATTTACACTGAATGGAACTATTTCCTAAGAGCTCATCTCAGTCTCCCCTCTGGCAGTTAAAGCCATTCCCCTTGGCCTGTTCCTACATCCCTTGTCCAAAGCCCCTCTCCAGCTTTCTGGAGCCCATTTAGGGACTGGAGCTGCTCTAAGATCTCCCCTTAAGGAGCTTTCTCTTCTCCAGGCTGAACAACCCCACTTCCCAACTCCCTATTCAGCACAGGGGCACAAGGGGAGTTGGACCCAGGTCGGCACCCACCTCCTTGGGCTGTATTTGTGCATAGACGTAGTTTGTTCAGCCGGGAGGAATCAGCCATCTAGGGAAGATTAAGCATGTCTCCTAATCCTCCAGATCCCAGCAGCGCTCTCCACCTGGCCAAGCACCAGTGATGGGAAGCAGGAAGAGCTGCCTAATTTATTGTAGGGAATGGCTTTAAATGCTGCCTGTAAAGGATCCCTGGGCATGTTTGCTGTCATGGGAGCAGGGAGATGTTGGGATGAGCATCTGTTTCCTGGGGATCTGAGCAGTGCGGATTTGCGCATTCCTGCAGTGTCTGGTGCCTGGGATTGTGCAGGCTCCGAGCACAGTGTGTGCAAGCAGCACCCTCTGCTGATACCACCCTTGCGCAAGTACTGCTGCTGCTTGGGTTATTCCCATTGGAGATGGGTGGCTTTTAATTAGGGGTTTGCTATAGCATCAGGCAGGATCTGAATAAGTTTGAGTGGTTTCAAAAGGTAAATGACGAGAAAGCAGTAAGAATTCCAGGTGAAGTCCAGCGCATTGCCCGGGAATGTTATCTTTGCTTCATCCCCCTATGTTTTTAATAGAATCATGGAATGGATTGGGTTGAAGGGACCTTAAAGCTCATCCAGTCCAACCCCCTTATGTTTATTAGCGTGGTTCCTTCATGATAATTTATCAGCACAATTTTATTAGGGAGGAGGCACTCAGCATTACAGTAAAACCAAACTTCTCCATCTTGTGGCCATGAGAATGCACTTCTTCACTGCTGCTTCTTCCCAGCCCCATCATTTCCTGATACTATAAAACCACTGTCACCAACCTCCCTCATACAGCCAGGCTGTTTTGGTACCCTCAGCTGAGGAGAGCCATGGACTGTGCAGAAGATGAGGACGAGAGTGAAATGGGGAAAGCATAAGCTTGACAAGATCCATCTCTATTGTAGTCACCATCCTTCTTGCTGACTATAAGGTGGGGCTGGATGCTTTGTTTAGACAAGACATTTCACCTTTACACCACGCAACCTGGATTACAAGTTAAATCTATCAGCTGGAAGCTAAAATTAAGGTCTTAAAGAGACAAATTCTGTCTTTGGGTGCTGTCAGCATTCAGAGCAACCCCAGCAGGAACCATCTTTATTTGGTGCAGCCTGAAAAGTGCCTTTTATGTGGACAAGGTCCCTGTGGCCTTCACTGCGCTGTTTTTCACCTTCTAAAGAGCCACAGGACATATTTCACCAGCCTTGGGGTTATTTGAGTGTCAGTTGGACCTTAATATCTATAGCAATTGGCAGAGTCCCAACCTGTGTCATTGTGCTTGGGGATAAGCTACATTGGGTTTCTTTGTTAGCATAACTAAAATGAGTTATTAGAGAACTAGTTGAACCCCAGGAGCTGTGATTTGGGATGGCTCCATCCCATAACTCATTCATTCTCATAACTGCATAAACCATGACAGGGTTTATTTGAGGGTATATTGTGCTTCTGGGGAGGTACAGGGCATTGCAGAGGGGGAAGAGCTCCACTTCATGTGAACCCAGCCCAACGAGCAATGTTTTCCTTCTTTTCATAGCAGAATGGTGCTATTTGTGACTGGGGGTTTTGTGTCACGGCCCATGATGTTCAATAGCACTGCTGGCCTTTGCTTCCTTCTGTTGGCTGAAGGAGAGATGAGGGGTTCTTAGGGCAAAAGCCAAATGGCGCAAAGCCACTTCTCTGTCCTTTGCTAAGGAACTCCTCTGTCCTGCTCCTGACCTTCGCTTCTCTGACCTTAAATAAAGAGAGGCCATGGCTGAGGTCAGGTCCACCAGAGGACTGTGTCCTACCACAAGGATAAGGCTAAAAGAGATGCTACAAGACCGCCAAAAGCAGCATCGCACAGGAGCAAGAGAACACTTGGGGTTTTTGCAGCTGCTGTCCTTACCCAGAACCGGGAATGCCTGTCCCTCCATCCCTTGTCCAAAGCCCCTCTGCAGCTTTCCTGCAGCCCCTTTAGGCACTGGAGCTGCTCTCAGGTCTCCCCTTCAGGAGCCTTCTCTTCTCCAGGCTGCCCCTAGCCCAGCTCTCTCAGCCTGGCTCCAGAGCAGAGGTACACATTAATGTGGCATCCTGAGAAGAGAAACTGGCCTTGTCTCACCAAGGAAACCTTGGCTCAACCGCTTGTTTACTCACAGACCAGCCTGGCTGGACCCCTGGGTCCTTTAACAATGATTAAAGCTTCAACTCACCCAGAAAGCCTAAAGCAGCAAATGCCATCCCGTGGGTGAGGAGGTGCCAACCCAGCCAAGGCAGGAGGGAGGAGATTCCCAATCCTCTGCACCTCAACCCCAGCCCCATTGAGCTCTTCAGTGGAGGAGGGTTGGGCTGCCTGGTGTCAGGCATTAACTTTCCTGGCATTCTGAGAACGGAGGTTGACCTCTGGCACGAAGAGAGGGAAGAAGTGAACCAACACCGGGAACAATATAAGTGGGAGGATGGAGCTTCTGTGTTAAACAGTTTCCAGAGGGAGATTTTCCAGGCTTAGAGTCCAGGGGCTTGACCTACAGCATAAGAGACTTTGCCAAAGTCTCTCCTCTGCTGCAGATCATAGAGTCATAGAATGGTTTGGGTCAAAGGGACCTTTAAAACTCATCTAGTCCAACCCCCTGGCAATGAGCAGGGACAGCTTCAAATAGGTCATATTTCCTTGTACAAGTTCCTTGGTTTCTTTTTAAGTCCTACCCATGTCATCCAAACGCGAGCAGACACTATGACAAAATGAGGACCTTCTCTCCCATCCTTTCCTTCTGCCTGGAAGGAGCCCAGTTTACAAACCAAATAGAGGCAAATAATTCAACTTGGTCACTAAGATGTGGTCAGAGCTATTGCAGGGACAACTCTTGCATTATAATGCAGGAAACGTTAACCAGGGCACCAGCACATCGGGATGTCTCCTAGGGAGGGTTTTTAAGGTGTCTTACCACAGGTGAGCTCCCATTGAAGCAGTCTGCACAGCTCAGTGGGTACCCTGAGTTCAACTCTTCATTATCAAGGGGGATGCTGCGACCTTGGGTTACAACCAGGCACTGAGCCTGCTCTCATCTCCTCTTCTATGCTGCACACATACCGCGTGTTTCCAACACACCCGAGCATCTCACCTCCCTCCTATAAATCACAGAGATGAAAGGCTGTTTGGAAGCAGAAGATGGATGCAGGAAACATTGATGTAAGCTGAAATGACTCAAAGAGGAGCACAAGGTGGCAGGGGCCCCAGGCACTCAGCAACTCAGCCATCTGCCCCTCTTCCTGCTTAGGTACCTCTGCACTGGGCAGCAGTGGAAGTCTTGTTTGTCCACTCCTCTCATTAGGAGCAGGCACTTGAATAAGCACATGTGTACGGTCAACAGAGCCTTAGGACAGAGGGGAAATTAGCCATGATGTAAGAAAGTAAAATGCCCCCTCGTGATTAACCTGTGGTTCTGGCTGCTTCTAGGAAAACACATGCACCATTGGCTGCTCCAGAGGGAGGGTGGGAGCGGGGTGCTGGAGGGGTGACACGGTAAAAGGCACTGGGCTTTGGCTCTTCTTGAGCACAGGGGCAGTTGAGTTGAATGGAAATGCATGGTGGCTCTGTTAGGGTTAACACTGGGAGGGTTCATCCTTCCCTGGTGCTGTGGGCATCCTCTGCACCCGCAGGAATCCTTCAGTTTTGATCACTTCTGTTGGGTTATATGCGTGCTGGCTGACGTTGGCATGGCAGGGTCTTCTCAAGGGCATAGATTGGATGTGAGTGGGCTTCTCAGAGCAGCCCATCTCCTCTGGGAAGTCCACAGCAAGTGTAACCCACAGAGTCCAAGTCCTGGTTGTGCCTTATCTCCCTTTAATCATCCCCTGCTCTGCTGCAGTGCCTGTTCCATGTAGGATCTCCCAGGCTTCAAACCCAGTGGCAGATTGGCCGGGTATTTCATTTAGCTGCTTAGCTAGCCTTCAAGGGCTGTGTCTGCAATCCATGCTGTCCATCCCTGTACACTGGACACAGGCATTCCCCATTCCCTCTTTCCGGTAAAACTGCAGCAACCTTGGGCAGACATCCAATCATGGAATCCCAGAATTCCAGGTTGGAAGGGTCCTTAAGGATCATCTGGTCCAACTGTTTCCAGGCAAGGCATGACCTAGAGTGGATGCCCAGCGCCCTGTGCAGCCCAATCTTAACAGTGTTCAACACTGGGGAATCACCACTTCCCTGGGGACATTATTCCAGTAGTGGTTGCTCTCACTGGAAAAATTTCCCTCTTGTGTCCAGTGGGAATCTCTCCAGCGGTAACTTGTGCCCATCGCCTGCTGCTTTTTCCATGGGACTCTTTGTCAAAAGAGAGTTTCCATCTCCTCTGCAGCCCCCTTTAACTGCTGGCACATGGATGAGGCCTCCCTGAGCCTTCTCTTCCCCAGCTGAACAGTCCCAGCTCTCTCAGCCTTTCCTCACTGCTGCCCAGCCCTTGGACCATCCCTGTGGCCCTTCTCTGGCCCCTCTCCAGCCCGGCCACATCTTGTTCGTACAGCAGGAACAAAACTATTCTATGGACCCACCTCCAAGAATCCCCCATCTGCTCTCCATAGACAATGCTCTATCCCCATAAGGTGACAGCACTAACTCATGGCCCCTTTTGCTTCCATCTGGTGTGCAGCTGGTGAAGACGGCGGAGCTGGACCCTAGGCAGAACTACCTGATGGGATTTCATCCCCATGGGATCCTGGCAGTGGGAGCCTTCCTCAATTTATGCACGGAGGCATCGGGCTTTTCCATGCTCTTCCCGGGCATCACCCCACACCTGCTGATGCTCTCCATGTGGTTTCGTATCCCCTTCTTCAGGGACTACCTGATGAGTGGAGGTAAGCAGGGAAACAGCACAAGCCAACCCCTCTGGCAAGTGGTGGGATGGGTGGGTGCTTTTGGGGGAACAGGCGATGAAGACACAAGGGGAAGAGGAGTCAAGGGTCTGTTTGCCCTTATTTGTTGCTGATGGATCCCATGTACCTTATGGATGCCATTGGGAAGAATGTGGGAAGACACTATTTTACCGTGTCTGCTAAAAACCTAGTGCAGCATTTATTGATGTAGTCGAAAAGGTAAATACACGCTCAGAAAAGTCCTGCGTTCTAAGCAACACTTGTTCATGGTGAAATCACAGAATCCCAGTCTGGTTTGGGTTGGAAGGGACCTTAAAGCTCACCCAGTTCCAACCCCCTGCCACAGGCAGGGTCACCTCCAGCAGCTTGCTCCAAGCCCTGTCCAACCTTCTACAAATACATATTGTTGGCTTATTTTTAGGATACTCAACAGTCTTTGTGCCACAAATAGGCTGAAAATGGGTTTCTTGTGGATTTCATCTGAGCACCCTGCTCTAGTGGAAGGTGTCCCTGCCTGTAGCAGGGTGTTGGATGCAGAGCTTCTCTCTCCTGTAGTTAGACTTGTCAGATTTGCTCAATACATGATGTGCAAAGTGAGTGCTTAAACTGTGGGGAGTGAAAAATACTGATTCTGTGCTGGAGGTCTGTGATTTGAAAAATATGTTCTGGGGGGGAGAGGTCTCAGACTGTATTGCTGTATTTCATACAAATATGTGTTTAGGTTTCATTCAGCATTGGGAATTGCTGCCATACCTTTTCATTTTTGCTCTGAACAAGAGGCAACAGGCATAAACCATAGAAAGGTCCTCCTGAACATGAGGAAGAACTTCTTTACTGTGAGGGTGACTGAGCATTAGAATAGAATCACAGAATCATAGAATCAGTGAGGTCAGAAAAGACCTTTAGGACATGGAAAGACCTTTAGGCACTGGAATGGGTTGCCCAGGGAAGTTGTGAATGCTCCATCTCTGGCGGTGTTCAAGGCCAGGTTGGACAGAGCCTTGGATGACATGGTTTAGGGGGAGGTGTCCCTGCCCATGTCAGGGGGTTGGAACTGGATGAGCTTAAGGTCTTTTCCAACCCTGACTATTCTATGATTCTATGATTGAGTCCAACCATTCCCCAGCACTGCCAAGGCCACCACTGACCCATGGCACTGAGACCACATCTCCATGGTGTGTGAGCACTCGCAGAGACGGTGACTGCAGCCCTGCCCTGGGCAGAAGTTCCAATGCTGAGCACCCTCTGGGGCAGGAATTGTTCCTCAGCTCCATCTAACCCTGCGCTGGTGCAGCTTGAGGCCGCTTCCTCTTGGCCCATCCCTTGGTCCTTGGGAGCAGAGCGCAGCCCCCTCCTGGCTCCATCCTCCTCTCAGGCAGTTGTAGGGAGCCATCAGGTCCCCCCTCAGCCTTCTCTTCTCCATCTGAACCCCCCAGGTCCCTCAGCCCTTCCCCATCACACTGTGCTCCAGGCCCTGCTCCAGCTCCATTGCCTTCTCTGAACCTCCTCCAGCACCTCACATAGGTTGCTCAGAAAGGTTGTGGAGTCTCCTTCCCTGGAGATATTTAGGAGCTCAGTGGACACAATCCTGAGCAATGTGCTCTGGGTGACCCTGATTGAGGTTAGAGTAGATAACATTCAGTGGTCCCTTCCATCTCAGCCATTCTTCAAGTCTGTAAGAGAGGATGCAAATTGCAGCTCAAACTGTTGCAAAACCACATGGCAGGAGAGGAAGCAGAAATGAAGAGGAATAGGTGAAAAATAAATGGAGAGAAGGGGAAAGGAGTGTGGAGATATTCATGGACCCCAGGAAGAGATGACCTTCTCCTCTCACCGGTGAGCTTGGGAAACAGCCCCTTCTGCAGCTCAATGGGCTCATCCTGTGTGTGGGATTCAATAGACTAAACACAGGCATCCAGCTCCTCCTGAGATACCCCGAGGCTGTCATCACCCTGTTTTCTACATAAACTCTGGCTCCTGCTGTTGGAAAAATATTTACATGGACAGCAAGGAATCATAACAGTGAGATATGGGAGAGATGTGGCCCAGGCGAGGGAAGGTTTAATCACTGTAATGTGGGAGCTGGGTGCAGAGCTCATTTTCAGGTCCATTGAATCCATTTGTCAAAGAGGCTTAAAATAGCCCCTGAAACAAGGATTTCCTTAAAGAATCAGACCTGTGTTGCTTTGTCATTTCTGAATGAAAGATTTGAGCTTTTGCAAGGAAATAATATCCGGGGACCAAATTCTGCATTAAATTCCACTTTAAATTCGTACACTCATGGAATGGTTTGGTTTGGAAAGGACCTTATAGCACATCCAGTTCCAATCCCCTGCCATGGGCAGGGACACCTTCCGCTAGAGAGGGTTGCTCCAAGGCTCATCCAGCAGCATCCACTGAACTCTGTGCATCTTCTCACCTAAAGCAAATGCTTCACTGACATTAGACCTGGTCAGGATTGGACCTGGTTTCATTTGACAACAAACTGAAACAGATTTTCCATGGGGATTGTGAACACTTAGTTCTTGGTTTACTTTTTCCCAGATTTTTCCCTGTTTCTCACTCCTGGGCCAGCCAGCAAAGGGATAATTGCATGTTCATGCCAGTCTTGGATGACGTGGTCCAGTGTGAGTTGTCCCTGCCCATGGCAGGGGGTTAGAACTGGATGGTCCTTTCCAACTCAAACCATTCTATCATTCCATGAATCCAGCATCTTTGAGGGCAGCTGGGCTGAGATTGCCAAAGTGCAGGAAAACACTGACAATAAAGTACCTTTGGAGCTGGATAATGGGGAAAAAAAGGTACAGAGCAAACCACAGTCATGTGGATTTTGCAGATATTGATGCTTTCTTCCTCTCTGCCCCACAGGCCTTGTCTCCTCGGACAAGGAGAGCGCATCCTACGTGCTGAAGAACCCAAAGGGTGGGAATGTGCTGGCCATCATCATCGGTGGAGCACAGGAGGCACTGGATGCTCGGCCGGGGTCCTGCACCTTGCTGCTGAAGAACAGGAAGGGGTTTATCCGCTTGGCCATCGAGCATGGGTGATGCAGGGGATGGGTGCAAGGGGCCCTTGGGGAGGGATGTGACTGCTTCATGGGCTGTTCCTGCTGGGTTTAGAATCATAGAATCATGGAATGGTTTGGGTTGGAATGGACCTTGAGATCATTAATACCAACCCCCTGCAGAAGAGCTTTTGGAGAGGGGGGAAGGTGTTTTGGGGTGGGCTTTGCTAATCTTCATGCCCTCACACTGGGTTCAACTCCTCGCAGCACCCCCCTGGTCCCTGTCTTTTCCTTTGGGGAGAATGACCTCTTTGAGCAAGTGAGAAACCCTCAGGGCTCCTGGCTGCGGAGGGTCCAGAACCAGCTCCAAAAGATCATGGGCATCTCCCTTCCCCTCTTCCATGCAAGGGGCATCTTCCAGTACAGCTTCGGGCTGGTACCCTACCGTCGGCCCATCTACACTGTGGGTAAGTCTTTCCTTGGCACACGGGCATGATGCTGGCCACACTCAGCTTGGCCAAAGTAGGGATGGGTAACATTCCCTTGTTTGTACAATTCTCCTGGCTGGAGATGCCAGGTTGGAGCATCATGCTGTGTGGGCTGGAAACATGCTGCCAAAGAAGCATCCTCAACTGCTCATGTGTCACACTGATTTGGATCTCTGGCTTGGTCTGAAGACAAAGCCCAGGTGATCTGTGCATCAAAGCAAAGCCCCAGAGTGTACACATCCATCCCATTATCTGTGTGGGATGCAGCCAAACCCAGCACAACCCAGTAATAAAATCCACTGCAATAACATTGGGTTAAACTTCTTCCAAGCCAATTTTACAAGCAGAAATAGGGCAACACCTAAGCAGTTTACAGGTTTGCTCAGTGTCCTAATCAGACACAGCTGCAACCTATTTGCATGGCAAGATGTTTCCAGCAGAGATCATGCCCATAGTAGACCAAATTGAAAACAAGTCTTTGGTTCTGAAGCACTTCTGCCTGGTTTCATCAACTCCATCCTCGCCCCATGGAGCTGTTGAAACCTATCAGCGTGGCTGATGCTGTGTGAAGTAGTCTAATGAAAGAGGCGGTTTGGAAAGGTCAGATCTCACCGCACTGATGAGGTTTGACAGCCAGCAATTACTTCTAATTGCTTTACAACCTGTTTGGATTGTCTCAAGGGGTTTATGAGCTGTGCTGTATCATAAGGGCTCTTCATTAACCTGAGGAGGAGCAGCCTTACACAACAACGAAACCCTCCCGCGCTTCACAAACACGGTTTGAGTAAGAAACCAGAGCAAGAGAGGCATCACATGGACTTCATGTCCCTTGCAGGTGCCTGGTCCTGCTGCTGGTGGCTCTGGGAGATGGGAAGGAGCTTCTTCTGTTGATTGGGATCAAATTAATTAGATTTACCCTTGAGAAAAGATGATTTCATAGAGATATATGGGCGCTAATTAAAATCAGATGTTTCACAGAAGCCTTCATCTGAGTAAAGTGGAAGCATCCCAATCACTAGTGTATTTAAGTGATCTTGGGCTCCCCCGTGCCTCAGTGTCCCTGTTTGCCATGCAGATTCCAAGGGCCACATGGGAACAGCTTGAAAACCACTACATCATTAGAATGGCGTTGTCTTTATGTGTAGCACATCTGAGATGTTAAGCTGGAGGGACCACATTGGGATGCAGTACTTTCTACTTCATAGAGCTACACAGAGGATCTTTGGCATTAAGCAGCTTTGCAGATGGGGAAACTGAGGCAAGGATAGATGTGACCTTTGAGACCAGCATCAGAGCCAGTATCTGAACCTCCATCTCCTCACCTCCTTGGCTGTGCTTCCCCCCAAACTCCAGGATATGCCCGGTCATATCAATCCATCCAATGCATCCTTGGAGACCCCAGCTCTGTGCTAAGATGTGCAAACTGTTCAGAGGGACCTGCCGCTGTCTCCTCCTAATGCCTGTGTTTGTTTTCCAGTTGGGAAACCAATTCCAGTGCAGAGGAACCACAAACCCTCTGAGGAAGAGGTGGATCGAGTCCACGAGAAATACCTAAACGAATTGAGCAAGCTCTTTGAGGAGCACAAAGCTAAATATAACATCCCAGAAGACAAACACCTGGAATTCATATAGAGCTCCTAAAGCAAGGTGAAACCATGGAGATCGAGCTCCAAGTTTTCCCTTACCTCCGGAACAACCTCAGCTTAGTCACAGTTAACATATGGTCTGTACAGTGTAGGGAGAAAGTCTCGCTTTTGCCATCACTTGTATGAGTGTAGGGAAAGAGTTTCCATCTTTTCTCTCTATAGGACACATAAAAGATAAAGAAGAAAGGACCCTACCTGTGGCCAGCACTGCTCAAACACCCCAGCAGAAAACTCCCACTTCCAGTATAGCTTGGATGCCAGTTTCTCAAGAGATTTCCATGGAAATGGGAATTCCCGAAGGTTTCCTTTGCATTATTTTCGGTTGGAAATGGAATGAAAAGCAGTAATTTCTGCTGAATGCATTTGTCTTTTTAAATACAATTTGTCTACATCAACAAATGCTCACTGTTTGCTTGTGTTCTTCATGTCTTTAGTCGCTCTGGGCTCTTTTCCCATCACCTAAAACACAGTTCTCACAAAGCTCATGCTTGTGGCATGGTGCTGGGCACCCTCAAGCAGCATCACGATGCTGTACCCCACTGGGGCAAAAGAAATAAAGCATTTATGAAGGGCAAAGGCTCATCCAGAGGGATTTTCCTACCTGGACTCCACTATTCCTACTTATCATTTAACCCCAGACGCCTCATCAAGGGAACACCTTGGACTAGTCACCAGCTATGGAAGTGCCATCTCTCTTATTTCCTAAGGAGGGAGCACGATCAGGAGAGGGGAGAAGGGAGAAGTGATTTGGGGCAGGAAATATGGCTCATAGAGCCATGTTTGACAGAGGATCGAGGCTTTAAGCAGCTGTTTCTTCTTGATATCCATGAAGTTACTAAACTCTATGCTCAATGGGGTTTCACAACATGGAAGTTTTAGAGCCTTTATACCATCACCTTTTCCCTCTCCATTCCTTTCTCTTTCTCTTCACAAATCCCATTCTCCACCTGAAAGGAGCCCAAAAAAATCCTGCAGAACGCACGCTCTTCCGTGGATTTATTTACTGCAAGAATTGCATTGAACAAGGGAACCACACGGAGCTGTTTCTCCACTGACAATTCCCCTTTGTGACAATGCTCCCTCACTGTGTTCCATTTCCTTTCCCCTTTCCTCCTGCCCTCATCAAATCACTCCACTGGATTCTTAATCTGAATGACCTGCGGCAAATCCCTCCTATTCCCAGAAAACGAGGGAACAACAGGGAGGAATTTGACAGAGCCCTTATTGACATTTCTAAACGCTGCTGTAATCTCACACTTAATCCAGTCAAATAAAGCAGGTCACCTGCTATCATTTCTTCCTGCTTTCTATTAATAGACCTTTTCTTTTGCCCTTAAGGATGGAGGTGCCTAAGCAGGAGGAAGATTTATTCACCAGGAATATAATTCTCTCACACCCTTTTTATTTTGCTGTTCATCACATTCCAAGCTTTATCTTGATGCCAGTGCCTTTATCCTATCCTTTCCTCTGCCTCGCCTGCTATTTGCCACCCACAGATCCCAGGAATTCTGCTGTGACCTTCTACAAACATCCTGATAGGAGTCAGTGCTGGAGGGGAGTGACGGGGGTGTCCCGAGGGATGCAATGCAGGGTGCTCTGGGGATGGGGGTGAGGAAAAGGAGCTGAGATCCTGATGCAATGGGAAACAGAGCGAAGGTGCTGCTGCTGGGGTGGAAATCAGCAGTGCAAGCGGGACACGATTTGGGGAGGCATCAGATAGGTGGATGGGTGTAGTGATATTGCGGGGATGTAGAAAGTGGGGAGGGAGAAGGCTGCAGGGTCCGGTGCCTAGAATGGACAAGGGTAGCAAGTGTTGGAACCGGAGGAGTTGGATCTGTAGGAGTGACAACACTGCCTCAGCCTCATGGAGAAGCTGCATTTGAGCACCCTGCTCTAGTGGAAAGTGTCTCTGTCCATGGCAGGGGTTGGAACTGGATGAGCTTTAAGGTCCCTTCAACCCAAAGCAGTCTGGGATTCTATGATTAGAAGATGTGCTCCCCAATTGCCCACAGAGGCCAAGGGAGAGACCCAAAGCAAAAGAAGACCACAGCGCTGGAGAAGAGGGGTCAGGGGAGAGTGTTGTCTATATATAAGAAGCTTCATCCAAGGTAATTTTTGTCCCTCAGGCTGGAACATGTCCCTGATCCCTCAGGGACCTCTCTAAGCCAGGACAGGTCAGTGCCTGGGTTTGTGTTCAATATAACATCACCTATAATAATTCATCGGCGTCCTTGAAGCTATTCAGGGGGCTCAGTGCAATGAGAGGTCTCCTCTTCTCGGGAGGCCAGAGCTGAAACACCGTAAGACAAGAAGCTTTTGTGCTATTTCAGCCTCACACTGAGCTTTCCAGAGGATTAAAGCTCCTCCAATGCAACACAGGGCAGGAGAAACCTAAAGAAAGGGGGAGTGCCCTGATCCAAGCTACATTTGGATTTGGACTCTCCAGCTTGGAATTGGTTCAGTTGGAGATAAATGACAGGAGCGGAGGACATCCAAGCCTTCACCTCAAATAAGGACCGTTTAAAGCTAACACAACACAGTATGTTGTCTTCCAGCATGTCCACTGTGACTGGCTTTGATTTGAGAAACAAGCCCAAGGAGATAAGGTAAATCCATTGCATCTCTTGCAGAAATTCCAAACTTCAGGCTTTTTTGCGACTTCAGTGGAAATTCCAAATGGGAAAACCCAGTAAATCCTGCCTGTCTCTTCCTCCAACTGCTCCCCTCATGATCTCTCCCGTATTTCTGTTGTGAGAGGCTCTAATCTGGATTTGCCTTACTTAGCGGGTGCAGATCATGAGGCTCAGAAGGAAACCTCCGTTGACTGATGAATACAAAGTCCTAATTCCCCAAGAGGAGGAAAGCCAAGCAAAATGCCTTATTTTTGCCTTTTTGCAGCTCTAGTCCTGCCGGATTGTTTTCCTGCCCTGGGAATGGGGTTTAAAGGTTGTTTGCAGCTAGAAAAATGTGTGGTTTTTCTATTCAGGGAAATATTTGCTCCTTCTAATTCAATAAAGGCCCCAAATGTGGTATGTTAAACATCCCTCCCTCACACTGCAGAGCCTTCTCCTTTTCAAGAAGGGATATGGAATTGCAGATGCATCTGAAACCCATCACTTGGTTTTCAAAAGCATGGAAAGCATTTAAAAAGAACAGATTTGCCCTGGAATATGGACACTTTTTTATGGTGAGCTTTTAGTTCTGCGTGGTTCGAGCCCAATGAGCTGCTTCCCTGCATCTCCCACCATCTCTTTACACAGCCTTTCTGTTAGGAACTATCTGATACAGGGTTTTGGTACCAAACCCCACCAGCAGAGAAATAACCTGCAGTGCAAAGGTGCTGCATGGGGCAGGAGGGTATATATTGGGTTTGAGGAAATATCTGGTATGGTTGGGCACATCAACCCTCTAAGTCACCACATGGCTGGTGTATGGGGGTTTCGTGTGTTTCAGATAGCACAAGACCTTCAATGTGCAGCATGGTTTATAAATGTCTGTAAAGCTGGGTGGTCACGAGGCAGCATTTTAAATGTCAGGGCACAAAATAATGCCTGTGAGCTAAACGGGTTCATGGTTTATTAGATGGTAAGAGGCCAACAAAAAGCAGCCCAAATATTTGTTCAGTGAGCAACTCAAGATGCCCTGAAAATTGCATAGAGCACTATGGAAATGATCTGAAACCACTTGGGTTTATTACATGCTTGCAGAAAATGCATGTACAGAAAAAGACACAGCATCAGAAACACAGAATCACAGACTCCCAGCCTGGTTTGGGTTGAAGGGACCTTAAAGCTCCTCCAGTCCCAACCCCTGCCACGGACAGGGACACCTTCCACTGGAGCAGCTCCAAGCCCCTGTGTCCAACCTGGCCTTGAACACTGCCAGGGATGGGGCAGCCACAGCTTCTCTGGGCACCCTGGGACAGCGCCTCAGCACCCTCCCAGGGAACAGCTTCTGCCTAAGAGCTCATCTCAGTCTCCCCTCCGGCAGCTTAAAGCCATTCCCCTTGGCCTGTCCCTACAGCCCTTGTTCAAAGCCCCTCTCCAGGTTTCCTGTAGCCCCTTTAGGCACTGGAAGGGAATACGGACATATGCATTCTATACATACGCACAGAGAAAATAATGCACAGAAGAAAAAGCAAGCCTGATTATTGTGGAAGCCAGTTCATGCGCTGCTAATCTCTTCTGGTCACCTAAAATTGAAGGGGAGTGAATGCAAGCAAGCAGTGCCTTTATCTTCACCACTATCAGCAAGCCCACAACTCAGTTCCTTATTGCACATGATTCACAGCCAAGGGTACATGTGAATGTAGGAGGATTTCACCTCCACATCACAGAGTACTTTGTACAGGGAGAATAACTCTGTACCGCCAGAACACATAATCACTGCTATAGGATTCTTACACCAAGGGGATACCACAAGGTCAGGGGTTTCAGAACTGTTTACACAGTCCTTAGCTTCTGCCTTCTGAAAGTAGATCCTTTAAGCTGCTGCCGGTTGGGATCTCCTGGCAAATGGAAGCACCTCCTTTTATTCATCAGCAACCCAAAGTCTTGACCTGAGAGCCTCAGCATCATTCTCAGAGTCGCAGCACGTCCCTAAGGTGAGGGAATGAGCTGGGTTATGGGGTTTTCCATGCTGTGTTTTATATCAGAGCCATGACATTGCCTACAAATCCCACTTCATGCCTTGCTTCCAAGAACTGCCAAGCACTTGGTAAGTGAATATGATCCATAATCCCTGGAGAGATGGAGCAGGAGCTCCTTTAACCCCTCTGTTGATGATGGGCTGCTGTCAGCCTGAGCCCATGAGCATCACAGGGACCCAGAGCAAGAATAAGCATACCTCTGTGTCCCAAATCCCCAGGGCATCCAGACCCAACTGCTTTGCTGCGGGTCAGAAGTCTGTAACAAAGCTGAGACCTGAACCCCCCTTCCATGTCCCAGGGTCTTAACCATAGCTCTGCCTTTTAGTTAAGCCCTGAAGATAAGACTGGGGGCAGCTATCTGACCCAATTCAACCATCTTTTGCAACCAATGCATCCTTTCAAATGTCCTGTGCTCAATGCTGCTCCTGGCCAAGCTCTGTGTTAAGGTCTCATCCCAGCCGGACAGCCTGGATCCCGTCATGGATGGGAAGGGTACCCAGCTCCAAAGGCCTGACGAATAAACCAGAGGGGTGGGACAAACACTTTTCCAGATCCTGTGCATCTCTGAATCTAGGGAGCCATGAAAGAGACAGAGAGGGGTTTTCTCTTCCGAGCACTGAAGCAAGTGATGCTGTGTCTTAGCCCCAGTCACATCAGCACCTCCTCCAGCTATTAATTACCCATGACCAGTGCCAGTTCACATCCTACATATCTGCAGATGAGTAACCCCTAATGACAGTGTTAGCTGATTGAATCAGAGGAGCTTCTCCCTCTGTACTTGCCCTCAGGACCAAAGTGCGCAACACCCACTTTTGCTCTATCTCCAAACAGGGATTGTGTCAGCAAGAAGGAGCCTCTGCATAACACAGACCAAACATGGATCATTTTATATGGGAACACAGAGAATGTCTTGTGTCTTCTTAAGTTATTCTCCTGTGGCTCTACAGGCCACACAATGTGGGTAAAGATGGGATGGACATTTAGACCTAATGCCTAGAGGCATTTATGCAAGTCTTATATAAAGGCAAGCTCCTGGGTGTAAAGCTGAGTAGAGCAGGATCAGCAAATCCCTCTTTTCCCATGGGAGCAACCCCGTCCTTTGAAGATGCCTTTGCTCTGCATGTGAGGATGACTATTCTGGCCCAGCTGCACTTGGCTGATCCAAGGACATGCCCTTAGAGGCAGGGCTGGAGGCAGGGAATATGCAGAGTGCTTCATTGCAGTCTGTAGCAAGGGGGGGTCTGATGTTCTCCCTGGGTCACTTTGGTGCTTCAGGGCTTGATGTCCTCTCCTGGTCCTTTTTACTGCCACGTTTTATCACTGATGTCGTCTTTCTTCTGCTTTAGATTCCCAGTTTCTAGTCTTAGCTTGAGCCCTGCCTCAAGTCTTGGCTATAGGGCTCTGACTATTGAGCCAGATGGCCATCCAGCCCCAAGATAGTAAGAAATCATCTCTCCAGAGCACGATGAGCTCCTTCCATAAGCGCAGCAGAGTGTTGTGCGCAGCCAGAGCTTGTTCAGCCCTGAAAAGTTTGGGTTAACTCATCACCTCTCATCTACAGACAGACTCAAAGGATGCTCCTGATACCGCCCCTGGGACAATCAGCCACTGCACTATAAATACTCCAAGGACAGAGATCATCCTACAAGAAAATTGAGGGGCTGCACATATATTATTGACTAAATGTGACCATAATCACTGAATGACAGCCTGGTTTGGGTTGGCAGGCACCTTAAATCTCATCCAGTTCCACCCCCTCACCACAGGCAGGGACACCTTCCACTAGACCAGGTTGCTCCAAGCCCTGTCCAACCTGGGCTGTCACTCCAAGGAAGCCAGGATGAGGGGTAGTTGATGGTAATCTGATTAATAACCATAGAATCATAGAACAGTCAGGGTTCGGAAGGACCTTAAGCTCATCCAGTTCCAACCCCCTGCCATGGGCAGGGACACCTCACACTAAACCATGGCATCCAAGGCTCTGTCCAACCTGCCCTTGAACACCACCAGCGATGGAGCATTCACAACTTCCCTGGGCAACCCATTCCAGTGCCTCACCACCCTCACAGTAAAGAACTTCTTCCTCATATCCAATCTGAACTTCCCCTGTTTCAGTTTGAACCCTTTACCCCTTGTCCTGTCACTACAGTCCCTAATGAAATGGGTCTCTACCTGTAGCAGGTGGTCCCTGAGGTGGCAAACACAGCGGGAGCATCCTGTGCTCCAGTGCTTCTCTTCCCCAGCCCTGGAGGAGACACTGGGAGAACAGGATGGAAATCAGAGCAACTTCAGGGCTGCTTTAAGTGGGGATGGGGATGGATTTGGCTCAGAAACACATACGAAGGAAAGAAGCAGAAAGATACCTTGTGTGTGTGCCCTGATGACCATTTCCTCACCACTTCCTGAATCTGCCATCTCTGTTTTCACGCTGCAGATCTTTTCAGTGCCGCATGAGACATTTCTTGGCCAAAATGGACCAGTGTTTTGGGGATGCCTAAGAGCAGACCAACAGCTTTGGGTATAAATGGGAAGAGGGGAGGTATCCCTTTTACTGTCCAATTTCCAACAGCTTTTTTTTATGTTGGAAGCGCTTTCAGGCTTGTGGCAGTCCTGATAACCCTGTGTTGTCCAAGTCTAGAAGTTGAGATGATCACCAAAATATACATGCTTGCACACACATATGTATATATGGATGCACAAGCACATGTGTGTTCATACACAATGATAATATATAGTAATATATTATTATATATCATAATATAGATGGTTGTGGAGGTTTTGCTGGATCCACCTAAAGAAACTAACATGAAATTGCCTGCAAAACTATGGATTGAGGAGATACAATACATGAAGAACTAAAGACAGATACCGAGAAGGGAATAATCTTATTTCATGCCCATACTCCAGTATTCCAGCATGGGAAAAAATCAATGGGCTAAACTGCAGCCAGGATTTGGGCTAGGAATAGATTAGCTGGAAAGGTTGTGCCATCCTCATCACAGAGAGCCTTGAAGAGCACGTTAACACTGTGTCTGCCCAGAGACATATGACATGGATGGACTTGATCCTCCCTTGACATAAAGGGCATGGCCTTGCTGACCTCTTAATAGCCCTTCCCAGCCCTGTTTCTCTTGAGTGCACTGCTGGGAATGGTAATATCATCTGCATTCTCACCTCCACTGCTCTAAGAGGATTTCCCACAGGATGTGCCTTAGCTAATAGGCTTCTGTAGACCTTTTGCGAGGCCAGCTTTAGCATGACCTGCTAGGAAGTGATCAAGGCTTCTTCCTTCTTACTGACACCAGGGTCCAATGGTTTTTGTCCTTGCGGGTTCCATTGCTTCTACTGCTCTGCGCTGGTCAATAGAAAGGGAAGTGATGTGGTAGGAGGCCTTCTTACAAAATAAACCTTTCAGTGAATATTAAAAGCTTATTTGTGGACTGAAGACCAGAATCCAGGCCTTCAGTGTAGGAGGGGAAGGCAGCTGGCTTTGAGGACTTACTGCTCTCTTCATTTCTCCATAGAATCAATCATAGAATGGTTTGGGTTGGAAAGGACCTTGAGATCATCCAGTTCCAACCCCCCTGCCATGGGCAGGGACACCTCACATTAACCCATGTCACCCAAGGCTCTGTCCAACCCGGCCTTGAGCATCGTGCTTGACTCTTGAACTCCATGCTTCTCTCTCAGGGCTTTCAAACTTACGTAATGGCCTTTATCTCTCTGACGACTGCAGAGCATGGGTCTGGAGTCCAAATCTCTTTTCTCCCAACATTGATTAGTTTTGGGTAGGACACATTGATTCAGATGCTATTTCTCCAGCGCATGCAAAGCATTTCCAGCTTCAACTCTGTTCTTGCGTATCTCCTCCCAACCACATGCTAAGAAGGTAGAACAGTTTTACTGATTCAGAGCAAAGGTCCAGCTACTTCAGTCGCACTCAGTTGGAAAAGGGAAGAGTGACTTACATAATCTACTGGGACTTGTACAAAGCATTTGACACCGTCCTGTGTGATATCCTTGCCTCTAAACTGGAGAGATACGGATCTGGTGGATGGACCACCTGGTGGATAAGGAATGGGCTGAATGGCTGCACTCAGAGAGATACAGTCAAAGGTTCAATGTCCAGCTGGAGACCAGTGATGAGTTGTGTCCCTCAGGGGTTGGTGTTGGGACAAGGGGCAATGGCTTTAAACTGCAAGAGAGGAGATTGAGATTAGATGCCACAGATGTTGATGAGCTCTTAGGCAGACACTCTTCCCTGGGAGGGTGCTGAGGTGCTGGCACAGGGTGCCCAGAGAAGCTGTGGCTGCCCCATTGCTGCAGTGTTGAAGGCCAGGTTGGACACAGGGGCTTGGAGCTGCTCCAGTGGAAGGTGTCCCTGCCAAGGGAGGGGGTTAGACCTGGATGA
Source organism: Myiopsitta monachus (assembly GCA_017639245.1). Taxonomy (NCBI): domain Eukaryota; kingdom Metazoa; phylum Chordata; class Aves; order Psittaciformes; family Psittacidae; genus Myiopsitta; species Myiopsitta monachus. The sequence goes on along the minus strand of CM029919.1, from coordinate 96,175,064 downwards.
GCTTTAAGCTTCCTTCAACCCAAACCAGCCTGGGATTCATTGAATCTATGATTCTATGATTCATATAAACCTTTTTTAGACACTCCAACATCGCAGGATGAGATAAAGAGACATTTAGAGGCTCTGTAGAGAGTAAAGACAACCTAAGCTGTCCAGATCAGGCTTTGTGCTTCAGTTTGCGGATGCCATCGACAAGTACCACTCTCATACTTCATTTCCTGGCCTGATCCTGGTGTGGGGCGCACAGAGAGCACTCACAGAAGCAGCCAATGTGACTCCCATGGTGAGTAAAGGGTTGCAAGATCAGATCTAGTCGGTGCCAAATGCTCGCAGGCATCTGTGCAACCACTCCACTGGGAGCCATAGGAGTGGTGAAACAAGGCTTTTACCTTTCCCCTGCACTCTTTGTTCATTCTGAGTTGTTCTATATTTGGCTATGATGCCAAAAATAACACGAGCTCCCCTAAATTTAACACTGTGGTGACCTCTAGTCCATTGATCCCATTGGGAGTTGAATTAATGACCTTCAAAGATCCCTTCCAACCCAAACTGTTTCATGATTCAATGACCCATCATACGTGATTTCTACATAGAGCTCTGTAATTGCAGGACTGTAAAAGATATTGCAGAAATGGTGTGCTTTTCATAGCACGTACATTGCAAGCTATTCTAACACCGTGGCAAGGCTCAGGTTATCTCAGGTTGGCCAGGCCAGGAGCAATCAAAAGACAACCTCATGCGGGATGTCCCCAAGCCCTTTCTGCTGTACAGCCTTCAGAGTGCTGTAGGGATGGTTTGCAGGTGATTTCCAAAGGGAATTTCTATTCTGTTCTTGGCTCCATCCCTAGCAGTGTTCGAGGACAGGTTGGATGGAGTCTTGGATGACATGGTCTAGTGTGTGGTGTCACTGCCCATGGCAGAGGATTGGAATTGGATGATCTTAAGGCCTTTTCCAACCCAAACCATTCTATGATTCTATTCCCAGCTCGTTCTTTATTCATCAGGGAGAGGCATTCCCAACACTGCATGGATTCTGGAGATGGGCTTTGACATTTAAGAGCCAATATAAAATAGCAAAGCACACAGGAGAGTCAAAGACCCAGAGACACTCAACAGGGTCTTCTGCTTGCTTAGTAGCCGATGCCCAAGTAGACAGCAGGTAGAGCATGAGAAGGAATGTCAGCTAGGTCCCAGGTCTCTGCTCTGGTGGTTTTATGCTTTTCTCTTTGCAGCTGCACCTCCAGTTCTGTCATTGAGAACTGAACTCTTTTCCTCACTGCAGTAACGCTCAATTAAGTGGGTGTTACTCCCATAAAGCTGGTGGCTGGTGAGCACACCTGGGAGCTGAAGCAATAACAAGGGCCTGTCGGGATAAGAAAAGGGAGGAATGGCTTTAAGCTGCCAGAGGGGAGATGGAGATGAGCTCTGAGGCAGAAGCTCTTCCCTGTGAGGGTGCTGAGGCACTGTCCCAGGGTGCCCAGAGAAGCTGTGGCTGCCCCATCCCTGGCAGTGCTCAAGGCCAGGTTGGACACAGGGGCTTGGAGCTGCTCCAGTGGAAGGTGTCCTTGCCCATGGCAGGGGTTGGAGCTGGAGGAGCTTTAAGGTCCCTTCAACCCAAACCAGTCTGGGATTCTATGAAATGACCCCTAAAACTTCCCTTCTGTTATTTCTGTAGCACAGAGAAGCAAAACCTTCATCCATGGATTCATTGAGTGTGAGAGCTGGGATGGAGGCAGGGGGTGAGGAGGAGCTTTGGTTTCAACCCAAATGCATGGTCTAGGTTTGCATGGTCACAATTCCAAGCTTCGTGCCTCAGTTTCCCCACTGCGGTTGGAGGCTGGTGCTGTCTCAGGGCTGTCTGGTTGCAAACATAGAGGTTTGAAGAGCTCACATGAGGAAAAGGCACTGCTGTGGTTTAAGCCCAGCCAGTAACTCAGAACCACACAGCCGCTCTCCTACTCCCCCCCTTCCTCAGCCCCGCTCCCAGAGGGATGGGGAGGAGAATCAAAGGAATATAGCTGCCATGGGCTGAGAAAAGAGCAGTGCAGTAACTGAGGTATAACACAAACCACTGCTGCTGCCACCAATAATGATAATGATAAGGGCAATACAAGGGAAGAGAATACAGCCGCTCACCACCCGCCGACCCATACCCAGCCCGACCCAGCAGTGATCTCACCCTTCCGGGTAACTGCCCCCAGTTTATACCCTGGGCATGCCGTGCTGTGGTATGGAATACCTCTTTGGTCAGTTTGGATCAGGGGTCTGTCTCTGCTTCCTCCCGGCTTCCCCTCCTCCCTGGCAGAGCACGAGGCTCAGAAAGGCCTTGGTCAGAGTGACCATTACTGAGCAGCAACTGAAACCATCGGTGTTATCAGCGCTGTTCCCAGGCTGAAAGGCAAAACACAGCACTGCACCAGCTCCTGAGAAGGAGAAAAACGACTGCTGCTGCTGAACGCAGGACAGGCACTCTTCATCATGGGGCTGAAAATACTCCTTTTTGAGAAGTATAATGAGATTAACATGATGCTTCCTAAAAGAACACGGAAGTCTCACACCTTCCAATAAGGAAAAGCTTTTTTGTCTCAGTTATATACATCCAGTTTCCCACGTCTCATTCTCCACACCCTTAATGAAGGAATTGAGGAAACCCCTCCAACCCCCTCTTTTTCCCCCTTTCCTACCCTTGTTTTGCAAACCCCTTGCTACTGGAATGCAAGAGGAGCTGGTTAACTGTCTCGTACTGATTCCCCAGTGCTCATTCAGCACAGGGGCCAAAGTTCTTCAGCCTTACAGTTAATTTTTAGGCGCTCTAATTTTAGCCTGTAGCTAGGCAGCTGTACCCTGCCTTGCTGCCAGCAGCCAAAACCTGGCTCTGCTCAGTGCCTTGCTTCAATCTTCCTATCTGTGGGGTGGGTGAAAGTGAGGATGGAGGTTTTTCTTGCTAAAATTCATTTAAAATGTTGTATTTTGGGTTTCATGCCCTCAGCACAAAGCTCGCTCTGAAGCTGCTCTCGCATTCTTGGCCTGAACTTTGCTTCCCCTTGTGAAGAAAGGAGGTGCAAGTGCAGCTGAAAAGGAGGAGAAGTGGCTTCATTTCAAAACCTCTGTAATGTGAAGTAGCTTTTAACTCCAGGAGCAAAAAAGCAAGTGTTGCGGAAATAGCTGAGTCAGACTTTGGGCTCCATAGTGGTTGTACTGGTAACCAGTGTGTTGCAGAGGATGTATACTCTTTGTCCCAGTGCTACCAAAAGTAGTGGTAATGTCTACATTGAACATCAGATGGGCCTTTGTGCCATAGGTTTTCCTACTCCAGAGTGCACCTGTGCTATGGTGAGCTATCGGAAAGGATACAGGACCAGCATCCTACAGGTAGGCGGAAAGATGCCCATTGGGGGTTGGCCATGTGCTCTTCCCTTCCCTGCACCTATAGGCTGCTCTTCAAACAGCTTTGCTTTTACCATGGTCAGGATGAATGCAGGCTGAATGCTTGCTTTGCCTTAGTTTCTTGCCTGGGGATATCCAGGTGGAAAAGCCCCAGGGATGTGCTGATGCATGCCTGAGGTGCTCATACTACCTGCAGAAATCCCTCTGGACAAAAGGCTTTGTGAGGCTCTGCCTTGCAAACATCCCCTTCCTAAGGAAATTCCTTGAAGGACAAATGTGATAGATACCTGTGAGATTACAGCCTGGTGTGACAAGGTCTGGAGAGGGGGTAAAGCATGATTTGGCTGTAAATCAAACCATGGGATAAGGGCTGGGCAAGTCTTTGGCCATCTGAGGTGGATCCAGCTCTAGATGCAAAAGGCAACCAGTGCTCCCTGCTCACTCAGTTCTTTCTGGCTCTGCACATGGTGCTGGTTGTCTTTATACATTGGGAAAACATTGTCACTGGGCCATGCAGATGGCCTTGCCCGGAGCGACTTTATGCATCGGTAACACGTTCTCCTGTTATGCTTCAGTTAGGAAACATACGGGCTGTGGTTGTTGTTAATGCAAAGAGGGAAGGGCCGTGAAGAGAGTTTGTTGATGGGTTCAGAGATATCCTGGTCAACACTTATTCTGCAGGTCTGAAAGGCGGCTGGCTCCTGCCCATAAGGAACTTCTCTGGGTATGGAGCATTGGAAAGGACCAATGAAATCAAAACACCTCACTCAAAAGCATGGACTCAAAAGAGAGCCCAGGCACTGCTGTGCTGGCGTGACAAAACATCTCCCCCCACTCCATTAAGGAACAGGGCCCGCAGGATTCCACCAGAAGCCACAGCCAGGAAGCAGGAGACCCCAAGTGGAGCTTTGAAGCTGATGAATTGAAGACTAAGGAAAGGGGTGAAGGACCAAGCATGAAATTCCTACAAGCACCTAAACCCCCAATGCTGCTTCAGAAGGGCACAGAAGCTTAGCTCCTTGTGCCTCAGTTCCCCTCTCCATACACAGCTTTTGGTCTTATTTGAAGCTCTGTGGAGAAGCGGGTGATGCATGGGGATGTGGAAACAAACCTCTTCTCCCTTCGCTCAGAATTTAGGTCCATCGCTCTGGTGACGCGTGAGCTAACGGCACATTTCCATAAATATTGCCTGGAATGTGAAATGTTCCCATCGAGGCAGGAAAAAAGATGGAAGGACAGATGACTTTCCATTGCCTCTGTACCAAATGCTAAAAATACCCTTGGGGAGGTGATGGATGGGGAGGTGATTGGTGGGGAGGTGATGAATGGACCTTCATCAAAGCCGGCACAGATGACCAAGCAAGATTTTGCCAACATCACTGCTTGTGAGTGCCTCTAAATGGCACTTTGAGACTCAGGTTACCTTTTTGGCCTATGTGAGCAGTTCCTGGGCTTCCATGGCTGAATTCACAGGCAGAGAAAGAGGACGCAAGGCCTTGGAGGGAGAGCGGAGAGTACCATAGACGATGAGCAATGCAATGTAAGCACAAAGTCAGGTGGCAAAGTAACCACAGCAGGAGTGGGAAAGGGTCTTGTTGCTGTGTTCTGCCTTTCGGCCGTTTCACAAAGCAAACCTTGCTGGTTGGCTGACTGGAGTTCAAACTCCTCGCTCAATCACAGCTCTTATCACCTGGTTGGTCACTTACATCACTGATGATAAGGCTTCCGCCCCTCCCAGCCTGAGGATGATTGCGGCTCGGAGGGGTGACGCAGGAATGAAAACAGAAGTGATGCGGATGGATGTCCCTTCTGTCTGGTGGGAGTTCTTCAGTGGAGCACCATTTGGCAGCACCAACTTTGTGTGTTTCCAAAGTCCTCCTGCTCAACACAGGGCTTTGCCTTTCCACGAGAATGCTTCTCATGCACCATGAGTGGTCTGCAATGATAGAGGACCTTATTCACAGCCTGAATTCATCACACTGCAGACAGCAGAAGAAATACACTGTGGACCTGATTGTGGTGCCCAATTTACAGTCTCTGCCAGAGAGAGGGACCCATCATGTTTGCAGTGGTCTCAGAAGGAAAAATAGGGGAGAAAATGGCCTTTTCAGATGCTGTGGTTTGCATAGGTGTCTGGATTAATGGGCAATCCTTCTAGCTGTAAAACCTCTGTTTTTAACACAGCAGCCCTAGAAACAAAAAGCTACTAAAAATACTGCTGCCTGGAATAAAGAGACTTAAAAATCCATAGAGGGTTAACCACAGGTAAGGAAATGACTGTGTTTTTAAGTCAAAGAAGGCAAAATGAAGGCAGATAAGCCCAGCTTAAGTACATGCGTCCTAACATGCTAAATACAGGCAGATTCATACATGCACCCAAACACCTGCCTCTGGTTAAAGACACTGAACACTGATGCTTTGGAAATAGGGTATTTTCTGCTGCTATATCATAGAATCATGGTTTGGGTTTGAAAGGACCTTAAAGATTATCTGGTTGCAACAATGAATAACCATAGAGGAACAAAGCTACAGAGCTGTGCACCAGCAGCTGACTCAGAGCGCTGCAAACCTGCTCCACACCTTACAAACAGTTCTCAAATCCCTGAATAGGAGCAGGAAGAGGAAAAGAAATGTCTCTGTAACAGCTTTATTTAATAGGGATTGCCCTAAAAGTTCATTATATGCATTAAGAACCCCAATGTAACTGTGTAAGGACACGTTACTGCTAAAGAGCAGAAATAAAGGATAAAACTATTGTGCAATGCTCTTGGCTGCAAAGAGCTGTACGACTGCCTCCTGCCCATGTTCCTCTGTCCACAGTCTATGCTTTTGAGGCCCAGGTGAAGTAATAGCAGGGTATTTGGAAGGACGCTGTTGTTCAGGGATAATCGTGCCAGGGATGGGTTAATAATAGACGGGGCTGTGTATCTCTTGCGTCAACGCAAGCACGGAGGAAAACAAACCAGTTCCAAACCTATCCATCAATGTGTGCCTTTTAGGTGGGCAGAAACGGCCTTGCGGGGAGCAGAGCCAAGATGTCGCTGATCTGTTCTTTGGGGTTGTTTTCTCATTTTCAGAGGGCCGAATGGGAGAAGGAAACAAAAATGCTGCAGGACAAGTACTGGTAGAACAAGTGAGATGGGAGCTGGGGTGCAGCCAGGTCCCTGGCGCTGTGCGATGGGGTGAAGGCAGAGGCTGTCCCAGGGCTCTGTGTGCTGTCACGGATCCAGGCTTGACTTTTCCTCCCTCCCAAGAAAGGCGGTGTCACGATTGGAACCTGCAGGTCACGCGCTGAAGCTGCTGCTCAGGCTGGGGCTGTGGTGGTTGTGTTGCTGCCCCTGCAAGGGGTAGAATCATACAATCACAGACTGGTTCGACCAAGCCAAATATCACCCTTTGTGCCTATTGCCGTTGCATAGCATCCCTAAACCGCTCTTACTGTGGATTCCTTAATGCAAGCATTGCTGTCTAATAACCTTCATCATAGACTCACGGGCTGGTTTGAGCTGGAAGGGACTTTAAAGCTCATCCAGTTTCAACCCCCTGCCACGGGCAGGGGCACCTTCCACTAGACCCTTGTCAAAAGGCCTCTCCTTTAGATACTGTAATACTCCATTAAGCACTGAGGGGTTTCTATTATCATTATTGCAATAATAATATCAAATACAATAAAAAGAAAATAAAATATTGTTATTATTAATAATGCAAAATTTATTTTATTACTATATCCTTCAAGGCTGGGCCCTTCTGCAGCCTATGGAGCAAGAGGATGATCAGGATTCAGAGACTTTGAATCATAAAATCATAGAATAACTTAATAGTTTGGGTCAGAAAGACCCTTCAAACCTCACCTAGTCCGATTGCACCCAAAATACATGAGGAGGTGGGTACGCGTCAATAGGCAGATGATGGCTCCGGCCAGACGATGGTCTCAGCACACTGAAATCTTTCTATCTGCTATCTCATGCTGTCACAACCTGGCAGTATGAATTCAGTCAAGTTTTTATTCTGCTTATGATAGGAAAAGCTACTTGAGGCCTTACTTGCAGATAGCTCAAACCAACAGGGGACACAGGCAGGCAGGAGCTCATTCGCCTTTTACTTAGCAGTGCTGTAGCAGTGATTGATCTCCGTTCTAAGCTCCCTTTTGGAGGTCTCATCCAAGAGCTCTTGGGTAAGACCCTTCCTTCAGACAGGCTCTTGCAATTTTCCACTGCCATACCTATTTCAACAGGCTACAACAGTTGGAACACAGCCCTGGGGCTAAATGGGGAGTGAACAAGCCCTGGTGCCAGTTTGACTCAAAAAGATGGCTATGGGAATGCCTCAGGGGAGTGGGAAGGAAAACAAATCCTTCTTTCACCTCTGAATCCCGGATTTAAGCTCTCCCCAGCTGGAAATACAACTTTCTTTTTGCGTAACACACTGGTAGACACATGTCCCTGTGCCAAAAAGTGGATGTAGCAGCAGCAGCCTCAGGAGCACCAGGGGAAAATGCTGGGTCAGCAAGTTCTGATCCTGCTCCCACCTGGAAAACCAGCTGGATGTTGAAGCAGTTTTGGGGGTGTTTTGGTTTGATTGCTACCTATAGCCCACATGTAGGAAATACAGGCTTGGTGCTTTCAATGGGCTTTGCCTTGAGGGATGTCAAAGTGCTTCTGAAGGGCAGATTCTTGTTGCTTTCTCCAAATTCCAGCAGATTAAACTGAGGCCAGGAAAGGGACAGAGCCCTGATCCTTTGCCCAGGGGTGTAGCAAAATCCTCCCTTGGACAGAGCCAGACATGAGCCTGTTATGAAGAATCTGATTTAATGCCATGGAAGCTGGGACAGACTCATCTGCCCCATCTCTAAGAATCTATAGGAATCCCTTAGGTACATTAGAACCTTGATGCAAATCTAAATAACTCCTCATTTCTAAGGGATCTCTTGAGCAGATCCTTAAACATCTTGTCAGGAGAAGAAAATGAGGCTTGACCAGCGGTTTGGCCATAACTGCAGGTCAGCTTCATGAAAATGAAGCTTAATGAAACCATCAAAGCTTCTGCTAATAAAGTCATAGAATCATAGATTTGGGCTGAAAGTGACCTTAAAGCTCCTCCAGCTCCAACCCCTGCCACGGGCAGGGACACCTTCCACTGGAGCAGCTCCAAGCCCCTGTGTCCAACCTGGCCTTGAGCACTGCCAGCGATGGGGCAGCCACAGCTTCTCTGGGCACCCCCTGACAGCGCCTCAGCACCCTCACCCGGAACAGCTTCTGGCCAAGAGCTCATCTCAGTCTCCCCTCTGGCAGCTCTACAGCCCTTGTCCAAAGCCCCTCTCCGGCTTTCCTGCACCCCTTTAGTCACTGGAGCTGCTCTCAGGTCTCCCCTTCAGGAGCCTTCTCTTCTCCAGGCTGCCCCAGCCCAGCTCTCTCAGCTTAAACTTTTGTCTTTGCTATGTTTTGTCTTGATTTCAAGATGCCTTTAGGTACCCAAATCCCCCAAATCCCACTGGGGATGCTCGGGAGAGGGGTGGGAGAGCATTTGAGCAAGAAGGGCACCACAATGTCTTAAAACTCCCATTGCTAGTGTGAGGACTGGGAGGACTCTTCCCCCGCCCTGCGATGGGAAGAAGGAAAACAGGGATGGGAACACCTTGCAGATGATGAAGCGATCCCCCTACCCGGTCCTCCCATCCCAAATCCCCATTCCATGCTGCAAGCAGCACCACTGAAGCCAAGACCTTCCTCCCCCGCCCTCCCCATGCCTTAGGTTGTGGGACCCATGCGCCCTGCTGGGGCCCGCCCCTGCCCGCCCTCCTCCTCCTCCTCCTCCCCCCGGGGCTATATAGGGATGCGCGGTCGGTGCTTCTCCCACTCGCTGCTGCACCGGGGCTGCGGAGCCGCGTCCGTTTTCCATCACATGGCCTTGGCCGGGACCTGAGCCCCCCCTCCGCAATGAAGACCATCATCGCTGCCTACTCCGGGGTCCTGCGAGGTACGGGGGGGGGGGGGGGGAGTCCAGATCCAGGGAGGATGCTGCAGTGGGGGAGCCGCATCGCGGGATGCAAGATACGGGGTGGGAGCAACAGTGAGACGCTCGGCTTTATTATATAGACATCCTCTCCCTTCCTGCTTGCAGGAATAGGTGTTTAAGGATGGGGGGGAGCGATGAGCAATGGCGGGAGGCTGCTGCAGCCTGCTTTAAGGGTGAGGATTGCAGCTCTTTGAGCGAGCTCGGAGGGTTGGAGCCGCTCTCCTGAAGCTGTTGCAAAACGGGTCTGGCTTATCTTAAGTGAGTTTGTACCTCGGTGTAGTGTGGGCGTGAGGCACTTGCTTTAAAATGAGCCTTTCTTTTATCTCCCTGCGGAGACAGGAAGGAAACTGTAGTAGTCTGCGTGTGAAATCCAGTGTTGCAGCCGCCTTTTGTCGTGCGGCGCTTCCCCACATCTGCATCAACGGAGCGGGGAGGGGGGGGAGACACTGCTGGTTCGTGTTGGTTTATAATGGGGAGTTGGAGACTCGGTGTGAAAGGAAGGGTTTAGGCGAAGAGAAACGGTCGCGTTTGCATCGACAGCCCTACGGTAAAGTCGCCGCCTTCACCCGGCGGAGCAGGTTGGGTGTCAGTGGTTGACACCATCGCGGGCAGAGCTGCTCAGATACTGAGCCCTTCCTGCTGCAGGCTGAGGCTTGTAGGTTAAAGGTCTGGGAGAGACAATATGGGAAAGCCCAAACTGCTCCATTGTGTGCAGTGTAAAGGCAGCTCCAGGGATCGTGCATAGAGTCATGGAATGGTTTGTGTTGAGGGGTCTTTAAAGCTCATCCAGTTCCAACCCCTGCCACGGGCAGGGACACTTTCCGCTGGAGCAGTTTGCTCCGAGCCCCTGTGTCCAACGCTTGAACACTGCCAGGGTTCTTGTGTGAGTTCAAGGAGTCTAAAGCTCTTCTGGGAAGTGTTGGGACTTGCAAACAGCGGGGGCTCCGCGGGACGATGCTCCTGAATCGTTTACCCTGTGATCGGCGGAGGGTTCTGCAGTGATTGCTCCAGGGGCCTTGCTGAAAGCTTTCTGCCTCGACAAAGGAAGCTGTGAATTCCTCCTGGGATGAAGGGACCTGTGAAATGGCTCTTGATTTAGCAAGTCGTTAGCAGAGCTGAGAGGGACCTCAAGTGAATTAACCCCTGAGCTCTTGCTTTCACTGCAGTGTTCTGCCCAGGTGTGTCGTGCTGTTGGTGCTCATATCTCAGGTATTAGAGATGCACTGATTAATAGATATTGGCACTAATATTAGAGATTGACCTGGGGGATCAGTTGTGAACCGGGTGGGGGAAACGATCTACATGGTTTTATCCGTGCTCGCATCTGGTCCTTAACTTGCTTATGCAACTAGCAGAAAACAAGTGATGTTTTGAGCTGAGAGAGGTCAATTGAATTAACAGCATGTGAACTGTTCTGGAGAGTGAACTGCAAGCCAAGCACAGAATAAATGATTCAAGAAGCCTATCAAATATGTAGGGCTGGCCCTCAGTGGCCACCTTGTTGGCTCTGGTGTTAGCGATGGATCTAGGCCATGTGCATAATTCAACATGGGCTGTGGTTGAGGGACAGTGATTGGCCTCATCTCTAAATAATCCTGCTTAGGGATGGAAAGCTGCCTTAGCTCTCCTCAGCTCAGTTTTCCTCTGAGGCTCCTCCTGGGCATCCTGCAGTGATATTTGTGCTTTCTTTACTCATTTCTTCATGTGCTCCTGCCTGGGGGAGACGGAGATGTTGCCTTGGTGACTGCAGCATCCTCCAACGCAGCCTCGTGCTGGTTCTGCAGCCTGCCATGGGCGACAGGGTGCAGGACCTGTATTCAAACCTGCCTCGTCCAAGCGAAAGCCAGAGGAGCTCACACTCAGGGTGAGCTTTTGGGATCATGATGTGGGAATCCATAGGTCAAAGATGGGCAGAGGTGATGTGGGGTAGTGGTTCACACGTGGGACCTCGCATGCTGCTTGATTGCATTAGGTAACTTCCCCTACTACACAGGTTATTTAGAACAAACTCATTTGGCTTTTCTTACCTTCCTGAATGTCTCTTCCAAGTATCTTGCCCATGCAAAGGGCTGGCTTTAATGGGGTGAGGGTGTGAATGGCTCACACTGTCCTTTAGTGTCTTCACTCTTGCTTGTCCAGCTCGTACTGTCCTTTAGTGTCTTTGGTCTTGCTTTCCTAGCATCTGGATTTGTCCCAGGGCTTGTGAATTTGGCTCTAAGTTTGATCCTAGTTAAAAATAACCCAGGTGGAGGCATCTGCCCCTCTTTATCCCTGTGTGCAGGGGGAGCTTTCTTGGCCACCAACCCAGTCCTGCACATTCAGAGCAGACCTTGGACCGGTGCCTCAGGCTGGATGAAGCTTCGAGATTCCTTTGGGTAGGAGGGGTTGTCGTCTCCCCATCCTGACCTGACCCCCTTTGGCCACAGGGCTGTCCAGGCACTCTCCTCGTGTTTGGCAGAGCAGTGAGAAGGTGCTTCACTGTCCTGAGGAAGGATACTACATCCTCTAATGGAGACAGGTTGAGAGAGTTGGGGTTGTTCAGCCTGGAGAAGAGAAGGCTCCAGGGAGACCTTACTGTGGCTTTTCAGTTCTTGAAAGGGGCCTATAAGAAAGATGAGGAGAGACTTTTTAGCAGGGCCTGTTGTGACAGGATGAGGGGTGATGGGTTTACACTAAAAGAGGGAGATTCAGGCTGGATGTGAGGGAAAAACTTTACAATGAGGGTGGTGAGACACTGGCACAGGTTGCCCAGAGAGGTGGTGGATGCCCCATCCCTTCAAGGCCAGGCTGGGGGTTGGAAGAGATGAGCTTTGAAAGTCCCTTCCAAGCCAAACCATTCTATGATGCTAATCTATGGGTTTACTAGTGTGGCCAGAGCATTGAAAGTTTCTCCTTTGCTGAAGTACCTTTTCTATTCTTACAAAGTTTGGGGTGAGGAAGAAGAATTTGCTTAACTTTACCTTGTAGCTACTCTTATGCTGCACTTGGTGCTTGGCACACCTCACCCCTTCTTTGAGGGGGGAATTGGGTGCTCTGGTTTTGGGAGTAGAAGCATCACTTCTAGCTGTGGTGTCTCCCCTTGCCATGTAGGAGGTGGAGGCTCTGGACTTGCTCGTGACGGAGCCCTTCTTTCAGAGCTCCTATCTGCCTTTCTAGGATGCTGTAGGACACTTCCTTTCCTGTTGTCGAGCACTATTTGGCCTTGTTGACTTAATCTAAACTGCTGCCTGATCTAGGGCAGCCGGGTCTAGACTCATGGTTACATCACTTTAACCTGCTGGTGACCGAGTCCAAAGGTCAAGTTCAGTGCTGTGAGTAAGTGCTGATCCAACATGAGATAAACGTCATATCGAATCTGTTTACTCCCTATGCGCAGCTTCTCCCTCCAGGGGCTGGAATGGCTGTTGTTGTCACATATCCCTGTTAACTGTGTTGTTGACCTCCAGTTGTAGGCATTCTTCACTGCAGATAAGGTGGGATCACTGAGCAGCCTCCTAGGGCATGAGCAAACTGCCCTGTAAGCAAACAGGGCAGGATAACCATCCCCCACGCTGGTAATCTGTCATTCTCCCACATATGAATCACTGTTACCACTAGCAATGGAACTGGAAGGGAAGAGAGCTTGTGCTGGGGCATCTGAGTAAACCCAAGGCAGAGAACAACTGCTGTTGCTCAAGGGGGTTTTACACGTGTCACATTGCATGTAGCAGCTTGTCACACAGCCTCCTGCTCTTGCATGGGAGGCTGGGCCCTCGCAGGGATGCTAGTGTTGGTCTGTATCTAGCCCAGCTTTGTTATGCCTCCAGTGTCAGCTCCTCTGCCAAACGTGAGGCTCAAAATGTCCATTTCAACCTTCTGCTTTGCAGGATCTAATTTGCTTTTCCTCTAAATAAGCTGTGTGATGCAGCATCATTCTGGGCCAGGAATGAATGTACTGATGGTCTCAAAGGCGGCAGATTGAAGCTTGGCTCTAACAAGCTTTCAGTGTATTTTAGCTGTCTGTAACACTTGTTCTTCCCCCTCAGCTAATTTATTTGGCTGCTGCTTAATTAAATGCTGTCAGCTGGGTTTTCTGGTGCCCAAGTGTGAAGTTCTGTTCACTTCCACTCCTGCAGCCATTGGTTCTGTGATTGATAAATCACCGTGGCTGAATGCTTCATCGGAAGCGAACTGCTGGATGTGCGCCGCATGCTGTTCTAGCACAGTGTGTGTTGCAAGCAGGAGTCTAAAGCTTGGTCAAGCCCTTCAGTTGACTCCACTATCTCCTTCGCAGCATCTTCTGCACCTGACTGATGGCTGGAATTGAATGATAGAAGTATAGTGAGCTCATCACTGGCTCACTACTGGGAAGAGGTGGGTCCTGTCAGCGAGCTTCTTTGAGAGGCTTATGCATGGCTCCTATCACTGGGTAGCAGTGAGGTCTCCTGGAGAAGTCGCTTCTGTGGTTGTGTTAACAAGAAGCATCCTTGAGAGCCAGGCATGGGTTAGTGCATGGAGCATCCCACACTTCAGAGCATGCAGTGGGAGTTGGGGGTCTCAGGATCTCATCTGAGACCAGGAAAGCTGTTGCTAAGATCTCTGTTTTGTAGGCATAGAATCCCAGACTGGTTTGTGTTGGGAGGGACCTTAAAGCTCCTCCAGTCCCAAGCCCCTGTGTCCAACCCTGGCCTTGAGCACTGGCACAAATGGAATGTTTACTACTTCCATAAGGGATTGCCCAGGCTGTGACCTCAAACATCTGGGCTGTGCAGTTCTAGAACAGGTTCCCTGTGAAGCCAGCATGGGATAAGCAACTGCCTTGAGCAGAAGAAGATGGAGGTTTGTGTTTCTTCAGGATTCAAGTTATTTCCTTGGGAAAACACTGGTACAAATGGATACCAAAGGCTGAGGTACACTGGTATGCTTCTGCCTCAAAGTTAATCACAGGTATTGCCTAATGGGCCTTATTAACCTTGATCATTATGCTAATGTATTTCCTATACTTAATTCTCCTTTGGGCTTTAAATGTGTGACTGATGCTTGGTGTGGGCACGCAGGTGAGCTTGAAGGGTTTTCTTTAGAGAACTGAACCCAAGCGTCAGTGTTGGGTTATTCCGCTGTGGATGAGCCCCAAAACCCCATATTTCTGAGGGGTATCAAAGCTCTTATCCTCTGCGGCACCAGTAAGCGGTCTGGTTCTGCAGAGCACGGAGGGTCTTCCCAAAAATGCCTCCGACTTGCTTCAGCTGAAGGAGAAAGGCAGGGCTTGCATGGAGGGTTCAATCACGAAGTGTCATTAAACACGAAGCTCAGGACTGGCTGGAAATAGCTGTGTCAGCACTAAAATCTGTAACTTCCCAGTCTAGGTGCACTGGATCCATCTGGAATGCGCAGGTGTTGGCACAGGGGCACATCATGCACAGGCAGATGCACTTGTAGGTGACACCTCTGCCCGTTCCTATGTCCTTTCCATTGTCCCTTGACTACTTTATGTCCTTAACTGGCAATTAAATGTTAATGTCCAGCTCATGGTAACTATTGGCTTCGGTGCTGGAGAATCTTGATCTATGAAGGATGCCTTTTGCTTTCAGCACGTAACTGACCCAGGATGCCACTTGTCCAAGGGCAGGTGCTCAGCTGCCTGCTCTGCCTGTCTGCCAAGCCTGAGCCTGCCTTCTGCCTGCAGGAGTTCAGTGTCGGCACAAAGAGCTTTAATGTGGTTCAGGAGACAAGCTGCCACGTGGACTTCTGCTACCCAATACCAGTCTATTTACTGGGCCAACAATGCCTACAATGTGCTAAAGCATCCAGGAAATGCTGAAGTACAGACGCAGGGAGGGATGAGCAGTGGTTCTTTATGGGGGAGGAGGACAGGGAGCTAGTAGATCCAAGGCTGCAATGCTGGATTCATCAGTCAAAAGCTGTTTTGGTAGTGTATGTAGGTGCAGGAAGGATAAATTACATGGGAGTGGCTTTTATTATGGATCACAGATCAGCTCTAAGACTTTTGGCTTATTTTGAGGGCACAGACATAGACATCAACATTGCTAGAAGCTTCCTTTAAACTACCATCTGTGAGTCCTCAGACCATATGAGGTCTGTCCCTGTGCAACTCTGTAAGCCAGGTTTTGGGGCAGCAATGGAGGATGTCTCTAGGCTGTGGCCCCTCAGTAGGGATGATGAAATTGACCTAACCTTAGAAGGTGATTTTGACTCTGTAAGAAATGGGATGGAGTTCATCACTTGCCCCAGTTTGGGGATTTACTGCGCAAGAACTGCAGTGTGGGACTTCTGAATCTTCCTGCTCTAGTGCAATCAGTACATGGTGATGGTTTAACTCAATGCCTTCTCCTGTCTCTTCTCAAACGGAAGAGATACTTGCTGGATTCCCTCTTAATACTACTCTTCAACCCTGCTTCAGACTCTATCAGTGCTGTAGGTTGCCATTTACTGGCAGTTGCAGTGATGTGATTTGTCCTTGACCAAAACTTGGTCTGCTCTGGGGTAGTTAACACCCAACCCATTGCTAGGACTGTGCATTCAATGTGGGCTAAGCACAGTGCAGGGTCTGAGCTGTGTGGGCTGGCTCTAGATTTAGGCTGCATCCTCTGCTGTGGCTTCCTGCTGATGCCCTTTACCAGCAGAAAACACTCAGGAAGGCATGTGGCGCTGTAGGAACTTGTGAAAGTTTAACAGAAAATGGCATTTAAAAGGGGCTGCAAAACTGTTACAGCAGTTCTGCAGCACATTAATGCTATTGCCTCAACTATCAGCAAGGGCAGCGGTTAGCAAGGACTCTGGAGACGCTTCATGCATCTAAAGGATGCATCAGTGAAAATTCCTGTGTGGAAACTACCAAAACCTCCAGTGCTTTCTATATCTACAGCAAAAGCTCTTTGCCATCATTTTCGCATGACTGAGAGTGAGCACTTGCTATGGTATCACCACTAGCAGGGCCGTGTCTTGCCAGCAACCGCAAGGACTGAACCCATTATATATTATACCTACTTAGCAGCTTCACATCCCTTCTAATAACAGGCTAATCCTCAAAAAGACCAGGAAATATGTGAACACACCTCCTGGTTTGATCATAGGGCAGCAGCTTGGCTTGTGTTTTAGTCGGTTATTGTGGCGCTTGTAAATAACGGAGTGAAGGGAAAGCCACTTGCAAGTGCTTCTTTCTGGAGGTTGTTGAGCATACAGGCAAACACTGCAGTGGGTGGTTCCACATGGAAACGCAGTCTAGCCCTTCATTTGGCTTGGTTTTCTCCTCGCTTGAATAACTTCAGCTTCTAAAAGAGTGGTTTTCAACTCCCACCGTCCTCACGCGCTGGGTTAGAACCATTGGTAGTTTTCCTTACCCTTGGAAAGTGGATCCTCGGGGTCATGGGTTGAGGTGTTGCCCAACCAACCCTTTAACTGTTCTGGGTAAAGCCGGAGTACAGCGCTCCAGCACGTACGTAGGAGTTGTGCAACAGACCTGGCCAAGGGTGGATGAGCAACAGCTCGCCTGTGCTTTGGGGTGGCTGGTCTTTATCTTACTTCCAAGGACTGGCGCTTTGAAGTGGAGGCGTGTGTTAGGATGATGTGCTAATGGCTCTGTGTTTCTATGGTCCAGTAACTACAGGTTTGCTTAGGTGGGAACGGATGTTACCCAGTAATTCCCTCTGGCATCCCCGAAAGCAGGATGCTTGTGGATGGCAATCCTTCCCTTTCCAGGATGCCTGAACTCCATGGGAAATATCAGCCTCCAACAAGCTTAAAAGCAAATTGTGTGAACACTGATTCCAAATCTCCTATCCGAAAGGCAGCTGTTGTTCTCTCTGCTCAGTAACTTCATTTCTTTCCCTTAGGCACAGGATCGAACATCCTTTCAGCTCTGCAGGACTTGTTCTGGCTATCGAAATCCAAAGTAGAGAAACAACTCCAGATCATCTCTGTGCTGCAATGGGTCCTCACTTTCCTTGTCATGGGTAAGCAACACCTTGTGGCCTAAAGCAAAGCTTTTTTTTTGCCTTAATTCAGGAAGAAATTGAGTTGAAGCATTTCATATAAGCATTAATTCCTGGGGTGTGTGGGGATATTGTAAAGCACGCTGATGTTTTGGCACTTCATGACTTCATGTGGCTCTAGACAAACATAGGAGCAATGGAAAGACCTCCTGATGTTTAGCTCAGTCTGTGTCTACCATACAAATAGGACTAAAGCAATTGGAAACCTCTTACCTGACTCACTCATGGGAACATCCACAGAGCAGAAATCGCTTAGAAGCAACTGATTGCAACTCTGCCTTTCTCTTGGCTTGGTCCCCTTCCAAGAGGCACCAGAGATGGGCCAGGAGCATTTGTTAACCAGGTGAAATAGTGGAGGCTGTGGGTCTCTGCGTGCTTGTGTTATGTGAAGCCTCAGGCTGCTCTGCTCCATAGTATTGATAATTGAGCTGGAGGGAGATGCTGGTTGTAGTCAGCCAAGTCTTGCTGTTCCTTCCCAACTTAGTTTGTGTGAAAAGGCAACATGTGGGATCCCGCCCAACTGTGATTGGGATCTCTGGCACGCTGGTGGCATGGCTGGTGTAATGTGTGGAGGATTTGTGTAGCTGTGGAAGAAACCCCCTTGGTGTGGGTCACAAAGAAACCCTGATGCTCTTGCCCTTGGAAGCAGCTGCCCCAACCTGGAGGTAGGGACAGGCCAAGGGGAATGGCTTTAAGCTGCCAGAGGGGAGACTGAGCTGAGCTCTAAGGCAGAAGCTGTTCCCTGTGAGGGTGCTGAGGCGCTGGCACAGGGTGCCCAGAGAAGCTGTGGCTGCCCCATCCCTGGCAGTGCTCAAGGCCAGGTTGGACACAGGGGCTTGGAGCTGCTGCAGTGGAAGGTGTCCCTGTCCATGGCAGGGGTTGGAGCTGGAGGAGCTTTGAGGTCCCTTCCAACACAAACCAGTCTGTATTATAGAATATAGACCTGGAGATACCATGAAGGGGAGGCTGGGGTACTTCAAAGCTTTAGAGGAAGCTGCCTCAGTCCTCCATAAGGGGTTTGCAGCTAAATCCGATTTGATTGGGGATTAATGACATCAAGTTGAGACTAAGACTGCAGTATAGAAGGGTCAAAAGGCAAGGGGAATAAATGCAGACCAAAGCCTGATGCAGCCTTGTTTTCTTCTCTTTCTTGCAGGTGTTGCTTGCACTTTAATCCTCATGTACATACTGTGCACAGATTGCTGGGCCATTGCTGCTCTATATTTAGCCTGGCTGGTGTTTGACTGGAATACACCAAAGAAAGGTAAATATTGCTCACTAGATCCTTGCTGTTTAAGTGTCCCTGTAGTCGTATTTAGGTGGACTTCCTTATGATGGGTGACTTCCCCTCTTAGTGGCACTTGGCTGCGCCACTGACCAAAACAATTCAGTGGAGCATACAAAGGCATAAGCAGTGATTGCAGGTTTTACTGATGCTGAGGGTAATACAGGATAGCATTCACTAATATCATGCCATAGGTGGATTTTAGCAACCTAATCATAAGGTTTAGGTTCTTTCTTTAGGTCAGGAAGATCTACATAAAGATTCAAGGTCTTGCTGACCTCTCCAGCTCTTGCAAGTTTCAGTTTATGGCATGGCTATTGGGATGAGGCTCCCCTATGGAATCAGTGTTGCTGGAAATGAAGCGGGAAAGTCATACCTGTAGAGACCAGCTCTGAGAGCCCACTACAACAATGGCAACAAGCTTTGGCAACTCACTTTATAGCCCAGGTCTCCGCTACTCCAAGACCACTGAAATCACTCAGCACGTTGCCCTCTCCCAAAGAACGAATCTGAGGTTAACAATGAGCTGTTTCTATCTTGAGTTGTCCATTGCAAGACTACAACAGATCAAATCGGATCTTGCCTTTGATCTGTAGCTCCCTGAAGTCCTGAGCATGGATGTTTCCATTTGATTTTAGCCAAGGATGCAGGTTTTCCACATAGAGGAATGGAATTGCTGATTTCTCTAGTGAGATGGCAGACAATCTGGCAGCCTTTAGGCCTCCTGGTGGGCACCCATGTGGAAAGAGCTTGGGAAACACGTTCTTTTCTTTCTCTTCAGGTGGCAGAAGATCCCAATGGGTGAGGAACTGGGCCATATGGAGGTACTTCAGGGATTATTTTCCAATAAGAGTAAGTAGCAGTTTAACTCTATGTGTTGGGACCGTTTGAGACTGACTTGTAATAACCCCTGGGGAGATGCTGTACCTATATTAGTCTATCCATAACCATAAACTGTAAGCAGGGCAGGGCTTACTTACCATTGTTATACTACTGCTTGGAGCTGTGGTTATGAAATGCATCACCACTGATGGCGTTGTTACTTGGAGAAGCTTCTGCTTCTGATGGTCTTATCACCAGGCTTCTGGATGCAATCTGCCCTGGAGCAGTAAGGCTCCATGTTCAGCTCTCCAGCTGCTGCGCTGCAGCAGTCCTGTGTTGCCTTTGGCCCTACCCCTGTTCCCCTCTTGTAAATCTAGCTCGGTTCTGGTCTGTTTTCCAGTTACACCCTCGGGCAGCAGTGCATTGGGTGGGAATATCTGGGAACCCTGTGCACAGAGTCCTACTGCTTCACAGGGAGCAGTGAAATCAGCTCCGAAGCCTGACTGCTTGGGGAAAGGGGGTTTCCAGCAGCAGGAATAGCTCCAGTTCTGCATCTTCTATGATCATAGAATCCCAGCCTGGTTTGGGTTGAAGGGACCTTAAAGCTCCTCCAGCTCCAACCCCTGCCACAGGCAGGGACCCCTTCCACTGGAGCAGCTCCAAGCCCCTGTGTCCAACCTGCCCTTGAGCACTGCCAGGGATGGGGCAGCCACAGCTTCTCTGGGCACCCTGGGCCAGCACCTCAGCACCCTCCCAGGGAACAGCTTCTGCCTAAGAGCTCATCTCAGTCTCCCCTCTGGCAGTTAAAGCCATTCCCCTTGGCCTGTCCCTACAGCCCTTGGCCAAAGCCCCTCTTCAGCTTTCCTGTAGCCCCTTTAGGCACCGGAGCTGCACTAAGGTCTCTCGTGTATTTCCCCCTGCACACGAGGCACAGGGCTGGGGACTGCAGAATGAGCTGAAGGACTTGGAAGGGAGCAGGGTCCAAATTCAGCGAGGAGGGAACTCGATCCCCTTTGGAAGGACACCAGTCCAAAGGCCTATTATGTAAAGCTGTTGGCAAGTTCTACTCAGCAGGCAGGGACTTTGCCATGGGCTTGTAATGAGCTACCCACCCCTAAGATAGTCCTGCCTCAAAGCAGTAGGGAATCCAGTTCCAAAAGGAAGCCGAAGTGGCATAGCCTTCATTCCTCCTTCATGAAGTCACTTGAGCCTTCAGGCTGCCTGAACGTGGTGTTGAACCTGCTGCTATTAACAGGTAATTCCTGGCAAGCGGACATGGAAAAACGCACCACAGCAGCGCAGGCAGCAAGTGGCTGCGGTCTCGTAGCTCATGGAGAGCAGAGCATGCTCTCGTGTTGAAGATGGGTCTCAAATGTGGTATCTTCCAGTGCGAAGTCCTCGGTATTGCAAGAAACCCTGCCTTGAGGTTTCAGGCTAAAATGGGATAGTTTCTCCTGGGGGCTTGAATCAAGAAGGTCGCCGGTAATGGCTGCTCCTCTTGTTTCACCTCTCCTTTGGTGTATTTAGCCCCTGTCTTCATGCTCTGTACCGGCCATGGGGTCAGATCACTGTAGACATTGAAGTGTAACAAATGGGTCATTCAAATTGGCTCAGATTTGAGATTGGGCAGACTGATTCTCTGCTGTTTTTTGGGAAGATCTTTGCTACTTCACACAGTCCATTCATGAGAACCCCTTATGGCTGCAATTCCTTTGCCACCAATTGTTGTGCAAGGTTGGGAGCCCACTGGTAAATGGCATGGAAAGGCAGAACATGAGGGCTGACAGCTTTGGGGTAACTCCTGCCCCTGCTATGAGTGCATGGTTAAAAGATGCTATAGGGATTGTGGGGCTGGGAGGTGCTGGAGATTGTTGTCTGCAATCATGGGACTGATCTCAGAGGTTGATCCCTGAGTATTATCTCTGTAAGGAGTGGAACCAACCACTGGAATCGCTTGGGCTGGAACTTGCTGAGAGCATGGATAAGCTATTTACCTGTATCAGGTTGATAGGGGGACTGCTCTAGAGGGGATCACTTGTTTAAACCTTCTGTCTGCAAAATTCACCTTCACTGGATCCTGAACTGTCTCTCTAATGGCTTACGGCTTGGTTTGTCTCCCTGGCTCAGTGATTTAAGGATGTGCTGCATCTCATCCTGTGTCCATTGAGCACTGTGAGGGCAAATCACTGCAGCCACAATCTCACCAGTGCCACTCGCAATGCTAAACTCTGCTTCTTCAGGCTCTGTGTATAGAGCTCTGCTGCTTGCATCCGTACCAGCACAGGTTCCACCTGCATTAGGATATTAGCTCAGATTTTACTCCTATTCCTGGAAATAAATAGGAAGCAGTTTTGGAGATGTCTTTCCCAAAGCCCTAAGGCCACATCCCCGGCAATAGGTACCCAGGTCCCAGTGGGTGACAGTTACAGCATCATCAACTTGAGAGGGGAGGCCCATTGGTTTAATGTCTTCAGTGGCTGTAGGTCTGGAGGCCAGGTTTGTACATGGCTGAGCTGTACCTGTACTCCTCGTACCTCCTTGTACCTGGCTGGTGTGAGCCAGTCTTGAGGATGAGGGCTGGGTACTGACCAGACTGAAATGCCATCAGTGTTGACCTCACAGCCATATGCTAGAGCTTGTGGCTGGGTTTCATAGACTCATGGAAGGGACCTTGAAGCTCATCCAGCTCCAACCCCCTTCCACAGGCAGGGACACTTTCCACTAGAGCAGCTTGCTCCAAGCCCCATCCAACCTGGCCAGTCCGGGTGGATTTGGGAGCCAGCCTGAATGTTGCTCAGTTCCTCAGCCTGAGCACAGGTTATCCACATGCACAGGGCTTCATGCAGCTCCTCTGACAGTAAGAAGCTATTTTAGGGCACTGGAAGCTTAAGTTTGTTTGCTGCTTAGTGGCTGGCCTTGCAAATAGTGCTTTAAGCTTAGCAGCGCATGAAGCAGCTGAGGAAGCTTCCAGTGAGCTAAATCCTGGTGCTGCAGTGCCAGCTAAAGCCCAAGCTCTTGCATGGGGCTGTCAGAGAGGCAGGCCCGGTGCCCTGCTGATCTGAGGGTGTGATGCTGGCAGTGCCACCATCTGAAGGTCTCCTAGGTAAAGAAGCCACGACCTGAGCATGTGAACAGTGCTTATCTCCACAGGCAATAGCGCTTCAGATAGCGAAGGCTGCAGACCTTTGGCTCACCTTTGTCAATCACTTCAGATGTGCGAAGTAAGACCTCAGTCTCATGCTGAGGTCATGGAATCAGCTGGGTTGGAAAACACCTTTAATCTCATCAAGTCCAACCTGTACCCCAGCACTGCCAAGGCCATCAGCGAACCACGTCACCCGTGGTCCAGGGATGGTTAGAGCAGGGACCGCTCCAAGATGCTGACTTGCGTGCAGTGTTTGTCTTGCTTGCACTCTGTGGCTTGGCTGCCTTCATGGCCAAGCTTCTCTTGAAGTTGCTGTAGATAACTTAGAGACTGGAAATGTAGATGAGTTACAGAATGGAAATGGAGGCTTTTGCTTCCTATGTCTGATTGAAGGAGCCTTGGGCAACAGGTTGGAGTCTTGGGTGATGTGGTTTAGTGTAAGGCATCTCTGCCCATGGAAGGGAGTTGGAACTGGATGATTTTAAGCTCCTTTCCAACCCAAACCATTCTAGGACTCTATGGAGCACAGTAGTAACACTGATAGCCCAGAGGTGTCTTCAGGTCCTGGCTTGCATTGCAGGGAAGGTGAGACAATTTGTTCCATAGCTGCGTGATGCAGCTAATAGCAATTGTTCAGTTGTTTTCCAAGCTTCTGTGCTCACTGCTTGGACCCTGCAGGATGAGACCCGACTTCGTTTGCAGGGAGGCTGAGCACCCACATAAAGCACTCACTTCTATCGAGCTCTTTGGCTCCTCACGCTGAGCAGCAGTGTCCTTCCTCCACGCTTGAATGCGCGACTTACCCTGCTCCTACAAATCAAGTTGGCAATGCAGTTCTTTGGACGCAGTGGCAGTCAGTATCACTGTTTTACCAGCATTGCGCCGTTTTATTGCCTCTGTTGGCAGGTTTATATCTGTTAAAAGAAATATGGTATTACAAGATCAAAGATGGACTTTGCTCCCACTGGAACAGGCTTGGTTGCAGCCAGCAGCTGGGGACAGACGTGTTACGGCAGTGGGGTGAAGGTCCAGTGTCACTGTAATCATCCAGCTGGGATGCAGCAGGGACGTGCTGCTTCTGAACCATTGTGTGAGCACTGAGGCTCAGAGGAGCTGGGGCTGTGTGGGGCTGGAGGAGACCTTGAAGGCAAAAGGAAGGTTCAGAACCTTGTTGTTGTCAAATGGTTGTTTTGTCAAATGGCAGCTGCAGCAATTCCTTCGGCCAACCTAAGGCAGTTCAGTGCTTGTCAAGGGGAACACTGTGAGGGTGGCCCAGGGTGCCCAGAGAAGCTGTGGCTGCCCCATCCCTGGCAGTGCTCAAGGCCAGGTTGGACACAGGGGCTTGGAGCTGCTCCAGTGGAAGGTGTCCCTGCCCATGGCAGGGGTTGGAGCTGGAGGAGCTTTAAGGTCCTTTCCAACCCAAACCAGTCTGGGATTCTATGAGAAGTAGTAGAGAGTGATTTCTTCCTAAGGAAAGCTTCCATCTTGCTTGAGAACAGCAATAATTGATTACAGCGCTTGAAATTCCTCCTCCTAAATGAATTTAGGGAGATGCAAAGGCTCTGCCTTTGCTGTTGTCAGGTCTGACCATGAGCTTATGCATTAGCAGACCTAAGAATCGCAGAGTACCAGGTTGGAAGGCATCTCAAGACCTGCACCTCTTGCAGATAGGTGTACAAACCTGTCTGATGCCTGGTAGTCTTTAGTTGCTGTGGCTTGACTTGGGTAGAGGAAGACTTCTGTGAACCCGTCTACTGTGGGACAGCTTAAGGAGGGTTGTTTCAGCCTACATAGGATAAACCGGTTACAAGCACATGCGTATGAACGCCAGACTGACTTTCAGCCCTGTAAACCACTATTTGATGCTCACTGAGTCTCCAGTGCTGCTCAGATATTCCCCTTCTGCCTCCCACGGTTGGGGCGCGCAGTGAGTTGGTTCCTTGCTCACCCATTGCCTTGCTCCCGCACTACTTGTGAACATGGTGAGCATCACCAGCCCTGTGGCTCCATAACAGGAGGTCATGGAGAGCAAACACAGCGATAAGGCTGGAGCTTGGCTCGGGCCTGTACAGGTTATGCAAGCAATGTAGCTCCACTGGGAACTGGGTGTCCTGCACGTGGTGGAGGGGCTGGAGCAGGGCGCTGGTTGTGGAACAGCGTGTCTTGTGTATGAGGGAGATGTGGCTCTGCCAAGCTCAGCTCACAAACACCTCGTGCTCCAGTGACAAGGACAAACCCTCTGCTTCAGTTGTATTCCTTTGGAAGCAACTGTGCTTGGGGCAAGTAAAGGATGAGGCTTGGAGCCTGGAAACCACCACCCTGTCCTGATGGGAGAATCGTAGGATCAGCGAGGTTGGAAAAGACCTTTAAGCTCATCCACTCCAACTGTTCCCAGCACTGCCAAGGCCACCACATGGCACTGAGGCTGCGGCTCCACAGTGTGTGAGCACTCGCAGGGACGGTGACTGCAGCTCTGCCCTGGGCAGCAGTTCCAATGCTGAGCACCCTCTGGGGCAGGAATTGTTCCTCAGCTCCATCTAACCCTGCCCTGGTGCAGCTTGAGGCCGGTTCCTCTTGTGCCATCCCTTGTTCCTTGGGAGCAGAGCGCAGCCCCCTCCTGGCTCCATCCTCCTCTCAGGCAGTTGTAGGGAGCCATCAGGTCCCCCCTCAGCCTTCTCTTCTCCATCTGAACCCCCCAGGTCCCTCAGCCCTTCCCCATCACACTGTGCTCCAGGCACTGCACCAGCTCCGGTGCCCTTCTCTGGATCTAGTCTTAAGGATCTCTGGAGTAGTCCTATGGAGCTATAAGGAGGAGTCATAGAATCATAGAGCAGTTTGGGTTGGAAAGGACCTTAAGCTCATCCAGTTCCAACCCCCTGCCATGGGCAGGGACACCTCACACTAAACCATGGCACCCAAGGCTCTGTCCAACCCGGCCTTGAACACTGCCAGGGATGGAGCATTCCCAACCTCCCTGGGCAACCCATTCCAGTGCCTCACCACCCTCACAGTAATGAATTTCTTCCTCATATCCAATCTAAACTTCCCCTGTTTCAGTTTGAACCCGTTACCCCATGTCCTATCACTGCAGATCCCTAATGAAGAGTCCCTCCCCACCATCCCTATAGCCCTCTTCAGATACTGGAAGCTGCTCTGAGGTCTCCACGCAGCCTTCTCTTCTCCAGGCTCAACAGCCCCAACTTTCTCAGCCTATCTCCATACAGGAGCTGCTCCAGCCCCTGATCATCCTCGTGGCCTCCTCTGGACTTGTTCCAACAGTTCCATGTCCTTTCTATGTTGAGGACCCCAGAACTGCACACAGTGCTCCAAGTGAGGTCTCACAGAGCAGAGCAGAGGGGCAGGATCACCTCCCTCGACCTGCTGGTCACGCTGCTTTGGATGCAGCACAGGATACGGTTGGTTTCTGGGCTGTGAGCGCACACTGCAGGCTAAGATAGAGGCAACCATAAGAGTCATTACCCCTTATCCATCCAGTGCCTGTGTTTGTAGGCACCAAGCCTTGAGTCTCTCCTACAACTGAGTAAAGCTGACAGATAAATGGGTTGCTTCCATATTGCTGCTGCTTTCTCTCCAGGAATGACTGGAGCATGTTTTCCAGCCTATATTCTGTGAGCTGTGCCCTAACTGGCCAAGGAACACCCCTCCCACCGTGGAGAGTGAAAGCAAAGTCATTACTAATTGGGCAAGAAGGGAAAGGGGAGGAATGATGATTTGGTGTGACATAAGTCATGGGGCTCTCAAGCTGCTGCAACCACAGGCATCCATCCGCACATGCTTCCTGGAGCCCTGTGTGCCCGCAAGGGAAGGGTGAAGACGGGGCAGTCAACTTGCTTAACCCACTGCTGTGTCATGTCTGTCCTGCAGCTGCTGGCTGAAATAGCTCATCTAAGGACAGCGTTGGGAATGAGGGGAGGAGAGAATCGGGTTTCTGGGCATGCTGCTCCGGCGTGATTCAACAGCACGGGAGTCAAACAAGGGCTTGCTGCCAAAGCGCTCCTTGGCCAGCACAGGGGGTGTGTAATGCTGATGTGATGTCTTGGAAAGCTGTCCTTTTTCCTATAGGAGCTCGCACAGACTGACCTTTGCATGTGCAGTTTGAGGGATGGGGTGTAGTTGTTTAACACCTCGTCCCAACAGTGCAATGTAGGGGCTCGTAGGTGCTGCCCCTAATCATGTTGGGGTGGTGTAGGCAGTGAAACTGGCACCATTGCAGCATGAAACAAGTTAAAGTTGATCCCAAGTTCTAATTTGATCCTAATTTTCATAGGGTGATGCAGCAATCCTTGTGTGCTGCTGGGGAAGATGCTCTGATGCATGTGGTGCTGCAACTTGCAGCATCAAGAACCGCTGGCAGCAGTGAAACCAGGGCATGGGTTGGGTTGTACGTGGCTAAAACAGCCTTGGAAACAGATGAGTAAAGGGTTGGGAATATTGCACAACCCCAAACCGATATCACTGCTCCTGGAGCCCTGCAGCAATCAACACACTGCAGTGGATGGCTTGAGATGTCTTAGTGCTTTGGCATATAGGGCAACGCAAACCCTGCTGTGAAAGGAGGGATGGTTTCCAGCGATAAGCCACCCTTCTGCACACTCTCCCTCTTGGAGGGTGCCCAGCAGGAGCACTAAGTGGTTAGGTCTGTTTTCAAGTGCTAAACAAACTCAGTTTTGTTATGGGACACTGATTTTTATGGTGTTTTTCCTTCCGCGTACTGGGATGTGAGCCATTGAGAGAGGGCCTGGAAGGAGGCGTAGCTGTGGCTGCAGGGCCGTGAAGAACACGGTTGGTTTGGGGAAGAGGCTTGCAAGGACGAATACCTTTGGGAGGAATAGGGAACCAAAGGGCACAGGCTGCAGCAACCCAACCCCTATTCCTGCTTGGCTGGCAGTTGTCTTCAGGCTAAATCAGCCTGTTTATGCTGTTCCCTCGGCTTGGGTAACTGAAGTCAAAGTGGCCGCTCTTACCGCAGCCTCTCATATCCCAGCTCTTAGGCTGCTCTTCCTGGTGGGAAGAGAAACAAAACCCACGGACTTTTGCTTTATCCCCATTTTTCCTTATTACCTGTAAATATCTGTCTTCATGTGAGCTCTTTTCTTTCCCAGCTGGTTAAAACCCACAACCTGCTGACCACCAGGAATTACATCTTTGGGTACCACCCGCACGGCATCATGGGCTTAGGTGCCTTCTGCAACTTCAGCACAGAGGCCACTGGTGTCGGCCAGAAATTCCCTGGGATCCGGCCATACCTTGCTACCCTGGCTGGGAACTTCAGGATGCCCATTCTGAGGGACTACCTCATGTCTGGTGGTAAGTGCGCTGTGCTCTGCATAGAGTCAACCAGGTTGGAAAGCCCTTTAAGCTCATCCACTCCAACCATGCCCCATCAGTGCCATGGCCACCACTGACCCATGGCACTGAGGCCTCGGCTCCACGCTGTGTGAGCACTCGCAGGGACGGTGACTGCAGCCCTGCCCTGGGCAGCAGTTCCAATGCTGAGCACCCTCTGGGGCAGGAATTGTTCCTCAGCTCCATCTAACCCTGCCCTGGTGCAGCTTGAGGCCGGTTCCTCTTGTGCCATCCCTTGGTCCTTGGGAGCAGAGACCGTGCCCTTGTGTCTAAGCTCTCTTCCTCACTTTTAAGTGAAAAGCTGTGTCAGAAACTCATGTAACCACTCTGGTAGCATCACGCAAACGTTGCTTTCATATAGTCAGTCATCCAGAGGAAGCTGTAAATAGATATGATTATCTTAGGCTGTGGGGACCATTGCTCCTCTGCGTTCATCCTTAACTCAAGGATGCTCCTGGCCAAGGGCAGAGTAAAGCTATCTGGCATCTGTAGTGTGGGAGATGAAGATGTGGAAGCAAGTTGTCCTGGTTATCATTAAGAGGCTCTGGTAGATGAAGTTGCCTTTGAAGTGTGAATACTGTGGCTAGCTCTGCTCCTGGGCTCACTACTTACATAAGCTGTCTTGCATCAAGGTCTTATGGTGGTGACAAATACCCTCTTCATCTAACCACATCTTCAGGTGCTTATCAGGAGTAAAGAGTCTGGGGCATTGCATAGTTTCTGATGTTCAGAAGAGCCTTTTCCCTGAACGTACTCCTATAGATGACAAGGATTAGTCAGTGATACAAGTTTGCTGAATGATATTAATACCTTGTTCCAAAGGATTCCAGTATTGTAAAGATGGAGGGCTTGTTTGCTTAGGAGTAGGCCGAGGAAACACTGTTGACAGCCTCAAGGAAACACTGTTCTTGCATGACCTGAGCTTCCTTTCCAGAGAGAGGATGCTCATAGGTTACATAGAGACGGGGGAGCAGCATTTCTAGATGATGAATTGAACCCTCCAGCGCCCTGTTTGCTGTTCCTGGAACAGATTCACCCATAAATGACTTTAGAACAGGTATCTTACTATAATATTTTGGCTGGATCTTGACTCCGGGCTAGGGAGGGGATAGGAGTGGCTGTATTTGGCTCTGATTTGGCAGGTTTGACTGTTTCCAACATTACTGCCTTAATTTAGAAGGAAACTAACTGGATCCAGAGCAGAAAAGGTGTTTGTCCCTAGGAGGGGCAGTATCTCCATCTGGTTTCCATCTTCCTGCACAGAAGTTGCTGTGTGAAATCTGTAGTTCCCATAACTTGGGAATTCCACAAGATAGCAGCGTGTGAGAAGTCCGGATCTGTTTCCCAGTCTATTGGCTGTGAACTTCCACGTGTTGCTTCAATTTCCATGCAGCATCAGCCTTTCTGTATTTAAATACAAAACCATGTTCAATCAGCTTAGAACAAGTCTTGTGGGCAGCCAGAGCTGCTTCCCTCTTCTTGGAATGAGGGGGGGAGTAGCTGTTAGCAGCAGCTGGCAGGGCTGGCTTGGCTATTCCTGAGCATTACAGTGGAATTAGTGGGAATTTCTGGTTCCTCTGCACTAAGGATTTAAGCAAGACCATAGGATCTTGCTCAAACAGTGATCTTGCTTATAGTGATCGCATGGACAGGGTTACCTTCCCGAAAAGCCACAATTTGTCTTGCCTTTCCTATACTAGAACTTAAGGATATCACTACAAAGGCTTTAACATCAATTGGGAAGTGCTGGTAGTTTTCCCAATCCTCTTTAATGGATGAATCACTGAAATATGTGTATTGGTGCAGTAATATGTGTTAGGATTTCACTTAATTGGCTTAGCACTGTTACATATGGCAATGTTTTATAGCCTGCTAGAGATTAAAGCTGCAGCAGGGTCCCTCGAAGCCATTTGATGGCCAGAAAATCCTATATACTGTGTAAATATGTTAAAGAGCATAATTTGGCAGTTGCTCCTCATCTACACGTCTCATTGCATTGGCTGGAGGAAGGATTTCAGCGCTGTGAGCAGTAGTAATCTCCTCCTACCAAGTGTGGGATGGCTGAACATAAATCTGTGCTGCCCTGTAAGCCGGAGCTATGTAGTCAGTGTGAGCTTTGGTGTGGAGAATGGGAGAAGTCATAGAATTATAGAATAGTTTAGGGTTGGAAAGGACCTTAAGATCATTGAGTTCCAACCCCCTGCCATGGGCAGGGACACCTCACACTAAACCATGGCACCCAAGGCTCTGTCCAACCTGCCCTTGAACACCGCCAGCGATGGAGCATTCACAGCTTCCCTGGGCAACCCATGCCTGTGCCTCACCACCCTCACAGTAAAGAACTTCTTCCTCATATCCAATCTAAACTTCCCCTGTTTCAGTTTGAACCCGTTACCCCATGTCCTATCACTGCAGTCCCTGATGAGGAGTCCCTCCCCACCATCCCTATAGCCCCCTTCAGATACTGGAAGCTGCTCTGAGGTCTCCACACAGCCTTCTCTTCTCCAGGCTCAACAGCCCCAACTTTCTCAGCCTATCTTCATAGAGGAGGTACTCCAGTCCCTGATCATCCTCGTGGCCTCCTCTGCACTTGTTCCAACAGTTCCATGTCCAAAGAGTTCTCTGTCCTATGGAGCAGCAAGCACAGCCTGAACCTTCCAAAGGAAGCACAGTCAGAAATGTAGCTGTGCTGAAAGAAATGGGCTTTTCATCTTCAAATCCAGCTGATCCAAGGGAAGCCTGGAGCTGGGATTAGGCGGTGATCCCGATGCTCAGATGTACATGAAGGCTTGCAGGCTTGCCCTGTGTAATTCCACAGAGGCCATTCATCACTTAGCTCGTGGCTCAAGAGATGACTACCAGGAGATGTGCAGAATCAGCTGCTAAAATTAAATTGACTAATACTGCCCTTCCCAGTGCAATGACCTTAAGTGCTCAACACAGGCATGTTGTGTGGATGGGAATGGGAGCGATGGCATCTCGCTTCTCTTGGGTTATCCTGGCCAAAAGTGTGAGGCACGAGCAAGCTCTGACAATAACTGTAGAGTAAACCCGCAAGGTTCAGGAGGAGAGACTCAAACTTCTTAGCACTTCCAGAGCAGTAGAATAGAAATTAAAGGTACCCTTTTTCATCGAGCTGAATGGAGTGGGGACTGGTACTTTAGGGCAGGGACTGCTTTGTAAAGCTGCAGTACTGTGACTGGTAGTGCAGCCCTGTCGTAGCCTGGGGTAGAAGAAAAGGCCTTCCCAGACCCTTGTCTCAGAGTATGGATTTACTTAGCACTCTGCCCTATACATCTCTTTCTTCCCAGGACAGCAAAGGATTCTGTTGCTGTCATGCAGGAGCTTGATGTCATCGAAAAAAATGAATCATATTTGAACTTATAATAGATCTGTCCATTTACTCTTTGTAACACTGAAGCCAAAGAACAACCTATGCCATTACTTGGTTTTGCTGAGGAACTGGTCAAATTCAGACTTTTACCCATCAAAATACAACTGCTCTGCTTCCCCCTAAGCATAAACCAGCTCCTACTGCAATGTTTACTTGGAGGGAGATTATCTTAAACCTATTGCCTTTGGCATCACTAAGCTCAGAAGATCCTTGCAGAAGTCTTGAGTTAAGGCAACCGTTTGGAGTTGGTTTTGGAGTTTGACACAGTCTAGTGCTGGCCAGGTCTATTAACTGCTTGCTTGGTTGAGGAGCAGGTTGCATGGTCACACACCCAATCCTTGATGGCCATAGAGAATTGAACAACTCTACTTGCAACCAAGATACAAAGCTCTTGCTACAAATATGGCTTCAGGATCATCTTAATGTTGTGTCTTGCTCCTTCTGTCTCTCCTGGCTATGCAGGTATATGTCCTGTGAACCGTGACAGCATAGACTACATCCTGTCCAAGAACGGCAGCGGCAACGCCATCATCATCGTGGTTGGAGGAGCAGCAGAGTCCCTGAACTGCACCCCAGGGAAGAACTCTGTGACGCTGAAAAACAGGAAGGGATTTGTCAAACTGGCCCTACGTCATGGGTAAGAGGCAACTTCAGTGCTGGTAGCATGTGGAAGGTGGGTTTATCCCCTAAAGCAGCTTATATCTTGGATGGATGCAGTCCCAGCCACTAGCTCCAGGTTGGGCAGAGAAGAGATTCAGAGCAGCCCAAGGAGAAGGACTTGGGGGTGTTGGTCCATGAGAAAATGAACATGAGGCAGCTGCAGTGTGTGCTTGAGCCCAGAAACCAACCGTATCCTGGGCTGCATTGACAGGAGCGTGACCAGCAGGTCGAGGGAGGTGATCCTGCCCCTCTGCTCTGCTCTGCTCGACCTCACTTGCAGCACTGTGTGCAGGTCTGGGGTCCTCAACACAGAAAGGACATGGAACTGTTGGAACAAGTGCAGAGGAGGGCCACGAGGATGATGAGGGACTGGAGCAGCTCCTGTATGGAGATAGGATGAGAAAGTTGGGTCTGTTGAGCCTGGAGAAGAGAAGGCTGCGTGGAGACCTCAGAGCAGCTTCCAGTATCTGAAGGGGGCCTATAGGGATGCTGGGGAGGGACTCTTCATTAGGAATTGTAGTGATAGCATAAGGGGTAATGGGTTCAAACTGAAACAGGGGAAGTTTAGATTGGATATGAGGAAGAAATTCTTTACTGTGAGGGTGCTGAGGCACTGGAATGGGTTGCCCAGGGAAGCTGTGAATGCTCCATTGCTGGCGATGTTCAAGGCCGGGTTGGAGAGAGCCTTGGGTGCCATGGTTTAGTGTGAGGTGTCCCTGCCCATGGCAGGGGGTTGGAACTGGATGAGCTTAAGGTCCTTTCCAACCCTGACTGTTCTATGATTCTATGATTCTGCGCTTGCTGTGCTCTGTGGATGTATGCCCAGAGCACCAGACGGAAATCTGTCCTCTGGCTGCTGAGCAGGGACAGGGGTAGGAAGATGTCTAAGACAGCAGAAGGCTTCCAGAGCAAGGTGGCAGTAACCTCTGTGGTGCATTACTGATGCAGCTCCAGAAATCTCATGTGTCTGAAATGGGATGTCCATCAAAAATCAGACATGAGAATATAGGCAAGCATGCTTTTGAACAATGTGGCCTAGTAGAAGGTGTCCCTGACAGTGGCAGGGGCTGGAACTGGATGAGCTTTAAGGTCCCTTCCAACACAAAAGCTATTCTATAGAATCATAGGATCAGTCAGGTTGGGAAAGATGCTTAAGATCGCCAAGTCCAACCATTCCCCATCACTGCCAAGGCCTCCAGTAAACCATGTCACTGAGGGCCTCATCTACATGGTTTTTGAACACTTCCAGGGATGGTAACTCCACCATTTCCCATGTTATTCTATGATATTCAATACCTGACTGGGAAGCATTTCATGTGCCCATTGCCAGTTCAGTTCTTCCATGTGCTTTTATATCTACTGTATCATGTCAAGTCTGTCTGACTTATGTCAGTGCCTTGTGCTGCAGACAAAGCTCTGGCCAATAGAACCTACAAATATGCAGCTTGAAAGAGCACACAGCAGTGAGTGAGGTGCTGTTGTATTGACCACAGACCAGGGGTGAGTGCTCCTAACATCTTTCCTGTCTTCTAGTGCGGACCTGGTTCCTGTCTACTCCTTTGGGGAGAATGAAGTGTACAAGCAAGTGATCTTCGAGGAGGGGCTCCTGGGGAAGATGGGTTCAGAAGAAGTTCCAGAAGCACATTGGCTTTGCTCCGTGCATCTTTCATGGCCGTGGTCTCTTCTCCTCCAACACCTGGGGGCTGTTACCTTACTCCAAGCCCATCACCACTGTTGGTAAGCTCTCGGTATAAATGCGCTATGCGTTCTTCTTTAGGTAGTAGTGTACTTTATGCCATACCCCTACTCTAGCTCGAGTCTTGACTATAAAACTCTATTTTCCCTTATATAGAAAGCCTTCCAGCGCAGCTGAGAATGAGCTAAAAGAGTTTGCAGAGGTTACAAGCCTTCTATCACGCTCTATTGCCAGACAGCTTTATAAGCAAGCTCTTTTGGGGAGGAAAAGATGCTGCAGGTTCCAACTTCTCTGCTCTTGGCTGGCTAAAGCCAGAAGCTACCTGCTTCTCCCTCCTAGGACTGGCACTGTGATGCTTTGGGTTGGCCTTAAGAGTCAGCTAAAACTTGCCTTTGAGTCTTCCAACCCAAAGCATCAAGGCTTCGTAGGGAAGAGGAAAGAGCTGGTTGGTTTATGTGGTGTGTACAGGGGAATACACAAGAACTGCAGCTTTTGGTCTTGGTTCCTGTTAACTGAGGAGGGATTTGTCACTGTAAACAGAAGCAAGTGAGGCTTCCCAGCCCTTTACACAGTAGAGGCCCTGCACTGTAGCTAAAATAGATCTGGGCATCGCTGTAGATGTGATGAGGTTGGTGGTGGTGGTATGATTGTGCTTCAGAGCCTAGCAAAAACCAGGAGGAACCAGGCAAACATCTACTAGGATGGCAAGCTGTGGATGTGCTGAACTCCCATAGCTGTGGCCAGAGAGGACAAACCTCCAGGTTGTACAGGAGCATTCAGCATAACACATGGATCTTTCCCTCTCTTTATCAGTTGGAGAGCCCATCACCATCCCCAAAATCTGCAATCCAACCCAGAAGGAAGTGGACTTCTACCACAGCATGTATGTGGACTCCCTGGTCAAACTCTTTGACAAGTATAAGAGCAAATTTGGCCTGCCAGAAACTGAGGTCTTGGAAGTCAACTGAAGGGACTGGTTGAGCATCACCTCCTTCTCTCGGAATCAACACATCTTCTCCAGGAATCCGAGCTGTCATCGTGTACTTGAAAGCATGTGTGGGTGTATGTGTCTTTCCAAGAAAGTGTTTAAAGTATTGCTAGACCACTTTAAAAATAAAGAAAGGCTTTACTTTAGATATATCCCATTAGCAACATCTTCCTCTCCAGAGACAAAAGCACAACTCCCCATTGCTGTGAGGATTTGGATAGGGGGAAATGATTGCCGTTGTCATCTGCTCTATAATGCTGTCGGATTGCCAGCAATGGGTTTAGAAGCATTCCCACAGCTACTGTCCCCACTAGCACAGGCTATTTTGGGAGAGTAGAATCCATCTGGTTGACTTGACCAGCAGTATTACAGGCGTATTGCACAAGACTGATGCTGAGATGTGCTTATGTTGCACAAGGGTATTTCTGCTTTTGGATAAACCCTTTCTGACAGCACAAGCAGAAGGTGCCTGCTGTGGCATCTGCCATGGATGGTGCAGGGAAACCAAAGGGTATGAGTCTGATGGACCTTCATTGTGTGGTAGATATTTTGGTGGCTGTATCTTCCCCACTTATACTTTGAATGTCAGGTTAGAAGCAGGTCCTGTCCCTATGCTTTTTGCACATAGCTGGAAATAGGGGACTGCTTCACAGCCACAAGACTCCAAAGGCAAGTGCTGGGGGAGCAGTGGGGTGGTGCAGTGGTGTTGCAGACCCATAGGGGTAAATGGTTTCGCATCCCAAAAGCATTTGGGGAAAGTGAAGAGTAACTTCTGCCCAAAGATGGCTTTTAACTATTCCGTCCATTGAATGTAAAGGAGTAAGTAGCCTTGTCACGTGTAGGCTCGACAGTGAATGACTTTTACAAGTGTTTTATCAGACGTTTACTTGGTTGTTAACGCTGCTTGTAGTGAGATCTCTTCAGAGTACAACGTGTTTGTGTGTAAACCTGAAACATTGCACTACTTGCATGTCTGACCTGCCTTTTCAATGGTTGGTTGAGCTCCGAAACGTGCCTTTCTTCCGAGCAAGAGGATGGTACTTCACATTCCTGGAGTCTTGCCTCTCTAAAGACAAATGTTCATCTGTCACATTTGATAGATTATTATATTGCAGAGTATCAATTTTTTTGTACAAATTTATAGAAATAAACTCGAGCAAAATCAGGGGGCTGCTTTGGTCTCTTTGGGGGTGCAGTGGTGTGGGGCTGGGTTCATGTTAGAACAATTGTTTGTGTGATTATAGAATCATACAATGGTCAGGGTTGGAAAGGACCTTGAGATCATCCAGTGCCAACCCCCTGCCATGGGCAGGGACACCTCACACTAAACCATGGCACCCAAGGCTCGGCCTGGCCCAGCCTTGAACACTGCCAGCGATGAAGCATTCACAACTTCCCTGCACAACCCATTCCAGTGTCTCACCACCCTCACAGTAAAGAACTTCTTCCTCATATCCAATCTGAACTTCCCCTGTTTCAGTTTGAACCCGTTACCCCATGTCCTATCACTGCAGTCCCTAATGGAGAGTCCCTCCCCAACATCCCTATAGGCCTCCTTCAGATATTGGAAGGCTGCTACTATAGACGTGCTTTGGGATTCAGGGGGAGAATATTGGTCTGTCTGTCCAAAAGCAGGGCCCCACTGCTCTGCCTTGTCCCTTCATGGGGCACCCAGGATAGGATAAGCAAATACCTGTGGTTTATGGATGGTGTTTTGCCTGTAGGTATAAAAGGAGCTAAGGCATCATACATTAATCGACTTGCTTTACTCAGCAGAAAAATTTCATACCCTATTGCTCCTTTTAGCAGATTACTTTGGATTTCACTTGCAGCTGAGCGCACAGAGCTGAATTCCATCACTGGTCTTCAATTGAGGGAGAAACGGGCTGGTGTGGGTTCATGTGATGTGATGGAGGTGCCATATAGTGCAGGATTGCCCTCCTTTTGTGTTTGACCAAGCCAAATATCAGTCCTCTGCCTATTGCCATTGCATAGCATCCAAAACCACTCTTATTGTGGATTCCATAATGCAAGCACTGCTATCTAATAACCTTAATCATGGAATCCCAGACTGGATTGGGTTGAAGGGCCCTTAAAGCTCCTCCAGTTCCAACCCCTGCCACGGGCAGGGACACCTTCCACTGGAGCAGCTCCAAGCCCCTGTGTCCAACCTGGCCTTGAGCACTGCCAGGGATGGGGCAGCCACAGCTTCTCTGGGCACCCTGGGCCAGTGCCTCAGCACCCTCCCAGGGAAGATGCTTCTGCCTCAGAGCTCATCTCAGTCTCCCCTCTGGCAGTTAAAGCCATTCCCCCTTGGCCTGTCCCTACAGCCCTTGTCTACATTTCTTGTCGGCCCCTTTTAGGTTCTGGAAGACTGTTATAAATCCTTCCAGCTCTTATCAGAGCCCCCAGCTTTGTACTACTGGAGGTGCAAAGTGCTCCAGGAATAGCACACTGAGTTGTAAAGTTCATGTGGGCTCTTTTAGTAAGAAGCGAGGGTTTAACCTGTTGCCTGTCAGGAGGGTGATGAGCAAGGGCTGTGGTCCATCAATGCGGCTGTGACATCCACACTGCTCTTCCTCAAAGTAAAAGGCAGTCTTGTTCTTTGCCCTTTGCAGGCTTGGCTAACGGAGTTTGAAAGGGAGATAAAGCCTGGTGTGTTGCTTCCCCTTTTAGCTTAGAATTTAGCTGGTCCTCTGTTTTCTGCTGGCATTTATTAGGGCTGGGTTTGCAGTGACGTGTCTGGAAGTGCACAGCAAGAAAAGCCATGAAGGCTCTGCCCAAACCGCTTCTGACACTGTGTGACCAGAGAAGGCACTTCGGATACTAGACAAGCTGCCCAGAGAAGCTGTGGCTGCCCCATCCCTGGCAGTGCTGAAGGCCAGGTTGGACACAGGGGCTTGGAGCTGCTCCAGTGGAAGGTGTCCCTGCCCGTGGCAGGGGGTTGGAACTGGATGAGCTTTAAGGTCCCTTCCAACCTAAAGCTATGAAACCACCCTTGGCACAAACTGGAGTTCAGCTCCTGCACTGTTTTCAGTTCTCAAGTTTTATATTGAAGCTCTGCTGCTGCTTGCAAATCCCCCTAAAGCCGAGAAGGGAATGAGTTATTTCAAGTAAGGATCCATTCCTGCAAGGCACTGCACTAATGAGTGTCCTGTAATTCCCCGTACTGCAAGGTCAGGCTGACTGCTCAAAACTTGGTTTAATCAAGGTCTAATGTGAGGTTGCCACTGAATGTTCCTCTTTATACTCACTCACTACCTATTAAAGGGGACTTTTCCTTCAATCTCATCTTGTACCCAGAGTACCAGCCCAGGACAGTGCCGGGCTCATCCAAGTTCCAGTCACCCATCTGAGCATAGCCCACGGACCCCTTGCAAGCTGTTTCTCTGCAGTTGGCAACATTAGGAGCAAGAGCCTTACCTAAAATCCATCTCTAGCTTGTGGTGTGCTTAATGATTGTGATTACAATCCCCACTCACTGGGGGTGTCCTATACTGTAGGTACATTCTCCTGCACCTACATTTCCCTACTCAAGCCTTTGACTACGTAACACAGGGTCTGCCTTTCACGCAGCGGTCTCCAGAAGAACAGAAGATAAAAGTAGCCTAAATGTTAACAGAAGTTAAAGTTACCACCTCTGACTCAGTGGCGACCACTGCTCCATGCTGCTGGGACACTCAGGGCGGCATCACTATACTCATATCACCTTCTTGTCCAGGCATCTCCTCTTGGCCTGTAATAAGAGGTAGGCTCCTGCCAGTGCTAGACGTGCCCTGATGAAGCTGTTCTTACAGCCTCTTGAGAAACGGGCATCTTTGCTTTCCTGTGGACCTGTCTTGCCTTTAGCTCCGCAACCTCCCCTCCTCGTCTGTTGTTTAGCTTGGTATTAAGTGTGTTTGCACTTCTCCAGTGCTTTAAGATCTCCCTATCCTCCTAACAGTCCTCATTATACCTGCAAGAGTCCTGATGAATCTGCCACTTCCTCTGCACTGGGCTGTGTCAGCCTTTTGATTCCAGTCCTCTTGGCCTCTTTTATTTGCCCCTTCTTGAGAGATGCATTCCTCTTCCCTTCTCACTGGGATCTGGCTCACAACCCCCTGCCTCCTGTTAAAAAGGGAAGGAAAGTACCCCGAGGGCCTTTCAACCTGGTTTTGTAACTGTTGGGGCCACCTTACAGGCTGGAAGAGGGGGACTTCCCACTGTCACCCCTTTTTCCTCATGCATTTACATCATTTCTGTTCTATTTCCATAGAATCCCAGACTGCTTTGGGCTGAAGAGACCTTAAAGCTCATCCACTTCCAACCCCTGCCACGGGCAGGGACACCTTCCCCTTTGCCTCAAATCAGAGCTCTCCCTCTGGCAAACAGAACGGGAACAAAAGGGTGCATCACTAAAATGATGGCAAAAGCATGGCATTTGGGCGCAGACCCCTGCAATAGCAGCCTTCCAGTATCTGAAGGGGGCTATAGGGATGGTGGGGAGGGACTCTTCATCAGGGACTGCAGTGAGAGGGCAAGGGGTAATGGGCTCAAACTGAAACAGGGGAAGTTCAGATTGGATATAAGGAAGAAGTTCTTTCCTGTAAGGGTGGTGAGGCACTGGAATGGGTTGCCCAGGGAAGCTGTGAATGCTCCATTGCCTGGCAGTGTTCAAGGCCAGGCTGGACAGAGCCTTGTGTGCCATGGTTTAGTGTGAGGTGTCCCTGCCCATGGCAGGGGGTTGGAACTGGATGAGCTTAAGGTCCTTTCCAACCCCGACTATTCTATGATTCTATAATGGTTTATTCCTCCTTAACTGCCAGCCAAAGGGATTGGATTA
Organism: Myiopsitta monachus; assembly: GCA_017639245.1. Classification (NCBI taxonomy): domain Eukaryota; kingdom Metazoa; phylum Chordata; class Aves; order Psittaciformes; family Psittacidae; genus Myiopsitta; species Myiopsitta monachus. The sequence continues at coordinate 96,135,492 of CM029919.1, read as the reverse complement.
CCCATCCCTGGCAGCGCTCAAGGCTAAGTTAGACAGGGCTTGGAGCTGCTCCAGTGGAAGGTGTCCCTGCCCATGGCAGGGGTTGGAACTGGAGGAGCTTTAAGGTCCCTTCCAACCCAAACCACTCTATAGTGATTCTGTCCCATGGGTTTATTTAGTTTCAGCTGCCTTTTCCCTATGTGCAAAGCTGGGCAGCGATATTTGCTCTTGCAGCCACATGTCCTGAGGTGGGATGTCACCAGCTTGCTTTGAGACGCCCCTTTATTACAGTAGAATAAGCAGAACAGTGCTATTTGCAGTACGTGCGCAGTGATTTATGATTCAGTCTGGAAGCTGAATGGGAGGCGACAAAAAGAGAGGCCATGCTGCCCTCATGAGGTGCCTGTCAGTAACTCCAGGGTAGGAAAAGCGTTTTGGGGGGATGCCAGGTGAGAAACCACTAACCCAGACTGGAGCAGCCTTGTACGAGGAGGAGGAAACACAAAGCAGAAATGGATGCGTTACCCTCTGGATAAACATTTAGTCAATTTGGCCCAAGAAGCAGCACCACATGGAGTAACACATGGATTTCTACAGCACAAATCCTTCTGAGCTTCATGCTGGAAAGCGATCCTCGGAATCCTGGTGCTATTTGGCAACAGTTCAGCTAAATGAGGTTTTTCCCCCTAAAGGAAAATCAAGAGCATCTCCCGAATGGGCAATTTCTAGCCTACTTCTGCTATGGGACCACCTTTTGCAGCTGAAAGGGCAAGGAGAAAATGCTGATGCAGAGCCTTCTCTACTCTGTGGTTATCTTTATGTCTTCTGGGCTGGCACATTTGGAGGTGAGGATGTTTTAACAGGCTATAAAAGGCTATAGGAAAAACCTGGTGGGAATCTGAACTCCATCCATGTTCTGATCATTGTCAGTTCCATGCTTTCTCGCAGATCCGACCCACCATTCCCAGCTTATTTTCACTCATGATATTTTCCCAAAATACTTCCTGGCTTTGCTTCTCTGCTTTCCATTGTGATATGATGGAGGCTACACAGGGCAGGGTGGCCCTCCTCTTGTCTTTGATCAAGACAAATATCAGCCTCTGTGCCTATTGCCGTTGCATAGCATCCCTAAACCTACCTCTTATTGTGGATTCCATAATGAAAATGTTGCTGTCTAATAACCTTAATCATAGAATCCCAGACTGGTTTGGGTTGAAGGGACCTCAAAGCTCCTCCAGCTCCAACCCCTGCCACAGGCCAGGGACACCTTCCACTGCAGCAGCTCCAAGCCCCTGTGTCCAACCTGGCCTTGAGCACTGCCAGGGATGGGGCAGCCACAGCTTCTCTGGGCACCCTGGGACAGCGCCTCAGCACCCTCACAGGGAACAGCTTCTGCCTCAGAGCTCATCTCAGTCTCCCCTCTGGCAGTTAAAGCCATTCCCCTGTCCTGTCCCTACATCCCTTGGCCAAAGCCCCTCTCCAGCTTTCCTGCAGCCCCTTTAGGCACTGGAGCTGCTCTCAGGTCTCCCCTTCAGGAGCCTTCTCTTCTCCAGGCTGCCCCAGCCCAGCTCTCTCAGCCTGGCTCCAGAGCAGAGCTGCTCCAGCCCTCGCAGCAGCTCCATGGCCTCCTCTGGCCTCGCTCCAACAGCTCCACGTCCCTCTTGTGCTGCTTGCCCCAGAGCTGGATCAGGACTGCAGAGAGGGGGGCTTTGGTTTTATGTCTGAGCTGAAATGACATCATCTCAGGTACTGCAGCAGCAATTCAGAGGGCAAAGCAGCACCTTCCCAGCCACGATGAAGCAGATTGCACGCGTTCCCTCACTCAATGCTCACGTGTAGTGAGGTCAAACCCTCCTGCACTTAGCACAGACGTGTCCCTGAGTAAGCACGCTGGGGCTCCTGGCTTTAATCCCAAAGGCCATTTCCAGGAGGTCTTTCAAAACATCCTCATCCCAAACTATCCTGGCCTGGCTTTGCGTATAAGCCCTGGGGAGGACACAGCAGGACTTCGTGTGGCAGCAATTCCCTTTTACCAGGCTCAACGCATAACACGGCTCATGTTGTTCCCAACCCAGAAAGCTTTTGTGGGCTTCTTTGAACGTTTATTGAACTTGTTAAAGTTTTTCCTGCTGAAAGCTTTTCTTTATGGCCACAGCGATGAGGTAATAACAACCTTCTGAAGGCAGTTTTGACAACCCCCTGCCACTTGACCCCCCTCCAGCTCCTTTGGACAATAAGCTTTTGTTTGCATTGTTCAATGAGTGAATTCAGCCAGCTTCTAAAGTCATTGGCAACCTCCTCATCGGAGTAAACATGTTGAAATGTCTCTTACAAAGCAAAGAAATCAGGTTCACATGTTCAGGTTACACTATAACCACGTTCCTATAGCAAGACCAAGTGCAATACCCCTGAAGTTTGACAGTAACTTAGATTCATGTATCCATCATACCCTGAAAATAAGGCAAATAACAACAGGGTTTGGAGGCAGAAGGAGAAAATATTGGATTCGCTGTTAAATAAAAACATACTGGAATAGTTGAGGTTGTAACAGATCAACTCCATCACAGGTTCTTCGAAGCAACTAGAACTACAGACACTCAGAAACACCTTGGATGTGAAAGGGTCCAGGGTTTAGTGCCGCCAAACCCAATCTCTTACAGTCTCTTAGTCTATCTCTTGCAGTCTCTAGCTTGAGTTTGATCTCTCCAAAGGCAAAGCAAACCAAAGGCTTTTAACGCCCCATCTGTGGCTGTAAATTCCACTATTTAACAGGCATGCAGTGGCAAAACTTGAGCTTTTTCCTTCTCTTTAACCAGCTCACAAACTGGAGGTACTTTGCACTGCCCTTGGAATCCTTCCATCCATCAGTGAAGCGTGTTTGCTCATTTGAGTCATTTTGTAATGATCTCATACCTCAATAAGAAGCATATTTGACCCGATCCATGGCAGAAGGAATTACTGTTAGCCACAAAGTCATTGCTTCCTTTCCCAAGGTTCTCACGTGCCCAAACTTGCAACGAGGTCTCTTAAATAAGCTCCATAAAGACCTGCAGGCAGAACCTCTCCACCACGTGTCGTTTGAAAGGACACCAGCCCATGGGTCTCAAACTGAGTGCCGCCAGGCAAAAAGCAATGATGCAGTATTGCTTCAGGAGATGGTGTCTTTGAACAGCATTTGGATAGTACTTGAGTGGCATTTCATGCAGCTTTCCCCAGATGGTTTTTGCTCTGTTCTGCAAGATGGTTTAACCCCCGTGGTACAAACTGCATTGGAGTCCTTTAATGTTCATTATCTTCTGGCTTTCTTTTCCACAGAAAACGGCCTGAAGAAACTGCTTCTGGCTTTCTGTAAGGTCGAAGTGAGGAGCTGCTGGTGTGAGTGTAGAGCACATGTGAAACCACGACAAGGTCAGCAATCAGGTTGTGGGTTGGAAAGCTCTTTTTTCTTTCCTCCTGTTTCCTGTTGGATTCGCCTCGCGAAAACTTAAGATCACAGAATCCCCACAGGATCTCAAAGCTCCTCCAGCTCCAACCCCTGCCACGGGCAGGGACACCTTCCACTGCAGCAGCTCCAAGCCCCTGTGTCCAACCTGGCCTTGAGCACTGCCAGGGATGGGGCAGCCACAGCTTCTCTGGGCACCCTGGGACAGTGCCTCAGTACCCTCACAGGGAAGCGCTTCTGCATAAGAGCTCATCTCAGTCTCCCCTCTGGCAGCTTAAAGCCATTCCCCTTGGCCTGTCCCTACAGCCCTTGGCCAAAGCCCCTCTCCAGGTTTCTTGTAGCCCCTTTAGGCACTGGAGCTGCTCTCAGGTCTCCCCTTCAGGAGCCTTCTCTTCTGCAGGCTGCCCCAGCCCAGCTCTCTCAGCCTGGCTCCAGAGCAGAGCTGCTCCAGCCCTCGCAGCAGCTCCATGGCCTCCTCTGGCCTCGCTCCAGCAGCTCCACGTCCCTCTTGTGCTGCTGCCCCAGAGCTGGATCAGGACTGCAGGGGGGTCTCCCCAGAGCACAGCATAGGGTCAGGATCCCCTCCCTGAGCCGCTGCTCACGCTCTGGGGGTGCAGCCCAGCACACTGGGGGGTTCTGGGCTCAAGCGCACACTGAAGCCGGGTCATGGGGAGCTTCTCCTCACCCAGCACCCTAAGTCCTTCTCCTCAGGCTGCTCCATCAGCTCTCCCCCAGCCTGTGTTTGTGCTGGGATTGCCCCGACCCAGGGGCAGGACCTTGCCCTTGGCCTGGTTGAGCTCCATGAGGTTTGCACGGTCCCACCTTTCCAGCCTGGTCAGGTCCCTGTGGATCCCATCCCTTCCCTCCAGTGGGATGACCACAGCACATAGCTTGGGCAGTTGGTCTGGCTATGGATGTGGGAGCACTCGCTGCATCCATGCACTTGCTGCAGCCGCAGGAATTTCATCTCTTATGGTAATCACCCTCAGAAGCATCCACAGGGATGTAATGAAGGTCATGCTGTCATTTTCAAAATGATGCAGACAGATAACACCAGCCTTTTGATGTGGTTGGAAGATTTAAATGGCAGTTTCCTAAGGCCTCAGTAAATTACAGTGTCCTACGTAATGCCACATCTATGCTGAGATCGGCAGCGCTGCTCGAGTGACTGTACATAAATCAGGATAGAAGAAGCTGCTCCATGGAAATACTTGCATCTTGGAAATGCTCTGCTTAAACTATCCCACCAACCCTTATTCATTAACTATTTATTCTAACCCCCCAGAATGATTATTTTGCTCAAATATAGGCACAATCTGGGTTATTAAATGATGTTTATCATGTTGAATGGTCACTGTGGTGAACTGTGCGAGGCATGGAGTTGACCTCTCAAGGCCATGAAAATCAAATGCAAACCCAAAACCTTATCCCTACGAACTCCTTATTTTATAATGCCACTGCAAGCTCTTCCTTATCACATTACATGGCAAAAATAGCAAAGATAAGTCTAAAATGTAGAACATAAGGCCAAAAACTTACCTAGTGTGAGCAGGAAATCCATAGGGATTTCTGTAGAGCTCTATCAGTTCCACTGCTACAAAATCATTAATGAATCAGTGGGGGATTTGGGGTCATATTTGAATTTTCCTCTGGGGGGAATTATGTTTTTTAGACCCTGAATTATGGGTTAGAACTCTCAGCCTTCATTAAGCAGCAAATTAAATGCAATCTCCATATACAGGGCTTGTGAGCTGCTGCGGGGAGGAACTCGTGACTTTGCCAACAGCAGTATATTAAGATCATAGGATCATAGATTGTCATCATCTGCCCCTGTGGAAAGGAAGAAAAATAGGGAATTCCTCCTATGGTAATGTCATACGGACCTTAAATTCACCGAATCACTATGTTAATATCCTGGTTTTGGCTGGGATAGAGTTAGTTTTCTCCCTAGTAGAATCATAGAATCATAGAATAGTTAGGGTTGGAAAGGATCATCCAGTTCCAACCCCCCTGCCATGGGCACCCCACACTAAACCATGGCACCCAAGGCTCTCTCCAACCCAGCCTTCAATACCGCTAGTGATGGCACATTCACAACTTCCCTGGCTGTGGTTTGGATTTAGGATGAGAATAATGCTGGTAACACGCTGTGTTTAGAAGGGGAAGGTGAAGGAGGGGGGGAAAGTTAGTATGGGAAAGTCAGCATTATCCAAAAATTGACTTTTTTTAGAAGAGAAACCTTGATATTTTGGGTGAAAAATCAGTGGCATCTTCATATTGTTCCCATAAACTGATTTTAGTGATTTATCTCAGGGAAAACTGTGTCTTACAACTGTGATCCTCTCAGATTTCATATGCATTTCAGAGCTAGAACTAGTTTCGCTCACTAGATGAAGCTTCCCTAATGAGCTTCACACTTGGAAAGCATTCCCAAATGTCTTAATCATAACATCCCAGAATCCCAGACTGGTTTGGGTTGAAGGAACCTTAAAGCTCACCCAGCTCCAACCCCTGCCATGCGCAGGGACACCTTCCACTGGAGCAGCTCCAAGCCCCTGTGTCCAACCTGGCCTTCAACACTGCCATGGATGGGGCAGCCACAGCTTCTCTGGGCACCCTGGGCCAGCGCCTCAGCACCCTCAAACATTCAATGGTCAACTCATTCATAATAACAAAAACACTAAGAAAAGGAGGAAGACCAATGAAAATGGGAGGGAAAGTCATGTTTCCAGGAGTTTGATGGCCATCCTTGCACAAGACATCCTCTTCCATCCTGCTCCTTCCCATGCAGCCACTCTCCATGGTCTGCTATTCTCCAAAGCACATCCTAGGGGTTGAAACAGAGCTACCAAACTTCTCCCGTCAGTTTAACACACAATGACACATCAATGTGGACTTTCTTCACCGAATTATGGGATTCTGTATGTGGGAGCCAAATAAGGTCAATACTTTGAGCTTAAATTTTGTGCATTTTTGAGTTGTGGTTGAATTTAGCTTTTTCATTGGAGATCCTCTGGGAACCAGCACATCTTCTTTTTTCCTTTGGATGAAAAGAACCCCTACTCTTGCAGTGTTTTCAATAGCACAGTGTGCTATTACCAAGCATCCAGACTCCCGAGCCGCCTTGAGGAGATCACGAGGTTCAAACGTAGTCATTTTGGACCTGTTGTAGCAGTTTGATTCATCTCCTGGTTACTGCTTCATTGCAATACACGTGCTCCTTCCTTCTGAACTTTCCATCTTCAGCTTGAAGGACTGAAACTTGTTTCTAAGGTGAAATATGGGGGATTGCTTTTTCTACCAAGGTGTGCAAAAATGCTTTTGGGATGACAAAAATGATCTTAACATCAAGATTTTGGCCTGTAAGAAAGCTGGAGAGGGGATTTGGCCAAGAGATGTAGGGACAGGACAAAGGGAATGGCTGTAACATGCCCGAGGGGAGACTGAGATGAGCTCTTAGGCAGAAGCTCTTCCCTGTGAGGGAGCTGAGGCGCTGTCAGGGGGTGCCCAGAGAAGCTGTGGCTGCCCCATCGCTGGCAGTGCTCAAGGCCAGGTTGGACACAGGGGCTTGGAGCTGCTGCAGTGGAAGGTGTCCCTGCCCGTGGCAGGGGTTGGAACTGGGTGAGATTTAAGGTCTCTTCCAACCCAAACCAGTCTGTGAATCTATGGATAAACAAGACCAAAACGTATGCTGTGGACAATGCCAAACAATGCACACCAACACCGCATTGCAAAGCCATGAGCACTGCAGGTGAATGACAGCTTCCAGTTTGGATGACTTCCACGATGTTGGAGGCACATGGTGCTGAGGATGGGAAGAAGAGGAGGAGGAGCAGAGGACAGTGCTCTCCAGCACTGCACACCACACTCAGCCCTTCCAGACCCACCCATCCCGGTGGGAACAGGCATTTCCAGTGCTGCGGCACACACCGGGGCAGGTGTTCCCAGCGCTGGAGTGGTGGGACAGGCGTTCCCGGCGGTGCAGGATCCAGTGCCTTTGCACTGCAGTGGGATGGGGACCAGCGTCTCCAGCATGGCCACATATGCTGGGCAAGCGCTGCAGGGCGTTGCGGTGATTGGTGGCACCGGCAGGGCACGGGGACGGGACTGGCGCTCCCAGTGCGGTGTGGTACGTGGGGATGGTCCTTCTGCACAGGGTGCATGGCGCCTGCGTGGGGTGGGATGGATGGGTGGCAGTGTTGGACCTTGGTTGGGTGAACCATTGGGGTTGGCCTGATGTGGGGTGTGCGGGTGGGATGTGGGATGGGTTGGAGGTGGATGATGGAGGATTTTGTGGGGATGATGGAGGTGGAGCGTGACCAGCAGGTTGAGGGAGGTGATCCTGCCCCTCTGCTCTGCTCTGTGAGACCTCACTTGGAGTACTGTGTGCAGTTCTGGGGTCCTCAACATCAAAAGGACATTGAACTGTTGGAACAAGTCCAGAGGAGGCCATGAGGATGATCAGGGACTGGAGCAGCTCCCGTATGGAGATAGGCTGAGAAAGTTGGGGCTGTTGAGCCTGGAGAAGAGAAGGCTGCGTGGAGACCTCAGAGCAGCTTCCAGTATCTGAAGGGGGCTATAGGGATGGTGGGGAGGGACTCTTCATGAGGGACTGCAGTGATAGGACATGGGGTAAGGGGTTCAAACTGAAACAGGGGAAGTTTAGATTGGATATGAGGAAGAAGTTCTTTACTGTGAGGGTGGTGAGGCACTGGAATGGGTTGCCCAGGGAAGCTGTGAATGCTCCATCCCTGGCAGTGTTCAAGGGCAGGTTGGACAGAGCCTTGGGTGCCATGGTTTAGTGTGAGGTGTCCCTGGCCATGGCAGGGGGTTGGAACTTAAGTTGAGCTTAAGTTCCTTTCCACCCAAACTATTCTATGGTTCTATGATTCTATGATAGAGGGGTGGCTGTGTTGGACCTTGGTGTGTGTTGGCGGTGGAGTTGGCCTAATGTGGGGTGTGCTGGTGGGATGTGGGGTGGGTTGCTGTGATGTGGAATGTGTTGGTGTGATGTGGGGTGAGTTGGCATTGTGTGGGGTTGGGTGGTGTGACGTGGCGTTGCTCGTCATGGTGTGAGGAGGGTTGGGGTAGTGTAATGTTGGGTTGATTGGCATGGGGAGAGAAAGGTTGGGCTGTTATGGTGCATGTTGGTCTTTTGTGGGGCTGGCTGGTGCGATATGAAGCAGGTTGGCCCGATATGGGGAGATTGGTCTGCTGTGGGGCACGTTGGTGTGATATGGGGCAGGCTGATGTGTTGAGGGCAGGCTGATTCGTCCTGGTGCAGGCTGACATGGTGTGGGGCAAGGTAAACGTGGGGCAGATTGGTTCATATAGAATCATCGAATCACAGAATGAACCACAATGGAAAAGCCCTTTAAGCTCATCCAGTCCGACCCTTACCCCAGCACTGCCAAGGCCACCACTGACCCATGGCACTGAGGCCGCGGCTCCACGCTGTGTGAGCACTCGCAGGGACAGTGACTGCAGCCCTGCCCTGGGCAGCAGTTCCATTGCTGGGCACCCTCTGGGGCAGGAATTGTTCCTCAGCTCCATCTAACCCTGCCCTGGTGCAGCTTGAGGCCGGTTCCTCTTGGCCCATCCCTTGGGAGCATCCTTGGGAGCAGAGCGCAGCCCCCTCCTGGCTCCATCCTCCTCTCAGGCACTTGTAGGGAGCCATCAGGTCCCCCCTCAGCCTTCTCTTCTCCCTCTGAACCCCCCAGGTCCCTCAGCCCTTCCCCATCACACTGTGCTCCAGGCCCTGCTCCAGCTCCATTCCCTTCTCTGGCCCCGCTCCAGCACCTCAATGTCTCTCCTGTAGTGAGGGCCCAGAGCTGAGCACAGGATCCGAGGTGCACCCTCCCCAGTGCCCAGTGCAGGGGCACAATCCCTGCCCTGGCCCTGCTGCCGCACTGGTGCTGATCCAGGCCAGGATGCTGGGGGCCTCCTGGCTGCCTGGGCACAACCTGCTCGTGTTCAGCCCCATCAATCAGCACCCCCGGGTCCTGTTCCATGAGCAGCTTCCCGGCACAATTCCCAAAGCCTGGAGCGTGGCAGGAGATTGGTGCGACACAAGTGCAGGACGCTGAGCCCTGTTGAACCTCAACACAGGAGGGAGGCTGGACTGATGTGGGGCAGATCGGTCTTCTGTGGGAGGACTGGTGCGGTGTGGGGCAGGCTGGCACGGTGCGGGGCCGCGCACCGCGACACGAGAGCCCGCCCGTCCCTCAGCAGCGCCCAGCCCGGTGCGAGCCCCGCCCACTCCCCGTTGTCATGACGACGGGCCCCGCCCGCTCCTTGTTACCATGACGACAGGTCCCGCCCGCTCCCTGTTGCCATGGCGATGGGCCCCTCCCGCTCCTGCTACCGTTCCGATGGGCCCCTCCCCGGTCCCCGTTGCCATGACGACAGGCCCCGCCCATTCCCTCGTTGCCATGGCGATGGGCCCCCTCCCGCTCCCTGTTACCATGACGACAGGCCCCGCCCGCTCCCCGTTGCCATGACGACATCTCCCCCTCCCCTCGCACCCACCCAGCAAAATATTTTCGTCCCACCACGTGATGCAAACAGCTCCCCCACACGTGACGGAGGCCGAGAGGTGCCAAGCAACCCCACTCTGCTCCAATCACCAGCCGCGCCTTCAGGCTGCCCTCCAATCAGCAGCCGCGCCTCCAGCCGCCGTCCCGCCTTCCGGAAGTCAGCTGTCCAATCAGAGCCGGCTCCCCTGCCCACGGTTTGACAGAGGCCGCGCTGACTGACGTCCCTTTCATCCAATAGCATCTCGAAGACGCACCCAAGCTCCCGCCTCCTTGGGACGCGGACCAATGAGCGAGCGGGACGCCCCGTCCGTCCCGCCCCTCAGCACTGCGGTAATATGGCTCCGTAGCGGGCGGCCCAGGCCGGTGGTGCTGCCGCCATTAACCCCTGCGCGCCCGGCGGGGAGCAGCGGCCCGCGGGGCCCATGCGCAGGCCCTGCCCGGCCGTTGCCGTGCCCTGAGGATGAGCTCGGCCGCCGGCCCCGCCGCCTTACCGCCGGGCTCCGCTACCCGGGCCCTGCATGTGGAGCTGCCCTCGCAGCAGGTACGGCGGGGCCTCGACGCGGGGACGGGCGCTGAGGTGAAGGAGGGGTGATCCCTGTGGAGTAAAGGGGTGCGCGCTGAGGTGCGGGATGCTCCCTGGGGTATGGAGTGCTCCTTGAGATGCGGGGTGCCCTGAGGTGAAGGGGTGCTCACTGAGGTGTGTGGGGGGTCTGTCTGAGGTATAGGGTGCCCTGAGGTGTGTGTGTGGGGTCTGTCTGGGGTATAGGGTGCCCTGAGGTGTGTGTGTGGGGTCTGTCTGAGGTATAGGGTGCCCTGAGGTGTGTGTGTGGGGTCTGTCTGGGGTATAGGGTGCCCTGAGGTGAAAGGGGGGTGCTGCCTGAGGTATGGGGTGCCGTGAGGTATAGGGTGGTCTCTCTGAGTTATGGGGTATGTTGAGGTTGAAGGGGGGGCTTATCCCTATTGTGTAGGGTGCCCTGAGGTGTGTGGGGGTGTCTCTCTGAGGTATAGGGTACCCTGAAGCTAAAGGGGGGTGCTCCCTAAGGTATGGGATGCCCTCAGGTGTGTTTCGGGTGCCCTTGGAGTTGAAGGGGGTTCTCCCTGTGGTGTGGGGTGCCCTGAGGTGCAGGAGAGGCCCTCTCTAAGCTATAGGGTGCCCTGACATGTGGGGTGCTCCCTTGTTGGAAGGAGAGGTACTCCCTGAGGTGTGAGGGGAGTTGTTCCCCTGCGCTGATGGAAGGAGGGTCCATGGGGCAGGAGATTCTGAGCACCCATCTCTTGGGCTGGTAGGAAGGTGATGGGGGAGCTCCCCTTTGCATGGGGCAGGGTCTGTGCCCCTCTCCTGCCTGTACTGAGAGTTAAGGGGGGGTCCGCTCACCCTCAGAGGCTGCTCTGTGCCCACGGAGGTGCTGGGTGCAACTGAAGCTGGGAGCTGCAGCATAGGTAACACCCAGATAAACTGGGTTTAAGCTGATGAGGCGGGAGCAGCCGGGCTGCCCCAGGTTGGGTGGGGGGGGGTAAGCATGGATACAGCATGCAGCGCATTGTGGAAAGTGATGAAGTGTTCCCTCCCCATCACATCCTTCCTTCAGCTAACTTTGTTTTTCCTGTTTGCTGAGAGTTGGCTTTTGGTTTACTGGGCAGGCATCCCATGATTTAATTTTGGAGAGGGTTGGGAGCAAGGTTAAGTGAGGAAGTTGAGGCTCTGCGTGAGGCTTTAGCAATCTCTATCAGCCTAAGTCTGTGCCCTTTCCCTTCTTGCATGCAGGGACTTTTATTTCATGGGAGCTTAAGTGGTCGTGGTGGAGAGGGGGATAATTCCTTAGGAAATGCTTCCTTTTCTGTAGAAGCAGTGTAAGATGTGACTCTGCTTGAAGCTCTGCTTCACTGCCTCTGTGCAGTCGATGTTATTAAGGAGTAGGCACTGTGCTAAGTGTTACAAGGTGTGAAAATGAAGAATTACTAGAGGAAAAATCAGTAGGTGCCAACTTGATGATACAACTGCTCCACAGCTAAACATGATTTACCATGCATCCAAAAAGAGGGAATGGAGATGTCTCTTGGCCACTGGAGCTGTGCAAGTATTGCTCCTAATTTGAGAGCGTGTATTCCCTCTAAAATGTGGGTCTGTTCTATGTTAATGCACACGAACATGACTGCTGCTTTGGATGGACTTTACAGGGAACAGTTCAGGGGATCAAGTATGGCCTTTTCCCTGATGAATTCTTGCTTTTATTCTTTCCCAGGCTTGTGCAAGAACCAGGTGAAGGCTGCAGGGAGAGAAGCCTCAGTTATTAGTCATTGGGTTCCGTTTGTGAAAGTGAGACCAAAACACAGCCTTTTTATTTTCTTTCCTAGGAGCAGGAACTTCTGTTGGAGCAGAAACTGAATCAGCAATTATAGGATGTTCCAGCCTAGTAAATATTTAGTTAAAGCTGTGTAGAATGCTTCTATGTGTGCTGCAGAGATGTTAATTGTAGCAAGTGGAAGGCTGTGACAGTCTGAGGTATTGTTTTGCTGTGTGCTCTGCAAATACAAGGACCCCAGCTGCCGAGGTGTCTGTGTCAGTGCTTGCAATCAAATCGACCACCTCCAAAATTGCAGTTGAAGATGCTGATAACAAATCATCCTCTTTCACTGTATTATATGGGCTCAAACGTCTGTTACTGAGTTGTGAGATACCTCAAAGGGGGAATCACCCTGGAGGTGTTTCACTGCAGAATGGTGGAAAAGAATGGAAAAGTCATTCCAGTCTGTTGTACCACTTCGATAATGCAATGGTCTGGCTGATGAATGTGGTGCTATGTAACACAAGGGGATTGTTTGCTACCTGCCAGCACAGAAATCAGCTCAGTGCTTTGTCTCAGTAAACAGTTTTCTCTAGAACACCCAGTGCTGCATTTCTTTACAATAAGAATGAGTAAAGATGGTCTGAGTCATGGCTATAAAACTTCTTAAAGACCAAGTTCTCAATGTGGACTTAGGGTGAGGGCTTGTAATGACTGAAGGGTCTTGTTAAAGACTGAGGTATTGAGGGTATTATTTGTGTTTAGTCTGGATTTAATAGTGCCAGTGAAATTCACATTGCTTAGAAAGAAAAGTTCAGGAGTGAAAAGTCATATGCAAACCCTTTTGCTTGCGTCTGACTAGCTTATTCTTTAACTTGTTCCTTGGTGACTAGATGACCTGGCCTAAGAATTTCGTTTGCTGTTGTCTTCTTCATTGAAAGTGGGAGAAATAGAGGATATGGCTGTAAAGAAATGGATCTAGTTAAGCATAGGATTCCAATTTGTATCCCCAATTGTGCCAGGATGTAGTTTTCCTTTGCTGAAACTGGATCTAACAGAACTGAAATAATTACACTTGAAAGGAGAGATGGATTCTTTACTGCTATCTCCTGCTAGTTCCTTGATGCAAGAAGGCCAGGACTGTCATGATAACTTACGGATTTCTAACTGCTAAAACCTTTCAGGCCTCTCACCATAAGGAGGACAAAGCAATGGGGGTTGAGGGAGCCAAACCTTTCACGCTCTTCTATTCTAGATGGAAGGAGTTGAACAAAAAATGCAGTCTTAACATCAAGGCAGTCATGCTGCAGTCAAATGATGTGTTGAATGTTACTGTGCCAATTGCTGACCAAACTAGATGTCATGTGTGGTTGTCTAGAGGCAGGAAAGCACATCTCCATGAACGTTAGAGCACTGCCCCAGCACTTTAAGCTTTTGCTTTATGCTGAAGCTGATAAACCTTTAATAGTAATTCCAACATGGAAGAGACTGAGGCTCTTAATGAACTGAGACAGTGTTTGGAGACCCTCAAGATTGAACATGTAACTGTTGTACAAACAGCTTCACTGGTGCAGTTTGTAATGAGTGATTAGGGAGCAGTGAAGAAGGAAAAGAACCATCAGGTTGAGGAAAGGGATTCTCCCCTCTGCTGCGCTCTGGGGAGACCCCCCCTGCAGTTCTGATCCAGCTCTGGGGCAACAGCGCAAGAGGGACGTGGAGCTGTTGGAGCGAGGCCAGAGGAGGCCCTGGAGCTTTTGCGAGGGTTGGAGCAGCTCTGCTCTGGAGCCAGGCTGAGAGAGCTGGGCTGGGGCAGCCTGGAGAAGAGAAGGCTCCTGAAGGGGAGACCTGAGAGCAGCTCCAGTGCCTAAAAGGGCTGCAGGAAACCTGGAGAGGGGCTTTGGCCAAGGGATGGAGGGAGAGGCCAAGGGGAATGGCTTTAACTGCCAGAGGGGAGACTGAGATGAGCTCTTAGGAAGTGGTTTAATTTCGTGGTAAATGCTCCATCGCTGGCAGTGTTCAAGGCCAGGCTGGACAGAGCCTTCGGTGACGTGGTCTAGTGTGAGGTGTCCCAACCCATGGCAAGGGGTTGGAACTGGAGGATCTTTAAGGTCCTTTCCAACCCAAGCCATTCTATGATTCTGTGACAATAGAAGTGAAGATTCTGTGCATTCTGTAAGATGTATGGAATGATTTATTGTACAAGACCTTTAAAGAAATCACATCTGCTGAACATTTAACAGTCTTTGAGCTCTTGGGATTTTAATAATACCATGAGCTTAACATCTCTGCTTCAGGAACTGGCATTGCTGCCTTGTTTGATCCCAGGATGCAAAGGAATGCTTGTCAGTCAAGTGAACTTGAAAGCAAAAGATGTTTTTCCTTTTGATAGTACTTCTGGAAAGAGCTTCCCGAAGAGAATAAGAAGTAGTGCTTCTGAATTGTAGTACTTCCAGATTTCAACAAGAAATAAACCCATATTTTCAGCAGTTGGAAGTGGTAATCCAGTACCTTGGATACTTGAGGTGATCCAAGCGAGTAGAGGTAAAGGGGCAGGAGAAGAATACGGGTGAATTACAACAAGGCTAAAGTTCCATAGTTATTTGCTCTAAGAATGCAAACCACTCTCAGCAGAGTGGGTAATGTGGCAGAAATGGGTGATTCTAAGTGCTCTGGTAAATGGGTTTGAGAGGTTTTGTATGTTGGAGTGAAGAAATCTGCCATGGCTCTAGGCTGCATCTGAACTAGTTTTTCATCTATATCAGTGTGAAAAGAGAATCCTCTTGTCTGAAATAGTTCTACATACCTATTCTTATACATTCCACTGAGTAATATGAAAACAAAGACTGACTCTTAAGTATTTTACTTCCCCTTTCCTACTAAATCTGCTGGGGGAACTCAGAGTAGTGGCTGGAAAGTGTCGTAGTTGAATAGTGCTTTCACTTCTTGTTGGCGTGCGCTGTCTTTAACCACTGAGATGGAGGGTTGACCTGGTGATCTTCCGCAATTGTAGCAATGTCTGTATATGCGAGAAAACACTGGATAAACTCAATTTAAAAGCTTTCTGTTGTGAGAGGATCAGCTGTTTAAGGAAATAAATGTGTAATTTTAGAGAAAATAGCTGTTTGTAGAAATGGGGTAATAGTTTAGGGGCTTATTTTGCCACCTTGTGAGGCCTACACGACAGGTGACATTCTTGCCTGTCACAGATTTGCTCTGGAGGGCAGCAATTTAGGGACTGTAGTGATAGGGCAAGGGGTAAGGGAAACAGGAGAAGTTTAGATTGGGTATAAGGAGGAAGTTCTTTACTGTGAGGGTGGTGAGGCCCGATGCAGTTGTGAATGCTCCATCCCTGGTGGTGTTCAAGGCCAGGTTGGACAGAGCCTTGGGTGCCATGGTTTAGTGTGAGGTGTCCTTGCCCATGGCAGGGGGTTGGAACTTGATCTTAAGGTCCTTTCCAACCATAACTATTCTATAGAGTTTGTTAGAGGCAATTAGGAGGAAACAGTTGTTAAAGTTACAGTAAAATAGTAATTGTAGCCCAAAAGGTTGGGTAATAATCTGGGGCTCAGTTTTTGCTATCTGCACTATATATAGAATCATAGAATCGCTAGGGTAGGAAAGAACATTAAGATTTAAGATCACCTAGTTCCAACCTCCCTGTATTTTCTTTAAGGAATGCAAGTGTGTTTCACAGACTGAGTGATCTGTTGATAGTTGGGAGTACTGTGTACGCACTTGGAGTATGCACACAGTTCTGGTGTCTCCAACATAAGAAGGACTTGGAGCTGTTGGAGCAAGTCCAGAGGAGGTCATGAGGATGATCAGGGCTGAAGCACCTCCCGTATGGAGACAGGCTGAGAACATTGGGCTTGTTCAGCCTGGGGAAGAGAAGCTGCATGGAGGCCTCAGAGCAGCTTCCAGTGTCTGAAGAGGGCTGCAGGGATGGTGGAGAGGGACTCTTCATCAGAGCCTGTAGTGACAGGGCAAGGAGTGATGGGTTCAAAATGAAATAGGGAAGATTTAGGTTGGGTATAAGGCAGAAGTTGTTTACTGTGAGGGTGCTGAGATGCTGGCACAAGGTGCCCACGGAAGCTGTGGCTGCCCCATTGTGTCCCTGCCCGTGGCAGGGGGGTTGGAACTAGATGATCTTAAGGTCCTTTCTAACCCTATCTATTCTATGTTTCTATGATCCCTGGCAGTGTTCAAGGCCAGGATTGGACACAGGAGCTTGGAGCAAGCTGCTCTAGTGGAAGGCGCCCCTGCCCACAGCAGGGGGGTTGCAGCTGCATGAGCTTTAAGGTCCTTTGCAACTCAAACCAGGCTGGGATTCTGTGATTAAGTCAGGCCCTATTCAGTCAGAAAGCTGTAGTAAATCGGCTTTGACTGCTTTATTCAGGAGATTTGTGGGGGGGTTAGGAAATATCCTTAGTTGAAGGAAGGGTTGGTGGCTGGTAACTAAAGATGCCTTCCTTATGATGAGAGAGGTTTCCTATTTGCCTTTGGTTTGTCATCCAATAACATGATAAACATTAATAAGCTTCAAGATGTTAATCAGCAAACACTGTTTGCTTGTGCAGCTTGGTGCATCCTTAAAATCAAGTGCTTCCTTAAGGTCAAAAGTACCTTTGCTTTTATTTTGTTGATGCTTTATCTCAGAAGACCCTGTTTACTTTTTGGGTCCTTCCTTCTGAGCAGCATCTTGATTTCCATTGCTTGACTGGTATTCTCTGTTCATTCCCACAGCTAATACAGACTAATGCTCTCTCACCCAAGGTGATGTTAAGAGCCTTCTTAACATGTGAAGAGGCTTCTACAACATGTTATTAATGAGGTCGAAACTTGCACCCTGATGTTCTTTTGTCTACCCCTGGTGTAGTTCAAAAGCTGTGTCAAAGAAGCAGTTGCAGTTCTAGATCTTTAATCTTGCATGTGAGTAAATATTTATTTAGCCCAACTCAAAGAAAAACCTTATTTAAGGAAAGATAGTGTTTCTAAAAGGTCTTGGTTTAGGATGGAAAGACTGTATCTTGTTCCTTGTTATTTTTATCTTATCTAAACACCCTGCAAGAGGAGCTTTGTCTGTCAAAACAGTTCAGATTTTCTTAACCCCAGTTTAGAGCAAGTTCTTTTAGGGTGTGCTGACAGTTTTTATTCTTCAGGGTTGTGGTGGCTGCCAGCTCTTGGTGTGTCCCTCTTGATGTTGTAGTGACCATAACCAAACACAGCTGTTGAAACAATACACACTGCTTCATTTGCCTTGGTCCCTGCATGGGCTTATGACTTGGCTTTTAAACCCTTCCTGCTAACATTACATTGAAGTACATTCTGTGTTAGGAGTCTTTCGAAAGCTGTCCTGTTCGTATCCTAAGCTGTCTTCTGTACCTGTTCCACCTTATGTTTTAAATAACAGGCTTGCTCAGTCTTTCTGCAGCATTGGCCAAATGTGAGCAAACACATTTTGAATGTGTAAAGAAGGAAGAGGATGCAGAAGTGAAGTGTGTGAATACTGTGGGCTTGCATTGAAGATCACTCTTGGTCCTGGTTGTCTCATTGGTTCTGACCTCTGAAAGCAGCAGTGTAGATGTTCTGCATGATTATGGTGTACAAAGAGAAGGTTTCTTGTCCCTGCTGAACAGTTACCAGCTCTTAACTACTATTTAAGAGCAATGATGTAGAGTTCTGAGTTGCTTCCTGGTGTAAATTCAGTTACTTAGTGAGGAAAGAGTTTAGTGGGCTAGATAGTAAGAGATGTGAGGAAAGATGGACTAAAGGATGTATCTACTTTTAGGAGTAATATATATGTATGTCTCCATTTTAGTTATCTCATTTCTATAATTAGTAATCTTAATTATTTTCTTGGTTTAAGGAGCAGGTTGTGCCACAGATGTGCTTTTAGCTGTAACATCAACTTCACACATTATATTCTTCAACTCTGGGTTGAACTCATGAAGGCTGCTTTGCATTCAAGCATCTGGGGAATAACTGTACTTCTGCATGGGCCATGTCAAATTGGAGATGTTCCTTATTCTTCCTCTTTCACTTTCTCCTTATATGAATTAGGGAAGACTCGATGCTTTTCAGACAACATCTTCCATTTGCTGACTGTCCTTGTTGAACCTCTCAGTGCAGTAAGTTGTGTAAGCAAGCAGGTGTATGGATGTCTGGAGCACAGTGTGATGGGGAAGGGCTGAGGGACCTGAGGGGTTCAGTCTGGAGAAGAGAAGGCTGAGGGGGGACCTTATTGCTCCCTACAACTGCCTGAGAGGAGAATGGAGCCAGGAGGGAGCTGTGCTGTGCTCCCAGGGAACAAGGGATGGGCCAAGAGGAACCGGCCTCAAGCTGCACCAGGGCAGGTTTAGATGGAGCTGAGGAACAATTCCTTCCCCAGAGGATGCTCAGGCATTGGAACTTCTGCCCAGGGCAGGGCTGCAGTCACCATCCCTGGTGAAAGCTTCTATGCAGCTGCTCTTCTCCAGGCTGAACAGCCCCAATTTTCTCAGCCTGTCTTTGTCCAGGAGGTGCTTCATCCCCCTTATGAAGACATGGTCTCTGGGCATCACCTCTGCTTCTCAGAGTGCTGCTTCCTGACTGTTTCAACTGGGACTATTCCATAAATTCTTTTCAGGTCGGGATCAGCTCTGAGCTCTTCACAAGCTGGTACATGTTGTGGTTTTACCTGGCTTTCGCATGAGTTTTCTAGCCTGCTTCTTTATAACCCACAGTAGCTCTGGAAGAATTTAAGCAAAATCCTTTCAATTATTTCAGCATTAAAGCAGGGTGCAAAGATTAGTTACCAACAGAGATGTTACTACAACAAACCCGCTGGTTTCAAACTTAACAGAACTGGCCTGCAAGGCCAGCTCTTGAGGGCTCTATATATTTGCCCTAAGTCACAGAGAAACACGGGGTTCTGCATGTCAGGCTGAGGGGTTGTGGGTTTTTCTCTGTTCGTGAAGATAATAACTCCAGCTCAAAACCCAGAATCTGTGTCAAAATATGAAGTGTATTAGGCCAAAGTGAGCATTTTATTAAAGCAAGCAGGGATAAGGACAAGGAGGGATGGCTTTAACCTGCCAGAGGGCAGACTGAGATGAGCTCTTAGGCAGAAGCTCTTCCCTGTGAGGGTGCTGAGACGCTGGCCCAGGGTGCCCAGAGAAGCTGTGGCTGCCCCATTGCTGGCAGTGCTCAAGGCCAGGTTGGACACAGGGTCTTGGAGCAAGCTGCTCTAGTGGAAGGTGTCCCTGCCTGTGGTAGGGGTTTGGAACTGGGTGAGCTTTAAGGTCTCTTCCAACCCAAACCAGGCTGGGATTCTATGATATTAATAACCTGATCCTCACAATTCCTGGGATCTGAGCCGCTTGGTAAGTGCGATAGATCAGCAGTGAAAATAGGAAGTGGGGGAAAATGGTGCTTGACCGAGTTCTCATACAATTGGGTTTTCTTAAGTCATGATTTCTTTCCCAGGGTCATCAGATTCTTGTAAGAGAATAGCAAAGTGGTTGAGATGGAAGAGGAGTCAGAACTCCCTGTGCTTTATTTTGCTGCCCATTAGATGACCTTGAAAAAATCATTATGAAATTCCATGAATACTTAAGGCTATCGGAGGTAGTCACTGTTCTCTTGTGGTTTCACGAAGAGGCCAGACCTTATGTTAACAGCAGCACACTTCTCTTTCTTGTTTTGACTCATTACCTCTTTTTCCATTTCTTCCTTCCCCCCTTCATCTCTGCAGCGATTTTTATTAATGGTACCACATTGTTAGACAAACCAACCCAGTGAATACACTGTTATCCAAGTTCCTCAGAGCTGGAAGGAAGAAAAGAGTGGTGTTTGGATCAGTTGAAGCCACCAAGAAACTGCAGTCTGTCTGCTTTGTCCTGCTTTAGTGCTGGGCACATCTGTGCAGATATAGTGAGAGAAATCAGAGGAATGGGTTGCCCGGGGAAGTTGTGAATGCTTCATTGCTGGTGGTGTTGAAGGCTGGGTTGGACATACCCTTGGGTGCCATGGTTTAGTGTGAGGTGTTCCTGCCCATGGCAGGGGGCTGGAACTGGATGAGTTTAAGGTCCTTTCTGACCCAAACCATTCTGTCATTCCATGAAAACCAAGTGCTTTTCTTGAATAAGAGACCCCTGACTTCTGGAAGAAGCTCAGCACATATTTCACATTCCTTGTCCCTACAGGCACTTGTCCAAAGCCCCTCTCCAGCTTTCCTGCAGCCCCTTTAGGCACTGGAGCTGCTCTCAGGTCTCCCCTTCAGGAGCCTTCTCTTCTCCAGGCTGCCCCAGCCCAGCTCTCTCAGCCTGGCTCCAGAGCAGAGCTGCTCCAGCCAGTCCTGTTTGACTTTGGCTGCTGCTCTGTCCCTCTTGAATCAGCACAGCTGCTTCTACAGCCACATTGAGAACCACATTGAGGAACTGATCTCACGAAACCAACCCAGCAGAAGAGCTGTGGTGAGTTTTCATCCAGCTCAGTTCCCCAGTGTGGTTCATGGAGCAGCTGCACAAGTGCTCCTTTATGGTGGTACAAATAACTTGCACTTATTTGCAGTGGTGCAAGTAGGCAATGGAGGCTGTCAGCGGGGAATTTGGCTGATGCTGGTGAGACCTGAATTACAGCATCTTGAGCAAAAATGATATGAAATACACTAAATAAGGATTTGAAAATACCCTTAAATAATACTTAGTTTGTCACAGAGCAGCTGTAAGTCCTTGATGAAGTATTTTAGAGCTTATTTGAACTGTCTTTTGGGTATGTCTTTAGCTGATGGTGTCTTGGCAACAGCTGATTATCTGTGGTCAGGAGAGGTTAGTGACAGAGGTTACTTTGAATGCGGCCTTTGTAGAGTTCTGAGGAGATCTGAATTCTGCAATATAATATCAGGACAGTGTGGGGAGGTTTATTTTCAGGATCCAAGTCTCTCTGTTGTCATGACCTCATATTAAAGAATGTGAACAAGAGAATTGTCCATTAACTGGAAACTTGGTCCTTATCAGCTGGGCTAAATGGACAAGTAGTGGGACAGAAGGGAGGAGGAGAGGGATGACTAAGTTGAAGATTTAAATAGACATTCATTACCTGTTGCATTCTGAGTCCTGAACTGTGCTGTGGTCTCGCAGCCCTAAATGTACCATTCCTCTTCCAGCTGCTTTGGGAGAACTGAGACTTCTGAATTCAGGATCAATTCCAGACTTTGAAGGGTGCTAAGGTGTCACAAACCATGGAGACATGGACCCAAATCTTGTCCAGAGGTGCGGGTGTTGGTTATAAGACTAAAGCTTTTTCCAAACCTGATTGCATATAGTGAAAGACAAGAAAATGTTTGGCTTTGCTTGGGGGCTACTTTGTTGTAACACGTGACTTAAACCAGGCACATGGTTAGCTTGCAGTCCTAAGAAGATGTGGAGAAGGTTGCTGTCTTTGTAGGATGCTGTGTGAGCTGCTCTTAGGTTGTAAAGGATTTAATGTGTATGTATATATATATATGTATGAGCATGGTAGAGGATTGATTTGTGTGCTACAGAAGTTAATTAAAGGACACATAATTAAATGGCACATAAAACCACTTGTATCCTTTTTTATAGAGTGCAATGTATGTTCAAAGCCATTTCTTAAGCACTGTTTAAGTTCCTTATAAAAATGGCCAGTGAAACTACACAGCTTTGAAGTTAGATTTGAACTAATGTACAAGATCCATATAGCTTTTTTAAGTGAAGCTTAATCTTTCTGTCGGCAGTCTTGATACCAGTCTCTAACAAAATAACACCTTGTAGTTGAGCAATGAAGCAACTTAGAAGTTTGTGAGTGGTTTTGTGTGGGTTTGTCTTTTAGAATCCCAGATTGGTTTGGTTTGGAAGATACCTTAAAGCTCATCCAGTTCCAACCACCTACCAGAGGCAGGGACACCTTCCAGTAGAGCAGGTTGCTCCAAGCGCCTGTGTCCAGCCTGGCCTTCAACACTGCCAGGGATGGGGCATTTACACTGAATGAAACCTTTTCCTAAGAGCTCATCTCAGTCTCCCCTCTGGCAGTTAAAGCCATTCCCCTTGTCCTGTCCCTACATCCCTTGTCCAAAGCCCCTCTCCAGCTTTCCTGCAGCCCCTTTAGGCACTGGAGCTGCTCTCAGGTCTCCCCTTCAGGAGCCTTCTCTTCTCCAGGCTGCCCCAGCCCAGCTCTCTCAGCCTGGCTCCAGAGCAGAGCTGCTCCAGCCCTCGCAGCAGCTCCATGGCCTCCTCTGGCCTCGCTCCAACAACTCCACGTCCCTCTTGCACTGTTGCCCCAGCGCTGGATCAGGACTGCAGGGGGGTCTCCCCAGAGAGCAGCAGAGGGTCAGGATCCCCTCCCTGAGCCGCTGCTCATGCTCTGGGGGTGCAGCCCAGCACACGAGGGGGTTCTGGGCTCAAGCGCACACTGAAGCCAGGTCATGGGGAGCTTCTCACCCAGCACCCTGAGTCCTTCTCCTTGGGGCTGCTCCATCCGCTCTCCCCCAGCCTGTGTCTGTGCTGGGATTGCCCCAAGCCAGGGGCAGGACCTTGCCCTTGGCCTGGTTGAGCTCCATGAGGTTCACATGGTCCCACCTTTCCAGCCTATCCAGGTCCCTGTGGATCCCATCCCTTCCCTCGGGTGCGTTTTTAATCTTGTATTATATGTTTATCCTGGATGTATGTGGTTATCCCATCTCAGCTTTGTTTCTAGTGGAACTCAGACTTTGCAGGAATGAAACTGGTGGTTTTGAATCTGTCACATGAACAGAAATGTAATACTCCTCTTAAAGATTTCCAGGAAGGAAAAGTAAGACATCATTGAAGTGCTACCAAGTGATATAAAATGTCACTCTAACTGTTATTCTAACACCGCTGATGGCCTTTCAACTCTCATAAAAGCCTTTTAGGACAAGCTGCAAGCAGAAAAGTTGCCTTTTGGTTTCAAAAGCATTTTAAATCCTCTTTTGGTGAGTGTGTTTCTTTGAAGGTGGATCCAGACTTAGAAACTTTTGGGAAGCATCAGTATGCTGTAAAATGAACTTTGTGGTCAAAGAATGCACTAACCCAGTTGTTTGAGGCTTGTAGGTGGTTTGTGGTGATCCGGAAAGGATGAGCAGCCAGTTGTCAACATCCTTGTGGTAGATGAATGAGAGTAGATTGAGGGATCCATTGGGAGAATGTGATGCTGAAGGATCTGGGGAGAGCTTTATACGTGTGAAAGGGTGGTTTGCTGAGTGTTAGGTTCATGACAGTCTGTTTTAAGCCTGTGTGGGTTTTCAGAGTTAGAATAAGAAGCACAGCTAAGAAATGAGTGAAGAGTCTGTGTTGACTTGTTAAGCTTAACAATAAATTTGTAATCATAGAATAGTTAGGGATGGAAAGGACCTTATGATCCTCCAGTTCTAACCCCCCTGCTATGGACAGGGGTGCCTCACACTAAACCGTGTTGCCCAAGCCCCTCTGTCCAACCTGGCCTTGAACACTGCCAGGGATGAGGCAGTCCCAGCTTCTCTGAGTGCCCTGTGCCAGCGCTTCAGCACCCTCACAGGGAAGAGCTTCTTCCTTATATCTGACCTGAACTTCCCCTGTTTCATTTTGAACCCATCACCCCTTGTCATATTGCTTCAGTCCCTGATGAAGAGTCCCTCTCCAGCATCCTTGTAGCCCCCTTCAGACACTGGAAGCTGCTCTGAGGCCTCCATGCAGCTTCTCTTCTCCAGGCTCAACAGTCCCAATGTTCTCAGCCTGTCTTCATATGGGAGGTGCTTCACCCCCTGAACATCCTTGTGGCCTCCTCTGGACTTGCTCCAACAGCTCCATGTCCTTCTTATAATTGGGGACCCCAGAAGCTGCACACAGTGCTGCAAGTGGGGTCTCAGGAGAGCAGAGTAGAGGGGAAGGATCACCTCCTTTGACCTGCTGCTCGTGTTCAATACTTGTCAAAGTTAAGGCTGTCATGTGCTTTGGGCCGTAGCTGTTGGGAACTTAGAGGGAGAAAGGGGGATGGAGAGAGATTGAGTCAATCTGGGTGTTTTTCATTCAAGATATAGTACTGTAGCCAACTAACATAGTGCTGAAATCGCTTAAACTAAAGATTTTAGTGCCATATTCCAGTGTATTCACTCCAAGAGAAAAGGTCTTTGTTATCTGAGCAGATGGTACCTGACAGACATCACAGCTTCTGCTGTGCCCTTCATATTCCCTGAAAATCTGGATCTGACTTTCTGATATGATTATATGGTATATTTTATTTAAGGCTGTGGTGGCAGTTTCCAGGATTCCTGTGAATTCAGGAAGCTGTAGCCAGCTCTGGGTTAGGTGTTGGTTTATGTTGGAGCTGTTTGCTAGTGCTTGTTGAACATAGCTTTGCCTTGGAAGTGCTTCCAATGTGATGATGCAGAATACCTGGGTGGTGCTGCTGTTTGAAGCTCTGTGTCTCGCATATTCACTTGAAACTGCTGGATTACTTGGGGTGATTTAGACATGAGGAACAGAAAGCAGGTACAGGACACAAGTGTGAGTAATAGGTCAGTGTTGCTTAATCTGAGCTCATAGGTGCTGGTTGCTGCTTGGCCAGACAGTTTCAGAGAATCATAGAATGGTTTGTGTTGGATAGGACCTTAAGATGATTCCAGTTCCGCTCCCCTGCCATGGGCAGGGACGCCTTCCAGTGCTACAAACCCCTTCCAGAGTTCTTTATCTGTTTTGTTTTGTTGTTTTACTCATTTTCAGCGCCGGCTTCGCCACCTTCGGAATATCGCTGCCCGGAACATCATCAACAAGAATGGCTATCGCCTCTTGGATACATACTTCACTCTTCACTTGTGTGATAACACCAAGATATACAAAGGTAAGCCAGGTTTCCACTAGTTAATCCTTGGGTTCCTGTGATACAAATTCTCTGCTCCTTTGTTGCTTTGACGACCCGCTGCCGTATTTGCATCACTTACATTAAATAGTGGAGAAGAGCTCTTTAGTTTCCTGAGCTTCCTAAAAGCTTTCAGTTAACAGTCAAGGAAGCAAAACAAGTGACACATTTAGTAGAGTCTTAAATCAGCTTATTATTGTTCTTTGCTCCTCTCCCCTCACTGATAATGTAGGAAACTTGGGAACTTCCAAGAACACAGAACAGTTAAAGTCTTTAGAGCCTTAGTTGCTTTGTTGGGGGAAGAGTGTCCTGCTCTGTGCCTACCAGTTACTTTACAGAGCAGAAACCAGCACTTACATTATCAAAGTTTTCCAAAAATAGACTTGTCAGCCAATGACATGAAGCATCCAGGCATCTGTTCTGCTTTTGATAGCTGTGTTTGAGTGTTGGATCTCATTCCCCTTTAATGCTTTGCTTTCCACTACAGTTCTTGACTGTGGAGAGATGTTATTAAACCTGTATTTTTAACCTCCTTTTTGATACGCTTAACAGTTGGAGGTGAATTTTGGTTTTCTCCTGATCTTTATTTTCAGCAAGTGTAATTGACCTTTGCTTTTCTCCAAGGTTTAAGAAGCGTAAGGATACATAGTGTGAGGTTGCAGCCCGGACTTTGTGGTTGGCTGAACCTCTAACTCATCACTACTTCTACAGTCTCTCATGTAAGGGACTGTCCTGCACTCCATCAAAACTTCAATCCACTGGAGTCCAAGGATAAGGACATCATGCTGTGCAAAATCTATATTACAGCCTCCAGAGCTCTCTGAAGCCCCTTCTAGTTCCTTCTTGGGCTGGAAAAGCCAAGGTCCCTGTGTCAGCAGTTGCTTATTTCCATTTAATACAGGGTCCTTGGCACATCTGTGGGGTAATTTGGCTCTTCACTCACTAAGCATCTGGAACAGGTCATAGAGTCATAGGATAGTTAGGGTTGGAAAGGACCTCAAGGTCCCTCATGCTCTTCAGGGAAGCAGTGCAATGAGTGCTGCACTCCTCCAGGAAGATGTGGTGTGACAAAGAAGTCACTTTGCTAATGTCATCCAAATATTGTGCAGTACTGGGGCACCCCAGAAACCAAAACCTCAGTAAATCTTGAGAATTATCTTGAGTATAAAGGTGAAATGCTAAAGTCAAATTATGACATCTAATAGTGAAGTGGGAATAAATACTCCTAGTTCAAAGCATGCCTGTACTTCCAAGCCTTCCTCATGAATCTGCTCCTGATAAACCAGACCCACTAGCATTTGTCTTACATGAGTGTTATTTGTTTTAGTCTTTCCTGTTCTATATCAATGTTTAAACTAATCTAAAAGTGGTTTTTTGCTCATTTTTTCTTTAGAGTTTTATAAGAGTGAGGTGATCAAGAATTCTCTGGTAAGTTACTTTAATATTGAAACCTTTCCTTTTAAAAACTGTGTATTTACTGCAGTAGATTGATTTCTGTCCTAAACACCAGCACTGTTAAATGTGTATTTCCACTCTTCAGTTCTTGTTGGAGTATCCCATTCTCCTTTTCAGGTTCTCACAGGGGCTGGGGTAATGAGTTGCTGACTAGTAGGAATGTGTGTTGGTTTTAAGTCTTTTGGTCCTCTTGCAAGGTAGAGCACTCCGAGGACAGGGTGTTTGCATGTGAAAACTTCAAATTAGGCTTTAAAATATACATTCATCTTCAATATTAAGAACACCAAATAGGCCGAGTACCATTAGCTGTGTTTTTACTGGTTTAAGTCATTTCAGTATCTGAGATTTGTATGTGCCATAACTCAGGTTTGTTTGCAGTTCATCTCTTTGTTTGCTGTTCTTGGTGTTAACAGAAATAGGTGCTTTTATTTAAATGTCTATTCAAGAAGCACTTGTATGTTACTTGGGGTGTACAGATTCAATAGAAGCTCAGGTTGTGCAGTGGTGTAGAAGCTGAGGCCCTGTTTGCAACACCCCAAACAAAGGGACAGTCAAACAGTATTGCGCTGATTTCTTTGACCGTATCTCTGTTGTAGAAGTGAATGGTAAGGAATATATACCTGCACATGTGCACATGTACATTCTTTGAATAGCTATAAGAAAGTGAAGTTGAAAGCATCTTAGGGTTTTTACATTTCCCATTTTGGATCAGTGAAGGGCCCAGAATTGATCAGGTTCTTACAGCAGATGAGGAGTAGATGTCTCTCTGGGTGGAGGATGTTGCAGATACTGGGTAAAGGAGTTTGAAAGCCTGCATGAACAAGATAGACCAGTGCCAGTTATAGCCCATGAGCTGTAAATGCTTTGAAAAGTGCCTGGATGGAGAAGCAGCTCTCTACATCCTCAAGCCTTACTTATCCAAGAGACAAGTTCCATGAGACTTCAGGATTTTGAGGTCTGCCTGTTCTAAATCAGGACAGGGAATGACAAAAAGGGAATCTAACCAAAGGCAACATGAGGTGGAATGTCACAAATGTAAATCAAAGACGTCTCGAGCAAATTTCATACGTTGTCTATGGGTATTTATTAAAATGGTATTTTTGTGCTACCAAATATCCCTTCTCCTTAGGAAAACTCCATGAATGTATTCCTTCTGCAGTACTTCATGGGTGGCTTTGCCCCTCCCTTCTTTTCAGAGGCATCTGACTCTAAATTGCCTAACACCAGTTCAGAGGTGGTTGGCCTGTTCCAAGCTGCTTAAGCACTGGAAGGAAAAGCTTGTTGTATAATGGGACGGTGGTGGGTTCCCACATTTGTTTTGGAGGAGTTACCATTTCTGGGTGTAGCAGAGGAGGGAGATGTGTATAAAAAGCTCTTTCCCATTTTAGGACACCTTATGATTTATGGCCTGTGGAAGCCCTAAAGTCAGTATCTGTCTCTTGGCACTTGTAGTGTTGGATTGTCTTGGTTGCTTCTTGGCCAGTTACAACAGTTCCATAAATCTTTAGCTCTGTGTTATCAGAGATGAGTGAAAGTTCTTGGAATGCCTCACGTTTGCAAATCGGAGTTCTAGGGGAGTAGGTATTAGCAGTTTAGTATACTGGCTTTATAAAGCTTGAGATGCAAGTCTGCTCTCTTGGGATGAAGAGGAGCTCTTGGACGCAACATGAGGATTGCCATCAGCAGCAGTCAAGGAGGAGAAGAATGTGAACAAACATGTCAATAACGCAAACTGAATTATTCAGGAGTAGAATAGTAGCCTTTCTAACTTCTGCAATGTAAACTGTACTCAGAAGCTCAGTTTTAACTTGGAAAGTCACTTCCACTTGTGAAGTTCCTGATTTGGCTCAACTGAATGAGTAAATTCTGAGTGAATTCTTCAACATTTCATAATGGAAGGAAGCAGAGCCCACTCTGAGTTTCTGAAGTACTTTATAACATGGAGCTTTTAACCCAGGGATTCTCTGTAGAAAACAGGATAAGGAAGCAGCAGAGCCTGTTGGCTTCAGCCGTGTGTGAACCTTGAAATAGCTGGTGTTTGTTATTCATATGTATATATGTCTATATTTAATGTTTGACATGGACTTCACTATGTCCTGCATTGTTTAGTTTGAGTTGGTTTTATCCCCCTTTACCCACAGAATCCAACATGGAGGAGTTTGGACTTTGGGATAATGCCTGATCGTCTCGATACCTCTGTCTCCTGCTTTGTTGTGAGGATCTGGGGTGGCAAGAAGGAGCACTTCCAGCTTTTGATTGAATGGAAGGTCAATCTGGATGGGTTGAAGTACTTGGGCCAGCAGGTAATGTGAAAACAGTTTATTCTCAACTTCTTCCTGAAGGAAACAAGATATCTGGATGAACAAATACATGGAAAGCTAAAAAGGGAAATGAACGCGTTTGATGGGCATGTTTTAAAGTTTGAATTGCAGACATTCATGCTAGTTTACCTCTGAGCTTTAAATCTCAACTGTTTTAAGGCACCACTGTTGACTGAGCCTCTCAAATGGTAATGGTTTAAATTGCAGTGCTTCACTTCAAGGAAGAGGTGTTGTGATTATATGTATACTTCATAGAATTCCAGCCTGGTTTGGGTTGGAAGGGACCTTAAAGCTCATCAAAGTTCCAGCCCCCTGCCATGGGCAGGGACACCTTCCACTGGAGCAGCTCCAGGCCCCTGTGTCCAACCTGGCCTTGAGCACTGCCAGGGATGGGGCAGCCACAGCTTCTCTGGGCACTCTGTGCCAGCGCCTCAGCACCCTCACAGGGAAGAGCTTCTGCCTAAGAGCTCATCTCAATCTCCTCTGGCAGGTTAAAGCCATTCCCCTTGGCCTGTCCCTGCTTGCTCTTACTAAAATGTTTGTGTATATGACAGTTTTAATCCATTCACATAGCAATGAGAAACCATCAAAGCTCTTCAGTCCAAGGAGATTACTCTGAGATCTGTTTTATTCTGGGATTTGTATATTACTCATTGCCTTTTGAAAGAGGTGAAAAATGAGGTGTGTTCTGAATTGTGGAGCCTATAGTAAAAGTGGCTCAGAGAGAAACCCATGTCACATAAATAATAAACCCACTAAATAAATACAGTGACTTTTGAATCAAACAGCTTGTTCTGATTCCAGTGGGTGCTTTTTGATTAATTGGGAAGTCCTTCCCTGTGAGGGTGCTGAGGCGCTGTCACAGGGTGCCCAGAGAAGCTGTGGCTGCCCCATCCCTGGCAGTGTTGAGGGCCAGGTTGGCCACAGGGGCTTGGAGCAAGCTGCTCTAGTGGAAGGTATCCCTGCCTGTGGCGGAGGGTTGGAACCGGATGAGCCTTAAGGTCTTTTCCAGCCCAAACCGTACTGTAATTCCATGATTTTGTCTGCTATGACCAGAGAACCATCATTTTTAGTAGTATCATTACATATCTTTATGTGCAAGCTAATTAAGATTTATTTCTCTGATTGGTTTCTTAGTCTCCTTATTTTCGTCAGCTGGAAATTGCAGCAATAGGAAGGATGCTCTGGCCACTGTTTCTGATTTCACAGTAGAATCGCTGAACATACTCAGTGCCATATTAAACCTGTGAAACAAATGCATTTTCTATGGATAAATTCCATTCTCACTTAGTTTTCCTGTGCTTCTAGAATTGCAGGTGCTGAAAACTGCTTTTGACTGTCAGAGCATTCCATGCTTGTGTGCTGTACATGCTCTGGAAAGTCATAGTTAGGTGACTGAAATGATTTTTTTCCTTCTCTTACAGATACATGCAAGAAACCCCAATGAGATTATTTTTGGTCTCAATGATGGTTACTACGGAGCTTCATTTGAGCAGAAGGTAAGGGCATCTTGGTACTTATGGCTTGTCGGTACTGCTGACAAGCTGAAATTGAACTTGGAAACTGACGTTTTCACACTTAAATACACACAAATGCTTCATTTTGAGAAGAAACACTTTTTTTTTGACATAACAGAGGAGCACTGTTACTTTGCCTTTGTGGTGTGGACATCTGAGCTGTTTGGGAAGGCAGAGGTTGGTATTTTAAGTCCAAAACCCCCTTGTTACTGGAAATAAGACTGTATTCTTTGAAGCAGAAGTTGCATTTAAGCATAGAACATTCTGAAGTGGTGTGGTTTTTTAAGACTCATTTTCATGGCAAATAGAAAAGCACATGAAGTTTTAATTATCAGTTTTAAAACTGGAGTTTGTAGCTCTTAAGTAGGAATCTGTTTGCTCCATGTTGCCACTGTTTCACACCATGGTTTTTGTTCTCCAAAGCCTCCACTGGACTGTTTGTGCTTATTCAGCCAATATTGTGGCTGCAGCCACATTAATTCCTGTGGCAGTGCTGATTACTACATTGATGCTGAAAAAAGCTTAAACTTACCCATAGCTAATACCACAGCTGATAGGTGGCTGGGTTTTTCTTAATCCCAAGTTGCCAGTGGCAGTGTTTTGGTATAGGTAGGTTGTATAAGGAGTCTCTGGCTGGAAAGTAAATGACTCCTTGATGCACAGCTACAGTTTCTGCATTAGCCACAACCAGCAAGTCCAGTCTTGTGGGGGTTTGAGTAGAAGTGATGGCTTTATAGTCAGCAATGTACAGATCAGATAGTAGGAAGAAATCCTTCACTGTGAGGATGGCAAGACACTGGAACTGGTTGCACAGAGAAGGTATTCAGCTGGGAGAAGAGAAGGCTTCAGGGAGACCTTAGAGCAGCTCCAGTGCCAAAAGGGGCTCCAGGAAAGCTGGAGAGGGGTTTTGGCCAAGGGCCTGTAGGGACAGGCAAAGGGGAATGGCTTTAAGCTGCCAGAGGGGAGACTGGAGATGAGCTCTTAGGCAGAAGCTGTTTCCTGTGAGTGTGCTGAGGCGCTGTCCCAGGGTGCCCAGAGAAGCTGTGGCTGCCCCATTGCTGGCAGTGTTGAAGGCCAGGTTGGACACAGGGGCTTGGAGCAAGCTGCTCTAGTGGAAGGTGTCCCTACCTGTGGCAGAGGGTTGGAACTGGATGAGCTTTAAGATCCCTTCCAATGCAAACCAGTCTGGGATTCTATCATACGGTGCCTCTGTTGCAATAGGATGCATAATTGCAATGTATAGGTCACACGATTATTTAGGTGGAACTTTATTTTTTTGTGGGAAAGAATGTGCTACATGGCCTGTGGCCAATGCAGTTGTGTCAGGAGATGTTGACATGCGACTCTGCATTTCAACATGTTCTATATGAAAGCAGCCTGTTGAGGCAGGGGGTGTGCAGGAATTGTGGTACTCTGAGTGTGGCTGCATCACTTGGAAAATCAGCTGATGGATGGATCAGCTGGAGTTAGTGCACGCACTAAGATGAGCGCCTGTTTTCCTACAATCCATGAAATTTGTTACAGTACTGCTGGTGGTTTGACCTGCTTGGAATTCACTTTATCATGTGAAGAGCCAGTTCCGAGTCTGGGGTGCTTCTAGGAGTTTGTGTGACTGTGATACAGAATAACTCAATATGTGATCTTTGCAGCATGAAGAATTGCTCTTTGTCACTGTTCGAATGCCTCTTGTGCAGAGTGTACCCTTTGGTTGCTTAAGAATGATAGAAGGGTTTTTCTGTAACTCCCAGAAACTTGTTCACATCTTTCACAACTGAGATTGCTTTGATCCTTTAAACGTGTTTCAGCTTGGAGAAGGAGTAGAGCTTTATCTCATGTCACTGAACAGGCTCTCAGATCTGAGCCTGAGGAATGGCAGCCCTCTAAACTGCATCCTTCAGTATTTCTGCGTGTGGAATCTGTGCAGTAATGGATTATAAAGGTCAGGAAACCACACTCTCTGTTTAGAGCACAGTTTAAGTGATAGGTCACTAACACCTTTATAGGTAAGTGCTGTTACAAGCCAGGCTTGAACTTGGTTTTATTACCATCATACACTGTTTCTACCTACTGCACATAAAACTGTGTGAAAAGAGATTTAAAAGACATTAAATGCAACATTATTTGTTGTCCTACCGAAAGTGCATGTCAAGATGGAGGAGGTTTTGATTCTTAAATTAACATCCTTTCTTTGCCTTAAGGATCACTCAGGTACCCTGAAGAGCAGTCTTCTCCAGGTGGATCAGAACTGTGTTCGTAACTCGTACGATGTCTTCTCTTTGCTTAGGTAAGGTGTTGGAGAATATTCTATGTGGCTGTTGGTAACTTCTTTAGCATGTGTATAGAAGGAGCCTTTCCAAGTATAAAACCAGCTCTTCTGGATTGGAATGTGCAAAGGAGATATCCAGGTAGTGCTGATGTACCTCTGGTAGCAAGGAGATGGGCCTTGAGTGTGTATGTTCCTTGGCTTCTGCCATGTAGATGCTTTAGTGCTCTGACCTGGAGCTGGCTGTGGAAGTAGGCTGTGGGCTTGCCTTGAGAATGTTATGATCATGAGTTTCTTTGTCCTGGTTTCAACTGGGATAGAGTTAATTTTCTTCCTAGTAGCTGGTGCAATGCTGTGGTTTTCACCTCGGATGAGAACAATGCTGGTAACACACTGATGGTTTAGTTGTTGCTCAGTAGCACTTACCCTGATCAAGGACTCTTCATTCTCTCATGCTCTGCCAGTGAGGAGGAGCACAGGTAGCTGGGAGGGAGTAGAGACAGGACCCCAGACCCAAACTAGCCAAAGGGGTATTCCATCCCACAGCATGTCATGCCCAGGATAGAAACGGGGGGAGCTGGCTGGAGGTTGCCGATCACTGGGTATCTGTTAGCAGGTGCTGAGCAATTGTATTGTGCATCACTTGTGTTTATTATTTATTTCTTACTTTTGTTTTTTTCCCTTTATTATTTATTATTATTATTACTGCTATTATTATTGTACCTTATTTTAATTATTAAACTGCTCTTATCTCAACCCAGGGATTTTACATTTCCTCCAAGCCTCCTGCCCATCTCACTGTGGGGTTGTGTGTGTGAGTGGCTGCCTGGTACTTAGTTACCAGCTGGGGTTAAACCACAACAGCCCCGTTCTGTTCTCCTCAACAACATTAAAACTTAACCAAATTAGAACTGGAGAGGGAGGGAAGCAGCTTGCCCAAACTTAACTTGGTAGACTGATGCTGTAGTTGGAACAAAACAGCTACACACCTAAGTGTGTGTGGTTTGTGTCTCTTTAAATGTTGAATTTGAATTGAATTTACCTTTTTTCCACCTTATAATCCAGGAAATAGGCACTGCACAAAGTCAGGACCCAGTTACTCTAACACTTGTGTGGTTTAAGATGAGTATGGTGACTGCAGTTTTGGGTGGCTACTTAGGTGTCAGGTGGTGAAACCCACAAAATACTAGCGTAAAGGTGAATAAAAAGGTCTTTTTCAGATTTGCTTTAATTAAAACAGCTCAAGAACATTATGTGTGGGAAAATAAGAGATTTTAAACGCTTGTCAATAGATGGGTTTTGAGGAGTTCAAAAGGCATTTAACAAGACAGGTTGATGACTTCAGTTCTACAGTAATAGCAATAGATGTGCTACAGAGGAAACCCTTGAGAAGGAAGCGTTTCATATGCTTTCAAGTCTTTGGAAAAATACCTTTGTGTTTCTATCAGTTGTAATAAAAGTTGGATGCCTTTGGTACTATTAACAGTAGGTGTCACTGTTGCTCGCGAAGTGGAGGCAGTGATGGAAGATGTTAACTCTATGTTGCCTATTCAGAAGTCTTTGTCTTATAAGCTCTCTTAAAACTCAAATGTGCTGTTTCTTGGTTGTGTAAAGCAGGTTTGAACCAACAGCTGCATTCTAAATGTCTGTCTCCTGTACTTTTAGTGCAAAACAACGTGGGGGTGTGTTACAAACTTCTGGTTGCGTTCTGGCGCAGTCTGATAGAGGAGAACTCGGCTACCACCTAACATTAAGTCTTTGTTAAATGGAATAGAATGTGTGCTGGTCAGTCCTGATTGCTTCATTGATGTGTTTTAGTGGGTTTCCCACATTTCCTTTGCATTTCTTTGTAGTATGAGGCCCGCTCACGCTATTACACCAGCTGGTCATGACTTGACCAGCTTGAGCCTGTCTGAGCCTGTCTAACCCTGTCTAATCTGAACTGTGGTCCTCCTGAAAGTGTCTATCATAAAGCTAACAAGAAGTGAAGATGTCAGCTTTGCTAAAGCTCTGCTTGCTGGATGCTGTTTGGAAACCTCAGTACTGAAGCTGTGCACTTTGTTTGGTCTTGGGAAGGTTCATGAGAGCCCAGACTTCGTCTCTTGTGGTTTCTAGGTGTGCTGTTGGGTGTAGCTCTTGTTCAGCCCTGCCTCTGAGCTGAGACATTCCCTTTTTGCTTTGTCCTAAAAGGAACAGGTTTTTTTTTATCCAGGCCTCACCACCAGGCCTGCTGCTGATTATGTCTCAGGGAATTCTACATATCCTGTAGGAGCACATCTTGCACTGTCTAGTTCCATCAGAAGTTAGCAGTTATCAGTTGTGACCATTTCTAGCTGCTCTTTTTGCCTGTTTCCTCCTTTGCCTCAGCTCCTGAAGAGCCTTCTTAGCTAAGTCTAGAATCCTTTCTGTGGATTTCTATGGGTCCAAACTGAAACAGGGGAAGTTCGGGTTGGGTATAAAGAAGTTCTTCCTTGTGAGGGTACTGAGGCATTGGCACAGAGTGCCCAGAGAAGCTGTGGCTGCCCCATCCCTGGCAGTGCTCAAGGCCAGGTTGGACACAGGGGCTTGGAGCTACTCCAGTGGAAGGTGTCCCTGCCCGTGGCAGGGGTTGGAGCTGGATGAGCTTTAAGGTCCTTTCCAACCCAAACCATTCGATGACTGTTCTCTCCCCCATTAGCTCTGCTGTTCTACAGGTGCACTTTCTCTACTGCTGCTTGCCTTTGCATTAACCTTAAACCACTGGTGATAGTGTTTATTTCTTTTAAAGCAATCTCTAGTCTCTTCTTGTCAGGTGTCCCTTTGCTCCTACCAAGCATGTTGGTTCCCATCTCCTCCAGCTCAAGTCCAGGCTTGAGTAATGATCCTGTGAACTCTTTCCAGTGATGGTTTTCGTGTGAGCATGTTCCATTTACAACCTGAAGAGAGAGATGGGCATAATTTGAGTTGTGATTCATTTGACAGGACATGTACTTGGGGAGGAAATGAATCTCTGTCTGCCTGCTTCTGTCCATTGGCTGTAAAGAGAATAGGGAGGTGTCTGTGCTGTAAAGGTTTGCATCTGGTCACATAAATCCCACGTTTTGAAGACTTTCTCATGATATGATTCTTGTCTGTAGTAAAAATTCACGAGCTGCACATGTGGTTTCCTAATGCTTCCATGGGACATGTGAATATGAAGAACAGCTTTGTACTGGTTTTGCTTAAACTCCTTAAAACCAGGAAGCAAATCCTAGTGGTGGTGGTGCCTGTATCCCAGTTATTCCAATGGCATCATTCTGCCAGGTGGGGTCAGCTGAACAGTGTGGAAATCATAGAAGGGTTTGGGTGGAAGGGACCTTAAAGCTCATCCAGTTCCAGCCCCCTGCCATGGGCTACGAACACCTTCCACTGGAGCAGCTTACTCCAAGCCCCTGTGTCCAACCTGGCCTTGAGCACTGCCAGGGATGGGGCATCATCATTGTGTGAGATGAGCATCTGAGAGAGGTTTTACCTCTGCCCTCACCTCCTGAAAAACTGCCAAATGAGAACTTCTATGGTCAATCTCTCCAACAAACCTGTTTTTTAGGGGAAGAAATGATTGAATTTTTGTTTTTCACTGTCTCAGAAGAAGTGAATAGCTAAAACTCATGAAGCTTGTGAATAGGCCTTAATGAAAAGCACGTGCTTGGCTCAAATTCTAGTTGATTTAAAGAAATTAGTTAGGAATGCCAGAGCGTGTGAACAGTAGAAAATGGTTTGAGTGTCGGATGAAAGTCGTGCCTGTGTGCTCGGATGCTTAATGACTCAGATTTACAAGTTCATTAAGCAGGAGGAAAAGTTTAAGTACCCACAGAGCTGAGCTTTACGCAAGGGAAGTTCTCGGTGCCTCTGCAGCTCGTGAACCTTGTTTTGGGGCAGGAACAAGATCCTCAGGCAGATGAAGACAGGCTGAGAACATTGGGGCTGTTCAGCCTGGAGCAGAGAAGCTGCATGGAGACCTCGGAGCAGCTACAAGGATGCTGGAGAGGGACTCTTCATCAGGGACTGTAGTGATAGGACAAGGGGCGATGGGTTTAAACTGGAACAGGGGAAGTTTAGGTTGGATATAAGGCAGAAGTTCTTCCTGGGAGGGTGTTGAGGCGCTGGCCCAGGGTGCCCAGAGAAGCTGTGGCTGCCCCATCGCTGGCAGTGTTGAAGGCCAGGTTGGACACAGGGGCTTGGAGCTGCTGCAGTGGAAGGTGTCCCTGCCAGTGCAGGGGTTGGAAGCTGGATGAAGCTTTAAGCTTCCTTCTAACCCAAACCGTTCTATGATTGTATGAAATGTAGTGCTGCTAAGCAGTTGTTCATGCCATATAGAAATGATAAATGTTCTCCCAGCCTTTTGTTTTAAAAAGGGCTTGACAAAAATGAGCCACCCCATTGGAAAACTAAAAGGTTGAGGTTTTGTTCCTTGGCCATCTTGTCAGATTTCCTGAGGAGAGGTCACTTAAAGGCATTCTAAATATTATGTTGCTGGTGGTAATAGGTTAGAGAGTAACATGTTTCACCTTTCACTTCACACTCAGGATGGGCCAGATTCATCTGAGGTCATGTTCTGGACATGTCTCCATAATCAAGCTCTCAGCACGTTTGCAGCACTAATGGGAATAGGTTTATATTTAGGATTCTCTGAGTTTTCTCTCCTTTCTTTAAATAGTGAAAAATAGACCTTTCAGTATGAAGTGGTGTTGGGAAGATGGGATGTGCTGGCAATTGCTAAAGAAGGGCTTAAAATCCCATAGATTAGAATTCTACTTCTGTTCCTAAGTATAAAAGCTAGTATGTTGCCTTCTGCAACAACTTCTCATGGTATTGTGACAGAACAATTAGCCTGCTATTAGTTTGTATGCTTCTGTGTATGTAAGTGCCTCAAATCCTCCCAAATTCTGCCTGCAGACAGAAAGTGCTCTAAGAATTAGTGAAACCTGGCCCTTTGAAGGTTTGTTTCCTATGTTTTTCTCTCTTCAGTCAAAAACTGCATTCTCTGTGGTTTAACCATTTCTTCAGCAGCATGGATGGCATACTTGTGCTCTTTAGCCAGCCAGTAAGTGCAGATTGAAAGCATTTTGGTTGTGTCCGGAGCTGCATCAAAAGGAGTGCGACCAGAAAGTCGCAGGAGGTGATCCTCTAGTGGAAGGTGTCCCTGCCCATGGCAGGGTGTTGGAACTGGAGGAGCTTTAAGGTCTCTTCAACCCAAACCAGTCTGGGATTCTATGATGATAAACCCACAGGTGAGTCATGCAAAGCTGTTCTGGCTTCTGAGCTTCCCTGAAGTTTCTCTGTTTTCATCCTCATCTCCATGAAAGAAGTGAGGCTGTGCAGTGGGTGGGATTCAGCCTCCAGCCTCTGCAGTTCTGACTGCATGGGGATAGAGTGTGGCTCTTCTCTACCCTGTTCCTTTCAGTGTGCTGGTACTTGCATAGAGATAAAAGTAGGATAGGAAAGCTTGGTTTAACTTTTATGTTAAATACACACTGCCTGACTCTTTCATTTGTAGCTTTTTCCTTTGCTGTCCTTTCCTCACAAAGGTTCCCAACTTATAAATGCCACCAAAGCCTTTCTGAACACTGTAGTTATGGATGTTCATGCAGTAGGAAGAGTGCCACATGCTGAGAAGATGACACTCGTGTGTGGCAGGAGAAGGTTATCACCTTTGATGCTCTTGCAGTGCCTTGCTTTTGGTTTTCCTATGAGTATCTCAGTAGTCAAATTGCTGGCTCTCAAATTGCAGACCTTCAGACTTTAATCCTGTTGCTGTTCCACCACCGTCTCCCAGCAGATACAGATATACACCATCTCAAGCCTGGAATGGGCAGTAGGATTCCTCTTAGCCTGACTTGTGCTTTTAAATCAGTAAGTTCCCCCGCTAAACCTCCCCTTCAGCTAGTGACAACTGTGATTGCTTTCCTGCAGTGGCCAGCCTGGATGTTTCTAAACTAGGAAGCATTTCCACCTGGAAGACTTGGCTCTTTGTGCTGTGTAAGCAGCCAAGACAAGGCAGGCATCCCCTTGGCTTGGGACATGAAACCCCAGGTGGCCCGAGGCCAACACAAATAAACACAAACTGTAATGGGACCTCTTGAGTGCCTCTGTATGCTTCAATAAGCAGCACTCGGATAGATGAACCCTACAACAAGTGTCATCTCTCTTGGCCTAAAACCCACAGGGATTGGAATCGTAGGGTAGTATCTTCCTGGGATGGACACTGGGATCTGAATTTTCTGAAGAGGTTCCTTAGGGATGTTTATCTATGGAATCAGACTTTATGGACAAATCCGTTCCCAGGCATTTTACTTGTGTGGTGCAAAGCTGTATGGAAACTGAGGCTAATCAGTCATCACAAGAGTCAGTTTACAAGCCTGACTTTTGCCCAGATCTGTAGAAGGGAATACATGGGTCACAGCAAGTTGAAACAGTCCATGAAGCATGGGAGAGAGGTGGGGGTTTTGTATGTTAACTGCAGGATTAGCAGTCCGCTGCTGCTGCATTTATCTTCAGCTTTCCTGGTACACCATATATAATGAAACACCTTATGGTGGCAGATCTTTAGCCTAAGCATGATAGGCACATTGCTGGCTCTTGATCAAATTTGGGTTTGGAGCTCTGCTTAAAAGAGGAATGACACAGAGCTGTCATGCAGAACTTCATAAATAGCTTTATTCTGCTGCTTTACTTGTGCTGGTGTGTAGAAGACTTTATCAATGAAGTAATGTTCAATGAGATTAGAAGTCATAGAATCAGCTTGATTGGAAATGCCCTTTCAGCTCATCCAGTCCAACTATTCCCCAGCACTGCCAAGGCCACCACTGACCCATGGCACTGAGGCCTCGTCTCCACGGTGTGTGAACACTCTCAGGGACGGTGACTGCAGCCCTGCCCTGGGCAGCAGTTCCAATGCTGAGCACCCTCTGGGGCAGGAATTGTTCCTCAGCTCCATCTAACCCTGCCCTGGTGCAGCTTGAGGCCGGTTCCTCTTGTCCTAAATCCTCACGTTTATGCCCTTTGGGAATTGGATTTGCGTGTAACTTACCTTTGTACTATATAGACTGTCTTGAATGTGATTCTGTTTGTTGCCCTGACTTGTCACAAACTGATAAGCATCAGTGTAAAGAACAAAAAGCAGCTTCCTTTTGTTGTTTGTCACAAACACATCTGTTCCTTGGGTAAAACAATCGAGCCATAAACCCACCCCAGAGCTGGAGTCGAGTCTGTGACTTGGAATAAGAGGGTTAGAGACAGCTCAGGTTTTGTGACTTCCTTTCTGCAAAACGTGGTTTGTGCTTCACATGGAGACTCCTCTTCCATGCCTGCCCTGTGTGTATTGAACGTGATCTGGAGAAGAGAAGGCTGTGTGGAGACCTCAGAGCAGCCTTCCAGGATCTGAAGGGGGCTATAGGGATGGTAGGGATGGACTCTTCATTAGGGACTGTAGTGACAGGACAAGGGTAACTGGGTTCAAACTGAAACAGGGGAAGTTCAGGTTGGAGATAAGGCAGAAGCTCTTCCCTGTGAGGGTGCTGAGGCACTGGAATGTGTTGCCCAGAGAAGTGGTAAATGCCCCATCCCTGGCATTGTTCAAGACCAGGCTTGGACAGAGCCTTAGGTGCCATGGTTTAGTGTGAGGTGTCCCTGCCCATGGCAGGGGGCTGGAACTGGATGAGCTTAAGGTCCTTTCTGACCCAAACCATTCTATGATTCTATCTACCTGCTACGTATCTCCTCATGCTGGAGGCCAGGACCTCCCCTGCTGCCAGCCTGCCAGCCGTGTTTAGTCCTTTCCTTCTCCATTTACACATAGCTCAAAGCATCCACTGCTGAGGTGTCCACATGGATTTGGTTATCCAAAAGGTTCATTGGAGTCTTACGCATGTAAGACTCAAACCTGTGTGGAAGGATGATGTGCCTGTGCTTCGGCGGCACTGTCTTGTTTGAGTTTCTTACAGCACTGGCCTCTCATAGAGCTTTAATGCCCTAAATGAACAAGTCAGACTCGCATGTTCTTCCCCTCTTACTCCCTACTGTCTTCTCTCACCTTTTGACAAATTGGAGCTATGGGTTGCTGAGGAAATTGGGAAAGGGAGTGAAAGATCAGGAGCTTTAACTTGTTCTTGTGGGAAAGCAGATGTAGCAAATGATGGTTTAAAGGGCTGTGTTAAAAGTGTGTTATAGCTGGCTGGCACTCGCCGTAATCTCATTTCTGGGCTGATACAGAGTAATGTATGTTCCATTTTTTATATTTAATAGGAAAGTCTTGGATTACTTCTTTAATAATAGGTTTGGGTATTTTCCTTCTAGGATCCTGCATCTTACTTATTGCCAGAAGTGTTCTGTTCTCTCTTCTAAATCCCTGGTAGTAATTCTCAGTTTAAATTTAGGCTCATTGTAAACTAAGGTTGTTCTGGCAACTACAAGCATAGGAGTTTATTTCTCTTGTGAGAAGTAGCTGGAGTATGGGACTGCTGTAATTAATGGATGTATTTACGGCTTAAAGTTGTGTCCATGAGCAATCCAGATGTGGCTGATAGAAGCAAAGAGCTATTCGGAGTGTATGATAGACCTACAAAATCCTGTATCAAATGTCCAATAAAGCTGAGAGTCTTTCATTAATGTAAATCTAAGCATATGTTAGCTTAAGAGGCACAACTGTCTCTACATCCAGCTTTCAGGTTTATAAAGACTGCAGCCAGGAATGAACTTGCTGTATAAACTAGTAAATCACCAGGCTGATTCATGGCCAAGAGGGACATCTCAGTTGCAGGATACAGCGTGTTTCCTAAAGGAAAGTGCTTCAGCTGAACCTTCGAACACTGCAAAGCTGAAAGAGAGCAAACATGTTGTTACAGCACATTCCCCAGTTGTAAAGTCAAGTTGTGTTGGACCACTGCATTGTGGAAGCCTGGGAAGTCAGGAAGACTGCTCCTTCTTGCAAACAAGACATGGCTGGTATTGCAAAGAAATCCTATGTTAATAGTGAAGAAGTCCAAAACATGGCAAGTTCTTTTTCCATTCCAAGTCAGCACCCAGGTTGAACTGATTGGCAGAGCATCGTACACTAGAATTGCTTCAAATCTTACAGCCAAGGTAGGAAGTAGAGGTTTGCTAGTGGGGGAAGGAAATAGTTCTGTCAAACTTAAAAAGCCTTAAAGAGTTACCCTAAATAGCCCAAATTTCAGCTACTTGGGATCTAGCATGTGGGGAGATGCTGAGCTTTACCTACTGGGTCTTCCTACATCAAGTAGGGATGCGACTTTTATTGGTCTTGGCTTACAGTACCTGGCTAATGCGTTTGCATCTATCCCACTAAACCTCCAAAGGAAGGGAGAGTGTCTTGT
Source organism: Myiopsitta monachus (assembly GCA_017639245.1). NCBI lineage: Eukaryota > Metazoa > Chordata > Aves > Psittaciformes > Psittacidae > Myiopsitta > Myiopsitta monachus. Next base: position 96,093,492 of record CM029919.1, on the reverse strand, counting down.
TTCCTCTTAATCTCTCCACCTCAGAAAAGAAGGTAATGGGAGAACAAAAGTAGAACATCAACTTCATGCATCTCCACCTCCAGTCTCTGAGAGTTATAAGGAATGTTAATGTCTGCTTTGCTTTCCAGTTCTTTCTCAGGCAGCAGCAAACTCACCTGAGGTTGGACCATTGCACAGCAGCTCTCGGGGGCCCCCAGCAGCAGTAAATCTATCCCACTTAATGTTCCATGTTCCTCTGGTGCTGGCTGACAATGGCTGTGAGCTGCTGCAGAGCCACCAGAGCAGCCTGCTGACCCAGGGTGATGACACTGTTGGCTAAGCTACCCCTTGAAGAAGGCTTGAGGCTCTGTTCTGACTGGTTTGGCTTTCCTGACCGCTGAAGGAAGTCTGGTAGCAAGCCAGTGGCCTCTTAAAGCCCTGAATTAGCTCTTGAAGTGCTATGGAAGTGCTAATTTTAATAAGAAGTAATAAAAATAGCCCTCTTGAACAACGTAGGAAGAATCCTGCATTGGCTGATAGCACATAGTTTATGCCATCAGTTGGCTAATTGTTGCCAAGTACTAAACCAATCCAGATTGTATTCAAAGCACACTTTAGGCTGTAGTGTTAGGCTTGCATTCAGACTAGAAATGGGAAAAATCTGTGGTCAATTAGCAATGCACTTTCTCTCCATTCACTACATATATATTTTAATGTAGATTTATGGCCTCATCTTGATCTCCATTCATGGGTACAATCATAACTGCATCCACCAAACTGTTGCGCGTGCAGATACGATGGCAGGAACACCTTCCACTGGAGCAGCTCCGAGCCCCTGTGTCCAACCTCGTCTTCAACACTGCCAGGGATGGGGCAGCCACAGCTTCTCTGGGCACCCTGGGCCAGTGCCTCAGCACCCTCACACAGAACAGCTTCTGCCTAAGAGCTCAGCTCAGTCTCCCCTGTGCAGGTTAAAGCCATTCCCCCTTTGCTGATATCCCTGTTGCTTAGTTTGCATTCCTCTTGCTGGATGACCAAAGATTTCCATGTGGGGACCTTTTTGGCTGGGGAAGGGGGATTTCTGCTGATAGCTGCTGCTTTTGTGACATGAATCCCTAAAAGTTTTCATCTTGGAAGGGTTAACTTTGGATGTGGTCATAATCTTACTGTTACCGCTTTAAAGTTCTTGGAAAAACAACGAATATACTGCAGTTGAGTCAACCAGTATCAGTAAGTTTTTTGTCTTGCAGTGTAGATGGTGTTATTTGGCATCAGGGCAGCCAAGTTTTAACTGGGTGGTTTTATTCTTTATATTGCACAATTGATTGGATGATGTTTGGCTTAAAAAGAAAACAGTTTCTTATTAAAACCAGGCTTGATTGCTGAATTATTTTGTGTAGCAGCCTGTATAGGTTAGGAATAGACCTTTGGATACAGATTAACTGAATTGAAGTATTCTAAACTGTGTACTGGTTTGAGGAGTCAGTCTGAGTTGATGTTTGTCCCATATACTTGGGCATGGCTAGAAGAAGTTAGTGACAGGCCAAGGGGAATGGCTTTAAGCTGCCAGAGGAGAGACTGAGCTGAGCTCTTAGGCAGAAGCTCTTCCCTGTAAGGGTGCTGAGGCGCTGGCCCAGGGTGCCCAGAGAAGCTGTGGCTGCCCCATCCCTGGCAGTGCTCAAGGCCAGGTTGGACACAGGGGCTTGGAGCTACTGCAGTGGAAAGTGTCCCTGCCCATGGCAGGGGTTGGAGCTGGAGGAGCTTTGAGGTCCCTTCCAACACAAACTGTTCTATGACCCTGTGAATGTTACTGGCATTGCTTATTCCCTGTTGTCCGTGTATCATCTGCTCTCCGTGTGTTTGCTTGCTGAGCTACTGTCCTCACTCTGCATGAACTGGTGGGTGATGTGCACCGTTGAGTTGGGATGCTGGGGGGAGATGGTGTGAGAAGTAGTAATGCTTTGCAGTTACTCATGTTTGAAGCACGTAGCCTGGTCTAGCTGCATGCATACCATTAAAAACCATTAGCCAAAACCTTCAAATAATAACGCTTATAAATCTGGAAGAGGCTAAAGAGTGTAGAAGGCAGGAGCTGTGTAGCCTCTTCTGTATGCTCTCATGCTTTGGTCCTTGTCTCACAATAAATGTGTAGCCTTACTTTAGTAGAATTAAGCATTCCCGTGAAGAGACAGGGATTAATTTTGGGTGAACGGTGATGGTCATTGAAACAGGCTTGGCCTTTTCATTACATCAGCCTGGCAAAGCACTGATATCATATGGTAGGATACTTGTTTGTGGTTTTGCTGTTCTTATTAGACCTTAGTTATGTCCTTAGCCCAGCAGCAAGGTTTTCTGAAGAGTATCCTTACAGAAGGAGAAGCCATTAATAGTGAAAACTGTGACTGGGAGGAGTAAGCCTGGGTGTGCGTGCCTTAAAAGGCATCGTCTGCAGACCAGCTCTCATTTTATTTAGTAATACATTAATTTCTACTCCATATTAACTTTAATGCCTGTCTTAGACCGGTTTTTGCCACTTTTTTCTTCTACCTGGTTTCTTTTTCCTCATAAATAAGGCAAATAATCAGTTTCCCTTTCACCCTGAAGTCAGGGTTAGATCAGAAACAGTCTTCACCTTTTACACTTCAAGCATGGTTCAGCTCAGAAACCCACAGTTCTGTTGCAGAGGGGTCCGTAGGATATATGGAGATACTAAAGGGTGTTTTGTGCTCCTGGCCTGGGCAGCTGTGTGTTATCTAAAGGATATTTGCACTTTCTAAAGCTGATCTATAACAGTGCCCATGATAACTGTTGTGTGTGTCTTGATATTAAGTGTTAGAACTTGATTACAGAGATTTCCTGTCATGATTATCTGCTCTGTCACCTACAGCTTTGCTTATCAGCTACTATTGCATTTAACAAATGAAAAGGAGATTTGGTGGTTGGTCAGATTTACGCACTTGCTGGTTTGCTTTGGATACTCCTTTATGTGATGATACCTCCTCTAATGCTTCATTTCTAACCGGAAGCTGACATCTGAATTCACATTACTGCTGCTGGGTTTAAGGCAGCCGATGCATTCATCGTGAAGACACGTGTTGGGGAACCTTTACTTCAGCTCTATCTCCTCTTTTCCTCACAGGCTTCACAGAGCCCAGTGTGCAATTAAACAGACTCAGGTAACCGTTCAGAAAATAGGAAGGGAGATTGAAGAGAAGCTGAGATGTACATCGACGAGCAATGAGCTGGTGAGTTTGGGCGTTTAAAACCTCATTCTGCAGGCTTGCTCGAGCATCTGGCTGGTGGTTTGACCGTGAGCTTGTTTTTCTTCACGAGCAATCTTTAAACCTGTCATTTCAAATGGGAACTGCTCTGAGAAGCAGAATGGAATGGATTTGAGATTTGTGTCTGTTAATGGACTGTTTATCCTATTTCTACCTTTATTTTCTGTAACTGCTTTGAAACTGTGAAAGCCTAAATACAGCGCAGTGCACAGGAGAGGTTTATCAGGAGAGCCAAACTTGGAATGATTTAGATACATCTTGACAGGAACCTATGGTGAATTTAGAGGGAGGTGCATCTATTGCCAGTATCTTCTTGCACCCTGCTCCCTTTGGGTGAGCAGAATTCCTGCAGAAGCTGTCACTCAAGTGACACGTTCATTTTAAGCAGGAATTGCATTAGATCTCGCAATAGCTTTTGACAGTTTGTTTTGCCTATCCTCTTCCCCTCTCCAAAAGCATGTAGTGGCATGAGTTCCTGCTTTCTGCCCACAAAGGCTGAGCTCAGGTCAGAGCAGTGAGGTGACAGAGCAAGAGGGACTCAAAGTGACTGTGTGCAGTTCTGGTGGCATCAACGTAAGCAGGACATAGAGCTGTTGGAACAAGTTCGGAGGAGGCCATGGGGATGATCAGGGGCTGGAGCAGCTCCCACATGGAGCCAGGCTGAGAGCATTGGGGCTGTTGAGCCTAGAGAAGAGAAACTGCGTGGAGATCTCAGAGCAGCTTCCGGTGTCTGAAGGGGGCTACAGGGATGCTGGAGAGAGGCTCTTCATCAGGGACTGTAGCGATAGGACAAGGGGTGATGGTTCAGACTGAAACAGGGGAAGTTCAGGTTAGATATAAGGAAGAAGTTCTTCCCTGTGAGAGTGGTGAGGCGCTGGCACAGGGTGCCCAGAGAAGTGGTAAATGCTCTGTCCCTGGCAGTGTTCAAGGCCAGGCTGGACAGAGGGGCTTGGACAACGTGGTCTAGTGTGAGATGTCCCTGCCCACTGCAGGGGTTTGGAACTGAATGTTCTTAAGGTCCTTTCCGACCCAAACCATTCTATGATTCTATGACTTCATTATATTTGTCCTCACTGGCATGTGGCAGGTGCCTTATCCAGGAATGGACAAACATGGGATGTGAAGTTACTTTATTGCTGTGAGGAAGATTCCGGGCTGGAGCTAGGAGATCTTTAAGGTCCCTTCTGTGGCCCTGCTGCCACACTGGTGCTTATACAGGCCAGGATGCTGTTGGCTTCTTGGCTGCCTGGGCACAAGCTGCTCGTGCTCAGATCCATTAAACAGGACCCCCAGGTCCTTTTCCATGAGCAGCTTTCCAGCCACTCTTCCACAATCAGAGCAGAAGAGATGCATCCCAGAGGAGAACACAGCTGAGTTTCTCTCCTTCCAAAGCAGCAAAATGCTTAGGGCCTGTGGTAATCTATGAACTCTGGCAGACACTGGTCTTGTCCTATTTTTTTCCCTTCTCTCCTATCACCCTTTTTGTGGAACTGTTTGTGTGCAGAAAAACTGCTTTATTGTTTAAAGTGTGCTTTTCTTCCAACAGAAAAAGGAGAGTGAATGTTTACAGCTGAAGATCCTGGTGCTACGCAATGAACTGGAAAGGCAGAGGAAGGCCCTTGGTCAAGAAGTAGCCTTGTTGCATAAGGAAAAAAGTACTTTGCATGACAGAGGTAAGTGTAAAAGTGCTGCTATTGCAGATATTCATAATCCACTGATCAGAAGAGTAGTAGCCTTGCTTATAGTCATGGTGACCAACATGAAGGTGCTGTTTTAGGTTGGTTTTTTACCTGCATCTAACGTGCTTCTGCTTTAGCTTTATCTGAAGCTTGCAGCCAGATACAATCTCTTCACTGTCTGTGTTATTATGAATGCTGGACAGGAGATTGTGTTCTCCTGTTTCTAAAGAGCTTCTTACCATGACACGTCTCTAAAGCCATATTAGTGCTTAATTAATCTGTAATGGGAAAATCAGAAGAGCTGCACTGTAATGCAGTAAACAGCACCTTGATGCAGGCACATTAAGGGTTGTTATCATACCTATGATTAAAATCCCATTTTAAGTGTTAGAAGACAAATATCCCTCTTAATAGTGTATAAGTGAAAGGTAACATGCTCAGTTGTCTTGATGTTTCCTTTTACTGGGGAAGTGTCCCAGAGTGGTAAAATCTATGTCAGTGTCTCTTTGGAGATCACCAGAGACCAAGCTACAGGGAAGTTTGATCTTCTTCCAGGGCTTTTAAAACTTAGTTGAGTCTACAGTAATTAATCACTACTAAAAATGAGGGGCTTTGCCATTTACTTCTGCCTCTGAAGAAAGCTGGGGAGGGACTTTTTACAAGGGCCTGTTGGCCTGTTGGAGCAAGTCCAGAGGAGGCCACGGAGCTGCTGTGAGGGCTGGAGCAGCTCTGCTCTGGAGCCAGGCTGAGAGAGCTGGGCTGGGGCAGCCTGGAGAAGAGAAGGCTCCTGAAGGGGAGACCTGAGAGCAGCTCCAGTGCCTAAAGGGGCTGCAGGAAAGCTGGAGAGGGGCTTTGGACAAGGGCTGTAGGGACAGGCCAAGGGGAATGGCTTTAAGCTGCCAGAGGGGAGACTGAGATGAGCTCTGAGGCAGAAGCTGTTTTCTGTGAGGGTGCTGAGGCGCTGTCCCAGGGTGCCCCGAGAAGCTGTGGCTGCCCCATTAGTGGCAGTGTTGAAGGCCAGGTTGGACACAGGGGCTTGGAGCAAGCTGCTCCAGTGGAAGGTGTCCCTGCCTGTGTCAGGGGTTGGAAGGGGAGTAGCTTTAAGCTCCCTTCCACCCGAAACCAGTCTGCGATTCCGTGAATCTCTTCAGTACTGTGGATGTGAGGGGAGCAGGTGTTGAAGAAGAATGAAGTTATGTTGGGTGTATTTGGCTGGTGAATGGTGTGTAATGCATGGAGAGGTGTTCCTCCTCTGCTGTCATTCCTTTGTTGGCAGCATCACATGGAAAACAGGCATCTAAAAGTAAGTGGAGGGTTATTGCCAAAATTTGTGTCAGTATCTACATTTATAAAACTTCAGATAGCCAAGAAAATATTTGATATGATTTTTTTTCCCTCATTCCTCATGTTTAGGAAATGCATTTGAGAGTGAATACCAGAAACTTCGGGAGCATAATGAATCCCTGCATGAATTAAGAAAGGAATGCACTGCCAAGAGGTAACAGGACCGATGCCTTTTCTGCTCTTGGAAAGGAAATACAAGTTTGAGAGCAGGCCATTTGGCTCCTGGCACCAGATTCTTCCTAATGTCACCCCAAAGCCTCTGTTCAGACATATCTGCTATGATTTGTATGTATCTAAAGTGATAATTGAGAGTGGCAAGTCTGGAAGAGAAGAAAACAGATGCTTGATTGCATGTGTAGACTGTGGTAAAGAGTTTTAGGTGTGTTTTAGTGTAACAGAGCTTGAGTAATTAATTGTCATAGGCAAAATATGCTTATATGAGGTGCAACTGAAAATGCAAAGTTACCTTTGTCTTCTGTATTTTTATTGGAGTGGAATTACCTTGCTTTTTTGGGAGAGGGGAGGTGACACTTGGGAAGGTGCAGAAGGAATATGATGGTTTGATACCTTTCCTTAAAGCTTTTTGTGGAAACTAATGGGTTTGGGATCTCTTTCCCCAAAGAGAACTGTTTCTGAAGACACACGCCCAGCAGACTATTCGATGCAAGCAACTGCTGTCTGAGCTTTCCTACATCTACCCTATTGATCTGGTATGGTTTTGACGTTCTGCTTGATGGGAAATGAACCTCCTATTTATCACACTGTGAGCAAATACCATGTTTTATTCATGATGAAACTTGCTCTTCACTCATGCTGGTTTTTCCCAGCTTTTTCTTGGATTTGGTCCCTGGATTGGGACTTATGGGGGTAGGACTTATGCCAACATCTCTCAAATAGTCTCCACTACAAGAGCAGAATAGCTGTGTTTTAATGGATGCTTTCCATTCTGTTTACCATGATCTAAAGTAACCCTGACAGTAAGCTAGCTGAACTGTAATGGAGTGCACATAAACAGATGTCAAAGTAGAGCTCCAAAACCTTTATATAATGAGCTAAGATGAAGCTCTCCTTTTTTCTACTTAGCATTTATTTCTAGATTATATAGAACATATATAATGTATATATACGAACTCACTCAGAGTTTAGTTGAATATTTAGTTTCTTCTCTCAAAAAATGCTTTGCTGGGATGGTTTTTTTTTTGTGCAGGTTTCTGTCTTCTGGATGTTCTTGTTCCGTTCTCATTGTTGGTTTTTTAACCTTACAGAATGATCAGAAGGATTACTTTCTTTGTGGAGTCAAGCTTCCTAATTCTGAAGACTTTCAAGGTAGCTGCATGTTCTTAATTCAGTTGTTACAGTTGACACTGCTCTTAAGCTTCATGGAATTAAATAAACTGATAGGAATGGCTTAGATCCAAATACCTGACTGAAAAGGGGCTAGAAGTAAGCTTATGCATTATTTATTCCCAGTTCCTAGTACAAAGGGGGTTACTGTTGACATTTAGAAAAGTACCTCAGTATTCCAAGGCTCAATACTAGGACGGTGGAGCAGGTTACCCAGAGAGGTTCCAGAGTCTCCACGTGGAGTCTCCATCCTTGGGGATGCTCGGAGCCCAATGGAATGCGGTCCTGTGCAGCCTGCTGTAGCTGATCCTATGCTGAGCAGGGTGGTAGGACTATGCAGTTTCCGGAGGTGCCTTCCAAATGGAGGGATGCTGGAAAATACTTGTCTGACCTAAAATTCCGTTGTGGCTACTGGCAGTCCATAAACCTGGATGGGGCATTGTGCATGAATCCCCATTCAGTTTGCTGTAGCTGCTGGTGAGCTTACCAAATAGGTATCTTGCATAAGGAAGACTTTAAAGCTGGAGTATGTAGAGTATTTTAGAAGTCAGCTTCTAGTTTAACTGTCTGTAGTCATCCTGTTGCAGAAGCAAATATTCTTTTTATTTTCTTCAAATATTAAACCCTAACTATTCTATGATTCTATGTAATACACCTTTCTGTGTAACAGTTGTACAGGTACTGTACATGTGCCTGCATGCAGTCATCTACAGATGTTTCACATGCCATTTGTTTGTACAAATGCTGAATGACTTTAACCTGCCAGAGGGGAGACTGAGATGAGCTCTTAGGCAGAAGCTCTTCCCTGTGAGGGTGCTGAGGCGCTGACCCAGGGTGCCCAGAGAAGCTGTGGCTGCCCCATTCCTGGCAGCGTTCAAGGCCACAGGGGCTTGGAGCAACCTATGGCAGGGTGGTGGAACTGGATGATCTTAAGGTCCTTTTCAGCCCAGGCCATTCTGTGATTCTAAGTTATGCTCTCAGAGCTCAGCATGATTTCATAGTTGTGGCTGAACATCACTATAAGCTTCTTGGAGGGTCCTCTGTTCAGCTGATACTACAGGACTCCCTTGTGCCTCAGAAAGGGTGATTCTCACTTTGCTTGTCTTGGTGTGTTCCCTTATAAAGAACTAAAATAGAGCAAACAGAAAGGAAAAGCCCTCAGAGGCTGAAGGATGTAATTTGAATTGCCAGGCCTGTGTGTATTCCCCCTCAGGTGAAACTTTTAAGGTTGCAACCATATAAGTGTTCAATTGAAAATAATACTTTAAACCAATGGGTTAATCTAAGTTCTTGCAGTTATTGGCAGAGAACAGATTTCATACCCTGGGGTCGGTGTCTCTCAAACTGATCTCACTAATGAACGGGGTTTGGAGGAATGCAGCTTTCCCTGACCCCGGTCATACATGTCAGCTCCATCTCAGACATGCAGAAGGCTTGAGGCTTCGGTTTTGTCTTGGGGATTTTGTTTTGCTTTTCCCATTTCTTCTCCACCCTCCCCTACTCAGCGAGTGTTGAAGAGTCATTTTTAGCTTTGAAAGTGGAAAATTGGAAGGAGAACAAGTTATCACCCGTTTTATATTGCTCCTTAATGGAAGAGGCAAAGCAGTGAAGTGCAAGCAACTGTAAAACAGCCTAAATTTCAGTCTTGCACCTCTTCTTAAGTTATAACTTCTGACAGCTTCATTATTGTATCGTTCTCTGAGCAATAATAATATCTGAAGGGGCCTGCGAGGATGCTGGAGGGGGACTCTTCATCAGGAGTGGAGTGATAGGAGAAGTGGTGATGGGTTCAAACTGAAACAGGGGAAGTTCAGGTTGGATGTAAGGAAGAAGTTCTTCCCTGTGAGGGTGCTGAGATGCTGGCCCAGGGTGCCCAGAGAAGCTGTGGCTGCCCCATCCCTGGTGGTGTTCAAGGTCAGGTTGGACAGAGCCTTGGGTGCCATGGTTTAGTGTGAGGTGTCCCTGCCCATGGCAGGGGGTTGGAACTGGATGATCTTAAGGTCCTTTCAAACCCAAACCATTCTACGATGAACTTGCACTCAGCCTACACTTGGATTCAGCTGGTTATTTAAATAATGGAATCTTTTTGGTTTTGACAGCAAAAGATGATGGAAGCATTGCCGTTGCCCTGGGCTACACTGCTCACTTGGTGTCAATGATATCCTACTTCTTACAAGTGCCACTCAGGTATCCAATAATCCACAAGGGCTCCCGGTCTACAATAAAGGACAACATCAATGACAAACTGACAGAGAAAGAGCGAGAGTAAGTATGTTGTAAATATGCTTTTGTCCTTTGTCAAAACAACAAAAGTCCCTTGGACAGTTCTGCGTAGTCTGAAGGGACACAGAGTTTGAAGTTATTGCTGCTTGACAGGCTGAGAACATTGGGGCTGTTCAGCCTGGAGAAGAGAAGCTGCATGGAGACCTGAGAGCAGCTTCCAGTGTCTGAAGGGGGCTACAAGGATGCTGGAGAGGGACTCTTCAGGGACTGTAGTGATAGGACAAGGGGTGATGGGTTCAAACTGGAACAGGGGAATTTCAGGTTGAAGATAAGGAAGAAGCTCTTCCCTGTGAGGGTGCTGAGGCTCTGGCGCAGGGTGCCCAGAGAAGCTGTGGCTGCCCCATACCCTGGCAGTGTTCAAGGCCAGGTTGAACACGGGCTTGGAGCTGCTCCAGTGGAAGGTGTCCCTTCCTGGGGCAGGAGTTGGAACTTGATGAGCTTTAAGGTCCCTTCCAACCCAAATGAGGCTGGGGCTCTCTGATTCTCTAAAACCTAGTAAAATTAATATTTTAATACAGATTTTAATCAACTGAAAAAGGGCAGTGTAAGCTGTTCCCTACTGTAAGTCAACTTAATTCTCAATGAGGAGTGTTTAACTTGTTCTGCAGTCATTGTCTTTCAACATGTAGCTATGCTATTGTTATTGTTATGCTACTAGGAAACAGGGTCTTGCTGTCCTTAAATTCACTCTCCACATCCTTTCTCCTGTGTTTTGGCATTCTGCCTCTTTCCCACTGTCTTTGCACCTGTGTGCTCTCGTGTAAAAGTAGCTGCAATTGTTGGTTAAGCTTGACTTTAAAGCCTGAAACCACGGAATTCAAAGGAACTTAATGCTGACCATCTGTCAAGGCCAGGTCTGATCCTGTCTGTGTGTGGATGGTGGCAGGGTCAGGAACATTGTTATTCCATAGGAAAGGTTTGCAAAAGTAGGAAAGGAAATGGCTGAGGGGAAATGAATTTATGGAAAGTAGCTGTGTGTGACACAAACCCCCTCTTGTCTTTGGAAATACGCAATCAAAGTATTGCATTAATTCCTAATGATCCAGATCGAGTAGGAAGGGTCTTATTGTGCACAGTTGACAGGATCAGGATGCTTGGAAGTGTCTGATTTCCCTTTGAAGCTTAGTGACCATTGCAAAGCAGACCTTTGAGTTGAAGTCACTGAGGTCTTCCTGTTCTGACACAATAAAATAGGGCTATAGAATGATGTCTTACAAATGAATTTCTGATACCATTTTAAGAACTTGTCTGAACACTTCCTGGGTAACTTACCATGAATCTGGTTTGCTTCAGTGTAGTACTGTCGGCGTATGATCAGGCTCTTTCCTGTCCATTTGCTTTCAGAAAGGTAGAACTTAGAACATTTCTATCTCTGCTCTCATGAGACCTCACTTGCAGTATTGTGTGCAGTTCTGGGGTCCTCAACATAGAAAGGACATGGAACTGTTGGATCAAGTCCAGAGAAGTCCACGAGGATGATCAGGGACTGGAGCACCTCCTGTATGAAGATAGGATGAGAAAGTTGGGGCTGTTGAGCCTGGAGAAGAGAAGGCTGCGTGGAGACCTCAGAGCAGCTTCCAGTGTCTGAAGGGGGCTATAGGGATGGTGGGGAGGGACTCTTCATTAGGGACTGCAGTGATAGGACAAGGGGTGATGGGTTCAAACTGAAACAGGAGAAGTTCAGGTTGGATATGAGGAAGAAATTTTTCCCTGTAAGGGTGGTGAGGCACTAGAATGGGTTGCCCAGGGAAGTAGTGAATGCTCCATCGCTGGTGGTGTTCAAGGCCAGGTTGGAGAGAGCCTTGGGTGCCATAGTTTAGTGTGAGGTGTCCAGGCCCATGGCAGGGGATTGGAACTGGATGATCTTAAGGTCCTTTCCGCCCAAACTATTCTATGATTCTATCTGGAAAATAGATTTCAGGGGAATGGAGCTGCCTGTGTGTGGGTGTAGGAAAGATTAAACCAATTTCCTGTTGTCTGAGACAGATTGGACGGTTTAGTCCTTCAGGCTGCAGCCTCCCAACCCCTCCTGACTTAATGCTTCATTTCACAATAGGCTTCTGCAAAGGAGAAAGTTTTTAGCTAAGTCTCTGAATCCCTCTGGGGCCACTTCCTTGTGTTCTGCAACACTTTATTCAGGATTAGCTCCTGCTGAGATCTTCTGTTCCTGGCTTTTGGAGAGTCAATCCCACCATCTCTCAAAGGACTTGGCTAGCTCTAGAAAACCTCCAAAGGCTTAACCTGTGCTTTTCATTCCAAACGAATAGCTCATGTTTCTCACCTGCTCCTGAACTGAATTGAACACAGCAATTAACTGCCATTAGTAAATGTCTCCGTTTCAGTCACCTGCCATTTAGCAGCTTTTCAAACTCCAGCCTGAACTGTTGGGTAACTGCAGTGAGGTTTTCTCTCTACTCCATGATGTTAGGTGTTACAATAAAGCTGATCCTTGACTGGGCTAAACGTTTTTCTTGGCTTTATGCTTCTTTTGGACTCCAGGGTTGCCCTGAGATCCATATTAAGAGCTTATAAAAAGACATACATTGAAGGAATAGCTGATGTCTTTACTCAAGAGCAATTCCATGAGTACATGTGTTTGTTTCTACTCTTATACTGTATAAATGTGTTGCTTCACTGTATAGTTTCTTTACCAGGTTTTTAAAGCCCTTATTATAAGCTCAGTAAATATTCTGAGAGCTTTCACAACATAAGATACTTTATGTACTTCACATCTGTATACTTGGATGTTCCAGGTCATTTCAATATCAAGGTTCTTGTAGAAGCATTCCATTTGTCTGCTGCAGTTACTGTTATACCAGACCTTAAGAGTATACAAATGAAGCAAGAGGCTGTGGTGAGAACTTAAGCACTTGTCACATGAGTGCAGGTAGAATGAGGTGTATGGTACCTGCTGGTAGCATACAATATATGGTCAGCTTTGTAACTGTAGAGATAGTGGTGTTCATAATCTGTTCAATAACTGTTCCCTTCTTGTATTCCATAAAATAGCTCTGGTACTATTACAAGGCTGTGTCTCTCGTAAATCTACTTTTATGACTTTCTGAACCGCCAAATTAAGGCAGGAACATGTTTTTTACTAAAAGTCTCATTAATGCACTTCTTCAGTGGTCCCTTTCCACATTTCCAGAATGCATCAAATATGTAGGAAGGAAAGAGTATTATTGCTTAGAAATTGTGGAGCCAAGATTTCAAAGCATGTGAGTGTGCCCTCGGTATGTTTGCAGGTGATACAGAGCTGGGTGGGGGTGTTCATGTACTGGAGAATAGGAAAACGCTGCAGAGGGATCTGGACAGGTTGGAACTGTGGGACACAGCCTTATGAGGTTCAACAGGGCTTAGTGCTGGGTCCTGCACTTGGGTCACAACAACCCCATGAAACACTCCAGGCTTGAGGAATTGTGGCTGGAAACTGCTGATGGAAAAAGATGTGGGAGTACTGATTGATGGAGCTGAGCATGAGCCGCTTGTGCCCAGGAAGCCACCAGCATCCTGGTCTCTTTCGGCACCAGTGTGGCAGCAGGCACCTTGAATCCTGTCTTCAGTTCTGGGCCCTTCACTACACATTGAGGTGCTGGAGCATGGCGGTCAGGTGAAGTTCTTGATGACTGGAAAAAGGGTAATGTAACCCCCATTTTCAAGAAGGGGAAAATGGATGAGTCAGGGAACTACAGAGCAGTCAGCTTCACCTCTGTGCCTGGGAAAATCCTGGAGCAGATTCTCCTAGAAGGCGTGCTGAGGCACATGAAAACCAACAAGGTGCTTGGTGACAGCCAGCATGGCTTCACTGAGGGGAAATCCTGCCTGACCAATCTGGTGGCCTTCTATGATGGGGCTACGGAACTGATGGACAGGGGTAGAGCAGTTGATGTCATCTACCTGGACTTGTGCAAAGCGTTTGACACTGTCCCACACGACATCCTTGTCTCTAAGTTGGAGAGACATCAATTTGATAGGTGGACCACTCGGTGGATAATAGAACTGGCTGGATGGCTGCACACAAAGAGTTGTGGTCAATGGCTCAATGTCCAGCTGGAGACCGGGAACGAGTGATGTCCCTCAGGGATCGGTGTTGGGACCGGTCCTGTTCAACATCTTTGGCGGTGACATGGACAGTGGGATTGAGTGTGCCCTCAGCAAGTTTGCCGATGGCACCAAGCTGTGTGGTTCGGTTGATATGCTGGAGGGAAGGAATGCCATCCAGAGGGACCTTGACACGCTTGTGAGGTGGGCTGATGCCAACCTGATGAAGTTCAACCATGCCAAGTGCAAGGTCCTACACCTGTGTTGGAGCAATCCCAGGCACAGCTCCAGGTTGGGCAGAGAAGAGATTCAGAGCAGCCCTGCGCAGAAGGACTTGGGGGTGTTGGTCCATGAGAAAATGAACATGAGGCGGCTGCAGTGTGCGCTTGAGCCCAGAAACCAACCGTATCCTGGGCTGCATCCAAAGCAGCGTGAACAGCAGGTCGAGGGAGGTGATCCTGCCCCTCTGCTCTGCTCTGTGAGACCTCACTTGGAGCACTGTGTGCAGTTCTGGGGTCCTCAACATAGAAAGGACATGGAACTATTGGAACAAGTGCAGAGGAGGCCACGAGGATGATCAGGGACCGGAGCACCTCCTGCATAAAGATAGGCTGAGAAAGTTGGGTCTGTTCAGCCTGGAGAAGAGAAGGCTGCATGGAGACCTCAGAGCAGCCTTCCAGTGTCTGAAGGGGGCTATAGGGATGGTGGGGAGGGACTCTTCATTAGGGACTGCAGTGATAGGACAAGGGGTAATGAGTTCAAACTTAAACAGGGGAAGTTCGGGTTGGATATGAGGAAGAAGTTCTTTATTGTGAGGGTGGTGAGGCACTGGAATGGGTTGCCCAGGGAAGTAGTGAATGCTCCATCCCTGGCAGTGTTCGGGGCCAGGCTGGACAGAGCCTTGTGTGCCATGGCTTAGTGTGAGGTGTCCCTGCCCATGGCAGTGGGATTGGAACTGGATGATCATAGAATAGTTAGGGTTGGAAAGGACCTTAAGATCATCTAGTCAGAAAGGTTCTTAAGGTCCTTTCCAACCCAGACCATTCTATGATTCTATGATATTTCAGCTGCTTGAGATAACAGTTCCTTCCTTCGTCCATTGACAAACAAACATGTTTGCTGGATTAAGCCACCTACATTCTTTGGCACCATTCTTGCAGAGCTGAAGTCTCACACTTCATCACAGCCTCATAAACACAGGAAGAATGCTGAGATTAAACTATCTATGATATGTTTTGACACTGTCTGTCAAGCCCTGCATTTAATGCTTCTGGTAGTCTGCTCCCAGATTTTAAATAGAGAATAGCTTAGAGTTTAGAGCAAAATCAGGATTGCTGTGTCTGGATGGAGCCAGACTCTCTTGTTGCTGTTATTGTTGTAGTGTTTCTCATATAGTCTTCATTCAGTGCTGATTCAAGCTAAACATCTCACAGGGTCAATGCCTGCATGTTTCTGGCTGGAAGCTACTGAGTCTCTTTAAATCATATCAGCCTCCTTGTTAGTTGTAATGTGAGTACAGTGGAGCACACTCGTGCCATCTGTTTGGAAGCCTTTGGGCATCTCTGTTGACTTCAAAGCTGTGCTCAGTTCCTACTTCTTATGATTTTGAGACTCCATGTAACATTTCTACAACCTGACAGTTGAGTGTTAAAGAGGAGAATGCTCATTTAATCACGAGACAGCTTTCTCAATCACGCTGCAACTTGTCCCGTCTGAAAACCTTCTGTTGTCAGTAAATGTGGGAATTACAGTGATGAGTGGTGGAAAGGGGCTTTGGCCAAGGGCCTGTAGGGACAGGACAAGGGGGAATGGCTTTAACCTGCCAGAGGGGAGACTGAGATGAGCTCTTAGGCGGAAGCTCTTCCCTGTGAGGGTGCTGAGGCGCTGGCCCAGGGTGCCCAGAGAAGCTGTGGCTGCCCCATCGCTGGCAGTGTTGAAGGCCAGGTTGGACACAGGGGCTTGGAGCTGCTCCAGTGGAAGGTGTCCCTGCCCCCATGGCAGGGGTTGGGACTGGATGAACTTTAAGGTCCTTTCCAACCCAAACCAGACTGGGATTCTATGAGTAAAGCAGAGATATCAAGACTTCTTCCAAATGACTTTTCTCAATGTGTTGTCTTTCAATTCAATGTGACAAGCTGGACTGGCAAAGAAGTAGTGATGAGTGTTGCTTCATATGGATAGTTTTGGAGTGTCTGAAACCACTTGTGCAATGAGTGTAGTTGAAAAGTGGTCCTTGCTACCGTGGCCTTGCTTCTGCTCCGGTGAGTATGAAAATCAGAGTTTCAGCTGTAGGAGACTTACTACCACAGTACTAAGGTGGTTATTGCTTTGTGGCTGGTAACAGATAAGCCACTTCCCGCAAAGCCATCTGACACAAGCAAGTGAAGGATAACTTTTCACTGCCATTAACATCTTCCAACTCGCTCGAAGTCCTTAATCACATTTGGTACTTGAGCTGAGATAATACAGTGGCAGCTTGGGAAGGAATCTTGGCAAACTCCAATCAGATGGAGGGAGATGGTTTGTTGAGAAATCTAATAGCTGTCAAAGCAAAGTTGATGCTTCGTGGTAGATTGAGTGTGTGTAAAGTGTTGCTCAGAGAATGCTTCTTGCCATGAACTTATCTTGAACTACATTATTACATCCCGCATTCTTCAGGCTACTCAGCTAGAGTCCTGACTTCTTTTATTCTTGATCATCAAAACAATGCTTTTGCCTTCCTTGGGGCAACAAATCTTACTGTGTGCAGATTAAGGATTGCATCAGGTGTTCTTGAATGGATTTAGGTGCCGTTAACACTGGTTCTGGGAAATGGGAGCTTTTACGTGCTCCTGGCCCGGGCTGAGAAAGCTGATTTTGGTTAGTGCAGTAGATGAGACCACTGACCCCAGACATCTACAGCTGAGAAATGTTTCTGTGAAGACATATGAGTCTTAATTCACTCCCATTGGAGCACAAGACTCCTGCTGAGATGATTTCTCTAAGCATTACTTCATTGCTCATAAGCAAGGACTTGATCTGTATGAAGTGTCCTCTAGTTACAAACGAGCCTTCAATGGCAGGGAAATGTAAAGCTGTGACAGGGAGGTTGTCTGCTCTGTCCTCACAGATAGTCCTTCCTCGTGATGGTTTTTGTACGTGGCAAGCCTTGAATTCAAGCTGGGATATGTCATGAAAACATATGATTTACCAAAGGCCATCAGGGTTACTCACTCCATGTATTGCTAGCTGTGTTCTGGAGGTGTTTGAAAGCATTAATTGCTGAAGCAGTTGTGGTATCTTCAACATAAGAAGGATGTGGAGCTGTTGGAGCAAGTCCAGAGGAGGCCATGAGGATGATCAGGGGCTGGAGCACCTCCCGCATGGAGCCAGGCTGAGAACATTGGGGCTGTTGAGCCTGGAGAAAAGAAGCTGCGTGGAGACCTTAGAGCAGCTTCCAGTGTCTGAAGGGGCTACAAGGATGCTGGGGAGGGGCTCTTCATCAGGAGTGGAGTGATATGACAAGGGATGATGTGTTCAAATTGAAACAGAGGAGGATCAGGTTAGATATGAGGGAAGTTCTTTACTGTGAGGGTGCTGAGGCTCTGGTGCAGAGTGCCCAGAGAAGCTGTGGCTGCCCCATTGCTGGCGGTGTTCAAGGCCAGGTTGGACAGAGCCTTGGGTGACATGGTTTAGTGTGAGGTGTCCCTGCCCATGGCAGGGGATTGGAACTGTATGATCTTAAGGTCCTTTCTGACCCAAACTGTTCTATGATTCTATAATGATACCCTCTTGTCTAAATTGCTGTCTTGTCCAGAAATGCCTCTTTGCTTTCTTTTCCCTCTCTCCATCCTGTACATATTGAAGCTACTGTAGGTTCTCCAAGAGCAAGGTCACAGCCGTTACACTGCTTAATGAGAAGATGGCAGCACTTCTGCTTTACATTATCATCTTCTTGAGCTATTCAGATAGGCATTTAGAAAACACATTCCATGAAGTTAAACTGCCAATACGTATTCCTTTCCCAATAAACTAATTCTCTTTGTCTTGTGTAAAGCTTGAATGAGGATACGGGGTTTTTTTCCCCTTGGCAGTCAGTATTTTTGTCATCAAGTTTGTTTTACAAGTTTCTCTCCAGTTCCTAAAACCTATATAGTAACCAAATCTGAATTCACTTGTGATTTGTGATTCATCCCCATGGTATAATCTTGGCACTAACAAAGCCAAGTGCACGCTTGTAATCCTGCTTTTCCGTTGGCTTTCAGTCTGGCTCATCAGGTGAGGATCTTAGCTTCTTAGTTTAACACTCTTCCAGTCATGCTGATGGCTGGCAGACTAGTTAGCTCTTCCTGATAGGCAACTGGGCACCTTAAGGTCAGGTTGTGGCCTCCACCATCATTTGGTAGCTTGATCTAAAAAAGGGTATGAGGAGTATTGTGTTGCATCGCTATAGTTGAGAAGTGTGGTGGTGATGGCAGTTTCATACCATGGCGTTTTAGTTGTGCTCTTTCCAATAGGCACTCAAGCTGCTTGTCTGCTACGTAACATCGGTGCCAGTCTCTGCTTTGAAGCACGTACGGCTGTGGGGCAGCTTATCTGAGAAGGAGATGGGCTTTGAAGCTGGGCTTTGCTGCTGCAAACCTCATGAAGGTCAGCAAGGCTGACAAGAAAGCTGGAGAGGGGCTTTGGCCAAGGGCCTGTAGGGACAGGCCAAGGGGAATGGCTTTAAGCTGCCAGAGGGGAGACCAAGATGCGCTCTTAGGCAGAAGCTCTTCCGTGTGAGGGTGCTGAGGCGCTGGCCCAGGGTGCCCAGAGAAGCTGTGGCTGCCCCATCCCTGGCAGTGTTCAAGGCCAGGTTGGACACAGGGACTTGGAGCTGCTCCAGTGGAAGGTGTCCCTGCCCGTGGCAGGGGTTGGAGGAGCTTTAAGGTCCCTTCTAACACAAACCGGTCTGGGATTCCGTGATTCCATGTGCCTTGCTCATCTATTGGAGTGTTGGGTGTTCTGGTGCCTGTTGTTCTTCATCAGACTGCTTCTCCTAATACCCGCTTGGAAACATCCTTGGGAATAGTGATTTCAAGTGACCTGGCTTGGACAGTGGGAGCCCTTCTCACTTAAAAGGCTTTTAAGGTTTGTATTCTTCTGATGCGAAGAAGTCCCAACACTGTTAAATAACAAAAGCTTTCTGTGGATACAACATTCCTTTACAGTGAGCAAACAGGATGTGGTTTGTGTTGGAGGGAAGACACCAGCTCCTTCCACCCCTGCCTGCCCCCCTCTCAGACCCCCATAAGGGCTGAGGTTGAAGCAACTCAAACTTCAGTAAATATTTAAACCATGTTCTTGTCCACTCCTCATACTTCAGCCCTATCAAGCCAGAACTTGTGACTTTTTCAGGTCATTATCTTATCTGGTTTGGGCTTTTTAGTTCTGTCCTCATGTAGGGTGTCCTATCCGTGGGCTTAAGCTTGAAATCCATCATCTCTAAACTACCCTCGTTTTTAGTAGTGTTGTGTGAGGCACAGTTGTTCCCTCCATCTGATGGATGACTCTGCTGTCACACCACTGACTGCTACAGGCACAGAAATGCATCAGCTCTTTATCTGTACAAGAGTGAATAATTGGGTTTCAGCTGCATTCTGCCAAGTCCTGCTCTGCAGTCGTCTCCCTGCAGCCATTCTGCTTATTGGCCTTGGAAACAAGGAGTGAAGGAGAAAACCACAATGTGTTTGTTCTATCACAAATCCAGCACATGGAGTTGGGAGGGAAGGAGCAAAGGTGCTTCAGGTATGGTGGTACTGCCTTCATTTAGTCAGTGGACCGAGTTGGTGATCTTCAGTTAACTAATAGGTAATGTCTTGGTGTCCTAGTAGAGGCCAGTGATGAGTGGTGTCCCTCAGGGGTCAATATTGGGATTGGAGCTATTGAATATCTTTGTTGGAGACCTGGACAGTGGGATCGAGCACCCTCAGCACCTATGCTGGTGACACCGAGCTATGTGGTGCAGTGACACTGGAGGATGGGATCCAGAGGGACCTGGACAAGTTGGAGAGGTGGGACCATGTGAACCTCATGGAGCTCAACCAGGCCAAGGGCAAGGTCCTGCCCCTGGCTTGGGGCAATCCCAGCACCAGACACAGGCTGGGGGAGAGCGGATGGAGCAGCCCCAAGGAGAAGGACTCAGGGGTGCTGGGTGAGGAGAAGCTCCCCATGACCCGGCTTCAGTGCGCGCTTGAGCCTAGAACCCCCTCCCGTGTGCTGTGTGCACCCCCAGAGCGTGAGCAGCGGCTCAGGGAGGGGATCCTGACCCTCTGCTGCGCTCTGGGGAGACCCCCCCTGCAGTCCTGATCCAGCTCTGGGGCAGCAGCACAAGAGGGACGTGGAGCTGTTGGAGCGAGGCCAGAGGAGGCCATGGAGCTGCTGCGAGGGCTGGAGCAGCTCTGCTCTGGAGCCAGGCTGAGAGAGCTGGGCTGGGGCAGCCTGGAGAAGAGAAGGCTCCTGAAGGGGAGACCTGAGAGCAGCTCCAGTGCCTAAAGGGGCTGCAGGAAAGCTGGAGAGGGGCTTTGGCCAAGGGCTGTAGGGAGAGGCCAAGGGGAATGGCTTTAAGCTGCCAGAGGGGAGACTGAGATGAACTCTGAGGCGGAAGCTGTTCCCTGTGAGGGTGCTGAGGCACTGGCCCAGGGTGCCCAGAGAAGCTGTGGCTGCCCCATCCCTGGCAGTGTTGAAGGCCAGGTTGGACACAGGGGCTTGGAGCTGCTGCAGTGGAAGGTGTCCCTGCCTGTGTCAGGGGGTTGGAACTGGATGAGCTTGAAGGTTCCAAGTCCAAACCAGTCTGGGGTGCTGGGATAATTAAGTGTTCTCAAAACAGCACTGTCCTTGCTGTTAATTTAGCTTGCAAAGCCATGTATATTAGCAGTCTTTGAACTTTTCCGTCACTTTGCAAATTAAGGTTTTCTAACACAATTCCAAACTAGATTTGGAATTTGACTTACGCTTGCCAAAGGGGATGTAATATCCTATATAACTTGTGCCACACTTCAGCCTGTGGAAAACAGTTAGCTGTGATGTGCAAAAATCATTATTTTCCTGACTTCTTCCCTAAAGAGCTTTCTGAAGGAGAGATTAAACTTTGAGACTTTTAATGTAATTTGGGATATGGCAGAAGCCTGTACAGAAGAAGAGAAGAAGAGATCTAAACCAGATGGTGGGATACCAAAGTAGAAGCAGGTGAAAGCAGTTAAAAATGAAGCAATTCCTGAAGCTTTAAAAATAGCTTGTATTAAAGACAGGTGGTTATAGACAATAAAAATGGGCCACCAATCTATTGGTCC
Organism: Myiopsitta monachus; assembly: GCA_017639245.1. Classification (NCBI taxonomy): domain Eukaryota; kingdom Metazoa; phylum Chordata; class Aves; order Psittaciformes; family Psittacidae; genus Myiopsitta; species Myiopsitta monachus. The sequence goes on along the minus strand of CM029919.1, from coordinate 96,072,231 downwards.
ATATGGGTTTTTTCTGGATCCAGAGGAGTCCATAAATCCCAGCACACAACAATAAATGTATTTGGACTTGAACTCAGAAGAGATACTTGAGGTCTGAAATAAATGGGTAGAATATAAGGATTCTTTCAGCTTTTCCTAACAGTTCCCATCTGCCTGCACTGAGAATCCTGTAGTGATTTACTGCGTGTTCGTCAAACACTGAAGTTCTGGTGTAAAACAGCTAAGATTAGCTGAGGAGATAAAGTTAAATGAGATCTCAATGGCTGATAAGTCCTTGTCTAAGGTCAGCTGAAAAAGGTAAGAAAGAGAAGTTCTTAGTGGTAAGAGTACAGTACTTAGCACAATTTATGGGTGAAGTTGTTGTGAGATAGGTTTTGGTTGGAGATGCTGTAGTAGCAATCATCCTGCCCATGCTGTCTTATCAAAACCAGTGCTTTAGTGTGTACATTCAGGTCACGAAGAGCTGGGTTACAAGCCTTTCTTTTATTAAGGAGTAAGTAATCCTTTTTATAAAGGGGAAATAAAACACCAAACCTGATTGAGTCAAGCTGGAGACACCTCACCTTGAACTGTAAGTATGAAAAAGCCTTGCAAGAGGCTTTTTCTACCTGTATTCTTGAGATTACTGAGGCTTCCAGCAGCAGAGGAGCGTATTCTCCTTTGTTACGCCTTGAATCATAGAAAATAAGGCTGAAATCAACACTGGAAAGTAATTTAGACAATCTTCTACATCAAGGAAAAGTGACGTTTATTTAGAGGGAGGTGTTACGGCTGAAATAAGAGAGGTTTAAACTTGCCTTAGCGATGATACCTTTGCCTTCTTTGTGCCTGTAGCTGTTACGATTATAGGATGACCTGGATGAACAGGTAGTATCAGCATCATGGAGCAATGGTTGGTGGTCTCATGGGGCACTCTGCAGCTTTTGGGTTGGGTTGCTGCAGAGGTGCCACTAGGATCTACTCCCAGCTGAAGTGTTGTCAGGCTCCCAGATTGGTACAGGTGGCAAAGGCATTTGTCAAACCTGCTGCCTGCTCATCCTGTGCTGCCCAGACCACAACTGTGCTTGGGCAGATTCAGGAATCCATCTTGAACTGAGAACTGAAATTTGCCTTGGTTTAACCCTGATATTTCTGTTGCATCTTAGTGAAGGACTCTTCATCAGGGGCTGTTGTGATAGGACAAGGTGGCGTGGGTTCAAACAACAGGGGAAGTTCAGGTTGGGGATAAGGCAGAAGCTCTTCCCTGTGAGGGTGCTGAGGCGCTGGCCCAGGGTGCCCAGAGAAGCTGTGGCTGCCCCATTAGTGGCAGTGTTGAAGGCCAGGTTGGACACAGGGGCTTGGAGCTGCTCCAGTGGAAGGTGTCCCTGCCCGTGGCAGGGGTTGGAGCTGGATGAGCATTAAGGTCCTTTCCAACCCAAACCATTCCATGATTCTGTGGTTCAGCTGGAATGGAAATGATGGCAATGAGCCACCAATAGTTTCATCTTGACTGGAAATGCATATATTGTATTTCTTTCATGGGAAGGTTTTTAAACCAGAGTTGAGAGTTTAGTACCTTGTCTACAGCGTTTGTAACCTTAAAATGTGATTTATTGTAGTGAGATTATGCTTCGTTGTTCAGTTTCTTGCAGGTATGTGTTATGTCTAAGATGTGTTCTACTTGACTGAATACCATGTTAGGAGAAAATGTCATTAGAATAAAGGCTGTTTCCAAAGTAACAGTCCTGTTGGTGGTATAGTTGGGTGCCTGTCGCTCAGTACCCATCAGAATGTTATTTCTTGTGCAAATAGACTATTTTAGAGCAGCATTTGTGAAGTGTTGCAAGATCCTTGAAGAACTCCACATCTAATTCCATTGCTGATGGCAGGGTGCTGGTTCTGTAGACCCAGCTTGAAACACAGGTAGGCTTTCAGCCCTGTTTTCCATTTCAGAGGCTGACTTGAGGTTACTTTTCCCCTTCAGAGTAACTATGAGCACAGCATGTAACCTTTGCCTCGCATTTCCTTTTCACAACTCCCTGGGCATGGTTTAATGAGGTTTAATACCCTAGAAACTTCCCTGTGGAGTCCATGATGTAAAATAACACCCATGTTGACACTTCTCTTAGCTGGGATTTCTTTCCTTTCCACCCCTTTTTGCCTCCATGGTTTACAAGGAAATGGGAGATTCTTCCTCGTAGCCCCGCACTAATCTGCATTCTGATACATGAGCACACGTTTTGATTCGTTGCTCTCCTTTGAGTTTCCTACAAGTAGGCATATTTGGGTACATAGATCAACAGTACTCCTGGCCTTGACCTGCTTGTGCTTGTTTGCTTACTCGTTGCCTATCAAACAACCTCCTTATGTGTAAATAGACTGAAAATCAGTTGACCTCTGTGCATCAAAACCCCTTCTTTATTCGTAATGCTACTTATGGTTAGTGGCATCCAGTTGTGTAAACAACAGGATTTCAGTGCTAGGAATAGGATCTGGTTTGACTAGTGGGTGTTTTAGTGACTTAAATCTGATTTAGCATTAGTATTGAGTGTGGAAGAGGAGAGATTCTTGACTAGGCGTTTATAACGTGCTCCCTTCTGACTTCCATGCCAGTTTGTCTTGGATGAGGTTTAAGCTGAGAAGAGTTCATCTGAGACTGAGATGAGCTCTCAGGCAGAAGCTGTTCCCTGTGAGGGTGCTGAGGTGCTGGTGCAGGGTGCCCAGAGAAGCTGTGGCTGCCCCATCCCTGGCAGTGCTCAAGGCCAGGTTGGACACAGGGGCTTGGAGCTGCTCCAGTGGAAGGTGTCCCCTGCCCATGGCAGGGGTTAGAGCTGGATGAGCTTTAAGGTCCCTTCCAACCCAAACCAGTCTGTGATCTCCTCTGGTGATCGTGCAACAGACATCTGTATCTTGGTGTTTTTCTACTTTCTACTAAAGGCATCACACTTATTCCTTTGAATTTGAGTCTCTTGGATGAAGTGCTCTGCTTCAAAAGAGCTTAATGATTTTTACTTCCCCCAAGCATGGCAAGAATGGGAACAAGGGAGGTACATGTTGCGCAGTGAACAAGCAGATGCCATTCTCCATTTTACTGAGTGCTTTATGATGATCAAGATACTAAAATAGTAATTTTCAGATGTATTTTGGGGGGCAAGCATAACTAAAACCCTACAGAGCAGCATGCCTGAGACATTTAGCTTACAGCCCTGCTTGTCTAGGGAGCAGGCAAGAAGAGTTTCACATAGGGAGCCAGCAGTTAAAGTTGCATTCAATTATTCTCAATGCAGCACTACATGAAATGCTGGGGTTTGTGTCCCTGGAGCTTATTGCTTGTGACCAGGCAAGCAAGGTAACACACAAAGGAGGAGATGTGGAAGCTGGTAATGTAGTTCTGGGAGTCAGAAATGCTCATGCACAGAGACATCCACTGATGTTTCTCATGTAAATGGTTATGTTATGAAAGCTGACGCCAGGGTGGATGTAGTTGAGAGGCTTTCAAGTGTCATTAGTGGATGTTAGAGGGCAGGAATGGGAGCATTAGCAAAGGGGCAGGAGCAGTGTGTTAAATACAAAGCTTAGTCTTTACCACTTAAAAGAAACTGTGTGTGAGATGGTGGCAAGAGCTGTAAACCAGGTTTTTATCCTCGTTTTCTACACTGCCTAACAGCAGAATACACGGTTCCCTTTACCAATGACTCAATGAAATCCTATCTTCTAGTGAACCATGGCTTGTGTTCCTAATGGGGCTTTTATTGTCAAGCTTGAGTTAGTTTTATACTCTTAATTGTCGAGGTATCTTTAAATCTAAACCCTGCTCTTTCTCCTTAGTGTAACTGTAGATATTGGAAGGAATTCCTTTTGATTGGGGTTTTACACTTAGGATAATGCCTCGTGGCATTTTTGTAGCGTGTGTTCACTTGGAAAGCTTTTCTTCTCTTGCATGGGGAGCTAGTTGGATTTATAGCTCTATTAAGCAAGGTGAGTTAGAGATAGACTATTCACAGGGATTTTTATATCCCTCAAACTCGAAGTGACCCAATGAGCCTTAAACTTGAAGCTGATGTCTTAATATTTGATCTGCTGTGATTATGACCTGTTAACCTTTAGCTTTAATGGCTCTGTGTAATTCTCCTTAACAGTACTCTACTGTGGGGCTGATCGGTGATGAAATACCCTTTGTGTAAGCAGCCCTCTAGGATGTGTGTTGTTTCTAGCAGATATTGATCTCCTCTACGTGTTATCTTCTGTTTGAGGGAGGCTTTGGTTTCTGATGTAATGTGGGTGATGCACAGATAATATGCTCAGGATCTTGATTAGGAGCTGCAGAACATACAGTGCTTGTAAAGGCAAAAGCTCATTTTATGGTGTGGTTCCCATAAAGGTACATTTTAGATTGTACCAAGATGACTGCATTGGCCACGGTGACCTCGCATCCTCTGGTGATAGGGAACAGTCAAAAGCCCATCCTAAGCAATGCAGTGTATGAATATTAAAAGTGCTTGAGAACTGTTTCACATAAAGATTCCTAAAATATACATATAAAATCGCATTCCTCATTGCAGGCTCTGTTTCAGTAGTTTAGAGACTAAAGTTTTGACTCTCTGGTACATGCAGTACTAAGGGCAGGAATAAGCTGTGATGCTGCCTTTGCAAGTGCTGTGCTGCATCCAGGTGTTAGAAATTGCGCAAAATGCTTTAGTTATGAAACAGGAGAAGTAAATGTTGAATCTGCTGAAGTGAGCCCAGAGGAGGCCATGGAGCTGCTGCGAGGGCTGGAGCAGCTCTGCTCTGGAGCCAGGCTGAGAGAGCTGGGCTGGGGCAGCCTGGAGAAGAGAAGGCTCCTGAAGGGGAGACCTGAGAGCAGCTCCAGTGCCTAAAGGGGCTGCAGGAAAGGTGGAGAGGGGCTTTGGGCAAGGGCTGTAGGGACAGGCCAAGGGGAATGGCTTTAAGCTGCCAGAGGGGAGACTGAGATGAGCTCTTAGGCAGAAGCTGTTCCCTGGGAGGGTGCTGAGGCGCTGTCCCAGGGTGCCCAGAGAAGCTGTGGCTGCCCCATTAGTGGCAGTGCTCAAGGCCAGGTTGGACACAGGGTCTGCTCCAGTGGAAGGTGTCCCTGCCCGTGGCAGGGGTTGGAAGTGGATGAGCTTTAAGGTCCTTTCCAACTCAAACCAGTCTGGGATTCTATGATAATGTTTGCAAGGGCTGTAGTGACCTCTGATGCTGTAACTGACTCAAGCCTTTGGTGCATGTGTGAAGCTTGTTGAAAGACAAAGTATCCCTTACATTCCTTGAGCCTCGTTTCGGTGTGATGGTAAAGTGAGCCTGCAGATGTCTTATGTGTATGAAGAGATTTGTGCACGTTCAATCACAAAATAGCAGTCAAAAGACAATTCCTTTCTTAAAAGATTATTCCTGTTTGGAAATGAGCTAAGCAAATGAAAGTAGTTGACAGCAAAGGAATAACGTGGGCTCTTGTGTTATGCTTTGATATACGGAAGAAGTTCTTTACTGTGAGGGTGCTGAGGCACTGGCACAGGGTGCCCAAAGAAGTGGTAAATGCTCCATACCTGGCAGTGTTCAAGGTCAGGTTGGACAGAGCCTGGAGTGCTATGGTTTAGTGGGAGGTGTTCCTGCCCATGGCAGAGGGTTGGAACTGGATGAGCTTAAGGTCCTTTCCAACCCATACCATTCTATACTTCACTCATGAGAGGAATGTTGCACCACTGGGAGAGTCATAAAGCATCTCCTATAAACCTAAAATACCTTAGAAAACATAATCCATTAGCTCAATTTTGACATCAGCCTTTAAAAGGCTCAGTGAGTGGAGTTTCAGAGGGTTCCCAAGTGCATTCCATGAAGGGGGTTCCCAGGAGAAGTCGGTGAGGCAGGCTTTTTAAATCTTCCCCTTCTCAGAACAGACATCTGTGGCTTTGACATATTTAAGCATCTGAATTATTTCACCTTAAATGCTTTTGTTTTCCTTGTTTTCTTTCCCATCAGGTTTCCTTTATATCCAAAAGGAGGGGAGAAGCTTCAGTTTGAATACGGAGTGTATCTTCTCAACAAAAACATAGCACAGGTGGGTGCACCGAGGTTTCCTTCTCTGCTTACCTGCTGTGTGCTTAGCGTCAGTGTGTCATGAATGTCCACTGTCTTGTGATGCTGTTCTCCGTGGTGAACATCTGTCAACTAGTGAAGATGTTCTTCAGACCACTGTCGTCACTTACCTTACACCTCTGTGTTTGAGGCTTTCTTCTGTGGTGCTTAGGGAAGGGCTCACCAGCTGATAATGAACCTTTTCTTTTGCAAACAGGAAATGCTGTGAGTTCATAGGCACTGGTTTGAAAGTTGTCAGTGTTTTCTGTTACTTGTATTCTGTCATATTTGAGGATCCATTCTTGTCATTCTCATTGCTGTGTCTTTAATTTGCTGTATTACCAGTATAACTAGTATTCTACCCCTGTACTTAGGATCAGGCTTTCCAGCCCTTTCCAGTTTCTTAAGCCTTGCAAATGTGTGATTTTATGGTAAAAGAACATAGAGAAGTTGTTTAATAATCCTTCCTTCCTTGCTCTTAATGTGCTTTGAAAATCATCCTTTACTTTGGCAAATGCTTGGGAGTTTGCAAACTTGTATTTGAGAGCTGGGCTGGGTCAGTCTGGACAAGAAAAGGCTCCTGAAGGGGAGACCTTAGAGCAGCTCCAGTGCCTAAAGGGGCTGCAGGAAAGCTGGAGAGGGGCTTTGGCCAAGGGCTGTAGGAACAGGCCGAGGGGAATGGCTTTAAGCTGCCAGAGGGGAGACTGAGATGAGCTCTTAGGCAGAAGCTGTTCCATGTGAGGGTGTTGAGGCGCTGGCTCAGGGTGCCCAGAGAAGCTGCACTTTCTGCATCTGAGCCTATTCTCTCTCCAGTTCACCTAAAAGTATTGAATAGAACTGGTGTAAAGCCGAAACCCAGCTGGAGCTCAGCTTCTTTAGCGCTTCCATGTACAGCAGTGAGCCATTGTTCAACTACACCCAAAGAGTGCTTAACAACTTTGGATTCATTCATACTTCTTCAATATCCCATTTCCCCAGCTTGCTTGCAAGCATGTTACACCATGAAGTGCCAGGAGATGTATTTATATTCCAACAGAAATAGTGACGTTTCAGCCTTTAACCTGTTTGTAAGGCTTGAAATGAGATTGCTCTGACAGTTTTATTCATGAAATATAGGTTTTGTGCTTAGTTTCTAGTTGGTTTTCCACTCCTCTTTTCCACCAGTCTTTTTTCCTCGCTATTCCTACCCAAAATTGAGATCAAGCTTCTGGGTCTCTTTGTGGTATTTGGTTTTGAAGCTTGGATTGCATTTACCATTTTCCAGACTCCTGGTATCATGCCCGTGCTTAGTGTATTTTGGAAGATAACCTCCAATGGCTCTGAAATAACTTAAAGGCTAAAATACTATAAGATGAATTTAATCAAGTCCTGCTAATCTTGGAAATTCACTTAACCAAGCTGTTAATATAACTTAGACTGAGCCTCTTTGTTCCTGGTATTAATAATGGCAGACAGCTGTTCACACTTGAAGACTACGGAGAAACGGGGATTAAATACTCTTTCCTTCAAAGGCTTTGATAGCTTTCTCTCTCCATTACTATCAAATCAATGCTCTCCTCAATCTCCGCTTAAGTAAATACATTAGTTCATTCTGCCACTTGAGTCGTGATGCTGCTCCCTTTGCTTTTCAGCCTTTCATGGTTTGGTTGCTCTTCTGGCGCTTGCTGTACCATTGTGTGATGCAAGTGCTCTGTGCTCCTTCCTTGACTGAGATTATGAGCTCTTAGAATCATAGATTTGGGTTGGAAGGGACCTTAAAGCTCCTCCAGCTCCAACCCCCACCATGGGCAGGGACGCCTTCCACTGGAGCAGCTCCAAGCCCCTGTGTCCAACCTGGCCTTGAGCACTGCCAGGGATGGGGCAGCCACAGCTTCTCTGGGCACCCTGGGCCAGCGCCTCAGCACCCTCATGGTAAAGAACTTCTTCCTTATATCCAACCTGAACTTCCCCTGTTTCAGTCTGTCCTATTCCTACAGGACTCCAAGCACTTGAACATGTGCTCACTCACCCGTGGTGCTTTCCAAGTCCTTCCACTTGGTTTCTGACTTCCCTGGCACACCTTTAAACTCATAAAAGTAAATTAAGACTTTAAGTGTGTATTTGTATTAAAAGTTTCCAAATCTACATGGGGTCACTGGTGCTGGTAGAAGCTGGAGGAGTCTTTGGCCAGGCTTTGAAGTGGTTTGTACAGCACCAGTGGTTCACATGTTAATGCTTGAGATTTTATGCTCTTGAATAGAAAAACATCATAAAAGTAAATGGGAATTTTAGGGGGGCTTCTACTGTGTTATTTAATCAGGAAAGCATTGCTGAAGTCCACATAAACTGTTATAGTCACCTTTGTTTTGATGTCTGTGGGTAAATATCGCAGCTTTTTATAGTACTGCCAAGGGGAAATTCCATTGTGAGAGCAGAACAGGTAAATAACATAGAGAAATACACCACAGACTTCTATGCTTAGGGGTGATTTGCTCTAAAAACCTGAGACTGAACCCTTTGTATGTTCCTTTGGAGGCTGGAACTTTATTTGAGTGGCTTTTAGAAGATCTTGAGGGTACTTTGAGAGAGGCTTCTAGATCTGCTCCGTCCCTGGCAGTGTTCAGGGCCAGGTTGGATGGGGCTTGCAGCAGCCTGCTCTAGTGGAAGGGTGTCCCTGCCGATGGCAGGGGTTGGAACTGGATGAGCTTTAAGGTCCCTTCCAACACAAACCATTCCATAATCCTGTGATTCTGTATGTAGTTCATATGAATGTGTGAAACTAAATCTGGATGGAGAATGAGCAGCAGCCTCTTTCTTGCCTCTAGGCCATTACAACCTGTGGGAGAATACTGTTAAGGCCTGAAGGTGTTGGCCTTAATTCATAGAACCAGTCCTACAACTTATTTTGTTGAGAATCATGTGGATTAGTTGCTCAGTCCCCTTTGGGTGCTGTGGGAAGGTTGGAGGTGCATAGGAGGAACAGTGCTGGCTCTAGTGGAACGTTGAGAAGGGCTTGGGTCTCCATCACCTTCTTCAACTCATTCATCAAGTCTTGGTGGCTGTGGGTGAGACACAAAGAGCTCAGAAAACCTTAAATACTTGAAAGGATTCATAAAATCTTCCCTGCTTTCCCTGAGCTTTATATTTCTGTTTTTCTTTCCAATTACCTGGAATTCTGGCTGCAAGGATTAAAATGAGTGAGGAAGAAGTGGGGCTGCTTGTTATTAAGTAAGATCACTGCAGTAAAAGCTCTTCTAGGGATACACTGGTGCTGTTTTGTAAACCGGCAGGATAACAACAATGGAAACCACATCTTGCACTCGGGAGAATCCAGCTGGAATAAAAAGCAGCTCAGTGCTAGCTTGGTAGAGCATTTCTTAAGAGAAACTTGCTTTGCTGTTACATTCCGAAGTCAGAACAATGTGTGTTAATTCCGAGAGTTCATAATCACTTCCATCTGTATGGGAGCACAAATTGCTTCAATCCCCATAGTTTCTACTTGTAAAATGGAATCCCTCCCGACGTTCACGGAGCAGCTTTCTCAGTTGGATAACGTTAGGTAAGACCTTAAATTTCCAGTTATGATTTCAGCCCTTTGACTCTAATGACCAAACAAAACGTGTTGGCTTTTATAAGGGGGTATTAGTGACTTCTGTCTAATAACATCAACAGCAGAAATCACTGTAACTCCAGAGTGTTGTCAAAGGTGAAGCACAAAACAGTTGCTAAAAATGGGAGTGAATGTCTCGGCTCTCCAAAGCATTAGGCACTGGGAGATGATTCAGTAGGTAGCTGGCCCCACAAACCCTGCAGCTGCGAAGTTATGGATGTGTGTGGAGTACCTGGGGAAGATGAGGCTTTGCTAGGAGAATGAGATGAACTCGTGGACTGGTTTTCACAGCAGAGGAGTTGAGATTCATGGTGAAAACCTCTTGTTACAGTGGGTGAATATTAGGGGTTCGCTGAAGGTTCTGAGGGGTTTTTGTGGGTGAGAAGCAAACACACAGCATGGGCGAGCCGCACCTCTGAGACAGTTCTTATGGCTTAAACATATGCATGTGGCACACAGCTCAGCTACAGCGTGGACATAGAATCATGGAATGGTTTGTGTTGGAAGGGACCTTAAAGCTCATCCAGCTCCAACTCCTGCCACGGGCAGGGACACCTTCCACTGGAGCAGCTCCAAGCCCCTGTGTCCAACCTGGCCTTGAACACTGCCAGTGATGGGGCAGCCACAGCTTCTCTGGGCACCCTGGGACAGCGCCTCAGCACCCTCACAGGGAAGAGCTTCTGCCTAAGAGCTCATCTCAGTCTCCCCTGTGCAGGTTAAAGCCATTCCCCCTGTCCTGTCCCTACATCCCTTGTCCAAAGCCCCTCTCCAGCTTTCCTGCAGCCCCTTTAGGCACTGGAGCTGCTCTCAGGTCTCCCCTTCAGGAGCCTTCTCTTCTCCAGGCTGCCCCAGCCCAGCTCTCTCAGCCTGGCTCCAGAGCAGAGCTGCTCCAGCCCTCGCAGCAGCTCCATGGCCTCCTCTGGCCTCGCTCCAGCAGCTCCACGTCCCTCTTGTGCTGCTGCCCCAGAGCTGGATCAGGACTGCAGGGGGGGTCTCCCCAGAGCGCAGCAGAGGGGCAGGATCCTGAGCTCATGCTCTGGGGGTGCAGCCCAGCACACAGGGGGGGTTCTGGCCCACCTTAGAGTGTTGAGGGAGATGAGGGTTCATTGGCTTTGAGTTTCAAATCTCAGGTCTGTAGAAAGGAGAAGCTTTATTGCTGCATTAGTGGTGGTTTTGCTGTCTCTTACCTTCACTCCCCAAGTCTTCATTGCTTGGGCCTCACTTAAGCATGTGTTCTTCTTTGCATCTGAAGGGATCTGGTTTTAGGGACAGTCCTTGAACTGGGTCCTTAGTGAGCACACAGGGTCTCGCCAGCAGAGAAAATCTGGCCTGAACTTGTGTAGAGGATGATATTACATGGATTTTTTTCCTGTATTAATCATTATTTGTAACCTATGCATGTGTGATGTATAGCCATTGAGGAGAGCATGACCATCTAATTCATGAACCTTCCAGTTCCTCTGGGCGTTGCAGAAGCTGTCTCTGGCATGCTATTTGACAGGTACTATTCCTCATCCAGTTGCTGGGTTGTTTAGAGAGGACATTACTGTGTTACAGCTGTAGAGCTTGTTACTTGTGGTCCCAGTCAGAAGGGGATTTGCTGCACCTATTGCATGGCACAATCATCTTATTTGCAACTCTGAGTATCAGATGATCTGATTTCCTAAAGCCAAGCTTTAGCAGTGAATGTGTCTTATCTTACCCCCAGTTCATTACTGGTGTTTGTCGGGGGGGGGGGGCACTGCAGTGGTGGCATTCAGAGCAGACCATCCCAGGCGTCACTGCAGGAGTTAAGGGTGATTTCCCCTGTTCATGCTGCCTGTGTGCTCACAATAGCCTCACAAGGCAGACCTTCTCTTGATTTGTTTTGTCAGACAGCTATTGAGCGATGTTAGGCTGATGCTCCCACTCTCATTGGCATGATTTGCTCAGCCCTGGCCAAAGCATAGTTCTGCTTTCATCTGACAGTCATTAACAACAGATGATCTTTACTGTTTGACATGAAAAACATCCCTCCAGGCACCTTCTGTCAGCTCCCCCAAGGATGTTTGTTTTCACATCGCTGTGATACAGATCCAAGTAACTAACTTGTGCTTAGCCCTCCCTTTACGTGTCCGCAGTCGCTGTGTCCACATGGTGGCAGGCTTCATTTATGTGCTCCATGAAACCTGTTGGAGATGTTGATCAGCCGATGCTGATCCCCTGGGAATGGTGCTTTTGGGTTCAGTTGCTTGTCTGATGCATGAGGTAAGTGACATTCACAGCAGCACACGAGAAAAGCAAAGTGATAGGACAAGGGGTAACGGGTTCAAACTTAAATAGGGGAAGTTTAGATTGGATATGAGGAAGAAGTTCTTTACTGTAAGGGTGGTGAGGCACTGGAATGGGTTGCCCAGGGAAGCTGTGAATGCTCTATCGCTGGCAGTGTTCAAGGCTGAGTTGGACAGAGCCTTGGGTGCCATGGTTTAGTGTGAGGTGTCCCTGCCCATGGCAGGGGGTTGGAACTGGATGAGCTTAAGGTCCTTTCCAGCCCTGACTATTCTATGATTCTATGTACACTGAAACCTTATCAAGCCTCAATGGAAGCAAGAATCATAGAATCCCAGACTGGTTTGGGTTGAAGGGACCTTAACGCTCATTCAGTTCCAGCCCCTGCCATGAGCAGGGACACCTTCCACTAGAGCAGGTTGCTTCAAGCCCCGTCCAACCTGGCCTTGACATGGTGTTGGGTTCCAGCCCTAACTATTCTGTGATTCTAAAGTACTTCTGGATGTGTTTGAGTTCCAGTCATACTGATACCCTTAACAGAATAAAAGCTGAATGCTTATGTACTAGTGCCATATGTAAGGAACTGAGCTGCAGTTCAGCTCCTCAACATGAAATGAGGCAAGATGTTCAGTTTCTGGCTCTGGTAGGGTATCAAACGTGTGCGCAAATCAACTTCATCCTCGAAACGATTAAAGTTTTCCATGGGAAGTCGAACAGCAGAAACGTTAGGACTCCACATTTGTTTTGGCAATAAACACCGTGGAGCAGAAGTGTCTTTAAGCGTTCTGTGGGTATCGGTGTAGAGGCGGTGCTTATGACCCTCTGAGTGGAGGATCCTGTGACTTGCACACTACATCTTTTATGAGGCCCCTAAACGCCCATCGTAAAACGTACAGTTCAGAAAGAATGCACTGTCTGAATCTGTGGCCAATTTAAGTGCATGGGGGAAAAAAGTGTTCTTGAAAGAGCACAGGTTGAAGCCAGAGTCGAGTCCCCATCTTGTAAAGTGCCAAGCATTCATTTTAATGTTAAGAGGAAGGGACTGCACCTGAAAAACCACAAAGTACCTTCTCCAGCTGTGTAGAGCCAAAAGCTGTTAGGAGAGGTTTCATTCCTGAGTCCCTAGGGTAGCAATGGGCTGATACTTGGCCAGGTCATTTAGAACTGGGGAATTTACATATGGTTTATTGCAAACCTGTTGGAAGCTTTTCCTTTTTTTTCCTTTCCTATCGCCCATGCCAAGATAAAATAGGTTGAAATGAGACTGGGTTAGCTGTAACAACAGTCACCCTTTCATTCAGATGAAAGCCTGCCTGTCCTTGCCCATAGGCGACCTGTGCTGATCACCAAAAGGCCAGGGTGAACTTGCTCTGTGGATGAGGAGGTTCTTGGCTTCCCCTAGCTGTACTGTCACCTGCAGCTTGAGCCTGGGTCGTGCTTGTAGAGAGAATCAGAGAATGGTTTGGGTTGGAAAGGACCTTAAGCTCATCCAGTTCCAACCCCCTGCCCTGGGCAGGGACACCCCACATTAGACCATGTTGCCCAAGGCTCTGTCCAACCTGGCCTTGAACACAACCAGGGATGGGGCAGCCTCAGCTTCCCTGGGCACCCTGTGCCAGCGCCTCAGCACCCTCACATTGAAGAGCTTCTTCCTTATCTTCAACCTGAACTTCCCCTGTTCCAGTTTGAACCCATCACCCCTTGTCCTATCACTGCAGTCCCTGATGAAGAGCCCCTCTCCAGCATCCTTGTAGCCCCCTTCAGACACTGGAAGCTGCTCTGATGTCTTCATGCAGCTTCTCTTCTCCAGGCTGATCAGCCCCAATGTTCTCAGCCTGGCTCCATACAGGAGGTGCTCCAACCCCTGATCGTCCCTGTGGCCTCCTCTAAAGCAGATACAGATGTGGCGTCACCATCCATGCCTAGAGCCTCTTCTCCATGAGGATTTTGGGGACCAGCCCTTGCAGGCATGCTCTGTGTGTTAGATCACTTGTGTACTGCAGGGCTGTCATCATCTCTCTGCATTAGCTCTTCAGCCTAAGCTATTTAAAGAACAACTGAGTATGTGTTTAAAATAGACCCAAAAATCCAGTAATCAAAAGGAAAAATGGATTCCTGATACAGTGAAGCTGACATAAACACGTGTGATTTGCCAACTTCAACTGCTTTGTAGTATATATAAGCACTGCAATTTGAAATTGGAAGAGATAGGGAAGGGGGAATTCTGTTACCAAGCCGTGGCACAAAGTGTTAGCATAGGGATAAGATGTAGTGTGTAATTGTTCCTAATGAGTTGAGTGTGTGCTTTGGAGGCAAAGCTTGATTTTCAGATACAAAGTGTTAACACCTGTGGAATTCCTGCATCTCATTTGGGAGCCTGTCTGTTCCTTCAGGAGCCTTCTTGCTTCCTGCCGTGATGCCATCTCTTAATGTGTGTGTGTGTGGGAATTGATGTAAAAATGCATATCTTTGGCTTTAATGCATAAAAAAGACTTATCTGTCATTAGCAAATGCCAGACTGTGGCTTTTGGGGGTTATTTTTGGTGTGGTTTTGCTGTGCTTCTGTTGTTTTCACTTCTCCATCCTTTGTTCTTCTGTGTTATAGTTCAGCATGTGCATTTTGTGCTCCATGAGGCAGGGTTTCTTTCACCCCGCTATGCATTGGATTTGGCACATCAGGGCACAAATCCTGCTTTGAAGGCTTTGGGGTATGACAGCTGCTTAATCATCCACAAATGCCTTTTAGGGTTATTATATACTGTGGTTGAAGTTCAGAGCAAGTTGTTCTCCAGCAAAACGAATAGCAGTATTCCATATGTAAAGAAGCCTGGAGAGGGGCTTTGCCCAAGGGCCTGTAGGGACAGGCCAAGGGGAATGGCTTTAAGCTGCCAGAGGGCAGATTGAGATGAGCTCTTAGGCAGAAGCTGTTCCCTGTGAGGGTGCTGAGGCGCTGTCCCAGGGTGCCCAGAGAAGCTGTGGCTGCCCCATCCCTGCTCTCTCCCCAGAGCAGAGGAGGCAATCCCATCCCTCAACCTTCACTGAGACTTCTCTCCACCTACCTGTGCACTTCTGGTTGTCCTTTTGCTGTATATAGGTAGAAATCATACTTCAGATGTTGTCTAATTATGCTCGGGGTGCTAAACACTTAAAGAAAGCATCATGTTAAAGAAGGAGGCACTAAAGGTTACTTGATTCCTGCCTTTTGCACATCTGACTTTTGGTTCTGTGCCTGGTGTAATGATTTTCTTTAATACCAAAGCTCAGGATGGATGAGCTCATAGGAAGTATCTGTGCCCACGATTATAATCCAACGAACATCACTCTGTAATACAGAGCTGCTTCAAGAAGTTCTGCCCTGAACCTGCGATGCTTGCGCTGTACAGTTTCATCTCATCAAGCCATAATGCAGCAAGACTGGAGCTGAACAGCAAACATGGGTTTAGTTATATGAGAGGGCTTTGCTGGGGAAGCTTTCCTCAGGCCAGTAACTCCTCTATCTCCTAAATTGCCTTAAGTGTCCTTTTTCTATGTGAGAGGCGCCTTCATGTGCAAAGGGGCCCATGTAGGTTGTTCTTACAAGCCCCCTGATCACTGTATGCTCAGTCTCTGGTGATGGTTTGCCATATCCTTACTGGGACACCAGCCTCAGTGAGGCTGATGTTTGAGACCTCTCCAGAGGGATATTGTATTTACTCTCAGGAAGGGTTTCACAAATACAAGCAAGAGAGTCCTGGAGGAAGCACAGCTTTTGGCTCATCTGCGTGTTTAGTTCTGCAGCGTGTTCTGCATGTACTCAAACACGTACTCCTATTTCCTTTATTGTCCTGTGGTCTATCTCCAATAAACACTGGTGCCGTGAAACCAGAACCCAGTATTAAACTGTGCCTATTATCACATTTCAGCTTTAATAATTAGAAGAAAACTACTTCATTAACCTTTGGCAGAATACTATGAGTTGCTGAGCATTAGGATCCAGGCTGCTGCTGCGTTTGAGTAATGCTCAGACTTTGTGTGTTGGTGGATGTGAAGGGAAAAAGCAGCTTAATAGAATTCAGAGGGAAATGGAAGGAGATAGAAGGGAATGAGATCTGTTATCAGCTGAGAATATTAGTTCTCCTGGTCACTGCTGTATGATTCCTGTGCTTAGATGTCATGCAGGAATTCCCCCTGCCTTTCAGGTGGAAGTGAGTTAGAATTCTCCAGGATAAGAGGAGAGGAAAAGGGTGGGAGGAACCAGTGGCGAGAAGAAGTTACCAGATGGATTTGATGCAGTGAGAACTGAATCAGAGCTCCATCCTTACCTAATGCATGCAGACACTTGGCCATGATGTAGAGACTGACATTTCCTGACTCTACTGTTGACTGCCTTGGACCAGTGACTTTGCAGCATCTCAACTGTTTGTTATCACTGTTAAAAATCAAAGTAAGAGGAAAAATATCCTACTTTTAACAGCCTCCACCTTGTAAATGGGAGGAAAATCAAGCTAGGTTAGAGCTAAGCATGGTTCAAAACTAACAGAGTGATTCTAAGCAGCCTTTGAAGGGACAGCACAGAATGGAGTTATCTCTTGTTGCTGCTTTGGTTTCTGTTTGTATGCCTTATTTGTTATTGCTGAATCAAAACTGTGATGGGAGTCCTCTAACATGGCTTTAATGAAGGCTTTAAGCATGTTGGGTCAGCTTGAGGGACTGTAAAGTGTGTGCCTGTGGATTAATGAAGGACATGGGTCTTCAAGGGTGTTGATGTCACTTGTTTTTCTTGTTAGTGTAGTACTTGTAGAAGCGTTGCAAAGTAAACATCTTCTTTACGGGGTGGACCTCTGAGCAGCATGGAAATCCACTTGGGAGAGGTAGGCAGGCCTTGGCATAGCAAGGTTCGAGTCATCATTTCCATATAAATAGCTGTGTATTTGAGCACTTCCTCTTGTTTGGATGAGGGCTGTCACTACTTGTGGCAGTTCTTTATTTGCTCCTTCTGAAAGCAGGAATAAGGACTTGAAGACTTGTTACAATCACAGTGTAGGAAGTGTAAGACCTTAGAGTCCAGGCCTGGGGCAACAGCACAGGAGGGACCTGGAGCTGTTGGAGTGATTCCAGAGGAGGCCATGGAGCTGCTGCAAGGGCTGGAGCAGCTCTGCTCTGGAGCCAGGCTGAGAGAGCTGGGCTGGGGCAGCCTGGAGAAGAGAAGGCTCCTGAAGGGGAGACCTGAGAGCAGCTCCAGTGCCTAAAGGGGCTGCAGGAAAGCTGGAGAGGGGCTTTGGACAAGGGCTGTAGGGACAGGACAGGGGAATGGCTTTAACTGCCAGAGGGGAGACTGAGATGAGCTCTTAGGCAGAAGCTGTTCCCTGTGAGGGTGCTGAGGCGCTGTCAGGGGGTGCCCAGAGAAGCTGTGGCTGCCCCATCGCTGGCAGTGTTGAAGGCCAGGTTGGACACAGGGGCTTGGAGCTGCTCCAGTGGAAGGTGTCTCTGCCCGTGGCAGGGATTGGAGCTGGAGGAGCTTTAAGGTCCCTTCCAAACCATTCCATGATTCTGTGAAGAAGCTTAAAAACCTGAAACAAATCCCCTTGGTTAAATTTACTTCCAAGCTGTGATAGATGCATTCTGGTAGTGTTTTAAATATGAAATGAATTTGACATGTTTAGCTTTGAGATACACTATCTCAAGCGCTGATTGATACCACAATGCCTTTTGCACATGTTGCAGCCCCAGGGTTGTTCAGTAAACCCCCCCATCTAAGTGAGAACAACTCCCCAGCCTTAATAAAACAAAGGTGAGCAACATGCGAGGAGTGCAAATAATCTAAAATGGTCTAATTTCCCCCAAAAGGTATAAACATGCACAATTGTGTATATAGCAGCAGGCATTATTCCACTGATCCCCCAAGGTTGTTTATATAGCAACAGGCATTATAACAACACTTTCTGTTTTCATTATTGCAGTGCTTAGTCATCTGAAGCCCAGCCAATGCTCCTTCAGCCTCTGAGAAGTCATCCAGGATCTTGTAAAACAATTAACTATGTCATTTGATTGAATCTTGCCTTTTCTATTTCTCTCCCAGTGTTTGACATCCTCTGAAAGCCTGATGTAAATGCTTGGCTCCGAACCAACCCTCCAAACTGGATTGAAAGAACACTCTTGTTTCTATTTTTGTTTGTAGGCTTTCACATTTGGGGAGCAGATGGCCTTTTGAAATGCCTGATGCTAGCAAAAGAAACTCCTTGTTTAGCTGAAAAGGATTCAGGATTGCTTTTGACTGCCTTAACAGTGCGTAGTGTGGTAGTGGGTTGAGTCCACTTGGATAGATAGAGCTACAACACCATGGACCCGGCTGCCTGCAGTAGAGACTGAAGGAAGTTAGAACTAGATGGTCCCTTCCAACCCAAACCATTCCATGATTCTATGATAAGGGCAGATTTTGATGTAGGCTCCAATATTAGGCATGATATGTATTAAAGGGGCTGGTATTTCAAGCTTTATTAACATAGGCTGAGCTGTGAGACTGCTTCCACATGTCTTAGACCAAGATGAATAGGGCTGGGGAAACAATGGACTAAATGATGAACAGATGAAGTCAGAATTAGAGTTCTGTGCTCCTCCAAAAAAAGGATATTCCAGTCCAGGTACTCTGTGGTTTCTGGCTGGGAGTAAACGTATGTGCTTGTGTACCATTAGTCATTAAATCCTGCTACAGGAATTAGTGTAGGAAATGGGCAATTCTTCTTTGCACGTAAATGCAGGATATCATTATTCTTCTTAAGAGGCAGCCCCTTAGTGGCAAGAGCCCTAATTTTGGTCTTGGGTGCAATCCGATACTACCCAGAAATAGATAACTAAATGGCTTCTTTTTAAGCCAGCTTATTGGGAAACTTAAATAGTTCTATTCCCTCTCATCTTATGGGCTGTATAGGAGAGTAATTGAACCTTTGCAGGTTTGTATTTTAGTTAGTTAACAAATGAGGCTGCTGTGCATGTCATGATTTGATGAATAGATGTTTTATGGTGGAACTGTTGCCTTTAGGAAGGTGTTGAGCTTTTATGTCTTCTGATGTGGTTCTAATTAAGTATAACAGTCTAGGTGGCAAAATAAATACTTAGAAGGTGCTTGGATGGCAGTGTTAGAGACACTCAATGTGCAGCTGGCTGCTGCTGAGGATTGACCCCTTCCTTCCGGTAGAAGTTCAAGCCATTGCACTGAAAGGAATGCAGGTAGAAACTGGGTGCTTTTATTGAGGTCCCTTCCAACCCAAACCATTCTATGATGCTATGGTATTTCTTTGCCCTCCTCTTCCTGAAGAGTCTAAACCAACTCTGCCTGGCTTGTTATGAGTTAACTTAAGGGGTTTGTCATGCCTCACCTACAGCTGATGCTGTTGTTGTGTTAGCTGGAGCAGTTTTCATAGTTTTTGATGGAAATTAAGTGTTTAAACACTGTATTAGGAAGCTGATGCAAGTTTTAAGAATAAATCCACCTTTCGCTTTGAGAACCATTGTCTTAAATGCAGTTTATTATCTCTCAAGGCTGAGAGCTGTGTCTCTTCAGCCTGGAGAAGAGAAGGCTCAGGGAGACCTTATCCCCATATGCCAGGAGTTAAATGGTGACTACAGTGAAGTTGTTGGAGACTCTTTTGACAAGAAGTCCCATGGAAAGCTGAGGGGTGATGGGCACAAGTTACTGCTGGGGAGATCCCACTGGGCACAAGAGGAAAGTTTTCCCAATGGGAGCAATAATCCATTGGAATAATCTCCCCAGGGAAGTGGTGACTCCCCAACGTTGAACACTGTTAAGACTGGGCTGGACAGGGTGCTGGGCGTCCAGTCTAGGCCATGCTGTGCCTGGAAAGGTTGAAGCAGATGATCCCTGAGGACCCTTCAGCCTGGGATTCTGTGAACATTTACGATTGTCTGTGATGTTGGAATAAATAGCAAGTGTAATATAAAATACCCCCTAGTATGGTAGGCTGGTCTTCTACAGAGGTAGAGTTGCCCTTAATATAAACTTAATATCCTCGTTCTTAGATTCATAGAGTGGTTTGGGTTGGGAAGGACCTTAAGATCATATAGTTCCAACCCCCTGCATGGGCAGGGATGCCTCCCACTAAACCATGGCACCCAAGGCTCTGTCCAACCCGGCCTTGAACACTGCCAGCGATGGAGCATTCACAACTTCCCTGGGCAACACATTCCAGTGCCTCACCACCCTCGCAGTAAAGAACTTCTTCCTCATATCCAATCTAAACTTCCCCTGTTTCAGTTTGAACCCATCACCCCTTGTTCTAGCACTACAGTCCCTAATGAAGAGTCCCTCCCCAGCATCCCTATAGCCCCCTTCAGACACTGGAAGGCTGCTCTGAGGTCTCCACGCAGCCTTCTCTTCTCCAGGCTGAACAGCCCCAACTTTCTCAGCCTATCTTCATACAGGAGGTGCTCCAGTCCCTGATCATCCTCATATTCTTCCTTACAGGTACTTCCTGAATTTGAGGACAGGACCCCCAGATTTTACAGGAGCGGTCTAGGCAGTTACTGACAGTTTAAGCACTGTCTGTCCTCCTGTCAATGCCTTTTCCTAGTGCTGAAGTTACTCACTTTGTCACACTGGATTTGTAGCATCAGATATTTGGGGATACAAGTAAAGAAAGTCATCAAATTGGATGAATGTAGAGTTTTCCTGTATCTTGAAGAAACGTGACTAAGTACTTTTAAGTTACATTTGAGTAGCTACTTTATTACATCTCTGGTTAAATAACTTTGAATACTGTTAGTTAATGTAGAAGCCAGAGTGACAAAGCCCAGTAAAATGTAGCTTTGAATCTTCTTCTCTTTGAGATGAGTAAAAAGAATTAATCAGTGTAATTGAAAGAAATTACAAAGTGAGGTTATTTTTGTCCTTAAACCTGTACCCTGCAGTTCTTCTGTTTTGAAGTGTTGATAAAATATGATGCCTATTTGAAGGAGGCCCCAAGGATGCTGGAGAGGGACTCTTCATCAGGGACTGTGGCAATAAGACAAGGGGCGATGGGTTCAGACTGAAACAGGGGAAGTTCACCTTAGATACATGGCAGAAGTTCTTCCCTGTGAGGGTGCTGAGGCGCTGGCCCAGAGAAGCTGTGGCTGCCCCATCCCTGGCAGTAGTTGAGGCCAGGTTGGACACAAGGGCTTGGAGCAAGCTGCTCTAGCAAAAGGTGTCCCTGCCCGTGGCAGGGGTTGGAACTGGATGGGCTTTAATGTCCTTTCCAACCCAGATCATTCTATGATTCGACGATCTCCTCAGCTTCACCTTGTTCCTGTGCAGTAAGTGTGGCTAGTAACTGCTACGAGATCAAACTCAGCCTCCTGTCTGATGTCTTCCTTGTCTTCCAATTAATCTTTACTGCGTGTTTTGCTCAATGGGGTAACGTTTCACACAGCACTTGGGAAAACAAAGCTGCATATAGGAGCTGAATATTGAAAAGGAAGTGCAAATAGTACTTTATTGCTTGAGCATCATTAATGATTTACTCACAGTCCCATGGCAAATACACGGTCATGAACATGAGCACAAATCTTGGCCACTTGTTCTCTCAAATTAAAACGTGTGTTTCCATGGATGTCTGGGGCTGTAATACCCCGCAGAAACAATCTCATCTTTAAATAAAGCACTGCTTTAGCAAATGACACTTGGTTCCTTTGGAAGCTGAGCGTGGGGTGGATGGAAGTGGGTGATATTTAATAGCAACAAATGAAATCTGAACTCAGTTTCTTGGGAGAATCCAGACAGCAACAGTCACCTCCTGCTTTTGTTTTCCCACCTTGTCAAGTCTCATTTCTCTTCTCCCTACATTTGCCTCTTCTTAAAATTGATGTTGATGTGAAAGGGTACTTGTATGAATTCTGCTCTCACAGGTCGCGGCTGAGGTTATTGCTGCTGGTGTGTCTTGCCGGTTATTGGACGAGGTGGAGTAACTATCCATGTGTGTGTGGTATTGGCTGTTAAAAGATATTAAACTGAAGGAAAGGTGTAAGAAATGCTTTACGGTTTGGGGAGGAAAAACCCCACAGTTCTTACTGATGATGAAGCCTTCCAGTGCCTAAAGGGGCTCCAAGAAAGCTGGAGAGGGGCTTTGGACAAGGGCCTGTAGGGACAGGCCAAGGGGAATGGCTTTATGCTGCCAGAGGGGAGACTGAGATGAGCTCTTAGGCAGAAGCTCTTCCGTGTGAGGGTGCTGAGGCGCTGGCCCAGGGTGCCCAGAGAAGCTGTGGCTGCCCCGAGAAGCTGTGGCTGCCCCATCCCTGGCAGTGCTCAAGGTCAGGTTGGACACAGGGGCTTGGAGCTGCTCCAGTGGAAGGTGTCCCTGCCCGTGGCAGGGGTTGGAACTGGGGGAGGTTTAAGCTCCCTTCCAACCCAAACCAGTCTGGGATTCTGTGGTTCTTCCATTTGGTATTTGCCACACATGTCATGGGTTCTGTCGCTCAGTAGAGGTAGAGAGATATCTCTTTCAGAGTAGGTGAGACCACAGCAAAGTAGGAATTAACCTTGTCACACTGATGGGAGATATTTTAGGAACCAGACTAAAACCTGGGAGAGAACTCATGGCTCTGATGCTTCAACTGCTTTTTCTTCTGCCACTAGAAGGCAGATGGGTTTACCTGTAGGCTTGTTTTGTAATTGCATCATCATCATCTTCTGTTGATACAGACACATACGGCAATATTGCTTTGGCTTTAAGCTGTTACGAAGCCAATATAGAATGTGGTTTATAAAGTTAAATCATATTATTTTCCTAGCATCCCAGCTTTACATACCGTGCATCTCTAGTGTTTGCAATAAGTAAATGGATTGAAGCAGAAACAGTGGTCTTGTTCATGTTTGGATGCAGCAATCTCACATACATTCCTCTGATCTTGGCTGTTGGCAGTAGAGAGATCCCTTAATCCAATGCTTTTTGTGCTACGAAACCTTGGAATTTAAGGGTGCCTATAAAAAGGAGTCGTCTCTGAACGTCTGATTGTAGTAGGAGGGACAATGTGATGGTTTTGATTTGTTTTGCTGGTTTATTTCTTTTGCCCCCAGGCTCGTGCTTTGGTTAACCAAATCCACTGTAATCCCATCAGGAGAATGTGGTGATCGAGGAGTAATTTATATTAGATGGTTGTCTTAATCCAGGTTCTGTCATTGCAGCAGCAAATCTGAATCCAAGCCCACCATATGCCTTGGCTGGGTCCATATGGAACTAATAACCTGTGTAATAAATGGCCTCTTGTACAAAGCAGTGCTGAGGATGCTTTTCTTCCAAAGCTATTTTTCTTTCTTGAACTGAGAAAAGCATAGACATCATTCCCAATTTTGAGGTTTTCTTGGTCAGAAATCTTTCTAACTTGAAGGATTCTTGTTTACACCTCACTGCCATCAGTCATGGAAACAGGTGTGGATCTGAAAAACCAGATTTAACTTGGAATGGGATTATTGTGGATGGGGATTGGAGCAACCTGCTCTAGTGGAAGGTGTCCCGGGGGTTGGAACTGGATGAGCTTTAAGGTCCCTTCCAACCCAAACCATTCCATGATTCTGTGATTGTTCCATGTTGCAGCAACTACTTCAGTATCCAGCTTGTACAGTTGCTGTATGTGTGCAGTGGAGGCCAGTTGTGGCTTCTAGAGGGTGTTATCTGCTGTTCTGGAGGGTGTTAACTGTTATGTAGAGGGTGTTATCTGCTGAGAACTGTATATTATGCTGATTCCTCTTTATCCTGCTAGTCTTAAAGATACGGGAATTTAGGGACATTTTAGTTGTCATATTTTAACCACAGAAGGGATAAATTTCCCTGCAAAGTCTCCCTGAAGTGTTGAGATTCACGTTTGAAAGGTGGAGTTTTCCCCTTCCATGTGCTTTCTTTATGAGGTATTTTTAGTTTGGGAACTTCTTATTTAAGCAGTTTATAACCACCAGCAGTGATAGTTCTGTTGGGTACTTCATTTGATAACCTGAGAGTAAAAGCAGCTTTGCATGGTGTCGAATATGGAATCTTTTCCTTTCTGTTTGCACCCACACAGGAGTTAATACTTGGCTTAAAGTCAGTCAATGCTTGAAGCCTTTCTCTTAGCTGCATGCATTGTACGTTAATGCTGGGTTTAATTATGGAAATAATAGAAGCAGTTTAAATGTTGATGGAAACTCTATAAGGAACAGATTTAGACCACTTATGTGACAATATGTGCTTGTACCAGTTGATATCACTGTCATAATTCCAACACACATTGATACGCTCAGGAATGACGCACACAAATGCATGTTTGGAGTCAATGAATGTAGAACATTGTGTTGAAATTGGGTCTTTCCACTTAATGGCTGTGTTTTTATTAAGCTGGGAAGCTTCTCTCCTGTTCCAGATAGGAAATGGAAAAGGTGTAATGAGCTTTAACAGGCAGATTGATTATTTTCTCCCTGTTCTTGGGTGGCTTTTGCTAATAGGAGGTTATGAGTATTAAATGGAACATTTCCTTAAGGGAACTGTTTGATTAGTTTGCACTTTCTTTGAAAACTCAGTAAATTAACTGACCAGAATGTTACATTCATTGGAATGTGGGATTTGGAAAGAAGCGCTAATTTTGGCTTTCTTTTTTTCCTCTTTTTATAGCTTAGATATCAACACGGGCTGAGTACTCCAGATCTCCGGCAAACTCTTCCTAATCTGAAGAACTTCATGGAGCTCGGGCTAATGGTTAGATGGTAAGTGGGGTTTTGTAATTACAAAGAAAGAGGTGGATGCTGCATCATATTTATTTATAACCAGTTAAGAGCTTCACAAGAGTTTCTCATACTTGAAGATGATGACTTTCCCAAACTACAGACTGTGGAAATGTCCACAATATTCTACTATTTGTATGTGCTGTTATATTTCCTAGATGATGGGCCCATAACCCTTCTCAGAGGGATGGGGAGATGGCAGGGAGGATGTATGAAAAGCAGTGCTCTTCACTAGAGGGAGGTGAATTAATCATCATAGAATCAACTGGTTTGGATTGGAAAGGACCTTAAAGCTCATCCAGTTCCAGCCCCTGCCATGGGCAGGGACACCTTCCACTGGAGCAGCTCCAAGCCCCTGTGTCCAACCGGGCCTTGACCACTGCCAGGGATGGGGCAGCCACAGCTTCTCTGGGCACCCTGGGCCAGCGCCTCAGCACCCTCCCAAGGAAGAACTTGCACCTAAGAGCTCATCTCAGTCTCCCCTCCAGCAGGTTAAAGCCATTCCCCTTGGCCTGTCCCTATAGGCCCTTGTCCAAAACCCTCTTCAGGTTTTCTTTTCAGCCTTGAACTTCTTGAGGTTTGCACTGGCAAGGCACAGTTTCAAAGCCCAGAATCACTGGTCCATGTGAGCTCTAAGCTGGTGTCCAAATCCCTTATTTTGGGAGGCGAGTCTTGGCAAAGGAAAAGAAATACAGGAGTAGAAAAAGGAACATCTTTGAGCAATGCTGTGAAAAGTGTTGCCTGATGGAAATTCAACTCAGCCAACAAAACAGTGGAAGTAAACAGGCCCTGAGAAAAGGCAGCTCAGTCCCTTGTGCTGTTTTATTCTGTCAGTAGTTTCAAGCGCAGCTGAAAAGGTTCTCCCTGCTTTTCTTCTTATCCCCTAGCAAGATGCATAACACAAAGCTTTCTTCATTGGGGATAACATTACTGTGAGGTTTCATGTGGTATCCATCACTGTGATGTAAAAACACCGGGATGGTGTGTGGGCCCCTCAGTGAATCTAGAAATGAAGGGCTGAAATATCAGATCCATGGCTTCTGTAGTGCTTGTGTGCACTCATCAGTGGAGGGGAGGGTACAGGTTGTGGATGTTTCCTTCTGACTTGAATAAGCAGTGGTGGGATGTTAAATGGGAATTGCTTTCCATGAGGAGGTGTCCGTAAGGTACTGTGAGGGCGCTGAGGCGCTGGCACAGGGTGCCCAGAGAAGCTGTGGCTGCCCCATCCCTGGCAGTGTTGGACACAGGGGCTTGGAGCCACCTGCTCCAGTGGAAGGTGTCCCTGCCCGTGGCAGGGATTGGAGCTGGGTGAGCTTTAAGGTCCCTTCCAACAGAAACCAGTCTGGGATTCTCTGTCCTTCCCTTCTGACATGCATCGCCTTTGAAGAACTGATAATGGAAGCTTTAGTGTTAAGCCTTAAAGGCTTTGCTGTCATACAACCACTTCTTGTTTTCCTATTGGTGATACAGTCATTAGCAAGACAAAACACATTTTTTGACTGGATAATATTTCAAAACAAGTAGAAATATGAGGCATGGTTCTCTGGGAGTATCGCATTCCCTCCTCCCTGTCTGTCTATGCTTCATTTCCTTCTCACCTCCAAAACATGTATGAAGAGTTGTTCATTTCTAACTTTTTTTTTTTTTAAGGCTAATGATTCTAAACAATGCTTCTTAGTGCTTCCTACTAATATAAATGGAAATGGGGCTTTACAGGGAGTCTAGCTCAAGGGGAAAACCGGCTAGACTTCCCTAATTGGGCCTTGCAGTTGAGCACATACATTGCAGAGTACAGATGCCCACTGTCTTGTGGATAATATCTGATTACAGAGATTTAAACAAGCTTAAAGGCCACCCACTGTTAAAATGAAGACTTGAAGGAATTTTTTGTTTTCAGGATGCTGGAGGTGAGTTACATTATCCCCAGTCCCACAAACCACAGTCCGTACAGTAAGTCCACATTATCCTTCACTTGTACGATGGGAGCAGGAGCATGGAGTCACAAAATGGTTTGGGTTGGAAAGGACTTCTGGATCACCTAGTTCCAGCCCCCTGCCATGGACAGGGGTGCCTCACAGTAAATGAGGTGGTGATGGGTTTGTCTTGTCTACAGATACACTCACACTGCCTGGTTGGTTTGGTTTTGTTGGTGCTGGTCTTCAGTTTCATTTCTTAGCACTGCAGCTGGGTTTTGGTGTACTTAAGTTCTGTCAAAGCATAATCACACTGGTAAAGACCAATACTTACACTGTAGTTAGTTTCTCTTTGAACAGGACTGGTTTTAGCTCCTGGCGTGTTCATCATCCTCAAGTTCGGTTTTAAATAGAGACATTGCTTTGCAGTTGGGAATGGAATTGAATCCCCTACATATGCAGGGTAACAGAAATACACAGTTATTTCAGGCTTAACCTCTCTCTCTGGTAAGCATCACAGAATCCCAGACTGGTTTGGGTTGAAGGGACCTTAAAGCTCATCCAGTCCCAACCCCTGCCACGGGCAGGGACACTTCCCACTGGAGCAGCTCCAAGTCCCTGTGTCCAACCTGGCCTTGAGCACTGCCAGGGATGGGGCAGCCACAGCTTCTCTGGGCACCCTGGGCCAGCACCTCAGCACCCTCACAGGGAAGAGCTTCTGCCTACGAGCTCATCTCAGTCTGCCCTCTGGCAGCTTAAAGCCATTACTCCTTGTTCTGTCCCTACAGGCCCTTGGCCAGAGCCCCTCTCCAGCTTTCCTGCAGCCCCTTTAGGCACTGGAGCTGCTCTCAGGTCTTCCCCTTCAGGAGCCTTCTCTTCTCCAGGCTGCCCCAGCCCAGCTCTCTCAGCCTGGCTCCAGAGCAGAGCTGCTCCAGCCCTTGCAGCATCAATGTCTAGTTTTAAGTACGGACTAGTTTCATTACCCCTTCAGATTAAAAACAAACGCTGTCCCCAGCTGTTGTGGAAGATCCCATCTATTTCATACTTCTGTCAGAGCAAATCTATCTCTGAAGTCTTTGCTTCAGCCTTTCCTTTCCCGGCTGCTCTGAGGCAGCCTCTGTCCCCTCTGAAGGGTTGTGGAGTCCAGTGCCTTTGCCTCGAGGTGTAATTGTGTTGCTGCTGGTCCCTCTGCCTGGTGAGATCTGGGTTGTTTGGATTTCTCAGGCATGACACTGAAATGATTAATACATGCTTTCACATCCCAACACGCCTGATTTATTACAGCGAGCTCGCAGGTCTGCAAGCTCTGCTGCCCTCTTCATATCTCTCCTGGCACCTATATTCTGCTGTATTTACTTTGCTTCCCCCCACTACACAATATTACTTGTACTGTATATAGACAAAATCAAGACAGATCTGTTGGTCCCTGCGCACACTGTGGTGAAAGCTACAGAACTGCTTCTTTTTCTGATATCAACTCTGGATGTCGACTCTTGAGGTGAAAGATGATGAGACAAAGTTGTTGTTGACTTAGGCTGTCTGGGTTGTGGTCCCCAAATCTTTTCTGTTTCCTTTGGGATTAATTCTCTCTGTTTTCAGTCTTTTTTTAGTCCTGGAATCTCAGTGGCTTCCAGAAAAGCAGCTCATTTTTAAGATTAGCTTTTGCTGATGCAAAAGGCCCTGTGCAGCTTTCCTCTTGAATCCTTTTTACTTTGGAGTATGCAGTTTACTCCAGCTTTTGAGACCAAACCGTACATTTTGATCATTGTTTTATTCCCTTTTCCATGTTCAGATTTATCTTGCACAAGTCAAACTCTTTAGGT
Source organism: Myiopsitta monachus (assembly GCA_017639245.1). Classification (NCBI taxonomy): domain Eukaryota; kingdom Metazoa; phylum Chordata; class Aves; order Psittaciformes; family Psittacidae; genus Myiopsitta; species Myiopsitta monachus. The sequence continues at coordinate 96,043,845 of CM029919.1, read as the reverse complement.
CATTGCATTAAATCAAGAGGCTCTTTCATTTTCTCTCCTATTCTTCTACTTAGTTTTATTTACTCTGTGTAAGGAAGGGATAGCATTTGTGATTATCAATAGCGAGTAAAGAGCACACCACTGACTCGAGCAGTGCAGTGAGAAGAAGGTTTTATTCCTAGTGAATAGATTAGACAAAAGGCTTATCTAATGCTGGCAAATATGAGATAGTCCTTTAGGTCTTGGCTGTAGCCAGGGAGATGTCCTTTTGAGCCTGCATTTAAAAGCTGGACTCAAAACCACTTGCATGCCAAGGCTTGAATCTGTGTTTCGAAGGTAAGCCTTGATTCATGTACTGTTAGCTTCAAGAGGAGCCTAAGTTGAACATTCGAGTCAAGCAAACTCTGGTAGCTTAATTTCTGAAGGTTTTCTTTTTGTCTAAAGCATGTGTCAGAGTTTCTTAGCTGCCAAAAGACCCAATTTCACCTTCACTTCATGCTGGCAGCCTCCCTTTTGCAGCCCTGTGGCTATTGTGTGTTCTTGAAGCAGGAATCTCCAAGAAGGTGAGAACCTATTATTGCTTTTTAGCACGCTTGACATGATATTGGCTCGGAGCTATGCTTGGAGCTTCAAACCTTTCAGATGGCTGTAAACCAACTTAAACGCCTTCATTTAGCGTTCTTGCTGCCATGAGGTCATAGTTTGCAACAAAAAAGATCAAATGGTGTTTAACTTATGATTTTCTTTTGGGGTAAGTATCCTCATACCAAAGAGCTGTAGCTGTGGATACTGGCTTGGGGCCAGACAATCAAGATTTAGTATTTTGACCAGCTGTGATCCAGTAATGTCCCTCCGAGGAAACATTTTGCGGGGAGGAAAAGCTACATATTTGAGCCTGTGAATTGTATTCTGTCCCTCGTAGTGCTTTGCAGTTTCTCCCAGCCCCTTTGCAGCCAGCTTAAATAAGCACAAGTGAATCTCAACTCAAGAAACCTTTTCTTTTTGATTGAAGCTGCAAACAGATTCCAACCAGAACGGCTGAAACAACAGCTTCAGAAGTGGTTGTGTCTTGCTTCCATCTCTTTATCTCGCCTGTTTACTGCATGGAGGCTGCATCTTGTGCCTGAGGGCTGCAAGAATGCCCAAACGGACTATTTATTAACAAGTGAGAACTAATATTTGGGGGGGAAAAGCAGCTACTTTGTAGTTTTGCTGCCAGTGAAACCTAGAGCTGAAGTTAGACTGTTATGAATTGGCTTTTGAGACTTGGATGCAATTGAAACCTTGAGATTGGTGGGGATGTAATTTTCTTATCTATTATGTCCAATAAATCTGAGGCTTTTCTTTTGCGACTCGGAACTCCTGCTTCCTGATAGGAACTATACACGCTCCCATATGGAGCCACTTCGAGGCTGATCCAAGTTGGTGACTAAAAGTCCTTAAGGCCTGATGACAGTTCATCAAATCAGGTTTTATCCTCCACTAGTGACAGGCCATTCTTTTTGGGCAGGTGTCCATGCCAGTTTGCTGTCTGTGTCAATGACTAAGTAATTACCTGTGGCTGGAAGCTGAACCAGCTCAACTCTAGTAATTCAGGTTCGGGTTGTACCTTGGGGTAAAGGACTATGCTCCTGCAAGCCAAGCCCTTGTCACTGGTGGCAATACCTTATCTGAAGTTTCTGGGTGACAGATGAACGTTTTTGAATGTGATTTGCTTTTTTAATATATTTTGTGTTAATTCCATAAGCTGTGAAGCTGATAAAGCCTCTCTCTCTCTGGACTTTGCTTTGGTGCAGTGCTATGAATTCTGGTACCAGTATAGCCTTTTCCTGAAGGAAAATGCAAATGGAATAGAGATCCTCCATCAGCTGCCTGTTTTCATGAAGAGCAATAGCAAACTAGTCTTTCTGAGCTCTGTGCCTCTCTGTAAACATTGCTTTTGAGCCAAACCCCTCAGTTTGACTTCTCATTCTCACTTGGAGGGAGCTGATGGAACAGGAAAAGACCCCTTGACTTAACTGCTTGACCCTCTGTACCTACAGCCATTTTGGTTTGATTTTACTTGCCTGCAAGATTCTGACCATGGTTCTACTTAGTGTACAGAGAGCTCTTCATCTTCGTATGTTTGCTTTATACACACTACTCACTCGGCCTCACCTAGTTACCTAGATTGTCCTTGTGGTTGAGAAGAGGCATCTTGACAGGGTGGCTTTCCACTGATTAAGAATGGCTCTCAACAGGGGATTTGAAAGAAGCTGTGGCTGCCCCATCCCTGGCAGTGTTCAAGGCCAGGTTGGACACAGGGGCTTGGAGCAAGCTGCTCTAGTGGAAGGTGTCCCAGCCCGTGGCACGGGGTTGGAACTGGATGAGCTTTAAGGTCCCATTCCAACCCATACCAGTCTATGATTCTGTGATTATTTATTACCCACCCTTCTCCCACACTTGTTTCCTCTCTAGTGGCTGTGGAAGGAGCCTGGGCAATGACCTCTTAGATGGCTGATCTCCAAAGCCCTTTGTGCGTACTGACTTTTATCTAAATGTCTTAGGTAATACTTGATAAGCACTTAAGCCATTCTATTGACTTCATTCCTGCTTTCCCACATTTGGGCCATTATCCCTGTATTTATTCCCGACTGAAGCTAAACCCATCCCATTTGTATTTATTGGCAGCAATAGATGGTTTCAGAAATCTGCCCACGTGTGTCTCCAGCAGCTTAAACCCTGGTTCTGCACTCTTAAGTAAGGTCCATTTCATGGCATGTAGTTTAAGGATCCTGCCTGCAAGTGCTTTTTGTTCTAATTCATTACTTTGAATGCTTCCATGATAAATGAAGATCATTCCTGCTTTACTGCCTTATGGGGCAGCCCTCATGTACTCTATTAACTGGGAAGTTATTTTGTGGATGAGGGAGATTAGCTTTGTATTGCTGATACGTTCAGGCTGTTAGATCACTTAGTATACATCATCCTGCCACTTCAACTTACTAAGGAAGGGAAGATTTTCTTTGGCTGCTGGTCTAAAGAGGTATTGTTCAGGCATACATAACGTGTTAGCTTGAACGGCCTTGTCATAACAAGCTCTTTAAAAACTCTCCTGGTCCTGCAGACTAATTAATTTCTCACCATTTGCCTCTAAGGCCTAGATTTACAAAGGAATTTGGGCATGTTTCTCTTTAGGAGGAACTAAGATTTATATGCCCACCACAACAGTTTGTAAAGCCGCTTCTCCTGAGCTAATTGGAAACCACAGTTCTCATGTTGGTTTACTCAGACACTGAAATTTCTGCTGCATAGAAACATTGCTGTTGTGCCTACATCAGGCTGATAAGCCCTTGCTGAAAGGCAATTTGGGGTTCAGCAGTTAGGCAGTTTTATGCATACTCGTCTTTGCCCTTCAAAGCATCCGACCTAAGAGGAATGAATTTGAGCCAGTTGGAAGCACAGTCCAGCACAACGGAGTAGCAGGGTTTACTTGCTCAGATGGTAAAGCAGCTTTGCCTTGAGTTTAATATCTTCAAGAATTCATAGAACCCCAGGCTGGTTTGGTTTGAAGGGACCTTAATGCTCATCCAGCTCCAACCCCTGCAACGGGCAGGGACACCTTCCACTGGAGCAGCTCCAAGCCCCTGTGTCCAACCTGGCCTTGAACACTGCCAGGGATGGGGCAGCCACAGCTTCTCTGGGCACCCTGGGCCAGCGCCTCATCTCCATAACCATGCATCCAGCACTTGTGTGCATTGTGGCGCATTCTGCTTTCTGGTTTGCCACCTCTGTTGAAAATGCTCCAAACCTTTGCAAACAAAGCTGCAGGTGCTGAGTTTGCATTATAAAGGGCTGAAACAGCAGTTGAAGAGGAAATGTAATGGTTTTGGTGCTATCTCTCTGCTTCACTGTCCACAATTGTAATTCCAAAAAGCAACTGTTCCTTAAGGTAATTTGAGGGCTTTATGGAAGAGAAGAAAGCTCCATGCATTCATTAAAGGGCAGCCTGAGAGGAGGTGAGATGGGAGAGGAAATTAAAGAGTAGCAGTACTCCATGCTGCCCTCCCATGGGGATGCTGCTTTTTTCTCTAAGAGCCTTTCTGCAATCTGCCTTACCCTGTTTACGAAGGGGAGCAAGAGAAGAAAAATAGCATGGAAAAGGATCCATGCTTAGGGACTACTCCGAACTGCTCTTCCAAGATTTTCTCCTGCAGTACAGCTCCCAAAATGTGTCAGGCCTTGAATTAGAAAGAGTTTTCTTTTTAAATGGAGTTTAGACTCGTACTGACAGCAGTTGAATCTTGGAGTTTACACATTCTGCACATCAGGAATAGCTGTACTCTTTATTAAGTTTGGAAGGAAAATGAAGCAGTTGCTTTAGCTGAGGTACGACGCACTATTTGCATATAGCCTGGTGATTGTATTTGGATAAGGATTAAGCTGATGAAGGAAAATTCACGTAACACACCCCAGATGATGTGATGCGGATGGTCCAAGTTATAGAACCTGAGATACAGTGTAAGTGGCATATTAAAAAGGAAAATCAAACTTGTAAATTAAGCTTGATTAGTTCGTGTTCCTCAAGAGCCAGAGGTTGATGTTTGTCCAAAAAGCTTTGGAATGATTGGCACAGGAAAGGAGATCTGGCAAAGAGAATCCTCTGTAAACAGCAACGTTAGTGTGGTTTTACTCCTTTGTTTAGCTGTCAGGAGAGCCCACTCCTGCAAGAAGTCGCTCTGAGAGGATTCAGACTCACTTTTGAGGAGTTTATGATGGCCCAGGACAGGCCCTAAATACATAAATGTGTGGTCAACAGTAGTAATTCATAAATCACAACTTCGTCCCATAAAATGGTGTTAACAGTCCGAATTAACATAATGTGGTGGTTTCTTGGGTGATTGACTGCAAACCATAGAGCTTTGTAAATGTTCCTACAGGATCTTCCTGGTTTTCAGCAAAGCTGTCCTCTGGGGTGTCTTCTGTAGTTCATACAGCATTAAACACGTTTAGGGGTTTAGCACTTCAGGATACAAGTAGTTGGCCAAATGGAGCTTGGAGTTGTGATAAAGTAATTGCTTCAGCCTTTGGTTAAATGTCTGTAGTTCTCATGAATGTGCCTGACAGCTGTGCTTTATCCTTCCCTTCTTTTCCAGTGATCGACACCATACATCCAGCGCGATTCCCGTTCCAAAGAGACCAAGCTCTGGCTTCAGCAGGTTGGATATTGGCTTTTCCAGTGGGCTTCCTTCTCCAGATAAAGGACTTAGAAAACGAGCCAGCACGGGAAACGAGAGACTGCAGCACAAAACTCCTCCTCCTAGCTACAACTCTGCTTTTACACAGCCTGTTGCCATCACAGCCCATGTAGGAGAGTTAGATAAAAAACCTGGATCAATATCTTCTTCCTTGGATACCTCTATGGACTCCACGCAAGGAAATACTAAGAAAGGTGAGAACTTGTGCAGCAGTTTAAATGGAGAAAGCAGGAGCTTAAACAACACCCAAGACCAGCAGGAGTCTTTCCTAGGACGTACTAGTGCAATAAATGGGGCTTTCCTACCTGATGAGTGCTCTGGCACCACAAGCAACGAGCAGCCCTGTGAGTTCCGCCCTGTGCTCAACCCCGTCCTTTGCTGCACTGTGGAGCAAGCAGAGGAGATCATGGGGATGGAAGCGACGGGGTTCAGCTCAGGAGATCAGCTCGAAGACTTTAACTCCATCCCAGTGGAACACGCCGTGGCGGTGGAGTGTGATGAACAAGTCCTAGGGGAGTTCGAGGAGTTCTCTCGGAGGATCTATGCACTGAATGAGAACATGTCCAGCTTCCGCAGGCCAAGGAAGAGTTCGGACAAGTGAGCTGGGACCAGGGGGTTGATAGCAGACATTGAGGTGAAATCAGTGATGTGGGAATAAGAGATAAAATTGCACTTATTCTTTATATTAATTATATAAAAAAGAAAAATAAAACCAGCTAAAGCTATTTCCTATGGTGGTAGACAAATGGACTTGAGCATGATAACACAGGATGATGGTATATTCACAGCCCAGGTACATTTTGATTCTGCTTCCAGTCCTCTTATATGGTATTTATAATCTGTTGGAAGGTTGGTTTTGGGGGTGGTGGTTTTTTTTTAGGCATTGGAATCCATTTATAAAGGCTTTCCTGAAAACACCTTTTAGTGCTGATCAGGCCCTTCTGTGAGTATTTGTTCATAATTATTCTTTAGAGTTAAATTTATTTTACTCCTTTTCAGAAGAAAGAAGTTAATTTAAAAGCACGTTTCTGGTAAGATCTCTTTGCCTTCTCCCATGTACTCCTGTGTTTTCTTGAGCAATGTAGTCAGCGTTCCAGAAATACCATGGATTTTTGTTCTCTTTGCCATTGGACAGCTTTCTCTTGGCTGTGCTCCATAACCTTTCAAGTTCTAGTTTGCACTGATGGGTCTTCAGTTGGTGACGTGAACTTGCCAGAGATTGAGCACCTCTGTGATACCTGCAGTTTCCTTTGCACCTGATAAATCAGAAATGACATTTAGTCTTCTCCTTTTGCCTCCTCCTTCATACTGTTCCTACCAGTAGAAGCCTTGAGGACTAAATCACTTCTAAGGTTCCATGTAAGTCTCGGCCTGAACATTCCCCACTTCAACCTCATCAGTAGAGACCTAACAAATGCACTAAGTGGGGTTCAGTGGCCACCCTTTGAGGTGTCTAATGGGGTCCATGTGCCATGAGGCACTTCACAAGAGCCTTCATAATAAAACCCAGCCTGAAAATACAGTCAGCGCTTTGGAATTAGGTGAATCTGTGGAATCTGTAGAAAGGAGGCACTCAGCATCATTCATCTCAATGAATACCCTTTTAACCGTATGTATTCTGAAGGAAGAAACCTCCAGTCTTTGCTGGAGATGTGGTTTTGCTCTTAGGTAGGTTACCACTGGCACATGTGTTCAGCTGCACTAACGGGAAAGCAATTTGCAGCCTCTTTAGTGATTCCTGGTATTTGTTTCAGTTGGGATTTCATTGCTCTTTGCTTTCTATATTGTATACCCAAGAACTGGGGCTCGGGTTCGAGCTCACAAATATAAAGATATATAGCAGAATAAACACCACTTCTTCATGCCTGGCTTTTTCCTCCCCACCTCCCTGGTCTATGCTTTCTTTTGAACCAACGACCTAGTCTTTCTCCTAACTTCACATAAGGCTAGCCTGAATTAACTTCTTCAAATGTGGATATGTATAACCTCAACTATCTGTTGTCAAAGCAAGACATGTATGTGAGAACCAATATACGTAATAATAGCACTGTTCTAGAATATGCATCTTTCCAGGTAACACCTTCATGATTGTATTAAAACTATATTCACATTACTTCTGTTAGCTTTTAAGGGTTGTGTCTGCAGTTGTGTTGCTGGATCAAGCCTTGCCACAGTGATTCATGGTCTTTGGTCTGTCCCAGTAGGATGTGTTAGGTGGAAACAGGAGCAGAGGCCTCGATTCTGTAAGTCATTGAACATGATTTCAGGTATGACTTGGGCATGGACACATTCATGAGTATCTTCTCCCCTGAATAAGCTCCTTTGTTCCAACCTCATGGAGAGCTTCCCTAAAGGAAGTGCTGCATCAGCATAAAGCATCGACATGATCTTTGAGGAGAGATTGGTAGGAAGCTCTTGCTGTGCTTTGGTGTAGATAAGGAATAAATGCACACCTGAAAGCACACCACTTACTCATGAAGTGGACATAAGATACTCTGTCCTGTGACGTATCTTAGCATCTTCTGATAGCACTATAATGTTAGGTGAAATTGGGCAACCTTGAGTCAGTTGCAGGACCTCAGAGCAGCACAGACCTGTTTGTAGGCATCCTCTTCTCTTTTCCTCTATGACAGAAAGGCATTAGCTTCTGTGTGGTGGTGACTTTTCAAAGCAACCCAAAGAGTAGTTGTGAAGCCGCTGTGTTTCGTAGGCAAACATGGAGCATCTCCATGCAATTCAGCCACATGTGAGATTAGGTTTGTAGAGCATCAGTGGGCCTTGGGATTGGTTTTTATCACTAGTTTCAGATTTTCTCAGGTTGCACCCAACCAAATGAAGTCATTCTCCCCCCCCCCCCCCCCTTGATGTCTTATTGGTGTTCCTGTTTGAACCCTGTACTGGTTGATGTGTCAGACACAACGGTTGATTCCTGCATCTGCCGCATGAGTCTGTGACGGGGCTTCCTATGGATGTACCTTTAGTAGCCCTAAACTTGTCCCTGTGTTTCTTTTCCACTCTTAACCACTTTCCATCTGGAAGCTGGTGTGAAGGGGGACAGCATCGTGGGGCTAGTTAAAGCATTAACAAACCTCTCATTGCTGTGAGGACGGGGTTGAACACCCTCCAACCACCTCATAGCTGCTGCCTTTGTATTTATTTCTTCCCCCCCTTTAAGCAGCTTTGAAAAGAGCATAGTGGGAGAGAAACAAAAGAGTAGGTTTGAAGGTGAGATGATGTATCACAGCGTGCTTTCAACTGGCAAGAACCTTTCAGTTCCTGCGCAGCTGTGACACTGTTAAATGTCTGCAAATGTCTTCAAGTGGAGACCACATTTCATTGCGATCCTTTCCCCTCACCAGGAATTCCTGAAATTGTTGAGATTATTAGTTTTGGAAGAGCGTATCCCACTCTATTTTTCTAGCAAGCACAGCAGCGTTGGCTTATCCTTGCTTGACCAGGTATTTAAAAGAAGCAAACCCAGAATATCCCCTAGGAAATGCCACATTCAAACCATGTTGGTAATTGCAGGAAAGCTCATCTGTATTTATAAAATAAAACTGATTAGTATCTCTCTACTTGTGTGTTTTCTCTTCATGGCTCCTCTCTGTTTCCCTTACAAGCCTGATTTCAACCACAGTGGCCTTCCCCAGCCCTAAAACCACTCATTGACTCATCATTCATCGAGCCCATGTTGATCCAAATGGGAATATTTGGGCAAAGAGGATGTGCTGAAGACCTGGCTGCTTTGCTGGCATATCTTGATCCACATGAGATGGTAACGCAGTTCTGTTTCACTTTCCTTCCAAAAGGATGGCATGCAGCTGGAAAAACAGCTACAGGCTCCGGTGGGGCTGGAGATAGATGGGTTTGCCAAGCTTTCATGGATAGTGGAAACACCGTGTTCCCTGATTGCTGTTCCTCCAGCAGCTCTCTGATCTGAGCTAACAACGTGTCCACCTTAAGAGCTGATGTTCCTCTCAAACAGGAGTCTACTGCATAGGTCCTGGGAGGAGACTGACCATGGCATGGAGTTGCTGGTGGGAAGCAGAGTAAAATGAAGATGGTTGGACTTGATGATCTTAAAGGTCTTTTCCAACCTGGTTGATTCTATGAAGCGCTGCAGAGACCATCCAGGTATCATTGGGGTAACAGGGTTGGTTTTGATGTTTTACAAGGTTTTAGTTTTCTATTCAATAATATGAAAACTGGTTTTCCACTCAGGAATTGTCAGATGTCAGCTCTGCTGCTGGCATCTGTCAGAAAGTAGGGACAGGCCAAGGGGAATGGCTTTAACCTGCCAGAGGGGAGATTGAGCTGAGCTCTGAGGCAGAAGCTCTTCCCTGGGAGGGTGCTGAGGCGCTGGCACAGGGTGCCCAGAGAAGTGTCCCTGCCTGTGGTGAGGGGTTGGATCTGGGTGAGCTTTAAGGTCCCTTCCAACTCAAACCAGTCTATGAAGGTAGCAGATAACAGCAGCATGGTGTGGTGGATGGGTTCCCCATCCCTACTCAGACTCTAATCCCAGCTCGACTTCCCAACAACTGCTGATTGTGAGTCTCCTTGGCCTTCTTCATTGGAGAAGGCAATATCCTTCCTGCTGGCTCCTTCATTGCTGCCAGTGCTGCTGATGCCAAATACTTCTGTTTTCAGCTGCGACTTGCACATGCTACAAGCAATGGAGGCACTTTGGGGAAAGCAGATCTTTTCCTTGCAGGGTATATCCTAATGGAGGATGCTCATGGACTTCTTTGCCCTTCCTCAGTGAAGCTCTGCAGCAGAAGTCTGTTGCCCCTTCTTCTCAGCCCTTGCTTTACTGTTCTGCTTTCAGGACCCTGACTATGGTTGTTGGTCTGAACTTCGACAGAGTTTGGGGTTGTCCTCTCTGGTTTCATCTGACCTGCTCAGAACATGGCTCCTGGCTTTGGGAATCATGTTCTCATTGTAATCTTCTCCCTGCAGATTTGCAACCATGGTGAAATTTCACAGCAACCTGATCCATCCTCCATGGTTTAACTGGAGACATGAGCACGCTGCCAGGAAGACAGAGGACCCTTATGTGTGTCTGTTTTCTATGGCTGTGGTTCTATGTGCCCTGTGTGGGACCAAGAGGGAAAGATTCCTTGTGCAGAGATGGGGCATCTGCCAGGCACAGTGCAGATGTTGTGATAACATCTCGGATTCGTGGCAATCTCACTGAGGTCCTGCTTTGTTTCACAGTTTAAACCAATGCTGGGAGGAGCAGCAATAAACCCAGTTGGGGCAATGTGTGCGTGAGTCCAGAAACCACCCGTGTGCTGGGCTGCATCAAAAGGAGCCTGAGCAGCGGATTATGGAGGTGATGCTGCTCCTCCTTGAACACTGCATGCAGTTCTGCTGTCCTCAGCATACGGACGTGGAGCTGTTGGAGCGAGGCCAGAGGAGGCCATGGAGCTGCTGCGAGGGCTGGAGCAGCTCTGCTCTGGAGCCAGGCTGAGAGAGCTGGGCTGGGGCAGCCTGGAGAAGAGAAGGCTCCTGAAGGGGAGACCTGAGAGCAGCTCCAGTGCCTAAAGGGGCTGCAGGAGAGCTGGAGAGGGGCTTTGGGCAAGGGCTGTAGGGACAGGACAGGGGAATGGCTTTAAGCTGCCAGAGGGGAGACTGAGATGAGCTCTTAGGCAGAAGTGTTGGAAGGGACCTTCAAGCTCCTCCAGTTCCAACCCCTGCCATGGGCAGGGACCCCTTCCACTGGAGCAGCTCCAAGCCCCTGTGTCCAACCTGGCCTTGAGCACTGCAGGGATGGGGCAGCCACAGCTTCTCTGGGCACCCTGGGCCAGCACCTCAGCACCCTCACACAGAAGAGCTTCTGCTTAAGAGCCCATCTCAGTCTCCCCTCTTTCTTATTGCACCTTTATCATCTGCCTAATCCAGTTTTACCACCCAGCCTTTGGGTTTCCTATTTGTCACCTGCCAGATGGAGCCCTCCTGTTACAGATCACCTTTTCCGGACCTTCAACACTGATAGGAAACAAGTGCAGCTCCGCTACCTGCCCCAAAGCCTTTACCTTTGCTCCTATGTGTATCTCTGTCAACCTTTCCCCCTGTGATAGCAGGAAATGCTCTCATCTGGAGTAGGTGGAGGGCCGGGTTGGTCGGGCTCCAGCTTGTTTTAACAGTGATAACTTTGTCAGCAGCCCATGGTGTGACAACATGAGGAGGTTGTTTGGCTGCTCCTTTGTCCACGGAGGAGAGTTGCTCAATTAGGGTAGGATTTGTCCTGCGTGAGAAGTCCAAGATGCTGTCAGCTTTGCTGGGAACTGCAGATGGCCAAAGAGGGAAGCTTTAATCCTCCCTGCCCTGACGTTAGCCAGATACGAGGCACTGGAGGATGTGAGCTGATTAGCACGGGGTTGCTCGGTGCAGTGGAGCTTCCAGCATTAATGAAGAGTGTTTGTGCCTGGAGTGAGTGTTTGTCACGTTGAGACCTGAGGAGTAGAGCAGCATTTTCATGCTCCTTGGCTGAGCATCTCTGAACCTCCGCCACTGCTGTGGTTTTCAGCATGAGAAGTAAACCAGACACAATGGGCCCTTCGCTACCTGCCAACGCAAAGGAGACCCAAAGCTTTTCAGCGTATGCATTAGGGGGTTGTCGAGCGCTGGAACAGGCTGTCCAGGTCAGTGGTGGAGTCGCCGTCCCTGGAGGGATGAAAAAGGCGTTTAGATGTGGTGCTTAGAGACACGGGTTAGTGGTGGACTTGGCAGTGCTGGGGTCATGGTCGGACTTGATGATCTTAAAGGTCTTCTTATGGAATCCTAGACTGGTTTGGGCTGGAAAGGACCTTAAAGCTCATCCAGGCCAACCCCTGCCATGCAGGGACACCTTCCACTAGAGCAGCTTGCTCCAAGCCCCATCCAGCTTGACCTTTACGACTTTACCCACCAAGCAGCCAGCCTGAGCAACTTTAGCAAAGCCGTTTCTATAGAGAAGGTGTGTAAGGGTGTGTTTGCATCTGGTTCTTGTCCCCGACTTTGGAGTTACTGTAGGACCCAGCACATGGCTTGTACCTGGGATTTGAGCTTCCGCTTGGCATCCGCCTGGTAGGATTCCTTTTCTCATCCCCGTGTGATGTTATTACCCCTTCTGCAGAGCCAAGCCCATCTGCATGCCCCATGGGTGCTGCTCCATAGTTGCAGCGAGCAATAGGGCAGCAGAAGAGGACCAGCTCCCGCCCCAGATTGCCTGGGGTGGAGCATGAGAAACCAACGGAGATCCTCAGCTTTCTGGTTCCAGCCTCGCTGCTTGTGTCTGCAGCTGGGCTGCAGAGAAAAGGGGATGGAAGAAGGGATGGATGGATGGATGAATGGATGGATGGAAGGAAGGAAGGAAAGGCACGAGCTGCCTGCAGCCCTTGTGGCCACATGCGTGGAGAGGAAGGTGTAAATTATCCCTCCTTCCCCTATGTACCTCTCTTCTTGCGTCCAATGCTCTGGATGAATTCCAGTGTATCCTTAGCCCAAGGCTGGGGAGAAACAGTTTGTTTTCACCTGCACATACTGAGCGTGTGTGCAGATGGGGATCCTGATTGTGCCTGGGACTATGGGCTCCCAGAACAACACAAGTGGCAGTGATTTAGATCTGCACTAATAGAGGGATTCAGCCTCCCACCACATCTGAGCTCTTTGGGCAGCTTCTAACAAGGCATCCGCAGCCAAGGAACCCCATGTACAGTGGATGAAGGCGCTGGGGAGAGCAGGAAGGGGCTCATCTCCAACATGCAGCAGGTTTATTAGGTTTTAGCTGTTCTATTTGCACAGGGAAAGATATAAATCAAGGCTGTGCTGGTCTCTATCTGGCCAGTTTCAGTCTGGAGTTCCTGACGGGTGACCCCAGGGTACGGTTGCATGCTCCCAGTGCTTATGTTTGACACAGTAATCCAAATTGACATTCAGTGCTTGGATATACAATAAGTTCATTACAACTAAACCCTCCGGCTCAGGGATTTCCTGTTGGTAAGTCTTGGAAAAATCAGGATTCCCAATGGGATCGAGCTCAAAACGTTTGCAGATAAAATTCAACCTAGCAAGTGATGCCAAAATGGTTTTGGAGCTGGAGCAGAGCTGTGTTTTTTGTCCAGTGCAGCACGGCTTTATCCTTCCTTATTGCTTGGGATTGGAGGAGGAGGCCCCTGCATAGCTCCCAAACAGGGTCTCAGTGCTGCTCCCAAGGGGAGCTCAGTAGAAAGCAGTGGATGCATCCACAATCCTATGGCTAAGCACGTTTTGTGTGGGTTTGGAACCCAGGCTGTTGCCTCTTGTCCCACTTTCTAAAGAGCAAGAGGAAAATCTGCACAGCATCTTCCTGTGAGCAGCCACAATGACCTCCTTATCTACAGCAGATAAGGCTTTAGGTATCCCCCTGACCTCCATCTCCCAAGCTTCTCGTGGCCGTATGAGGGTTGCAACACAGTGGAGTTGCTGCTCAAGCCCTTGACCTGCTGGTTAATAAGCTGTTATGATGAGGTGTGAACTTGGCTTGGGACATGTGTCCCTGCTTATGGCAGAGGTTTAGAAGGGGATGATCTTAAGGTCATTTCCAACCCAAACCATTCTATGATTCCATGTCCATGCCCATTTGGCACATGGACAGCATCAATCCTGTGTCTACCTCCTTCCCTCGATGAAACTGATACCTTATAGAAACAGATACAGCTCTCTGCATCCAATGGGTCTCAGATGGGATTTTCAAGCTACCAGTGGAATTTGAAGCTGGATTTCTATGGGGAAAACCCTTTTCCAAAAGGGAAATGTGAAGTGGTTCTGTGTGGGGTTGAGTGGTGGGAGAGAAGCTGAGAGAATCCCCATCACCTGTGGTGCAGGAGCCAGAAGTGATGCTGTTACCAAGAGATGCATCTCCTGCAAAGCAATAGCACGATGGGATATAAAGAGAGCAGGAAAGGGATTGTGTCTATGCTTGTACCTGCTGCCACGTGGTGAGAAGAAATGCATCCACACACAGCAAATGTGCACTTGGTGTGGTTTAGGGTCAAGTTCAGAACCATAGAGGTAGAAAATATGAGAGGAGGTGATCCAAGGAGTCTGTAATCCCTGCTACTGGAGGCTGTAGAGCAAAGACAGATAGAGTAACCAGGGCTGGAAGGACCAGCTTTGAAGTTTGAGTACCTTCGAAGATAGAGATGCCCTAACCTGGACCATTGTTCCAATGTTTGATCCCCTTCATGGGAAAAGGCTTCTCCTAATGGGAATGTTTTTATGTTCTGACTTAAGCTGATGACTCTTCCCATCACTGAGCATCCCCCATGAGAGCCTCTCTTCATCCTCGCAGTGTCCCAATTGGGTTTTGCAGACAGTGATAAAATCCCCCTTTGCCTTCTGCTCTCGCTGCACCCCAATGCCCTGAGCTCCAGTCCCAACCAGCTCGGTCGCCTCCCTGCCTTCTCTCCCCATCTCCCTGGTACTGGGGGAGCCCAAACTGGTGCCAGTGTCTTCTTTGATAAGTGCTACGTGGACAAGGAGAGTCACTTCCCTGGTGCTGCTTGTTCCATTCCTGCCACCACCACCCATGCCATGGTTCGTCTTCATTGTCCCAGCTTCTATCCCCAAAAGCTGTTCTTCATCTCATCATTCTCCCAGCTTGTGCTACACCATCCCAGAGGGATATCCCATACCAGTATCCTTCTGTCTCAGCAGCTGAGGGTGGTCACACCGGCTCCTTTCCAGCTCCATGTTTTTGTTCATCCAAATCACACATAGCCACAATTCCCAAAGAATTCAATAAAAAGCTTGGGAAAAGGTTCCTGCTCTTTCCTCCCCTGGTGGTTTTTAAGTTTTACACATCTCAAACCCAATTAGTTTGGTCGTCCCTGGAAGCGCAGCATCCCATACTGCTCCCGTGAGAAGAACACGTGATAAAAGGAGGATTATCACTTGCAGAGCAGCGCAATGGCACAGGAACAAATGTGGTACCATTCCCTTCTGAAGTGTGGGACCTTCTGTGGAGCATCAACATGTGAGTTCTGGGAATAAACCCATTCACCACCGGACTTGAAGCCGGCTCCTTGCTGTGCCCTGCTGGCTGCTTCTCTTGATGGTTTGTATGAATGACACACAATTGCTTTCCGTGGAACCCCAGCCTGGTTTGGGTTGAAGGGGCCTTAAGGCTCATCCAGCCCCAACCTCTGCCACATGGCAGGGACATCCTTCCACTGGAGCAGCTCCAAGCCCCTGTGTCCAACCTGGCCTTGAGCACTGCAGGGATGGGGCAGCCACAGCTTCTCTGGGCACCCTGGGACAGCGCCTCAGCACCCTCCCAGGGAAGAGTGTCTGCCTCAGAGCTCATCTCAGTCTCCCCTCTGCAGGTTAAAGCCATTGGAGGTTGTCATGGATAACAATTTCAGCCCCCTTCTCCGCTCCAGCCCAGAGAAGCTGTGGCTGCCCCATCCCTGGCAGTGTTCAAGGCCAGGTTGGACACAGGCGCTTGGTCCCTTCCGGAGCAGCCTGTGCTTCCCTGATCTCCACCTTTCTGATGACCACCATCCACGCAGCTTTGGGAATCCAGGAACCCCTTTTCATCCAAGGGGGGCACTTTGGGCACTCAGCAATAGGTTAGACACAACCCCTGGGTAGGTCCGAGCCGAGGACTCTCCTGGTGCAGCGCTGTTTGGGTGACAGCCTATGTGATGGGTTGGAAGCAGGAATTTGGTTGAGCTCCACCATGTTTCCATTGGGTCCCGGTCTATAAGTAGTCCAGGTCATCCACGTGCCTCTTTCTTTGACTCTTTGGTGAGGCTGAGGATGCTCTGGGGCTTCTATTTAGAAACTTTCCTCTCCTGGCTGCCTCCAGATCCCTGCCTGGCAGGAAAGTCCAGGCCTGGATTAACCGGGAGCCTGCTCCAGCCAGCACTGAGCTTTGCCATCAGCTTCACGGTACTAAGGAGCCCATAAAGCGATGCTGGTCCTGGGTGCTGAGCTGTGCTGAGGGCTGGTTCCCAATAGAGGGAGACGATGGAATCTGGGTTCCTTCCCCATCCTCAGCAGTAGGGAAGCAATTGGGCAGTCAGGTAGGAGTGATGGAAGTGGTGCTTGCAAAAAGGATGCTGGAACATATGGAAATGATTAGTGCAGCATCACCAAAGCACACAGAGCCATCTCCCTTTGCTGAAGTGGTTTTGGTCTCCTGTCCTTGTGGTTTCCCTGCTCAGACAGGGGCATTCCCACATGGCTGGATGGTGGCTGCGTGGCCGGAATCCAGGCCTGGGCAGCGGGGTTTGCTCCAAGAGCTCTCTTCTGGCAGTGTTCAGGCTATGGAACAATTGATCTGCTTTTGGCTATTGTCTGTGTAAAAGGAGCATCACAGCCCCATCCCCTAAAGGTGGCTGAGGACACTGAGGCTGAAGGGAAGGAGCTTGTTTGCAGGGATGTTTGTGCTGCAGACCTGGTTACTGGGGGCTCCAGTTAGAGTCAATGAAGAGACACGACCATGAGGTGCCCTAGGACCGTGGAATGGTTTGGGTTGAAGGCACCTTAAAGCTCCTCCAGCTCCAACCCCTGCCACGGGCAGGGACACCTTCCACTGGAGCAGCTCCAAGCCCCTGTGTCCAACCTGGCCTTGAAGCCAAGGGCTGCCCGCTTTAGGATGAGATAAATCTTGCTGTCATTGATACCTTTTTCCCTATCAGCCATAGGAACAGCTTGGGAGGAGCAGCACATACGGAGCCCATTCCTGCAGAGCTTCCCTAGTTAGAGCTACAGGTTCCACTTATCCAAGGGAACATTTTGCCTTCTTTCTCCAGGATCACACTGTGCCTTCATAACTCAGAGGGCTCCCCCAAACCTGCCTCCAACTCCTGGTGCAGGCAATGCACTGGCAGAACCTGCTAGGTAGGGTGTGATATCTCCTTCCTTACCTCCACCAGTGATGCCTTTGGTTTCTTGTTCTGAATGGCATGAGTGCTGGGAACACTTGATAACGCTTCAGAGCCTTTGGGTTGGACAGACCTGCGTGTGCAGTGAA
Source organism: Myiopsitta monachus (assembly GCA_017639245.1). Lineage (NCBI taxonomy): Eukaryota > Metazoa > Chordata > Aves > Psittaciformes > Psittacidae > Myiopsitta > Myiopsitta monachus. The sequence goes on along the minus strand of CM029919.1, from coordinate 96,026,628 downwards.
CCTTCCTTGGAAGTGCTGAAGTGAGAAAACGAGCGGGACCATGCCGGGAAACCCAGGGGCTGGAGCATCCTCTCCACGAACTACAGGAGACGAGGTAATTTGGTTGGGTTGTGGGTTCTGATCCTTCTGTTACTTGCTCAATGGTTGGGTGTGATTTCTTACCGCCATCTATGCCCTCTGTTTGTTGATGGTGGTGATGGAGGAGGAGAGAAGCCACAGAGCTTTCCTCAAACCAGGTAGTACAGCAGGATCAGCTTCGGGTGTTTTCAAGCCCAACATAGAATCATAGAACAGTCAGGGCTTGAAAGGACCTTAAGATCATCCAGTTCCAACCCCCTGCCATGGACACCTCCCACTAAACCATGGCACCCAAGGCTCTGTCCAACCTGGCCTTGAACACCACCAGCAATGGAGCATTCACAGCTTCCCTGGGCAACACATTCCAGTGCCTCACCACCCTCACAGTAAAGAACTTCTTCCTCATATCCAATCTAAACTTCCCCTGTTTCAGTTTGAACCCGTTACCCCATGTCCTCTCACCACAGTCCCTAATGAAGAGTCCCTCCCCAGCATCCCTATAGGCCCCCTTCAGATATTGGAAGGCTGCTGTGTGTCTACAATCATATGAATACCTGGTCACAGCAATCATGGAATGGTTTGCAGTTGGAGGGGAATTGCATTTTTGCACCCAAAAAATAACAATATGATGCCCTTAGCAAGGTTGGAGGCTCTTCACACGACGTGCCGGTCTATGCCTTCTGTTATTCCTCTTAAATGATGAAGGAAGAAGACAAAACTTAATGGACTAAGTCCCGCGTTTGTGTTCTGCCAACAAGCTCCTCTCTATTAACTCTCCCCATACAGATGTATGGGAGTTAAGAGACCTTCTTAGGGCTTTTGTGGTCCAAATCCATCAGAGAGCTGCCAAAGCACAGCAGTATCCCAGGGATGTCGGTGCTGACACCCAGTAAACCACAATGGCACAAGGGGTGGTGTGTCCAAAACCAGGTTAAACACATTCACATAGGTGGCTGCAGTGCCTGGAGCGTTCTGCAGCCCTCACTGCACTGCCAAGGTGATGCTGAGGCTCGGCTGGAGATGCAGAACTCCTGGTGCCACTCCAAACAAAGAGCTTGGCTTCTTCCAGTACACTGCTGCTGGCACCGAGACCTCTCTGGGGATGGCACTGGAAGGGCCCACGTGCAGCTGCCCATTGACGGATGCCTGGAGGGCACCTCCTTGGGCTAAAGAGGTGAAAACCGACAGTGATTTGCTGTCATTCAACCAAGCAGGAGCGTTCTCCTTCAGTGCTTTATGAGGCTGCCGGGGCTGGGGATGTAGGAAAGGCAGAAAGGGCCAAGCAGCAGAGGAGGGAATGCTGACTGAGAGCAAATTGATGTTGTTGGAACCTTGTGGATATGTAGAAACTCCTCTGAAGACCCAGGGCCTGATTCTGACCTGGCTCAGCAAGGAGGCAAAACCTCACCCGATCCAGTGCCCCAGAGCCTCTCACAGAGACTTCAAGGTGCTGAAGGCGTGCAGGAACTGATGCAATGCATGGACATGAAGCAAATGGGGCCCAGCAGCTGCTGTTTCTTTGCCCTTATGTTAGAAGGGGTCTATCATAGAATCACAGAATCCCAGGTTGAAGGGACCTAAAGGATCATCTGCTCCAACCTTTCCAGGCAAAGCATGACTCAGACTGGATGCCCAGCACCCTGTCCAGTCCAGCCTTAACAGCGTCCGACACTGGGGAGTCACCGCTTCCCTAGGGAGATTATTCCAATGGCCATTTGTTCTCACAGCGGAAAATTTCCCTCGTGTCCAGTGGGAATCTCCCTGGGCTTAACTTGTGCCCATCGCCCCTTGGCTTTCCCATGGGACTCCTCAAAAGGGAGTCTCCATCTTCTCTGTAGCCACCCTTTAACCACTGGAACAGGTCTGCCATTGCTATCATGAGCTTTGTGGGCTCTCGTGGTATCTTCAGGAGCCAACACACATCCTCCATGGGGGCTCCCTATGCCCTGCTCATTGGTGAGCCCTTCAGGAGCTGGCATGGGAAGGATGCTCAGCCCCTGGACACATGCACTGATGGTCACATATTAAGAGATGTCCTGGCTCCTCCGCGATGCTTGAGCCTCATGTGGGGACACCTCCAAGCCCTGGCTCCTTCTTACACCTTTCATCCGCAGCTGCCGATGGCTTTCCATGGGCTGGGTCTTCCTCCAGTCATTCCAGGCATCAGATCCCAGCTTTTCCAACCTGAGCCCCGTACCCATGCTGCAGACCCAGGAGCAGGCAGCCATGGTTTGGAACTGGCCTCAAGACACCAACTGCTTCCCGTTGGCTGGACGGGATATGCTGAGGAGTAAGGTTCTTGCACAGAGGATACAAAGGAGCATCTTCTCCTGGGTGACTCCATTATGGCCTTGTTCTGTTCCTGCACCTTGAGGTATGTCATTGATGCAGAGCAGTCCAAGGCAGGCGGGGAAGAGAAGATGTAAATATGGAAAAAAAAGGGAAAATAGGAAACAAGATACTCTCCTTTCCCATGGGTTTTGGTATTTGTTGCATTTAGTTCACCAAAATGCTGGAAAAGCGGTGATTGCACTGAATGCAGGCGCACAATTTGGGTGAGTTATTGAATGTGGCTTTTAGGCAGAACCACCTCTCCTCTTCAATATTGTATTGGAAATTACTGAATTCTGATGGAATAAGGATTCCAGAATCCAGTTTGAGCTATGGGGGGAATAGAGACATAAATATCCAAGACAGGGATTTTGGAATCCCATAGCACATTTTATATATGAGCTCATTACCCACCTTGTTAACCTTATTGCTGCTATTTCATAGATAACATCTCTATGTCATGAACACTTTTCCCTTCTGGATCCCCAAGTCCCTTTGAGACAAAGGCAGGGTTATTGTCTCTGCTTTAGAACCATGGAATGGTTTGGGTTGGAATGGACATTAAAGCTCATCCAGTTCCAACCTCCTGCCACGGGCAGGGACACCTTCCACTAGAGCAGCTTGCTCCAAGCCCCATCCATCCTGACCTTGAATGCTGCCAGGGATGGGGCAGCCACACAAAGATGGGATTGCTGTGGCACAATAGGTTTGTACACCTGAACTAATTGCTCGAGGCTCCTTCTATTGTTGCTGCGGCTAAAGAGCCACTTCTATTTATTCCTTCCTAATATAGGTAATTAAAACAGGTGAGGTGACATGTAAGGGAAGAAAAGGGAGGGATTAAGGACAGCTCTGCATCTGCATGGGTATTTCTTCTCTTTAACTACCCATGCAAGATATAAATACCTAAATACTCACAGGCTCTTTCCTGTACGAGTAAGTGGTGATGGATGGATGGATGGATGGATGACCCTCCTCCATAAAAATATACACAGTTCAGGGTAAATCTTTCGCTGTCATCTCCAGCTCATGTTCAACAATTCCTTTTCCACCCCTTTTCTCCCCTTGGAATATTGTCGAGGGTGGGGAGATGTGACCTGTGTCAAGCATAATCTTCTTGGATGGGTTTTGTGAGTAATGGCACTGTTGTTATACAACCTCCAGCAAGAACAATTTGCAAAGTGTTGCAGGCTTTCCAGAATGACCTGACAACAGCTTTCCAACCAAAGTGGTTTTGCAGGGATCTGTTCCAGCATCGCAGGGATTGGGAAGGAAGAGGCAAAAAAGGCATCGGAGGTGTGTGCACGATGCCCTTCGGTTCGGGTTTGTGGTGTTGGTAAAGGGGATTGAGGGGATGATGCTGCAAATGCCATATAGAGGAGTCATTCCCTTTGGGACAAGAAGATCAAAGTGCCGAATGCTTTAGGAATAGCCTAAACCTGGAGTTACGAGGTCACCTTTATGATGGTTTCTCCTCACCCATGGCCATCTATTACACATGAGTGCAAAGCAGGGGTGTGAATGCGGAGCCAGCAGACTAGTGCTCAGACACTGCAGGGGACCCTACAAAGAAGATGGTCACATAAATGTAGGTATTGATCATAGAATCAGAGTGGTTTGGGTTGGAAGGGACCTTAAAGCTCATCCAGTTCCAGCCCTGGTTCTGTGATTCTAGGATTCTGGGTGTGTGGACTTCCATGCCATAATGTCAGTACTCGCAGCAAAGAGAGGAATTGCATACGGCGTCTGAGTTAGATGGGGTAGGACTCATGTTATATTACGGTGCTTTGATGGTTATCAAATGATTGAAGGGGATTTTGCTGTGTGGATGGGATGAGGAGACTGCGGGGTCGAAGAAGAACAGCTTCATGGTCTTAAGGTCCTTTCCAACCCGAACTATTCTATGATTCTATTGTAAGCTGGTGTGGAGAAACAAACACAGCAGAGGCAGGACAGCCGTAATGAAGGGAAAAAGCTGCCTGTTTAATTGCAGATGAGGAGCCAAGGGCAGGATGAAGGAGGCCATCTGGGCCGGAAACCTCCCCACATTCCCTGCGTCCCCTTGTTTTAATCGTGAGAACCCCATGCTAATGTCCACCTCACAGCAACCTCTGCCTGTGACATTGCTCCATCCGGGGGGGACTGAAAGCAGGGGTGCAAGAGAAACACCAAATTTACCTGGAGCCCAAAGGATGTGTGACCAGCACCCCCCTTGCTTACACTGAATGAAACTGGGTAGCTGATCCGCCTGCATTCCCTTGCGATGGGCCCTTCCTCCTTTGTGCTAACAGGCTCCTCTGGAAGCACTAAAGTTGTCTTGAACCCTTATTAACATAATAGAGAGACCCCAGAGGATCTTTAACCAGGAGACCTTTAATAACGACTACCTCCACGACGCTTGCTACTCCGTTTGAACCAGGCTTTCTCATGCTATCCGAGTCCTGGAGCAGAGCTTTATCCCGTTCCCACAGGGCTCTGAGTGCCATGTGACTTAATTGTCCTCCATGCTTTCCTAGTCACGTCAAGGGCTTCCTTAGCAATGTTATATAGCTGAGAAAGAGTTTATTATTTGCTGTCAGGGGGCAAATAACACCGGGGCATCTCTGAAGACGTCTATAACGTATCTGCATAATGTGAAGGTTGAAATAAATCAGTGAAAGCAGCCGCTCTCCTGAGGGCAATAGCCTGTAAAGTATTTCATCAGAAGGCCTGGATATTATTGCACTTGTAATTAATCTTCCTGGTAATAGCATGGCTTGTTTTCTCCTGCTGCGTTATCTCCCTGTTTTCACTGCTAGATGTTGGGAAAATGCTTTCGGCATCGTGTTTTGAGGACGTTTCTCCCAGATGTGGGAATTCCGGGGGTCCTTCATTCTTTCGAGATCCAGGGAACTGCTTGGTGTGGTTGGGAAGTGCCAAGCCTATGAGCCTGCAAAGGTGTCCCCCAGCATCCCCCTTCGGTGCGCAGCCACGGATCACATTGAGGAGGCTCAGCGCAGGCAAAACCGCACCCACAGCACTGATCATCTTTCACCCACTGCGCGCAAATCATCTCTATTTTATCACTACCCCTCCTGAGTCTCACCTGGTTTCAAACCCAGCCTCTCCCAGGCGCTCGTAACCCTTCTGTTCTCAGATCATCACATTGCAAGTGTGCCGTGACTTGATTTTTATGACCGGGGGGGAGCAGTTTCTGCGTAGAAGATGAGTGATGGGGACAAAGCCTGTGGAAGGAATACGCGCCTGCCAGGAGCCACGGCTCACCATGGCCTCTGGGAGACCGTGGTTGGGGAAAGGTGATGGGAGAAGACACTTTGTGGGTGGTTTACTACATGCAAAGAGGCTGCCGTGGTGCAGATGTTCCCCTCCTATCACACGTACGCATGAACTGGGAAGGGTCAGACTCCTTCGCCGAAAGAATTCAGCAGGAAGGTGCCAGAGATCCACATGTCATTCCCTGTCTCCAAGAGTCATTGCAACACGTTTTATTTTCTCACACAGGGGAAAGGGGAAACAAACACAACCCGTGAGCCCCACCAAAAGGAAATGCTATTGAGACGGCCTCTTGAGCAAGAGCTTGTTGCTGCAAACAGCTCTGCCACTCAACGCAGTGACCTGCTGGAGAGGGCTATGCTCCTCTGTTGGTTGTGATTGGGAAGAGGATGTAGGAGGTTAATGCAGGGGGACAGAGGAGGTTCAGAGATGATACAAGTGCTCCTGCTTGTTCTACCTCCTGGGAGCCCTCCCTTGGTCTGCCTTTGCTTTTTAGCCCTCGCAGCAGCTCCATGGCCTCCTCTCGACTCTCTCCAGCAGCTCCACGTCCCTCTTGTGCTGCTGCCCCAGAGCTGGATCAGGACTGCAGGGGGGGTCTCCCCTTCACGCAGCAGAGGGGCAGGATCCCCTCCCTGAGCGGCTGCTCACGCTCTGGGGGTGCAGCCTGAGTCCTGGTGCATCCTACGCCAGCTCAGCAATGCTCATCTGTCTCTTTCATCCATCTAGAAAGGCTTCAACGTATTCCAGTGCTGTGAAATGCTGTTTCATTTGCCACAAAGGAAACAAAGCAATCTTTGTTCTTTTCTGTCTTCTTTTCTACTTGTACTGGAATCTCCTCAGCAAGGCCAAAATCTCATGTGAGCTCCTTGCAGAAAGACTTAATAATTAATGCTACTGAGGAGGGGGTGTGATTCATCACCTCCACTCAGCCTGCTGAGCTCAACCTCCTTAATCATAACCAGGCCTTGTAAAAAGGGGTGCTTCGAGGTGGGACACATGTGGGTGAATGTATGTCTTTGGCCACCAGCGCTGGCTCTGAAGACAATATGAACATCCCCCTGCTACTGTGCTTGCCCTTGTGGTGTAAGTCTGGGTCGTGGAGCTACAAAGACTCCTTTCTTTATGGGACCTCTATAGCAGAGCATGTGGAATTTCACTGTCTTGTGCACGGAAGAAACTTTGGGATAGAAGAAAGTTGAAGACCCACCAAGTCTAAATGCCTACACCAAGGAGCATGATGCCAGTTCATAAAAACCCACAGCAGAAATGAGTCCAGACTTTCTCAGTGTTTCTCTTCCATCGACTTCCTCAGTTTCCTTTGGAGCCAACCTAAATGTGCTTTGCTGCGAATGATGCCAAAGCAGTCATCAGGCTGCCTGCATGGGCTTCTTTTCTCCAGGCTGAGGAGTCACCACCCCACCAGTCTTTCTCTACAAATCCCATTTTCTTCAGCCTCTTATCATCCTTCTTCTTCCATGACCTTTTCCTCTGTTTGCTCAGCATTTGACTGCTCCTTGTCACAGTGTTGATGGTGTTTAAAAACGTTGTGTCTCCTATCTATGGTTGGATCCTTAAGGTGAAAAGAGAGAGGGTAAAGATGACTGAAAAAAAGGCTTTCTTTTTACGAGGCTGATCTAGCTCATGTCTGTCATTCTCTTCCTTTCTGGACTAAAGTTGCAGAGTTTACTTAAAGAGACATTTATCTCCCCCTTCCCAACCTGAGACACGAGACAGTCATTATGTCTGTTAACTGGCTTACAAGGCACAGTTCATTCCTTGCCCAAGCATGAGGTACCTTCCCTAGAGAATCAAAGACCTGTCTCATTGCTTGGATCTTCAGTCCTTTTCCTGGAAACCAAATGGAAATCACAGCCCAGCAGAGGCGGGGAGGCTGTTGTGACGAAATGAATTGGAGTAAATGATAATCACCTATTGTTATGCTACAGAACTCCTTGACCGGTTGGGATTCGTCCAAGAGCAGATTGGACATGATGAATAGTGGTAATTTCAGAGCTATGCATGCTCTCAGAGTCTGCAGGTTTCCACATCCACTGCATGATGGAGAGGAAAAAAGGGGAAATAAGTTTTCTAATCAGCTCCAAGGCCGCAGCCTGGATTCTATCCTGCAGCTTCCAGCTGGAGAGGTGTTTGCAAAGGAATGACTCGTGTCTACAGCAAGCATAACTCACTGTCCCCTTCCCAAGGTTCCAATTTCTGCAGTGTTTGGTAGGGAAGTTGGGAAGAAGCAGGTGTCTCCTTCATCTGCATTGAAAGACACTGCACTTTTGTGTTAGTATTCCCTACAAAACTGTTTCCTTTAGTAAGGTTTCTTTGCATGTAGCATCCTTTCCCATGGGAGTTTTTCTTTGCTATTACTTCTCTCCATATAGAACAGATACCAAAACTCTCAACTACACCCTTATTGTGGTCTTCCCTCTGATGTAACAAGAATCACACTCAACACAACCCTCTCCTTGCAAAATAAATCCCCCCAGTGAGTTGGATATTGGATCCCAAACGGAATTTCGGGCAGACTCCATGCTAGAGCCGAGGCCATGAGAATTAATGTAAAAGTGCCCTCTTGTGGCAAATAGAGTAGGTATCATCCATCATCGAATCTAGAATCAACCAGGTTGGAAAAGACCTTTGAGATCACAGAATCATAGGATAGTCAGGGTTGGAAAGGACCTTAAGCTCATCCAGTTCCAAGCCCCTGCAATGGCCAGGGACACCTCACGCTAAACCATGGCACCCAAGGCTCTGTCCAACCCGGCCTTGAACACTGCCAGCGAGGGAGCATTCACAACTTCCCTGGGCAACCCGTCATCATGTCCAACCTCCACCCCAGGACTGCCAAGGCCACCATCATTTCATGGTAATCCATAACGTCACTGGGTTGTGGTTTGTGCATGGTTTCTAGTCTGGACACGTTTTAAGAAGAGGGATAGTGTCACTGTGGGTTCTTTGTGTTGGCCTGCTCTAAATTATTCCTTGAGGCACACAGAGGGTAACGGGATTGGCTTCCCTAAGCCACACACAATGGGGCGCTGGAAGTGTGGAATCAGAGAGGAAAGCATCTATTCTGGGTCCAGAGTTAACCAGGAAAGGTGCTGGACTTGCAGCAATGGGAGGCTGGCTCTTGGGAACACACACTCAACAGTGTCAGGGCCTGGAGTTTCCTTTGCTTCAGGTAGGTCTGATGGAAACGACGTGTTTGCAGCTACAGAGCAGAAACCAGCCTTGGGCAACCCTCCTGCCTGCAACTGTGAGCTGGCTTAAAACAACACTGCCCCTAGAAGAGATGATTTAATAACAGAAACGCCATAAAGCAACGTGGGGCTTTTGTTCTGCCTGTTCTCAGGCTGGTGGCTCGGTGCTGCTCGCTGTATGAGCTGTTCCTGCACATTGTCTGAAGCAGTCACCCATTACATACCTAATTAATCACAAAGCTGGGTAGACCTGTGTGTCTATGATATGAGGCGTAAAAGGGGAGTTTTATGGACCTCTTTCCTTCATTCCCTCTTCGTTTCGAGGAGGGATACGGGGTTTTCTTTGTGCTGATGATTATTCTGGAGCACCCACGACATCTTCCCTCCTCCTGCTTGCCTTACCATGCTTCATGGAAGGCAGATTTATGGCTGGGATTGCCGGTCCTGCTTCTGAGGAATTCATCACTTGTGGACAGCAAAAGCAGGACAGGAATGGGATGGGATCTCCCAGTCCAGCTCACCCATAAAGAATTAGGCAGGTAGATGAATGCTATTGGGATATTTGCATGTCTTCTGTTCAGAGGAGGTCATTATGCCCTGGGTAGGTTGGTTGCTACCTCAATTACTTGGCTTTGCCTTGCAGCACCTCAGTCTCTGTAATTCATCGAAACATAGAATCCCAGACTGGTTTGGGTTGGAAAGGACCTTAAGATCATCCAGTTCCAACCCCCTGCCATGGGCAGGAACACCTCACCATAGATCTTCATTTCCAGTGACGTTTTGGTGGGCACAGCCAGAATCTCCATCTTCTTTTGTGCTCATATGATCAAAGGTGATTGAAAGTTCCCACCTCAACATACTTCTCTCATGAGAGAGGATGAGTAAGAGAGGGTTGACCCATGGTGATGCATGGGGACCACTGATGAGAGGTGCTGTGGAGGCATGGGACACAGCTGAGATTGGTCCTTCAGGACAGGAATGAGGTGCTGGTCACCATGCAGTGCCTCTTTGAGGAAGGATTCGTTTTCATAGGACCTAGCACAGGGCTCACTTGGCCCAGCACTGGGCCCTTAGATACATCTGGAGTACAAATGGCAGCGATGCTAACAATGGCCATAGATATACATTTTTCTGGGTGAAGAGAAGCGCTACCACTGCCTGTCGTGACCATGGAGGTGAAAACCAGTCCTGAGCACTGTTATTGCCGCCACACATTAGCAGCAACAGGGAGGAACCAAAAACGACATGAAGTGTCCAGCCTTGCTAACATTTGGCTTGATGCTCATGAGGTTATGCAATAACACAGAGCTTTGATGGTCATGTTTTTCAGGTCTTCACTTTCAGTTTGTTATGACTATGCCAACCTGTGAGCTGCTGTTTCTTGAATGGAAGCTCGTGGTGGTCCAGCTTTGAGCAGGAGGCAGTGCTGAAGACTTGTGCGTGTCCCTACCAGCCGACACTGCTATGATCGCGTGATGCTCACATAATCCCACAACCCAAAAGCAGTTGGATTTGGTCTTACTCCCAGCTGAGAGGCCTTGAACAACTCATTTCATCTCCCTGGAGCCCTCACTCCCACAAAGGGCCTGCAGGTCCTTCAGGACAGCAAAGTCCTCCCTCTGAAGGTACCGATCTCCATGGGAGTCTCATGATGCTACCACAGTAGTCATGATTGATAACAACACTATGTTGGGGGGCCACCTTGTCAGGAAACACCATGACGGGAATTATAATCACCATTTAAAGGCATTTTTCCCCCCTTCCTCTGGTGGGTTATCGGATTACAGGAAACGAGAGCAGTTTTGCTGCCTTATTATGAGAGATGGATGCTACTGTTCGGAGTGTTTGCCCATCGATCTACTTCCCCGACACCCTCACTCATCAGGGGATGCACTGCTCATTTGATGTGCTAAGGCTTCCCAAAGCCCTCTGACTTTGCTCCCTCCTTGCTGGTGGGATTTATCTTTGCTTTGCAAAGTACCAGTATTTGTTCCCCTGCTTCCCTGAGCTTTTCCTTTCCCAGCGGCAGGCCCACTTGCATGGAAAGATGGATCTCTATTTTCTTTAATGCTCAGGCAAGTATGTTCATGCTGCAAGTGGTCCCGGAGGGGAGCTCTCAAGTCAGCCCTACCTTCTGCTGCAGATTCTTTTTCAATATGGCAAATGCCTGTAGATGACCTCTCCTCAACCTGCACTGTGTAGCTAATACTCCCTAACCCCCTTGATGGCCATGCTCTGGAAGAGTTCAGCATCAATGTAGGCTTCCAGATGGGTTTCAATGGGATTTGTAGCTCTTATTTGTGTCTGCTCCATCCCTTCCTTGCATGAGTACACCCCCGTTGCAGCCCCAGGTAGACAAAACCTCTTGGGTCTATGTCAAGCACCTGAAAAGGAGCACCAAGAACTTGTTACGGCACCCATTGCCATCTGTCAATGCCTTGATATCTATTAGGCCAATTCTTGTGTTTTGACTAAACCCTCACTCCCCATCTGAACTCGGGAGGTGGGACTCAACCCCTACTGCTCTCAGGGACAGCATGGGGGTCTTGACAGAGAGAAGGTGCTTTGGCTTCTCTTCTTTATGATCCCATCCATACATTCTGGTCTATAATCAGCACCGCTTTGCTGCGATTTCAGTGTCCCGGTGCTGCAGGATGGATGTACCCAGGGTGATTTACTGTGAACAGCCAGGAGCAGCTTTATTCATCTGAAGCTGAGTTCTGCCCTCAGCATACAAACACTTTGGCTGAGGCTCTGCAATCCTTTGGCTGATATCCCCCCTGTTTGTTTGAATTTACCCACGGGTTGCAGCTACCCTCGCAGCCTGTTTCCCTTTGCGCTCGCTCAATCCTCATCACCATGATCACCTTCACAAGGGATTCTTTGCTTGGGTTTCAGGTTTGCAAGGGTTTCAGCCTGGGTTGAAGTCCCTAAGAAAGCACAACTTACACATCATGTTCTGCACATGCCTGTGTCTGTTTCTCTCTTCAAAACCCATTAAGGATGTTGGCCAGTTAAAGAGGAGGAATTTCTTATGCCTTGTGAACCCAAGCAAGGAAGAGAAAGAGATCCTGCTGGGTGGAAAAAAGGGCTGAAGAGTGAGCGTAACCCTTGCTAGACACCAGGGAAAACAAGTTACGCGGGGGGGGGCCTTCAGTTGCACCCTCTTGCAGTGTTTCCTCAACTTGCTGCTCAACCATTACAACATCTCAGAGATGCGACCAATTAACCCTGAAGTAAACTGAGGCGGGAGACAGGCATCCCCAGGCTAAACAGCACTAACGTCTCGTAGTGCTTCCCGTCTACGTTTTGCACCTAGGAGGACTGGTGTGGAGTCCCTGGGTGTGTTTTTGAAGCTGTTATTATTATCATGGATAGGATGCCTGCCGTGGCAGACATAAAAGAGATGTCATGCTCATTGCTCATTCCTGGGGCTGTGCTGCACGTGTTCAAAAGAGAGAGATCCCGACGAAAAGGAATTTCCAGGCCAGTTAGACTGATAAATTGGTGCTTCCCCCCAGAGATTCCTGTTACATGCTTCGGCTTAGCAAGGGCTTGGTATCAGTACAAGGATGCTTTCCACCGCTGACGTGCAGCACAGAGACTGCCCATCCAAGCCCCGATGAGGCCTTTCATGCTGCGACATAGTTTTCATGTTAAAGGATAAATCTCAGCTCTATTGGGTGAGGGTGTGGGAAGGGACAGCCAAAGGGGGATCTACGATCCTCTGCGCTGGAAGCAGACGTTAGGCACAGTGTGTCCCTGTGGTCTCCGGAAAGCGCGTGCTCCTCTTGCTCGCTGTGGCGATGAGCATCCCATATGTTTCCCTCCTGAATCCCTGAGCAATCCCAGCTGGTTCAGCCTGACATGAATTTAATAGGGCATCACAGAATGTACTCCCAGTGGCACCGTGTTTTTGCAGGGTGTGGAGGCTCCTGTGTGTGATCCATGTTGGGGGATAAGCGGTGCCCACATGCTATGAACCTTATTTCTGTGTGCAGCCATCCCTCCTGAGACTGATGGGATTTATCACCTCTAGAAGCCTGACTCTGACTGAAGTTCAACCCTGTGCCAGGCCAGGGTCCATGGACTATCAATTCCTTGTGCTGGTTCATGTGCATTAACTAGGGCTGGGTTTCACCCTAAGCCATTGCAATAGGAGAGGGAAACACAGCTTCGTTGTAAGGATGGAGATCTGTGGTCTACAGGCAGTTAGAAAGCATTAGATCAAGAGTGCGAACAGCAGCTCTAAGGCAATGACAGATGTAGATAAAGGCTTTGGTTGCAGAAGTGCCATTTTTCAGCTCAGTGAAAGGAATAATGAACATCTCTCACATCTCAGGGACAGTGAAATGCAGCGTGGTCACCTCAGTATAGCACCCTGCAAGTGAATAAGGTTTCTGCTGCTTTTTCCTGAGTAGAGGATACCCTATGGACAATATAGTGTCCATGTGGCTTTCAGAAAACCCTGATATAGAATCCCAGACTGGTTTGTGTTGGAAGGGACCTTAAAGCTCCTCCAGCTCCAACCCCTGCCACGGGCAGGGACACCTTCCACTGGAGCAGCCCCAAGGCCCTGTGTCCAACCTGGCCTTGAGCACTGCCACTAATGGGGCAGCCACAGCTTCTCTGGGCATCCCGGGACAGCGCCTCAGCACTCTCACAGGGAACAGCTTCTGCCTTAGAGCTCATCTCAGTCTCCCCTCTGGCAGTTAAAGCCATTCCCCTGTCCTGTCCCTACATCCCTTGTCCAAAGCCCCTCTCCAGCTTTCCTGCAGCCCCTTCAGGCACTGGAGCTGCTCTCAGGTCTCCCCTTCAGGAGCCTTCTCTTCTCCAGGCTGCCCCAGCCCAGCTCTCTCAGCCTGGCTCCAGAGCAGAGCTGCTCCAGCCCTCGCAGCAGCTCCATGGCCTCCTCTGGCCTCGCTCCAAAAGCAATATCCCTCTCCACAAGTAAAACTGTGCCATCAGGATGATTCAGTTCTGTCTGCATGTGCTTGTTCCAGGATTTCTGCTTGTTTTTGTCATGCTGGTCCTGTCTCATCTCCTCCTTTGTTTTCTCCATCTAATGGAGATGTGTTAGTGGTACAGGCTCAGGGAAGACAGAGAAATGGGGCTTTTGGGACACACACCGCCCATGCATGCAGACCTGGGGATAGATTGGAGAAACTGCTCCTTTTGTTTGATTATTCACATATTCTATATTTGTAGGTATATATAGAAACAGTCAACATCCTACTGACAAATGAGGACTGTTCCTCTAAAACAAATCAGGACAGATAAGACTTGCTCCTCTGTTTATCCGCCTTTGTGAGATGATCTGGTTTAGCGTCCCAAATCCTAGCAGCTTCTCAACAGCATGATATGGGGATGTTTTCCTTGTGGATCAGTTGTGTATTTGCAGAGTGGGAGAAAGAGTTAAGAATAATGAAAACTGGGGTAGAGGAAGCCAAAAACATTGGGATAACATGTGGAAACCCACGGGATTTGCGAACCTGACCTTGCAGACGCACGCGACACAAATCTTTCCTGTCCCTCCACGAAGCAGGCATGACTTGGACACCATGGTTGGGGCAGGACCAGAAAAGCTTGGAGCGCTCCAAGGGGATAAAGAAAACGGGACACATGGATTCGCTCCTCTACAAAGGCTTGGCTGGGAATGTAAGAGTTCAAACAAAGTCTCCAGCAGGAGGAACAGGCCAGGCCATCATAACAAACAGCGGGAGATACAAGTGCAAATTCACTCCCTCATTGTCCTGCCAGATTCCAGTGATAAAGACGGGGTCGGCAGAGGAGTGGAGGGTGCTCATGGAGACGGAGGTGCTGGCAGGATGAGATTAAAGTGGTCCTGACTTGTAAAGGGGAAGCGGAAGAGCAAGAGGAGATATGATAAACCCGTAGTGCCAGCCGAGGGGACACTAAGGACTTGCTCAATCCACTGCAATCAGTGCTGGGGACTCCTGGTCTCTGCAAGGATTGAAGAGAAATAGAATCATGGAATGGTTTGGGTTGGAAAGGACCTTAAGATCACCCAGTTCCAACCCCCTGCCATGGGCAGCAATGCACCTTGATTTAAAAGGATTTTGTTTTCCGGTTTGGGGCTTCCAGCATCTATTAGCTACAAACCTTGCTGAAGCTTTTACAGTGTTCAGAATGCTCACAGCTTCTCCCATGTAGATCTCCTAAGGTCTAATAAGGACAGAAACCATATACGTGCTTTTCCTCAGCGGAGACATTTATATTGTCTCCCTCTTCCTCTTTCCTCCTTCACAAAGCATGTTGGAACTGAAGCACTTTGGAGACTGCTCCTTTTCTGTCAAATTAGCTGGAAATCGGTGAAAGGGCTCAAAAATGGCTCGAGGAAAAGCAGACAGCCTGTTTGACAGATAGATACTCTCTCCCACATGCTTCAAGAGTGACTGTACAAACTTTGCCTTCTTAGGATGCCACAAATCACTCCCACCTTCATCAAACCCTGGCAGCAAAGAGAAATTGCAGCTCTCAGTTTATCTCAGTACTGGAGTTTCTGTGCTTGTGGTTTTGCCTTTGCAATATCCTGTTCCTGCAGAAGAAGGAGTTAGAGCCTGCAGCACTGCTTCTCTGCAATTCCTTTTGTGCTTGCTTCAGAGAAGGGTGGTGGTGATTTTTATGGTACCTTGATATAAATGATCGCAAGTTGTGAATGGTCTGGGTAGGAGATGCTGTGGATGCCTTTAATCTCTGCTGTGACAGCCAGGCTTAAATAGCGAGCCCCACATGGCGGTGTAGCATCTCTGTGTCCTCAGGTACAGCCTGTATCGTGACTGACATACATTATGGGTGTTTGATTTGATCAGCTTGGACACCAGGGAGGATCAGGATGCTTGGCCTGTGATCTGTCCATTGAATGAGAGAAGCCACAGGGAGCTGCTCTGCCAACAGTCTCGGTAGGCGCTTGCCAATGCAATGCCAACAGGCTCCTGATGGTAAAAGCCCAACTGTGTGCTCCAGCTGCTGTGTCCTCAGCTGTCCCCTGTCCTCTGGCAGCCCTGGAGCAATTCTTTGCTTGTCCTCAGGCCTGGGGCAGCTTCATTCCCCTATCCAGAGGGCAACAAACCTCCACATTCCCAGTGAAAAGGAGAAGCTTTGGTCTGTGCCCATGGTTGCCGAGGAAGAGTTGACTTCGGGCTCCCTTTCATGGTGAAGTGGTCCACTTTGTCCCATATGGGTCTTCCTTGTCCAGACCAAACAGGAGGTGAGAAGGCCAAGGACTGTCCCTCCTGATACTCCTTCATGTGTGAATGAATCTGACTTCAGAAGAAGACTTCACCTTCTGCTTGGCTGACAAAGTAGACTGTGGGGAACCCCATTGGGCCTCTAATATCACCAATGGTCAGGCAATAGATGAGGAGTTAGCAGGCAAATGGGGCAAGACTGAGAAAGAGTCCTTTCTGCAGAGTGAATGGGGAAGTTGTGCTCTGCTATTGCCCTCCTCTTGCCCTTTGCTTGTGACATTTGCTTGAACTGTAAACCTTAAAAGACATCAGCTTTCTAATGTGCAACCACATGTTGCTTAGATGCTGAGAGCTTTGAAATCAGCTGTAGCTCCTAAACTCCTCTATAGCAAGGTCATAAATAACAGGTACATCAAAAGAGCATTGTGATGTTGTGTCTTGACATAGCACGGAACTATAGGATTCTGATTACGGTCTGAGAAAGGGTTGCAGATGGCATCTCCCTCTGAGGTGGGGATTTGACCCATGTCTCGTTTGGATCTGGAGTCTTTGCACATAGGTTTAAATGCTCCCTGCGGGGATGCCTTCATAAGTGCATCATTATTTTATTGGCATGTATTTTCTTATCCATATGGTGGAGAAAATATCGATTGGAAGGGAAAACACGGAGCTGGGGTTGTTCTGCTGTGCTGGAAGTGGCTGGAGAACAGCAAGAATTATGGGTTGGTCTCTCCCTTCCCCATGGGAAAGACACATTAGACTAAGATTTGGAAGGCTCTCAGTGAAGGCAGTGGGTGCTTTGAGAAGGGATGTGCAGTGAGTATGTTCCTCACAGTGGTAAAGGGAGGCAGAGAAAGGGACAGGAGGTTGAAAGTTGGAAAGGAGCATCCCTGAGTTCTTTGTACCGGAGCCTCTGATTTCACTGACAACTTTTCAATGGACTCCAGTAGAAAGAACATTTATTCTTTACTCTTCGCCCTAAGAGGTGAAGAGAGGAGTGCCTGAGCCATGGGGCGAGAAATGACAGACTTCCATGCATCTTTGCAATACCAACAGTCTGGTCCTGCATGGGATGCCTGCTGAAATGCCATCATGGTGCTCTTGGGATCCCAGAAGGGAGTTTGGTGTCTCACTCCAACTGGAAATGAGGAGATACTCCATGATTCTGTGGGTATTCCAGGTGGGCTTGAGCTACTACTTAGCAATGCCTTTGTACCCTGAGGTGAGAGGAGAGGGTTCCTCTCTGTGTGGACCATGCAGAGGCAGTGCTGGGTCCTACTGCATCTTGGGCTGTCCTTGATCCCACACCAGTGTCCAGGAGACAGGAGGTCTCTCTGGACTGGATTTCAGCAATATGGGACCTTCATGGTAACTTCCCAAGCTGGAACTACATGGAGGAGTCCACTGCAGTCTCTGGTGGGATGGATGTGATCTATGAGCTGCCAAATCAAAAGCCTGTTCCTAGGGAGCAGAAACAAACTCCAAGGACGGGATTCTTCCCCGGGAGGAGGCAGGAGGCAACCAGATGGACTCTGGGAGTTCTACTCCTTCCTCAATTTCTAAAGCATAAAAAGAAGTTGGGCAACGCCACAGACTTATAGTGAGCCTTGGAAGAGCTGATATCCGATGTTTGAGGGAAGTTTGATTGTTTCTCAGTAGGAGACATTCCTGTGAAGCTCCCCCGGACTTGGACATGGATAGCATTGGAGCAGGTGTCTTGGGTTTTAAGAGATGCTGGAGCTCTGATGTTTCTTTTGTGTCTGAAATGAGAGTAAAATATCCTCTGTGCTGTTTGACTTGTCTCTCTACAGAGCCACCTCCACCAGGTACTGTCTGCCCAAGGAGGGGTGAGTGCAGCAGGACCAGAATAGCCCCTGAAATCCCACACTAGTAAAAAGCAAAGAGTGGAAGCCCCTTTTGACTCCCAAGTACATCTCCACCTGTATACAGACCAACTCATCCTCCTTTGTCCTTTGGACAGAGCATCTTCAGCCAAAGAGACACACATCAATGTGGTAATTGGTCATCGCATCCCTGGGAGAGGACTGTCTGGTCCTCTCGCACCTTAGTCCCTCTTCCTTCACAGTCCCTTAAGGAGTAGCTTTGAAGAAACTTGTCTGTTGGGGCTGGGTTCCAGCAGGTCAGTTTGTTGTTCAGACTGTATATCACTCCACATGGACTGCAACATGACAACCCCATCATAATATTTGTGAGGAATCGCTTCCTCATCATCTAAAGTTACACTAACATCAATGCTTTAGAGTTGCAAAGGGAGACAAGGGTTATGTGTTGCTAGCTATAGGTCAGAAAACATAACAGTCTGAATTCCTCCTTTTTTTACATTGAAATAAAACCAAATTAGATTTATCAGACGGTTTCATTACAGTCAGGGCTTGGGAAGGGAGGACTATCAGAGCTTTGAACAAACAGATCATCATTCATAGGTCTTTGCTCAATCAGATCTCATTCTCCCCTCTCTCTGGTTAAAGCCATTCCCCGTTTTCCTATCCCTTGGATCACATCTCCCAGCTCCAAGTGTTTATGAATGTATCATGCATTGACCTGAGCATGTTTATATATGTAATTTCTTTACTGTTTCTCCTAATACCTTTGAATTTTCCCTGCATTGTCACTTGACACAGGAACAAAAGAAACCACCACTGATGTGCCCTTGACTTGAGCATGGCCTTAGAGCAAACCCAGACCTCCATATCCATTTCTTCCCATCATTCCCATGGGGCAAAGGGGAATAGGTGGCAGGACTCTTGGCTCTTACCCTGGCCTCTGTCACAAGCTCCTGGAAATAACATAACCTCAATTCCCTTATCTGCTGCATGGCACAGATAGTGCTGCTTTGTCTGGGGTTAGCGGCAGTTCTAATGAACCTTTGCACAGTGTTTGGAGATATATGGATGAAAGGCACTACAGAGCTATTATGTAGTCATGTTATTTATTGTGCTTTCCCAAGTGGGTCTCCTTAGCAATGTAGTGTGGAAGTAGTGTTATTCTAGCACACCCGTTGACATCCAACCTACCGCACTCCCCATGTCCCCCTGGAACTGCATATCCTCTGTGCAGCTTCACTTCAGGTAGAGCACTCACGCTTGTCTTGCTTCACAAAACACACTTGCCTGCTTTTTCACTCTCCTAGGCTGGTTTTCCCCCAGGAAACGCTTTCAGTCCAATGGAATTTGATCAAGACGGGACTAAAATTAAGTTCTGTTGAGCTGCACTTCTGGAATTGGACAAGGCTCTTCTGTCTGATGCTCCTGAATGACGTGCTGAACTTCTCAAGGGCAGCAGGGAATAAAGTGAGAAGACTTGGATTCTTTACAATACTCTTATTGGAATGATTTCTCATTTTCTTCGGTCTCATTTACTTTCATTACTTTTGTGTTTAGTTTAGTAGAAGGGAGAGAAGCAGGCTTTTGGTCATGCAATTCATTTAACATACTCTGTCTAGGTTGAAATGAGTTATGTCCTGAATATTGCTCTGGGTGACATCACCCAGCAATTCAAACCTCCAGGTAGAAAGAAAGTGTCCTCCTTTCCTTTTACTATCAGTATAGGTGTCGGTTTTGAAGTCACCACCAGTTTTAACACATCCGGCACTGGTTGCTCTGGCCTCTGTGCAGGGCTGAGTATCCTCTTGAAACGGTTTCCCTCCTGGTTATGATGCACGCACTGCATCTAGGGACCGCAGCGTGCAAAACGCAACTGGAAACCGTGTGAAAATGTGCCTTCTGGAGGAATTTCCAACGCTTCCTACTCAGACGTTTCTAGACAGCATGGAAATAGCAGAGGGAATTACCTTTCTAGCAGGGTTTCAGTGGACTCAAATCCAGACAGAAACTGGAAGAACAAGGGATGGCAGCAAGCAGAGTCTGGTCGTTACGGATTTATGTCTCAAAGTTGATGGCTTGTTAAATTGATTTATTTGAAGATTGTCCATGGCTTTCTGTTGCACCTTTAGAATTCCCTTGGGTTTCTGTACGATTTGCCTACTGCAATGTGCTACGTGCATCACCCTCCCTGTAGAAATCAGCTAATAGGATAAAAATTAAGAAGAAACTGTTTAGATTGAAATCACTGTTTTCTCTGAATCTTTATTTTCATGTGGAAATATGAACATAATTTCTTTGGAGACCTTCAGCTTTTCTGTCAAAGCTGTTTGAAAAGCCAACAGGTGGAGAAATCTGTGGGGGATTGATAGATGACAGGTTGGATGACCACATAAATATCATTTCCAGGGAGAAAAAAGAAGGTTATATGATAAAATGCTAAAGTGAACTCACAAGTGGTTCCCTTACAGTATTTCCTGTACTGAATGGAAGAAAAGGGAACTGTGGAAAACCTTAAAGCAGAGCTGATATGGGGATTGAGGCTATCTTTATAATAAATTGAATTCCTTTTCAAACAAGGCTTGATTAGGCAAACATTTCATAGATTGGGAAGCTCTTCCTTCAGTGCCAAGTGTATCTAATTTGTCCATCATGTGCTCATCACTGGAGGAAATCTGAGAGTTGTCCAAGTGGTGAGGGAAAGGAGGATATTGCAAAATCCTAATTATTGAGTGTTTAGTGAATATCCTAAAGCAAAGGAGTGATGGTCCCAGTGCAGACCAGGAGCTATCCTTGAAGAAGATAACTTACACAGCAGGATTTTAGCAAGGAATCAATGTTGGGGCAGCTGCATGAGGTTGGACATTGAACCCAAGAGTAAACATATTTCATTGCTGTGTCCCTATGCATGATAAAAGGGAAAAGACTTGATTTGGATGAATGTCATTTGTTCAGGATGATCAGTGAGTGCTATTGTAAGTTTCTTCCTTGCAAGGCAGATGACAGCAAACCAGGAGGCGACATGGGAGAGTGGGATAAGTAATAGTGAAATGGAGACTTGAGACCTTTGTGTTGGAAGAGACACCTTTAAAGGAAACAGTATCAGCTCAATACTGCCCATCCAGAGGTGTTTCAAACTTCTGGGCCCCAAATGTTTTATAAGTGGAGGCAGACCTCTGCAGGGGTTAGACCTCTCCATCTGGTTGCTTTCTTTCCTTGGACCACAGTGTTCATCTCCATCAATACGGAATGTGCTGGGTGCAGAGAGCTTTATTTAGGTGCTCAGTAAAGCAATTTTTAGACAGATAAGATTACCTCGTTGCTCCTAGTATATGGATTTCATACCTTGCATGGCACATTTATCACTCTTCTCCCCTCTCAGAATAGGGGGAAGGGAACAGTAGGAGGGAAAAGAGAGTGGAAGGCAGGAGAGGGGGACTCAAACAAGGGAGGAGGTTGTGTGGGATGCGTCTTCCCAGCTTGAGTGATTGATTTTTCTTCTGGGAAACATTGAAACTTCCAAGCCAGAATTAATGGGGCAAAAACACTTTCCAGGTGCTCAGAAGTGCAAAAGTCCAATAAATCAAAGGGGGAGCCTGAAGGAGGAAGCTCGCAGCTGAGGGAGAGAAAAACAGGCAGAAGAGCAGAGTTCTCTGACGCATCAGGCAGTTTCCAAGCTCGTGTGGTGCAGAGAGGAGATGTTTTGGGCTTCACAAGGGGCTTTCTTGGACTGCTCCAGCTGGAAGGTGGAAGAACGTGATGGAGCTCCTTGTCTAGGTCTGAAGTGCAATGGGTAAAATGTAATGTATTTGGAGAGGGCCAGGAAGGACCAAGAGGAAAAACTAACAAAGGCAGATCACAGATTCATGAGTTCTCTCCCGATTTTCACCATGGGACCCCAGAGCTGTAAGCCAGCTTTCTGCTGATACACCAGTATCCCCCAGATTACATTTACTCAGCTCTTCTTGAGGGGGTACAGAGCCAACCTTAGGGCAGATGGCCCCAGCATGAGATCTGGCTTTGACTTCCAAATTGTCCTCCTGATGGTGAGGAGGGTGAGGCGTTGCATTAAGATGAGGTTTTCTACCCTTGTGCAGGGAACCGTGGTTCCACCCCACCTCACTGATAAACCAATGTCAGGGCACAAGTGGCTTCATCTCACATGGGGATGCAACACCTTTGAGTTACTTAACTGTAAGCACATGGGTGTTCTTGTTCCATGGCATCCAGTATAGGGCATATATTTGAAAGCATTGCTGGTGTGCTAAAAGGATGGATTCATTGTCAGTTTGTGACTGGTTTCCTCTACTGCAGGCTCCTGGGCAGCTCATTTGCAGTTACTGATCACCAAAGAGACTCCTGGTCCATGGCAGTGATGGCCTTTCCCATCTATAGTATGCACTTCACAAGAGCTCCCTCAGTGCCCATCATCCCAACAGTGCTGACCCTGTTCTGACACCTTCGTTCATGATTTTTTAACATATATATTTTTAAACTAGAAAACATTTTAACCAGAACTTGCAATGTCGTGTGAAAATGGGTTGTCTGAACGCTTGGAAAATGGAAGGAGCTGAGCTGTGTTTTTGTGGGAGCGCTTCCCCATCTTTTTCATACATCACCTCCACCAGTTATTATTATTTATTATAGAATCATAAATGGTTCGGGTTGGACGGGACCTTAAAGCTCCTCCAGTTCCAACCCCCTGCCATGGGCAGGGACACCTTCCACTGGAGCAGCTCCAAGCCCCTGTGTCCAACCTGGCCTTCAAGCACTGCCAGGGATGGGGCAGCCACAGCTTCTCTGGGCACCCTGTTCCATTCTTTCAACACCATTGTAATTTATTATTAATACTAAATTATTTATTACTATTTCTATTGCATAACTATATAGAATACCTGGGGCAGCTCTGGCCTGGGCTGCGGTAAGTGCTGTGCAAACATACAGGAGAAATCTGGTCTTGACTTTCCTTTCTACTTATCTCAAGCTGTCGTGGGCTTGGCCTCATGAGTGTATTATCAATTAGTCAACGTGCTGACAGCTGTAGTGCACAATGAGTCAGTTCCTTACTTGAGATGAGCCATTGGTCAATTAAACTAATAGTGAAAATCTCTGGGCATAAGAAAGGAAACGTTTATGAGCTCATGTTAAGTGTGCGAGGGCTAAAGGGAAATAAAAGCCCTCTACGATTATAAGAGGGGAAAATGAGAACCCAGGCTCATTAATAAACAAAGAGCAGGATGTAATTAATAAATGCCTCTAAACCCGCCAGAATATGGAATTCCTTTCTAAATATGTCATTAGCAAGAAAAATAAAGAGAAAAATTAAGCTGATAAGGACGGGTTTGGAAATTTTGGAAGTCTACAAATCATAAGATCTGGCTGACATTTATCCTGCTTGTTAAAGGGATTTAACTGAAGTGTTAAGGAATCACTATGGAGCATGAAATGGGCACTTTCGGAGGTGGAAACGTGGCCAGCAGGGTATAAAAGTGAATGGCTGTAGTCTGGTTTTGTATACAGCAGAACTTGTCCGCTGCCCTAGTTGTGATTCTAATGCAGCAGAGAGAGATGGTGCCTGGCTAGGGGGGAGCACAATGCTGTTTCTGGTGTGTGATATGATCCCAGGGTGAGATTTTTAATGTGCAAGGGAAAAAGAAAAGATTTCTTGATCTTTTGGCCTTTGGGGACAAAAGAAAAACCCATTCTGGTCAGATTTGCAGTGGGGAACTAATGTACCCAGAAAGGAAGTACACTGATGGTTTGAAACTACTTCTAACTATCACTAGGTCAGTCACTTCACAACTTTTTCATGCCTTGGACCTCGTGTTTACACTCACGGTGCCTCTTTGCTGCGTGGGCCCCGAAATCTCTTCCTTTTATCTTCCTGGGATGCCATCCAGAAGGGACATGGAAGGACTCAGCATTTGATGCTGATGATGGTCAAAGCACTTGAGAAGCGCCGTCTCCTAAACTTCATTTGTTCATGTGTTCATGTGAATCCAGGCTCTGGGATATGTCTGAGGAACCTGGAATGCACAGCAAATGCCAAACCTGGCATTGGGAAAGGCCTGATGCCGACCGAGGGATGACAGGCTTTAAAAGCAGGGAGAAGCAGCTCATGTTGGATGCACACAGATGGGCGAATCTAAGGAGAGCTGCTTGGGGAGGAAGAGACATGATCAAAGAGATCCTTGCTCAAGATGAATATCAGCGGGGATGCGATGGCATTTGTCAAGATCAGAGGAAAAGAAGTTTGGTGGTGCAGATGTGTTGGGAAGGGCAGGCTGCAGAGGCAGCATGTGTAAGGCAATGAGCCAGAACTGAACATCAATGCAGGGAATGATCTGAGTCTCCACTAGTTAACATTGAAATCAAACAGTTATTTTCACCTTCAGAAAGGATCATGAATTATCAATCAGTGGCGTGGAAGCCTGCAGTAAGGTTGCATGATAGTAGAAATGAACATCTGGCCTGCAAATCTGTGCATTTGCTGAAGGTCAATGCTCTGCTTTAGTCCTCCCTGCAGTTTCCCCTCATTTTCTTTTCACTAGGAGAAGGATCAGCCCCACAACTGTCTAGTCCAGCTTTTTCCCAGTACACAACACAAGTGACACTATTTTGGCAACCTGTCTGGGATCTTTCTTTTTTAGCAGTCATGTTCTCTTTCTTTTCTGGACTTGCATATGTGTTTCAAATCTTTGCTGCAAAACGCAAGAAGTAAATAAAGAGGCAATTTCAGACGGGTGATACATAGACCTAACAGAAGATGGAGAAGAAGAACAGTAAAAAATAAGCCTAAATAAAGAGTCAATCTCTTAATAAATTATGTCCGACCACCAGACAACTGTAGCAAAGCAGCCAAATGAGCTGCCATAGCCTGATGCTGATATTGCAGATAAAGTACGAAAACAAAGCTGGACTGAAGAGAGGCTCTCAGCAATGGTACAACAGTTTGCTTTCTAGCCGAGGCAAAAATAACATGTAATCATTTAATACAATTTCTTCAAATAAACTTCGTTTTGAGATAATGGCTTCCAGATGGATGAAGGTTTAGAAACAGCTCTACCACATGAGAAGTTCCCACTGGGTAACGGGGAGGGTAAGAGAGTGATTTAGTCACTGGGCCTATACCAGTAAATGAAACGTGCCCAGTGCTGGTCTCCAGCCCTGAGGCCAAGCAGCAAGGAAGGGCTTGTGTCCATATTGCTGTTCCTTTTGCCATCCGAACCCAGGTGGCTGCTTCCAAACTGCTTGTTTGGAGTCCCTGGCTTGTGTTACCTCCTGAGCAGTGCCTGGGGGTGTCCACGAAGCAGTCTGGTGGTCCAGACCTGAATGGTGCCAAAGCATCCTAAAAATTAAACCATTTGGAGAAGGGAGCTCTCTCATGCCTGGGAATAATCGCAGGTGCTCTTTGATTTACCCATATGGATGCAGCCTAATAGAAACCCTCTCTGCATCAGCCAATACCCTCCTTGAAACTATTTTGGAAGCTCATCTAAAGCTTCAGGGCTGGATTATCATGGCCAGCTTTGAAAACATGGAAGCCCACATGAAAGAGGAAGTCACGAATGGTCATACTCAAAGCCAAGGCAAGAACCTGTTCAAGATGTCCATACTAATAGCCCAGCACCTTTTTGGATGCAATACTAGCCTCAAACTCCTTGGAGCCAAAGCTGCTAGTCATGCTGTCAGTGTTACACATGTATTTGATTGCTTTGTTGGGTCGGGCCCCTGCGGAATCAGGATGAGGAATGCAAAGGGAACAATGGCACTTCGCTCTCAGCGTGGAGGGTTTGGAGTGTTATTAATTATTCTTCATTCTGCTGGTTAGCATTAAGAGACAGAGGGCTGAAACGCATCCAGGCAGAAATCAGCCACAGTTATTAGTGTCTCAAACCTTTGTCTTGTGATCTTCAGCCTGGTTAAAACAACAGAAAGAAAGCAAAGGGAAAAGCTAGATGTGTTTCAGATGAAGGCCCCCAAGGTATGTGGGATTTCAGATAAATGACCTGGGTTGGCTCCAGCACTAATTATTTCCCTTTAAATCCTCAGATATCATTTTTCCCTTGTTTACAAGGGGTTGTTAGTTTGTTTCTCTTTCCTCAGTTTTAGCCATGCCTCCCGCCATGACAATACCTCCATCGATCGTACAGCTGAAGTCTAAATGGTCCGTGGAGACAGTTGGATTTCACCAAGGACCTGATGGAAAGCTGGTGTGTTTCTAGCTTGTCCTGCTTGGTTTTTCACCTGGTGGGGTGGGAGGGGAGTTCTCAGCTTCCAGGATCCTGGGATCTTGGGCAAATCAACTGATGTGAAGCTGAGACCAGAGGAGTGCAGGTTCCTAAGCTCCTTTCCTTTGAAGAAGTCCATGCAATCCATGGGTGACTACAAGGACTCCATGTTTCTAGGTCCTCTGCAGCTCATTTACCAGCCTGCTCTCAGCAGATGTAAAAAGTCTTTCTAGAAATGAAGGGTTTTTGGTGGATTACATGCCTAGCTGGTGTGAAGAGACATTGACCCTTGATGTGACTCCTGATTCTGAGCCATGCATGCTCATCAGAAGATGATATTGCTGCAGAGATTTGCATGTAATGCCTCATCCCTGGCAGTGTTCAAGGCCAGGTTGAATGGGGCTTGGAGCAAGCTGCTCTAGTGGAAGGTGTCCCTGCCCATGGCAGGGGGTTGGAACTGAATGAGCTTTAAGGTCCCTTCCAACATAAACCAGGCTGGGATTTTGTGTCAGTAGAAAACAAGATAAAGGGGAAGAAAGGACAGGCTTTTGGTTAAAGGCCCTGCACAATCTAATAGACTGCAAAGTTACCGAATGCAACAGTCTTTGGCCAGGAATAAAGACCTGACTTCACCCAGTATGAAATGGGGCTAGACCTGAAGTTACACTGTCTCCTTGATCAGAATTATGAATGCCATGGGCTTCATAGGATGCTGATGAAAAGTATATAGGTGGTGTGCTGTGGGTGCCTATATCAAAGGATATAGGTGCCGCTACATTAGGAACATAGGCACTCGCTGTGGCACCTACACCCTTTGCATCAACATCCTATGAAACTTCTAATGCAGCTCCTAGACCAGAAGTTTGGTGGGCCTGACAGCAACGAAAAGGGAGAAAGTGTTTTTTACAGTCAGTGGCATTGCCTATTCCATGGCAATGGGCGTCAGTCAAAGGCAGCTGGAGGCTCCTGAGTATCCGAAGGGAAACTGATGAAGCTTCTCAATGGCTCAGCCTTCTCTCCGCCAGTTTTCAGGAGCAGCTCCGCAGGTTGTAGGTCTGGAGCACCCAGCAAATATCTGCTGTGCACTCCTCAACAGAAGAGACAACAGAGGCTGGGACAGCTCATCTGGGTTGAGGTGGGAGCTGTGTTCCCAGTCTGGAGAGCAGAACATCACCAAACACCCCACTCTGACCCCATGCTGAAATTCAAGACCACGCACAGATTGTCTCTTAAAAAACTTCAATCTCGACTGCAAGAACGGCCATGGATGAGTCTCTGTTGGTGATTAGACCTCAATGTGCTTCTCATCAATTCCTATTCCAATAACATTTAACCACCATCTTATTAAATGTTAAACTCTGAGTGTTTTTGTCTCGAATCCTTCGTGAGAGTGTCAGCTCCATCGCTGCCAAGCTGGATGCCAGGTCTTAGGCAGGTGGGAGAAGCCACAAGCTTACTGTGCTGCCCTTGAACAATATATCCCAGCCGCAGTGTGGAGGTCCTGCTCAACCAGCTCTGCATGCCAAAAGCTCCCCAAAGCTTCCTCCTTCACCCTCCATGGACAAGGCAGATGCTTTTGGGCACCTTCCCAGTTTCATCAGGTCAGTTCTCAGAAGGCGGGAAATCTCTGTTTCCCATATAGTCCCCCCCAAACATAAACAAATATCATCTGTGTTGGAGCTGAGCAGTGGAAGTGTGTATGTCCTGTTACAGATTCGTGTTTACATTGTTACTGGGAGCAGATTAGGGGGGTTCACTTCTTTATATCTTTTTCAGTTTTCTTGGTTTTGCAACACTGAGTAAATACTGGGATTTGTTTTTAAATGGAGAAGTGGCTTAGAAGGGCCTGAAGCCTCCTCTACTCTCTGGGTTTTGCAGGCCAAAGGTTATCTACCTTCCACCCCAACATCTCTTCCATGATCAAGGTTTCTCTTTCATGTCCTTCTCCCCATCTAACACCTTCTATGTGTGTAATCCCATCCTATGCTGGCATAACAAGGATGAGCGCTGAGGTTGATCACACCATGCTGCTACAAATTAACTGGGTTAATCCTTTCCTATGTCATTAGAGACCTCACTGTCCCCTGAAGTAACAGCAAGCAGCATGAAAACATTGATTAATGAATATACAACCAGCCCAATGTACTTGCTCATCAAGCCAACGTCCCAAGAGCTGGCAGAAGAACTGAATGCTCTCGCTGGGTCAGCATGTGGGCCATGAATATTACTTTCCATCTGAATGCTCACTTGCTGCTGCCAAGTCTGGGTCAACTCTACAGCACTGCTGAAACCAGACGAGTATCTGGATTTAGGTTCCAGTTGGAGGAGAGAGTCCTGCAGAGCTTCTTGCTTGCTTTGTTTTCCACCAGTGAAGCCCCAGCAGTGATCTTTTCCAACTGGGAAAGAACTCGACTAATCCAGTTTGTGCAAGAACTTTTCAGCCTCGGAACTGATGCATCTCCTGCCTGGTGAGTCAAGCTTATTACAAAGTGGAATGTGTTGTGCTGTTGGAGGGGTGGTGGAAAGGGGAGGGTTAAACTGTTCAGGACTGCCGTGACCTTCAGAGAACATGGGAGCAGGGAATGCGTGGCTTTGCCTTGTTTTTGTTTTCATTGGAAAGGGTGAGAGTTAATTTTGGTCTGGACACTCAACCGTGCTACTGAAAGGGTCAGAAAGTCACTGCCCAAACATCACTGGAGACTGGGGGGGAAACCAAAGTGGTGTCTTCTGAGACATCAACCAGTGTGTGAGATTTGTAGCCGAGTGATGGAGCCCACAGGGAGGGCATGCGTGGTGGAGGCAGCATGGCCAGGTCATGCTCTGGGGCTGACTTTGATAGCCGTCAGCTAACCTCTGTCTGTGGGGAGCTCTAGCTCATGTTACCAGCGGTAGGAGGTCAGAATAAGCTGCAACTGGAGGTGGACAATGACCCATAAACTGGATCTCTTGACAGCTTGCTGCAGTCAGTCCCTTACCCCTTTGTTGTGGTTTAAGCCCAGCCGTAACTTAGTACCATGCAGCCATTTGCTCACTCTCCCCTTTGTCTCCCTCCAATCCCCGAGGGATGGGGAGTAGAATCGAAATAATGTAACCCCCAGGGGTTGAGATAAGAGCGGTGCAGTAACTGAGGTATAACACAAACCACTGCTGCTGCCACCAGTAATGATAATGATAAGGGAAATAACAAGGGAAGAGAATACAACCGCTCACCACCCGCCTGACCCATACCCAGCCCGACCCAGCAGTGATCTCACCCTTCCGGGTAACTGCCCCCAGTTTATACCCTGGGCATGCCGTGCTGTGGTATGGAATACCTCTTTGGTCAGTTGGGTCAGGGGTCTGTCTCTGCTTCCTCCCGGCTTCCCCTCCTCCCTGGCAGAGCACGAGGCTCAGAAAGGCCTTGGTCAGAGTGACCATTACTGAGCAGCAACTGAAACCATCGGTGTTATCAGCGCTGTTCCCAGGCTGAAAGGCAAAAGCACAGCACTGCACCAGGTACTGAGAAGGAGAAAAGTGACTGCTGCTGCTGAACCCAGGACACCCTTGAAAGGAGGCACCTTGAAGGCAGCTCCTGTCTTGAACCAAGTGCCTCTGTCTCCTCGGAAAAGGGAGGCACACAAAGATGCTGCTTCTGTGGTGTTAGCACCATGGTGTTAGACAGACAAGTATCAACCTGATGGGACTCTTGCTGTCAGTTACCCGCAGTGCAGATGGTTGCCATTCCCACTAACACAGGATAGATTTTCTTGTCTCTTTCTAATGGTGTTTCATAATGTATAGGGAAATATTCATTGGAGCAGGATGAATGGAAAATCTCAAAAGCAATCAGATAAATCATCCATGAAAAAGTGATCACAAAGAACTGTTAATAAAGGGAAATTTCATGTAAGACGTTTCATTTGTGGGGGAGAAAAGGTCATTTTTTAACTAAAAGCTTTCAGTAAAAACTATTCCTGCACCTTTCCTTACCTCTGTTGCTGGTGATCCTGCACAAGCCCACCAGCTCTAGTTACCCAGAATACCTTGATTCCTTGCGCATCCTATCAGCTGCTATAAGGTCTCCCCTCCAACACCTAAAGGCGGCTTGCAAGCTTGTTGGTGAGGGATAAGATAAGGGGAAATGGCTTTAACCTGCCCAAGGGGAGGTTGAGATGAGCTCTTAGGCAGAAGCTCTTCCCTGTGAGGGTGCTGAGGCTCTGGCTCAGGGTGCCCAGAGAAGCTGTGGCTGCCCCATCGCTGGCAGTGTTGAAGGCCAGGTTGGACACAGGGGCTTGGAGCTGCTCCAGTGGAAGGTGTCCCTGCCCATGGCAGGGGCTTGGGACTGGGTGGGCTTTAAGGTCCCTTCCAACACAAACCATTTTATAATCAACACCCTATGATAGGGATGTGCCGTGTCTTGAGCCCAGGCTGCTTTTATGCAAGCCATAGATCAGGTAGGGCTTTTAGCTGAGATTTGAGGTGCACCAAGGAACAAGTTTAGTTCATGGGAACATGGGTGACTGTCTATGTCCAGCCACCATTGTCTACTTTCGCCAAGGAGTGAGTTGACCGGAAAAGCCTTGGGAGGCCCATGGTTCTTAGACCATGGATGTGTTCCAGCACTACACATTTGGTGGAGTTGATGAAGAAGGAAGGATACTCCATTCTGGGTACACCAGTGTGGCCATACCTCCTAAGCTACATGATTATGGTGCAAAAGGAACGTGCTGCAGTTCAGTCCTATGCTTCAGAAAGGGCTTGTCAGGATCACAGGAGGCAGCCCCTGCTTCTGTCCCAACTTTGACATCAGTTATTCTGTGTGACCTCGGACTACCCCGTTCAGCTTCTTTATCCATCAGACTGGGACAATAAGGGCCGGATACCTCACAAGTGGAGTTTACGAGTTCACCTCCAGACCCATTAGTCCCAGCAGAGTGCTATGGGGTGGCTGGAGTCATTAAAGATCGGATGGAGTTGGTTTTGTGTTCTACCTCTGCAATAGCACGTGGGGCATTACCCCAGGTGTCCTGGCAAACCTTCCCGCTTCCTTTGTGCTGTCGTAATGAAAGGGGACATGTCAGCCCTAGGAAATGTGCGTTAAGCAAGAAAGAGGAGACTTTTGGGAAAGGACTTCTTCCCTGCAAAATGAGTTTTGCTGAGTTTACAAGGTGTCGAAGGCTATTAATGCTGCATGCTTTGGTACCATGAGATTGTAAACAAAGTTTCAATATGCCTTTCAACAGAGCCATTTATCAGCCTCCATCTTTTGCCCTCTGGCTTTATTCCATGTTTCCTCCCCCCCCCCCCCATATTTCCCCCCCTTCTCCTCCCTCTCATTCTTTTCCTTTGTCTCCTGGACTTATTCCCATTCGCGAGGTTGTCTTATTAATTTTCCTCTTTCTCCAAAGGAAAAAACAGGCTTGTGGGCTGGAGACTTTACAACATTCCCTCATAGTCCTGGATTTCAAACGCCTAGCCGGGGGTCTATAATGTACTGACATGGGAAGACTAGACTTATTATTAAACTAATAATCCAGGAATTTTTATGAACTTCAGAGCTCTAACCACATGGCATGGGGTGCTGAGGTATTAGCAGCCATCAGTGGAAAGCTACTGTGGCTGGACACGCCAGCTTTGTGGACGCTTGGGAGTAGGGCTGCAAAGATGAATGAGATGAGGAGATGGGTGGTTAGAAATGAGATGCAAATAGGAGCACTCGGTGGGACCTGCCTGCTTCCTCACAGGTTTGTGCTTAGTGTTAGGCAGGTTATAGCCCCCAAACTATGAATTGGGGTATCAGAGAGTGCTGAATAAAATGGGATTGCTAGGAGTTGGGGGTGCAATTGTATATTTGCCTTATTCTCTGCTTCAGCCGCTGCTACATACCAAGTAGGATGGATCTTTGACCCAGACCAGCATGGTCCTGCTTGCCTTCTAAGTACAGACCTGAGCTGGTTGAGATGCCGTTACACCTCTCGTTTTCACATCTTTTCTCAGGGCAAAAATCAAAAGCCAGGGTTTTCAGATGTGACTGATGAGTGGGAGTTTTTGTCTTGAAGGTCTTATAAGGATGGGGTTTTTAAGGATGTTTATGCTGGGTTGGTTTAAGAATCACAGAATACTAGAGTGGTTTGGTTTGGAAGGGACCTTAAAGCTCATCCAGTTCCAGCCCCCTGCCACGGGAAGGGTACCTTCCACTAGACCAGATTGCTCAAAGTCCCATCCATCCTGTTTAAGAATCCATCTAACTCGGTACCAACAGTACTTTCCAAGATGCAACGTGTGGAGAGGCCTTGCTGCTTACAAATATACCTACCAGCAGTGATCTTTCCAGTCTGAAAAGGACTCAACTGATCAAGCATATTCAAGGTAGGACATTCAAATGTGAAGTGCATTCAGTTGGCATTCAGAACCACTGTGTTGCTCACTTTGTTAGCTGGTACAATGCAATGCCTTGGCTTGACGCTGCTTACTTGCATTCGCAGAGCATACTTTCAAATGATGTGTGAAACGCATTGCTCCAGACACCAGGGCTGCTGCTTGCTTTGGCGTTATCAGCCTCACATTTCATTTTGGGGGGGGGGAATCACCTTTGTGGTGATCTGTGCAAGGTTTTGCAAAGCTTTTTTAATGTCCTTCAGTTGCAGTTTAAGGGAGAAGAGTTGACCTTCTCTAATGGGCTTTATATCATTGTGGGAGGTGACATCACGTGAGAGGGTTTTTTCCACTGCAGGGCATTTGCACCACCCCTTGCAGTTTTTGCTTGCCTGTCAATGTGCTTATCTTTCCTTTCTATGTCATTAGAAACACTGGTTTTGACCATGCCCCTCCTCAGAGACTAAACACATCAGGCCAGTCTCCATGTAGCTCAGGTGGTAGAAGTACATTGGCTGCCCTGAAATCACCTGAGGGGGGGGGGAAACAAAGAGGAGGAAAAGCTCACTATCTCCTTGTGATGGATTACTAACCCATCCCTGGGATATTCCAGAGAGAGCAGACACACAGCCCATGCTGGGGATGAATTACTGGATCCTATTATAACAGGAGGAATTAAAGAAAGAAGGAGAACTTCTCCAGATAATCAGCACCAGCTGCCATGTGCGGGGTACCCCCATCCTCCAGGCAAGCTGCAGCTGTGATTCATGCCACATCCCACATTGCTGCCTGCCCTTAGCATCTAAACAATAGGATATGTTCTGCTTTAGGACATGCATATTTCTTCCTTACGTGTGCGTTTCCGGCTGCTTACCGAAGCAGGCAGGCAGGGAAGATGTAACTCATCCGTGAGGAGGACGATGGACGAGGGCATAGAGAGGGGGAAGATTCCCAGTGAGCCTCTGAATGGGAGACATGGATCTGCTTCAGCTCCGTGTCAGGGTAATTGGAAGCGACAAGGCAGAGCTGGAAAACGTCTTTGTGGGAGTCACTTCTCACAATATATGAAGTGCTTACAAGAAGCTGTGACAACCCCAGTGCACGGCTGAGAGGCTGAGTCCTTCACCTAAGGCAGTGAGGCAGGAAAAGAAGTTTCATGGAGTTTCAGGGTTGCTTTAGAGGAGAAGAGGGCAGAGGGGTAACGGAGTCACAGCAGTTTCTATCTGGGCAGGGCAAAATTCGGGCATGAAACTTAGCTTTGACTTGCTAAGATAGCTGCAGATGGACCTTAGAGGTCTTTAGGAGGTCTTCTGCGCCTGAGGCACTCTCCATAGGATGCCACTCTGCTCCTGTCCTCACCGGCTGCCTTTATTTCCCCTGCAACATCCCACAGATCGATGCTAACCTTGCCAGGCATTGGTGTTTTCCTTCCTTTTTGGAAGTTTTCCTCCTTGGAAGGAAAGTCTCTTTTCCTTCTTAGCTGATGCATGGTTTTCCTATGTTTCTGGCACCAGCCATCAGCCCAAACCCTACTGCAGGCCGCTCCACACACAGAAATCTTATGAAACCCCCCATGTGGAGTCGTCACCTTTCAGGAGAAGATGGACCTATGAAAAGTGTTTTTTTTTCTGCTGATAAACATCATTTTCAGATTCAGAGCCCGAAAGCCAGCCTATAGACTCACCACTTTACAGCCAGTTACTGCACAAGGACAGCACGGAGGACCAGCGCCTGGCATCCTCTTGCCTGGCAGCCAGGACATGAATGAGATCATAGAATCCCATAGTGGTTTGTGTTGGAAGGGACCATAAAGCTCATCCAGGTCTAACCCCTGCCATAGGCAGGGGCACCTTCCTACTGTGTCCCTTGGACCAGGTTGCTCCAAGCCCCTGTGTCCAACCTGGCCTTGAACACTGCCAGGTATGGAGCAGCCACAGCTTCTCTGAACCTGTGTTAATCAGTCTCAGTGGAATCTTTCTGCTTTAAGCCTTATTTAGAGTTTATCACCTAAACATTTCAGTCTGATGTACTTTCGTTCCTGCGTAAGCTGCTGCAAAGGGTGAGCCCTACGTACCATCAGCTTGCTGCAGGCTTTTGGCTGGAAGCTGCATTGAGTCTTCATCCAAAACCATCCCTACTGCACCTCCCATGAGCTCTGGTTGCTGGGCACAGCAGGAGGGGAGTTAAAACGAATCCACTCGAGGGGGATGAAAAGGGGGAATCTCTCAGGGTCGCATGCCCTGGCTGGGCTGTAATCCCATCCAGGAAAGCTTATGCTGTTCCCAATCTCACCCTTTGATCACTCCTGGAGAGGCAGTGGATCTGGGGCCTCTGCCGATGACCGGCTGCCGGGGCCCAGCAGGGTGGATGGACAGTGATGAATTGGCCTGAGGTAGGATGTCCTACTGCAAAACACATGTGTTACACATCTTCCCTCCCTCCTGCTCCCTGAAAGCCCGGGCAGGAACTGGGGTTTGTCTCTTTTTGGCTTGGAACCAGTAAAGAGAGACTTCTTCAGGGGAGGGTGTGATTGTGCTGGCATGTGGAGAACTGCTCAGCAGAATTGGTCCCCATATGGGTGTGCAGCCGTTAAGGTGTGCTTGAGAATTGCAGCTTCATTCCTCCTGTCCAGGACTAACTCTTGGCCACTGCAATAAAAGGCGATTTCTTTCCGACTGCTGCTAAATGCCTTCATTTTTGCAAGAGAAAAGGAGTATTTGCAGCTTTGCTCTTTTAACTCTGTGCTATGGTACCCAAATACTCTAAGGAGTTTATGCCATGGTCAGAGGTAGAGATGTGAGAAGTCCATACCTCAAGGCTCTGTGTAAAGGTGTTTCTGTCTGACTGGAGTGACATTATTTTATTGCAATGAAGCCTGTAAGGTTAAATAAGGTCTGGCTGTCGCTGTGTTAAGCATTAGACATGTAAGGCTGAGACCTACCAAGCCTGTTGTTTAGGTAGATATGACAGGGAACAGTGAGGAAAGGAAATACTACCACGGGAAAATGAGGCTCAGAGAAGCTGGAGGTCTTGAACGAAAGCTTCAAGATTTATGCAGTTTAAGTCTCCAGTGCCATGATCCCAGCACATCCCCCTGGTACCCATTGTCCTGAAATGATTTCTTTGTATTGACTGGTTTCCATAATCACATGTGTAATTGAAGCTCTACGTGCCTGCAGAAGACTCCATCAAGACCTTATTGAAGCATTTCAGTTCTTAAAAAGACCCTATAAGACAGATGGGGAGAGACATTTAGCAGGGCCTGTTGTGATAGGATGAGGGGTGATGGGTTTAAACTACAAGAGGGAGATTCAGGCTGGGTGCGAGGAAGGAACTGTTTACAATGAGGGTGGTAAAACACTGGCACAGGTTGCCCAGGGAGGTGGTGGATGCCCCATCCCTGGAGACTTTCAAGGCCAGACTGGATGTGGTTCTGGGCAACCTCATCTAGTTGAAGGTGTCCCTGCTCATTCCAGGGTTGGAACTGGATGAGCTTTGAAGGTCTCTTCCAACCCAAACCATTGTATGATTCTATGATTCAGTTCTCTCACTGTGCTGCAGGGAAGGTTTTGAGCCATGAAAACGAGAAAGGGAGATGGGAAACAGAGAGAGGAGATAAAGAAATGCTCCCACATGTGAAGATATGGGCTCTGTCTGAGGTTACGCAGGAGTCTGGAAGCAGTGGGAAAGTGCTATGGCTATGGAGGACAACGCGGACCTTGGATCTACAGAGGAAGGAGGGAGCAGTGGGAGGGCAGTGAGGAGCCGGGCACCCCTTCCAAGCCCCAAGGGCTGTCAGCTCTCATGGAGAAGCAGCAGCAGCAGCAGACCCCACGCAGGTGCCTTTCTGGCAGGCAGATGTTTCTATCTCGTGCTTGGCAACCATCGAGCGCGCAGATTTTGGCACAGGGATGAGTGGAAACAAAGAGGCTGAGTCAGAACAGAAGATGCAGCCAAAGCCTGGTGAGGCTCAAGTGTACATGTGCACTTTGGAGACGTGAATCCCACCTTGGATTCACACCACTGGCATGCAGACCCACACATAGACACACACACACACCAGCTCCCATGGCATCTTCAGAAGAGCTGCCCTAAAGTGATGGGTAATACAACTAACAATAGTGTTAGGCAATTATTCTCTTCCGTGTATCCTCCACCAGCTTCAAAACCTTTGCAAAGCCTCTTCAGGGTAAGGGCTATCACTGTATTTTGTGCCTGTGCCTTGTCAAGTATGGTGGGAGCTTCAGTCACGACCTGGGGCGTTTACATCATGGGATTCGACCAAAAGTCCCTTGAAAAGGCAGGGATAAGCCAGAAAATCCCAGCCATTGATGTGGTTTGTGCTCTCATGGAGGGAAACCCCCAACCCCAGCTCAAAATGGAGATAAGGTCAGCGTCAGAAGAGCAATGTTTCAGGTTTGGGGAGGTATATTTAACCACCTAAAGGCTACTAGACCGCAGCATTAGTACAAATGAGGAGGCAGAGACCAGGTTTATTGTTATGCATTCAAAGCAAAGCTAAATAGCATTAACTTGTATGCTGATATTAAGCTAAATGGAAAGTAAGAAGCTGGATTGGATAGGGCTTGGAGCAAGCTGCTCTAGTGGAAGGTGTCCCTGCCCATGGCAGCGGGTTGGAACCGGATGAGTTTTAAGGTCCTTTCCAAACCAAGTCATTCTACGATTCTGAGTTTAAGAAGATCGGCATCGAAGTTTTTTGTGATCCCTTCCTACTATAATTGTTCCTTATGGTTTTGCTTCTTCACACCCTAATTCCTTTCTAGCAAAAGACTCAGGACTGACAAGAAGTTCACAGAAGTCCTTACAAGTCAACCACTCTTTTTATGGAAGCATTGGGCACTTGAACTCAAGGTATTTATAAGGAAGTACTGCATGAAATGGTGCCTGACACAGCAAGGGCTCAACTCAGTGTCTGTGTCTGTGCAAATAAATCAAATATGCCCAAGATTGTCCTGTGACTCTGAGGCCATCTGGCACGGAAGAGCTTGCATCCGTGCTTTTAAGTCTGAGCAGGTACATTCATCTGGACTGCTCACAGGGAAGTGGTTCTTGGCCTCTACCAGATCCCAAACCACAGGTGAATGTGTTTCCATGCCCATAAATCAAAGCCATAAATCAAAGAATGGTTTGTGTTGGAAAGGACCTTAAGATCATCCAGTTCCAACCCAGACTCCTCACTCTAGACCATGTCACCCAAGACTCTGCCCAACCTGGCCTTGAAATGTCTCCAACAGTCTTCAGGAACTGGTACAGAAACCAGTGTTGGTTCCAGAAGCCCCTTAATGATTCACATTCTCTTTAAGGTCCAGAGTGGCTGAACTCTTGGACATCACTCAGTAGCATGGTGACCAGTTTCTTGGCTAGGTTGAGCTCCTGCTGCTTATAGCACAAGGCACCACATGTGCCATGTCTTGGTGCACAGGGTGGTGTGTCTACCCAGTACAAAGCATCACTGGTAACATTTATTAACCCAGCTCTATGGAGTGGGCACCATGGGGATTCCATGGGGTTTCAGTAAGAGCAGGAACAAAGCCTTCACCCACTACAAACCAGAAGGAAGCATGAGAAAGCCAATGGCAGTGGGAAAGTGGCTGTAATGGAATGGAGCAATGACTTCACTTCCCTTCTCATTACAGTTTGTTTGGATAAAATCAGCTGTGTCACCTCTGTTCTTCCCCACAGGTTAATGCTGGACCTGTTAAATGAATCCCAGCGGCACCAGCTGCACTATAAAAGCAAGCAATCAGAAAGCACTGCCTCCCTCAGCTCTGAGCTCAAGAAGCACAGTTGCCTTACAGACAGCACAGCCTTTGTCCTTGCATGAGAGGCCGAAAGCTTTGGTACCTTCATTGCATATTATTCGTAGTGATCCTTCTTGAATTGCTGTGAATAAAGCAATGTGGTTCCACCTCCATTAACTGAGCTGCAATCACAATGAACTTTATTAGAGGAGTCTCAGAAACTTGAACAGGGTGCCCAAAGAAGTGGTAAATGCCCCATCCCTGACAGTGTTCAAGGCCAGGTTGGACAGAGCCTTGGGTGACATGCTCTAGTGGAAGGTGTCCCTGCCTGTGGCACGGGGTTGGAAGTGGATGGTCTTCAGGTCTTTTCCCACCCAAACCATTCTATGATGCTGCAGTTATCTCAGGGGTGCCTTTCTGTCCCAGGTTTACATTTTGGTCTCATACCATTCCCCATTCCCAGCACTTTGCAGGAACACTAGCTTTTGCCCTCTCTTGTTCCAAGCACAGTGATGAGTTGCAGTACAGATGTAAGGGTAAATGGCACAGGCTTTTAACTCCTTCTAGAGAAGCAAGCTAAAGCCTACATCACCTAGAAGATGATGCTGACCTTTCCTGGGTACAAGAAGCTCTTGTTTTCTCTTCTGGAGCCACTTTATATGCCCAAGTGCAAGATGAGGTCTTGGGGGGCTGCCAATACTTCTGACAGGGAAAACAGCGTGGTAACCTGGTTGCAAGGCAAATAGATGGCAGGAATGTGGCCTCTGCTGTGCTTCCTACTCCCTGCTGGCCTTTGAAGTGAAGAAGCAGTCTGAAAGCAGGAGGGAAGCCTCCTGCCTGGCAGTGTGAGCTGATACCAAAAGGCTACCAACCTCTTGAGAGGAGAGGAGCAGGGAGGAAAGGGATTATATTCACTTGTGAGGCAATACTCTATAGGCTAATCTGAAAGATGACAGCCACAGCAAGGCATTTATAATATGTCGGAAATGTCTCCTTTGGGTGCCCTCGCAGAGAGGAGGAACAGGAGCAGCTGTTGGCCTCAATCCATCTCATGCGTTATTGTCTGTCTTTGGGACCTGATAGCAAGGCTTGGTTGCATTTTCCAGCATGAAATGTAATGGGATTCCTCAAGGTTTTGCTAACTCAGCCTTTCATCATAGGATTTGTGGCTACGGGCACATGAGCTGCAGTTTTGTCTAAGGAATATGTAAGTGCTCATAGGGACAGACCACGAGGATGCTCAGGGGCTGGAGCACCTCCCATATGGAGACAGGCTGAGAACACTGGGGCTGTTCTGCCTGGGGAAGAGAAGGCTGCGTAGAGACCTCAGAGCAGCGTCCAGTGTCTGAAGGGGGCTACAAGGATGCTGGGACTTGTAGGTCTCTGGGGAGGATATAGGTGATGTTAGTACTCTCAGGACATGTAGGGCTAAGAGCAAACATCACCACCCAAAGGGACCCACTGCATGTACCTTTGCCAAGCCTTTCACAGCGCCCCATTGTCACAAGCCCTCAGGCAGTAAAGCTTCCCTGCCATTCTCATGCTGCTGAGCAGAGACCCATCAGCTTTTGTGGCACTGTTACTGGCCAGGAGTGGGACAGCAGAAGAACAGAACTTCGTCATCCCATAAGGGAGCATAAACCCCGCAAGAATGCATGGGAACTCCTCTGGGGCTGGTCAACAGCACATACATCAAACACACAGTAGGAGGGGTTATTCAGGGCTCCCCTCAGCAATCTTTGACTATATAGAAAGGGCTGTAAAGAGGAAGGGAATAAGGTCTTCTCTGTATCCTCAGGGAACAAGACATGAAGTCATGGTCTTAAATGGAGCCCTGGGAGAGTTCTGTTAAACTTGAGAGGCAAGTTGCTAAACAGTAAAGCCAGTTAAGCACCAGCATAGATTGCCTGGGGAGGCTGTGATTCTTGAACCAATTGAGGTCCTTAAAAACAGATTAGACAAACATCTGTCAGGAATGGCTTAGGAACAACTGATCCTGCCCTGAGGCAAAGAAAAGGCCTCGATGACCTCTCCTCATCCTTCCAGCCCTCTTTGTTTTATGATTCTGTGACTTGGCTTTCCTGCTAATCCGCACATTATTTCATGCTCAAGAAATACAGCCCTCTCTTAGGACCAAAAAGATGAGTGTCTTACAGGACAGGTGAGCAGCAGAGGCATCCAGCAAAATCCTTCCACAGAAGCTTCTTCACTAACAGGCTCTTTGCAGCATAGCCCACAAGAAGCATCTTCATACTCTGGCATTGCTGGCATGATGTTTTGATAGAGCCAGTTGTGTAGTGCTGTGCTGTCAGCCCCTCTTTATGTAGGCAAGATTATGGCCCAAACTATTCCACTTCTTTCCAGCTTCATAGGACCACATCCTCCTTAGTAGGAACAATTAAAGATGATCCCAAATGCTCCTCACTGAACAGTTGCTTGAGGTTAGAGATACTACACTCACTTTTCAGTCACTGTTGGGTCAAACACCTTTGTGATTTGAACCTGGATGAAGGCAGACCAAGGTGTCCATATGAATCATAAGGCATGTCATCCACCATCATTGGTTTTGGAGAGAAATGGGCTTAGAGGAGAAGCTGGTAACCTGAATGAGGGTTAAGGCTGTGGTATACAAGGAACTATATCCTGAATAAAAGCAGAATCTCTAACACTGATTGACAGAGCAAGAGTGGAGGGGGAGAAAGAAAGTGTTATGTCTTATTTTACAAATGGGGTTCTTATGTGCAACAGGTTTTCTTGTTACCTGGCCTTCTTTTGGAATCTCAGTGGATCTCAGGAAGAGCTTGGGCAGGGTCTAAGTAAGGTAATATTACTGACATCCACATCTCAATGTGTAGAGGATGTGTTTGCAGTCTGAACTACTCACAGTAAACTCCCTTCATTGTCCATGTTGACAAAGAGACAATTCCAGAGTTCAAGTTGTCTGACTGGTTTCATACATTTATATTAGCAAACTGATGGTGGACCATTTTAATCACCTACTTGAAGGATGATACAGTCTTCAAGAACCTATCTGTGACCACGGACATCTGCAGGTCAGCTACATATGTAGAGAGATTACACATACTATTAATGCATAGGTTATTTCCCCCCTAGTTTCTCTTTCCCCAGACTGAAGAATCCTTTATATTACTTATGTAGGGATGCGTGGTGTGTAAAATCTGAAAGCAAGAGAGAAGATGAAGTGCTGAAAAATGGTAGCTATCAGTCATTTTACTGGTGGTGGGTCCCACAAATGAGGGATTCATGGTTCTCCTGTAGGCAATCAAGCAGAGGTTGTTCCCAGCTATCCAAAGCCCAGTAAAGAATCAAAAACCTGTCCTTTCTTTTCCTTCCTTCCCTTCCTGGTGAAACTTTCCAGGTTAGGAATTAGAAGAGAGCTCATGTGTTTTCAGGAACAGAACTGGTACTGCGGGACACTGCGAGCAGAAGGACTCTAATTCCAGACCACCCACAACAGAGCTGTACTCCAGCAAGTTTATTGTGTCTCTGCCCATGATCAGTACCAGATGCAATGAAAATAGCTACAAGAAGCTCTGAAGTAGGATATGATGAAACAAGAAGACATCTGAAGGAAGTTACTGAACCACCCTTCTATGGTTGAATTAAAAGAAAAGGGAACTGAAACAACGTGAGAGACAGAATCTGTGGGATCTTCAAGTGCCCAACCTGAGACGTAGCAAAGCAATAGAGTTGATAATGTGGAGGTTAAGCCAATCTTCAAGTTAGTCAGGATGGGCACCCCAAACCTCTGAGGTACCCAAAATCCCTTTGCACTCTTACAAACTGTGCCCACTGGTTTCTAATCCCCAAGGTCTCATTTTCTTTCTGCTTCTTTTACACATACTTATAATTCAACAAAGGGAGGAAGAGCTAGGCAGGATCATCAGAGCAAAAGCCCATCTCCAGCTGGGGAAAGCAACCTAATTTTTGGTGCATTCAGTTCTATCTGCTAGGTAATTTTTTTCCCCATTTTTCTTTCTTCTTTTAATTGGGTTGGGCCAATATGAAAGAAAATGTTAGTAAACCCCCTCACTGATCTATGTCTCCATGAGTTCAAAATGGCAGCTCCCATTTCCTATGTTTACTGTTGCTTTTGATGTTACCTAATGAATGTAGACCCTCTAAAAGATTCTCTTTAGGGGCCTTAAATCTGGAAACCATTTGACAATGAAGCCAGAAGACACAACAGGGTGTGTTTTATGAGCCCCATTAATACGTGCCTTGTGGGGGGGTGTGTGTGCTGCGGTGTGGCCTCTGCCTTCACCCACCTATGCTGTGTATTAATGGCCTGATAGAACTCACTCCAGAATGCTTTACTGCTATGATGTTATTACATTCATTAAATAAATGGGAAGGGGGGAGCAGTTTATTGTTCTAAGGGAAAGCCCGGCCAAGATTAGAAGACAAAACCAGATTACAGCAAATAAGCTTCCCTCTGATCACCCCCTAACACACACTGGGAGTATCAAACCTGCCACTTTTGGGTGACCACCATGTTTGACAGCATGAGCTATCTGCAAGGTGGCAGCAAGGATGTATAAGCTAAATATAAAGAAGAAGTTCTTTACTGCGAGGGTGCTGAGGCGCTGGAATGGGTTGCCTAAAGAAGTGCTAAATGACCCATCCCTTGCAGTGTTCAAGACCAGGTTGGACAGAGCCTTGGCTGATATGGTCTAGTATGTATTGTCCTTGCTCATGGCAGGGGTTAGAACTGAATGATCTTAAGGTCCTTTCCAACCCAAACCATTCCATGGTTCTAGGATTCTCTGTCTATGCTTGCACTGCAAGTAAAACATGTTCAAAATTCATCAGCAGTCGAGGGTATGCTCAATGTCCCTGAGCGTTTTGCACTTGTGTTTTCTCTGAGTGCCGCTTCAATCTGGCATGGACCATGGCAGGAAAGTGTTTTCTAGGGCTTCAAATTAGTGGATTTAGGACTAATCTGCTGCAAGGTGTTGAATAGTCTCAGTTTCTGCTTTAGGCAGGTGCTGAGGACAAGAGCACCAAATAGACCTGAGGTCTGTTGCCATGGACCATGGCCGTGCCATGCTTCTTGATGCCATGGACCAAAGGACACATCTACCAGCAGCAGCCCACATGTGAAACCTGTGAAGGTCATGCAGTGTTTCTAAGAGCTGTCCTAATGCGGACGAGGTGGGTGATGTGAGCAGGTCCAGCACTTGTTCCTCTACTACCCTCTTCTTTAGGGAGCCTAGCTCTCCAGGTCAAATCAATGTACTGGTCCTGCATTCATTGTGGACTCAGCTCATGATGTGAGCAGTGAAGTGGCAGCGAAAATAACAAGATCAGGCTGAAACTGCTAAATTTGGAGATGTGAGGACTTGACTCTCCAGGGCCCTTCTGCTGGCATCGCTTTCAACCCCTGTTTTCCTCCAGAATATCATTCCCATGAAGAAAAAACACAGTGGAAACGAGTACATGAGCTTTTCCAATCTCATCCACCCTGCTTTATGGCTCCTAAGGTACATGGCTGCAGACTGTTACTCATCTCAGAGCTGAGGACATGAATGAGCTTTCTGTATGAAAAGCTTTCAGAGGACGTGCTGAAGCTGGTTCTTATATATATAGCCAGCAAAGGGAACCATCAGGGCGAAACATGCCTGAAAGGAGAAATTGAAAACAGCCTTGGAAGCAAATGTGTATACATGTGGCATGACATTTATTTATTATCCCGTGCTGCAGAGCTCTTGCCCAAGCAGAGTTGAAAGCTTAGTGAAAACGGTGGATTTTTCTAAGCTCTACCAGGATTTAGACCCTCCAGCGAATGTATAAACAAGGAACATGTTCAAAGTCTTCTCCTACTAATGGTTATTCATAACTATTTTAGGGACCTGATGTTTCATCTGACTGACAGCACTGAAAAGCAAAAAAGACCCCAAATGTGGTCTTTTCTATTCCATGATTTGCCTAACAGCTGGACATAATGCAAAGCCCATTTTCAGCTCCTACCACAGCTGGTTGGACATCTGTGTAATGGAGGAGAAGCAATGAGGATTGATTGGGCTTGGGAGATTAGAGGTAATTGCTTTTGTTTTCCATGGTTTTGAGGAAGAGGGTGATGGAGCAGGTCTTGCTATAGGAGGCAAACCCATTTCACTGCTCCCATTGGCACAAATACAATTAGGAGAAGCTGATGCCTGACTTGGGGGAAGAAAAGATGTAAGAAGACACCGAATGCAGGACCTGACATCCAAACACTTGGATAAATGAATGTCTCTGAGAAAAATCTCTTACTTTTCCTAATTTTCCTACATCTCCATCTGCCCCATCACCTATAGACAATCATTCTTCATTACCCTCAGAGGAAAGCTGCAGTTCCCAGATCATTGATATCAGCAGCCTGGTGTGAGTGAGAGCTGATCCTGCTTCCCTACGGTGGGATGGACTGGACAAAACTTGATGTTTTCTCCATCTTTATCTCTTGTGATACCTTGAAAATAACTGGAAGTGGAAGGTTTCAAGATTTGGCCTTCCAGGGCAACCCAAAGGCACTTTGAAAGGCTACCATGGGTTTTGTTTTCATTCTCTGTGGGCACTTCAGCCTTCCAGACTCAGGGTCCATCATGTTCTGAGTTG
Organism: Myiopsitta monachus; assembly: GCA_017639245.1. NCBI lineage: Eukaryota > Metazoa > Chordata > Aves > Psittaciformes > Psittacidae > Myiopsitta > Myiopsitta monachus. Next base: position 95,981,720 of record CM029919.1, on the reverse strand, counting down.
TTCAAGAGGTTATTCAGAGCCAAGAGCTGAATTTTGTAAGCATAATGAGTCTGGTTTGGAGAATGGCCTCAAAAGAGCTCTCCCAAACAGCCTTCCATGGTACAGCTGGGTGATGTACCATGACGTCTAACCAAGGTGCTAGGACTTCACTGCTCACCTATGTATAATCAGAAGCTCAGCATACTGTTTCCAGCACTCTCTTTGTAAGAACCTTGTTCCCTACAAGTTTTTGTTTTCCCCAGCCAAACCCAATGCCAAGAACGCGAAGGGAGGATCTGAAGGCAGCTCCTAAGGCATCACATCCAATATTATCAGGACTGTGGTAGGCCCATGAGCAATGACTGTTTTGTGCACTGATGTTCAGCCATCTCCGCTCCACTGCACTCTTCTGTGGTTGATGCCTTCTGGTTGAGTTCTGCAGCATGCGTGAAGTCTATGATATAGAAGATCCATGCCCTTTCCTTTACGTGGCTGCTTACTTACAGCAAGAAGCTCGTGTAGCCACCTTGCTGGCCTTATATTTGCAGCTGAGGAACTTCTGCTGTGACCAAAGGTTTAACATTGACTGGTAAGACAAACCATCCTCATGTGATGTACCCCAAATGCCTACAAACAAACCCAATTCCAGACCCCTTAAAGTCCCCAAAGCCCCCTTTTTTCCACATACTTTTCCCCATTCTCTCCCAGTTGTTGTCCCACCCACTACTTCCAAGCATTATCACCACCAACAAGGACAAAGTTGATCCTTCTAGTGATCTTAAACCATCTTTGGATCCCAAATGTACATGCTGGCACCCATTACCAGCTCAGTATGAGTACTAGGTCACGCCAAGCACATCCCAGGGTGACAGCGCTGAAAGCAAGGAAAACCAATGCAAGCATTTACTAGCCTCTTGCCTGCCTGTCTTTTTGTCAAAAGCAATTAATGGGCATCTTGCATTTACTTATTTATTGATTTGTAAGAGCGAAAAAAGAGAAAGAAAACCACTGCATGAGGGAGGGAGAACATTTGAAATGCATTTCACAGAGGTTTCCTTCCTTGCCCTCGGCTCCTCCCCAGGAGAATGCTTGGCTGAGATGATGTGAATGCAAGATTGTATTAAAAGTAAACCAGCATTATAGGAAAGGAAGCCATGAGTTGTTGTTAATGCCAACCAAACAAACCTGAGCATTAGGCAATATAAATATGATCTACATGATGATTCACATATGTTTTCTGTCTCTCTGCTATACGCTGTGACACCCCACTCAGCGTACAAAACAAAGCAACTTTTTCTGTTTATATGCAGCAAATGTTTGGGGGTTTTTCTTCTTTTTCCTTATTTTTTGGTAATTATTATTGCCAAATCAGATGTGCTCAATTGGCTTTCAGTGGATATTTCCATTACCCAATCAAACCCACTGGCTTGTCAGGCCTAATTCATCGGCCCCATGGATTGTGAGGTTTGAGATTAGCACAACCTTTTCCTCTGGCTTTCTGTTAGAAAGGTATGAATATGAAATAATGCAGCCGTGGCTTAAGAAGGAATGTCCTGTGGCCTATGACTTTGTGCTGAAATACCTCCAATTCGATCTTCAAACCTCTGGCATTTGTGCCTTGGAGATATGCTGGCTCCATACCATGCTCCCCATCAAATGGGTTTTCAGATGGGACTTCACAGTGTGTCTGGAAGTGGAAAAGACACATTCAGCTCGATCCAGCTGTTTGACCACAGCTGTTTCACAAGTGACTCAGGAGTATGTGCCTGCCCAGCCAGTGGCTGTGGAGGTGATGGAGGCAGAAGTAGGAGTGATGCTATCATAACACCTTGCTTGATTCAAGTTCTGGAGGGCCAAAACCCCTCAGTCATGAGATCCAGCCATGGCTGAGTGTGCTGCTTGCCCTTCCCAATGCAAAGTAGAAGTGGCTTGAGTCACAGCAGTCCAAAATGAAGCTTTTTACTTCATAATTCACCCCCTGAAATATGCATTTACCATGTCTCAACTAAGGCTGTCCTTATTAATACTGTAAAGATGCAATGAAGCCATTGTCTGGCCATCAGGACTGTTGCCAAAGCCTGTGAACTTTCTAAACATCCTTTACTCTGCTGGGGCCAGATTTTCTGACATCTGTCTTAGTACATAAAATCTCCAAGAAAATCTGAAACTCCATAAGAACTTCGATCTATTTCTTATCACCTGCATCCCAGTGTGATGCTCTAGCAGTTTGTACTGTGAGAGATGCCAGTTTTACCTCTTCTGAGTTAGGAGGTAAAAACAGTGCATGGACCAAGCTTGATCATTAAAACATGGTATAAGATGTAGTAAATGTTTGTGCTCCCTAAGGGAAAAACAACATCTAATTGTGGGAATCCATTTCACCTAACTTCAGTAATGGGATTAATCTTAAATTACTGCATATGTTTTCAGTGTATGTATTCATCCCTCCATTGAACATTCAGGCTTCTGTGACAGTGAATGGAGATCTAGTCAGTACTGAGAACAACGAGCAATAATAGATTAAGTAAATCAAGTAAACGATAAATAATATGTACAAAATCTGTATCTGCTTGGCTGAGTTGCCCCCTAAAACTCTGTTGCCTCAAAATGCATCTCAAAACTCCTTTGGACCCCTAAAACTCCATTGATGCAAAAAACCATATTTTGTACCATTGACTTGACTGGAGACCTAGATTTCTGTCTCAGAAGAAAGCATGTACTTTGTATATATAAAATACATGTTACACATCCCACCCTATGTATTTATGGTGCAACAATTACATGTTTGGACTCTTTGCAGCCAATGGAGGGAAGCAGGCACTTGAAGGATATGACTCATCTCAAGTAGATATTTACAACAGATTAAATGATCTCTGTGCTATACATGGCCATGTCTCTCCTTCAACTAGAATGAGAGCTCAGGACTTCCAGCTGGAATGGAGACTTCTCCTCTGTAGACACTGAATGAGATGAATCCCATCCAGTCTACCTCCTCAAGGTTGGGTTGATTTCACTCTCTACTTGCATTCCTTCTTGAAAACTGCTGTGTTACAGGCAGGGCTTGGCTACTGCCCTCTTCCCCAGCTGCATTATGAAAGCAAATCAGCAGCCATAGTCTGAGCCTTAAAGCACTTCAAGATATATAAAGCTGTATGAATTTATACTATTAGATGACATTTCCAGGAGCCACCTTACTTTGACTTGACACATCTTTCTGTCTTTCAGCATCAACATTTCTTGGATTGTGTCTCCCCAACCCCATGGTCCAAAGGAATTTTCCAGCTTCCTTTAGTCATTCTTTGGCATTGGGGAGACTCATAAAGTAGTGTTAAAAAAGGCATTCCTGTGTGGGTGTGGGTGTTTGTAGGTGAAATATGTAATAATCCATTGAAAGACATGGTAAGCGAAGATGCTTTGCATGCCAGATCTGATTGCTTTAGAGCTGTTTGGGCTTGGTGGCAGCAATTACAGGAAACCTTTGCTTTCACCTTAGAGAAGGTGTGAACAGGAAGGAAGGAAATGGAACTGTTATAATTATATTAATAAGAAAACGATCTACTTTTATGTGACATTATGTTAATGTCAGTTTTCTCAACAATGACCTGTTGTCATATCTGTTTTGTTGGGGTTTTTTTAGCTTTAGGCTCCAAAGCTGAGTTTCTCAAATAAGATGAAGACTGAAGCCCTTGTAAGGGATGGATGGGAGAGGTAAGCTTTGGATGCTGTGCATGATAAAGATGCAGGAGGGAGAAAGTGGTATTTAAATTGCAGGTCTCTGTTGGCACAAATACAAATGGATGTAAATTGGGCCACCGCTACTTTTGAAGTGGAAAAATTAGCAATTGTATTTGAAGCATTAGAGGAATTCAACTCTGGAAAAGCTTTTAAGTAGCACTAAAGATGTGGATGGGCATATGTGGCAGAGTACCTGAGACAGCAACACTTTGACCAGGTGACTCAAGAGGTCTTTCAGTCTCTGCGGTCTTCTTTCATGCATTGAATTGTAGTGGGATAATTTTCCTTCCCTCCTGGCTCCTCCATTAGCAATTCCAAAAGGGCATAATGCTGGAACCTCAATTCTTTCCCTCTGCTGCGATTTGAGGTCAAAGACCCTTAGCATTTCCTTAGCATCGGAAGGCAGAATATGGCTGTTAGATTCGTACAGTGTAACCCTTGGCAAACTAAGGTTTTGAGCATCATGGCCCTTGAGCTCAACACTGAGGCCTGTGCACACACAAAGGTTGCTCTTGCACCGTGACCATCTCTACAGTGCGTACATGTGGTCTTGAAGATGGCCTAGAGACGCACTTCAGAAAACAAGATATACAGTTCTCATTCTCCCAAGTTCATCCAGACTTCCCAGAAGAGCAGGATATGTTCACGTACTCTTTTATAAGAGAAGCCAAGGCCATGTGCTACCCCCTAAGAGTAGTGAAACTACACAGGAATAAAACTGAAAAGCATCTCGAAACATTACTTGGCTTGTCTTTGTGGACCAAGAAAGGATCAACTATAACCGTACCATTCCCAGCAGAGACTTGCCTTAAATATCTAGTTAAAGAGATGGTGCTTAGCAGCCTGGAGTCTTGAAGACCACAGAGACCTCAGATTTCAGAGTCCTGCTCTCTGCTAGCAAGTTTTTCTTTATACCTAACCTGAATTATCCTTGCTCATGAGCCTCATGATTTCTTGCCAGGTCTACTCAGTATCTTGACTATACAATGCTAAATGGAAGGTATTGTTCTTTTTGCAATAAAAAGGCGCCTTTATTGGTTTATTTGGGCCAGAGTAGAACATAATAGAAGTCCTAGGCCAAGATTTCATGTTGAGAAGTCATTATAAACAACCATGAATAATCAGGGAACAAATTACAGCTGTGTAGAAGACAGAACAGAGAAAGGAAGAATGTCAGTGCAGAGCACCAAGGATCCAACTGCCGTGGCCTTATTGCTGTAGATGGGCTGTGGCTCTTGCTCTCTGCAGATGACACAGATAATGATGTTGATAAACTCAGAAGCCCATGATGACTTTTTTCCCTGGAATTGCTTCCCTTTATGCCTTGGTTAGGAGGAACCTGGGCAGTCATTTCTGAACACCCATTTACTCAGTGATCATTCCAGAGGCCCTGATATGTATAAGTCAAGCCAAGGATGCCTGCTTAAAGAAAGAGACACCCTATTTTTCCTAGTTAGAGGCTTTTATGAATGCTGAACCTCGCCCAACCAGGGCTTAAGTAAATGCTAAAGTACTTTAAAAAAACCAATGTATCCTCAGATTTATCATTTGAATGTGTCAAAACACATCATGGACGGGAAAATGGGGCAGATTTGCACTGGGGCTTGTGCAGAATTTATGGCTCACCTTAACGAATGAGATGGAGACTGGGTGGCAGACCGGGATTCCCTCATGCTGGGCCAGAACTTCTTTATTCACTTGTTATTGAGGAAGAGGTCTTAGAAAGAAACCTGCCTCACCTTCAGAGAAGTATTGGGGTTCAATAACAACCTATTGGCCACACTTTGCTCTGCAGTAATCGTCAGGGTCTAGTGAAACTGCATATAGGACGGATTCAAGAGCTGAATCCCAGCCCTTGGTCACAGTGAAGAAGGCACAACAGCGAGAATGTACTGGGGTTTCATACACAGCTTTTGACCTGGCCTCCAGCTTCTTCTCCCTCCCTCCTACCCCGAGCTCCCTCCCCATCCCCTGTAGAAGCAGGGTCCTTTCCATGGTCCTTTTCTTTCCTCCCCTTCTTACTCCACTTGCTTTGGAGCTTGGGAGAGTGCCTCTCCTCACTCCAATGACATGGAGGAGAGTGTCCTTAATCAAGCCCAAACCTGTCTGCTCAGATGAAAGCATAGCATGATGAGCATGACAAATCCTTCTTCTTGGCTGGTGCAAATCCATACATCTTCTTGTTTCCCAGAAAGTGCCCAGAGAGGCTATGTATGTGTGAAAGATAAGCCAAAAGTCGACACTGGGAGCTTGCAAAGGAATTTCTGGATGGAGTGCAAACAATCTGGTTCACATCAGCCCTCAAGCTTATTCATTCCCCTATCAACAACCAGATGTTCAATGTGCAAAGGCTGGTGAGTGACTCCGTCTTCCTGGCTTACAGGAGCTGCTGTCTGTTTGTCTTGTGGTAGTGAGTGAAGTGTTGTAGGTCAATGGGGAGGCAACCAGGGTAATGGTGTTTTCAAGGACCCTTTGCAAAAGCTATCTTGGCAGGTATCTTATGTGCTGTATCTATCAAGCATCCCTGAAGAGTTCAGTTGCGTTCCAGAAGGGCCATGTCCATGTGGGAGAAGGGAGTTTCAAGCTCCAGGGCAGTCTAATCAGTAGATTTGTAAGGATCTCGAAGAGATCCTGGCCATGACTGCCAAGCCAATAGGAAGTTTCAGGCTCAGGAGACTGGTCGAGCAAGTTGGGACTCAACACTGAGCTACCTGAGAAGGAAGGTAAGGTAGTTCAGCTCTATGGACATGAATCATGCTGTGCCAATAGTGCTCAGGGTTGGAAAACTTTCCCTAGCTTACTTCATGGAGCCAAACAGCTGTAGCTATTGGGTTATTCAGTGTGGAGCTGTAAATCCCACAGCATGTAGGCTGTGGAAATGGGATGTTGTTATGGAGCATCTATCCCATGGCCAGCACTTTGGGTTAAGACACTCCCCAGGGAACATTCAGAAGCAGGGTTTCCTCATTTATGGGGTTTAATTTTTAATCCCCTCTTCCTCCTCTCCCCACAAAAATCTTTTCAGTGATCTATCATCTAACTCCTTATTTCCAATTCTCTTCTGTCTCCTTCTTATCCCTATTACTGCCTTCCAAATTCAGGACCGGTGCTTCAGGCTTCCCTGTCTTCTTCCCTTCACCACACTCCCAAATCCTTGCATATGCTGCTAGCTTCAGCATGGGTATTTGTGCATTCTCTTAGCTCAAAGTTGATGAGAAACTGTGGAGATTGGGGAGTGCAGGAAGAGCTGAAAACAATATGCTAGCTAAGTGGAAATGAGCTTTTTTCATACTATGCAGATGACTTAGTCATGCCCCAGCATGGTCACCCCTGTAAGTCTGACCACTGGGACTTTAGGAATGCAGAACAGCCTACCTGCGTTTAACAGGCTTCTGAAATAGGGACTCACCCTAAAATATGAAAAGGAATAGTATTCCTAAGGATGAGGAGGTAAACCTGTATCCTGGTGACTTTCTGGAGAGCATCAGATGATGGCGTATGTCATGGTACCCATTTTACTGTATCCCCAGCTCTCTAGCCAGCACTGTACGTTCGCAGCATAGTGCCTTGGTCCAGGGTTTGAAATCTTCATCTCAGCTTTGCGGGCTTTGTCAGCAATATATCGTGGCAATGGTGTATTCACTTGGCACTGGGCTTCTTGCTTCACTGCTGGGGTAACCAAATATGAAGGTGGCTTTCTCAAGGTGTAGTGGAAGCACCAAGTCTGTCTGTGTTGTCCAAACTCCTGTGAACAACAATCACAGATTCTTACTTGGGTTTACATGCGGTGAACAGGAGCAAAAAGAAGGGAGACCCAGGAAATGAGAGACATAAATCTTGTTTCCAGATAGGCTTAAGAAACAGTTCACCTAAGTGGAAAGTCCAAATACTTCGGGGCTTCTCTTTGTCAGGCAAAGTAGCCCTGAAGAGACCTTAACAAGACACCCAAACATCACTGTGTCAGTCCTGTCCTCGGATGCTTTGGAAGGGCTTTCAGCTACCAAGGGCCATGCAAATTGCCCCATTAGTCAGAGACTATTGCTTTCACAGCCTCAGGGCCTGTTGGCTTCCCACAGTAGAAGGGATGTGAAGAGCAGCTTGTGAAGTTTCATGGTAGCACATTGCCTAGAAACCCAAATCCAGATACCAGAAGATTCTCATTGCATTGAAGGATACTAAGACCCCAGGATGACTGGCCCAAGATAGGTCTTGGGAATTGCTGTCAAGGGCTTTCCAACCTTCCTTCCATGCATCTGCAAATAGAAGACTTATCCCATCTTACCTCAATATGAAAGCCATCATCTTTTCCAAAGTCCCATTTAGACAGTTCTTGAAGCCTGGAGGAATCACAAACCTTGACATGCAGAACAGCAGTGAGCTAATGCTAGCTCTAGTTTTCTTTGTCCCACAGAAGTCATGCTGTGGATCAGCTCCAGAGCCTGGAAATGAAACTGCTCATCTTCAGGCAGCCTTATGTGGGTGTATTACCTCAAAGCAGAACTGATGACATTGAGCAGTTCATGTGGTAGGGTTTGGAAACCCTACCTCTCAAGCAAGGTTGGCAAATGCAGGAAAGCAAAATAAACCCAAAACTAAAATCGACAAAGCCCAGAAGAATGAAACCGTAGTGCAGAAGGAGATGAAGCACATGCAGCACTAAGAAGTTGCGCCACCAAACACATCCATCTCTGCTGTTTCCTACAGTGGGGCACATGGTGCATGTGGTAACCATTGCCAGCATAGTCTCTTTTCTCTTCCCCATTCCCTAATTATAAACTGGGAACGCTTGTGGAAAAGAGTCAATCTGCTGGCTGAAGCTAAGGGATAGGTCTGAAAGGCAAGATGTTACATAGCTCAAATGAGAAGGAAACAGCACTGGAAAGCAAGAAGGACCATCGTGCTGTGCATCTTGGAAATGAGCAGGTTTACTCATGTTCTTGCTTCCCCCAGTCTTGTAAGGCAGGGATTGTACGTGTTTGTCATCAGAGCTTGACTGCAGTTAAACTGAGTGCAGCTGGATAGCAATGACAAAAGCAAGCAGGATGATCAAAGGGTGGGTACACATGTATGTGCTGTGTCTGTAACCCCTGCAGCTGCATATACATACACGTGTATGGAGAAGTTGTGGCTGTGTCTATGCAGTACCTACTCCAGTGGCTCCACAGTTCTGTCTTCCACCTTAAGCACTTCTGCAATACAATTATTTATGATTTAGGAAGCAGACTCCCATGGAAATCTTGGTCTGAGCCTCTCATCTGTGCATGTTGTGATTTAACCCCACACCCTCCACAGCCTGCAATAGGAAGCGGAGATTCAATTATCTAGTGGCTCAAATGTCCCAGAAGAGCTAGAAGGTCATAGAATAACAGAAACAGAGAATCATTTAGGTTGGAAAAGACTCTTAAGATCATTGAGTCCAACTGTTAACCCAGCACTGCCAAGTCCACCACTAAACTATGTCCCCAAGCACCACATAGAATCATAGAATAGTCAGGGCTTGAAAGGACCTTAAGCTCATCCAGTTCCAACCCCCTGCCATGGGCAGGGACACCTCACACTAAACCATGCCACCCAAAGCTCTGTCCAACCTGGCCTTGAACACCACCAGCGATGGAGCATTCACCACTTCCCTGGGAAACCCATTCCAGTGCCTCACCACCCTTACAGCAAAGAATTTCTTCATCATATCCAATCTAAACTTCCCCTGTTTCAGTTTGAAGCCCGTTACCCCTTGTCCTATCACTACAGTCCCTAATGAAGAGTCCCTCCCCAGCATCCCTATACGCCCCCTTCAGATACTGGAAGCTGCTCTGAGGTCTCCATGCAGCCTTCTCTTCTCCAGGCTCAACAACCCCAACTTTCTCATCCTATCTTCATACAGGAGCTGCTCCAGTCCCTGATCATCCTCGTGGCCTCCTCTGGACTTGTTCCAACAGTTCCATGTCCTTTTTATGTTGAGGATGTTAGGAAGAACAATGGCAATTGTGAAGTACCTCAGATACAGACCTCAGCAACTTTCAGGGAGAGATTAAAAGATGGAGATTTTTTCTGCTGTATTTAGTGTGTATGTCTGTACTGGGAAATGGGGGGTGTTTAGTCTGAAGAATAGAAGGCTCGGGAAGGATATTATCACTCTCTACAGCCCCCTGAAAGGAGGACAGAGACTTGGGTGGCATGGTATAATGTGAGGTGTCCCTGCCCACGGCAGGGGGTTGGAAATGAATGATCTTAAGGTCCTTTCTAACCCAACCTATTCTGTGATTCTGTGATTCTTAAGCTCACTGCGCTCAGACAGACAAATTCAGGTCCTTTTTCCTCTATTGTTACCTCAAACCAGCAAGCTTCCACCTCAGTCTCTATGTGCAATCTCTTAACCATTTCTTACTGTTAAAATTCACCCATTTCTCTCACTCAGCCTTCCTTCAATGTCACCCAGCTCTTCCCATATCATATTCTGATCCTCCTCTGCAGCAGCAACACAGCCACTCAAGTCTGTGTCACCAGCAGACCTCATGGCCAGACACCTCCTCTTTTCTGCCAAGTTCATTAAGGAAAATATTTAATAAGATTGGTCCCAGGACTGATTATTGAGGAACACGATGGAGTTTCTCTGGATTTACTCAGAAGTCACAGACAGCAAATGCTGGCCCCAGATGGTATTTTGTTCAAAACAAGATAATGACTTCCATCTGCCTCAATGCTTTCCAAGCTGAGGTGTACGGAGCACTTGCTGGTGGTCTGTGCAGTGCTGGCTCTTTGCAAGGTGCTGGCTCCTCCTTGTTATTTCCAGCTGCTAAATTCTGTTAAATTAAGCTAAAGCTTTCAGTAAACGTTTCCCTAATATTATATTCATGTGGAAATAACAGTGGGACTTGTTGGCAGGACCATATGTGGTTGGAAAGGGAGCTCACCTGTGAGGTAATTCCTGAACTAGGATATAGTGCAAGCAAATGAAGACCTAGGGAACTTCTTATCTGCTTATCAATAAAGAGTGTATTATGTATGTCACAGTTGTACCAAATAGTCCAAAGCAGGGATATGACTTGTGGTTTAAGCCCAGCCAGTAACTCAGAACCATGCAGCCATTTGCTCACTCTCCCCACTTCCTCCCCCCCTCTCCCAGAGGAATGGGGAGGAGAATCAGAAGAATGTAACTCCCATGGGTTGAGATAAGAGCAGTGCAGTAACTGAGGTATAACACAAACCACTGCTAGCTGCCACCAATAATAATAATGATAAGGGAAATAACAAGGGAAGAGAATACAACCGCTCACCACCCACCGACCCATACCATGACCCGACCCAACAGTGATCTCACCCTTCCGGGTAACTGCCCCCAGTTTATACCCTGGGCATGCCGTGCTGTGGTATGGAATACCTCTTTGGTCAGTTTGGGTCAGGGGTCTGTCTCTGCTTCCTCCCGGCTTCCCCTCCTCCCTGGCAGAGCACGAGGCTCAGAAAGGCCTTGGTCAGAGTGACCATTACTGAGCAGCAACTGAAACCATCGGTGTTATCAGCGCTGTTCCCAGGCTGAAAGGCAAAACACAGCACTGCACCAGCTACTGAGAAGGAGAAAAACGACTGCTGCTGCTGAACCCTAGGACAGACTACAAACAGGGTGAGCCTTGTACAGACTCCTGCTAAAGGCAGTGCTCATCTCAGAAGGATTACGAGCTGGTTTACTGACAGGAAAGAAAAGCAGACAATAGGTGAACAGAGGAGGAAGACACATCCATCTAGGCACAGTTTTCTTGTCACCATGAGAATTCTTGTTTATTCTGCACACAGCTATCATGCCATCAAACTGCCCGTTGTCCAAATGGGCCTGTTACAATGCCGCAGTAACAGTCATCAGAGATTTCATATTGTTCACAGCCTCTTTGAGGGCTCAGTTTGCAAACACCCAGGAATTCATTCACTAGAGCTCATCCAGGCACGTGCTGCTGTGAGGATAATAACTGGCTTGCATGAAGTAGTTGTAAACTCTTGATCAGAACTTGTAATGCCAGGTTTAAAAGCACCTGACAGAATGCAGGGCATGGAGCTGAGTTTAGGGCAAAGAACTGAGGATGAAGTCCTCTGTCCCTTTTGCTTCTTTGACAGTGAGGCTTTGGATTAAGCACTGAGTTAGTACAGAATCTATCAGAGTGCTTGTATGGTAAAAAAGGGGTCCAACTTCATGGCTGGGATGAAAGGATTGACTTCAGGGGCTGAACTATGCCAACAGTGCAGGGAGAAGCTCCATTCATGTGGATCTGGCCCTAATCTATGTGCGCAACTGCTTTTCTTGAGCTAGATTCTCTCGCAGTGGTTGTTCCAGTGTAACCTGGTGCAACTTCAGCACTAGGATAACCCACTTCTTATTGCAATACTGGATTTCTTCTGTGGTGTCAATGAGTATTCAGCTAAGGGGTAAGGACTTAAACTCAGCTTACTGCCACTACATCCACTGTGAGAACAACACAGTGACAAGGGAAATACGTTGCTGTCATTACCGCTAACCCACCTTGCAACTCCAGTGGCAGCATCCAAAAAGTCAAAATAGTGGGAAGAGAGAGGTAATAGCCAACAAATCTCTGCTGTCCAGAAGGATTCACTCTGGAGGCCTCAAGCAGACTAATCAAATTGCAGTCAGTGGATCTGAATGGATGAAAGATCTGTCTGTCCCATGGCTTCATTGGCAGCAAAAGACTTTCTGCTATGGAAAAGGGAGGTCAACAGTTACCTGAGCTGCCTTGGAATGGTTTCGTCAGGATCACTTTAATACAGACTTGTTCTGAGATGTCTTTAGCTGATGTCCTCGTCCGTAACACTTCAGACTATTATCCGTGCAGGACAGTCAGCATCACGCTAGGAAATATTCCATGGTCAAACTTGGATAAGCAAGTATGCTTAATCTGGGGGGACTGAGCAGAAGTGATAGTGTACCCCACCAGCTCTACATGACCTGCATCACAGTTCATGAAGATGTGCATACATCAGAGACCTAGATCAGAATGTTGTATATCACAGAGGCTGGAACACCTTTAGTGTGAAGATGATAGGCTGAGAAAGCTAGGCTGGTTCAGCCTGGAGAAGAGAAGGCTCCTGAAGGGGAGACCTGAGAGCAGCTCCAGTGCCTAAAGGGGCTGCAGGAAAGCTGCAGAGGGGCTTTGGACAAGGGCTGTAGGGACAGGCCAAGGGGAATGGTTTTAAGCTGCAGAGGGGAGATTGAGATGAGCTCTTAGGCAGAAGCTGTTCCCTGTGAGGGTGCTGAGGCGCTGTCCCAGGGTGCCCAGAGAAGCTGTGGCTGCCCCATTAGTGGCAGTGTTGAAGGCCAGGTTGGACCCAGGGGCTTGGAGCAAGCTGCTCTACTGGAAGGTGTCCCTGTCCATGGCAGGGGTTGGGACTGGATGGGCTTTAAGGTCCCTTCAACCCAAACCACTCTGTGATTTAATAATATGCATTAAATGTCCTTTCATGTTTATTTCACCACCAGAATGAGATGAGATCTTTTACTACACCAGCCAGACCTGCTGGAAGAGCAGCACAGTGAATACCGGTGTCCTCCATAGCTACCCAGTGACTATCAGTCCCTCATTTTGTGAATATCAACCAAGTTCAAAAGAGCTGGATGTCATCCACATTCCCACTCATTCCCTGGACATGTTTGAAGCTTAATTTCCTTGCTTAATTTCCGTGAGCCAAACTGTTTGCACTGAACTGGCAAAAGATGAATCCCAGAGCTCACACTTTGTTTTGACATCTGCATTAGCAGTGTGGTGGTGTTTTGCTTTAGAGCTGTGTGTCTGTGGATTTCATGCTGCTGGATCTTCTCATCATTCTTCCATTTGGTTTGCGCAGGCCACTGGAGCTGCATTAAGACACTCAGAGCTTTGTGTCGAGCTTGCCAGCATTTGCACCCTGTCATTACCAACCCGATGATGGGTCATGCTCAGCAAAGGACATTGAATCCCCAGCATGCATGTACTCAAAGCAGAGTCTGCCCGTTGCCTGCTCTTTGCTTGATCTACATGGCATCTTCCTGCAACAAAGCTTTTCCTTGACCAAACAGAGCTCCCATACTTGCTGAAAGTCATAGAAACACGGAACAAGCTGGTTTGGGTTGGAAGGGATCTTTAGATGTCCAAGAAGGATGTTCCATCCTTCTTGTAATGAGCAGGGACATCTTCAACTAGATCACGTTGCTCAGAGGCCCCTTCAACCTGGCCGTGAATGTTTCCAGGGATGGGTCAAAATTCCTGGGCTGAGTTGACAAAGAAGATATCGACAGGGTCTGATGCTATCCAGGTTTATCAAAACTGTAGCAGGTTGATTCACCTCTATCAGAGCCCTTCTGCAGGTGATACAAGAGAGGGACAAAGAAGTAGATTTGCAAGTAATGCTCCAAAATCAAAGCTCTGACATGAAACTTGGGTGGTTTACTTCCATACAAACAAAGAACTTATCTCACCTAACATAGGCATCTACGAAAGAGGCCTCCATGCAAGCTAGTCACCCCAGGCTCCCTTTATAGTCAGTGAAGAGAAACAGAGCATGGTTCTGACCTCATAGAAATGTCTACATGAGGCTGAGATGAATTGCACCACAGAAGTGCCTGTTTTCCTCTCTTGACTCTAACGTCTGGGGAGCACGGGATATGCAGCTCAGATGGAGATGTCTTCAGGCGCACTGCTGGAAAACCAAGAAAGATGGATTTCACCACCATGAATCTCTCTGGAGTGACAGTGAGAAGCTTGCCAGTTCTTAGCTCTAACGGGAGTTAAGTGCATTCTTTGCACTGAATGGGAAGGAAAGACTGAGCAGAGAGAGGGCAGCACACATAAAACCAAACTCACTGTACTCAAAGGCAAAGGAAGACAAACACTGTCCACACACAAAGTACTTCAATGATCTCTACATATCTATTCGATTCTATTTACTTCCATGTATCTATTCTACGAGTCTATGATTCTACTTTGGGTTAACCCAGCCTGACCTTCCTGGAGACAGACAACTCCCCCAGCTCAGGGTTTATAAAACCTGGGACAGACAATGAATTGGAGGATGGAGATGCTTCAATGTGATATTCTGGTCATGCAGTGTCTTGTGATAACTCACTAACACGGTGCATTGCCAACTGCATTTAGAAGAAGGGAACTCTTCCCATTTGCAGCTTCCCTTGGACATTTTTAATCAGTTAATTTCTCCCAAGGCTACCCCCGGCAGGCCAGAGTTCAGACAGGATTCCCATTAGAAATAGGAAAGACCTGTCTGATCACTGAGTTTATCCAGCTGTGTAGTTTTCAGTGAGTAATGACCACTGGGGCTTTAGCAAATTGTGGGGGCAGTAGGGCAAGGGAGGGAAGTGATGGCTTTTAATCATCGCAGACTTGATGGCTGCAGAGACTTGTTATGCTGGTTCTTATTGACGTGGTTTCTCTATGTATATGTTTATTCACATGTATGATTGTGGCATCTTTCTGCTAGATTTCCTCGATATACTTTTTCCTTCATGTAGTAAACCCATGATTTGTGGGGGAGAAGATACTTTTTAGCACCAAAGTGCCACTCTTTTTAGGATAATTGTTCTGTATCTGGGCTTAAATCAGGTCAATTTCTCCTTTGCATGGAATGTTTAAGTCTTAAGCCAGTTGTCCCGGTCAAGGTGCTTTAAAAGGTTCTCTTTCCCAGCAGCTCCATAAGAAGCCTCAAGTAAGTACCTACCTCCCTCAAACAACCCGGTGAAGATGGATGAATCCCATATG
This sequence comes from Myiopsitta monachus, assembly GCA_017639245.1. NCBI lineage: Eukaryota > Metazoa > Chordata > Aves > Psittaciformes > Psittacidae > Myiopsitta > Myiopsitta monachus. The sequence continues at coordinate 95,966,259 of CM029919.1, read as the reverse complement.
AGAAGTTCTGATTCATGTCTCACTTCAGGGCTGCCCTGTGAATTCACATTTAAAGGTCTGCATGGTGTAACCATCACCTTATCCTTTCTCTTGTGCTGTCCTGCAAAACAAGGATAATAGAGTCCTTCATATCCTGGAAGGTTTTAAGGCCACATTTCAATGAACATGATGAGCTGTCACAAGCTGTCACCGCTGTGGGGTGTCATCTCACCACCTCCTGCCCCAGAACAAGCAGTTCTGGGTGTTGCACCAGGTCAGGCAACCAAGCTCTATTTAAATGAAGACTTCCTGAGCTATTTTACAGGAATATCAACCCCTGCTGTGACACAAGTGGTTGCTTGTGGCCCCAGGGAGCCGATGGGGAGGGGATAGGGGAAAGGATCCATGGGAAGAGCAGCAAAGGACTGCTGTTCTCTAGGGCAGTGCTGGCATAATGTGTTCACTGAATGGCTATCCACACCATATAAAGTCACTATAGCCCTAAGAAACTCAGGCATATATAATTTTGCTATTATTTTTTCATGTATCTCAATGGTTCTTTCTTCACCTGCAATTTCAGGGCTTATTTTGTGGCCTCACTTAAACCAGTCTAGGAGAAACCATAGAAAACGTGGAAATTGAGTATAAATGAAAGTGAAGGCAACTGGAAACCAGCCAGCATCAAAGTGGTGGTGATCAGCCTGCATTCCCCTTGTGAGCTGGAAATGCGCACTGCAAAGTGACACAGGGAATATTCTCCTTTAAACACTTATTATTTCTGTGCTATAATTGGTAGTTTAGGATAGTTTAGGAGGTATCTATTTAAAAAACCACTTTTGTCAAGAGATTTGCCCTTTGAAAGAATTCAAAACTTGGCTAAATTAGTCTCAAATCTGCTAATGAAAGAGCACCCCAGGTGCAGAGGAGCAAAAGCTGAGTGCAGAAACAAAGCGCGGTCAATCGTCCCAGGACAGACGCATCTGCTATAGATGGGGACAGGGTCTTAAAAACCAAATAATAGGCTCATGTCACTTCTCTTGTCACAGTTGTAATTAAAGAATGAGGTATTCTGTGTGAGGGGGGTCCTTGTGTCCCCTTCAATAGCCTGTGAGTGCTCACTGTTGGTTCTCACGTGTCACATTGCTGTATTGCAGGGCACAGCTCAGGCTGCGGAGTGTAAATCAGTGGCCCTGCCTGGTTGCTTGCAGTTAATCCCCTGCCATCCTCCGGCTCTCCTGGTACTTGTGTGGTCTGTTCACATGTTGTTAGAAAGCAAAATAACACGACATCGGGTGGGACAGACCCTCGGCTAACATCAAGGAGCCTGTCACTGCCGACCTTGCTTTGTTCCAACTAAGCTATTTATAAGGGTCAACGCCGATTTAGCTGGTGTCTTTTGAACTTGTTTGTTCAGCGTGGCTTCTAGGCCAAATTGAATCATTTGGGTCCATCAATTACATTCCAGGGGATTTCTGTGGGGCTTTTTTTTTTTGTTTGTTTGCTTGCGTTTGCCTCCGAAATAAAACATGAAAGGAACAGAGAAAGGTGTAAAAGGAAGAAATTGCCATTAGATGCGAATGGGGCTGGAAGAATGCCTGATATTACAAGCAAAGATAGAAAAAAACACCCATCCTTGAAGACCAAACCCAGCTGCCAGAGAATTTATTGGATTTCCCCTTCCAAACAAAAGGATTGACTTCAATGACATTCCTCCAGCCCTGATCTGTGTCAGCAGCGTTACATGTGAAGTGCATTTGACAGAGGATATTTTGATGGGAAACCTCTACACACACCCCTTTTCTGTGTTACAGCCTGAGAAAGGAGGGGCATAAAGGAAATGCTGGGGTGGATTCTCCAAGGGCAGCTTAATGTGGGTCTGGGAGAAAGGCTCAGCTATGGGAGACCAAGCGCAGGGTGAGACAGCACCTTTAATTGTGAAATAAGGGCATGAAAAAGAAACTTAGAGGGGTTCTCCAGGGAGATTTTAGTTTTCATCAGTCACTCTATGATCCTCCTCTGGACATCGTAATTCCTGTGGGACAGGTTTGCCTTTGGTGGAAGCAGGTTTATGGCTGTACTTATCCAGGCTGAACTTGGTTCTTCCTTTCACTTGTGCCTGTTTGGAGCAAGAGGAAATTGTTGGCAAATCAACTGCAAATGTGGGAAGTCATCAGTAATTCTGGGAAGTGCAGAGGTCCGGTGGGTGATGGGGAAGGTTTGAGCGCAAGCCGTGCCCGGGCAGTGTCAGCAGCAGATAACCTCGTGCTGTGTCTCTTCAATCAACGCCTCTGGCCATCACTTGTAAGACATGACCCCCATAGCAGCAACCCTGTTAGACAAAAATGCCCCTTTGGCAGGCACTGGATGTGTAGATAAGACAAAGAAAAGTTCAAAGTCAAGTGGGATATCTTCAGCATTCAATCAATTAATCAGCTGTGAATACTGATAAAAGGTGGTGCACCCTTCTCCCCACACTGAGTTATTTTGGGTCTCGGTTTCCCTGCATGAACTTGCAGCTGAAAATGGCTCCTTCCATTCCCTACAAGTTGTTATTGACTAAAGACTTCCTGATGAAATGATTTGCAGCCCAGGCTTTAACTTGAGTCTATCTCGACCCTCCATAGGCAAGCTGGTAAAATTCTGTGCCCATGGGCACAGAGACATCCTCTGCTCTACACATCATACAGCCATTTCCCATCTGCATCTTGAAATGGTTTGGATGGCTCTTTCCTTGAAGTGTAGGACTGGTCCTAGTGAACCTCCTCTTTTTCACAATGCCATACCCCCAGAGTGATTGCATGGTTAGGGTGCTCCCTGTACTTTAACCAGAACTCCAGAGCTTCCAAAGATGGCACACCTCATAGAGTCACTGAATCACACAGTTGTCTGGGTTGGAAGGGACCTCAAAGCTCACCCAGCTCCAACCACCTGCAGGGACACCTTCCGCTAGAGCAGGTTTCTAAAATCCAACCTTGATCTCCCCTGTTTAAGTTTAAAGCCATTCCCCTGTCCTGTCCCTACAGCCCTTGGCCAAAGCCCCTCTCCAGCTCTCCTGCAGCCCCTTTAGGCACTGGAGCTGCTCTCAGGTCTCCCCTTCAGGAGCCTTCTCTTCTCCAGGCTGCCCCAGCCCAGCTCTCTCAGCCTGGCTCCAGAGCAGAGCTGCTCCAGCCCTCGCAGCAGCTCCATGGCCTCCTCTGGCCTCGCTCCAACAGCTCCACGTCCCTCTTGTGCTGTTGCCCCAGCGCTGGATCAGGACTGCAGGGGGGGTCTCCCCAGAGCGCAGCAGAGGGTCAGGATCCCCTCCCTGAGCTGCTGGCCCAAATCCCAAAGATCTCACTCTTTGGGGACAGAAAAGGTATTTCCCTCCCTCTTTGTATTAGGATGGTTTGGACCAGAGAATGGTGCCAAACCTTTTGAAATCAGGGTTGAAAGCATGAGGCAAAGCGCAAGGTTTGAGACGACTGGAGACACTGCAGGACTGGAGACACTGAGATGACTGGAGACACTGTAGACCCACGTGATGGGATGCTGGGCTGCCCGACTTCAACTAGGAAACCCCTAGCATCTACTGCCAAGGGACCAGCGCCCAGTGGCTTAGCTGGCCATGATAACAAGATGGCCTAAGAGGCTGTATATGCGATGTGCTTCATTAAATGCTATCCTTATGCCTGCTTTGGTCTGCATGAAAACTTGATTGTATGAATATCCCTGCCGAAAGCGAGGTGTGAGGTCACACGTGTCTTCCGGGTGTTTTGCTGTATGAAAAGAAATCTTTGCTGTGGTGTGAGATGTTTATGAGGTGATGTCTATGCCTGGGAGACATGAAGAGAGGAAGAAAGCCAAAGTTCAAGCTCACAGGTAAATAGCCTTCAAAAACTTGCCAAATTCACCTTAAAGACATTAAGTCACTGATGTAACACCCCAAATTCCCCATGTATTTGCTATGTAAGTTTCTAAACTCACTTCTGTATTTTATTCATGGTGGTTGCAGGGACAGGAGCATCATTATTGCCACAGTGGTATAAGGAGATCAGAAAATGCAGTAGCCAAACAGCTGGAGGATCACTGCAAGCAACAAGGAGGAGAGACAAAAGGTGAGGATGGAAATATGCATCTTGTGTCTGAAATCAGGTAACTGGCTTCCATCTAAGAGAAAACAGGGATAAGACGCGGTTATTGATCTACAGGGAAAAGGAAGGAAAGGAGAAGAACACCGGAGCATCACCAACAAATAAAAGCTACTGGCTGTGAGATGAGATAATATCATCTGGGGGATTTGGTTATGAGCAGCATCTGCTTTGTATTGAGTTTCATTTTCACCATTGTCCTCACTGGAGATGGTTAGGAAAGTTGTCTTTCCAGCCATAAGAGTGGGTGTTGGGGTCAGCGCTCCAGCTCAATGGGTGTCAGGCCAAATGCAAGGCTCAGATTTACAAGCGATTCCCATTGCCTTGCAGGGGGTGGACAGCTGGGAAGGAGGTGCTGCTTTGGCTGCAAAATAGATGCAGGGTGCTCAGATCTGCACACCATCATGTGGGAGTCAGGAGCTCCTACTTGCTTTGACAGTTCCCTGTTTGGCCATGGCTGTGTCAATGAAACAAGAATGTTCAAAGCTGGCAGCTTAAGAGGTAGGACCCCCCCAGTGACATAGCTTAAACTTCAAAGGAGCTGAGTAATCAGCAGGTTTCATTTGTATTGGAGCCTCTCTAATGAAATAATAGGAACCAAGTACCCCAGAGCATTTCCAAGGATTTGTTTAGTTCTCTTTACCTTTTCTGCCTCAGTTTCACAGAATCCCAGACTGGTTTGGGTTGGAAGGGACTTTAAAGCTTCCACTGGAGCAGCTCCAAGTCCCTGTGTCCAACCTGGCCTTGAACACTGCCAGCGATGGGGCAGCCACAGCTTCTCTGGGCACCCTGAGCCAGCGCCTCAGCATCCTCCCAGGGAAGAGCTTCTGCCTAAGAGCTCATCTCAGTCTCCCCTCTGGCAGTTAAAGCCATTCCCCTGTCCTGTCCCTCCATCCCTTGGCCAAAGCCCCTCTCCAGCTTTCCTGCAGCCCCTTTAGGCACTGGAGCTGCTCTCAGGTCTCCCCTTCAGGAGCCTTCTCTTCTCCAGGCTGCCCCAGCCCAGCTCTCTCAGCCTGGCTCCAGAGCAGAGCTGCTCCAGCCCTCGCAGCAGCTCCATGGCCTCCTCTGGCCTCGCTCCAGCAGCTCCAAGTCCTTCTGTTTGGGGCACCAGAGCTGAATATAGAACAATTATGCTTGTCTCTCCCATGGGATCACAGTGAAAAGATACATAGGAGATCTTAAGAAAGGGACAAGTTACATTTTTGGCTTGGATTTATGGGCCAAAAGGGAAACTTCTAGTTCACGCAGTGATGACCTGAAGTTTGTGACTGCAAAGATAAGCAGTTCTGACTTGAGTGATGAAAGCCATGATGAGAAGGAGCTCCCATAGAGGTGTCTCATGCAAGTTGGGCGCAACGGAGAAGGTGTTGCATTACTTGGGCACCTATTTGTGGCTTAAAACATGACTTGATTTGTCACGCTTCATTTTGCAGCTGGGATAGACAAAAAGTGACATGGACAATTCAGAAGATGAAAGGTTACTTGGTTTGCTGCTGTAAACTCAGAGTGTAGTTTAGTAGTAGTAGTAGTAGTAGTAGTAGTATGGAAGGACTAACCCTAAGACATGGATGGCCATTATCTTAAGACTCTTGGGTCTTGATGTATTAGGGTTTTGAGGTGTTTAACACTGTCTAAGGTTAACTTATGGCTCTTGATGTATTAAGAGCCTTTCCAGCAGTGGAAGAAGCAGCCCTTTGGCTGGCTGTCAGCTTGAGAAGCCCTGTGTTTTGTCTGCCGTTGACTGGAGGGAGAAAATAAAGGCATAGCAAGACAGTAGCCGTGCTGCATCCTCTGGGGCTGCTGACCCCCAGCCAGCCTGACAGAACACTGCAGAGGTTTGTCCATTGATCATCTCTGGCTTTCCCTGCCGAGAAATGGAGAGGAATGATTTTTCTCCCTGACTTTTGCCTCTCCAGAAAGCCATTTGCAAAGAGCTCAGTGGGCAAAATGCCACAAACAATCACTCAGGCCCCAGAATAAGCCACCAGGTTAAGTGAGAAATCCCCTTACAGATGAATGGCTGAGGAGCAATGCAATTAACCAAAGTCCCTTCTTCAGTTTAAGGACTGAGATATTTGGTGGTGAGTTGGGTTAGAATCTCCCTTTGCCTGCTTCTCGCTGTTGGCACCTTTATGGGATGGTGTTTGATGGGAGGGAGAAAGGCGTTGCTCACAAAAATGTCATGAAAGAGTGTCCTTCCCGTGTTAGAAAACCTGGTTGTGTGAAGTGGGAGAAAGGCTGCACCATTGTCCCCTTTGGTCTCCTGCTTGTGTGACATGGAGAGCTGAGTTGACAGGCTGATGGACATGTTCCTCTCCCTTTCTGTCTTGGGGATAAATTCCCTTCTATCTTGTGTTCTGATGTCCTCAAACTTCATTGGTAACTCCATGTCCAGCATGTAGCAATAGGACAAGAAGGAATGGGTTCACACTAAACCAGGGGAAGTTCAGGTTGGAGATAAAGAAGTTATCCTCTGAGGGTGCCAAAGTGCCTGGAACTGTGTTCCCAAAGAAGCGGTGAATGTTGCATCCCTGACAAGTGCTCAAGCCAGGATGGACAGAGCCTTGGGTGGCATGGTTTAGTGGGAAGTGCTCCCTGCCCATGGCAGTGGGGGTTGGAATCTTAAGGTCCTTTCCAACCCAAACCATTCTATGATTCTATGTGAGACAGAAACATCTCAGGCTGTGGGTTGGGAAACATGGTGGGACAATGTCTTCTTCTTGGCCACATCTGGGGAATACAGTATGTCTGGATGGGGACCCTCGAGGCAGCACATCAGTGTCACTGTTTTTCACGTAGCCCAGGTCTGCTGTGGTCTATACAAGAACTGGATACCCTTGGGCTCAGCTTTTCTGTGATTTCAACCTCCATCAGACAGCAGAGTGTTGAGTGTTTGGGGTACCTTTGGGGTAAGGGAGGACAGGGCCCTGTCTGAATGTCTGCTGTTACTTTCACCACCCAGAGAAAGCTCTGGGTTATGGTAGGGAGAAGGCCAAGACTCCTTCAAATCACAAGAGGAAGAATTTGGCAGCCTCTTCCCTTCGTGCTCTCCCAGATGTTTGTCATCATTACAGAGACACCATCCTGGTTTGGCAGCTCCTGCTCAGGGAAATCCCTGTGGAGCTGAGAAAGCGGGGTTGAAGGATGTGAAGTAGCATAGAGTAAAGCTCAAAAAGGCTTAGGCAGAAGGAGTATGGGTTAGAAAAGCACTGCAACTCCTGCATATTGATCCGAACCTTCCTGCTCTGAGCAATGAATATGACCCCTGGAGTCCATAAGCTGCATGGCTCACCTTGGACTGACTAGGAGTTTTTGGGTAGATGAGCAAAGGCAAGAGAATAGCATCCACTTGTCAAAATCAGGACACTGTCCCCACCATGGCACACTACTCACTCTGCTGCCAAGCAGCTCCAGAGAACATAGGGTTAGACAGAGGTGACTGCATCCTTCTGGGTGACACTTCAGGTATTCATTCCTGGGGAAAACAGAGGGTAGAAGCTGCTTCCAGGATGGGTGAAAGTAGGTCCCGTTGTGAGACCTTATAGACTGTATAGGGGCACCTGTATGTCCAACAAGGAGATGGTCAGCAGATGGCAGAGTGGGCTGGGAGCTGGGTTTGAAACCTGGGGTCACCATGGTGAAGCACGGATGCCATTCTCCCAATGCATCAGAAGAGGACATAGGCATGGAGGAGGGAAGATGGGAGTCAATGCCAGATTTACAGCCTGGCTGTGCTCTAGGAGGGGCAGAGGTGCTTTGTGAAGGCATCTTTGGTTAAAGACCTTATGTCCTTTGTGGGAAGGGACTGGTAATGTCCTTCCCATCCCATCCCACCCAATCCCATCCCACCCCATCCCATCCCAAATATGCATGCATAAGCTGACATAAAGCCACCCCAGTCCATCTGGGAGATTTAATAATATAACAAGGGGATGGAATGAAATCACCCCCTCATCCAAACAAGCAGCAAGAAGGGAGATGGGGTTTTGGGGTGTGTGTATTGGGTTTTGGGGGTTTTAATTGTCTTTTCCTCTTTACTGCAACAATTCAAAAGCCAGGAGAAAGATTTCAAGCAAAACCCCATCAAATCAAACCCAAACCAACAACTAAACCCACCAGTTTCAAGGTGGGTTAACAACGTGCAAAGCTCAAGCCAGAACATGTGTTATTAGCAATAAAAAAGTCCTTTATTTGTCTCTCTGGGGAATTTCTTTCACACTCGCTTTAAAAAAACCCTATCTTTATTTGTTTCCCTTCTCTCTCTCTCTCACAACCAGATCACTTAAATAAAACAAGGTTTTATATTCATTCCAGGCAGGGATTCCTGCCAAAGTCTGTGCCTCCTTTTTCTCCCCCCACTCCTTTTCTTATATACAGACCAGCGCTGAAAACACAGCAAAATCTGAAGCCTATGAGGTGACAGATGAACAAGATGTAGAGGCAAATTATCCAAACGGTGCTGCAAAGGAATGGCTTTTACTGGCAAAAGGGAACATATTTTTGCAAAGGTTAAAGGAATTTTTCTGTTTCTGTTGGATTTTTCCAAGGGTGGAAATTTCAGTTTCAAGACAAAACTGAGATCCTGCTTTTTTGCTGTTCCAGAAAATTCTTTTCCTTGATTTGTTGCTTTGTTTGTTTGGGGTTTTTATCAAGAGTGAGGATCTCTGGCTTGGTTTATTTTATGTGCAGAAACCTCATTGGTGTGATTGCGGTTGCCAGACATCCAATAGGGATTGGCATCACTGACAGAAGGGCGAGGGTACTGTTGGCTGCAAACTCTACCCAGAGCTTCACTTTCCACGGCCACCTTTCAGTCCTGGTTGTTTTAAACTGTCCCACATAGAATCACAGAATGGTTTGCAATGGAAAGGACCTTAAGGTCATCCAGTTCCAATCCCCTGCCATGGGCAGGGATGCATCACACTAGACCATAGATAGATAGGTTTTCCTGTTTCTGTTCACATCTGTGGACTTCTACATGGTCCAACAGTGACCAACATGCCTGTCACAGTTCATTTCTTAGGCTGTGCAATTAAAAGCTCATCTTTTCACGCTCAGAGAAGCAGATGAACCATCACAAGGGGGAGGAAATGCAGGACCACCATCAGATCAACCCCAGTGTTGTTTGTTACTCCCATAAAGAGAGGATCAGCCTATGTTCCTGCTGTAACACTCATGGTCCTGATGTGAAACCCATAGTTCTTATGTGAAACCACCCAAGAAAGGAGACATGTGGTCTCCTTGCAGACTGAGGGAGAATCACAGTCTACAGTGTATGAGACTCATGAGATGTTGTGGAGAAAACCTTTGGTGTTGTGCAAGTTTTATATAATGTTTAAGTGAAAGACCAAGGACAAAGAGAGCTGAGAGAAGCTTGGAAACCAAGTATTAGAGTGGCCATAATGCTAGGCCGGATACTGAAGAGACCAAGGCAAGTTGGCATGTAGAAGGAACTGGGAATCCAAGCCAGCTACAGGGCAGACCTTTAGATCTGGTGTTCAGCTGCTGGTCAGACCACAGGTTTCACTAAAGTCCAGGTAGACAACATCTTTCCCTCATCCTTTAAGTGGGTCACTTTGTCCTAGAAGGAGATCAGGTTAGTCAAGCAGGACCTGTCTTTTATAAACTCAGGGTGACTGGGCTTGATCACCTGGTTGTCTTGTACGGGCCACATGATGGCACTCAAGATGTTCTATTCCATAACTTCAGTGTCACCAAGGTCAGCTGTCAGGTCTGTAGTTGCCCAGAGAAAGAAATGTTTATGTAGGTACATGCATCCTGCTGTGTATATATGGCAATGGTGGATGTGGGGACCATGGGGACATGGAATTACAGCAGTCCCACTCCTACCAGGCTACCAGATTCAGCAGCTCTTACTCTAAGCTGGTGTTTTAATGTTCATCACTGAATGAAGATGTAAAACTGGTGACCTTCAAGAGCAAAGTGCTACGTTGGATGAGATGCTATCAGCCAAATATTTGTTCTCTTGTGTAAATGAAAGGGACCAGTGAATGAAAAGGCTCCTATATCTGTGCACCCCCCCCCCCACCCCCCCACCCCCACCCCCCCACCCCCGACCTGTTATTGTGCTTTTTAACGTCTATGGAACTGGCATTGGATGTCACTGGAAGACTCTGAGTTCAACAGGCTTCACATCAGCTCAAGTTTGCAAAACATCTGTATGGATTGGTCCTTGCAGGGCCTTCTGGCCAATGCAGCGATATAAATATTAAATGATCCAGATAACTTCTGCCAGCTCCTGTCACAGCACATAGGATTGAAATATCCACAGCAGAAAGTTAGTTCATGTTGCAGCGAACTCTATTTGATGTAAGTGGACTGGACATTCATGCTGAAGCTTGAATTACTATTGTTTGCCAAGGACTTGGACGGAAGGAAGTACCAAAGTGCCAAAAATGATGGTTTATGGGCTATTTCTGGTCTCCTCTGAGATTGCAGTCATTAAAGAAAATGGCACTCAGATGACAGGAAATATAAGAGAAGACTGAAAGTTGAATGACTTAAATCAATCTAAACTCAGAGGAGAGCAAGAAGAGGGTGCTGGTTGCTAGCAAGGGTGTGTTGAAGTAGAAGCAGTTGTGCGGGTGCCACTTGGGTAATAGCCAAGGTCTGGTCTAAAGCTGTAGATAAGAGCAAAAGGGATGATCTGAAGGCAGACCATCTCAGACAAGGAATCGCAACTCTGCTGGATTTGCAAAGCATGGGAGGAATGAAACGCTGGAAGAGGCAATACTAAACGTTCTTGACCTCTGCTCAGCTGACTTGGAGGGAATGTAAAAGGCCCAAAGGAATCATGATTGTGATCTTAAAATGCGTGGAGAATTTTACTGCAGAAAACTAGGAAGAGTTGGAAGAGTTAGCAATTTCAATTCATCGTTGTTAAGCCTCAGTAGGCTTAAAGGGCAGCACAGGCCAACATGGGGCCTGAAAGGAAGGTGAAGATTAGCATAGAAAGAATAATTTGGAGGTCTTTGAAAAGAAGCAGAAGCGAGTTCAAACGGTAATTCAATAAACAAATAAAGGGATACACCAGGGAAGGAGCAGAAACACATGAAGAAGGAAATAATACTGTGTTACACAGACCACGAAGGGAAACACATTGCTTAAGAATACTTTAAGATGAGTGAAGGCAGATGGATAGGTCCTCTCAGTGTAGGGGGAACCTGAGTTGGTTTCAGGGGTCTCCTTACAAAGGCCTGAGTTTGCAAAGGAAAGACTGAAGAATGATACTCCTTCAGAGTCATGTACTGGAGGATACCCCAGGAGGCACGTTTGTCAGGATCAGTGAGTTTGGAAAACCCCATCTCTCCCCATTGCTCATATATAGGCTGTTAGATGTCAGCAGGTGACCCTTGTGGATGCACCAAAACCACTGGGTAGCTCTCAGCACAGTGTTTGGGCCATAATGACTGGAGAAGGTCACTGGGAGCTGTGGCACTCCAGTGCTTATCTTCACAAAGACCTTCCCGGTCAAGAAGTCACCACTTTATGCTTATGTCAGGCACCCACAATAGCTACTCTATCACTCCCCTCCTCAACTGGACAGGGGAGAGAAGAGACGATGAAAGGCCTGTGGGTCAAAATAAGGGCAGGGAGAAATCGTTCACTAATTTCCATCATGGAAAATTGGGGAATTTGGGGGGAATTCATTTTGTTTATTGCCAATCAAATCAGAATAGGATAATGACAAATAAAGCTTTTAACCAAAGCTTAAAACACTTTCCTCCACCTCTCCCTTCTTCCCAGGCTCAGCTTCACTCTTGAATTCTGCACCTCCTCCCACCCAATAGCAATGGGGATTGTGATCAGTTCATCACACATTGTCTCTGCTGCTCCTTCCTCCTCAAGAGAGGACTCCTCACCCTCTTATCCTGCTCCAGTGTGGGGTCCTTCCAACAGGACACAATCCTCCACATTTTCCCCTTCCTAAACATGTTCTCTCATAGGCACTGCCACCATCACTGATGGCCGTGGCATTGGCCAGTTGCGGGTCCATCTCGCATTGGCTTTATTGGATATGGGTGAAGCTTCTAGAAGCTTCTTACAGAACCCACCCTTCTAGCCCCTTGCTACCAAAACCTCACCACACAAACCCAACACAACTTGTCTTCAAACGTTATCTCATCTCAAAGCTGCTTTGCTCATGAGGAAAGGTCTGCCTAGGCAAGAGTGAGGCACTTCTGGGACTTGCAGTTCTGATTATATTGGGTTCAGGACTGATTCTGGTTGTCTGAAGATTTGGGGTTTTCAATAAAGGTAGTGTGAGCCTTCGCAGTAGTTTCTGTCAAATCTGCTGTCTGTGAAGCAAACTGGAAAAGGGTGCAGAGGAGAAAGAGGATGAGTGAAGAACTGGAAGAGAGGAGAAATTATTTCCTCTTTTTGGGCATTATTCAGATAGTCACTTTCAAGGTGACTCAAAATGGAAGAGAAAGGTTTCATATCTCTGATTCAGCTTTGCTCCTTTCCATCAGGAAAGGTGCTGGTGAGCAAGAGTGGGGAGATGACTTGTTAGAGCATTGCAGGCTTTTCTTTATTGAAGACCAAATTTGTAGGATCATCACCAGAGCAGGTTTAAATCTCTCACTACAAAGCATTTTCTTCATTACCTGCTCTTTTCAGGCCTTCAGGGCATTTCTCCAAGCCTCAGGAGTGGGGTTTTATCCCAACAGACTTTAGTCATATAGCAGGCAAATGCGTTGACTTGCACTACTAAACATAGACAGCCACAGCAGACAAAAATCATCCGATTTGGAGATGAACCCATCACCCAAAAAGAACCTGGAAAACTTATGTAGTGTAGATGTCCAGCTTCTACAGGTGGTTGGAGTTAGCAGAGAGTTTATGTATATGATGCTGAAAAAACAGGGGAAAATGGAAATATCACACAGTGAGAAATTCAGCTATTCAGTCTGCTTAGCCATCAAGAGACTAACTGAAGTGTGACTTGATTTCCATGTAAGGCATCTTGTGGAGTAGAACAGAAGTTGTTGGTGCTCTCATGCAATGGAGAAAGAGCAAAGCTAATGTGAGCAGATGTCTCATAGACAATGCATGACAAATTCAGATTGTAAAGCATGGACGTGTGGAAGTAAGTGCAGTCAGTGCTGGAAAAAGACACCAAAGGAAGTGGAAGATGTCTCTTGTGTCTTTGAAAACAGACGGGTTTCTTTACTCAGGATGAGCTGCAGTCAAACACAAATTGCTGGGCTTAATATAGAGATAACTGGGTACCATTAAAAAGCCTGCAATATACAGGTCAGATGAGCTAATATTCCCTCCTGGAGTTACACTATGATCTAAAACTGTTTATTAATCGAAAACTGGTTTGTCTGCAGGTTTTTGGCATGTTTCTGGATTCAGATTGTAGTCAAAAGCATGTGGATTTGATTACAATTGCTGAAAGGATCCAGAACCAGAGATAGAGGCTTCTTTTTTTAATTTCTAAGAGCATGCATCACACAACAGAAAAACCTTCTCCTTTTGGTTCAAAATATAGAGCATCCCACACCCTCCAAATATTCTTTTTCTTTTCAAATCTACCAAGCACAGTGCTCAATCTGGAAAATTATTTTAGCTGTTCTCAGTATGGTTTTATGTGTGAATTCAATGCTATTCTGCAGTATTCCTAAAGCCCATGATGAGCAAGTGGAGAGATGCGCTGAAATACAATCTTGCATTTAAAGAGAATAAAGAGCTTAATTTCTGGAGAAATTAGCCTTAAATGGGAAGCAAGGAGTGATTTAAAAGGATTCTCTGTCAATAGAAGTATCTCCTGGAGACATCATCAATGCAACTGGTTGAATCGCTCAGCACAAATGGAAATGGATGTCTAAGCAGTCCAAATGCCAGAGGTACAAAATCAGTTTGGAGTCAGTTGATGCTCCGTAGAAACCAGAAGACAAAGGAAAAGCAAGATGTGTCTTGTCCCAGAAACACCTCCTGAATCTCGTGTTGATTTCGTTACTTCCTAGGGTGGGCTCATGGTTTTTTGGATGGCTGTGCTGGACAGTACTGGCAGGTGATGACACACACAAGCACCTTAAAATACAGGAGGAATGAGAAGAGGAAGGAAATGTGTGCTGTCCTTGGATACAAAACACTGTCTTTTGTCTCAAGTTTTAGAAAGCTCTAAGATGTTGGTCCTTGATGTGCAGGAATGCTATAGCAGTTACTTGTGGATGTTAAGAAAATATATTAGCTGTAAAGATGGTTTGGACTAGGAGTGGAGAAGGGAGAGGCATCTTTTCAAACATTTAGGAGTGTGTAGATCCCCAGTGCTTTGGAGTTCAGTCCATCACTTCCCATCACTTCAGAGCCACAGATGAAAGAGCAGTGCTTGGCTGTATGCGATTTTTGCTTTACAAAAACAGAGAAAAAGGGCTTCAAACTGAATTTTGACTGGTGGAGGGGGCAGGCAATGAGGGACCTGCTTCTAACTTGGGTTATTCAATACCTACTGAAAACAAGGTCCCCAGAAAGGCTTCTGATGTAGATATCCAGAGTCAGCTTGATGCTTTGGAAATATGAGATTCGCAGGGTAAAAATCAGTCCTCACTTTTACCTGTTGACATGATGTTGCTTTAATGCTTTAATGAACACTTGGAGGACACCAGCCGCAGACGGATTGAAGGGGATTTAGCAACTCCTGTCATGTCCCTCAACATCCATCCATCTAACCCCATCCTTTCAAGTAAAAGGAATCATTTTCACTCCATCAGGCTAGCAACAAGAGAACAAGGTAACAAAAGAGAACAGCTCCATCCATCTTTTGGTGGAATCAGTAGTTTAAGCCACTTCCAAAGCTGCTTTGATACAGTCTTTTGCACCCACAGTGCCACCAGTAATTTTCCATGCAGGAAGGCTTCATTCTCTACTATTTCAAACAGATCATTCCAGATCTCATCTGAAAGAGCTTTGCAGGTAGTTTTTGAGTTAAAACTTCACAAAATACCCAGGGCACCCACTGTTGGTCATCAAAATTGTTGAGCACCCCTAACCCCAGGTGAAAACAGGAAGAGCCTTTAGCGTTCAGCCCTTTGGAAAAGCATAATTTTAAAGTCATTTGCTTGTGTTGGAGCTATAAATACAACACACCCCCATCTTCCTAAGGCCACACAGGGCACTCCTTTCCCCACCTCGAAGAGGGCTGTAGGTGCTGAAGCCTGGGGTCAGTTAGCTTGGTTGGTAGATAGCTGACTCCCAACCAGAAAACACAAAGTGGATGTAGATGGTACTTCCTGTAGCCAAGGAAGTTTTCAGATAGGCAGAGGAAAAAGGAGTGAATAGAGTGAGGTATAGTGTCAGCTGAGATAGAGAACGAACTCAGATACGTTAAACTTCAAGCTGACCTTCCTTTGCTAGTGATTCGTTATGATCTTTTTGAGCCACCCCCATCACGCCAGAAGCTTTTAAAGTGGTTTCTCAGCACATGGCGCATTCTGTTTCTCTTTCATCTTAAAAAAAACAGTCATTATTCCAACAAATTCCAAGGAAACCTCTTAACTAATTAACGTTCAGCTCTGGTAGGTGAAAGATGAGCAGAGGCTGGGGATCAGGCCGATCACTTTGCGGTGGTCCCAGTGGTTTGGGGTTTGTGCACTTTGTTTTCCTTGCCCAAGATCATGCATTTTGACATATTGCTTCAATCCAGCACATTTTATGACACATTTGCTGGAGGGCCAAAGGCCACATTCCTTCTATCTATCTTGCATGCAATTTTCTTTCTCTTGTCTTCAATGCATTATAGGAATTCTTCTTTCTCTCTTTTCCTTTCTTTGTTATTTTCCACCCTCCTCCAGGATATTGTGGGTTATTACCTCAATCCATTTTCAGCTGAGGAAGGTTTGAGGTAATGACCTGAAACTTCCTGGAAAAGATCCCAAAAAGCCCCAAATGGAAACCACATGCAACATATTAGGGACCCTCATTGCATAAAGAAACATTAGTTCAAGTAACGAGAGTGTACATTGATCAGCTACTTATGTACCAGCTGGTAAAAGGCATGTATGAACAGTGATGCACAAGAACTGGGTGGGGGAATTAGTTGCTCTGCTAAGTTATAGTAAGAAAGGTGTAAAATATATATTCTCTTTTAGGAAATAGTTTCCTTAATCACCATCCCTTGAAGCTGGGTTGGGAATCTGACTCTTTGTGGTAGCAAAAACCTGGAAGAGATCCACAGAACCTGCATGACGCCAAATGCTGTTGGGTTATGAACCCTCGGAGCCCCACTGATGCTTGCTTGATGCTGTAGTATCAATGAGGAAATGCCTGAGAACATTTTATTGTTACCACAGGGAGAAAAGAGTTTTCTTTTTCTCTGTGCCCAGTTAAAACAATTTCCTCTTTCATCAATGACAAGAAAATGCGCTGTCTCCCCCTTCACCCCCCAGCAATCCTATAGTTCTACAGGGACAAGCAAGAGGGGATCGTGATAAAATAGCAGTCTTGGCCCACCTCCAGGAAGGCATTTCAGCTCTTGATTTCCACTGAAGTCAAATGCACTCATGGAAGCAAAGGCAAGTTAATACTGAGTGGCTCTGGGCCTTTGGCGTTGCAGAGCCATCTCGTCATCTGATGTAAATCTCACCCTGCTCTATCATGGGAACATGACGAGTGCTATTTCGGAGTATTGTTCTAGTTAACCCAGATGATGTAATTCAGCTCAGAGCCCAGTGGTATGCATTCTTCTTCCAAACTAAGGACAACATCCTGCCACAGAAAGGTGCAAAGTATCAAGAGACCTGAAGGAGTAAGAACAATTTGGGTGCTCTAGTCCAGTATCTTCCATCACACCTGAATAGGTGAGCTATGCCAACTGATCAACTATTTGCTAAACAACACTGATCTAGAGCCCTCCAGCATCCCAAACCAAGGTAGAAGTAGCCACCATCAAAACTGCCTAGGAGCATAGCAAGAAGGCTGCTTATGGTGGGTGAAAGGACCTTCCCTTCCTCTCTTTCCCTTCCAATGAAGCCAAACTAGATAATGTAAGTTAATGAGAGAAGAACAAGGGCTTTTGAAACATGAAATCCAGAAAATTACCAACTCTTAGGACTTCATTGTGCAGGTCAAGATGTTTATGGTTTTCCTTCAAGCTCCAATTCCAGGAGCTGAGCATCTGGGCTTCCATTTCTCTGTTCCTTGGGAAAGAGCATTAAAAAAAATGGGGAAAAAGAGTTTATTTTAGTCCTCATGAATGTTGAAAAACCTAGACTATATGTCCTGAGTGTGCCTGAGTGTGCCAAAACCAGGGAGCCAAAGGAAAAGAATACAGAGTCCATTCATTCTCATGATTTCTAAGCCAGCCTCAGAATTTATGAGCCTGCTGCTTCAAATTCATCATTTCTGCATGATTGGCAGGGGTGCAATGGAATATAAGAAGCAGTTGAGAGGAAGAAGAGAAAAGGCTAGGTGCTTGACCCAGCTGTCCATGGTGGGATGGGATGGGCAATGATTTATAGTGATTCTTCTGTGCCTCAGTGTAATATCCAAACTCGCTTGTCAAAAGTATAATGCCAAGCTTGAAATTGAAAGAGTTTGATAACACTTTCAGGAAATTTTGGAATATCCATTCCACTTCTATTTCATTCAGTCTGCAATTTCCATCTCATTTTATTCGCCTCCTGCCCACCAGAGGTTTTGCAGCAGGTCTTTGCCCCAGGCATGGCCTTTTTGCACTATGAAGAAGCACAAAAGAAGTGGAGAACAAAAAAGCAACCTCATTTCTTATTGTTTTCATAGGTTTCCAAAGAGAAGAGGTTTGCCGTCTGGGTGGAAACCATGACCAAACATTACAGGAGGGGCTGGGACCATCAGCCAGGCTGAACAGCTGTGGGGAAGCTACAGGAAAACCAAGTCACTCCACTGGAATAATTTGTAGTGGCTGGCTTGCAGGGATAATAATAGAAGAAACTCAGGTCTTTCATCTGCTGTTGCAGCATGAGGTCCCATGCCAGGCATTTGCGAAGCACCATTTTCAAGTTATGATGGGAGCTTCACCTGGGATGTTGTGTAAGAATCAGCTACGAGGAGAAATGGCACCTCTGTGGCTCTGTGATGTGGTATCTCAGGGCTTCACAGTCCATCCCTTCACCATGTCCTGTTGATGAAGTCCTGTTAATCATCCTGTGTAAGTCCCAGTTGGTTAATGCCCATTAATAGAGGCATTTTTGGCTGGTCTTTGACTTGTGGTGGTCACGTTTTTGTTGCGTGAAAGTCACACAGCCAAAAAAACTGTCCTGATATACTGTCATTGGGGATCTGGGACAGGGACATCTCGGACCATCTCACCTCCTCTCTACCACCAGGAATGTAATCCATAGGATTTAGGAAGAGTTTTCATCACTTGGGTCCTCCTTAATCTGAATGCCTATAGATTATCATTTGGGTGCCAGACCTCCTCCACCTGAAAATACCCTGCCAGATCATTACCTCTTTGTATTTGGTGCTCAAGGACAGAGCAGTGCCTCCCTTCTCTCTTAGCTAGGTGCCATGCTCAGATGATTGCACTGATTTCACTATTAATCAGTGGTTATTTCCCTCTGTAGGACTGAGGTACCTGTAAATGCTGGCAATTAGCAGTGAAAGCACTTCAACCAAATCTATCAAAGAAATAAATAGCAGGGATAATATAGATAAATCAGGTCTGCTGAGAAACCACGTCCAATTTGACAGGGCTATTCTCAGGCATGTTCAGTAAAAACTCACTTAACTTTCGAAACAAACCAAAATCAGACCAGTATTATTCACGTAGTCCAAGAAGTGCTGGTAGAAAGGGACCCTTGGAGGTTTCTCATCCATACTATGAAAGCAAAAAAGAAATTTATTGCCTCTTGTATTTGCCACTATGGAAAATGATTTAGCTTTACTCATCTTTATCAGTCTGGAGAAGAGAAGCTGCATGAAGACCTCAGGGCATCCTTCCAATGTCTGAAGGGGGCCTACAAGGGTGCTGGAGAGGAACTCCTCATCAGGGACTGGAGTGATAGGACAAGGAGTGAGGGGTTTAAACTTAAACAGGGGCAATTTTGGTTGGATAGAAGGAAGAAATGAATTGAGAGTGGTAAGACACTGACACAGGTTGCCCAGAGAAGCTGTGGCTGCCGCATCTCTGGCAGTGTTCAAGGCCAGGTTGGACACATGGTTTTGGAGCAACCTGCTCTCGTGGAAGGTGTCCTGCCCATGGCAGGGGATTGGAACTGGATGAGCTTCAAGGTCCCTTCCAATGTAAACCAGTCTGGGATTCTGTGATCTTTATAACTATCCCTCAAGTAGCTGGAGGCTGCTTTTAGATCCCCCCTTAAAGAAGCCCACCTTCCTCAAGCTCTCCTTGTAGGTCTTGCACTGATCATGTTGGTAGCTTCAGAGCTCTGTGGCTCTGGTTTCATGTCTGGAGGGAAAGTGGGCTGAGATGGGGCAATGCAAGGGAATCAGAAAGAGCTTTCCCTTGCAGGAGTGTTAGCCCAGCTTTGGGGCCTCAAGGAATTTGCACGTCTCTGAAAAGATGCTGGTTAAGTGAAAGGGTGGATTTACTCGGTAGGCTGGGAAAATCCATCATCTTTTCCCTCTTAGCACCCCTCCATCTATCACACATGCAATGCTACAATATGAGGAGTCAGACTGCTGCCCTTCTTTATATTACAGCTCCCCATAGCCCTGGAGCACTTGAACCCAAATTCAGAGGTCTCTCAGACTGTTCCTTGGCAATGGAGCATAACACACAGCGTGTAGTTTGTTCTGCCTTTCCATTACAAACCTCTTTTAAGCTGTGTGTGACTTTGCCATTCAGCTTGACATTTCCTATGCCTCAGGCTGGTTTCTTGGTGTGAAGCCTTCACAAAACCTGTCCTTCAGCTCGTGAACATTAAGCGGCTTTGCCAACAACTCTTTCTTTTACCTTGGTTTTACTTCACAGGGTCAGATTCTCAGCTGGTGTCCGCAGTTCATAACTGGTATGTACCCAGCCAGCTGCTGCTGCTATCTATGCAAACTGCAAACTGTGCAGAAAGCATTATTCCTTCTTACTGTTCATTCTTATATAGGCATAAGCCCTTTGTTTCTTTTGTAGGTCAAGGCTTGCCTGGGCTATGATTTCAGAAAGCTCAGGTCCATGTTGTGTGATGCCAAGCCTGAGAGTTGGGGAGCATCATGTCTGACCCAGGTTTGGCACAAGTAGTGCCAATGTAATGCTGATGCTTGGATGTTTCCTGCATGATGCTCCACCACGGGTGTCAGAGGTAGCAAAGAGCCTGAGCTGAATGACTTCTGCATAAGTGCACCTTTATTTTTAGTGCTTTGATTGGCAGTTTTCACTTAAAGAACTGCCTTGTTTTTCATCCCAGAAGTAACGACTTTGTGTAATGTCTTTGCCAAGAGCTGAGTCCTCATCCCAGGTATCACAGACTCCCAGACACCAGAGGAAATGGCCATTGCAAGAGAAGATCTGGCTCATTTGCCAAACCCAGACCTCCCAATGGCTCCCCTGATGCCAGGATTAGGACTTGCACATGGGTGACAGAAGTGTCTATATGACAGAATGTCAACAAACTTTCCAGTTTGCCTTTCCCAAGCAGCTTTTTGCTTCCTTTTCTTCCCCCCATCACCCCAAATGAGATATTTCTGCTCTGGTTTGCGCAGCCAAAACCCCATTCATCTTCTTTTCAAATAGCCGTGTGTCATCTGTTAAAAATAATCTTGTCAAGGCCTGTGCAGGGCTTGAAAAATGTGCTAATATTAAGCAGATTTCCCTATTAAAATCCCTGTATCCCATGCAAGGTCAGTAAGTTCAGCTCACACACTCCAGGAAAGACAAGCAACAGCATTAATGACTGGACCTGGTAAGGAATTAACTGCAGTTGAGTAAGTTTCTAAGGCAGTCGTGGGGTCAGGGCTGTAAATGTGTTCATTACCCACACGGGGTAGTCACCCGGCTAAGCCCTGCTCGCTGAGTGGTTGTATCATTGTGATGTGCATTGTAGGTCTGTGAACCTGAAAGGAAATCAGGATTCTGCTGCCTGTGGTGGCTTCTTGTGGCCTCTCACAAAACAGGGATCAGGGAATTTGTGTGTTTGGAGACACATTTTGGCTCACCCAGGTGACAAGGAAGAGATTGAGGAGCCTCAATGGGGGCTCCTCATGGAGGGTCTGAGCGCTCCTGTGCGAACCCTTCATATCCATGAAGGTGGCTCATTACTGCCCTCGAAGTTCTCTAAAATGCTGGTTGCATCTTGGGGTATGGCTGGAAAGCGCAGGAAACATGGAACTAATATAGAATGGTTTGTGTTGGAAGGGACATTAAAGCTTATCCAGTTCCAATCCCCTGCCAGGGCTCCAAGCCCCATCTAACCTGGACTTGAGGCCCCATCCAACCTGGCCTTGAAGTATCCCCGGTTTGCCACACATAGGTGTCTCTTGGTGCCTTGTGGGGACTCTGGACCCGCCTCTTGCTTTGTGTCAGTGTTGGAGATTCCCGTGTGCTGGCATCTGTCCGTATGGGTCCTGCTTATGGAGGAGGCGATTGAGTACCATGAAGTCTAAGCCATCTGTATCACAGAGACTTGGAACGCTCAGTGTCCCCAGTTTCTCATCTTTTCCCTTCTATTTCTCCACTGTTCCCAAGTTGCCCAGTGCTTCCTGGGATCAGTGACCATACAAACACATCCCAGTCCCCCTGAAGAGGGCTTGGGCACCCAGACCCATTGCTGGCAGCACCACATGAGCCATCACTGTAGCTGCCTGTCACTGCAGCTCAGTGCTGCCAAGAGCCATCTGCAGGATTGGCTCTGCCTCATGTACCAGATTCACCTAGAAATACATGCCAAGATTTCAGAGGGTTTTCTGGTGGAAGGGGTGGTGCATTCATTGGTTTTATTTAGCAAATGAGGTCTGTGCCATAGATGGAGCATGTTCTGGTTTTGATGCAATCTTAGCTGTTGCTGTCTAGTATCTGAAGGGGGCCTATGGGGATGCTGGGGAGGGACACTTCATTAGGGACTGTAGTGATAGGACAAGGGGTAACGGGTTCAAACTGAAACAGGGGAAGTTTAGATTGGATGTGAGGAAGAAATTCTTTCCTGTGAGGGTGGTGAGGCACTGGAATGGGTTGCCCAGGGAAGTTGTGAATGCTCCATCGCTGGCAGTGTTCAAGGCCGGATTGGAGAGAGCCTTGGGTGCCATGGTTTAGTGTGAGGTGTCCCTGGTCATGGCAGGGGGGTTGGAACTGGATGATCTCAAGGTCCTTTCCAGCCCTGACTATTCTATGATTCTATGTACACTGAAACCTTATCAAGCTTCAATGGAAGCAAGAATCATAGAATCCCAGACTGGTTTGGGTTGAAAGGACCTTAACGCTCATTCAGTTCCAACCGCTGCCATGAGCAGGGACACCTTCCACTAGAGCAGGTTGCTTCAAGCCCCGTCCAACCTGGCCTTGAGATGGTGTTGGGTTCCAGCTCTCAGGTTGTCTCTTCTCTACCACATCAATGCTATGGTGGATGCTCCAGGTCAAGGGAATGCACTGGAAGGTTTCCTCCAGCTTGTCTCCCATGCATTGCAAGATGGGGACAAAAAGTCATGCTCACCCTGAAGGAAGGTCCTAAGCGTTGCTGATGGGTGAACAAAGGCACTTCCCATCCCTCCAGCATCAGGAGTTTGGTCGTGGAGTGGAGAAACATCTTGCCGCTGTCCTACCTTCACCAGGGTATCAGCTCTGGCTGCTGGGCTGCAAAGCAAGTGCCAAATAGGTGTCTCATGATGCGATTGTTTCCCAGCCCATTTCCATCCTGGTCTAGACCTCAGTTTCTGTGCAAGGATCATATCCCTATGATTAAGTCTCTTGGAGGCCATTTTTGCTGATAAGCACGTAGGGCACACAGAACCTTTTAAAAACACCCTGATAAATAGGAGGAAAACCAAAACCAAGCTACAACTCAAACAGAAAGTATTGCAATGAAATCGGCAGGGAGAGCTGGGCTGAGAGCAGGCTGCAAGATTTAAAACTCTGGAGACTGCAGCCAAGCCACTGAATCTACCAGCAACTTAAAGAGAAATGGAGAAAACCCTATGCGTTCGATGTGCTTTAGTTATTTTTAGAGGAGGTGGGCAAATGTGCGCGTGTGTATCTCCAAGTGTAAGCAGGGAGAAAAACTTAACAGCAAAAGTACACACACAGCAGGTTAATCCATCTGCTATGAGTTTACCACTGAAGAAGATGATAACTTCAGCAGAGAGGCCAACGCAAGGTTGCCGTGCACTAATGCTCTCCCTTATCCCCCCAGCCTTTGCTTCTTCTCCCTTGGGGCTCACGCTCCAGAGAGTCTCTGGGCTCTGCCTTGAAAACTAAAGCTGTTAAATCCCTCCCTGGAGGAGCCTGGCTGCTTGCAGGCACTTTCAGCCTGAGATGGACGTAACACTAACCAGAGCAGTGCTCTTGATACCGAACTGGCTGCTGCTTTTCCAGCCTCTCACTCCTAATCCGTATCAGGCGCATTTGTCCTCACTGTGGGACCAGTTCACTGCCACCAAAATTCCTTTATCAGTGCAGCAGGGGCCTGAAAGCATCTCTAACTGCACGTGCAGAGCCTCATGGAACCCAGCTGATGCTGCATTTGATAGCTAAGTTTAGACTCCACTGCAGCTGATTTGGGTTAAAAGGAATTTGTGATTTAGAGCCAGGCACTTCACATTGCAGATGGGAGGTCTGCTCATCTTCCTACATGAGGATAATAGGATCAGAGAATCAGGTTTGAGCTGGAAGGGACCTTAAAGCTCCTCCAGTTCCAAGCCCCTGCCACTGGGCAGGGACACCTTCCACTGGAGCAGCTCCAAGCCCCTGTGTCCAACCTGGCCTTGAACACTGCCAGGGATGGGGCAGCCACAGCTTCTCTGGGCACCCTGGGACAGCTGCCTCAGCACCCTCACATGGAAGAGTTTCTGCCTAAGAGCTCATCTCAGTCTCCCCTCTGGCAGGTTAGAACCATTATCTCTTGTCCTATCACAGCAGGCCCTGCTAAAGAAGTCTGTCCCTAAAAGCTGTGTAACTTAGGCTCTCAGCCTTGGGTAGCTTCAGATCCATCTTTTGCTGCATCAGTGCCTTCTTGCTTGATGTAAATTACATCCTTCCTGTAGCATTTTGAGATCTGTCCATGGAGGTCGTCATGTTTGCTATCCCTTTCCCTTTACATAGGATCAGGGATCTGCAAACACATAGGATGAAGAAAAACTCCTGCATAGCACCAACAAATGGTGCAAACATCCAACAGTGGAAATACAAACCCCTCCTATAAAAACAGGAACTAAGAGAGCAAGTGAGAGGAATAACTCCTGAAGTTTCCTCTCTTCTGAGAGAGGACCCATTCTGCAGAATGAGCCATAATGTCTGTTCTGTCAGGTCTCACCTGTTGTTATTCCTAATATTTCCCCTTCCCAAGACTGGGCAGGGGTTTGCATCGAGTTAATATAGTACCCTTTTGTTCCAGAACCAGACAAGTTACCCCATCTTGTAAGCAGGACGCTGTCGTAAGTGAGCAAACATCTGTTAAATTGAGCTGTGCTGAGCGAGGGGGTGGTGAGGTTTCTCCTTTTAAAGGTAAAAAACACAACAGAAAAGGGATTTCTCAAGTGGTGTAACTGGTGGGATAGACTCAGCTGAAGGCAGGGAACTGTTTGGGTGATTATCATGGTTTCACCCCAGCTGGCAACTAAGCCCCACACAGCGCTCCCCCTGCATCAGGATAAGGGAGAGAATTGGAAGAGGAAAGGTGAGGAAGGTCGTGGGCTGAGATAAAGATGGTTTAATAGGTGAAACAAACCAAGGGATTCATCCAACACTTCCCATGTCAGGCAGGAGTTCAGCCATCTCCAGGACAGGCGCCATCACACATAACAGTGACTTAGGGAAGACGAACACCACCACTCTCGAAATCCCCCTTCCTTCTTCTTCCCCCAGTTCTATATGCTCTGTGTGGTGTCCTATGGTGTGGGATATCCCTTGGGTCTGCTGGAATCAGTTGCCCTGGCTGTGTCCCCTTCCAGCTACTTGTGCATCCCCAGCTTCCTCACTGGTGGGATGAGGAGCACGAAAGACATTGACTTCGTGTAAGCACTGCATAGCAATAACTAAACCATCCCTGTGTGATCAACACTGTTTCCAGCACAAACCCAAAACACAGCCCTGTAATAGCTACTATGAAGAAAATTAACTCTACCCCAGCCAAAACCAGCACAGGGATTGCAATTTGCAATGCACTTCAGTTAAGAATGGGGGAGAAAAAATGCTTAAGTGATCTGTTCTTGTACTGGGTCGTACTTTGCTACTGGAGAAACACCCTCATTATAGCTCAGCTCTTTGCGCCACAGACAACAAGAGTTATTGGAAAGAGATGTTTTTCAGGCCAGCTCAATGAGTGCTAATTGCTCGGAGATGTAATACTCTTTTGATGGTTTGAGTTTTTCAGCCACAAAGTCCCTAAAGCTCTTGGGTAGGCTCTTAGCTGGTGAAGCTCAATATAACCCTCAAGATTACAGCACACCTTTCCATGCTTTGCACCAGCTGAAAAATGCTCACCCCTGAATGCTTAAACAGAGCAATTCTGAATCACGGAATCCCGGATTGGTTTGGGTTGGAAAGGACCTTAAAGCTCCTCCAGCTCCAACCCCTGCCATGGGCAGGGACACCTTCCACTGGAGCAGCTCCAAGCCCCTGTGTCCAACCTGGCCTTGAACACTGCCACTAACGGGGCAGCCACAGCTTCTCTGGGCACCCTGTGCCAGGGCCTCAGCACCCTCCCAGGGAACAGCTTCTGCCTAAGAGCTCATCTCAGTCTCCCCTCTGGCAGCTTAAAGCCATTCCCCTTGGCCTGTCCCTACCAGGCCCTTGTAAAATTACATATATTCTATATATATGTGTGCATATTTATACATATATGTATATCTAAAATTAAATCTCTGCAATGCATTCCTGTGGACCTTAATAGCAAAGCTACCTGATTTCATAGGCAGCCTAATAGTGTGAACTTTCTACCTCTGCTTTAGGCTATTCCCAGAAAGCTGCCCTGTATTTTCCATAGGTAAACCTGTGTCAGGTCTTCCCTGGGTTCCTGGTGCAGCATCAAGCAGTGGAACTGCAATTCAACAACCAGTTTGCACTACAGAAAACCTTGCCTTACAGAATAACCTCCAACCCTTTCTCATCTTATCTTGCCAAAATCTAAAGTTTCCTAACACTGCTTTAGGGGCAAGAAATCTGGTAGATAGTGCTTGAATCTCACCTACAGGAAAGGGGGACGTGGGGAGGGGTGATAGCTTTGACCTCGTTTCTTGTCCAAGTCTTTGCTTTCATTCTGCAATGAGGAAGTCCCATTGGACAGCAGAACCCCCCCAGCCCCCAGGGTCTGGCAGAAAATAATTAGAGAGAGGCCTGAAAGTGTAATGAGAACTGATGTAAACCATTTGCTGGAGGTTATGCCACGACAGAGGCCGTGCCTTCTCCCCAAAGGAGTATGAGGAGATATCTGACATGCAGCCTTGCTCGTTGTGTTCGGTCAGGAACAGATCTGAGGGCAGCTAATAAACTTATCTGCATCTGATTAAGTTGCCAATCCTGCCCTCCTTCTCCCTGCCCTCTCTCCTTCCCCAGATCAGTTACACGCATCAAGCCAAATAAAGACAAATGCACGACAGAGTTCATTCGAGTGACTGGAAATCAAGATGGAGCAGCACATTTTTCATCAGTGCTATCCCAGGAAATAAAGATAAATCCCCCCACTTCATATTTTAACATAGCTTATCATAATCACCGGTAATAGCAACCAAATGGTTTTCATTTGTTGTATTTTAAAGGGGGCTGGGGGAACAGTTTCCTGGTTGTAGGCTCATCGAGTCTAATTTGAAGCCGGTGTCAGGGGTCACTTCCACTTCATGTTGCATTGCTGATGAGCGGTTTTTGCTGGAATACCTGGCTTGACTAAATAACTGCAAGTAAGACCAGGGCTATGGAAAGAAAACAGATGGAGGTGAGGAAGGAGACTTGGCCACTGGGCTGGGATTCATCACCAGCAATGCAAACCTTGGTCCGTATTGGCTCTTTACAAGTCTTTTCCCCAAAGAGACAGAGGGCTTTGTGACGATCCCTTGTCTCTGACATTACCTAAAGTGTGCTTCCAACTCCTGCGAACTCCATGGAGTTCCTTTTTCTTTTTGAAACGCCAGCATGCAGTGCTGGAGTGTGCCCTCCAGGACTTTCCGTATGTAAGCCAGAGGTTTCAGAGAATCCCAGAATCCCAGAATGGTTTTGGTTGAAGGGACCTTAGGAGCTCACCCAGTTCCAATCCCTGCCACGGGCAGGGACACCTTCCACTGGCAGCAGCTCCAAGCCCCTGTGTCCAACCTGGCCTTGAGCACTGCAGGGATGGGGCAGCCACAGCTTCTCTGGGCACCCTGGGACAGCGCCTCAGCACCCTCACAGGGAAGCAGCCTCTGCCTAAGAGCTCATCTCAGCCTCCCCTCTGGCAGTTAAAGCCATTCCCCTTGGCCTGTCCATACATCCCTTGTCTAAAGCCCCTCTCCAGCTTTCCTGCAGCCCCTTTAGGCACTGGAGCTGCTCTCAGGTCTCCCCTTCAGGAGCCTTCTCTTCTCCAGGCTGCCCCAGCCCAGCTCTCTCAGCCTGGCTCCAGAGCAGAGCTGCTCCAGCCCTCGCAGCAGCTCCATGGCCTCCTTTGGATGTGCTCCAATAACTTCATGTCCCTCTTGTGCTGGGAGCTTCAGATTTGAATGCGTTTAGTGAATGCCATTAGAGAACATTCACTAACTGATCCCCATGAATCAATCAGGGCTGTTCTCCTGCTCTCCCTTCCCTTGTTCCCTGGGTGCTGGAAGCTCCTGGTGGGATGCTGGTAAATGTGATAAAAGGTAGGAAGAGAAATCTTCCCTTATCCCAAGTAATGTGAACCTGCGTAACAGTGGTTTATGATATAACAAATGTCACACATAGCAATATTGAAACTCCTTGTTAAGGGAGCAACAAATCACCACACTGATGGTAACCTTACCTTCTCATCCCAAAGTGAATATTCCTTCCTACAAGGACACATGAGATAACTCACTGGTTGAAAACTCATTGAAGAGATGGGATGAGGGTGTGAAGAACCACACCTCCTGGTCTGGCAAGTAGATGACTAGGGTG
Source organism: Myiopsitta monachus (assembly GCA_017639245.1). Classification (NCBI taxonomy): domain Eukaryota; kingdom Metazoa; phylum Chordata; class Aves; order Psittaciformes; family Psittacidae; genus Myiopsitta; species Myiopsitta monachus. The sequence goes on along the minus strand of CM029919.1, from coordinate 95,937,951 downwards.
TATCAGAAGTGAAGCTAGAATAGGAATAAGCATCCCTGTAAAGCAGGGACTTGGGACACAGGATGCCATATACATTCAGTAGGGTTGGGTTCTTTTGCAGGCATCTCCATTTCTTCAGAGATAGCTTTCTCCATAGGAGTTTATGGGAATTTTGCAGTTGAGTCTAAGAAAAACACTTTCAGGCTTGACCTACAAGCTGGCAAATGGTTTGCTCATTAGTTCTTTTGTTTCCTCCTCCTTCTTCAAATGTAGCCTTGATATTTGTCACCCAAAAAAGCATCAGACGAGAGCAGGCTAAAATTGGGGAGCAGGCTGACCTGTCTGACCCCAGACCCCATAAATTTTGGTAGTTTCTAATATACTCATAATAGCAATAAAAAGTGGCTTTGGAGCAGAATGTCTCAATCTCAACAACATCTGGTGTGTTTGTGTCCTAGTGGTGGATTGGCAGCTCTATCCCACATGGGACAAGAAAGGTCACAGCTGGCCATGGGAGGAGAGCTCTTTCCTAAGGCCTGAGCAGGGGATGTTGAAAGGTAACATCATCTGGTGATAAGCTACCATTGCTTTACCCTCTGGCTAACATGCTCCATACAAAAGGAAGGAGAGAGGAGAATAATTAAATCTCAGGAATGCAGCTGGAGGGTGATGGGGGAACCCAGGTGGCTTAGGGAAGTTTTAGGCTTGAAACCTTGGGTTTTCAAGACTTGTGTTTCGATGTTGTGTGGGAAGAGGGGCAATGAGAGGGAAAGTAAAACATTTCCTGCTGAACAGAGCAAGTTAGAGCGGTGAGCTGGGCTGGTCCGTGCACCCTGTTGATGAAGATGAGGATGTGGAAGAGAAATAGAGATGCACAGGGGTCATGCTTCAGGATTGCAAAGCAAGACTGAGCCCATACCTCCACCCTGCTCTCTGAAGTGACTCTGGGTTCTCCAGTTTTGGTGTAGAATCAGCAAGGACACAAGGATAAATCCAGGATTAATCTCTTATAGTTAATGGAGTGATTTCAGTCCTAAGCTATTGCAAAACTATATAGCTGCAAAGTCAAATGGTTCTGATGAAATACCCTTCATGAAGCAGGCATGATTCTGAGGGAGGAGCATCTCTGCATACTTAGGGCATGATAAAAAAGGTTTGGCATTGCACTGGCAAGGATTAGGAATAGGTACCATGAGAAGGAAAGGTAGAAAGGAAAGGCTGAAGGTGAGAGCATCCTCAGCTACCACTGGTACTTTAGATTATCTGTTCATATCCCCTGTACACACCAGAGCTGGAGTTTCCCCAGGACACTCATGGCACTGAAAGTTGCCAAAGAAAACGGGCACAGACTCTGAAAACATCAGAGAACAAGACCTCAGCTTTCTTTGTGCTCCAAAAAAGAGCATTGCTAATACAGCACCAATCCTCCCTGGGAGCTGAGAGCATCGCTTCAGCTGTACTTATTTGAGAGAAAAGCACTCCCTATTTTAACCCTATTGCAACTTCCTGACATCCAAACAAGCCTGACAGAGCTTCAATCCACCCTCCTGACATCAGAAACCCCCACAGCTACGGACAGAAAACAAGCAATCCCCCCTGCTTGCTTTTCCCTCGCTAGAAAAAATTTACTGCAGAGCTTGCTGTGCCTGGTGGACATTGCAACAGGGTTGAAAATGTACATGAAATAACAGCAAACCCACAAATCATAGGGAGAGGACAGACAATTTCTCTGTATCTTGTTAAGCAGCAGATTTATGGGTCATGCTCCTTGCCCTGATACCCAGACCCTGCTGTTGCAGGCAGTAGCGTTACCGAGGGCTCGGAGACCCAAAGTGTGAGCAGACTCTCAACAGGGGATGGGACATTTCAGATATTTATTGGCCAGACTCGCCTGGCCAAATCCACAGAGGCATTGCTGTGTCCAACTTCTTGTTTAGGTACCTGATTTCTTACTCGTTTCAATAGTAAATTAAGGGCTGAAACAGGAGCTGTGCATTGATGTCTGTAAATCTGAGACCCGCTGACTCCAGTGAAGCAGCAAAGCATTTTATGGTGGAGGTAATGAGCTGGGCAGAGACCAGCCTCCACTCTGTACCTCTGGGTGTCTTTATGGCCATTGTCCTGTTTTTAATTCCTCTATCTGCTCCAGCGCTGAAGTGATAAGTACAGAACAGATCTCCAAGCTGGTATGGGTTAGAGAAGTCTGGTGCTAAGGGAAGACATCACAGCAGACTCTGCTTTCCCCCCATCCTTCTCTTTCTCCATCAGCCTGTGCTCCATGGGCTCTTGCATCCACCTGAAGCCAGAGCTTGACTTTATCGATACAGCACTGCAAGGGTGAGCTTGCACTTCAAAACATGGTGTTCTTGGTATTGGCTACCTAGCATGGAAAGGTTTGGATTGGAAGGGACCTTAGAGATCATCCAGTTCTAACCCCCTGCCGCAGGCAAGGACACCTTCCGCTAGAGCAGGTTGTTCAAAGCCCCAGTCCTGTGTAGTCTTGTGTATCTATGTGCATCCTCTTCCAGATTCCAAGTTATAATTTCCTGCAGAAATCCAATCGTTGCTATGGGTCTGAGCCCTCTGTTGCCATACCAGAGCTGTGCATTGGAGTAACCCGCTGGAAGACAATGAGCCTTTTTCCAATGTCACTCATCCCAGGGCCACACCACTGTAATGGCGTTGATCAAGTTCTCAGCTGGGAGAAACAGGCACAGTCTTGACCTCAAGAGGGCTGTGACTGTCCGAGCAGCTAAGAGCAGCCAAGAGTTTATGATCCTTGATGGCTTAAACCATATTTATGTCTGGCAAAGCTGCAGCAGCGTAAAACTGATGCAAAGAAAGAGCTAAATGAAGCTATCTGAAAAAAATCACTCTGTGTGAAAGGCGGTTCTGTTGTATGGTGTCCTCATCTGCAATAAAATATCCTGTAATACAAAACTCACTGTGTGTAAAAGCAGCTTAAAGTCACCGATACCTCTAGGACCGTGCCTCCTTTTAGCCTGTTTTACCCAGTATTGCTGCTACACAGCACATGGTGCAACCAAATATCACATTTTTCACCTTCCTTTCTGCAGTATGGCTTCAGGGTGTGCTCCTCTTCTGTGGACAAGGAGGTAAGGGAACCCCAAAGAGCATTGCAGACAGAATGTGTCTGGAAGAGAAACCTGCTATTGTTATTATTCAAACAGCTCAATAACACTGAAAGAAATCACTCCATGAAGTGAGTAACCTGCAATGGTTTCTGCAACCAAATAGTCCAAGTAGGGCAAGTATCTTGTTCCCTCCCAAAACTCAATGGAGCACATACACCAAGTTTACAGCAGGCATCCTGATAGAGTTCTGGGTTGATACCTGGGGAGAACCACGCATGCACTTCATGTTGCATCGGAGGGATTTGCTCTGGGCATGACCTTCCTGGAGAGAGGCACAGGTTTGCCCAGTTGGAAAGGAGAATAAATATGCAGCTTATGGGTGAGGGGTTTTTGCTTGGAAAAGAAGTCATAGGAGGAATGTCGGGGAGATGAGAACCTGGGCACCACTGAGGGGGGATCCCAAAACCCATGGTTTTGAGGGGGTAATGTGGAAGATTCTTCCTATCCACTTCTGAGAGTGATGGTTTGAATGGATAATGGTTGAGTTGTGATCTAAAACAGAGGACAGCACAGGCTCTGCCCTGTTTTCCAGGCTTCTGATGGAACATGCAGGGCTTGTGTCCATCTCCAGAGGTAAGTGGGAGGAAAGCTTACATCGCTTCCCAGACAGTTGCAACCCTGATGTTGCATGTGATACATAAAGACACCATAAATAGCAGAGTTTTTGATATGGTCAACCGAAGCAACCTACAATAATGTACCAACCTGCTCCCTGCCTGGGGCCTGTCATGATCACCAGCGCTCGGTGGGGTCATGCACAGGACATCCCAATCTCTCTCTCAGCTCAGATGCTGAGTGATTAGTCTTTGAGGCAGAGGGATAACTCAGTCCTCATGCCAGAGGAGGCCCAGTCTCAGCCAGCAGAAAGACACACCAGTGATGACTGTGATTACCTTTGAATCTCAAGCTATTATTTTTGGGATACTGAGCTCAGAGCAGCTGACCTGTCATTCTGCAGCAAGACCTTGAGCCAGGGCCACAGAGGTCAAAGAAAATAAGAGAGCAAGAGACCAGCAAATGATTCATTCTTTCAGACACCGAATCCTTGGAAGCAACAGCTATCTCAATCTTCAGCATGGAGGTTGATGATGAATGGTTTTATTACCAGTGATAATTTAAACCATGTGCAATGTTTACCATATTACCTGTTTGCCTCCTTGCCCTCAGCTATGGGAGTTCTGCTTTTCCCCATTCACCTCCTGTGTTGGGATGGATGAAGCAGTACAGCATGATGGACTTTCCTCATCCCCTGTCCAAAAGCATCGCACTGATTTGGGGTACATTTCTCTCCCCTCAATTTGCCTTTCTCCTCCCCTCTTTTGCTTCTTAAGAAACTGCCAGACATCTTAAACACATTTAGAAATATATGTCCTCCACTGTAATCCATTATCTAAGGTTCCCATGTGGGCTCCATCATCAGAGACCGCCAGATTGATAGCATGGTTTGCCTGGGGCCCCCAGCATGAGATGGGCTGGAAACAGAATGAGTGCACACAGCACATCCTCTGTGCTTCTGCCTTTATTGGAAAGGGGGAATGGGCTGTGTCAGGTGAAGGGCATGAGCAAGATACAAAGCAATGATCCAGTTATGTGGGATAACAGATGGCAAGATGGAGACCGGGGAGGTGGAAAGTAAGGGGGAGCGTTAAGGTTCCTCCAGAAGAGATGAAATGGCACTATCCTTGCTGATGGTTTTCATCTGTTTGGATGCATCTGGAGATTTCTGCTTTATTAAAAAGGGTTCATGTTTGACATAGGCCCAGGCTGAAATCTGAACTCTCACACACCTTGGAGGGGTTTGGATTTAGACCTGGATGCAAACCACGTCTCATATAGCCAGGGGCTGAGAGCAGGGAAAGGTGTGGTGTCAAGAGGTAAATGACAACGATTCAGAAAGGCAAGTCGTACTCTTGTTTCCATGGGTCAGCTAAACCAAGGGGAGGCGTTCCCTTGCCGGGCTGATCAACAGCATGTGTTTGTGGAGGAAATACACACGTCCAAGTGTAAAGTATGTGTGTTCTGTGCATGGCCTGACGTTAAGCTGTTTGATGCACAGTGTGCTGTGCTGCTAAAGCAATGTAGTGAAACCACTGTGGCCATGTTCACTCCAACAGACATTGTTGCCTCTTTCCCAGGGACATCTAATTCTGAGCAGCATCAAGACATATTTTTCCAAAGCTTATTGCCCTTGCAGTTGCTAAGAAAAAAACTTCAGGCCAACCAGAATGGCTCAAAACTAAGAATTTAGGTGAAAAAATAATCCAATGCATTATATTACAGATTTTGGTGTCAAAGTCTTGTTTTTAAGTGGGGAGGACAGACAGCTCTTCAGGCACTTTCGGAATCTGAAAATGGCTTTAAAGAAAGCAAATTTCTTCACCAGTTTCAGGCTATATGCAGGTAGGATGACTACACTGACCCGAGAAAGACCTCTGGAAACTTCTTTCTGAGTTCTTTCCATTCTCTTCTAGAGAGTCCCAGAAGTATTTGACAATCACCTACCATTTATTAATTGCTTCTTCAGTTCTTTTCCAGATCATTTATCACTCAGTATCAGCCCCAAGGAACCTCAACAGCAGGTTTAAAATTGATCTTTCTCTCCTAATCCTAGCTTTTCTGTCTCTTACATGGGCCCATTCCTTAACAGAGCTATCACTCACCCATTCGTGACTGTATCGTTTCCATAAGAGTCTCTAGTGATGAACTTCATAAAAGTTCAATTAAATTCTACTCTTTCTTTATCAATCACACCCCTGCCCTTATTCAGTAATGTGTACCAAGAACTCTACTAGACCTGGGGTGGCTTTTGAGGGCAAGTTATGCCGACTTGATCCCTTGGGTTTTCTACCTATTTTAAATGCCACCTCTCACAGTTTGATTGTGTTTGACACTTCCTTCAAGAGCCCTATTCAAGAGATGAATATTGTCTGGTGCAGGACTTAAAATCATGGACTCACAGAATGGTTTGAGTTGGAAGGGATCTTAAAGCTCCTCCAGCTCCAACCCCTGTCACAGGCAGGGACATCTTCCACTGGAGCAGCTCCAAGCCCCTGTGTCCAACCTGGCCTTCAACACTGCCAGGGATGGGGCAGCCACAGCTTCTCTGGGCACCCTGGGACAGCGCCTCAGCACCCTCACAGGGAAGAGCTTCTGCCTCAGAGCTCATCTCAGTCTCCCCTCTGGCAGCTTAAAGCCATTCCCCTTGGCCTCTCCCTCCATCCCTTGTCCAAAGCCCCTCTCCAGCTTTCCTGCAGCCCCTTCAGGCACTGGAGCTGCTCTCAGGTCTCCCCTTCAGGAGCCTTCTCTTCTCCAGGCTGCCCCAGCCCAGCTCTCTCAGCCTGGCTCCAGAGCAGAGCTGCTCCAGCCCTCGCAGCAGCTCCATGGCCTCCTCTGGACTCTCTCCAACAGCTCTATGTCTTTCCTGTACTAAGGACTTGTTCCCTCCTAACTTTCCAGGTCCCAAGAAAAGGAGCAGACTCATTTTTATGGTGCCTGTCTGCGATGTGAGTATCTGCAGGTCTTATTGAAATATCAGAGAAGTGTTAGAGCTGTGTATGGGGCAGCGTTTAGCACTGTTTCTAGCAAGAGATTGTGTTTTATCCATGTCATCACAGAAAAGCTTCTGACTCCAGACTGCATAAGTCAAATTCATGCTGAAGCAGCTCAATGCATCCTATGTGCAATACCTACAACTCCATCTGAGGCGGGGTGAAGATATCCCACAGGCCACCTCCAGCCTAATAGCAAGCAGATGCGAGTCCACTGGGACCCAAACCATCACAGCCATTTGCCTTCTGTCTGGTTTTCCAGCAGAGCAGAGTCATGCTTGCTTCATTTAACTCTCTTGGGTTTCATCCATGCAGTGAAACATGGGAAGAAAAAGCCCACCAAAGCACTGAAGTGGGATGCAGGAGGACTTGGGTACATCCCATGCCTGAAGTACAGGCTGCCTTTGTGACCTTGGGAAGTCATTAAGTTTATGTAGTTTCCCCATCAATGTTACAGCAGTGCTGTTTCCTTATTGCACAGTGTCGTTAACAGCATTTAATGGCTGTACATAAATAGCACAGGGAGGAGAGCCTGATGCAAGGTGAAGATGGAAGACAACGACCTATACAAAATTGTCTTCTCCTCCTAAGTTACCATCTCACAGGAGGTAAAATTGTCAAGAGAGGTGGCCACATCAGCCGTTTCTGCAATTCATTCTCCCAGCCTTTTCATTTAAACCCTGGGGAGAGGTTTCTCATTCCCAGTATTCTCCAGTGGGTGTTTTATAGCCCCAATGGGAGGCTGGTGGCCTCAATGCTGGGATGTGTGACAGCTATGTGGCAAGCATCATTTGTTTGTCTTACTGGACTTATGTTGAGTCTGGATGGGGTCAGGCTCCTGCACCAAGTTCTCAGCTCTGGAGTCCTTCCAGGTCTCCCCAGAGCCCTGAGTTCAGGGAGGTTTCTGTCTTGAGAGCTCATCTGCTGGGGCAGGAAGCAGGATTAATTAGGCTGCCTTGTTTGCAAGCAAGCTGAGGCTTTTTGGGGTGAATGTGCTCCATAATCCTCTCTCAAGGTCCTGCATGCAACCAAACACATTTGGCTACCCCTAGTGGTTCATTAATGGAGTTTGTAATGAAACACTTGGAAAGAAAGCAATAAAGTATGATCCCATAAAGAGAGGTATTGCAAAGAATGAGAAAAAGGGATTTGACCCCAACGCAAGCTGTCGATCAGACCTTTGAAGGTGATGAGGAACGCAAGCTTAGCCCCAGGCACCAGGTAGTGGTTCCTCTAATTTCCTTTGTATTTAAGCAGTGTTTGGAAGTGGAGAGTATGAGCCCCCAGTGCACTGTGGATACACATAGGGAGAGATAATCTCTAAATGGAAAAGACACGCTATCAGAGAGGGTGAGAAAAGGGAGGAAGAGATTTGCTTGTTCTTATCTTTTGTTTCTGCCTTAGATCCGGCAATAAACTGAGGTCTCTGGAGTCCAGTTCAGCAGCCCACTCCATCTCATGGCCTGTGGCTAGACAGAGGGGTGCAATTGCATTCCCTCATCACCTCCAAAGAGCTACAAGGAAATCTGTAGACTGGCTTTCCAACCAAAACCCAGCTCTGGTCCCTTGGAAATCTCTTGTGGGGTATTTCCAACCTCTCCGATACACTCCTGGGCCTCAGGAGCAATCCCTGCTGTGCACAGGGGAGAAGTGATGTCAGCATGTGGGAAGGCCAGACGAGGAAAATTTACTTCTGGAGTGTTATGGCATGTGTTTTTCCCTGTGGGACCATTGCAGCACACTGATGCTCAGACAACATCTGGGTATGCAGGCAGCTCTGCTCGGGGGAAGTGTTTCATGAGATAGGTCTGTGTTTGAAGCAGAAAGAATATAATAGGACAGCATCAATTTGGGTGATTGCTGGTTTTCTACTTAGATTATGGCCAATGTCCTAACATCAAATCTAGGAAATCATAGTGGAAACCCAAATCTAGGAAATCCAAAGTGGAAACTAGTGGAAAGAGGAACAAAAGCCAGAGAGAAATCACATCCCTGGCACTGAATTACAGCCCTGACTCCCACCAAACCCTGCTTAGCAGATTGATGCTTGCTGCCTGGTATTGCAATGGTTAACAAATAAAGCTAAATACAAGCTGCTGCACTACTGAGCTGTAGTAGGCAATGGCTGTCATATGGTCAGCCCTCATCTGGATGCATCCACAACTCACCAGAGGACCCGAATAAATTCTAATTCTACTCTAAAATCACTGTCAGACCACAGCAAATATCATGAATGAAACATTTGTGACAGAGGTCAAAAATGCAGGAGGAACAATAGGTCAGACCACAGCCAAATTGCACAGAATTTGTAATAGCAATGAAAGATGTGGGGGTCGGAATAAGAAGACTCAGAGGAACTTACCAACTTTCATGTTTTCCTCTGGACTGTGCATGTAGAAATTAGAAAGAAGGGAGTTTCTGGTTTCTGGAAAGAAGGTGGTTTCTTCACCTGCTATTTCTACAAACAAGCAGGTAAAGTGCTCCAGAGACAGTGAATGAAGTTACCCTGAGCATCAAGGAGTAAGTTATTTGACATGCCCTCTGAAGCTGTCTCCATTAGTTGCAACTAGTCAAGGGTGCTCCTGACCTCAGTTGGCTAACTGAGGCTAACTAACAGTTAACTAACTAACTAGTTAACTAACAGTTGGCTAACTCTGACCTCAGTTGGCTAACTGAGGTTGGGTAAAATGAGGTCTAAAATCTATGGATTGAAATATCAGCACATTAAGAGGCTAGAGGAGGAGTGGAGGTAAAGCAGAAGAGGTGGAGGTAAAGCAAAAGAGGTGGAGATGGGCACTGAGTGGTTGGAGGAGATGGAGGGCCTAAGTGGAATTATGGGGTAGAAGCCAAAGGCAGGAAGATGATGGGACTGGGGAGTGAAGGAGGCAGGAAGCAAAGCTCCTTTCTTGGATAAAGAGGACAGCAATTCTTCACAATCATCCCCAGCTGTCCGAACCTCTGAAGTGTCAACCCTCATGCTGAGCTCTGTCAAGTTCTCTTGAACTTGGTAGAGTTCTCTTTAGAACATAGGAACTGAGAGCATAGGAAAAGTGAATTCCTGCCTATGTAAAAGTGGAGAACAGACATAAAGTTCACCAGATATCAACAGGATGCACAAAAAAACATGGAAAAGAAGACAGAGAGACACTACTAGCTGGAAATAGAGGGATGAGTAGTCCCATGGGAGAGATGGCTCAGACAGAAATGCGGCTGAATCACAGCGACCAGATTTTTGTGAGCAGATGTACTCTCAAGAACGCACCAGAACGCTAGAGGTGCCTCATACTGGCCAAATGCGATCAAGGATATCTGAGGTCTGGTGAGCAGATGTTAGGCAAGGAAATACTGGCCAAGCAACAAACAGAGACAAGGAAAATATACAGCATCCCCAGCAGGTTTTGGAACAAACTAGGAAAGGACCTTTTCATTGCAAACCACACAAACTACCTCATCGTTACAGACAACAGTTCAGACCAAGGGGAGGCAGATGAACTGTCAGAGGAAATGCAATAAAGCAAAGAGGCATTTCAGAAGGCACCTTGTTTGACTTGCAGTAACTTTGCATGATTTACCCAGGAAGAGAAATCCTGTCCCAGCATGTTGCCCTCTGACCGTGACCAAACAGCAAAGCTGAAACAGCAGTTTTTATTTGCTAAAACCATAATGAAAGACGGAAAGGCAATGCCTGGTGAGTCTTTCTCTAGGGGAGAAATACTCTCATTGAAGACCAGCATGATGCTCCGATTCAAGCACTGAAGTCCAAATACTTGCACAGCATGAAAGAGCCAAGAGGAGTGGAAAACAAGACAAGATGAGAAAGAAGACAGCCAAAGACCAGACCTTACCTTTCTCACAAGCTGGAGACCTTGTAGGATGCCTTTCTGCGGTCTTTTCCAGCACCAGACTGTTTTCTTGGAACAAACCATGAATGTGTAAGAGAGCTCCATGTACCGAGAAGTAAAAGGCGTATAAGGGAAAACAGTTCTTTGAATTCACAATTACGTTTGCCTGTTGCACATACGAGCTGCAGATGCAGATGTAAGAGATTACAGATCCACTGAGACTTGACTGGTGGGACAGAGAAGGAACACAGGCCATGAGTTAGCAGCAGATACAGAAATATATGCAAAATATCACATACCCCCAAGAAGAAATACATTGTGGAGAGTTTCCTATTGTAAAAACAAAGGTCAGCACCAGTTCATTGTACAGCATACCTGAGAGTTAGAAAATACTCAAGGTCTTTATATCAAGGAGCAACATCTTTGGTACAGCCCACCGATAGACCTTATGTCTGTCTTTTCTTACTCTGTGGGCCAGCTGTAAGTCCTACATTACCTATATATTCCATAGCTAAGCTATAGACAAAGATGAGACAGAGAAACCTGTCTGAACTCAGCATTTAGTCTTGGAATTCTGCAAAACCAATAAATATTTGGCTGATCTTCCTCCAAAAGGTGTTGTGAAATGGGGCATAAATGGTGCATAAATGGTGCGTAACAGATATATTATTATATATATATAAACAGATATATTTAAGGGGCATGGTGGAATGTGAAACATGGACAGAGATTTATTACTATTACAACTTGTATTTGCAATATTCCTCTTAGAGAAAAAAGAAAAGGAAAAGAAAAAACACATGGAAAAGAGGACTTTACCAAAGGTAGCATCTGCCCAAGGGAAGGTAACATGATAGCATGCTTATACTTAAAGCAGTTTTGGGAATGGAGGGACCCCTAATTGTGGGAAGCGGTCAATAGGGGAGGACTGCAATGGGAAAGGAAGGAATCAGGTTTGAGCCTTGAAACCCCTTGTTTATGCTTGAACTCTGTCATCTGGTATAGCAGATTTGCTGGAGGGTAAGTGAAGAAGGTTACGGCACAAAAGCAGAGGGAAAATGTAAGGGCTGGGAGTAATTTCTCGCTGGTGTTTTAAGATTGAGGAGATTGGACAGATTCCTTCCCTGAGTTTCCTTATGCCAAGTGCAGGTTTTTGGAGGTTGGTGTAGAGAAACAGGTCCAACTATCTGTCTGGCTTTTATTACTAGAAAACTGCATCTGTCTGCCTGACTGTCAATCACAGCCTTTATATCCAAACATTATTTCCTTATCTAGTCAGAGGACGGGGTGCACCACGAAAGGGATCATCTGCAAAGCACCAAAAGCTCTCATGGAATTGGAAAACAATCCTTTTCCCTTCCAACCTGTCAGACTGATGGACCAGGAAGGGTATCAAAACCATCAGGCCTGGCTTCGTGTGATAAAGAGTAAAGTAAAACACATTTGGGGCTCACCTGTCGAGGAGTTCAGATGCAAGTTTTCCTCCAAGACATCTCATTTCCACAAACACCCAACCCCTGTGTGGTGAGGAGGCCTGAAGAAACTCCTGCTGTTCCTCAGCATGAGGACTGCAAGGCTGGGATGGGTGCCATTAATAGAGATTGTGTCCAGTAAATCTTCCTCCATAGGACAGCGAATACTCTATGAGGAAAGTGAAGAGGCAAAGAGCTGAAAAACCTCAGAGTTAGGATTTTACACGTTCACTTGAGACACTTTGATTTTCACAAGGTGCAAAGTGGAAGTTTCGACCTCCGAAACTTGATGCACACTAAGCCAGCAGCGTTTCTGTTTCTCCAGTTTGCCCCTGTCTCGTTCAACTAAAGCCACATAATTCAGCAACTCTGAACCTCAAAGCAACCTTCTGAAAATGCCTTTCTGGCTTCAGACAGGCAGATATGCCCAAAGGCAGCCAGCACTGATGAAGCCCTGCTCATGCAGCAGATACAGCTGCAAAACCTGGTTTGACTTCAGTGGAACAAGGACCAAAACTGTTTCCCACCTGTTAGTCGCTCAATGATTTTGAGTAGAATGATGTCCCTTTAATTCCACCCCCTCAGCTGCTCTCGGTCTCTTTGTAGTTTGTTGTCTTGACCTGAGAGGTTTCCTGCTCTTATTTGAAGAAAACCCATAACTGCAGTGTGGAAAAAGGAAGGAGGGTGAGAACAGGACCCGTCCCACAGCCAACATGGTGCTGGTGTTGTGCATCTGCTGACATGACTCTCTTCACTTGAATGTTCATGTGGGGCTCTGCAGTCCCTGTCCCTTCATTTCCAAACAAGTCCTTGCTTGTACTACAGCTCTGGGTGCAAGCATTACCCGTAACCATATCAGGACCAAGGGCCAGGGTGAAGCTAGCAATAACACAGCTGAGTGATGACACCCTGTCTTCTGTGACTAAGGCTCCTTCCCCCATTTCAGATAATGATGGTGGGATTCTATTTATGAATAAGCAGATTTCCAGGGGATGAGAAGCAATGAAATATGCCCAAGTTCATCTTTCTGGGGATGCAGGAATTCACATTAAACGGGATCCATCCCATGACTGCTAGTCTAAATTAAGCAGCTTCTGGTTTAAGTGCCTAGAGATGTGCATGCTTGTCAGATGCTAATAGTTTTGAGTAAGTGACGACCCTTGTGTGACTTGGATAAGCCCTGTCCAAACCCTTATATGTTTCAGCGTCATTTAAGCCTTGATCTGACATCCAGTGATTGGAACAGTCTTCCTGGCAGACTAAATATTTGCAGATTCCCTTTCCCTGGTGGTGCAGCAAAGTGCTGGAGTCTCAGCACTGACATCCTTCTGGCACTGCATCCTGGGTACCATCCCCAGGGAAGGCAATATTGGATGTGGACATTATCTGGATCTGATTAGCATCAGATCTTCTGGCATCTGTCCCAGTCTTCCTCACCATCTATTTTATGTTCTCCCTCTTTCCATTATCCTTGTTTTCAAATAAAAGGAATATTTTTTACTAACATTGGTTTCAAGGGAGACTGAGCACATTGGGAGTCACTTAAAAGCTTCAAGGCAGTGCTGAGCTTGTTAAGTTTCTCAAGGCTGGTTCTTTTCCTAGAGGGAGGTTGCTGTGACTTAACTGTGGCAAAGACTCCAGGGGAACATCACTGCCAGCCACAGTTATGGGTTGAGGTGGTCAGCTCCATGGGAAGGTGCTACTGGAATGGCAGAGATGGAGTTAGACTCAAAAGAATTGTTTTATTCCCTTTAAAGATTTTGCTGTGCTCAGCTTCCTGGATGAAAGACAGAGTTATTCCATTCTTTTTTTCCACCCTTTCATCTGCACTTTACTGCATGGCTATGAGTTTCCCCCCACATAATAATGTAGGAAAGGCTGCACTGGGTAAGACTCTGTCCTACCTCGAAGAAGATGCAGGAGCACAGGAAAGAATGGTCAAGCCTGAATACAGCAAGACCTATTTTGATTCTTCCCTCATTTTGTTCCAGACGTTTATTTTCCATCCTCCCCTAGTTGCTGGCAGTTTTAACTGAGGCAGTAGACTCAACATCAAATGGAATGTCAGTGCTGGTCTCTGCCTTAGAAAGGCAATGGAGGATACACTTGGAGTACTGTGCACAGTTCTGGTGTCCTCAATGTAAGAAGGACATGGAGCTGATGGAGCAAGTCCAGAAGAGGCCACGAGGATGATCAGAGGCTGGAGCACCTCCCATATGGAGCCAGGCTGAGAACACTGGGGATGTTCAGGCTGGAGAAGAGAAGCCGCGTGGAGACCTCAGAGCAGCTTCCAATGTCTGAAGGGGACTACAAGGATGCTGGAGAGGGACTCTTCATCAGGGACTGCAGCGATAGCAGAAAGGCAATGGGCTCAAACTTAAATAGAGGAGATTGAGATGAGCTCTTAGGCACAAGTTCTTCCCTGTGAGGGTGCTGAGGTGCTAGCACAGGGTGTCCAGGGAAGCTGCGGCTGCCCCATTAGTGGCAGTGCTCAAGGCCAGGTTGGACACAGGGCCTTGGAGCTGCTCCAGTGGAAGGTGTCCCTGCCTGTGGCAGGGGTTGGAGCTCTATGAGCTTTAAGTTCCCTTCAAACCGAGACCATTCTATGATTCTATGATAACAAAGGAGCTTTCACATAGCAGTGAGTCAAGGCAATTGCTTTCTGCCCCTACCAGCCCAGACGCACAGCACAGATTATTCCTTACCTCTTCTCCACCACTGCAAAATTGCGTATGAATTATTTCACAGATTTCTGGGGGCAACATGCAAACACACAATAGCACTGACAATCCACGAAGCAATGTGAAATGGCTTCATCTCCATTTTCTCTATCAGCTTAAGAGGTCCACAGGTGGTTCCTGGCATTCCTCTATTCAGCGACATTGAGGTTGGCAGAAACCATTGAACCCCTCATTTGATCTCCCACATAGCACAGCACAGACGCTTTCACCTCAAAGCTGGACTGAGCCCAGTGACCTGGATTTGTTTAAAGTATCTTCTCCTAAAGGCACCCTAGCAATTGGCCAACCCTTTAACCATTCCTTGATAGCTCGCCTCAGGCTGTCAACCTCCCCCTTCAATTTACAAGGCTCACTTGCTCATAACCAATGTTTTTTTGGCTTCAGCTCCCTGCTGTTGGCTCTTGCTATTTTCTTCTCTGAGTAGAGCCCTTTATTATTCCCTTGTGTTAAGCTAATATGATTGTAGCTTTTGCTGGAAGCGTGGACGGTTTTCTCCTCCGAACTTACAGCAGCTCTTACTCCGTATCTATGCTCAATTAACAGAGCTCATGGTAACCAGCAACAGGGGCAGGCTTGAACCAGCACAGCCTAGGATTTGGCAGAAGAGTTCTCTTTTCCCAATGCTATTACCCAGCAATGAAATCACACTCAGGTTTCTTTCTCAAGAGGCAATAGCACAAATTCAGGATGCTTACTCAGGAACATAGTTCAACATGTGCCTAAGAAGGACTCTAAGGAAGGGTTGGAAGTGGATGATCTCGAGGTCCTTTGCAACCCAAAACCATTCTGTGATTCTATGATTTTACTGTAACAATAGATACTTAAACGAGTCTTTAAGTACTCTCTCTGAGGGCAGTAGGATTGGGGCAGTCTAAATCCTCATTGTATCAGAGAAATGCTAACAAGAAAGCATGGCAGTGGAAGAAGAAAACCCAGTGCCTCTCTGCAGTGAGATCCCACTTCCTCATCTCACTCTCAGCTTCAGTAATGTCCCAGAACCCCTCACAGTTAGTTGATGGTCAGACAACGGTGGGAGACATTTATGATGGGGTTTCTGAACACCAGGCACCCCTTTGTTTCCCCCATAGACTGCCTGACACCCCTGTACAGGGGAGGCTTCGCTCTGTCCTTTTCCCCTTCCTCCCTCTCAGCTGCACCTCCAGTGTGATCCAAAGCCTACTGAAGTGAAAAACCTTTTCCTGTCGACTTCAACAGGCTCCCAGCGTGTGCATTTGTGTCTCGCTTCCAATCACAGCCTCCCCAGTTCAGACACAGAGTGTCTGAAGGCTCCTGGCATCCCCATCCTGCGCTTTCCTGCTCAACCCTGAGCCCATGGCCAAGGACTTCATGCCTTGAGTACAGGCCATCTCCTAGCTGGATGTGTGGCTCCTTCCAAACTGCCAGCGTTAGCACCTTGTCCCTGAGCAGCTTCAGCCCTCACCAGTGCTCGGTGTTTCTATGATGCTCAGGGGTGCACGGACAAGGTTTCTGGGGGCCCGTCTACACCTCTGCACTGTCATGCACACATGTCATCCACACACAGACACACATACACATACGCATGGCCATGCGCATTGCCTGGCTTTGTTTCAACAAGCAGAGAGTAAAGAAGTGGGAACCTCTGCTCTAATCTGCAGGGACAGGATTCCTGAATTAGTAAGTCACCAACATCTAATTCACCTCCCTGTCCTCAGCACAAGCGTAACGATTCCCTCTTTGCCTCTAATAAAAGCAATAAAAAGGGAAAAAATTAAAATAGAAAATTCCTGAACAATGCTTTTATTTTCCTCTTTTTTTTCCTCCTCTCCTAACATCAATAAATGGGAGTATTCCATGATCCTGAAATTAAAACAATCCAGACAAACAATATGTCGAGCTCTGTCCTGCTTCCTGCTGCAGTTATTCCTAATGCTTGGCCTCAGATCAGAGGCAGCAGCAATCTCTATAAATACGACAGTGGAGCAGAGAGCTATTTCCAACAGGAACGCCTCCCGAATCATGTCAGGAATTTATGAGGTTGAGAACGGGCCAAGATTGAAATATGTTCTGGATCAAATGGCATTGCATAGGTGGCTCTGATCAGCTTGGCAGTGGTGGGATGAAGGAGGAATCCTCCAGATGGAGGAGTGGAGGGATATTTATTGATTCAAAAAAAAGAATAAATTAAAGCTGAGAATGACATGAAAAGGCATTGGTATTTTAAAACTCAGGCTCTGCCAGACAGAGCCAGCAAGGAAAAGGCTTTAAGAAGTCTAGACTCCTCTGCATCTTTTTCTCTGTGTGTGCATGTGCGTGTGTGATTCTTACTCCTAAAGCTCCCTGGACCGCTTTGTGCCTGGTACATAGGAAGAAGCAATCGCTATACCTCTACCTTTCCTCCTATAAATCTCATCTTCCTGGGAGTATGTTTGCAGATTTGCCCCCCTCCCACCACAATCTATTTGCAGAAGGTGTCACCTGGTGGGTTTTGTTCAATGCCTGCCTCTCATCAAATACAAAGTAAAACGCTGAGACCACGTCAGGTTACACAGAGTTCTTCTCAGAGCCAGATCAGCCTCCTACACCTTAATAAACATGATAGGGAAGGGAAGAGAGAGCCATGGGGACACGGGCTGGCATGCTGTCTCCCCTCACCAGCTCTGCAGCACTGCAAGTTGCTGAAGAAGCATCAGCATGAGAACAGGGTGCCCAAAGAAGATGCGGCTGCCCCATCCCTGGCCAGGTTGGACAGAGGGGCTTGGAGCAAGCTGCCCTAGTGGAAGGTGTCCCTGACGGTGGCAGGGGATTGGAATTGGAAGAGATTGATGGTCCTTTCCAACCCAAACCAGTCTGGGATTCTACTATTCTGTGGTGTTTGGAGTGATGATGTTTGTCTTCCCAAGTCACTGTTATACATGAGGTAGTGCTCCTGTCCTGGAGATGGTTAAACATCTGCCTGCGATGAGAAGTGGTGAATTAAGTCCTTGTTTTGCTTTTGCTTGCATGCACAGCCTTTTCTTTACTGATTAAACTGCCTTTACTTCAATCCATGAGTTTTCTCACTTTCACTCTTCCATTTCTCTTCCTCATCCCATTGGGGGAGAGAGTGAGCAAGTGGCTGTGTAGGGGCTAGTTGCTGGTTGGAGGTAAGACACAACACAGGCTGCTTTTGAAGGACCTGTGACACTCCCAAAGGTCCCAATTACCATCTTGCCCTGAAAACACTCCCAGATGTCAAACCTGAAGAACAAGATCGTACGTAGATCAAGGTAGCATCACGTGGTTGAATAAGCACTCGCTTAACACTCCCTATACACACATAGCGAGTAAGGGGGTCATGGAAAGCTCATGCCCTCTGTGAACTTTTGGATCAGTTTGCTAATTGTCATGACAAATTAGCATTCGGTGTGGTGCAACTACGCTGTCTCTGTAGTCAATGAAAGGAGATGGGCAACGCAAGAGGACAGTATATTCAGCTTGGTTCAGATATGGAAGATGACGTATTGAGGGAATGTGGACAACAATTTCTGGCTAGATGCCTAGAAGCAATGTGTGTCCTTGGCTTCTGATTCATATGCCAGCTCAGAGATGGGGTGTAAAGTCTACACTTCTCACTGTCTGTGCTGCTGATAATATACCTGATGAGGGGAGCTTGAAGGGAAAAAGAAAAGATCTATTTGAGTAAATGAAGATATCCTATGGAACCATAGGGAGATACTTATATATAGCTGTGAGCATGGCTTAGAGTTGGCATGTCCAACAGAAGCAGATAAACAGCAGAAAAGAGAATAAAAGTTGAAGAATCCCTTATCTCAGGGCCAAATTCAGCTTCAGTAGGAATTCCTGAGGATGAAATGTGTGCCTGATATATTCATAGAATCATAGAATCATAGAATCATAGAATCATAGAATGGCGTGGGTTGGAAAGGACCTTAAGATCATCCAGTTCCAACCCCCCTGCTATGGGCATGGACGCCTCACACTATACCATGTCACCCAAGGCTCTGTCCAGCCTGGCCTTGAGCACTGCCAGTACCCTATAGTCACCTGTGCCAGAAGCCAGAAGGGTATTGCAAAGGAAAGAGGGACTATTACTTGCTTTATTTAACACTTCTTCAAACATTGTTTCTGACTGCATCTGAGTAGGACACCATCTGTGTATATATGGTCTAATGTAGTCATTTTTCTATCATTACTTCTGTAAGGACAATTCTCTCCGCGCAGAGATGACTGTTTAAAGTGTTCCTCCCCGCTTGCAAAGGTTTAATTTAGTTCTGTTGTGGAGGCAGATGAAGCCATTCTAAGGGCAAGATGTTGCCCCAATTCACGCCTACGCAGCCTGCGGGGCTGTGCTGTATCCTTATGTCTTCCCTAGCTCCTCCACGCATAAGCTGCAAATATTCAGACTGCTCACCAGTGCATAACTTGAACTCTCTTCTGTGTGACCCCTGACTTTTGCCTCAAGCCTTATAACTTGTATATCATTACTGACTTCCTCCCCCATCATTGCAGGGCCTCCTTTGGACTTTTCCATCAGCTTCACTGGAGGTGGAGTTCCCATCTTTTTCCAATATTCTTCCAACCCAACGCTTTCATTCCTGGGGCCGGTCCATAACACATAATGCTCCTCTTCATGTTCCTGCCAGGTAGGTCTTTATTAGTTTTGGTCTCCGTGTTGGATTATTGTTTGGATCCTGAGCAGCCCTGGACAATAACAGGATTCTGTGCATTCGCTGGTGTTTCCATCATCATTTCCAGGCCTAAAATTTCCCCAATTAAAATGAAGTAATAAGAAAAGAAAAAGAAGAAACACAAACCATCAAGTGCTACCCTCTCCTTGCAATAACCATCTCATCAGTGAAATGATGCTCACCAAGTTTGGCTTCAGATGTTACAGTCCAAGCATGATAGCTTGTGTCACTTTTGACATTCCTCTATTGCTGTTTCCTTCAACGCTGGTCAATATCTGCATAATGAGGTTTCTCTGATGCTGGAATGCAGCCATATCTTTGGAAATAAGCCCTGGTTCTGTTGGGAATGCCCCTGGGAATAAAAGAAATCATTGAATTTCCTTAATTTGTGCAGGGATTTCCCTTTCAGTAGCTTGTTGGCCCTGGTAGAACAATGGCTGCAGGAGACATTGTGCCCTGTTAGTTTCTTCTTTCTCTTTGTGCTTCAGAAGGTCATTTAAGCTGCAGCTCTGCTATACTGGAGGAAAACCTGATAATCACTGTAAAGCACAATAGAAGATGCAGCTGGATTTCTGCAGGGGAAGCAGCTGTGGGATCTGTTTTGAATAGGTAGGATTTGGGGAAATTCCTAAAGGCTGAGAATACGTGTGGCATTTCTAAAGCGAAACATACCTGGCAGATAGAGAGCTAACATCGATGTTTATTATAGTAATAACACCCATGGCCTCTGAGAGCTGAGTACTGTACAGAAAGGAGACATTCAGGGGCTTGTAAGCTTGCTGGGATATGTTTTGGATGCGAGTTCGCGTACAGCCTGGTTTATAAGGGTGAAAACCACCTCCTCACTGGCTGGAGTCAATAAGTAGGCCTATACCCATCTTATAAATGCCATGGTTGCCCCCTGTGATCACTTTGTCAGCAGAGAGGTGGGTGCTGAAGGAGCTGCTTCTTCCTCCAGACTCACAACAAGAGAAACCTTTTCTCTTCCACGTTCTCTCTGAAGATGTGTCAAGCCTCTCTGCCTTTTGACTGAAGCATGCCACTTCCACCCTTGCAGAGGATCTGGTATCTCAGCTGGGAAACCTGTCCTGTTTGCCCTACCTGACCTGGGAGCTCCAGAGCAACTTCACGCATTGATGCCTGAAGATAAAATAATGGGGACAGCCATCTCCTTTGAGGTGGGCCGGATGCAAGGTTTGAGGAATCTCGTCCCAACACCTATAGAAATGGGGCAGCCGTGTCCTTGTACTCCCAGGGGTGAAGGAAAAGGCTGGCTGGGAGATGAGCTGTTGACTTTCACACCTCCAAAGGCTGGGTCTTGCAGGCCAACAGCAAGGTCATCGTGTCAAGAGATGTAAATTCCTCAGGTCAAAGCTAGGGTGGCTTTTTCAGTGGTGACCTTCCAGTCATTTGTTCATTAAGCAAACAGAGCCCAGAGCGTATCTATGATTTTATGCTAAGGTGTTGCCTGAGGCATCTACCTACCTACCTACCCACCCCTTCCTACAAAGTCAAGGCACTTATATTCCTGTAGATCACATCCAAGCTAGTTGAACAAATTTAGACCACAAGTGCTTTGGCACATGGTCCTTTTGCATATATAGCAACATAGGCATGCTCATGCTGCATGGGGACCTAGGGGTTTGCTCTAACATCTGCAGCAATGTCAAGATGCGCCTGGAATGTCAAACCCATGCATTCTGGATTAAAGACAAGCTGGGTTTGCTTTCTCAAAGAGCAGACTACATGTGCCACCCCTTTGTGGAGATGCAACCCATCATCTGTGAACAGCTGGATGCCGGGGTGCAAACACACAACCCAGTTGTGGCAGCCCATATGGCACTGCACATGCTGGCTGAGATGTAGCGACTATCCCAGTGCGTATTCTCCATGCAAGGCAAGCAGAAGTTGGACACTTCTGCACAGTAAGCGGAGTTAATGTGAATGACCTCACATTTGGCTGCCATGGCTTAGCTTGGATTTGATAACCCTATTAAACAACTCTTTTGTGCTGGGGGCTTCACCAGGCGTATTTATGGAGATTTGTTGGGGTTTGAGTGTTGCCACATGTCTTAGCAAAGATCTCTCTAAGCCATAAGTTTCATCACATGAAAGTGAGCTGGGAAGTCAGTCAGATGAATGTGCATCTCACAGACTATTTCCAACGTCTGCACTGGCAAAAGCCTTTCTTGCCTTCTAAGGGAACGTTTCCCCCAAAATCCACAATGATCTCCTCTGTAGTGCTAAAGCAAAGAGAGTTGGGCTCCCATCTTGAAGTCCAGTCCCACAGCCTGGTTTGTATCTCCACACACAGCTCGGGGTTGCCAGCAGACTGCCTGGTCCATAGCACATGGCATTTGGCCTTCAGCCTCCTCTGGGTCTTGTGTGATGCCCCATGGCCCTAGTTCATAGTAATTATTGGAGGAGGGATGGAAAGGGGGGGGTCAGTTCAAAGTGTCTGAAATATTATGTGGGCTGCACTGCAGCCTGCCAGAATAATGTTTTTACAGCAAGAAACTGAGGGTAGGTGTTACGAGCTCTGAGATGTGGCAAGAAGACTTGTGGGGGTGTTGGAAGGTGCAAAGCTTGCCGGGATAGTATTGAAGGACTGAGCAGGGCAAAGGGAGCCAAAAGCGGTTCAGTCTCATCAGCAACACCTACTCTACTAAACAAAGCTGGTTGGGGCTGATTCGCTGGCCCTGAGGCCAAGTGTCACAGCATGGCTCATGTCCAAACACCTCGGCTCTCCTCTGCTTGAGGGCAAGGCTTGGGAGTGAGCTAATGGCAAAGCAGCATGGACAACTGGTAGTCCAAGACCTGAGTTATGCCCTGAACTGCTCTTAGCAGTGAAGGTATCCCCTGAGATCCCAGGAATGATTTCAGGGGTATTTAAACCAGTTTCCCTATGACTTAGTAAGGACCTTCTTATGGGGAGTGCTAAGGACTTCAGATTGTAACTTATAACACAGTCTGAAATTAGATGGTTGCCCATGAAACACAACAGCAGCAGCACTGTCTACCTTCAAATACAAGGTCACTCCAGATGAGAAGACCACTATGGGTCTTTCACATAGATAGCACCATTACTAAACAAGGCATATAATTAAAAAGTATAATTTCATATGGAAGTAGCAGACTCAGTGCTTCCCAAACAGTGAGAAAACACTCACTGATCTACTACTACTAAAATGAAGTGGCCCCACTTTTTTGGAGGTGTCTATCTCTCATTATTGTCATAGCTGAATGATCCTCAAGCCGACTAGGAAAATAAAAACCTTATCTTGCAGATAAGGGGGGGAAAGGGGAATACAGATGAAATATCATAAGAAAATGTCACACCAAAAATGTCAGCCTTTCACATGAACCATGTCCACACTAGTAACAGGGGTCACTTTGTTAAAGAAACTCATGTTTCATACCATAAAACTCAACAGTCGAGTACATCATAACATACCAGCTCTATCTTCTCAGCATCTTCCTGCATATGTTATGCAAAAGTTGGCTAATACACCCCAAATGTCCCAGCTGGTTTATGACCAAATACACATTATCCTGGCTAGCAATCACTCAGAAAAAAAGGCTCGTTAGGCAGCTCTTTGCCATTAACTTCTTTTTGCTCAGACATTAAACAGCCTCGTCCACCTAGATCATAAAACGTCTTCCTAACCCTTGCAGACTGTTAAAGTGTGCCTGCAGACATTTACTGTCACATCTGGAAAAGCCCGTGCAATCGTAATGACTTCAATACAGATTTCATCACAAGACACGTGGAAATTAAACTGGATTCACCAAATCCCTTGCAAGCCGTTCCACGCTAAGCACGTAAGAGCTGACTCCCTCCGCTTTGGGGTCTGTGCAAGCTGGTGCCGTTCAGTTTGGTTTGCAGGTGAGTCTCCAGGACTAATGTTGGATCAAGCTGCCAGGATAGAGTTATGCAATTTTCCCTATTCCAGCAATCCTGTCCCTGCCTCTGGCTTTACACATTTTGAATTCCTGAATGCCCCTGGGACCTTCAGTGCATGATTCCTTCTCTGCTTCTTGCTAGCATGATGAAGTCGTATTTCCTCCTCTTGAAAAGAAACCATTGTAGAAAGCCCAGCTTGGCTATGACTTATTGAACAAGCGGTGTTGATCAAGGCACAGTCCCAGTGTCTGTTGCAGTGCTAGTAAGGGACTGGGTGCTTTCTACTTAATCTATGTCTACTTCCATCCTGCTGTTTTCTAGTTGTCTCTACTCTCTGGTGTGATGTAAAGGCTGCAGTGAACTGCCTATGGTCTGATATAACCAATATATATCATTATATGGCTTAATGGGTGCTCCAGAACCTCACTACTGCACATCTGATAGGTTGCACTGACACTAGATGTGGTTGGAGAAGAGCAGACCCAGAAGAACCCTTGGCAGTGGTTGCACTGCTCCATCTGATGGAGCTCAGATCGGTTGGAAGACATCCATGCACTTTGCAACGCTATCTTCAAATGATATGACATGGAAGCACCATATTTTCACTGTAAATGTCCCCTCCTGGAGCGGGAATCCTTTGCCTACAAAAAGGCTGTTTCCACACAGACAAGTGAGAACAACGTGAAATCCTGTAAAACATAGACACGTAAAAATGTTTCTTCCTAAAAAAAACCCTTCCAATTTTACAAATCCAGGTCTTGGAAATCTCGCTGAGAAAAAGCCTTTTCTCTTGGTGAACACAGACAGGTTTTTACTCCCCAGTTTGATTCCAAGCCAGGGAGGACAAAAGTCCTTTTCATGAAACTTTCAGAAACTGGGAGAGAAATACAAAGTTTACAAATTCCTTTCAGTGTTCCTCCTTATTTTACCGCCGTTACTGGAAACCCACTGGACCTGAAACCTTTCTGGCTTGAAAACCAATCAGGTGACATTTTAAAATACAGCCTTGAGAAGCAATCAGTGACCTCATTCCCTTCTTTTCCTCGACTGTTGCACTTTCTTTACTCCATGGTTCCCAACACTCTGCCTTCCAGCCCACCCTTAAACCTACTCACTACCTGCCTTTTCCTGCACACAAAGGACCCAGGCTTCCCACTGATCCCTACAACCAGGTCACAATTGACTACATATGCTTAAAACAACCCCACACAAAGCTGTGCTGGGAACTCCGCCTTGAGCCAGCCAACGCTCCTGATTCTCTTTGCAGATCCTTTCCCACGGATGCAAAGCCATGATGAAGAGGCTGTCAGTGCCCCTGTATATGCTCTTTTGCACCTTCTTTGCAGGCCAGTGGGGCTGCAGGCTGCAAGCTGGGCCAAGAAGAGGTCTGTATCTCTTAACCTTCCTTCTCCTGGCAGGGAGCTTGGCCAGCTCTTGGAGAAGAGGGCACGTTTCTCCAGCCTGCTCTAGAATAGGGTACAACATCTGCTTGCCAAGGAGGAAGAAAGCCACAGTGCAAGGATCCCATCTGTTTTCCATCTTGACATGAAGCCAAAAAAACAGTTGGCTTTTCATTTCTGTAGATGCTTGTGGAGCTCAGCTCCTCACCCTCCTGCCAGTGCACCAGGATGGAGGATGCTGGACACTGGTGAGGGTTGGTGGTACCATGAAGTTCTTGGGGCCTGATTACCCAGCTCCTGCCTAGTTTCTCCAGGCAAGGAAGCCTTTGCTTTCCCTGGGGACCTCACCTTGGGATACCTGAACGTGACTCTATAGTCTCAGGGAAAGTGCTAAAACCTTCATCTGAGGCACAGCTTTCTGTGGTCCAGGTGAACCCCATGCAATGATCCTCTCTGGAGCCTGTTACTGAACACCCAATGCCTAAAGTTAAGTGAGCTGAGGAGACAGAGAAACTACTCACTCTTGAAGCATTTTGGGATCAATCTCTGGTCCTCATTGTGTGCTCCTCTCTCTAAGCAGTATATAAAGCAGTCTTATGGAGGAGGACCAAGCATAATAGGGGTACAGAGTTTTTCTGCCAAATCTGAGCAATGCAGAAAAGAGCAGTTTGCTCCAGGTTAGCTGTTCTGTTCTCCTGTCCCATTGAGAGATATGGAAGAAAGGGGTTTTGTGGCGT
The DNA here is from genome assembly GCA_017639245.1 of Myiopsitta monachus. NCBI lineage: Eukaryota > Metazoa > Chordata > Aves > Psittaciformes > Psittacidae > Myiopsitta > Myiopsitta monachus. Next base: position 95,912,503 of record CM029919.1, on the reverse strand, counting down.
CTGTCACTTCCTCCCAGGGTGATACATGCTGCTTTTGCTCCAGAAGAACATTTGGCTAGGCAGTCCTTTCAACTACATCTCGTCTACATGCAGGCAAAGCACTGATTGTTGTTCCCAACCTGCTGCAGGGACCTGAGGCTTGCCAGCACCTGCATCCTCTTTGCCTGCCTGCAAAGGGCTATGGAGAAAAAGCAGTAGCTCAGGAGAACCAGTAAAGGATCCTCTACTTCTTTTTCAGTCTCCTTCCTCAGCTTCCCATTTATTAAGCAAGAAGGTAAATGACTAAATCAAAACCTGACCTGATACCACCAGTGAGAATGATGTGGTCCATACCTTGTGGATATCTTTCTCCTGGCCCTTCATCAACTTGCGGCCCATAGCACTGTTTAAGCTCTCTCCTTTAGGTATGACATCTCCTGGGAGGCACTGGGACAAGGAAAATAAGCTAGATGTAACCCAATCTGGCTACTGCCGATAGCAGCATATCCCACTTACATCTCTGTTACGCATCCTTGAGGATTATGAGGGTGATAGCTACATGAAAATGAGAGGATGTCCTGGAATGACATCCGGGAGGGATTAAAAGTTTAGAAAGATTAAGAGATTTAAAAGGAGGGATTATTCTTTCAGTACAGGATCCTTTTGTTGTAGAAGGAGGACAAGGGAACACCAAATGAAGGCTTTGGGAGCCAGGTTCATGACAAACAAAGGAGTTAGCTCTTCTTTGAACTGCAGGACTGCTGGGCTATGAAAAGGTGACGGTTCTTGCCCATGGCAGGGGGTTGGTATTAGATAATTTCGAGTCCATTTCCAACCCAAACCATTCTATGATTCTATGATAGCAGCTCAAGGGAAGAATGTACGATTTCAGGAAAGGGAAACAAAAGGGTTATGAAATGCTTTATGTCTCCAAGGCTGTGTCCGTATTAAAGAACCAGGTAGAGCTAGGGCAATGGCTCCAGCTCTGTTCCATGATTATCCAGGCTGCTTAAATCTTACCTTACACCCCACCATGTCTGAAGCCCACACCAGCTTGTGAGTCCAGACAACATCCAGACATGGTCATGCTAGCAAAGAGCAAGGATCGTGGGCAAAACTCAGCAGGGGTGAAGTCATCTCTTTGGGTGATAAAAGCCATCTGGTTCTCTTGTGCCACTTGCCACGGGCAGCTAGTCAACAGGCTCCAACCCGGTTCATTTACTGGTCAAGCACAGCCAAAGACGCAGGTATCTTGGGGCTGTACACAGGCACTTGAGTCCAAGAAAGAAGTGTGATTTCCAACACGTCTCTGTTTGGCAATGCAAGTTGGCGGGGCTGAGACGATCCCCTGTGAAGCACCTCAGGCTGCTCTGATGCTGTGATGCCAGCGGTCCTCTGGCCTTGCCTCATCTGCTAGCCAGGCTGTATCTCCACTAGACCTTTTCCTATTCCTCTAATCTAGGTGATTTAACAAACCAAGTAAGATGCAATCTGAGATGGGTACCAGAAGGAGCAGGAACACAACATCTCATTAGCACCTTGCACCTTCCATGAGCAAGAGGCCTTTTCTGGTCGAAACAATTTGTCTGATGGGGTTCCTGCAAGTGAGAATAATGTGGTCCATCTGGTAGCTCCAGAGCTGGGATTTAAGCCCAGCAGCTTGGACAAAGTCCAAACAGAAAGTTCAGCCATAGCTGGGACACCATATTTAAAGGATTATAAGTTTTCCATTCCCAAGCACACTCAAGAAATCCCGGTTATAATTGAGAACAAAGGGAAGCAGGAAAATTAATTGTTGCTTCATGGAGAAATGACTTTCTTTGACTTATTACGCCCATAGATCTAGCATGTTTCAAAGGATATTTAGCCGGAATAAACACAGGAGCTCAGCTCCAAGAGTTTGGGATTATTATAACTGAATCAATTTACTTAGCTCTACAAGGAGTACAGTTGGTTTGGTTTTTTCATTCCAAGTATCCCAAGTATAATTGATCATTTAATAGGCTGATGCTGAACTACCCTGGCAGAGTGATACCTTAAAAGAACTTCAAGGCTATTTTACATACAGATAAAGCATATCCCTAATGCCAGTTTCTTATCACTGCTTATAGGAGTCTAGAATGAACTAGCTCGATGACAGAGCTAGCATATCTATACAGACAGGACATTGTCCACCTTGGATGTTCTTGAAACCTCAACCCCTTACAAGTTCGCTGGAACTAGCCACTGAGAGCAGAAGTGGAGGACAGACATACAGCCATTCATGAAGACAGAAGAAGAATACTGCAAAAGGCTTAAATCCTTAGCAAATCAGTGTCCTAACTGCAGTCCCTGCAGCTTACCAGACCTTGCCACCTCTCCTACGGCTCTCAGCTCTGACAGACACCTCTAGACAAATTAGCTAGGAGATTTAGGATATTCCCACTCTCAAGTGTTCATTGCTGTCCTAACCCTCTGTCAGGCCTAGCTAACCCTGTGCAAGGAGCAGATGTTCACTACGTTCTCAGGTGCCCCTAATTAGAGGTCTGTATGCTGATTGCCGCTCTCTGAATTCACACAGGAACAGCTCCATCAGCCTTTCTGAGAAAATTAAATACATTTCAAACACCACCTCAAATACTGCTTCTTATTTTCCTTCCTGCTGCACTGTTCTTCCCATCCATCACCATGGTTGGTAGACATCTATTCCCACCTCCTTCCCTCCAGAGTATCCAACCTGTGGGCTGCATCCACCACAACTCCAAATGCCTCTGGAGGCCACTTAGATCCCTGTAAAGCACCGTGGGCTCCAGCAAGGCTTGCAAGCTGTCAATACCTCATATGGGATATTCAGCACCTCAGCTTCAAGTGACTTGCCCATGATGTAAGAGGCAGCTTAGACCATTATCACCCAGCTCCTGCTCTGCTCTGCAACGACAAGCCCATCTTTCCTCTTGTTTAATCATGCAGACAACGTGGGAATATAAAGGATATGGATAAAAGATGGCATAAAATACAACTGCATTTTTACAAAATGTTTTTGTAGCTAATATAATACACAGTCCAATGCACTTTACAAGGCAGGGCCTCTAAAACCTGCTACCAAACACCAGAATTCATATGTTCAGCTGGTGTAAATCACTGCTGCTGATTGACACCAGCTGAGAGCCAGGTCACAACTGCCTAATTATATAGCTTCTCTTTGAGCAAAAAGCTGTACTTTTAAAAGTTTAACTGTGAATTACTTTGTATAGCCCTTAAAAAGATAAAGGAAGTGAGAAAACAAGCATAAAACAGAAAGAGCAAGAGAGAGCAGAAGAAAGAAAAAGAAAGGGAAGCGAAAGAAAGAGAAAGAAAAGGAGAAAGAAATAAACAAATCTTTATTTATTTTGAGAGCTCAATTCCTTTCATTGGGAAAGAATGGGAAAGTTTGGGAAGCCCAGACTAAATCATTCACAATGATAACAGGGTGATACCGAGAGCAGTAAAACTAATTTATTGGCATGAGTTTATCTGATTTCAGGGAAAGTGAGTACTGCTGAGTGCAGCTCTGACTGCGCTTGTGTCTGACAAGACACAAGGTTGAGATGCAAAATTACATTAAGCAGATGTAGCCCATTAAGAAGCCGAGTCTGAAAATGTGCTTTATCCTGTCAAGGCAAATCCTAGTTGAAAACTTTGGGCCTTTAAAGAAAAACCATGCTGCAAGAAGATGTTCTATTTCGGGTTTTATTGCTTTAATCTTTTTTGTGTCAGGCCTAGTTACAGGGTGATGATAAATATAAACCCACCTCCGCTGGATTTCTAACATAACATAACTCCATTACCTACCTTCAGCTCACTGAAGAGTCCCTTCGCATGGAACACAGTAGACCCAGTCCTGGATTCAATTACAATCCAGAATTAGGTGAGGCCAGATCTCAGAGGCAAACCAGGTAAAACTCAAATCATATGCTCCTACCCAAAACCAGGCTAAAAGGTAGAGAGGGAACACAGGCAGCTCATCCTTCCTCGCACGCATACATAGAATCATAGAATCAAAGAATAGTTAGGATTGGAAAGGACCTTAAGATCATCCAATTCCAAACCCCCTGCCATGGCCAGGGACACCTCCCACTAAACCATGGCACCCAAGGCTCTCTCCAACCCAGCCTTGAACACCACCAGTGATGGAGCATTCACAACTTCCCTGGGCAACCCATTCCAGTGCCTCACCACCCTTACAGCAAAGAATTTCTTCCTTATATCCAATCCAAACTTCCCCTGCTTCAGTTTGAACCTGTTACCCCTTGTGCTATCACTGCAGTCCCAAATGAAGAGTCCCTCCCCAGCATCCCTATAGGCCCCCTTCAGACACTGGAAGGCTGCTCTGAGGTCTCCACGCAGCCTTCTCTTCTCCAGGCTAAATATACATATTATATACCCATACATCATACATAAGGTGCTAGGTTAGCTCAGATACAGGTGTCTCCATCATTGTCACCTGAAGTTGTATGAGATGATTCTCACCTCTTTGCATGAGAGCACCTGAAAAGATGTGGGATACAAAGCAGAAGGAAAACTTAGATGGGATTCAAGATCTGTGGAATTGCATTTGATTGTGCTAAAACAAAGTGCGAGTTTTATTTAATAACTTATTTCATGAATTCCTTAACCCAATTCCTTTATATCAATTTTATTTATAAGAATTCTTCTATCTGGGGGAGAAGCTGTTCCTTGTGAGGATGGTGAGACCCTGGAACAGGTTGTCCAGAGATATGGTAAATGGAACTAGAGGATCTTAAGGCCCTTTCCAGCCCTAACCATTCTATGATTCTATACACCCACATTAGTTGTAAAGCTGGGAAGGAACAATTGGTCTGGACCAAAAAGGACAAAATATACAGCGCTGTATTTATCACTGAGGCATCAATTCACCATCAATATATTTGTTACTGTTGAATTTCAGTGCCTAAAAAGCTCTTTGGAGCATCTTTTCCCTGAGTGCTTATTTGTTTGCTTTGGAGTATATCAGCTCATTCTCCATGATTCCTTTATTCTCCTGTATTCCATCCAGTGCACCATTGAGAGAAGAGTTCAAAAGTACTACCAGGATATCAGCGACAAGAAAGAAGGTCAATCTCATTAGACTGACCAACATCATTTTGAGCAGAAAAAGGATGATGTTGAAAGGATGATCAGTGTATTTCTATGCAGGAAGATCTCTCAGCTTATCTAGGTCTCCTAAAGGTAAGCCAGGGCACTTCGGCTATTAAACAGACTACACAGAGCAATGGAAAATACTTTGCAAGGAGAAGTCCTCTACCAGCAATTCACTGTTCATGTAAAAACCACTTACTGCATGGCATTCATATAGCTCTTTGAAGTTCCTTTGTTTATACTTCATTATCTGGAATGGTCCTGTTAATGGTTGGGAAAAGAAAGTTACTTCGTACCAGAGCAATTAACAATACGAGTCAAGTTCAGGGGCCTTGAGCCTGACATTTGATTTCAAGCACGGTGGATAATGCACTTGAATGGCTTTGTCTTCTTTAGTAACTCCACAAAAAGTAACCTATTCTGGTTTCCATGGAATTATGTGCAAATCCCAAGATGAAAATGTTCCCTCTAATGGAGAGCAGAGGAAAAGTTAAATCTAACCAGCTATATTTTCATGTTTACAATGCTTGATTTCATCCATTGTTTCATTGTTTTATTTGGAAGTGTCTTTAAGCAATTTATGTAAAATAATAGATGGCAGCTGCAATCATTTGGGGCATAGGAGTTATTTAGGATCATGCTCTGATGCTAATAGTGCAGCTATGCTCAACAACTAATTAGCTTGGTTTATAACAAGACCAAACATCAAAACAGAAGGACCTATATGACGAGCATCAGGTTAAGGATAAATCTCAGCCAACTTCTGACATCTGCTCTATCATGTCTACATGAGAAGGGTTACGCTGACTCCCAATGGACACAATTCATCTTATCCTGACCCCCTGTTTGGAGGCACGCCAGTATTCAAGTGCTCTAGAAATATCTTCATTGACAGCACAGGGAGCTGAGGACAGCACAGCCTGTGCAGTGTCAGAGCAGGGGAATCCCTCCTGCGGGAATTCGTTCAACAACTTGGGGCTTTGCACTAAGATCCTGTTAAACTCAGCATCCCTCTTGGTGATTTGGGGCTGTAAGGACCAGATCTGACCCGGCACAGAGAAGCTGTGGCTGCCCTATCCCTGGCAGTGCTCAAGGTCAGGTTGGACACAGGGGCTTGGAGCGATCTGTACTAGTGCAAGGTATCCCTGCCCATGGAAGGTGGCCCTGCCCATGGCAGGGGTTGGAACTGGATGAGCTTTAAGGTCTTTTCCAACCCAAACCAGTCTGGAATTCTATAGGTGGCAGTGACAATGATGAGGCAGGATTGGCCCAATGGCTTTGTAAAGCTCATTTTTGAGTGTCACCCAGTTTACTGGCCATCAGTGGACCTGAAAGAGCCCTTGGGATGAGTGCTGTGGAAGGAAAAAAACATCCCTGAGTCCTTGCATCATTGGATGCAGGGGTGCAATTTAATTGCTTAAGGTTAACGCTATTTGAAATGCCTTTGGGTGTCCCCTTGATGCTGCTCTTCCAGCCATGGTGGGCAGGGGACTCCTGTGGGACCAAAGTCACTCCAAAGCCCTGTGGAAAGCCTCAAATGGCACCAGATGTTTCACTACAGGCTGCTGAGAGGAGCCATATGTCCAGTGGAAGAAGAGTTATTACAGGGGTCAGGGTGAGCTGGGGAGTTGTTGCTGCCTTAAATCAGCCAATTCTTTGCAACTGCCAGCTTGACACTTTTATGTCACACCGAGGGTCGCTCATCAAGCGCGGATACACAGCGAGCTCCTAAGCATCACTTCCCACTTTTCCAAATGCAAAGATACTTCCAGCTCGCCCTCCCTGCAGCTTCCATGCTGCCTGCAGCAAGGAAGGAAGCACCTGCAGAGGTGAGCACCGAGGTGGTATTTTAATCCATGCAAACCAGATGAGGGAAGCAGCCCTGGGCAGAGCAGGAGTTGAGAAAAGGAAATGGTTTTCCTGCCTCAGCCTGGCCCTGGTCAACATGTGCAGCACTGGGTAAAATTAATTGCACATTGAGCAGGTAGAGGAGGGGGAAGCAGCTGCAGGTGGTTGGGTGTTCAGTGTCTGCGTGCAGCAGGGAAAGTTCTGGATCCTCCTTTCCATGATAAACCTCCTGGACCTGGAGGGCATCTGGCTTGAGATATGCAAACCGCTTGGTTTCCTTTGGTGATGCGGTTGCTGATATTAATGCCGTTTATAATGGCCCAAATTATAGCATCTTATCCTAAATTTCAAGCTCTTTTAGGATAGCCCTCAATAGAATCAGAGAATCCCAGACTGGTTTGGGCTGGAAGGGACCTTAAAGCTCATCCAGCTCCAACCCCTGCCCCAGGCAGGGACACCTTCCACTGGAGCAGCTCCAAGCCCCTGTGTCCAACCTGGCCTTGAGCACTGCCAGCGATGGGGCAGCCACAGCTTCTCTGGGCACCCTGGGCCAGTGCCTCAGCACCCTCCCAGGGAAGAGCTTCTGCCTAAGAGCTCATCTCAGTCTCCCCTCTGGCAGTTAAAGCCATTCCCCTGTCCTGTCCCTACAGCCCTTGGCCAAAGCCCCTCTCCAGCTTTCCTGCAGCCCCTTTAGGCACTGGAGCTGCTCTCAGATCTCCCCTTCAGGAGCCTTCTCTTCTCCAGGCTGCCCCAGCCCAGCTCTCTCAGCCTGGCTCCAGAGCAGAGCTGCTTCAGCCCCCGCAGCATCTCCGTGGCCTCCTGTGGACTAGCTCCAAGTTGTTTGAAATACAGGATGAGAAACAGTGGGGTCAGAAGGAAACCCCACAGAATGATGGACTCACTGAAAATCTCTCTTTTCTCTGAAATTCAGTATGAGCTTCAAGAAAACAGCCAATCCTCAACTATGTTGAAGTTGAGCTCTCACACATTCTTAGAGCTTCAAACGTGGGGGTGTAAGCACACAACGTTACCTGTTTCTATTCTATAGTCCCACCTTTGGTCCAGCCTAGTTTCATCATCCGTCACCACCCTGCAATGCTACGGACCTGATCCCAGACTGAGTGAATTTGGGGCCCAGCATTAGAAAATCCCAAAGAAATCCGGGTCTCCATTTAAACAAGCCCATGTTTGTCAGCAGTTACCACTTAGACAGATCTGAGATATCGATAACTGGCATTTATAGGATTCAATTCTCTGCGGTTTTCAGTGCTTTGGCCCTTATCCAGAAAAACACTTACACACATGCTCAGCCTTAGCATACAAGCCATCCCAGCTCCAGCAGTCTCTCTGCTGTACTGGTGGGTAGGCACCCAAAGTAACTCAACCCATGCCAACTGGGGCTCTCAAGCTCTTCCCTGATGGCAGCACAAGAGCCCCAGCGTTCTGGATCCGATGCCTTCAAAGCATGTTCCTTCACATTCCAGCTTGTCGGAGTTGTGCGCTTGCATTATATCCTCTCTGCCTTTCTGTTTTCTTAAGAGAAATCTCGAGGCCATGTGGTTCTGGTGAATACCTTGAAAAAATTCCATTTTAAAGAGCAAAAACCCTCTTCCACACGGCCCAGAAAGGCTCTTTAAAATAACTCATTTCATCTTTACAGTACGGACTAAACCCAGTCCGCTTCTTCTGAACAAGAAGCAAATAAAACCCATCCACAATGCATGCTATTGTTATTGGTTTTATTATTATAGTCGCTCTTACAATCAGAACACAAAGCTAATGCTGCTCCCCTGAACAGGGGTAACTTTTGCTCTAGATGAATAAACCATGGCTCTGCTGAGATATTTAATCAAACTCTGCCTGACTGATGAAACGGGTCCCGAGGGGAAAACACAACGCAACACAACACGTTGTACATGTTAAAGTCATTAATCTCAGGTGGATTTTAAGTTTCCTGTTCCTTCTCCCCCTCTCCCAGATCTTGTTTTCTGCTCTGTCTCCCCTGTGCCGAGGACAAAGTCGAATCTGTGGTTGCTCTGAGCGGCTTTTGGGTGCAAAGCCCCAAGAGATGGTGTTTGATGACCCTGCCTTATGCAGGGAAGGCAAATCCTTTGTGGTGGGGTGAGGGTGTTAAGGACGAGTCATCCCAGGGCTGAATTCTCCTCTTGCTCCCCATGTCCCCAAGTACCTCTAGATCTTCTTCCACATCTTCCTTGAGCAGGTAAGCAGCACAAGCCTGGCTCACTTGGGCGATGCTAAGGGCTGTCTACAGGGATCTGTTTTCTAGCAGGAAAAGGAATGGTCCTTCATGGACTCTTTCATCACTTTCCTGACAAAGGCACTGTTAATTATATAGAGGCTTGGAGCAAGCTGCTCTAGTGGAAGGTGTCCCTGCCGATGGCAGGGGATCAGAACTGGGTGAGCTTTAAGGTCCCTTCCAACCCAAATCAGTCTGTGATGACATAATTCTATTCTATTCTATTCTATTCTATTCTATTCTATTCTATTCTATTCTATTCTGATTTTTGTCTCCTTTCCTTAGCCTCCTTCCTCTGAGCAAGAGCTTTTGTAGTTGCTCATGAAACACTCATGGGCTGCTGCTTTAGTGTGATTAAGATACTTTCCATTTTGTGGACTAACACATCCAATGGGAGTTTTCTATGATGAATACCATTTGCCTACCTTAGGGAGAAACCTAAATGATATAAAACTGGAAGGGGGTGAGGATTGGAAGAGGAATTCCTCAAAACATGTAAATCCAGCTGGATGCACACAAGGTCTAATTCCTCAGATATTGAAATAGAATTAAGTCCAAACTGGTTTATTAAATCATGGCTGTTATTTCACGTGAGTAAATGCTACAAAGCCACCGATATAATACTTTTTAAGATAGCTCGTCTTCTTCCCTCAGGGCTAATACTGCCATAGTTGGAAATAATAGTATTTATGGGAACATATCAGCTGTGTTTTCCCAGCTAATGTAAATCAACAGAGCTGTGTAGCAGGACATGGACCTTGGCCAAATTATACCAGCTATTAGGATCTGATAGGGCAATGTTATAAGAGAGGGAACTGCAGCATCACCTGAGACATTCACAATTACAGCCATTTCATTCAGAAGCTGAAAGACCTCAGTGTTTCGGAGCAAAGCCTTGAAAACTGATTGCTGAGGGGCTGGGGGAGTAAAGGAGAGTGGTACATGAAGGTCTTGCCCTGCTGTTAGGGATATATTTTCCTTGCAAAACTGGGTTGTGACAAATGTTCTCCCAAATACCTTTCAGACCACACAGAAAATAACTTGGCAGCTACAGTCTGGAGTCCTGTTGCAGTGAGAATTGTAATTGAGAGCAAGGGCACGTCCCTTCTGGCCTCTCTGTGCTTTGCTGCTGATGCCAGGAGGCAAGTACCAGAGCCAGCTTGCAAGGAACAAGATGCACCATTAGACCTTCCAGAGTATGGTTCCGTGTTATCGACTCTTCGTTGTAGACTCCCTTTTTATGCCTAGTTCCTATTCAAAGGAAAAGAAAATAGAAAGCCCGTGTCTCCCTCTTATATAAAGCTATTTTCTGGGCAAACCAGAACATGCCAGAGCATCAGGAAGGAGATGACCCTAGTCTGCAGGATGAAACAGGGCTGTGTAACAAGGGAGACTGCAGTTTATCCTCAGGCCTTGCCCTGTGCGTTATTCCTGTCTTGGTAAAGCACATTGTCAATGCAGGGTGCAGCTGCTCCAAAGAAGAAAAGGGCTCTGAAACTTAGGATTTATGGGAAAAGGGGTGTAACAATGTCAGTTCACAGACCAACAGCCTAGGGCTGGGGACACACACTGTCAGCTCAAAGAAACAACATTCATATGAAGCCTATGATTAGTTATCTAGAGGAGTAGGCAGCTTTGAGCGTGGATGCCCCAAACTGCAAACCTCCAAACAGCACAACATTTCAGTTCAACACAGAATCATAGAATGGTTTGGGTTGGAAAGAACCTTAAGCTCATCCAGTTCCAACCCCCTGCCATGGGCAGGGGCACCTCACATTAGACCATGTTGCCCAAGGCTCTGTCCAACCTGGCCTTGAACACTGCCAGGGATGGGGCAGCCACAGCTTCTCTGGGCACCCTGGGCCAGTGCCTCAGCACCCTCACAGGGAAGAACTTCTGCCTTATCTCCAACCTGAACTTCCCCTGTTTCAGTTTGAACCCATCACCCCTTGTCCTATCACTACGGTCCCTGATGAAGAGTCCCTCCCCAGCATCCTTGTAGCCCCCTTCAGATACTGGGAGGCTGCTGTCTTCAGTAACAGAGTTATGGGCAGAGGCAGATACAAAGAGTGAGGTACCACCATGGCTCAAGGTCTGCTGAAGGATCATGTCGCACCGGATGGACCAGCAGATGCCTGGTAGGCTTCCACACATCTTCCCATGCTGTACAAAGTTTCTTCTGACATGAGAAAACCAGCTGAGGAGCACAGCTCTAACACAGGAGGAGTGAAACACAGCTGAAACCAACGTGCATATAGAGCATTTCTTCCACCTCACTGCTTTTTTCGCCAAGCAGAAAGACTCAGGCCATCAGCAAGGGAGCAAGAAAGGGAGTCATTACGGAATAGCACTGAAATGCTCAGATTTTTCTTCGCTCAGAACATCCCTGCCTTGCTGGCTCCATCAGCCACTGGAAATAAAAATTCCTTAAAAGAATGAAAGTGGACCGTTTCTTTACATCTCAAACGAAGCCAAGTCCTGGCTTTGGAGAGCAGTGGGATTTGTGCCACCAGCCTGTCTGCATGTCAGCCTAAAGACACCCACCGCTCATCACACCACACTGCAGAGACGTTTTAGTCCACCAGCTTTTATGGGGTGACAATAACACAAACCACTGACAAACTACCAAAGGCCTCTTTTCGCCTGCTCGTGGCTGGGGGAGGGAAGGAGGCGAGGAGACCAAACCCATTACAGCAAAGCAAAGTAGCTGAGGAGAGCAAAATATCTCTGATGTTGCTCTATAGCCAGCGATGTTTTTCTCCCCCATGTCTCAGGGCTGCTCAGACTGATGTCAGAGGCAGTTGCCTCCTAGAAAGCAGCTGGGTGAGGGGGAAAAAAGGGGATTTGGATGAAGACTGCAGTATTATGGACATATTTCCCCACAGAAAAGAGCCACTGTTTCCCCTCATTTCTGTAGGAGTGATTTTCCGGCTGTGTACAGCACTTTCTTAGGGAATGGGGTTCCCAAAGTGATCTGAAGAACCTCAAAGGCTCCACCGCCTTCTACTCCTATAGCAGACACCCTTCTCCAACATCTCCTTTCCTAACAGGGGGACAGAGCTGGCTGCCTATTGCAAGAGGAAAAGAGCAAGGAATGGAACCTAACCCAAGCTAAAACCTCCCCTGCACAGCAACTTCACACGCAGGAGCAAACCACCATGAGAGGTATTAGTCACGTTTGTTATCAAGCTCCTTTGGGAGCACTGAGATGTTTTACCGATGAGAATGATGGCTGCTACGAACCAAGAATGGTGACCCTTCCTTTCTCCAAGTGCTCTTTCCTTGTCTTGACTGGATCCTGGCTAATTCTGCTCCAAATGAAGAGGCTGGGGAGACAGGGAATAAAGGAACTTATCTATCCCACGCCAGCGAGTGCCTCGAGCCATGCTCATCTCCTGTCCTTGGGAGGAAAACCAGGGTTGCTTTCCAAGTAGGAGAGTGAAACATAATCATCTACCATTTTGCTGTTGCACCAGTAACTTCAGCATTTATTTCATACTAGCGTTAATGCTTGTTTATAACATATCGATATATTTATGTAGGAAGTAGAGTAGACAAAAGCAGGAGATATAAATATTTCTGTATGTTCTCATACAAAATATGTACAGCCACAGATAGTGGTTCTCTGCTGTCTCAGGGCAGGGCCGCGTGAAGGACTGACACGTTCCCATTCCTTCCTGCTGGGAATAGCTGCCGCCCTGCTCCCTGCAGCCAGGACCAGACTTGTTCCGCTCTCTGCAGTTTCTTGGGGCTGGATCAATAGTTTGTATAGGAAAAAATAAGGCGGCAGCGTATTTCCCTAAGGATTTGATAGCCCAATGTGGCAGAACATCGGTGACTAAGGGCATCGTACCCAAAGGGCAAGAGAGAAAGAGAGCAGGAGCTGGGTTTTTTCCACTTTCCCACTGGATTTTACCTTCACTTCGATGTTTTATCCTAATGTCCCCCCTACTATCTCATAGACCCAACAAAGTCCTATTCTGCCTCCGTGATCCCAGGGGATTTTTTGCATGGCTGAATTCAAAACCCCATCCAGCCTGGATAAACTAAGGATAGCTTTTCCTGCAGCAGTGAATTCCAAGTCTCAGACCTGCAAAAAAGAAAGGTTAAAATGAATTGTTCATTTCAGGGGATTGACCTGAAACCTTTCCACCTTTATCAGCCGGGGTGGATGCTTCCCTGCTGAAAGTCTTTGGCAACAGAGGCAGTTATTGCTGAGAAGTTGTAGCGTTACCCCTTTTGGGATAGTCCTAAAGCATATTGAGTACCTGTGCTGGAAGGTAGGTGTGAGCCTTAGTTGTTTTCAAACAAGAGTTTCTCTCTACTTTTGTTTCTCAAAATACTAAGGCACTCGATGGGTGAACATCATTGGCGACCATAGGGAATGTTCGGGAAGAAGATAACATCCTGAATGAGTTTTTGTCTTCTCAGAGAGCATTTTATTGGCGGGGGAAACATTTGTTTTGGGGTTTTAAGGGTCTTCTTTTTACTGGGGTGAATGCTTTTTGTGTTCTTTCTACCATCTTCCTTCGAGCCTGTGTCTTTACAAGATAAACGACGTCTAGTCGGGGAAATGATTTCTCTTCTCTGTAGAGTGCCGGGCTGCCACAGGCATCTCAGCTCCCGGGTGGAGACAGGAGGGATCTCACTTGCACACGTATCTCTCGACAGTCCTCTCGCACTTTTTACAGGTCACGTAGCAGCACCAGTGGTACTTGCAATGGCATCGCTCCACCACTTTGTCCATGTAGGGGTTGTAGCCTCTGCCGCAGCACATCAAGTCACAGCTGTCACTCCCGTTGGAGGTCTTGTTGCATTGCCTGCAAGAAAGAACACGCAGTAAGCAAGGGCAAATCATAGAATGGTTTGTGTTGAAGGGACTTTAAAGCTCCTCCAGTCCCAGCCCCCTGACATGGGCAGGGACACCTTCCACTAGAGCAGCTTGCTCCAAGCCCCTGTGCTCAACATGGCCTTAAATGCTGCCAGGGATGGACCTTTCACAACTTCCAGGGCCTCAGCACCCTCACAGTAAAAAATTTCTTCCTTATATTGAACCTAAATCTCCTTTGCTTGAGCTTGAACCCATCACCCCATGTCCTATCACTGCAGTCCCTGATGAAGAGTCCCTCCCCAGCATCCTTGTAGCCCCCCTCAGATACTGGAAGCTGCTCTGAGGTCTCCACGCAGCCTTCTCTTCTCCAGGCTGAACAGCCCCAGTGTTCTCAGCCTGTCTTCATACAGGAGGTGCTCCAGCCCCTGATCATTCTCGTGGCCTCCTCTGGACTTGCTCCAACAGCTCCATTCCCTTCTTATGCTAAGGACACCAGAACTGCACACAATGCTGCAAGTGGGGGTCTCATGAGAGCAGAGTAGAGGGGCAGAATCACCTCCCTCAACCTGCTGCTCACACTTCTTTCCCTGCAGGGCTTTCAAAAGCGCTGCCTCATGGCGGTGATGGGATCTGACAGCTCTGCAAGGCGCTGGGTGAAGGCAGCACGGTTGTATCTCAGCTGCAGCGAGCACATGGCAGGGGTGAGCACCCAGCCAAGCAGCCCTCGACACCTTCAAGGGAGGCAGGGAGAGCCCCAGGGCTCCACTCACATCACCAGCTCTGACACCCAAACTAACATTAAACTCCTGTTCTGCCTCTCAGCTCAGGCTCAGCAGCATTCAGGCTGCCTGTCAGGCAAGGCAGGACCCAACTCATGTTCAAGCAGACAAGCAAATCTATCATGATCAAATCAAAACCTCATAGTCCCTGAAATCTGCATCCTCAGAAAGGCTCCAAAGCTGTTAGAAAGAAGCTAGGAGGAGATGATACCTTAAAAACCAAACAGCAATGTTTGTCCAACACTACCTAACCCGCAAAAGATGGAGGAGAAACCCTGCAGCCACCGAGTATTTGCACAGGCTGCATGCCAATGATTCAGGACTGGGAAAGCTCCCAAAAGGGCTGTTACAGCCACTATCCAGCCCTGACACTATCAGGGAAATCACAACCGATACTGGCAGGGCTGGACTCTGCGCCTTCTCCCCCCGCAGTGTCTCCCAGCACGGTAGGGCAGCTGGGGAGCTGGCACTGCAACACCCCGAGTGCTGACCCAGGAGCAGGCGGCACAGCAGGAGCACAGCATAGGATGACAAGTCGCCAAATATCACACGGACTTCCACTGCTTGTTTTGCTTTCAGTTCCAGCCAGGCTTGTCGGGAGAAGTCGGCTGTTGTGTTGGGTTCCCTCGCTTTGTTCTCTTGCAAGTGGCTGGGTTGAGGGTTTCAGACGTGACTTATGGATTGGGGATTCTCTTTCACTGATCCATTGGTCACGGATCCACAGCCATTCCCAGAACTGATCCATTGATCGTGGATCCACAGGCACTCTCACAAAACAGCTATCTCTTTCTCCTAAAACAGGCCAGGTTGGGTCATTTGGACCCAGCTTGGCGTATTTTGACCCAGCCTTATTCAGCTGGGTCATTTGGATCACACTTGACATGAAAGCCCATGTCAATCCCTCCAACCCATTTTGCATGTAATGAAGCATGTCCTAGAGATGCTGTTTCTCTATGGGCTTTAGAAATAGCCCATGGTGGAAGTGCTCTTGTTTGGTCATGGGCTTGGCTGGACAATAGCACTGTAGGGTAACAGGTCTCACTATGAATCCAACACATCAGGCTGTGAAATTTATGGAGTCTTGAAACTACTGTGAGAAAGGTGGGATGGAGAATGGAGGAATTGCTGACATAGAATCGCAGAATGGTTTGGGTTGGAAAGGACCTTAAAGCTCACCCAGTTCCAATCCCTTGCCATGGGCAGGGACATCTTCCACTGGAGCAGCTTGCTCCAAGCCCCATTCAACCTGGCCTTGAACACTTCTAAGGATGGAGAAGTGTTGTTCTGCATGGCTACTTGACCAGAAACACTCTAAGGCTGGTTCTGGGGCAAAGAAAGGAGAGAGGAGCATGGGCTGAGCACTCCACTAAGAGATGAAAACAAATCCATGAGGTTTATAGGAATTCCTCATGAGGTAATGCTTTAGGAGAAGTTATGGGATTAATGAGGTGTTGAGATTCTGTTCTTGTTCTTCCTTTCTTTTCTTCTGACTCAGGCGGGCCTCCTGTTTGTTATTCCTGACTCGCATTCCTCTCCAGGTTCAGTGTTTAAAGGCCCTCTCCTTTTTGCTCCCCCTCTTTTAGGAGCTGTGTAAATATTTACAAACCTTTGAAAGCCTCTACCGAAGCCGAGGTCTGCAGCCACATCGAACATGTTTGCCTAACGCTGAACCAAAGGCGTTGTTTCTGCCCCTGTGAGCCAGGGCCCCTCCGCCAGGAAACCTCCAAATGACTCCTCATAAATGTATTAGTAAATGCATTAAATATTCGGAGCAAAGGTTCAAATATAGGCGTGTTGACATTAGGAGAGGGGAGGGTATTTGACAACCTTACTCAGCTTTACCGGTGGATGGAAAGGTGGTTGCCCAGCTGTTCACCTAGGGAGGATGGAGAGTCTGCAGAGGTGTGGTGATGGATGTGCAGTGCATCCGTGCCACCTTCTGCTGACAGCTCATTAGAATGGCCAAGAAAAGGGATATGGGTCCACTCTGGCTCCAGTTCATCACTGAGGACATTCATTCCTCAAAGGTACAAAGCACCCAACAGTCAAACTTGCCCTATTCAAAGAGCAAAACTCTTCTACCTGCTCTGTTGAGACCTGGGAATCTCCCTTTCCTTGCACCCACTCCTGTAGTTTGTAGAAAATGAGTGGATCTACTATGAGATATTTCTTTCCATAGATGTCCCCATCCTACCCAGCCTGAAATAAAAAGGAAAAAAAACCCAAATCTTATTTAAAATCCACAGTCTCCCCTCAGTTCTGGATAAAAGAACAGGGGCTTTCTGGACAGGATGGGTTGAATAGCCAAAACAAAGCTTTTGACCCCATCCTGAAGCTAAATGGGCTTTTAGAAGACTTTCCCTACAATGCCACTAACCAAAGATTGTGTTTTCTGTTTTAAAGTATAGGCCTGGATGAATTACCTTTATTTTTTCTTTAAACAAGCTGAAACGGAGTTACTTTCTCAGCTGTATCTATCCATACAAAAAAAGCAAGTGAGAGAAGACAAAGGAGCCCAAAGACCAGAGTTTACCCACGGAAGCTGCCCTCGAGCATCTGCTTTCAGAGCCCGTGGCTGCGATCTCACCAAGCTCCCCGCTGATGGGTTAAGTTCAACCTCATTTGTTTTGGGCTTGGTCCAGCACGATTCCAGCAACTCAGAGAAATGCCCTCCTCCTGAGCCTCGGAGAGAAAACACGAAGGCAGGCGATTGCATCTTAACACAACACCGTAACCTCTAGAAAGCACTTGGAAGACCGGTGAAAAACGATGCTTCAGGCATAATCCCAGCCAAGGTCCTGGCTCAGGAACAGGCTTTCACATTGTCACTCTGCGTTTTCCTTCCTTATGAAAGAAGGGAGGAGGTCAGCCCTGCTGACTGGACAAATCCTACTCAATACGCCTGTCCAAAATCAACCCCTTCCAGCCCTCATTTGGAGAAACATCATAGAACATCATCATCCGGGTGGCTCCTCAGCAGAGGTGGTGAAGGACATCACAGCACTTCTAAGAGTCTTTCTCCAGATGGAGAAGCCAATCCACCTCATAGTTACCTCCCGGTGGATTTTCATTTTAAAAGCTATGGAGAGATCATAGAATCCCAGACTGTTTTGGGTTGGAAGGGACCTTAAAGCTCATCCAGTTCCAATCTCCTACCACAGGCAGGGACACCTTCCACTAGAGCAGCTTGCTCCAAGCCCCATCCAACCTGGCCAGAAATACTGCCAGGGATGGGGCAGCCACGCATAGTTTTGCTGTGGATGCCAGTTCATTTCTGTCCCACCAACAGATATAAGAATAGATTGTTTGGTTGCCCATCTGGCACCTGAGAGCCACACTGAGCCCAAGTCTGTAGTGTTTCACCCAAAGTAATGGGCCAGGTGTCCACTGGGACCTCATCCCACCAGTCCTATTGCTAAGTGGAAGCTGCTTATATATATATATATATATATGCATATGCATATATAAAACTCATTCTGGGTCACAACAACTGCCTGCCTGGCCCAATACAGCTCCCAGTGGCTGTGGGAGATGTTTTACAGGGAGGAAAATACAAATCCAGCCACTTCCTGTAGTCCTTTTCCTCATAC
Source organism: Myiopsitta monachus (assembly GCA_017639245.1). Lineage (NCBI taxonomy): Eukaryota > Metazoa > Chordata > Aves > Psittaciformes > Psittacidae > Myiopsitta > Myiopsitta monachus. The sequence continues at coordinate 95,894,101 of CM029919.1, read as the reverse complement.
ATCACCAGCACCTGGGCTGTTACATTAAGGATGATAGAAGGTATATTCCTGCCTAGACATCTCAGTATCCCCTTGTGGACATCTTAGCCATGGGCTTGTTTCAGTCCCTTTCTGACCTCAGGGAAACCACCTGCCTCCATGAACTCCAGCAGCCACAAGTCCCAAAGGACAGTACTGCTGTGTAAAGAAGGAATTCACTTTCTCTCTTTTAAATCAAATTCCTATTCATTCCTTTGGTGCCCTTTGCTCTGGTAATGCCGAGTCTTACACCAGTATAGTAGAAGAAGAAAGAGAAAAATAACTCAAATTCCCCTGGAGACGTGCAGTACAATGGACATTGCTAAAAATACATCAAAGTGCAGCTTCACAGACGATTTTGAGGGCAGAATCTTAACTGCTTTTAAATCGCTTTCTCATCCACAAGGAATGACTAGAGACTGACGCTGAACAACTGTACCAAAGAGAGTTATCGATAGCGCATGTCGGTGAGGAGATGTCGGGGGAGATCCTGGAACCAGCCTGTATTTTCATTAATGAGGAGTAGAGAGTGAGCTTAAAAACTTGTGGATAAGGCTGGGGCAAAAGGAGCTGAGAGCATTCTGTGAGCGTGGATTAAAATGCAAAGTAAGCAGCACAGTTTGGGCAAGACACAGATAAACGTGGGAGTGTTCCCAGGAGAACCAGAGGAGCAGTTGGAAAGGGGAAAAGGACAAAGGAACTGATTCAGAGAAGTCTGTAAGATGCATCTTTCATCTATTGCAAAAAGGAGAGAGAATAAATGTTCTTTACATGCTGAGGAAAGAAGAGATGAGCTTGATTTCAGATTATGATTAGTTTGAATTCAGATTAAGAAAAGCATAACTCTGAGGATAATAAAACCCTAAACCAGGCTGTTTAGGGGAACTTTAAAACCAGTGTACACAAATAGCTTCAGTAGCTAGATAATCTCTGCTTCGGTCTTGCTCCTAAATAAGAGCAGGCTTTGGGGAAAGTCATTCCTAACCATGATATTCCTTAACTCTAACACTGGTTTGATGCAGAGGGATTAAATACATTGAGGAGAGCTGGCTGCACTATTTTATTCCCCTAATTCACTGCCCACTGTAATTCTACTGTGTGAAATTACTCTTTCCACTGCTAAATTTATGATTCACAAATCTGTTCAGGAAACTTTATCGTCAAATCCAGGTCTCTCCAAGTGGGAAGGATTCAGACTTCCCTAGGGATTAACTAGAAACGCCCCCAAAAACACAGCTGGCCCAAATACTGAAATGGGCACTGGCTATGAGCACATTGCCTTGGGAAAGCAGAAATAGCACTGCAGGTGAGAGGAACAGAAAGCTGCCTATATCTGACTTCCCTCCAGTTTAAATTCCTAGGACACTCACAGAAGAGTTGTCATTTGTTATTCATCATTTGTTGGATCCCACGAAAAATAGGTGCCACACATGGAAGCAGCTCCTGAAATTACTAAATCATCACACACATTATGAGCTAGTCAAAGGCAAAGTTCATCGCATCACTTCTTGTGCCCGTACTGAGGGACAGAAACTGAAAGAGGCTGTAACAAAAACCAAACACCAAATGCTGTTGTCTACCCATAACTACCACTCTGTCACTTAAATATGAGTGCTTCTGCTGAGAAATTCCCTTACCCATGCAATGCAAAGCATATCTTTGAGGTGGCAGTGAACAAGTGGTAGCAAGGGCTGCCATTGAACACTGGAAACCACTGTTCTCTGCAGCATTTGACCAGCCCCACTGTGGGGACCACCAAGATGCCAAAGAGGCAACAAACATCCGCTAACTTTGCAGTCATCATCAAGCATCAGTTGCATGCTCATGTCTGTTCCTATACAAGAAAATGTAGCAGCCTAAGACAGCTTGGGAAGCACTTAAGACTAATAATGCTGCAGAAAAGAATGAATACATAAGCAAGGAGCAACCACCAAAGAACAGCCACGTCCGTTGCCGGAGTGAATCACCTAAGGAGTGCTGCTTAACCAACCCAGATGAGCTGCAGCACATTGTTGCAGCCCAATTTCTGCAATGTAAGAGAGCTCCTTCTCGTCTTCAGCAGGGAGGAAATGGCATTCACTTGGCTCCAAGACTGCTCTGGGAAAGATCAGTAATAAGCAGCTCGGTTATCTCTGCAAGGCTTTTGCATACACGGCAGAATTTCCCTTGCCTTGGATCCCTTCAGGGACCTTAAACAGCCTTTGAGACGTGATACATTGCATCCAACTGATGAAGAAGGTTAATACTTTGGCTTCTTTTCTCACACAAGAGATCTGAAGTTTATAATCTGCTATTATTTAGGGCAATAAATTATTATTCATCATTTACTCAAAGCCAGGCAGGAGAAACTGAATTACCTTGCTAAAAGATGAGCTCTATGGAGCTTTTATCCAAGAACGCTCTGAAATGGGAACATCTACATGTTTTCCCAGTGGCTAATTTGCTGTATGGAAATCTGTACAATCCACTTGCTGCTCTGCAGGTCAGCTCCTTCAGGTTTTAATCCAGACCATTCTTTCTTTGGTCATGAAACAGCGGTTGGTGGCACGCACGCACATGGAGTTTGGCTGGACTCAATGAGGGCTGTGGTTGCAACAAACCTGTTTGCAGGAGCCTTGAACACCGGTTGCAAAACTCAGCTCCTTAATCAGATTTTGAGCACTTCAGAGAGGCCTCAGACCTCAGGTTTGGGTCCAGCTCCCTGACTTTGGAATCTGGATGCACCCCAAGCGCTTGGAGGAACGCGGGTTTCCAAACCACCTCTAATTCCAACTGACTAAAAAAGGGAAAGGTATCTCAGCAAACATTTCAGGCTTGCTCCAAAGAAGACTTTGAAATCCTTTCAGCAAAGAGCTCTGAAAGGCTTTTGAGCAAACAAGTGAACCTTTTCCGAGTGGATTTTCACGTGATGCCGTTACAAGATAACTCAGTTCCCTTTTCTGCCTGACGAACACGCGAGGCCGTGTCCCTGCCCATGGCAGGGGAGTTGGAACTGGAACGATCTTAAGGTCCTTTCCAACCCTGACTAGTCTATGATTCTATGATTCTATTACAGAGATGGAAGCCACCAATTAGATTATCCCTTCCACCCACCTGCCCAGTGCAAGATTGTTCCCTACAGTATACACTGAAACACAATATGTCCGAGGCGTTGCAACTGAGCCATCAATCACTGTCTTCCTTCCAGCGTGCTTTGAGCAAGCACCAGACCTGGGGAAAAGGGTGGAGGGAAGGGATTTTTTTCTCTATATGATGCAAAATCTCCATTTTTGAGGACAAGAAACGAGGAAAGCTGGAGAGGGGCTTTAGACAAAGGCCTGTAGGGACAGGCCAAGGGGAATGGCTTTAATCTGCCAGAGGGGAGATTGAGATGAGCTCTTAGGCAGAAGCTCTTCCCTGGGAGGGTGCTGAGGCGCTGTCAGGGGGTGCCCAGAGAAGCTGTGGCTGCCGCATCGCCTGGCAGTGTTCAAGGCCAGGTTGGACACAGGGGCTTGGAGCTGCTCCTAGTGGAAGGTGTCCCTGCCCGTGGCAGGGGTCTGAAACTGGATGAGCTTTAAGGTCCCTTCCAACCCAAACAGTTACATGATGAGCCAGGTTATAAATGGCATCTTCTCCCCTCTGCATCGCTCCAACTTCTGTTGAAGGCAGAAAGAGGAGCTGGAAAGGTGCTGGAGATGCCCAAACCAAAGTCTCTTGGACCGTGGCGATCAGGATGTGCACTGTAACACCCTGTGAGCTGATCCCTGCACCCACGCTCATGGCCAGAAAAAGGCCCAAGAAGGAATAAGCGGGTGGCAGAAGAACAGAGAAAAGGAACTGAGGGACCACTACTAAAAAACCCTTTTTGATTGCGTTTGCCATAAAAGACCTTAACAATTAGCCTAGTAAGAAGCAGCAGGATCTCCCCCCAGAAGAAATTAGAGTGCACAAGGGCAAAGTGTTAAAACGCCTCTGGGATTTCACTTAGAACATAAGAACCTGCTTAGGTTATTTCCATGCAAGTATTTTACTTAGCAGAGTAAGCAGGAACATCATTATCCCCTGCCCTCTCTAACAGCATCCCTTTTGTGTTCCTTCTTCCTCATCCCTGTCATTAGGCGCTATCTGCAGCCCCACGGCTGGCTGGAACGGAGCCACTGCGTTTAAAATACATTTAGATATCATCTTCATGAGAGAATAATTGTGAAGGGAAAAAGGCATCCATGGGAGGAGAAGGTTAGGGAATCATAGAATGGCTCGGGTTGGAAGGGCCCTTAAAGCTCATCTAGTTCCAAGCTCCCTGCAGTGAGCAGGGATACCTTCCCCTAGACCATATTGCTCCCAACCACATCCAGCCAGATCCCCTCCTTCTCTCTGCTCCCCTCAGACAGCACGGACAGATCCGCAAACACATTGTGTGCATTTTACACTTATTTCCTCTGCTGTTTCAATGCAGAAAGGGGGATGCTATGGCTTGTGTTACTCATGCCAACTCGGAGACGCCAGTCACCTTCTCAAGAGCCTGCAGATGGACTGTGATGCAAATGAGAGTAACTACACATGACCTTAAAACTTGGCCTGAGAGATGCCTGCAGCTCAGCACGGGACTATCTCACCCTCCTCCCCTCCCACAGCCATCATCATCTTGAACATCAGGAGCATTTCTTGACAGGTTCCTTTCGAAAGCCATCCCCTCCTGCCTTAATACCTTGGGCCTCTAAATCCTCCCTCAATCTCACTTCCTTTGGACCCTCTCCTGGCAGGCTCACAATCACTGCTGTCGCCCAGCGTAGGATAAACGGATGCCTGCAATACACATTTTCCTATCCTCAGAAGGGAAAAGAAAACAACACATCAGTCAAGAACTTGACATAGTTTTCATCCTTAGCTGGGATAAAAAGGCAAAAATCTGCAGCGAAATGAAATTAGATGAAGAAGAAGCCATGCCTGTCTCTTGAAAGGATTTCAGCTCCTGGAAATGTTTAGCTTGGCAAATCTGGAATGGATTCGGTTTGGTTTTGACACAGTCTGTTGATTTCACACAATTCCTACAAAATTAATTTCCAAATGACCTCCCCGGTTCTTTTCATTGCAAAGCACACAACAAAGAGGCCTTTTTCAAGACACAAATTTGTCAAAATCCATACAAATCTACAAAAACACAGCTTCCACTCAAATTACGTTTTCCCTCAGAAACCCTGGGTTGAGCACACATATTTTCCCTACAGTCCTCAGTGACTCATAAACATCTTCACTTGCTAATCACTGCTCCACCACTGGGCTGGCAATGAGCATCAGCCTGGTGTTCCCACCACAAAGCTGCCAGACAAGCGCTGTTGTAGAGCAGTCAAGCCATTGGTTTGGAAGGACACAAAGCTAAAACCAGCCCAGAACATCAGACAACTAAGAGGGAACACTTGTCTCACTCAACTGCCTTCATCTCCTGATCAGTTCCAGCAGTTAAATGGTGTTATATTGTCTACAGAGTTGCAGTTCCAGATTGAAAGGCCATTGCCAAAACGATAGCTTATAAAGTCCCCCTACTAAATACTTTGTATGAATCAAAGGTACCCAAAGAGTACCTTTTCTGCACTTGGGTCATCTACTTCATTTTCAGTACAGCAAAACCTTCCTTCCACTGAACCAAAGCAGTCCAACTACCACTATATCCAACAAGAGTTAGAATGAAAACACCCCACAGAAGGGCAGGCACATGCTCCTTGCAACTGGGCAGTCCAAGTCTCCACCATAAAGTAACACTAAGGGTAAAGATGAATTCTGAGAACTACGTAAAGAAAGCCTAGCCAGCAGATAGCAACTAATGAGACATCTTGAAAACTGCAGTTATTTGGCTGTTGCAGGGTCTGCTGTCCACCTATTGATGCTCGGACTGCTGAAACATGGAAATGGTTTGTCTTGGATGGAATTAAACAGAACATGGAAGAGATAAGCATGTCTGCTGCCTGTGAAAGGGGACAGGACCATACCCAGCGGAGGCTGGGTAGGATGACCTTGAATCACTAATATTAATGACATGAAGATATAACTCCGCAGAGACATAAGAAACACAAACACACCTGGATTTTTAAATGCAGTGAAAAAAAAAGACCCCTAAACATAACCTTTGTAGCTATCAGGGCTTTTTTAATGCTGCCTAAGAGCGCTGGCTATAATGGCGTCAACACTTGCCTACTTAGAGGAGCCTCACAATAGAGTAACAACTCATCACATCAGCAGGGACCGCAGGAAATGACTTGGAGAGTATCAACACAGCATAAAGCATCTGCTTGATCTTTATAAGCTGCCGGGGAGGTGTGGGAGATTTCAAAAGGTACCTTGTGCTGGCCTGTATAATGCAAGGGGTTGCAGGCCTTTTTTTGACCACAGCCATCACTTAAGCACCTATAGGCCATACCATGTGTTAGAGTTACCCTTGACCCACACGCATATGGATATTTGCCTCTCATCCATACATGTTCCCCTCTTCCCCTTCCCTCTTTGGGGCTCGAAGCACAGTCAGCACCCACCTGCAGAAACCCTCACCTGTCCTGGGTCCCGTGTGACCCCACTTTTTCATTCTTCATGCAGAAATCGGGCGAGCTCTGCAGGTAAATCAGCTCTGTCTCTTTAACTGGCCTGATATCAATATCCTTTGGCACGAGGTATTTGCGTGTGCCCATGGGCCGGTGAACGACCTTGGTGGCTGATAAATACTTGTTTTTGAGGTCCAATGCAATGTCTCGCAGCTCTTGAAGGCCTTTCCAACAGGTCTTGATAGAGCATGACCCAGAAACTCCATGGCACTTACATTTCATTTCAAGAGAGGCTTTCAAGACCTGCAAAAAGGAATGCAGGAGTTAGGAATTGCCCTTCTCTTACCTCCAAACATCTCACAAGCTTGCTAAAGGAAGCACTTTCTTAGTAGAGTGTGCTATAGAAAAGGAATCGCTGCTCTGATTTCTGCACAGTCACTCTAGAGTAGCTCCTGTGCGAAGGGAATGAGATACCAAACAACTCCTTGGGGACCACTTAGAATCATAGGACCATAGAATAGTTAGGGTTAGCCCAATACTGCTTTCACCAAGGTGCTTTTGCAGCCAGCAGATAGAAAAGCATTTCGAATTTTGATCAGATATCTACAAAAGGGCTGCGTTTCCCCCCCTCCAAATTCCTAAGGAGCTGGAAATCAAAGCAATTAAATAGACCATTTACGTCCGTTTCTGCCCCCAGCAGCTCTTTGGGCAAAAGATGTCAAGGCTCTGATGAATTCAGGGCATTCTCACCCTGCCTTTCTCCTGGCTACAGGGCCAGAAGAGCCTTTTACTTTGGTTCTGCACTTCTTTGATTTCAGTGGGACACTGCTAAGAAGGGCTGAACCCAGCAGCCATGGCAATGCTGTGTCCCAAATGAGGACTTCCCCATTGAAATTAAAACAAAAGCTGAAGACATCATGAAAAATAAATGAGATAGAGTGGGAATGGCAGAGTAAAGCACCCAGAGGAGGCAGGTTTGGCATGGTTGTGCTCTGCAAAGGTGAGTTCAGCCTGCAGCTACACAGGAAGCTGCCAATGAGCTAAACATGCTCCAAGGTTTACCTTCTCCAGTGCTCTGGAAAGGTCTAAGCTGTGTGGTAGGACCAGCCTTGGGAACCACACTGCATCCCCAGAGATGGGTGCAGGGCTCAGCTTTACAGACCCCTACCCATTTCTCCACTGTGTGGAGGGCTGAGATAGGGATTTACACCCCAGTGCACACGAAGCACTGCACATGGTAAGCATTATCCCTCCGCTGGGTGCAAGCTGTTACAAGCGGCTTCTGCCAGATACGGGAATAATCACTAGCAAAGCAGTTTGGAAAGGAAGACTCATCCCTCCTGGCTGCAGGGGATGGCTGGGAGGGAGGCAGCTGCTGCTGGATGCATCTGGCAGAATGATAATCCTCCACGCTTACACAGCACTTTGCCTGTGCAACGCCCTTGGCAAAGCACGACGGGACCCATCCCCACCACACCTCCTGGGGTATAAGCAAGCCAGAGCCATCCTTGGCTGTGGAGAGAGTGGCAATGAAACATCCCACTCATGGTTATACATTATAGGGCTGATAATAGCATTCAGGACCTCCTGAGTCCCAGTGTGGGTTATAGCACCACAGTCTTCAGCAGGCCAAAGGAGTTCAGAGCAATGTGGGAGAAGCCTGCTCCTTTGCTAGCTGATAGAGACACTGAACCTCACAGAGCGACCGACCACTACGGATGATTGTACAATTACAATAACTCTCGTGGATTTGTTACCTGTCTCCCTACTTCACTGTTGTGCAGATGCATCAGTTTATTGGCTTGTGATCCTGATTTTTTCATCTTCATGGGAGCATCTGAAAATTTGGACCCCATGATAAGACCATAGTTGAGGTTGTCTGCACATCCTCCCCATCGATACCCAGGTCCAGGTGTCTCACCTGGGATGGGACCACAGGAACAGCCAGGGAGGTCCCCGGTGGTGCAGGCCCTGGCAATGGTGTGGCTGATGGCAGCAGCAGAAAGGGCATACACAAATGCTGACTCCCTTGTGCCTGGAAGAGACAAGAACAAGCTCAGTCTCCTGGGACAGCTTTAAGTCCCTTGAAAAGAGACTCACACAGTCCGTGCCCCACAAAGCTACGAACACACTAAGTCACTGCAGCTGAGACCTCCCATGGCATCACTCGGCTGAAGCATCACCTAAGTGAGCTCTTCAACATCAGGCAACATCCCAACAGGACAAGGAGGCACATATAACTTGTCCGTCGTGGTGTGATCTGCCTTTTGGAGCACCTCTATGGACTTTTCTGTCTCTTTTTACCACTGTGACGGATGCTGCTTGCCATCAGGTCATGTAGCTAGCGTGAAGCTAGCATGGGAGGCCACAAAGCTGCAGCATGAGCATGCAAGGATGCTCTGACCCATGAGACCTGACTGTGCAGTCTGCTGCTTGACAAGCCTGCATGCTCTGAGCAGCAGCTCCGTGGCTTGTGAGCAAGGACACCATGACTCCTAATGAGATGAGCAGACCAGGTTGGTGGCATGCTTTGTGGAAGAATTTGGACTGGAGAACACCTGGGCATGATGGGCCCCATAACAATGAGGATGGTCTCAGAGAACAGGACAACTAGGCTATATAGTTCCTCAACATCCCCTTGGTAGCAAGACCTTTCCCAACCCCAGCACACATACACACACTCACTGACTGACTCTACTCACTCATGTCCCTGGCTGACAGCAGTGCTGTTTACCTCTCTCTAAGTCCAGCAGGTAGTTTGGAGCCAGCTCAATGGAAGAGCAGTTCCACCTCATGTCTGAGAAGGTTTTACGGCAGGTCTTTATCACTTCCCGTGCTGCCTGAATGATGGTCTGCATTAGCTCCAGGTTGCTGCGGCACAGTTGTACCTGGGAAACCACCAAGCCTTCGAGCTGCTTGCAGTGCTGGGTTTGATTCAGGGCCAAAGCTGAAGGAGTCTTGGACAGAGCTCTGAGGAGACAAAGACATGCAAAAAGGCATTAAAACCTGCAAAAAATCCCAGTTAATCTTCAGGTCAATGTGAGTTTCTCCACCACCTCCAGTCTAGTGAGCTACAAATGAAGTTCATCTGACTTCATTTTAGCTACCTGTAAATAGGTGTTTAGTTTAAGCTGGTGAGAAAGGTGACTATGAGGAGTGATTTATCTCATCTAAAGTAGGTGTTTAAGGTAGGTGGGAAGAAACACCCTCTAGAAGTGCACATTTCTCTCCATCACCTCGGAGAGCCCGGACAAGGCTCCTGGGGCACATGCCAAGTTGATTGAACGTGTAAATCCTTATGGGAAGGGTTTTTGCTGAAGAATGAAGAGGACAGACCCCCCAACAGAGTGAAAAATGACCCATCATTCCCACGATAACAGAAAGCTGGATCTTCCAAGACTGTGGCGTTCAGAGGGGGGAGGGAAAGTGAAGTTGGTGTTATCAGTGTTTTGCATTCAGCATCTGTCTCACTCACTCTCTAAGGATTATGCTAAATGTCATGTAATTAATTATGGACAAAATCCCCTGCAAGGCCCAGGGAAAAGCCACCACGTTTGCAAAACAGATGCTTTCCCTTAGAATTAACGCCAAGGGCCTTCACCAAATCCATCACTGTTGCATGTAGATAAGTCTGTTTCTGTAGGCTCCAAAAATGTAGTGCAGAAGCACAATGAGAGTATGTGCAGAGAAAGCACATACTGAGAAGGGATCCACTAGCACCAGGGAAGAAACCAACAGCACCCCAAAGATCTCACTGGTTCTTCTAGTGTATAATTGCCAACATTTCCAAGTAAAAATTAAACAGCAAATGCTGCCATGCACAGAATCATAGAATCTACAGAATGGTTTGGTTGGAAAGGACCTTAAGCTCATCCAGTTCCAACCCCCTGCCACGAGCAGGGACGCCTCACCTAGACCATGTCACCTGTCCCAACCTGGCTTTGAACACTGCCAGGGATGGAGCATTTACCACTCATGCTCTTCTTCCCCAAGCACCCACAGCGAGCAGCAGAAGCCTGGTGTGTAACTCTCTTTGTATCTTTATGACCTGCTTAGGGTAGTCATAAATGTTATTCATTCCCATAAAACAACTTTCTAGCTGGCTGCATCAGTAACTGGCATCTGATCCTGGCAACACAAGTGCCTTAACACATATTTCCTTCTCTCCTTGTTAAATGCGCTGCCTTTCAGTTTCATCCTAAGCCATCTTGGTTAGTTTGGCTTATTAGCAGACACATTTCTGGGTGCATTTCACTTAATTACTGTAACATCCACATCCTTCAGAAGTTAAATGAGATGGAAACGGAGCTAAAATTGAGCCCTAACCAAGATCGTGGGTATTAGCTCTGATCTCCGGTTTTCAGGAAAACACATCTATGCTCCACCAGCTCCCTCAAGCTTGGCTTGAACCAGCTGATGTGTACGTTGGAGCTCTCTCTGGGCCTGCACATAACTGCTAACCCCAACCACTATTCCAGCTGGGAAAAGCTATGATCCTTGCTAGGGCTGACTAGGCCTGCACTGACAAATTCCCAGGCGGCTGGAGTTTGGCTTTGCTGGCACTAGATGATCAGGTACCAACTTGGAAGGGAAACCACCACTCTGCTAGCTATGCAAATATATACATCATACATGTATTTAAAGAGGTCCATTAAATGTACAGTGAGCAGAAGTTTTGACCACTGAGTTTCAAGGGGAAGGGAAAGTGGAGTATTTAGTTGCCCTGTAGTTCATCTTAGTGCCTTGCAGACTGTTGCCCATGCAATGCTCCCTGTCTGAAGAGGGGCACCTTCAGAAGGCAACTCATCCTGTCTTAGATGTGAGCCAGTGCTGGACCTGAGCTCATGGAGGTGAAACCTACTGATGACATTCCGGATGCTCAGGTATCTCAGCTATATCATGTCCTTGAAGGTAGAGCCATGAGTCTTTGGGCAATGTGAATATCACCTAGCTGCAAAACTCTACGGATTGGACCTCATGGTAGTCCTTCAAGGTCCTTCTTCAGCCCATGGAAAGAAAAAGCCAAATCTAGGGAGCAATTAGCTTGACGTGCTTTGAAGATCTACACTAGGATAACATCATTCCCTAGAAGGGCTCATTTCTGCACTATAAAGGGAACCCTGGCATCGAGCTCAGATGCAGACGTCTGGACTGTATAAGCTGGATGAGATGTGTCCAACCCCTGGCACTTGGCACCAGCAACCTGTGAAAACTTCTCCCAGAAAGCCTATCAGCAACCCTCAGGAATGGGCTGAAACACAAATCAGGCAAGAGGCCAAAGCAGCTCGTCACCAAGAGAGTTAAAATGACAAATACTCCAGCACAGTGTGTCCCAGCAGCAAAATAAGAGAGCTTCACATTCTGAGTTTCAGGCACATAAGGAATGCTCTGAGAGACGCTGCACTATGGGGCACCTGCTCAGTTTTCTAATCAGAGGTACCAAGTGATGCTTTAGAGGCCTTGAGATGTTTCCCCTAGGTCCTGCACCACATTTTCTAGTCATGTATAGCTGTCTTCAGCATCTTGAAAGGCCTACATTGAGGCATCTGCATCTCACTATTACAGACAAGTTGGGAACAGCAGAAATAACCACTGGCAGGATGGAATGAGAGCTGAATTCAGACTGAAACTCAGCCCCATTGTGATAAAAGGGGATGTGATACAACAAGGTCATGTTATTACAGATGGCCTGATCACCATTACAGAAGCAGATACATAATGCAACAAGAAAGAAATTTGCTGCATAGAAGAGGGGAAAATATCTACCAGACAGTAAAGAGAGGAAGGACCATGGCCCCATTGAGGAGAACTCACTAAATGGCAGCAGTGGCTTTTTCCCATTGAATGAAGTGAGCTCCAGGGATCCCACCAAGAATAAAGATCCAAGAAGCAGAAAGGTGTTTTCCGAACGTCTCCCAGGCCTGACCTTTATCCCTTTGCTTGTGAGAACCTGTAATTGGAAACATCTCCAAGAGAAGGGAGGAAAAAGTAAAGGGTAATGGAGATGGAAAAGAAAACTCACAGTTACTGCGGTCGCTTGCCGAGACTGAAAAGTGCAGTCAATAAATCACAGATCAGGAATGCGAGAGGCCTATTAGGTCATCTAGCCCATGCCCTGACAGCACAGGTTTGCTCCGTCTCTGTCCTGCACTCAGAAATGTCTTCTCCACCCATTGCTGGTCCAAACCCTCCCAATGGAAAGGCACCAACCCTCCCTGCTCCCACATTCTGGCAGCACCAGGGAGGGATGCCCACTGCCCGCAAAGGATATTGATGGGGAACAAAGTCTATTTGTGGGGCAGTGAAAAGGAAATCGTCTTCCCCTGGAACAGGCTTGTCCATGGTGGGATTTGGTGGCTTCTCTCCTATCTCTATCCAGTCTCCATTGACCACTAGCAACGCGAGAGGAACTAGAGCCGATGGGGCACAGTCAGCTTCAATAAAGTAGCCCTCAAGGGTATAGTTTGCAAGATAGCCTTTAGTCCTCCGTCTGGTGGCAAAAGCCTGATAAACACCTTCATCTGGACTCACACTTTTACCTGCCACCACCCTATAAATGCTGGTTTTCAGTGTTTCCTCCTCCTAATACCATGCTCTCCTCCTGTCTCTCCTGCCCCATCTTTCATTCTCCAGAAAGCTGAGGACAACTGAGGGATGGTTGGGTTTTTTTATACACGCATATTTGACCCATCCCTTTAAATAAACAGGCCCCAAGCCAAACATCTCCTGCTTTATATATAGCAGAGCAGAGCTTTCAACTGAAGTTATGGGTACTGACAGCAAACCATAAACGTAATTGCAGAGGAAACATGATGCATGGATGGATCATGACTTTCATTTACTCTTTAATTATCTCAGGCAGTTAATAAATTCATTCCAAGACATGAATGCTCTGCAGTGTTAAGTCCTTTGAGAGGTATTGGCCCATTCCTGCAGCTCTGGGCTCTGTGAGGAGACTGTTCATAGGAGCAGCATCCTGGGATAAGTACCATCAGATCTGAGCAGGTATCAGTAAAAGACATACATTATTTGGTTTACAAGGACCCCTGTGAGCAGGAACTGCTCCTGGTCGAGCCAAAGGGAGGAAAAGCTCCTTGAATTGAGCAGTGAAGCATTGATGCTCTTTAAAACACACTTATAGGGTGGAAGGACCTTCTTTCTGATGTGGGCTCTCTCTAGGGCATCTCCCTTTCCTCTCTTACGTGATGTGACTCAAGAAAAGCCTCACAGAAGGACTGTTAGCAAAACAATGAACTTCTGCTCCAAATAGTCCATTTTGTTTTCTGCAATGGCACTCGTTTATGCCTATTCTTAAACAGCTTGATCTTGCAGAGATTTGGGTGGGAAAAGAAAGATTTAAGCACAGTGAAGTGTGCGGTAAACTTTAATAAAGAGAGGCAGAGACTGAGTTTGTGGGTTTTTTACATTCGAACTCATTGATGGTTTTTAATCTGCAGAAACCTCATTTCCCCAGGTTTTCAATTAGAAAAGCCTTGCAGAAGTGCTACAATAACCTTGGCCTGGCAGTCAGAGGAAGCCCATGCTCCTGCTACCCTGCCCTGCATCAGTTTTGGTCTGGGGACCAGCAAGCACTGGAAAAGCCACCACATCCCACTGGTTCTGCAATGAGTTTTTAAGCAGAACGGCAAGATTTATATAGAAAAAGAGGGGGGGGGGAGGAACCAACCCAGAAGTCAAAGCTTAAAATAAGAGCTGCTTTCAGACCCGGTGCCAAATCCAGCGCTGGCAGCAGCGGGCACAGCGCTGTTGACTTCCACCCAAGCTCGACTGAAGTGGATGCCAGCGGCGCATTGGCTCCCCGAGCGCTGAGGAAGGCCATGGAGCTTTGTCAAGTTTTCCTGAGCGAAGAGCAAACTTCAAAGCCGTCGTGTCCCCCCCTTTCCCTCGCTGCCTGTCCTGCAGTCCTTTCACGGCAGCTCATCTAGCAGCCCCTTTGCCAGGCAGACGGGCTCCTCGCAGGCGCCCGTGCCCCCATGTCCCAGCTCCCCCCTTCCCTGGTTAAAGGAGAGAAGCAGACGGTGCCGGGAAGCACAAATCCTTTCCATTCCGTCCTCCCCCTTGCTTTCTGCTGGCTGCAGAGCGGTGCCGCTCAAGGCTGGGGAACTGGGGGACATCCTGGGTTCACCAAAGCGCTCCTGAAATGCAGTGGTTTAACCATGTTCAGCAAAGCTGGGCTGGCTCCAGAGGGCATGGGGCATGTCCAGGCCACCACAACAGGGGCTTGTCTCAACGTGGCCAAGCTCCATGCTGTGGGTTGATTCTGAAAGCCACACAACCACCACTGCATTGAAGGTGGATGACACTCAGTACAGAGGGACAGTCCAACCTGTGTCCTGAACAGAGGAGATGCCAACCCTTAAGGAAACAGAAGTGTCTCAAAAACTACTCAGTGCCTGAACATCCCAACATCTGCAGACCTGTGGAGTGCACATCTGGCTGCAGCTCCCTCTAGTGCTCATCTATTTCTCAGCTCTACCCAAAAACGTTGCTTCAGCAATTTGCTTGGCCAAACCCAAGCCCCCCTAGGAAAGCTAAAGGGTATGCAAAAGGAGGTGGGTAGTGTGATAAGAGTCCCTACAGGCATTGGCACTAAGATATCTCCCACTGAAACCAGCGGCTGCCTCACCTCCCTGTGCAAAACAAGCCTTGAGGACCACAAAATGATGCAACAAAATCCCCCTCTAGGATGGGAAAGTGGTTGCAGAATGCAGCGTGCAAAAATAAGAATCAAGGTCTTATACGCATTGAATTGGAAGGCTGCCTCTCCATGACAGCCCTGATCCTGCAAAGATCTGTCCGTACTCCATTTGTTCCCTGGATTTCAGATGGAAGAGGCCAAAATGCAATTTCTCCAGCAGCAAGAGCAGGTTTATGAGCTGCTCACCATCCATGCACCACAGTGGATGCTCAGCAGTGCATCTGTGGCAGGGAAGGGCACGGTGGTGATTTACAACCATGGGGATCTGGACCATTGAACTCATAAAACTAAGCCAACTAAGACAAAACAAATAACTCCCTTTTAGCTTCTCCCTGCTTCTACTAATTTATGGGGGGTAATTGTGTTACAGGGAAGCACTAAACAGCTGAAGAGGGTGTTTTTCTTCTCCCTGCAATTACATCACACGCTGCATCAAAATTGAATTTCCTATCACCTCTCATATCAGTCGCTCCCTCTTCCCCAGGCTGGCAAAACCCACCCCCTTATCTTCCCCTTTCCCTCCCAAACCCTCTTTGAAGCTCGCTCTGGCACTGTGCCTACAACAACATCGCAGCGGGCAGACCGCTGAGACAAGCCTAAGACTGAAAACATCTCATAGCACTTTCATCCCTCTTCAGTCCCTTTCCCCCCCTCCTTCTCCATCCGCGAGCATGGGAAGGGGCAGGGTTTGACTGTGCAGCACCCAGCATGTGAGTCCAGGGCTGTGATTGCGGCTCTGAGGTATTACTTGGTATTCAGTAGTACTGATCTCTGTTCTGTAAGAGTTTACCCATGGGGTTTCCAAGGATGGTACCCTAGGCCCAGCGGTGGTAGGGAAAAGTGATGGGGAGGAGGGGAAGATCGGCCCATATTTCCATAGAAAACCAAGGGTGGAGGAGTGAGGAAAAACAGCAAATGA
This sequence comes from Myiopsitta monachus, assembly GCA_017639245.1. Lineage (NCBI taxonomy): Eukaryota > Metazoa > Chordata > Aves > Psittaciformes > Psittacidae > Myiopsitta > Myiopsitta monachus. The sequence goes on along the minus strand of CM029919.1, from coordinate 95,877,933 downwards.
AAACAAAAATCCCCTATATAATTCTGTGAGATCCCAACTGGCAGCATCCCAGTGGTGAAGTGCCCCGGGACAGGGAGTGCAGGTCCCTGCCAGGCTTTAAACAGGTGTGAGAGGAGCACATCTGGATGCAGTTCGTGCTTCAAATGCCACTTTAATCCTGGCTTTCATCTTCCCCACTCTCTCTGCAATAGGGGGGGATTGTCTGCTGGGAAGGGGAGGAGCGCAACTGCAGTGTCTTTCCTCCAGCTGCTTCTCCCCCCATCCCCAAAAGCAACTCTTGCACTTAACCACTTACCAGCCAAAAAGCTGCTTTTGCCAACAAAGTAATGGGGACCTTGCGCTGCTTTCCAGCCTGTTTTTCATGTCTGTGGCTTGTCACAATGCTATCAGTTTCCCTTTAAAGCTCATCTCACCTCTGCCCTTTGGGGAAACCCAGGCTCTCTGCTCAGGATTTAGCACCCTGCTTATGTGGGACCCTAATGGCAAGTATTTGAGAGAGCCCCCCCCTCACTTATGGGTCTGTATGTAAGTGCTCTGAGGAATCAGGGTGCCACAAACCAGCTTGATTTCTGTGCTGCATAGAAATAAAGGTTCTGAGTGAGTCCAGGCTCTGCCAGCTCATGGGCATGGTGATAAATGCCCTGTAGAGAGGAGATGCCCACCCTCTGCAAGGTGCTGGACCTATATATCTCATACTTTATATATATATATATGAGCAGAGCTGAGAGCCTGAATACTTAGGGAAGCTGACAGAGAGAAATAGCTGGGCTGTGTAATTTAGCCATGGTCACTGCTGCAAGGTGTAAAGCTAAGACAGGTGAACAGCAAATCAGATCCTGACTCTCCTCTACTTCCAAGGTGGTCCTTAGAGTATGGAGACAGCAAGTGAAAGATGCCCTAAAGTAGATTGACTATTCCTCCTCCCAACCATGACCATTTAAACACTCTACAAAGGGATTCATCCTGCTTCTCTTTACACATATAATTGTGATCTCAAGCAGCTCCCTGCATCTCTTGACAGCTGTGCTGGATGTCTCTCTTTGAAGAGGATGAATTGCCACCTGGAAGGTCATCTCTCCCCTGACTGCATGCAGGGCATTGAAAACACTGGCTCCAACAAGGCATTTTAATCTGCAGACATCCAGGTTTAAGAGAGCCTTTATAAAAGGTGACTCCAGGAAAGCCTCAAATGACAATGACTGGAAAAGGGAAATGGGAATTAGAGGTAGCACAGGGCCAGTGTCATAAGGAGAACAAATCAAGGACCTCTCATCCCAGTTTCTCCACCTAACCCAAAGACCCTCACCTCGACATGCTGTACCCTACACAACAGCCTCTTCCTGTCATTGCATTTAACTGGGCTTTTTCTTCTACAGAAGATGCTCATTTGGGGCTAGCCCACGTCTCCTTATTTGCTGTATGCACAGCTTCAGACCCGAGTAGAAAAGACAGATCACTCATCGAGGACACGAAACCAGATGGGTGCTGGAGGGGCTTGTTTGTTTATTTTGCAGCAAGCAACTAATTGATTGCTTGCTTAAGCAAAGAAACGAGATAGCGATGTTTTCACTTTGTTTGCAGTGACATTACCTCCGAGGAAACTCAATCCAGACTTGACCACACTCCCTGGTATTTCTTCACCCTCCTTCCTCCCCCCCGTGCCTCATTTTTAACACCCCTCATGAAACCCAAAGGTTAAAAGGTCCACAAAAAAAACCATGTTATCTGTCAAGCATCCCCTGTGGTGGGAGATTGGCGGCATTATCTTAGCAGCCGTCCCTATTGCTCTCATCTCCTACTCAGCACGACCAGCGGTCCCGGTGGGAGAGTTTCCCAGCGCGGTAGGAGCTAATGCTAGAAACTTCATGAAGTGGCTCATGTGAGCACTCAAGTGTGTGCTTTTCCTTGGGTATCAATGAGGAGAAGATAAAAGGAGAGCCTAAATCATGCATATTTTGGAAAGAAGATGGAGACGTATTGTTAGCACAAGCCCCTAGTACACACACACTTGAAATCAATGAATGCCTGGAGAGACGCAGCCCTCGCTGCTCTTTAAACAGCTTCACAGCGTGCCTCAAATAGCAAAAACTAGGGAGGAGAGCGGCAATGCCTACAAAGGCTTTAAAAACGCAGAGAGAGATAGGCAGGTACTTACATCCATTTTATCCCATAGCAAAGCCCCGTCTGCAGAATCAAAGACAGAAAAGCAGCTAAGAAAAATCGCGGATTCGGCTTCATTTTCTCCACTTTCCCCCACTTGACGGAGGAAATCGGCTTCTCCAAAGGAAAAAGAGTAGCACAGAAGAGGGGGTTTCCTAATTTTCTTTACAACGTATTTCCCTTCAGTTTGGGTGTTGCTCGTCCTTGGAGATTGAACAACCTGAAAGGAGAGAGAAAGAGCACGAGCCACGGTTAGCTCCGAGGCTGAGCGAGCCGTCGCGAGAGAGAGCTCTATTATCCCAATTGCAAAGGAGTGGTTTATGAATCACGAAGAGTTTGGATTATCCCCTCTCAGTCCCCTCCCTCGCCAAGCCTTGATAGAACCTTCCGAGTCAACAGACAGACAAACCGTATGGCTTGAATTACACCCTGAGTTACGGTCTGATTGTGTGTTTCCATTTAACCCTGCACATGGCAAGGCTTCATTCGCTGCTTCAGGTTTTCTACTCCCCCCTCTCTCTCCAGAAGGTTTGGGCAACAAAGAGAAACGAAGATAAATCTTTAAACTGAGCCCAAATTCATCTCTCCAGATTTCTCCCTTTTTTCCTCTCCCTTCTCTTTCTGCAGAGAAGACAAATGATGGAAGCAGCATGGCCCAACTCAACGCAGGTGCCCGTGCCCTGCAGATGTTTCGGTCTGATCTGTTACAACAAAACGCCTTTTGCTCTTTTCCCTTCTGCTTTCCTTCTCACCTCATTAACTCTGCCTCTCACTCCTTCCAAGTCCTCGGGCACCTGGAGCTCACGGAAAGGGCTGCAACTCCGTAAACATGAAATCACATTTCTGTCTCTGGGGAGCAGCCAGGAGGACCCAAAAGCTCTAAAGGATACCTCCCCCCCCCCCACCTTTTACTGTTGTTCTCTTCCTCAGCCCAAACACACAAACAAACCAGGTGCAGGACTTATATTCTTAGGGAGGGGGCTCCTCTGTGTCTCCAGGGCACTGCTTGCTTATTTTAGCAGTGGTATTAATAGCAGTAAATGGGTTTCCCTTCACTTATTCACTTCAGACACCGCTCCGGGCTGCACTTTGTGGTCTTTGCGGTGGTTTCCCACCCCAGCAGAAAGCCAATGCTAAAATAAACAGAAAACCCTGCCTGCCACATTGCACCTCGGGAGTCGCACTGCACGCTGGCATCCCCCCTCATTGCGCCCTCAAAGGGGTTTGGGATGGGACTGGGAATGGCTGGAGCAGCCGGCCTCACTTCAGCGCACCCCTTAGCCTGGGAAAAGCACAGCCCACCTGACCCCAAGCTTGGGATTTGTCCCATCTGCAGCTTTCTGCCCCGATAGCTCAATTTTGGGAGCAATTGGGTTGGGGGAAGGCATATTTTGGGGCGTTTTCTCTGCTATTTGCAGTCTATTTTTCCATTCAGGCTCATTTTTGGCTATCCCAACCCCAGCGCCTGGTGTAAAGGGTTACTAGAGAAGTGCTGTTATTACAAAGGATTTTAATAACCTCTAGGGGCAAGTTCCCTGTTCCCTTGAAGTCCAAGACAAAACTCGAAACTGACTACAAGGGAGGCAGGATTTCACCACTATGGGCTGTTTTTCCTTAATGCCTGCTTGGATTTGGGTTCAACGCGTCCCTTGAAGGCAGTGCTCCTGCGAGCATCCAGCCATACTCCTTGTTTCAGGGTATTTCTGTATCTCCTAATCTCTGGAAGCTCTTTTCTTCCCACCCCTCCATGAGCACACTGGAAACCTTCAGCCCTTAATCCCACCCATGCCTTTTAGTGTCCATTTAGATATTTCAGACCCCTTATCTCCCTCCAGTGAACTGCTGAACAACACAAGAGTCGGATGTAAAATGATGCTCTAAAACCCTCTCGCTAACCCTGACCAGACAACATCGCCCTCTGCTTTGCCCCTACCTTAAAGAAAACACGCTTTGGGGGGTGTTTCCAACCCCCCAGGGAGGAATAGAAGTGATGTACCCCCCCATGCCCACCCTAAGAGCTGCAAGCTTGGTCTGCAATCGCACCCCTGTAACTTGGGGAGGTAATAACGCCTTTTTCCACTCAGCCCAGCACAGGTTACGTTTGCAAGAGGAATTTGCAAAGGGGAGGGGAGGGAGACTCTTAGGGGCAGATGTGATGTTTACAGCTCTGGAGAGCTCTGGGTCACTGATCAAACCAGCAGCAAGTGGCCTGTGGGCTCCAAAAACTGGAGCTGTTTTTAACTCAATGCTCTCTTTTCTCTTTACCCGAGGCTGGCTGCAGCCAGCCCCACTCCTGTGCACTGAAAACGCACTCATCCAACACCTCCAGAAGTCCGATCCCAACGACTGGAATTGGCAATATGAATTATATATAAATGTGTGAGCATCCATCTCATTTTGCCAGCTTTCCCACCCAAGAAGGAAAGATCCTCTTGAACCTGGTGCCAGCCCTCAGTTCTTCCCCAGGGGTAGTGCATCCCCAATTGACCTGCAGTGAGGATGGGGAGCAGGGACAAGGAATAATGGGTGGTGGGGATGATTCTAGCTCCCAGGTCTCCAATCTCCATGCAGCCACCCCTCTCCTTTGCAGCTCTCAGGTCTCCTCTTTCCATCTCCCTTTTCCATTGCAACCCACATTGCAACCCTTGCACCCTCAGAGTCTCCCTTTCCCTTGTAGACCCTGCATTTTAGGTGTCCCCATACCCTTCTCCATCTTCCCCCTCCCTTTTAGCCCCCAGCTCTCCCCTCTCACTTTAACCCTCAGATAGGACCTTTGTAGCCCTTGGGTCTCCCCTCTCCCATGCAGCGCATCCACCTCAGGTCTCTCTACACACTGTGGGTCTCCTTCTCCCTTGCAGCCTTTAGGTCCCCCCTTTCTCCTGCACCGCACCAGGTCCCAGGCTTCTGAGTCTCCTCCCTTCCTTCACCCCCCTGGTGTCCTCTCCCTGCATCCCCCTGGGGTCCCCCTTTCCTTTGCAGCCCCCAAGACCCACCTTTTCCTGCATTCCCCTGGGTCTCCCTTCTCCGTGCATCCTCCCTCTGAGTGGTCTCCCCTCTCCTTTGCAGCCTCCAAACCTCCTCTGCCCCTGTATCCCCTTGGGTCTCCTTTACAGCCTCCAAGATCCGCTTTTCCCTACATCCCACCGGGTCTCCGCAATCCCTGCACCTCCCTCCCGAGGTCTCCCATCTCCCTTTCAGCCTCCAAGCCACCCCCTCCCTTTAACCCCCCAGTCTCTTTGCCCTCCTCTTGCCACCCCCTCAGCGTTTCGGGGTGCTCCATCCGGTCACTCCCCGCTCCCCCATATCCCAGCCGCGGCTCGTACCCCCCTCCCGCTCCCAGCTTACCTGCACCCGTGCCGGGGCTGCGAGGGGTCCGGGCCGGCTCTGGCGGGGCAGCCCGCGGAGCCTCCTTATATGCGGCCCCCTCGGCTTTGATATGCAGCGTGATGTCAGCCCGGATTAGCATAACAAAGGGTTCCGCGCCCCGCGCATCCCCCCGCGGGCAGGGCCGGGGCTCCGCGGGGTTTGAGTTATCCCCCCTTGGGGATCGATCCCCCCCGCGCCCCACCGCGGGGCCGGCAGCCGGTGCCGCAAGCGCTGCGGGCGTTATTGTAATGAGCGGTTAATGATTAGCAGCAGAAACAGCTCGTTCGTGTGTCCACCGGAAACTTTCCGCCGTTACCTCTCCCGAGGGCGCTCAGAGCTCTGCTGCGCTCCGCAATTAAAGGACGAAGACAGGTTTTCATGCCGTCAGGTGGATTTCCTTCCCCGGGCATTGAGGAAATCAGTGCCCGGCACTGCCTCCGCGGGATGCGGGTACACGTCCTGCCGCGCCGGGTCCTGCCGCAGCCTTCGGGGTCCTCAGCCTCCTCCTCTTTGATCTGGCTTTAAGCGGTGGGAAGTTCAGACGTTGAGATTTGGGGGTTGATTTCACGGCACTGCTGGGGATGGGGGTTCCGTGGTAGAAGAAAAGAAAGAGAAAGATGAAATTAAAAAGAAGAAAAGGGAATAAGGAAAAGGAGACAGGGAAAAGAGAATGAGGGAGAGAAAAAAAGGAAAGGCAAAAAAGGCGAAAATTAAAAGGAAAAGGGGAAAAGGGAAAAGAAAAAAAGGAGGAAATAAAAAGAAAAAAGAGATTAAAAGGAAAAAAAAAGGAAAAGAAAATATAAAAGAAAAGGGAAAGGGGAAAAAATGAGAAAAGGAAAAGCAAAAAGAGAAGATAAAAAAGGAAAAGAAACAAAAGAGAAAAGGAAAAGAAAAAGAATAAAGAAAAAGGAAAGGGAAAAGGAAATGAAAAAAGGAAAAGGAGAAATTAAAAAGGAAATTAAAAAATAGAAGAAAAGGAAAAGTATAAAAGGGAACAAGAAAAGAAAAAGTGAGAAAGAAAATGGAGAAGAGCAAAGGAGAAAATATAAAGGAAAGGGAGAAAGGAAGAAAAACAAAAGGTAAAGAGGAAAGATAAAGAAAAGGAAAAAGAAAGGTTAAGAAAAAATGCCCTTAAGAAAGAAAAGCACAACTGGCTCCTGGACCTCAAACCTCATGAGTCTGGACTTAAACTGTGTCAGCTGTGGACTGAACTAACGGGTGCTGGTTGCAAAAGCACCAGTGTCATTTTGACCACTCAGTGTAACCGTGACTGTCAGGTGGAAGGAAAGAGCAGAATAAATGCTTTAGTCCCAGGACCAAGAGACCCTGAATAAATTTCCTAAAGGTCTATTTTGGGAACAGCTATTTATACAGCATCATATGTTTATGTGTGTGTCCCTAATCGCGTTCATATACACAGGTCGCTAATGGGCTCTCCTATGTGAACTCCGAAGAATGCTGTACACACAATCCCAGCTCCCCAAGGCACTATATTCCTTATTTAAGACCCAGTTTTGCCAGCAGCTTTGCACAGTGTGTCCATTTTTCTATGCGAGACAGCTGCCCATAAGTGCTCAAACTGCTATAGACTCCCATTTCCACCCCAGTGCCCCCCAGATACGTGTACCTACAAGGAGGAGGTTTTGTCAGGGCTCTCCAAGGAGGACTTATTTACACTGCCTGGAATATCAATTGCGGTCCAGCTCGCTGTGCAAATGCCCTGATTTCTGTACAAACAGCCTTTTTCCATATTACCTTAATCTTTAAAGGGCTGCTGGGGAAATGTGGTTGTTATTAATCAATAGGAGCAGAAGTAGTGAGTAGCGGTAGTCATAATACTCATGATCTCTCAGGAGGCACCTGCTGTGCTTGGAGCTGTGCAGACACAACACACCAAGGCAAGTCCTACCACCAGCCCTCCATGGTCTAAATATTAGGGCTATGAGCTGAATGGGCCAAAATGATGGTGTGGAGGAGGACTATGAAAAGGAGGAGATGGTTCTGCATGGTTATCTTGAGCTCTAACTGTTAAGGTTTCTTTTGACAGGACAGCATGCTGGGGAACCATAAATAATGGTGCTAGGAGCAGAATTATCTACTCCTTGCAGTGCTCATGAGAGCTGCTTGTCCACAGAGCTCATCCGGACAGAAGGATGTAGGAGGCAGAAGCCAAAGGTGGGATAGAGTAAGAAAGCAAAGGGCTACTTAGAAAGGATGTATACATAAAGGATATTACCACAGAATCATAGAATGGTTAGGGCTGGAAAAGACCTTAAGTTCATCTGTGCTCTGGACTAACCACATGCATATAGTGGTTATTCAGGAAGAGCTTTAGGAACTGTAAAACCAACCAAAACCCTCAATCTGAGACAATTTTGTGCATGGGGAAGCCCTCAGGCCCTGATATGCCAGAATATTTCAGCACATGTTAACTGCTCTCAATCTCTGCGGGACACATTGCGCTCTAAGTGCTTTGCTGAATCAGGGATGCCCACAGCTGAAACGTTGCAGATCTTTGCTCCTCATGTGTACAGTGGCATCTGGTGCAAAGCATGGATGCTTTTGGGGCACCTGGAAAGTAAGGAGATACATATGGGGGTACATATGGGGTTTCATTTCAAGGGATCTGAGTGCTAACCAGGGCCTAAATCTGTAAGTTTAGCTATCATTACTTTTTCCACTGGTTCTATGAGTCAAAGCTATTACAATTTCCATCAGCAGAAGACAACTTGATTCACCATATTCCAGGCTTTTTCATGAAGGAGAACTCGCCACACCAGTGTGACAATAAATGAAGCAGAGTTGGGCTTTCCAAACACATTTAACCCCAGGGGACACGAGTGGCTGCTGAGCAAAGAACCCTTTTTGGCTTTGCACCTCTGCGTCCCTCTTGTGCTGCTGCCCCAGAGCTGGATCAGGACTGCAGGGGGGGTCTCCCCAGAGCGCAGCAGAGGGTCAGGATCCCCTCCCTGAGCTGCTGCTCACGCTCTGGGGGTGCAGCCCCGCACACGGGGGGATTCTGGGCTCAAGCGCACACTGAAGCCGGGTCATGGGGAGCTTCTCCTCACCCAGCACCCCCAAGTCCTTCTCCTCAGGCTGCTCCATCCGTTCTCCCCCAGCCTGTGTTTGTGCTGGGATTGCCCCAAGATAGGGACAGGACCTTGCCCTTGGCCTGGTTGAGCTCCATGAGGTTCACGCAGTCCCACCCCTCCAGCCTATCCAGGTCTCTCTGGATCCCATCCCTTCTCTCCAGTGGGATGACAGCTTCCTGCCATCAGCAAACATGCTGAGGGCACATATTGCATGCCTAATCCCACAGGCCCACCCATGCTGTTTCAGTAGCATCATTTATCAGTCATTTCTATGCATGTGTCTCCTTACTCTGTCTTCTTCCATCCTGCCTATAGGAGAAGGCCCTCTACGGATGAGTCAGGATAACATTAAACATATGCAGAACCGGGACTGAAGCATAAACTCTCCTGGAGAAGGCGGCTGTGCTCCTTTATTTAACAAATCTCTATAGAGCTGTGCCAAGTCGTGGCACTCTGCAAATATTTATCAATATGACATAGTTATGTGCACTGTGGGCTGGGGTATTACGGTTTTATCAGTGAGTTTCAAGATGCTGTGAGCTATGAATGAGCTATGAAAGCCATCACACCCGCAGAGGGGTTAGGGTAGCACTTCACCCAGTGTCGGTGTGTGTTCTGCATGGGAAACTCAAAGGAGCCATTGATAAATGTCATGGAGGGGGGGTTTAAATCGTATAGCTGGGAATGGTGGAAGGTGCCATATGACAGCGCAGCCAGGGACGGGATGCCATTCCTCCCTTTTAAACAAGTATTCTGGCCATCTTCAGACATAGGCTTCAGCTATGAATATAAATAACTTCAGGCTCATGGTCATTTACTGGCCTGGTGCACAACTGGCATGGGAAACTAAGCTCTGGCACCCAAAACAGGGTGATCACATCCACACATTGCGAAATATCTATCTTAATTCCACAAAGCCCTGCCAGATTTTCCTGAGCAATGCCTATTAATGATGAACTAGAGGTCAGTGACAGGTCTGTGCTCTTGATCCTATTCACTTACTGGTTTCACACAAACCCAGACTGGTTTGGGTTGGAAGGGACCTGAAAGCTCATCCAGTCCCAAACCCTGCCATGGGCAGGGACACCTTCCACTGCAGCAGCTCCAATCCCTGTGTCCAACCTGGCCTTGAACACTGCCACTAATGGGGCAGCCACAGCTTCTCTGGGCACCCCCTGACAGCGCCTCAGCACCCTCACAGGGAACAGCTTCTGCCTAAGAGCTCATCTCAGTCTCCCCTCTGGCAGTTAAAGCCATTCCCCTTGCCCTGTCCCTACATCCCTTGTCCAAAGCCCCTCTCCAGCTTTCCTGCAGCCCCTTCAGGCACTGGAGCTGCTCTCAGGTCTCCCCTTCAGGAGCCTTCTCTTCTCCAGGCTGCCCCAGCCCAGCTCTCTCAGCCTGGCTCCAGAGCAGAGCTGCTCCAGCCCTCACAGCAGCTCCATGGCCTCCTCTGGACTCACTCATGCCCTCTGGACTTCAGGAGTGCTTTCCCTAGATTGCCTCATAGCAAGCACTGATAGTTCTGAGGGGTAAACACAAGACTGGGTACAGCCCTTCCTGCTCTGTGCAGCATCCAGGGAGGAATGCCACATGTCTGGGAAAAGGAAGACAGCTCCTCAGAAATGGATTAGTCCTTTTTTAACATGAGGTTGCTCTGAGGCCAACCAGGGAGTTAAAACAGGAGTACACCATGGCAGGTAACAGGGTGCAGAGAAGCAACGTGTGAGCATCTATCACATCACTGCTACGCATGTGGAGGGGATGCAGGCCCAGTTAGTGCTTCAGTGGTACATGGCAGCTCTGAGGCAAATGATGGAAATGGGGTTTCTGTCCCGAGAAGGTGAAGTCAGAGGGAGGCGAATGCTCTGTGGTTACTTGTAGTGCCCAAACCCTGGTGACAGAGGCCAGACCTTACAGAGCTCATAGGCAGACTCCTTTGTAGCTATAACACACACAGCTTTTAAAGGGGATGAGGCTACAGTTTATCCTCCTCTGGCGTGCAAAGCCATCCCTATAAAGCAGCAAGATCGCAGCAACCTGAGATTTCTCCCCCACCAGACACCTTACAGAAGATTATAGCATTTTCCAGGGTAAAAGGCAAGCCTGCAGCCTCACAGCTCTGCTCTATTCTGCCCCTTTTCTCCTCCTATCCTGCCGTTAAGTAGCAGAGATTTTTGTGCACAAACACCCTGCTTACCCGCCTGTAAAGGGATTGCATTCAGAGCTGTAGCCACAGCTCATTTTCCCTGTATTTCAGTGCTGTTTGTCTCCCTCACCTTGTCTTTAATACCATCACTCATCACCTATGCTGTAGAAGTACCCAGACCCTGCCCAGCCCAAGCCACAGCAGTGGCCAGCTCTTGTCCCACTGCACCAGCCCGGTTCCTATCACCATCCAGAGGAAAATCAAAGCAGAGCTTCATGACTCTTGCACCATTTGGCTGCAGCCCATGCAAACCCGACCTTCCAGCCCTGGGACTGAGCAGAGCACGCTTCTCTTCCGGACCAAAGGTCCCACCCCTACCCCAACGCTGCCTTTAAAAGGCCTCTATCCTAATAAAAACCAGCTGTCAGCTCCCCTCTCCAAAGCTGAAGGATCCCTTCAGGGTGGGGTGGTGCTTTCTCTTCCCTATGAAGCCTAGTAACCCCTCCTTTGCTATGGTGCTGTGAGTCCTCCTCACATGGGGGATTAGCAGTGGGTGCATAATTAATAACAGTGATTTGCAAGAGTGAAGACATGGAGACCAACTGGAAAGGATAAACTGCCTGAATAGCCTGTTTGGAATAGAGGGAATAGTGTTAACTATTCAGGGGAGCATCTGCCATAATGGTCCAGGCTTTGCAAATGCTGGCTGAGAGTAAAAACACCTCATCTGTGAGCAAGACATTTGTTAGACATCCCTATTTCTGCCCATTTTTAACCTAGTCCCTGATCCCAACATCCATTCTGACTCTGTAGTGGGAAGCAGGGACCAGGAGAGAGCTGCGCCAGGTTTTGCTCTGACTCAATGGGTCTTGGGACCACCTCATGCAAGGCAGAATGAGGGCCAGGTTATCCAAAGGGCTTTTGGAGAGGTTTTCAGACAAGAATGCCTTGCAGGAAAGAAGGTGGACTTTCTGTTCTCAAAGCTCCCAGGAAGGTATTCCAATGCTGTTTGTGCGTACATCCTTCAAACCCAGCTGTGACCAAAGGGGCTGAACACTCCTAAAGACCCAGGTCATGACTTACTCTGCTGATAGGACACATTTTCAGGCAAGGCAGAACAAAGCAAAACCAAGATGAGACACGGGTCACTTTGGTTCATTGCAATCCATGGACTGAATAGAGAACCCACAGCATCCAGAATGGGAAGGATCCCAAAGCCCCATCTTAGCCAAGTATTTCTATTTGTAACTGTGAGAAAAAGCTGCTTTTTTGATGGATACTGGGGAAAGAAAGGGAATTAATGTCATAATCACATTGTGGCCTAATTGACAAGAGCTGGCAAGGTACCAGGCAAAGTACAATGCTTTGGAACTCAGTTGGGAACCATTTGGACAAGAAAAATCCTCCCCAGATGACTCTGCTTTATGGATTCACAGAATCCCAGACTGGTTTGCGTTGGAAAGGACCTTAAAGCTCACCCAGCTCCAACCCCCTGCCATGGGCAGGGACACCTTCCACTAGAGCAGGTTGCTCCAGCCCAATTTCCAAGAGCCTGGTCTTTTATTTTCTTAGGCATCCATTAAGACATCCTTCAGACATTCTTAAGACACCCCAGCTTGAGCTATCTTCCAGTTAGTTTTATTAAGGAATGATCTTCCAGGTACAAAACCCCCTCATCCTTTCCCAGAAACACTCAGATTTGGTCGTTTTGTTCTTAACTAAAACCACCAGGAAAACACTGGAGATGAATCATATTTGTTGACAGCAGTGATTTTTTTTTTCCTAAGTGATTTCCTGATCGTGATTGTGATTTGTCTCTGATTCCACCTTGATGGTTCAGATAGGCTTCCTGTTTACCTACAAACACCTGATTACAGGCTTTGGTTCTTCTTCCATGAGGGAGCATGCCCATCACAGAAAGATTATGAATTAACTACTGATCAAGATAGAGCACTTTAGAATCATAGAATCATAGAATAGTCAGGGTTGGAAAGGACCTTAAGATCATCCAGTTCCAACCCCCTGCCATGGGCAGGGACACCTCACACTAAACCATGGCACCCAAGGCTCTGTCCAACCTGGCCTTGAACACCGCCAGCGATGGAGCATTCACAACTTCCCTGGGCAACCCATTCCAGTGCCTCACCACCCTTACGGTAAAGAACTTCCTTATATCCAAGCTTCGCCCGTTTCAGTTTGAACCCGTTACCCCTTGTCCTCTCACTACAGTCCCTAATGAAGAGTCCCTCCCCAGCATCCCTATAGGCCCCCTTCCGATACTGGAAGCTGCTCTGAGGTCTCCACGCAGCCTTCTCTTCTCCAGGCTGAACAGACCCAACTTTCTCATCCTATCTCCATACAGGAGCTGCTCCAGTCCCTCATCATCCTCGTGGCCTCCTCTGGACTTGTTCCAACAGTTCCATGTCCTTTTGATGTTGAGGACTCCAGAACTGCACACAGTGCTCCAAGTGACGTCTCACAGAGCAGAGCAGAGGGGCAGGATCACCTCCCTCGACCTGCTGGTCACGCTGCCTTTGGATGCAGCCCAGGATACAGTTGGTTTCTGGGCTCAAGCGCACACTGCAGTCGGCTCATGTTCATTTTCTCATGGACCAACACCCCCACGTCCTTCTGCGCAGGGCTGCTCTGAATCTCTTCTCTGCCCAACCTGGAGCTGTGCCTGGGATTGCTCCGACCCAGGTGTAGGACCTTGCACTGGGCTTGGTTAACTTTTTGAGGTTGTAGTATGGATTCAGGGCCTGACTTTGCACTGAGTTACTTGAATTTTATTCCATAGCTATTCCAAGGGTTAATTATAGGTTGGTATAAAAGCACAGGCAGGCATTTGTTCCTTTTGCCATTTCTGCACAATCGCTTGGACATCATCCTGCTCTTGGAAAACATGGGCTGCTCCTTACCGCTTATTCACTTAATTGCATGGAATCTACAGAACAAATACTCTCCAAGCTATTTTCATTGAAGAAATTTGCAGGGTAAATATTCACAAAGCTCCTTCTCTCCTCAGCAAAATGTAAGGCAGATCTGAAAGACATTTGCCACCTAGCTCAAGAAGCCAAGGGCTTGGCAGGAGGGTGGCTATAGGAAGTTCATTAAGGTGAGGTAACGGGAAAAAGAAACAGGGTCTTGTTTGATCCACCTTAGCTGACCCTCTGACCCTTCCCTGGCAGTGTTCAAGGCCAGGTTAGATGGGGCTTGGAGCAAGCTGCTCTAGTAGAAGGTGTCCCTGCCTGTGGCAGGGGTTTAACTGATCATTCTATGTTTCTCTGATACCTGGGTACATACCCCCGTCCCACCAGCGCTGATGTGCATGAAAAGGAATGCAAAATACAAGCAGACTTTTCCCATACTGAGTTGCATGCACAGCAGCCACAAAAGCCTGAAAACAGCATGCAAAATCCTCTCTTCTGATCCCACCTCCATCCCTGGGTCCCCATCAGGTCCTGTGAGATGGGTCTAAGGAGGATTCTGGATGCCTCCAAAGGATGTGCCTAGCAGAGTGGGGCCATGCTGGTATGACCTAGTTAGGAGTATAGTGCTGTTTCACCAGCTCACAGTAGGCTGTGTCCTATAGAGGACATCCCATCCCACCTGCCTAACACCCTGTTTTCCCTGGAAGTCAGGGTTATTATCCTAAATTCAGTAAGAAATAGTGCAACCAACCTCCAAGCAGTCTCCAAATCTGGTCTGTAGACTGGACTATAGTACCATGGTACACCAGAGGTACAAAATCCCCCTTACTATATGTACACAAGTTCCCTGGCGTGAACCAAGCCAGGGCTCCCAAACACCATTGCTGCAATATAAATAGTATCCTTTATTTTAAAACACAGGATATAAAGGCATCAGGGCTTCTTGAATTATCCCACTCTGTTAGAGTGTCAGCTTCCTAATCCTGCAGAGCCACACATACCATGCCTGGATGCCCATGTGCTTTAACAGGCACGGTTGGATAGGACCACGTTTTTTATAGACCCAACAAGTCTGAATGCCATCCTAAAGAATGCATTTATTCTCACACAGAGGTTTAGGGCTTGATGCTTTGGGTAGATTCTCTGTTTCTGTCCATTCTGGAGGTCTCACCAAACACATTCTTCTTGCCTTTAAGCTTCTGAATCTAGTCCCCACTTGACTCTGTGTAAAAGCTCTATTGATAGCAACAAGACACGATCAGATGTGAAAAGCCACAGCCTTAATAAACTATAATAATTCTTATTCACCAAGGAGCTGATCCTCCTTCTCACTGCTCCTTTTATCCCTCCCACAGCTGTGATAACAATAAGTCTTTATGCTAAGAGAATAACCCAGAACTTGCTACTTCCATGTGAAAACACAACAGCTTCAACCACTGACTCATCTTAATCCGCTGTGGGGCAACTCCTATATTTTTCCATGCTTTTAACATTTTGTGCTGCTTCTTTCTGCTTCAGCACAAAAAGAGCACGCAACTGTTCTTTGGCTGTTGAGGTGTTGTTTTGTTTTGTTGCTTTTGTGGTGGTTTGGGATGAGTTTGGGGCTTTTTTTGAACTGCAGAAGGTAAAATATAGGGCCAGAGGGAAGAAGCATAAGAATGCATTAAGGCAGACACTGGAATGACAAGCTAGCAGTTATCCAAGCACATGTGGCAGAAAGCATCCCTGAATAAACAATAACAAGACAATACTAATAATACTAATAAAAGCAGCAGAAAGCTCTCTCCCATCCAACCAGGCCAAAACAAATCAAGGTTTGGCAAGGAACAATCTGAGAAAGTGTCTGAAGAGCTGCAAGTAGGTTCCGCATCATCCAGAAGAGCCAAAAATGTGTTTGGCCACAAACAGCTTGTGATGCATTGCAAAACGCTTCATGAGGAGATATTTAGAGTGTGGGATGGTTGGCATGGAGAGGAGAAAGGGGAGAGGCATCGCTGTGGGAGGAATACCTTCAGCCTTCAAATAACAGTCACTAAAATATCCCGATGCTCGGCCTCCCCAGGGGTGCCAAAGGCTGGAAGTTTTGTGCAGAATGGCTTTTGGGGGATAATGTAATCTGGTTTAAAGTGAATTTTGAACTGCCCCTTTTATAGTGAGAAAGAAAAGCCCAAAGATAGGGCCTGATGCAGGGATGTCGGTAGGCTTCGGATTAATGGGTTTTGGATTGGACCCATGGTGTAAGAGGCTGTGCTCCAATCTCGCCATAAATAAAGAGCCTTCCATTAACGTTTATATTTGCTGAATTTATTTAACCAAGAAAGTCAGCAGAGGCCCATAGGTCTCAGTATTAAGAATGAGCTGGCCAAGACAGCAGCAGATAAAGCTTGCACCAGTGTAAATCAAAGCTTCCATAAGTCATACTCAAGAAACCGTGTGTTAGTAAGGCAATAAAATGTGAGTATTTTGTTCTTTACCGTATCATTCTCTCTGCTGGAGTCTAACATCATTTCTGCTCCATAGAATCATAGAATGGTTTGAGTTGGAAAGGACCTTAAGATCATCTAGTTCCAACTCCCCTGCCATGGTCAGGGACACCTCACACTAGATCTTTAAGAGGGTCCTGGAGAGGACGGACCAAACTTGTTGCAAGCCCAGCATCTAAAGGAGCTCAGAAGCTGGGATTTGCAAGCAGCTCTCAAACGCTTTGCTTCCCTTTATGGCCCACATAATAATAAAGATGAGGTGCAGAAGCTTTATTACTTTTTGCTTTTCTACTTTAATGTCGGAAAAGGCCGTACCTCCACCTTGTTAGACCCAGATTATGAAAAATAACTGCAATCCAGCATTGCTTAGCCCAATATAGTTTAATTTACTCCCATGTAGACAACCATCCACCTGGAAATGGACATGTTTCATTTTCCCTGCCTCAAGGGTGCAAAGATCCACCATGAGCCCTGCAAAGTGGTCGGCTCAGCATCTCACCTCTCTCAACACAGGGATACAGGGAAACCATGGCCAACGTTCTGCACCACGGAGTAGATTTACCCCTTAAAGTTCATCTTGGCAAGAAGCCTTTTTCCCATCCAGTCGTGGTACCCACCTCCTCAGAGGATTTCTGGGTACCAAGTGCACTTTAGACGCCTTTATTTCCTTTTACAATACCCTGAAGGACAGTACCAGTTTACGACTGTGTAAGATGCTGTTCCTGCTACTACAATCAGGGCTCTGTCATGATTTCCATTATAAACCTCAGACTGGACTTTTTTGGGGTATATTTTCTTCTTTTTCTGGGGTCTATAATTTGATCATAAAAAATCTCATGCTGGGCTGAAATTCAGCTGCCAGGTCTTGGCTGGATACCAAATCTGATTTAACCCTGAGAATGCCGACCTGCTTTTGGGTAGGTGAGGGTTTTGGGGTGCTAAGCATGCCGAGTTGAGAGAGATGAGTACTTAGGGGCAGCAAGGAGGGGTGGTCCACTTTGATTTGTAGTATCTGGAGAGCAAGACACAGGGAAAAACCAACTAGGCAATGCTATATCTGAAATACTATGGCCTCTCAGCATCTCTTGCACTACAGACTGATATGCCTTATTCGTTTGATTAACATCTTTATTCCCCATCTTCATGAGTGCCTTATGTTTGATCTATTCCTGAGCCCTTCACATTGAATTTCTTTATGCAGCTAATGCATACTTTCATACAAAACCCCAGGCTTATAAAGTTTAACTTGATGTATGTCATTCAAAAGCACTTTGTCCCCTTTGCTCTACATCTTACTCAATCAGGCCTTTGATCAGCCCTTGTTTCCCGAGACCTCCTCAGAAAGACTGAGTTTTCCCAAAAGGACCACTGTTGTGGTTTAAGCACAGCTGGTAACTCAGTACCAGACAGTCGCTCTATCACTCTCCCCCTTCCTCCCCCCACTCCTGGAGGGATGGTGTGGAGGATCGAAAGAATGTAACTCCCACAGGTTGAGATAAGTACAGTGCAGTAACTGAGGTATAACACAAAACACTGTTGCTGCCACCAACAATAATAATGATAAGGGAAATAACAAGAGAAGAGAATACAACCGCTCACCACCCACTGACCGATACCCAGCCCGACCCAGCAGTGATCTCACCCTTCCGGGTAACTGCCCCCAGTTTACACCCTGGGCATGCCGTGCTGTGGTATGGAATACCTCTTTGGTCAGTTTGGGTCAGGGGTCTGTCTCTGCTTCCTCCCGGCTTGCCCTCCTTCCTGGCAGAGCACGAGGCTCAGAAAGGCCTTGGTCAGAGTGACCATTACTGAGCAGCAACTGAAACCATCGGTGTTATCAGCGCTGTTCCCAGCCTGAAAGTCAAAACCACAGCACTGCACCAGGTACTGAGAAGGAGAAAAACGACTGCTGCTGCTGAACCCAGGACAATCACTTAAGTTCAAGAGGTTTTCAGGTCCAACACCAGCCCCAGTACACCAGAAACTGCTGGTTTCTGAGGCCCAACTCATGCAGTCAGTGGCTCAGATGTACCAGCAGCTCAGAAAGCTCTTCAGGGAGGGGATTCTCCCCCTCTGCTCTGGGGCAACAACACAAGAGGGACGTGGAGCTGTTGGAGTGAGGCCGAAGGAGGCCATAGAGGTGCTATGAGACATTGCATCAGGGAAGGCAGAATGGGAACCACTGATGTATCAGCTGCCCGCAGATTCCTCATCTCTGTAAATGTGAAAACAAGTGCAATGAAAGGGATGACACCATCTTGTAGTGAGAGGGTGCAAGACACTTCAGGGTCAGCCCTGCTTCTTTAGATACTTTCTTCAGGTTGGAAATAAATCTGTTCTGTCCTGGTGCCTCCCTCTTTCTCATTTTTTTAATCTCAGCACTATTCTTCATTCTTAAGCCCCCAGGTTTAAATACAGCTAAAACAGCATGAAGTGGATTCTGACAGCAATGAATGAGCTTTGCACCCACTGAGGCTGCTGCTCTGGCAAGGTCTGTAATACACCAGCTGCTCTGATGCAGCTCTGACCATAGGAGCTGGTGGTGTAGATGTGTTCAAGCTCCAAAATGCAGAGCAGATGGCTCACAGGCTGAGATGCTACGAGGCACCCCTATAATCCCGATCCATCCCTGACTCAGTGTGGAGAAAAGGCTGTTCCTGTCTAGACCTGCATATCTCTCCCCCATTGCCAGGGATAGAAGGAGAAAACACTCTATTTAAGCAATGCATCAGAAACCTGGGACACCATGTCCTCATCTGGAAAGCGGGTGTAATAGCACTCTCCTAGCCCGCGGAGGCACAGTGAGATGCTGTTGAAGACTTTTGCATTGATCAGATACTGCAGCCGTGAAGGCTCTTCTGGGAGCTTAAAATTGATGGGATGAGGCATCACGGCTGTACAAGCCCCTAATCTATCAAAGCAATAATCTATGGAAGAAAGATACTTTACAATGCACTTGCACAGCAGATGGTAAGTGACTTATGATGTATTCCACCTCTCGTCCGCAGGAAAAGAGTATTAATAAAATATGCTGACATGACAGATTAATAGCTCAGAACTGCAGGCCAGAAGAGGTTAGGACTAGCCTATTCTTCCTCTGGGGTTTTTAACAAGAAGGAATTAAGCAAATGTTACAAACTGAAGATTATGTGCAAGCAATATCGAAGCAAGGCTTTGGGCTGGCTGGAGACTGTAAAATGGGTATTGTGGGACTCGATGTTTATGGTTCTGTGATGACACCAACATAACTTGGTGTGGCTTACAAGTAAAGCACAGCTCGGTCTTGCTGCTCGTGCTGCCAACCCACGGTCCCAGGATCTGAGAAGCCAGATGTGCTCCTCTGGCTACAGCAACACCTCTGGCAGCATCGGGGGCCTGATCCTCTCATCCTTTACATCACTGCTATGAGCACTCTCATTCTGAAAACATGAGAAAAGGACACAAAAAAAGTCACAAAAAGGTCTTTTTTGTTATTATTATTTACTTTTTTATTAAGCTTTTTGGAAGTGAAAAGCAAAGTCCTCCTGAGCAACTTGGAGGGTTTGATCCTGGATTAGAAATGGAGGTGCTGGGACTTTGGACAAGGGCCTGTAGGGACAGGACAAGGGGGAATGACTTTAAACTGAAAGAGGGGAGATTGAGATGAGCTCTTATGCAGAAGTTCTTCCCTGTGAGGGTGCTGAGGCGCTGGCCCAGGGTGCCCAGAGAAGCTGTGGCTGCCCCATTAGTGGCAGTGTTGAAGGCCAGGTTGGACACAGGGGCTTGGAGCAAGCTGCTCCAGTGGAAGGTGTCCCTGTCCATGGCAGGGGGTTGGGACTGGAGGAGCTTTAAGGTCCCTTCCAACCCAACTCATTCTATGAAGGAAGGAAGGAAAAGAACAAAAGAGAATAACATGAAGAAAAAGAAGGAAGGAAGGAAGGAAGGAAGGAAGGAAGGAAGGAAGGAAGGAAGGAAGGAAGGAAGGAAGGAAGGAAGGAAGGAAGGAAGGAAGGAAGGAAGGAAGGAAGGAAGGAAGGAAGGAAGGAAGGAGAAGAAAGAAAGAAAGAAAGAAAGAAAGAAAGAAAGAAAGAAAGAGAAGGAAGAAAGAAAGAAAGAGAAGGAAGAGAAGAAAGAAAGAGAAGAAAAGCAAGGAGAAAGCAACCTTTGTTCTTTGCTACATTAAATTTAAAACATCACACTGGTAGTTATATATTGGCTTCATTACACAAGACTGTAAAGCCCAGCTAGCTCATAATTCCACCAATAAAGATCATGATTTGCCAATAAAAATTAGGGCAGCCACTGATCCATAGTCTAGATTTCCTGCTTGGGATGGAATTGTAAAATACAATGATCAAATTCGATGCAAAACCCAGCTAATGCGCAAACTAAGCCAAACTAAAATAGTCCCCTCTTCTCACCACTGCCATATGAACCCAGGCGGGACCCGGTCCTTCAGCAGAGCACCCCAACCCACCTACAGCAGCTGCGATGAGGAACCTCATTTTTTAGGCTCTATGGAAAGTCTTTGCTCACCATTTTATGTGTAACTCTTTTAGCAACTCCCCAAAAGAGGCACCGAGAGGCTTGATTGAAAACTGATGACACAATGGAGCCCTGCTTTGAGCAGTTTGGCATGCAGCACAAAAGCATTTCTGAAATCCCTCCAGCACCTAGAACTGTACCTGGAGTGCTTTTAGGGCTAATATTAAAAATGCATGGTAGGCTTGAGGCAGGTCTACTCAGAGCGAACATCAAATGAGTTCCCTTCCCCTCTATCTGTGAGAGATAGAAAGACAAGAGTTCTGCCTGATATATTTTGCCTCTGGGTAAAAAATAAGTCTTGAGAAAGTACCTTCAACCTAATTCCAAACTATTTTGTTTGGTGTTTTCTCCAAGAGCATTAAAAATGCTTGCAATCCTATAAGCACGCCTACGGGTCTTGTTCAGTCGGGTCCCAACCCCACCGCTGAGCCCTGGTCTTCCAGGAACACCTTCCAAATAAAGTGTTTGGGGAAAAAAACCCATGTGGTCTTTACTTAGAAGTCTTGAGGGTATCCAGGTTGTAAATCTGGTGTGAAGTGTGTGGCAATGTGTATTTACTCACGAATGATTATTGTCTTTGTGGAGTTTTCATCCAAGTTAGAAGGACAGAAAGCCCTGATGATCGTAAATCCATAATGTACCTTAACGAAACACCCGACTGGACTCAGCAAAATTCATCCTCAGAGAAAAAGACAAGACATTCATTATATTAATGAAGATGACCAGAGAACATTACCAGTAGGACAAGAGTGGATGGGTTTAAACTGAAACAGGGGAAGTTCAGGTTAGATTCAAGGAAGAAGTTCTTTACTGCGAGGGTGGTGAGGCCCTGGCACAGGATGCCAAAAGAGGAGGTAAATGCTCCATCCCTGGCAGTGTTGAAGGCCAGGCTGAACAGAGGCTTGGGTGACATGGTCTAGTGTGAGGCATGGGGGGTTGGAACTGGATGATCTTAAGGTCCTTTCCAATCCAAACCGTTCCGTGATTTTATGATTCTACGAATAGCAACGTCATTATTAGAGGGTTCAAATGTAAAAGGTAAACTCTGGGCAGACAATGATCTTGGGGTTTGAGATGGAGGTGAGACTCTGCTGAGTGCCAGTGAAATAACAGGGCAAGGTACACCTCCCCAAGCAAACAGCTCATGATCTCACTATGGCTGCAAGGGTGAAGCTGCCTCTGGGGAGCTTCGGATGAGGTTTTCTTTCACGTTTCTGCTTTTATTTGAACTTTAAAGCTGAAGCAGAAGTCAAAGAACACAGACTTAAGGGTGGGGGAAGCTTTTCACGGTCTTCCTCACCATCGGACCTCTCCAAGGGGAGGGCCTACATCTCCATTGATGTTTCAACTCGCTCTTGGGGAGCACCTACCACATATCAACCACGAGCAGGTCTACAGGACCAGAAAACCCCTCTTTGAACTGTAGATCTCAAGTCTTCAGCACTTTTTCACTTCTCATAGCCTTGTTTTGTGGATATAGCCAGACATCTTGACCCAAGGAGCCGTAGTTAATGTTCAGGTATGCATGAAGATCATATAAAGAGACATGTAAAGACTCACAGGTCATGGCTATACTGCCAAATAAGAGGGGCCCAGCAAGTGTTCCTGGCCCTGAGGCAAGGGCTATGGAGCAGTGGGTGTCCCTTTCTGGAGCACATCCCCTTTACACTGTTTACAATGCCGGCTCTCCCCCAGCTCACGTGTTGCCCCTCTGGCCGCAAGACATAACAACTGTTTTGTGTGTTTTGGCCAAGTTAAACTGTCTGAAATACAATGCGGGTGTGCTACAGACCACCAGAGTCGTGTTTTCTAGCACGAAACCGATGCTTGAGGGTGTGAAGCCTGCTGGGATAATGCTATATAGGTCTATGCATCAGATGGAAGGGGACAAACCAGGTTCAGACTCACACTCCCTGCTCATGAGGACTTGAGTATGCTCTCTCCAGGCATGGGGTAGGCGGATGAGAGTGTGGCCCATCAGGATGGTCTCAGGCTCATCTTCTAGTGTCCTCCTGGTCAGCAATGCAGACAAACCCACTTTGTCTTGGTGGCTTTCTCAGCTCAGACCACCCAACATGGGCAACAGAAGAGACGTTGTCCCTTTTGTACCATGCATGTACAGGCTCCCCTCTCTGCTCCCTCCCTTTAAGAAACTCAGATCCATCATGATATATGCAGCTCTGAGGGGGGAAGTTTGAAGGGAAACCCACTCTTCCACTCATCAAATTCCTTATCTCTTTGCATATGAACCACAATAAAAGCAATGTTGAAAAAGGAGAGTAAATAAACATTCCTAATGAGTGCACCACACATTTCTATGTATGGGACAGGAGACATCTGGCCAAACACATTCATCCCACGTCCCCTCCATCTGAGGTACTCATGTCCAGCTTCTGTTATAGTCAGCATAGAAAGAGGGATACACTGACACACCTCTTCTAAATGCAGCCATGGGAGAAGACAGATGAGCTGCTTTCCAACAAACTCTCCATCAAACACAGAGGCAGCTCAAAGACATCTGGTTGCTGATGCAGTTGAGAGAAATCCATGTTCAGAAAGGACCAAGAGCCCTTTCATTTACCACATTGACTCAACTACTAGCAATTACAAGTAATTGAGACATGCAGGACACCCTTCCATGGGGATGAAGGTGCGACGGGTGATCCAGCAGAGGGTTTGCAGGAGGAAGGAGTGCTGGTAAAGGAGATTTAGCAACGGTGGAAACACTTGGGGTCAAACCAGCATCTGTATGCAAACAGGAATGCATCAGCTTAGACAGCAAAAGCTTTCCAGTACCAAGGAGCAGCAAGCAAGCTGCAGGGAGAAAAGATGTAGCAACTGCACTATTTAGCTAGCAAGAATAATAAACCTCTCTTATTCTGGCAGGAACTCCTCATTGTAGGCATGGGGGAAAGGCAGTTCCCTTGACACCAGCATCCAACTCACCATTCACAGCCAGCTGGGATGCCCCAGCCTCTTGGCAAAGCCATTTTTGTAGCCACAATGGCCCACAGAAAGCAAACCAACCCCATTGCAACCCCCCTGAGCTCCAAAGAGCAAGCGCGGCCTGCCAGGGGGTGATGCTCTGGGACGTGTGTTTGCAGGATCCTGCCCCAGCAGCGGAGCGAAACGCAGTGAGAGGCCAGTAATTGACTTCAGATGTACCTGTCAAGATGTCACGGACACAGAGCCGGGGACGAGCAGCGTGTTATTTGCTTCTCATAACGTAACAATTATCTTGTTGTAAAAGGGGGCTCTCTCCCGCGCTCCCTCTCTGCCTCTTGTTTTTCCTTCCACATTCATTCACACATTATTTAACTTTTGACTTGGACACAGCAGGTAAAAGCATTTAACAGCTTGGCTGCTTGCTCAGACGGGGCTGGGAAGCGGAGGGGAGGAGGAGCAGACAGTGATTTTTTGCCTTACATTTTCACATTTTCACCGCTGCCTTTTTCCTAATGGGGGGAGAAGAAGAAAAAGGGAAGGAAAGAAGGGGGAAGAAAACGGCATTCCACAAAGACAGAGTCACATTTTCCAGGGTTATAACACACGCTCCGCTGTCCCCTCGGCCTTCGCTGGGAGACACATTCCCTGTCCACAGAGGAGGAAAGGTCAGCGGTAAGAATTGCGCAGGAACTCCATCATTGTCCTCGCGGGACATGTTCATCAAGGAGGAGAGAGCCGGCCGTCTCGCTCTGTCGACAGAAATCCACATCACAGAACCTATTATTGGGCAGGGGGAGAGGTGGGGAATGGGGACCCACGGCCAGATTATTTCCCTTGGCTCTCCGGATACCCACAGAGGCAATGGAGGGGATGGACAGACAGACACTTGGCTGAGCAAATGATAAAGGCAGGAGTGACAAAAGAGGGTGGATGTGATTTAAAGTGCTGGAAAAGCCTTTGCCTCAGGGGAAAATTAGCTTTTAGTTTATGTAAAGGAAGGTATAACTCTGCGCTGCTGCCAGGTATATATCTACCTGAGCTTGCGCACAGCAATTCTGAGCAGCAGAGGGGATATAACAGTGTTTGCTCAGTGGTAGTTAGCAAATAGAGTGAGATTTTTAATGGGGAGTGAAGCCGATCATTGCAATAATAACTCAAACTCCTGGATTCTGCCCAAAAGGGGACTGGATGCTGGAGAAGGTGGTTTTTGCTAGGAAGCACACGTGGATGTGGGGCAAGGGAAGGGGCTGATATGTCACTATATTGGTAGGACAAGGGGGAATGGGTTTAAACTTAAACAGGGGAGATTTAGGTTGGATATAAGGAAGAAGTTCTTCCCCATGAGGGTGATGAGGCCCTGGCACAGGGTGCTCAAAGAAGTGGCAAATGCTCCATCCCTTATGCTGTTCAAGGCCAGGTTGGACAGAGAGCCTCGGCTAGCATGGTTTAGTGTGAGATGTTCCTGCCCATGGCAGGGGGTTGGAAGTGGATGATCTTACTGGTCCTTTCTGACCCAAACCATTCCATGATTCTATGATTCCATGAATCCCAGTACTCCCAAACAACACGATTTGTCACGATTTTTCTCCAAATGCAAAACAAAAGCTCTACTGTGCTTGAGAAAAAGACCACGCGCTGGGACCAGCACATGCCCCGAAGACTTTGAAGTATATATGAGTGTTAAACACTGCATCTGAGCTAAAGGTTTAATTTTTCTAGCATTAAATGGCCATTCAGTTTTGTTTTGTATTTCAAAGCATCACCAGCCTCTTTTAGCTGCTTTTAGCTTCTTTTTCATGTGGCTGAACCCTCCCCATCTTCTCCAAACCATTTCACGCTGTGGACATCAAACAAACCACTCCCTGTGGGTCAGGGCTCGATGCATCCCCCAGTGATGAAACCACATCGGAGGCATCAATATTTACGTGACACTGTTTACTCAGGCAGTATGTACACAACTGACTGATCCGAAGCAAGGTGGCCTCACCCTGCTTCTTGTAACGTTTCTCCTCTTTTCTGCGTACTGAGGAATGCGCACGGCACAGCAATGAGTGGTCAAGTTCCCACTGTATGTATAAGCTGGGGATGAAGGGATGGAGAGCAGCCCTGAGGAGAAGGACTCG